>OY720677.1:48616582-49875036 GCA_963170755.1 Amphimallon solstitiale | reverse complement strand
ACTTCTTGTGAAAGTCTGATTACGATGACAGGAGATGTGCTTGATAATATGTTTATTAAAGAAAAAGAGTATGAAGGGTGTGTCTTAATACATCCTTCAACTACTTTTTCTACATTTGTAAAAAATACAACGTACCATATACTGCAAATACTGCCCCCAATAATATTGAACTAGTCTCGTATCTGATCCTAGACTATTCAAATACACATAAATAGTTACGAGTTACAACTCTCATTTTTTTAACTTTTAAGTTTGTTATTAGGGACGAACCCTTGTACATGTTGAAATGTTGTAGTTGCCATTGATTTACTTAAATAGTTGAGAGAAATAACAAATCCACCATGTACACAGAATCAATCCCATATAATCGAATTAGCAAACAATTATATCTTGGTCCTAAAGTTTATTTAAAAAAATAAGATATAAGAAAATAGCATAAAAACATGACTATATTAGTGAGAACAAATATAAATACAACAGAAACGCACTATACAGTCTTATACTTATGTAGCATACATTATTTTCAATCTTTCATTATCTTTACACATTGAGTGTTGACAAAGCATCTTGTCTAGCACACACAACACATGCATTTAGAGCATACAAATATGGCCGATATAAAAATGCCAATTATGACTGAATCAAAACATAATCATGAATTGTACATACTAGGAGTGATACTCCAAAGCTCTTTGATTGTACATCTCATGTTTTTAAAAGCACAAATAGAATTATTGACCGAGAAATATTCAATAGCATCATTTAATGCAAAGAATGGACGTTCATCATGAACGCCCATTATTAAGTCAAATACAATTTAACTCGGTGAGGAAACCAATTTTAATGTGAAAACATAAATTAACTACGGCCTCTTCTATATTTACAACAGATTAGAATTAGGGCATGAATATCAATAGGACTTTAATTTAAGTACAAACAGCATTTGAAGTATCACTAAGAGACCTAGATCACATGTCATATTAAAGTTAGAATTTCGTGACTATATTTAGTAATTGCCTGATATTTGATGTTAAATACATTAACAACATATATCACAGCACAGTTAGGATAAGGAATTGTCATGAATTGCGCCCTTACTAATGCATAATTATCGAAAGCATCTTTTCAAATTTAGGCCGAGTAGCTTCAGTAAGAAATGTCAAACATCAATATTTTGAATGCAGTAAAACTCACTAAATATAAGTATGTATGGCAAATTAACAATATGAGTTGTGTGCACGAATAGATGCCCTATTTAAATAAAGCTATTAGCAATTAATTACTCTCAAAACTAAAATGTTATTTGAAATCCAAAAATTAAGTGAGCACTTGGTACAATTAAGCGCATTTAGAAATGTTAATATAATTCCTTGAATGGTAAGATATGACTGACTTGATAAAGTTTTGATAAGCATTTAAGCAATTTAAACCAAAATGACTATATAAAATGAATTTGACTTTAATTTGGAAATTTAAAATTCGCATCAGACATTTTTTTATTAATGAACGGATTTTAATCAAGTAAAAAACGGAAATGAATTTATATGTATTTAAAACTTAAGATTATTTGTAAACCAGGTCCACATAATCTCTTAATATCCTTATTTTTGGATAAAATCCAAAAATTATAAAATTTCATTATTTTTTTGTACATGACTGTACTGATTTCTCAAAAACCGACGCTAAATCCGTCAGACGCATCAAAAATTCAAAAATGAGCATTCGGAAATTATACGCACTATAAATATTTTTTTAATTTGTTATAAATATAAAAAAACTACTGAACAGTATCCAAAATCACGTTTAGATACGCAAAATAATTATAATTAATTAAATTGTAATGCCCGACCGCTTTGGGTTCGAGGCGTTAAACAATAGACTGTTGTGACCTATAAAAAAGGTATACACTCATTCATTGGGAGTCAATCATAATACACTCATTGATTGACACACTGATTCAGTCGATGAGATTAAAACAAAAATCAAACCGATAAGTCGAAATAAATCCAGTGCGGCGATCTTCAACGTCGTCGAGATATCCAAGCGAAGGCGGCCCGGCACATAACGTCGAACCAATATCACCTTCGGTGAAGCAACTGCCTTGCTTTATCGACATAAAACCACGAACATAAATTCCATGTGCTAGAAAGAGAAAGACATATCAACAAAGAACATAACCTAAGAAAACTTCAAGACGAACAAATAACAATAGTTGCTTTCCATTTGCAATTGATGTGAGATGAAGTGAGTTAAGTCACTCTCCTCACCTCACAACTTTCATGCAGAGTCGTAACGTGCTAAATGGAACGGCATCCTCAGTTACATCTCACTTATCTGTCAATAGTCAGTTATACTGCCAAAAATATTTTGTATTTTTGTAAAACTGTTTTCGATTTGCTACGTCCAAAGCCAAACCAAAGGTGTTGGAGCAATTACACCAGTTACAACATTCCATTATTAAAATTTAAAAAAATGGCGTCGAATAACGCAAGAGATTTTATTATGGTGAATATTTTAAAGCTTTTGTCTGCTTTTTGTTTATTTTCTTTTTTTAGAACTTGCTTCAGAGTGAAGATTCTGATGAGAGTAATTTTCTTAGTAACTCCAGTGAAGATGAAGAGCTACTAATTTTAATTGAAGAGCAAAATGAAGATGATTCCTCCGACATATCAACAGAATTTGTGAAGCCTAGAAGAAACTTGCATCGAATAGAAAATTATATTGATGTAGTTGACAGATATGATGAAGCAGAATTCAAAGAAAATTTTCGACTGAAGAGGTCAACATGTGACTACATTATTCGTAATCAACCATTAGATTCTGTGTTAACCTGTATAAAACCCAGCTTTTCATTGCAGAAAACATAAAAGACGGCGCAGTGCTACCACGCCATCATGCAGGTAGAGAAAAGATTTCCCCAAAAAAAGCTGTGTACATGACCATATGGTACTTGGTTAATACTGAAACATTTCGACAAATATCAAATAGATTTAATATTACTATGAGTAGTGCTCATAGGATAATTTCAAAGATAATTGATTACTTTGTAATTCACAGTTCTGAGTATATTGTTTGGCCTGATGAAGAAGAAAAAACAAAGAAGTAGAAGAAAATTTGAAGAGAAAAAAGGAATTTATGGTGTCATAGGAGCGATCGATGGGTCCCATATTCCTATTAAAAGACCTAACTCAAGATATGCTCATGTCTATTATAACCGAAATGGTTATTACAGTGTATTATTGCAGGCTGTTTGTGATTATAAAAAAAGATTCATAGACGTTTTTTGTGGAGAAGCAGGTTCAATGCACGATGCTAGAGTGTTGAAAAAGTCTTCTATGTATGAGAAAGGCTTCAGTGGTATGATGGGAAATGATTTTTTACTTGGAGATTCGGCGTGCCCCTGCTTGAATTGGCTAATTTCCCCATTTAAGGATAATGGCAATCTAACGGAAAATCACAAGATTTTTAATTACAGACATGCCTCTACACGTATTGTGATTGAAAATGCATTTGGATTACTAAAGGGGCGATTTAGACGTTTAAAATTTTTTGAAAACGACGACATTTTATTTATTGTGAAATGTGTAATTGCCGCAACAGTTCTGCACAACATCTGTATCGATTTTGATGATGACGTTGAAGCAGATGCGTTTGATGAATTTAGTGAAAATTTTGATGAACAATTGGTTACAAGCGTCAGTGGTATTCAGTTTAACCAAAGTAAACGACAGGAAATTTTTGAAAAAATGTTTAGTGCTTGAAACTGTATTTATATAACACATATGGAACAATATAAATAGGTATCAAAAATAAACGACGACATTTTATTTATTGTGAAATGTGTAATTGCCGCAACAGTTCTGCACAACATCTGTATCGATTTTGATGATGACGTTGAAGCAGATGCGTTTGATGAATTTAGTGAAAATTTTGATGAACACTTGGTTACAAGCGTCAGTGGTATTCAGTTTAACCAAAGTAAACGACAGGAAATTTTTGAAAAAATGTTTAGTGCTTGAAACTGTATTTATATAACACATATGGAACAATATAAATAGGTATCAAAAATATTTGTATTTTTTATATACAACGCAAATATCAAAAGTATCAAAACAAAAAAACAGAAAATATATTGTAAAATAAATAATAACGGATCTCATAAACATAACAAAATTAACACTATTAGTTGGTTGTATTACTGATTCCAGCCATTTTCTCCAACGCTTTCACTTTTCTCTCTTCCAGTTCTACTTTTTTGTTAAAAGAAACTAGTTTGTCCTGTTTAAGCCTAATGTTTTCTTTCAAGTAATTTTCCAGTCTTTCTTCCCTTTTTTGTCGCTCTTCTTCTTTTTTCTTATAATATTCGGTTTTCATTTTGACATATTCCATGCTTGGATTTTTTCTACATTTTTTAGGCGGATTTTCTTGAGGGCTAGGACTACGACTAGCACAAGGGCTACTAACTGTAACTGTGTTATTTGTTATAGATGTTTTATTGACGTCTATCGAGTGAGGGCTTGAATTGGATGGTGAATCACCTAACAGGTCATCCAATCTATCAAAGTAGGCAAACCGTGTTGGTCTTCTTCCTGTTTTCGATTTGTTGTCTTTTGTGTTTTTATATGTACGCACTAGGTTTTCCCACTTCTTTGAACATATTTTTTCCGTATACTAAGTAAAATTAAATTTAGGTATGTTAAATAACCAATAAACAGTATTTACTTACATCAAATGAACAACTAGACAGTTCTTCTGACATTACAGCCCAGAAGGATTTTTTCTTGTGGATATGGAACAGATCGTCATATCTCGACTCTACTGCCGTAATTAAAGCCAAAGAGGCATCATGGCTCCAAACTGTTTTTGACCACTATTGCTTTCATTTAGCCCCTTTTCAGAAGTTTCAGTTGTACTGGTCGCACTAGTTGTTGCAGCAAGCTGCTCATTTGCTTCGTTACTCTGACCTTCACAGTTTTCTTCACCACCTCCCCCAATCTTCATTACATCCCTAAACTGTGGCCTGTTGTGCTCGTCAAAGTAAATTGTGTGATTTGGCACCCACATTTCGGTGTTGTCATCTATTTTTATATAAAAATAATACAATAGGTTTGCTGGCATTTAGGCAGGATCCAATGTCCTTGCTCAGTGCGACAAAATTCAAACATTTTTTTAAAAATTTTATAACAATCAATCCACCGACGTGCAATTTATTTTAAATTAACCTACAAATTGGCAGCTGAGCGTATTTCCTCACTAATGCAGGATCCACGGGGGTCATGCAGCATCGGTGAGGGGGGAAGTAAAATCCTCACTTCTCCTAGATCAGCTGATTGCAAATGGAACGGTGCGCTTAACTGAGGTAAAGTGAGGTGAGGTGAGTTTATCTGAGAAATAGAGCAAATGGAAAGCGCCTAGTACAAGCCAAGGAAAAATAATTCAGCCTTACGTACATTTACCACACCGAGACCTGCTGCTGTCGTAACACCAAGAACTAGATTCTGCACACTACCGAAGCTGACTCCACATTCCGGCACCACCTTCCTGGAAAGAGTCCCCCTCGAAGCGGTTCCTGGTTTATCAACCCTGAGGTCCGTCCACACCAAAGACAGGAAGATTCCTGGGAGAACCAGTTGAAAATTCCGCTCCTGTCGCACAAAGAAGACGCCATAAACCTAAAGGACATTTTTCTATGTTTAAACGAAGGTATCGTAATTTGTTCACAAGTATTATCAACACTCAAAAGGGTTAAACTTTCAAGTCACAATATTTATGTCTATTATTTTGTAATCCGTATCATTTACGAGGATTAAAATCAACGTCAGTATATTAAATGTAGTAATAGTCATCTAAAGTCATAACTATAGAAATTGTTTTGCGTAAAAATAACTAGATATTGAAGTCATTTATTTGAACGTACAGTCAGTCACATCTGTCCGAATTCGAACCTAACCTAGATTGGTAAACAAGAATTTTATGGTGCTCAAATTTAGATAAAACAACATAAATAACTCACTGATAAGATAGATTTGTTGGTCTCCAGTCTGCACCATAGTCATTGAAACTAAACAGTTTGCTTTTATAAAACGTTTTCACTATAATAAAGTTTAAATTCATTTAATTCATATCTGTTCAGACAACAGATGTGCTTTCATTTTGTAGAAATTATTACAATCAATGTGGATCTGTGTACCATTATCTCTCTGTGTTATAATATATTTCTCATTAATTTTCTTGTCTGGTAATAAAGACACTTCATCTACGATCATAACTCAATTAATTTTATGTGTATGTAACAAACTGAATTATATATAGAATTAGAATTTATACCTACCATTGTGTTTATTATTTGTGTTTGAGTAACATCCATCGTCACTTTGTGGAGGCACATGTTCGATTTCTATAGGTACTAGCAGCGGCCCACGACTTGTTCACAACAGGAGTCCCAGGATTGTGTGCGAATAACGGGAATAGTCTAAGTCACTCTGAGAAGTAGGTATCACGCGACCCCCAGCTAACGACCCTGAGTTTAAATTTAACGAACCGTACACTAGCGTTACTATATACTTGCATAATTCATTGTAGAATGCCGGAAACAGCCCCTTCTCCTATTAGAAATAGATCATTGGCCCAAAATATAAGAGATAGGAAGTAAATTTCAAGCGCGAAACTTAACACATTTCAAATTTAATACAACAGTGATAGTCACATTTTATTGACTTATTAAATTAGACCCACATATACAGTTAGCAGTAATTTAGTTTAGACTTTCACTTGCATAATATTTAGTGTTTGTAAAACTTAATTTGGTTAACATTTCTCTCTTAACATTTAACAGTTTTTCAATTTTAATTTAATTAGTCTCATTGCTCTTTAATTACATTAACTATTGGGGGCAGTAACGGTTAACTATACCCCCCATAGCAATATCTATATATGGTTTAAAAGTTAAAATTTTTAACGAAATGAAGGCAGATATGGCTGTTAATCATGGGCGCTAACGGTGTAGCAATTTCAGTGACTGTCGATGGAAGAAAATCTGTTTCCGAAAAGATGTCTGGATTGAAGGGATGGATTCCAGTCACTTCGAAACCCCTGACGGCTTTTTCGAGCGTGGCAACATGTAAAAATGCTTTGCCAAACAGATCCATGACGTTGTATATGGTTATTCTTTGAGCCGGGTGATTGGTCGTCCATTTGTCACATTCTCTAGCATACTGACATTTCAACGGACCATAAAAACAACAGTCGAGCGGCTGCATCCGATGACTTGTATGAGGTGGCAGTGATATCATCACAATGTTCAAACTACGAGCCTTTGTGATAACTTCAAGATTGCGGTGACTGGCATGGTTGTCGAGGATTAGCAATACTTTTCGGTTTTCAGATGCATTTGTGTGTTTTGCGAAGTGTTCCAAATATTTCAGAAAATGTTCAGTGTCCATCCAACCACTACCATTCGCATGTCCCACAGCTGCAGCTGGACATCCTTTCATCAATAGATCAGACATCCGTTTTCTGGGAAAAAGGACGAAGGGTGGAACGTACAAGCCTGATGCCGATATTGCACATGTTACTGTCACATTAAAACCTCTTTCACTGCTGACGATGCGACCCACTTGCTTTCGGCCCTTTTGCGCGATAATTTTTCGAGGAGTAGGTACGGTATTCATGCCAGTCTCGTCTGCATTGTAGATTTGGTCTAGTTTAAAGTTGTGTTTTTGCATCACCAAGGAAAGTACATCGAAAAATTTTGTCACTTGAACCTTATTGAATCCAGCCGCTTTAGCAACGCTGGTTTGCTCTGGCTTTCTCAATGATAAGATTGGGTGCCTCTTCCTGAAGTTGTACAGCCAGTCTAGGCCAGCAATCTTCTTCTCATTGTTGAAAGGATGGTTGATCTTCATAGTGTCTGCGACTTGAAAAGCAAGTTTTCTGATTTCCATTGGAGTTAGACCATAAAATCTAGCTTCCAAATCAAGAATATGTTCAACAAGCTGCTGTTCTTGATCTTTGTCGAAAACATTCTTAAAGTTGTCGTTTCGAGGAGGGGCAATTTTATTAAGTTTGAGGCGTCTCAAAAGGCACGTTTTCGGAATGCCAAATTGCTTTGCTGCTTTCGTAGCGGGCATTGATTTTCCACGTACAGCATTGATAGCCGCTTCAACATCTCGTGTGGTCCACTCTGGCACGGGTTTCTTTTTTTTGTAAGTGCGAACCATCTAAAACAAATTAAAACATTAGTAGGGGCACATAGGACCACGCACCGGTCCTCTCTGCCCCAAGTGCACATTTTTCAAACAAAAAATAGGTTAGGAAATCAAAACATTTCATAATGCCCACACATCAGGGGGTATCTAAGCTTCATTTATAGCACTATCAAACTACTGTAATAGATCGACTCAGACCCAACACGCTTAGCTTCTTCAGGTGGAATTTAGATAGATAAATTTTACAAGACTTACCTCGAAAATCACTTTTCCTGCCGGCTACTTCACAGCTGTGACCACAATGGCGAAATGTCATTCATTACCGACCGATGCAGATGCCTTCCGAGTTGCAAACGCGATATTAGCAGTACAGATCGCAGCACATGTACTATTATTATTCACGAAGACCTCTGTGCCCCGCCGGACTCCTGTGCCCAACGCTCCCCTATATTAACGAAAAGTAATCTGAAATAGTTAAGAATAAATTAGAAATTCTTAATTAGGAAAAAAAATACCTATGTTGCTACGATGTATAGAACGCCATTATGAATGTTTGCAAATTTACAAATGTGTTACTCTTAATGCAACAGTTTTGGAAAAAGTATCGGGGAATTAAATAATTCATAATTAATAAGTTATCTCTTCTTTAAATCTGGGATTAAATATGCATCTGAATGTAAATCTCCATATGTTTTACTGGAAAGTTGCACTAATTCTTGTTGGAGAAAACATGCACCATGAAAACATGCTGCCTTAAAATGAATGGGAGAGATACATGCTAAAATAAGTTCATTTTTTTATTATGAACAATGATAAAATCAGATTTTTGATAATGGCATTTTTCAAATCCCGTCTCTTACACGCGATTAACCATACATTTCGTACCGTCTCTTTCTTGGGAAACCAGTAAAATTCAATCTAACTATCTTTACTTATTCTATTGTATTTACGACAACCGTATACAGCACAACCAGGCATATTAAATAGAATATAATGTAAAATAACTTAGAAATTGTGTCAAAATACAACCGATATAAGACTGTCAGACTGATTTTATTCGCAATGACGTCATTGACAACGCAAGTAAGCATGCGGTATAAATGTATCGTGCCCTAAGCAATTGACAACTTATTGCTGCCAATAATGTATTTGGCTGAATGTAGATAGGTAGCCATTGATTTGTTATTTAAATTATTGATTTGGTCGGTGTATTATATATACTAATAGCCGAGTAGTCAATGGCAACCAAACCCAGTCAAAATCGACGAAAATTGGGTACGCGGGGCGCAGAACTCGTCTCTGGATACGCGAACTTGAAAGCTGCCCTTTGGCGTGAAGTTACAGACGACCTTGAATTGTTCCTCGCCGGAGAGTTTTCTTCCCAAGTGGAGCGTGTGCAGAGATATGGGCTTTTAAAGAGGAGCGTGCACTCGATGTTTTAACAGAAAAATGGATTACGTCATGACCGATTCCCAGGACAACCGATCAAAATCGTAAAAATGTCAGGTATGACAGGCACGCGCGAAAGAATTGTAAAAGATTCACTTTGACGAAGAAATTTCAGGCCGTCGAGGTTTAGAGTGCGGAAAGAGGGTTGGAAACCAAAAGAGTGGACTTTTCCGCGACGATTGAGTGCACTGTCCACGTGCCAAATCTGTCGCTGTCGAAGGTGCGATTCATTTAAAGCTTTTCTGCAGGGCAATGCGCTATAAAAATCTCGCGATGACGAGTTTGCGTGTCATTAATGACTATATATATTCACGTTCATCCATCGGTTGTCAAGTTTAAATGTCAGAAGGCCGACAAATATTACGAAGAAGAAGTGTATTTTTAATTGAAACGTGGTACCTTTCAGATACGTATTAGTGTTATTATTATCAATCGTTACTATTTCTTTTCTATATGAATATATGAACAAAATGCCGACGGATATGATAAAATAAACTTAAAGTGTATTGTCGCACGTAAGTACAGTAATAAATATAACGATTTTTCTATATTTTATTAATATATGTTAAATACAATGACACTATTCATTATATATGTCATCGAAATGTCGTCACGATGACAGCTCACGAGAGAAGTACGGGATATTTATTGCTTAAAACTGGACGCAAAAAAGTCAGGCCAATTTCATACAACGAACAACTTGAAGCAAGTCTAAATAAAGAACCATCTGAGTTTTGGCTGAATGTTGGAAATATATCAGTGTTCAAGATTGTAATTATATAAATTTAAGGCATTTTACGAATGGGATCATTTAATAACATTTCTCATCGATCTCTCTACGCATACAAATAATAGGGTGACTTTTCTTTATTTGTCAGATGTGTCCGAAACACTTCGAAATAAAATAAATACATCAAATAAGATTCCCATAAGCATTTATGTAATTTCGTTTACCAATTTTCAGTTATAAAAGCAAGCATTTAAAGTACGCGACTGCAGGTAGGCACCATCTAATCAGAAGTATATTTTCGGTTAAATGGTATTAGGAGCCAGCAAGATTTTCGATTGGGTTTTACAAAGTATACTATTAAAGCGTAATATGAAAATGAATTAATTTTCTCAATGACCTGTAAGTTTAAAACATGTTTTCTTAAAGTTCATCATGTTATGTTGTTAATTTCATTTGACAATTGGAAAGACAATTTGGTTAAGCAATCTGACATTTCGTCCTCACAAGTTTATGTGTGAACGAACTATTGTCGCGATGACAGGTGGAACCACAATTTGGTTAAACATCTTGACGTCGCCAGTCTGACTTCATTGTCGTATAAATGTCACGATGACAGTCTGTCAAAAAATTTGAAGTATACACTATTTTTATCGTAAACTTGACACAAAGCGAGGCATAGTACTACCAATTTTATAGAACGAATGGCTTGAAACAAGATTTAATTACCGAACAGTCTTGGTTTTTTTTTTTTTTGGTCTGTCTACGTTTACCTTGGGCTAGATGCACATAATTGATACAAAACCTGAGTGTCAACAAAGTTTTTCTAAATATCAGCGTTCAGTAAATTGTATAGAAACGTTGTTCGCTTTGTGGGCAAAGTCTTAATAAACAAATTCATTTGCCACTAATTATAAATGTCACAGAAGAGTTGAGTTTTAGATCGCAACGTGAACGGGTGTCTGTGGGAAACGACGATAATAAACCTGATACACAGGTCTTGTCTCGGCGAACACAGATAAATAGTAGTGAAGTGTGGTTTCGAAAGTCGAGTTAAATTTATTACCAAACACAAACATCGCAGAATTGTATATTTGTGCATATACCTTAGATATTTAGTTAACGAAAAACGAGTGAGTGACATTGGGAATAGTAAGAAAAAGAGCGTGTAAATTTGTACGTAAAATAAATAGTCGGACAAAAAAGTTGAGAAGGATAAAAAGCATCAAGAGGAACCGACTCTCCGAGGGGTAGACCCGGACGAGGTTTTTATCGCGGTGCTAAATAAAATAAATATTAAATAAGATTTAGTTATACAGAGTGGAAAAATGGATAGTGACGATTACACATCGGAGGAAACAAAAAGGAAAAGGGGTACGGAGAATAGAGACGATATCTTTAAAAAGAGCAAAAAGGTAAATAGAACACCACAACATTCAAGACAAGAGAAAGAAGATAAAATCGATTTACTAACAGAGATGATAAAGGAGCTTATGGCAGATACAAAAGAAATAAAACAAGATCAAAAGAAGTACCAACTTGAATTGGAGAGCCTCAAACAAGAAAACGAAAAGATAAAAGAAGAAAATAGGCTGATCAAAGAAAAGATAAATAAGATGGAAGAAAGAGTAAGAAGAATAGAAAAAGAGGGATTAAAAAATAACATAGTGTTAACAGGTTTAGAAATAAAGGAGGAAAACAAAGCCGAACTAAAACATAGTTTGGAACAATTCATAGAACAAACAATAGGTGTAAAAATACAGATAAAAGAAGCCAGAGAAATAGGAGTAAAAACTTACAAAAAGTGGAACTAGATAACCTATACGAAAAAGAAATGGTAATGGAAAATAAAAACAAACTAAAACAATTACAAGATAGAATATACATAAATAAAGAAATGACCAAAGAGGAAAAGGATACACAAAAGAAAATAAAACAAGTGGCGGACGAAGAGAAAAAAAAAGGAAAAATTGTGAAAGTAGGATATCAAAAAATCACAATTAACGGGGAAGAATGGAAATGGGATAGGATAAACGGGAGACTAATGGAAAACCAAACAAAAACAAATAATACAAAAAACTGATAGAACAAAATAGGGAAGGAGTAAAGACGACAACAAAGGCAAAGAATATGGACATGAGTAAGGAAATAAAGGAACTAAATAAGGGACGAAAGAACAATAAGGCGTACAAGGCAGAGGAAAAGAGAAGGGAAAATACCCTACATAAAACAGACGAGGGGGTCTGGCGGCTGCAGCAGAAAGAAAATATAATGGTAAGAACTAAAAAGTTAGAATGGAAATTAGGGACATGGAACGTTAGAAGCCTAAATGGGAAAGAAGAAGAAATAGTAGATGAATTTGAAAAAGCAAGGTTGAAAATATTGGTCGTAAGTGAAACAAAAAGGAAAGGGAAAGGAGAATTAATATTGGATAATGATCATATTCTGATCTACAGTGGAAAGCAAACTAATCAAATTGCATCAGCTGGAGTAGCCTGTATAATACACAAAGATATTAAAAACTACATCACGAAATGGAATGCTATATCGGAGAGATTATTATCAATAGAAATAAAAGACAAAAACAAAAAGGTACTGACAGTGATAGCAGTATATGGACCTAACGAAAAT
Organism: Amphimallon solstitiale; assembly: GCA_963170755.1. Lineage (NCBI taxonomy): Eukaryota > Metazoa > Arthropoda > Insecta > Coleoptera > Scarabaeidae > Amphimallon > Amphimallon solstitiale. The sequence continues at coordinate 49,862,022 of OY720677.1, read as the reverse complement.
GACAAAGTAGAAGAAAAAGAAAAGTTTTGGGAAGAACTCACGACAGTCACAGAAGATGCAAAAGGTACTATATACATGGCGGGTGACTTTAACAGTAGAGTAGGTAAAAAAGACAACATTTATGGGACAGTACTAGGACAATATGGAGAAGATGTTAGGAACAATAATGGAGAAAGGATGTTGGAATTCTGTCGGCTGCATGCCCTTATAATAACTAACACTTTCTACCAGCACAGAGACATACATAAATACACACGAGTACAAACAAATAAGGGAGAAAAATCAATAATTGACTATGTACTGGTAGAAAGGTCGAATAGACAAAAAGTAACAGACGTCCAAGTGAAGCGAGGAGCTGAAATATATAGTGACCACTACCTAGTGGAGGCAAAAATAAAAGAAGAATTGGAGAGGGAAGAAGATAAGAAATATAAACAAAGAAAAGTGGAATTTAAGACAATAAGATCTTACAAATTAAAAGAGGCAGAAATAGCGAAAGTATACGAAAATAAAGTAAATGAAAAAATTAAAGCAGCGGAAGAAGACTTAAACAGTAAGGACATAGAAGAAATATGGAGCATATTTAAAGAAATTACAATCGAAGCGGCTACAGAGGTTTGTGGAACATGCAAGACATCTAATAAGAAAAAGCAATCAGCTTGGTGGACCAATGAGATAAAAGAAGAAGTTATGATAAAAAAGAAACTATGGAAAAAGTATCTGTCAACCAAAAATACCAAACATTATGAGATATACAAAAAACAAAGGAAAAGAGTAAAAGATTTAGTAACAGCATCAAAAGAAAGAACCTGGAGAGAGTTTGGAGAAAAAATGGAAAGAGAAAGTGCAGAAAATCAGAAACTATTCTATAGAATATTAAAAACATTTAGAAGTCAGAAAAGACCAGTTGGTAATTACATAAGCAACGAAAAAGGAGAAATACTAACGGAAGATAAAGATATTATGGATAGATGGAAAGAATAAGGTAGGTCAACAAAATAACGCCAGGCTCCTAATAACGCCATATGCCATTTTCTCGAGTTCAAGTAATATAATAGAAAAGTAGTGTACTGCAGTTTTACAGGTTCATATAAGGGAAAACAACGCTAACATAAATATTTCATTTCAACAACATTAGATGTCGCTGCCTACATTCAGTCATTTCAACGAATGGAGTAACATTAAAGCGAGAAGTTTAATGTGAGATATTTCTTAAATTATTACTTTCAGAAGGCCATTTGCTGCTATTGACTTACTTTTTGGTAAGTGTATATTACGTCTGTATAATAGTTTTAATCAAAACAATTCAGTTTTTATTCAAGTTGGTAATAATTAGTTATAGGTTATTTGCTCCTAATAACGCCAGTGAGAAATATTTCGGTGGCGTTATTAGGAACCATGTGGCGTTATTAGGAAGATAATTTAAAAATATTGCCTTTGTTGTAGATACGGTAAAATGCCTCCTAAAATACGTGCCTTGTGGACTGAAAGCGCGCTAAAAGAAGCTTTACAGAGCGTAAATGATGGAATGTCAGTTTCAAAAGCATCGGAGGTTTACCAAATTCCACGTAGAACTCTACGGGACCATATTAGAAGTAAATCCACAGTTAAAAGACTCGGAAGGTGTTCGATACTTGATGATAAGCAAGAGTCTGAATTATGTAAACGGATTATTCGATTGGCTGAGATTGGAATGCCTTTGACAAGCAAAGTCATTCGCCTATCTGTTTATTCTTTTGCTGAAACTCTGGCCATAAAGCATAATTTTAATAAAGATAAAAAAATGGCAGGAAGAAAGTGGTTAAAATTATTTCTTAATCGTCATCCTCAGATTGCTTCTAGAAAGGCCCAGATGTTAAACCCAGCAAGAGCTCAGAAGGTTAACAGATATATCGTTAATGACTATTTTACTAAACTCAAACAGGTATTAACTAAGAGAAAATTATTCGATAAACCCCAATTGATTTACAATATGGATGAGAAAGGCTGTAGATTAACTTTACACCACCAACAACAAGTGTTAGCTCAAAAAGGTACACGAAGGGTACACGTCGTAGCACCGGAACATGCTGAGAATGTGACTATAGTCGCGTGTGGTAATGCAATAGGTCAAGCAATCCCTCCTATGGTATTATTTAAGGGTCAGCGAAAAAATGAAAATTGGATGGATGACATGCCACCTGGGACAGAAATTGTGATGACGCCCAAAGGCAGCATGACAACTAATGTATTTATACAATGGTTAAAACATTTCTCGCGATATAAAGTGGATGGCCATGCACTCATAATATTTGACGGAGCAGCATCCCATCTCGATATTTCCATAGTAGAAGCTGCTGAAAAGTTAGGTATAACTTTACTTTGCTTACCAAGTAATACCACACACGAATTACAGCCATTGGATAAATGTGTATTTAGAAGCTTTGAACATTACTGGGACGAAGAAGTCTTAAATTATTGGACACAATTTCCAGAAAGAAAAATAACTCGTATGCGATTTGGAAAAATACTCTCCAAAGTGTTTCCAAAACCAGTGTCACCTAAAAATCTACAATCCGCTTTCAGATCAACTGGAATCTATCCATATGATCCGTCTGTGATCCCAGATTCAGCTTTTGCGCCCAGTTCAATAACATACAGAGACAATCTGGAAGAAAACGGGAATCAGTTGTTAAACTCTGCTACCAATGATCAGATCGATTTTGATACTAATTCGAATGACTCGAATAAGCCTTTATCATACTTTATGCAAATGCAAACATCTAAATGCAACGAAAAGCAATACAAAACAGACGGAGTGAACGAAGAAAATAAGGACAATGAAAAAAAAACATAACCTGAGTGATTTTTTTCCTAGTCCTGATATTAAGGCACCAACAGTGAAAAGGCGCAAAACACTGAATTCTACAGCACAAGTGGTCGTAAAGGATTTATTTTCTCCATCTACTTCTAATCAAATACGTCCAAAATCTAATAAAAAAGAAGTTAAAAAGGATTTGTCCTTTCCGTGCAGTTCTGTCCAAGTAACGCAAAAACAAAATTCCGCTTCTACTTCCTGTAGTCTAAATGAGAATAAAAGTAAAGCTACTACTAAAAAAGAGAGTTGGTATTGTTTTATTTGCCAAGAAGATCGAATGCTTGATATGCGCCTGTGTGTCATGTGTAACCGCTACGTACACGAAGAATGCGTGGGGTTAACCAAGTGGGACAGAATCTCATTTGTTTGTTTTGGATGTCAAATGTAAACATAAACATAAATAAATAATAAATGTTTGTGTTGTAATTGTTTAATGTATTTTTCTTAATAAAAATTACAGTTGGCGTTATTTAGAACAGAGGTATCTTAATAACGCCAATTGCAGGTTAATATAATTTTTCTTAATAAAAATTACAGTTGGCGTTATTTAGAACAGAGGTATCTTAATAACGCCAATTGCAGGTTAATATAATTTTTCTTCCATTGTAATCTGGAATATTAGTAAATTAGAAATTACTGTTACTTTGTCTTCCTAAAAGTTCATAGACAATAGTTTCAAAAACTTGGAATATTTTGAAGCGTATTTAGGAAACTACAGCTAATTTACTCTTAATGTGGCGTTATTTGGGTCACTTACCTTACTTCTATAATCTGTTGAATGCAGAAAAGACAGAAACGCATAATGTGGAAAATCTAACAGAAGAGTATAAAGATGAAGAAGAGCAATTAAGCGAAGAAATAGAAATAGAAGAACTACATAAAACTATTAGAGGACTAAAAAATGGGAAAGCTCCAGGACACGATAAAATAACAGCAGAAATGCTAAAGAACATGGGAGAAAAAGGAACAGAAATATTATGGATAATAATAAATAGAATTTGGAAAAACGGAAAGACACCGAAAGACTGGGGAGTGTCATTAATAATGCCGATTTATAAAAAAGGAAACCATACAGAGTGTAACAACTATAGAGGAATAAGCTTACTAAATACAGTAGTAAAAATTTACGAACAACTAATAAATAATAAATTAAGAGCAATAGTAGAGCCGACTCTCTCAGAAGTACAAAGCGGATTCAGACAAGGAAGAAGTACACAAGATCACATATTCACATTAAAACAAATAAGCGAAAAGTTATTACAACAAAATAAACAAGCCTATTACGCATTTATAGATATGGAAAAGGCATTTGATAGAGTACCCAGAGACAAAGTATGGGAAAGCTTAAAAAGAAGAGGCGTCAACAGGAAAATAATAAGAAATATACAACTACTGTATAAAAACAACATAAACTATGTAATAAGTAAAAACAGAAAATCTGAAGGATTCACAACACAAGAAGGGCTGAGACAAGGAGGAGGATTAAGTCCATTGCTCTTTATTATCTTCATGGATGATATAATAATAATAATAATAATAATAATAATAATAATAGATCTTTATTGTCCAACAGAATAAATTCCAATTACTGAACAAATATAGATAATATAAAAAGAAAAAAGAAGGTATATAAAATAAAATAAACATAAACATAAGATGCACAAAAGCTAAACAAAAACATCATCAAGCCGGCGATCAGCTAAACGGCACATTATTGACACTGGAGAACGTTGTAAGACATTAGTCCTTGAAGTCGCCGTGCTGAATGTAGACCCATGTCTCGACGATAGCCTTGGTACTCGAAATGCCACAGCAGATAGCAGAGCAGCACAATCGACCCCACCACGAACCAGTTTGCTAATAAACTGCAGGCAGTGAGCTTCCCTTCTCTCAGATAGTGATTGCAGTCCATGACGCCGTAGCAATTCATCCTGACATGTACCAACCGCAGGATAAACTCCATCCAGTTTGAAGGATAAATATTTCAGGAATCGTCGGTGGATGCGATCAAGAGCCATGCAGTGCCGCGCATAAATGGGGTACCATACAATGCAAGCATATTCCATTTTACTCAGAACATACGCAGAGTATAATATTTTCAACAGCTGAATATCCCGAAAGTATTTGGATGCACGCATAATAAATCCCAGCGCCCTGCTTGCAGTACCACATACTAACTCAATATGATCAACAAATGCTAATGTGGAGTCAAAAACAACACCTAGGTCTTTGATTTTTGACTTTTTTTTCGAGTACATAATCCTTTATTGAGTATATTGTTTCCAACGGAAAGTTTTTCCTGGTGTAGGATACCGACGCACATTTAGAGGCATTCAAAGTTAACTTGTTATCATCGCACCACACAATTATTTTATTAAGATTGTTTTGTAAATGTATGGGATCATCGGGTGAAGAGATTTCCAGAAAGATCTTTATATCGTCAGCATATGCAAGAACTGGACAATTTAAACTGAGAAGTAAATCATTTATAAAAATTATAAATAACAACGGGCCAAGATTAGAACCCTGTGGGACACCTGTAGAAGCGATATATTCATTGGAGCAGTATCCATTATATGACACATAGAAGATTCTATCTTGCAGATAGGATTGAAGCAATTTCAATGCTGACGGAGAAAAGCCAAGTGATGCAAGTTTTTGTAAAAGAATGCTGTGATTAACCGTATCGAATGCACGAGAGAAATCTGTGTATATTACATCAACCTGACCGCGTTTATCCAAAGCCTCACTAACGTATTGTGAAAGAGTACACAAATTTGTAACAGTGGAACGTTGAGCAATAAATCCATGTTGATCAGGAGATATGAAGGAAATTACATGACTGTATATTTGTTTGTACAGCACACGCTCATACAATTTTGCAAAATTAGATAAGATGGAAATCGGTCTATAGTTAGATAGAGAAGAGGTATCGCCTTTCTTATGCACTGGACAGACTCTGGAGCGCTTCCAGCATCTCGGAAAGGCACCTGTTTTAATAGATAAATTGATGATTGTAGCTAAGGGAGATGCAAAAACATAGCGACAATCACGTATGAGGAAGCTGGGTAGCGCGTCATCACCAGAAGTAAATTTTGAAGAGAAAGATGATAAAATAGCAATGAGATCATCTTCTGATATAGTAGAAAAAGAAAATGGCAATGAGTGATTATAATCATCGGAAACAGAAAACTCCCCACCACCTATATAAGCATCAGCAAACGTAGTAGCAAAAGCATTAACAATCTCAGTTGGATCATTAAGTTCATAATTATCTGCAAACATCTTTCCAGGGATTCTTGTTGACTTACGTCTATCATTCAAGAATTTCCACAATTTACTTGGATCAACCTTAATATCATTTTCAACTTCTGAGATATAGTTTCTGTAAGCATCAGAAATTAGTGACTTACATATGGATCTACGTCGTTTAAATTCATTGTAAAATACTGAATCCTTTGTTTTAATCCATTTACGATGGCAATAATATTTATATTTAAGGTGAATCTTAATATTATTGCTATACCATAATGGATAACGTGACTTGTCGTTTCTAGGTCTTGTGCGCGGAATAGATTTTTGCAAAATATTGTATAGAGTTTTGTAAAAGCAATTCACGGCCAAATCTACGTCATGAAACCGTTGGAGAAACGACCAGTCAACATGAAAAAGGTCATTATACAAGGTTGCAAAATTTGCCTTACGATAATTAAAACAAAGCCTACTGCAGGTTGAAAATCTTGGGAATCGGTCACTTGAAGTATACTCAAACTTGATATTAAGAGCTGGATGGTAAAGGTCTTCAGGGACTAGTGGACAATCATCACGACTAACTGCAATAGAGCAGTCAAGATTCGATAGTACAAGATCCAATAACTTGCCATCTGCATTCATTACGCTGTTAAATTGCTTTATGTTCAGAATATTTGTAAAATACGCAAATGATATAGTGATAATGGCCGAAAGTAAGAAGAACATACAACAAAATCTGGAAATTTGGAATAAAGTACTGAAAGATAATGGGATGAAAATAAACAAGAGCAAAACAAAAGTGATGACTACAAATGAAGAGAAGATGGAAATCAAAATTGAAGAAGTTGTAGTTGAACAGGTCAAATATTTTGAGTACCTAGGGGTAAGAATAGAAAATACAGGAGATGAAGCAGAAATCAACCAAAGAATAGAGAAGACAATCAGATTATTCCACTCAATGAACAGAAAATTTATTAGTAAGAAAGAAATCGCGACAGAAACAAAAATGAAGATATTCAAAACAATCTACAGAGCAGTATTAACATATGGAGCGGAATCATGGGTACTAACAAAAAAGCAGAAAAATAAAATCCAAGCGGTAGAAATGAAATACCTGAGAAGAGTGAAAGGAATAACACTAAAAGACAGAGTCAGAAACACACAAATACGAAATGAACTGAAGATACAACCAATGTTAGAGTTTATTCAACAGAAGCAATTAAGTTGGTATATGTCCCCACCAACTTAATTGCTTCTGTTGAATAAACTCTAACAGAGAATGGAGGACAACAGACAGGTGAAACAAGTATATGAAGCAAAAACACAAACCAAAAGGAAAAGAGGAAGACCAAGACAAACATGGGATTCAGTAATTGGAGAAATACTGAAGGAGAAAGGCAAAACCTGGAAACAAGCCAAAGCAATAGCAAAGGATAGGGAATTGTGGAGGAAGTTTGTATACGAACAATAAACCAACTCGTACCCGACACCATGTGGTAAAAGGGATACTGATTATATATATATATATATATATATATATATATATATATATATATATATATATATATATAAAAATGTCACAATAATATTTAATTTATTTCTAAGAGACATTTTGCTTAATATGCGTCTTCATTCATAAACAAGAACAAACTGAACTGCGGTTGTAATTACTCATCATTGTCGGTCATTCAGGTACAGTTTCCAATATCGTAGTTTTAAAAATTAAAGCAAAGGCGTGATTAATAACATTTAACGTCCACTGAAAGAAATATTATAACCGTTAATATTTACATTTTATTGCATTATCAATTATTATTATTATTATTATTATTACTATTGTCTCGGTCATTTATCGTATCTTTAATGGCTTGGACACATCTCTGTCATCTTTCTACATACAAATATACATACTGCGTCTTTAATTTTCATTTAGAGTACGTCACCTGAGTTCCACAGGGTTCTAAGTACATTCTGAAAAGTTTTGCAGTAGAGCAATTTTTATGGTTTGACTTAATGTCAAATTTGATACGGTCTATACTGCTACGATTTTACTGGAACGGATGAGTATATTCTATTATGAACAGGTTTAGTGTAAAAAACCTCTCAATTTTAAAAACCGAAAGAAGTTACGAGGGCCATTTAAAAATTCTACACGTGTACTTAGAACCATGTGGCATTGTAAGACTATGAAATTATTATTGTAATTAAAATTTCAATGAAGTAGTATTGTTTTTATTGTCTACTGAAATAGAGGAAACGACAGAAATAAACAAGAATTCTTACAAAAGTAACATTTTTATATGAAAACTGGACATTGTAACTTTTTTATAATTCAAGTTTTTTGCTAACGTATGGTGTAAGAAAAGAGTGGTTTTTCATTTGTATCACTTGGAAACGTTTCTTGCGATCAATTTTTAATAGTAGGCGCACAAGGCCCAAAGGAGACCATACTTCGGCAACTCTTAATTGCATCTCGATTCTTGAATGAATATTATCGACTTCTTGAATGCAAGAATGTCCGGCAATAGAGTATTTCATGGTTACACTGTCTATGTCAAGATTCAAATGAAGAAATCTAGCTACGGCACAGGATATTATAGAGTTTCGGAACTGAGTGACGCAACTGTCATGGAGCGACATGTACTTATATTTTTTATATTTGGATGTAAACGACAGACTTTATTAAGAATTGCAATGAAGGCGTTTGCTATATCATTTCCTGATCTACCGCACAATGTTTCATGTCATATTACACATATTTTCTCTTTTCCTAAAGATTCATGACCTGCCAGATTGTAAACATTCAATTTTTTTTGTAAAATAGTTTACCTATTTCACAGCTGGGCAAGTTTATTACATTTTGTAAATCGAAACACACTGCAACAGTGTTTGGGTCTCCTATTACTTTATTATTTTGTCTTTCTTTTCTCATATTTTTCATCAATTCAGTATGAGCATCGTTCGTTTCTTAGTTCTTTTAGGTGAATCTTTTATAGGTGTTTTTTCCGTGTCACTCTCTGATGTAGAATACGCAACAAGACAAGCGCTTTTGTTTGTTTACGCGATCATTTTTAACTTACCGTTTTATGCCTCCATCTAATTGCTCAGTACTACAGTGTTGTTTTGAAGTAGACGGACTACAAAAGATTTGATAATATAGTTAAGTATAAAAGATCAGTTTTGGATTTGACAAAATGCTCATTCAATAATATTAATAAATTGTGAATTTACTCACGCAGCTTTATCTTTGTTAGGCGAATTAGTTGGAAGTTCACGAATTGGTTCGTGTTCAGATTCACCTACTTATATTGAGAAATAGCTGTAAATATAAAGAAAAAATAATTATAATAATATATTTATATACTTCTTTATACTACGTATAAGAAAGTAAAAAGTGAATTTATATTTTAACTTCTTACTTTCTTTTGGGTAATTTTCTTCCACCTCTGTAACTTTGTGAAAGATAATCGGATCCAGAACTTGCACAATCGGACCAATTCTCCAAATCGGACATATTTAGAACAAAAGCACAACCAAAACTATGCACAACTTTTGTTAACAAAGTAAACAGTACTTAGAACCTTGCAAATTTTAATCAGCCTTTCCGCAGTGTTACTTAGAACTATGTGGAATACAATATTACAGCGCCATTCGTGGACCAATTGCGGTCATTTTAAAATTAAACGATGCAGATTGATTCTTTGTACCTACCGTGTAGAAATATCATTTTTGAGCAAAAGTGTACTTAGAACCCTGTGGAACTCACGTGACGAGTAGCTTATGATATCAATATTAATTTGGGAACACTGTGCTACAGTAATGTTTCTCATTTTGACTACTGTCATAGTTAAGTCAATTTATTGAAAAGTTCCACAGTGTTCTCAAATTAATATTGAAATCGTAGGTTATTCTAAAAAAAATTAATTGAAGGCACGGTATGTCTACAATGACATCAATTTGACAATTCATTCTCGCAATAGATCAAACTGTCGCCACGATGACAGTTTGCAAGAAAATTTAACGTTTGGGCAACTTTTATCATAAAACTTGAGACAAATAGAGTTAGAGTACTACCAAATTTAAAAAACAAAGAAATTTTTATATGATACAACAACTCTTGATCACACAACCATCTTAGCTTTACCTTTTCGGCCTACTTACATTCAACTTAGACTAGGTGCACACGCATTATATCAAACCTGAATGTCAACGAAATGTTCGAAGTAATCAGCTTTCAGTAAATTCTATAGAAATGTTAAACATTTTATGGGCAATTCAAACTCGAAGTGTTTCATGGACCACTGTAATAACAAAAAGAGCAAATATTCTATTAAATTAATGTGTCCTAAATAAAAAAAAAAAAGAAGGGGGAAAGAATAGAAATTTATTTCTATTGACTATTATCTCGGAAGCCCTACGTTAATTGTAATTCAAAGAAACGAATACATCATGCATACATATCACCTTTAATTTAACGATTTAAAGGGTAATGTAATTAGTATTTTAAAAATGGAACTACTACTAATATAAAGACAATGCGATTTAAAAATTTATCATACATGGTAATTCACTAATTATCAGTGACTTTATGATCGCGATCTACTTTATTACACAAAAGCTTCCCTTCCTTAGAAAAAATAATTTAAGCATTACGCCCCAGATGCTGATCAAAATTGGTGAACATAGTATATTATTAAAATAAAATTAAGTAATAGTTAAAGGGTGTAGCGAAAATAAAAAAAATAGTGCACATCTATGTCGCCATCATTACTTATCTATTATCATTTTAACACCGATATATTTAACTAAAGCATACGCGAAATGTTGGTCAACTCAACATTCACGTTAGGTGGCTTAAATGTTACAGGAAACGTCAGAATTGTCAGAAAAATCCATCTGACTATTGATTAATGTTGGCAATTTTACAAAAATAATTGCAGATTATAAAACGTCAAAACGATCAATCGATTTCAGTTCGTGATGAAATCTGAACTGCTTTCATGATGACAACTATTTAAGAAAAAAAGTTAAACACCCTGACATCTGTCTGATATTTCATTGGTCATGTTTTTAAGCTCCATCGATATTTATTGTAGCCTTGACATAAAAAGATATGAAATTACAAATTTTATACAGCGAAATGACTATAGTCTATTTTTAAAGTAGCGAGACGAATTTCTGAACATACCCCTGTCCCAAATTACATGCACGAAAATCTTGAAAACAAACTTACGAGTATATCTGATAACTATTACTGTCGAGCTCTGAATAGAACTGGTAAAGTATATAATGAAATAACGGGGAAATAATAGAAACAACAAGGCTTAACAATAAACAATGTCAGTTGACAGAATGTGAGCAAGATTGATACGGTGTCATTTGGCCTTGCTTTCAACCAATGAGATTTCACTGTCAAAGTGGTCTGTTCAGAAATTCGTCTCGCTATTTTAAAAATAGACTTTAAAATATTAATGAGAAAAGTGTTATCAGATCCATTTTAGTTTTGCCTATATATTAGACAATTACCTTAAAATATGATTTATATTATTATTACTAGGTGACAGACGAATCAAATTTCAATGTAATGAAAATTGTTTTCTAACTATTAAATTTATTAAAGTAAATATTCCAGCCTAATTCAACAACTACTACTACTAAATAATTTGATTGTCAGTAGAAAGTTTGAAGTATGCGCAGCGTTCAATCATTTAATGGGATATGTTTGGAAATACACCATTAAATCAAATTGTTAATCAAACATTCTGATGATGGTTCATGATGATCGTGTCCCAGGCTGGTGGCTCTTATTTCGATGGATTGGTTGTAATCATGAACTACCTTTTGTGTTATTTTTCCTTAAATACTTAATAAGAATCACAAAATGATCCGACAATTACGAATTATATTCTTTTTACAGTGTGTGTAAGCAAAATGTTTACACAGATATTCCTACGTCGGTCTGTTTTATTTTTGGTTATTGTTTTTAGTTCAACTACCAGCGTCACTACTAAATATTTAAATTATAATAGGATCGTCTCAGCAACCGACATAGCCAGAGCACGATCTACAGGCAACGACTCAATGCCACTGCAAAATCACTTTAACAGGAACAATTTCAGAGCAGACAAATGAAACTAATTTATTATTATGGAAGCCAGTTATAAATTCACTATTATAAATAAAATTAATAAGTCATACTATTCTATACCAACATTTTATTTACAACTTGATTCTTCTGTGTAATGGGCATGCATCGTTCACAAATTTGCATTATAACGAAGCTCAGAAGGTATGTCAAAAGATGTATGACTATTATTAAATATTACAGCCCAGAAATGACGTTTGTGGGCCATGATAATTGACAGGTTAAATTATGCAAAACTAAAATAAATCTGATATTACTTTTTTAATAATGATTTAGTCCTTTCATTGTGTAAAACTAATAACACTATGAATCTTTTAGTGTCAAGTCTTAGTATTACGCTAAATAGCATCTAAATTTCAAACTTCAACAACGAAAAGTCAGAGTCACGTTAAGATGCTTTAAATTGTCGTTCCACCTGTCACCGTGACAGTAGTTCGTGGACAAAAATATACGTCTATACAAGGTGTGCCAAAAGTTTAGAAAATCAAAATTGATTTTTTTTTGCCGTTTTACAGGGAACTGTTATAAAACTGTAAGCGGACGCGAAAAGGCGATTCAAGCTCGAAGAGATTGATGGACAGCTAGTTGTTACTATAAATGCAGTTCTAAATAGGTATCCCAAGTTGTCTGTAATAATCCAGTAATTATTATTATATCTGGATTTTTTTCATTTAATGAAACTGAGCGGTTAATATCATTTCTGACGAAATAAGTTTTGACTGAACGACGTTATGATTGTTTAAATTTAAATCCGTTTTCAAACAAAAATTTTCTTACATCGTTTATTTTAAATACTATCTGATTGTTTTTCTAAATTTTATCGAATATAATTACGTTTAATATATTTTTTAAATGATTTAATTGTAATTAGTCAAAGTGCGTTTTTGAAATATTATAATGCAATTGTTTTAGCGTACCTACTGTTTCTTTTGTTTTTTCACGCCATTGTATAAGTGAATGATCGTAAGTATGCATCTTTTCAATATATTTTTCTTATTTTAAATCTGTTTTTGTCAACTTCGCAAATTATGGCGTATAATTATCAAGTAAGTTATATTTTATTAACTTAAAATGTACTTAAATATATTTCACTTGAGTGCTGTTTGTTTAAAATGATTTTTGCATAGATTAAGTTTCAATCATACATACATTGATAGTATGTATAATTGTGTTAAGTAATTAATAAAAGCACAGCATTATATACGCATTATAGTACGAATATATTTAAATTTGTATATTTCTTATTGTTGCATGTTCAAGTCTTTTACATTATACAATGCACTTTTAAGCTTTTTTTTATTATTTGTTATAGTTTGTACAAGACGACGATAGCGATAATAGCAGCATGTCCCAAGCAACATTTTTAGTCGTAGGAACGTAACGGCGACCATCACAAGAACTTTAAAGTTTTCGCCACCAGTCGCCGGAACGTGGTGACTCCGGTCCTATTACGTGCCTGGGACCAAAATGGGGAATAATTATTCGGTAGTAGCTACGTTCCAGCGACGTCCCTGGAACTGCTTCCGCGACGTTTCCCGGACGTTACGGCTACGTAACAGCGACGTAGCAGGGTGCTTGCAGCAACTGTAATGGAACTTCTTAGGTTTCTGACACTCTCAGTCGCTCTCTGTCGCACACCTTCAGCAAAGCTTCAACTATATTCTTATCTCATTCCGTTGTCGAAGCTGGCTTGTAAACTGATGGTAGAATGTAATATAATACTACACGTTGATGGTGTGAGTAGTAACACACAATAATTAGAAATATTAAACACGCGTTGATCATTTTAAAGGATTTCTTGGGTATTAAAGTTATATGCGAATACAAGTTTTCTGACAAATATGATGATGGTACTTAGAAAAATGACAACGCGCCCTTAAAATATACGTTTTCTTAAAAAAATTTTTTTTTAAAAAATATACTACAATTTCGAAATTGTCCATCTAGGCATGTGTATCTGTTTTTAAATTATTCCTGAACATTCTAAACCAACAAATATTCATTGATTTGGTACTTTTAGTACAGCTCTCAAGAAAAATTAATTTTTAATCAGTATTGTGACGTCATTCAACGTTCATGAACAGCAATGGCGTCGCAATTCTGCTCGATAAATATGGCGTATTTTGCGCAAGAGAACTTACAAGTAGTAATTACTGAAATATGCGTCTTTAAAGTACATACTACTTGATAAAAGTAATCGTGTAGTAGCAGCCACTACAAATATTTCCTTTAAAGTTATAGTTGCTACAAAGTAGTACATGGGACCAATTGGTCCACACCCCTGTAACTTTAAAGTTGTGCAGGTTCGTTAAGACTACCATGAAGTAGCACACTACTGTAAGGTTCCCGGTGCCACTTCAAAGTTCCACGTAGAACTTAACCTAAAATTAACACATGATTGCGGTTAGTGGTAGTGAATTATTGTATAAATAGCTTTTTTCAAAGTTCTGGCTACGAAAGAAAAGAATGGAGAAATGGGAGAACGACAAAGTATTGTACTGGCCGCACAACTCAAATCATTCACATAGGGAGACTTTAAGATGCAATCCCGCCAATGCTCCAGAGGAGAGTAGGGTACATTATTCGTACATCTTCAAATTATCGAATATTAACAACTTTAAAGATGCCTTACAGATCGAAAAACAATTAATCGGTTTTAACATATGCAGTAGATCAATGATTAAACTGTCGATTAGTCTATGCATTAAAGACCATTCTCTAAACTGTTGCGAGAATGAAATTTTTGACGAATATACTATTATTTCGTCTTTATAATCATCATCAACGTCATATTTAGGAACAAATAACTCATCATAGCCCTAATAATTGTAGATTTTATCTTTAAAATTTTCAACAAATTTCACATCCTCTTACTTCTGGTTCTGCTTGACAGGCTTGTCCACTGTTAGTCGTTTGAACTGATGACACTGATGCTTTTGCAATAGTTATATTTTTCCTGTGGCCATAATGTAAGGAAATGTCGCCATTACAACTAAGAGCGTTCAGCTGAAGCCTCAGTGTTCGATAAAATATCGACGAATGTCTATAGGCTTTCTGTTGCGACGAATTTTGTTTTCAGACGCCATGAATTCGAACGCAGTTTCATTTCACAGACACGAGCGATACTTGTGGTGAGTGCCTTTGTTATTAAACTCGATGAAGTGAAACTTACCTCGTAGTAATTTTTTAAAAGTAACTGCAACTATGTAGTCGCTCTGAATTTATACGGAAAGTGAAAATTACCTGTAAGTAACATCTCGGAGTAGTAAGAACGTCGAAATTACTATAAATATTACTAAACAGTTCCGTAACTTTGTAGTAATTAATACATGTTCCGATAACGTAGCAAAAACTTTGAGCGTAACTTTCAAGGAATGCTAACTTTAAAGTCACACTTCAGTAATACAAGATGGTTATGGCCACTATCGTTTTCTACTTTAAAGTTCCAATAACTTTAAAGTAATCTTATTTAGTAGCCGTGTGGTTCCAAATACGTTAAGAGCGACTAAGAAGTTATGGGACCATAGAGGACCTACTAGTAGTAACAGTTATGTGACTGCTACTAATAAGATCTGAATTGGAGTAAATTTTACTGCTAAGTCAAATATTTAGTAGCAGTTACGTAACAGTTACCGAGTCCAAGTTCCGGTCTCAGTTCCCGTCACTTTGATGCTGCTTGGGGTGGTTAGATGTGGTAAATTTAAAATTATTTACTTTATTTTATGTATTTTTTAAGCCTTTATTACGATTGTTGCTTGTAATGAATGTATGATTTATGAGTTTCATGTCAAAAGTAATTTGAATTTCGATAGAGATTTAGTGATTATAATTTACATTTTATTTATAATTTTCTTGTATGTATTTTAGGACAGTGGTGAGGAATCCGAAAAGTCTATACCTATAAGTATAGATTCCGTGGTGGCTGAGGTAAATTATGATTAATTTCTCTTTATAATTTTAATTATTTAGTTTTTTTTTTACTTAGGATCGACGACCTCTACTTCGAACACCACTGCCGAACGAAATCAAAGATATCTTTGTAAGTATTATTCATCTGTACCAAATATTTACTTGTATTAAGATATTACAGATTGTGTAATGTATGCTATGTCTCTTAGATCTCTGTTGTATTTGATTCTGTGAGTTTATATATTTTTTTTAAATTCATTCAGAATAAAATCAGATTTCTGATAAAGAAAAGAACAACAACGTCTGATACATATCATGTTGTTTTAGTTTGTTCTAAACTTAAATGTCGATGTACATAATTTTTTTCTGACATAGAATAAATTATCTGTATAATTTATTGAACGGTGCTCGATTATATTTTTTAATCTAACTTTTATTTTATTTTTTATATATTCAGGAAAACGACCTGATGCCACCCAAGACTGTGAGTATTATTTATTGATCTATATATATTGTAACAATTTTAAATGTCTAATTCCATAATTATATTTCTATTTTTTTGTCTTCTTTAAGTCTAATTTTTTTATATATATTTAGGGGAACGATCCGACGCCAGGAATGTCCCATGATGTTGTGAGTATTATTTATTGATCTATATACATTGTAACAATTCTAAATGTTTAATTCGATAATTACATTTGCATATTTTTGTTTCCTTAAAATTACATAATAATTGTGTTTTTCGTTTTTTGAATAACACTACTGGTTTTATGTAACAACGTGAATTTGTTCTGCGTAATTCAAACTGCACTGTCTTTGATGTATACGGTTTTTGTTAATCTTTATTTAATTACAAAAAATATTGTTTCGGCATCAAATGAATGTGTCAGTTTGCCGAATTACGCATGAATTAACCGCGGAACTCTTTAATTTATATAATTATTGATTTAATCTTATTTGTAATTTTTCTTTTTCATATTTACAGACTAACGGACAGGGGCCTAAAGATGGGGGCAATAATTAATGACTCCGTAAGTGTTACTTTATTTAATAAATCGATGGGGAGATACTTGTTAAAACTCCGTAGTAACAAATAACACTAATGGGTTAGAGAGTTAAAAAATGTATTTATAGTAACCATTAAAGTTTAGTTTAGCTACTTTGTAGCTTTATCAGGTGGATGAAATACCCGTGATTCATTCATCTGATGAAGGTATGAGAGTATTCGAATTTAGAATTTTTTTAATTGACATTTCTTTAATTTTATTCTCATTTATACTTACAGAATAATAAGAAAAGTGAAGGACGCGGTGGCTTTGTAAGTGCTGTTTTTTTTAATTAGTCGATAAGCGAGATGCTTGATAAAATTGCACAGTAACAAGTAACAATAATGGATTAGTAGAAAATTTATATATTTTTTTAAAGTATCCATTACGATTTTGTTTAGTTACACTGTAACTTCATCAAGTGGATGAAGCATATGTATTTCATACACCTAATGTCGGTTTAACAATATCCAAATTTAGTAACATAATTATTGTTTTATTCTAATTTGTAAATTTAAACTTACAGAATAACAAAAGAGGGCGAGGCGGAGGACGCCGTGGATTTGTAAGTGTTATTTTATTGATTTAATCGATAAGCGAAATACTTGATATAAGTCCATAGTAATAAATATCAATACTGAATTAGTAGGAAATTAATACACTTTCTTATAGAAATCACAACGGATTTGTTTAGCTATATTGTACCTTCATTGAGTAGATGAAGTATTTGTATTTCATACATCTGATGTAGATTTCGGAATATCCAAATTTAGTTATATAGTGGATTTGGTTTTTTTCTTATACTACCACATCGTAATGTGTCAATTTGCTTTAAGTCTGAATCTCAATTTACTTGAATATATATTATGTAGAATAAATTAACCGTGATACTTGTTGGCCGATATAATTACTGTTTTAGTCCAATTTGTAATTTTTGTCATTTATACTTACAGAATAACAGAAGGAGGCGTGGAGGACGCGGTGGCTTTATAAGTGTTATTTTATTTAATTAATCGATGCGGAAGGTACATGTATTTGAGAGTTTAAAAATGTATTTACTATAACCATTACAGATTTGCTTAATTACATTGTAACTCCATCATGTGGACGAAATAGCCGTATTTCATACACCTGATGTAAGTTTGAGAATCCACAAATTTAGTCATAGTAACTACTACGGTATTGTTTTTAAATATTTTTATTTTGCTCACAAATCATAATTTCTTACTTTGCTTTAATTCCAAATTTCGATTATATCTTATACAGAACAAATGAACCATGATACCTGTTGACTAATATAATTATTGAGTTGATATAGGGGAAAGTAGCCTATGATGGCATGGTGCACATGATTGCATACCAGCTGTAAATTCAAATTTACCGGTTGTAGCGCGCTAGTTCGCGCCCGTGGTGGTAGGAGTTAGGTGTGATTGCCAGAAAACCAATCATCGTTCCTCCCGCGCATGACGTCACGCGGGATGCAGAGTTAGGGTGAATGCCTTGAACGTGCATTGAAGTTTGTGACCACGTTGAGTTGTACGGTGTAGTTTTATTGAATTGTTTTGTGTTTTAATAATTACTATAATGCCCAATTGTGCTATTTATGGTTGCAACAATTGCAACAGAAAGACCAAGGGTACAGACATTAAATATTATAGATTTCCTGCAAATGAAGATCTTTGCAAAAGTTGGGTGCGCGCGTGTCATCGAAATGATAAAATTAATTTAAAAGTCGGTAAGTTCGTTAATAAAAGTATTACACAGGGTGCGGCAAGTTTTATTCCCACCCCTCAAATCTCGACTTCTAATTAAACAAAGTCAACCAAAACCAGTTTTTGTGCTTTATCTAGTATTAACTGACAATTCTTCTCTTAAATTTTAACCTAGATTAATCTTCTTTTAGTGGTATATCTAATTCTGTAATCAAAATTATAAATATAAACGTTGTTTGTGAAATAATTACGTTTTTGTATTGCAACGAAATTTATTCGAATGATTTGTGGCAATTACCAACAAAGAAATCCTTAATAGTGTAATAGACTTTCTTGAAGCCTTTTATTTACACCCCTGTCATAAATGTGCCGGTCTGGTACCTGCTCTAAAAGAAATTTTACAGGACACTCGAAGATCTCTAACGGTTGTAAATCTTTACCCTAACCGCAATTACAAATCCCATTGTCACCTAAATTTACAATTGTCCAAATACGAACATGATAAATAAAACCAATCTTCAGATTTTTAATATGGAAATGCGTTTTATAAAATTTAAAAATGAATCCTCATACATCAGTGTAAAAATCAGAAGTTAAAAAATTGGTGTAAAATAGTTTTTTTTTAATTTATAGCGTTATTTAATAACGAAAAATTGCAAAAAAATTACACGTGTGCTCTATCACTATCTAATCACGTGTATCAAATTTGGTTGACTTTGTTTAATTAGAAATCGAAATTTTATGGGTGGGAATAAAACTTGCCGCACCCTGTACAGTGCACTGCAATGAAAAGGAACCACCCTGAATAACACCGTTGTTAGAATTAAAAGACTTTCCAAACGAGCGGTCACTCGATCCCACTTGCCATTTAAAATGATGGGGGCTGCTGGGGCCGCAGGATTGCCATTACAACGTCAAATTTGACATTAAAATGTGTCGCCCTAAAAATAAAAATTGACCTGCCCGAGGATTTTTACTAAAGTCACGCAACAATGACGATATTCAGGGTGGTTCCTTTTCGTTGAAATATACTCTATTTTGAATGTATTTGATCTCTTATTTTCAGCAAGGATTTGTTCAGTCCATTTTGCCCAAGATGCATTTGTAAAGTCATTGAAACACGATTTATTACAGTATAAGCCATTAAATTTTCGCGATCTCAAAGAAGATACCGTACCTACTTTACACTTCATACCTAAAAGAGGAAATAGTACCCCGATTTCTGAAGAAAAAGTCGATAACAGAAAAGAAAGATCTAAAAAAAGGACGGAAAAAAAGAATCGTGAAGAGATAATTTCTCAAATATTAACCGAATCGCAAAGAGACCACGAAGCACTTATTAATGATGAACCTACAACAACTAACAATGAAATGAAATTAGCACCTTCGATTGAAATGTATGTAACTTTTTTTTAAATAAGTACATGAATTGTACATTACTTATTTTTATTTTCTAGGGAAGCGCTTTTAGAAGAAGTTGATATTTTGAAAAAACAAGTCAGCTGCCTACAAGAAACAAACAATAGTCTCAACTCTGAAAATGAGAAATTAAGGACAGAATGTAAAAAGGCGAAGGAAGAATTAACTGATATAAAAAACATGTTGAATAAACATTTTACACACGGACAAGTAAAAAGGCATCTAAACCCATTAAAAAAGTATTCAAAATGGGATGCTGACGACATTGCTTCAGCTGTTTCTTTAAGAAGCGTTAGTCCGCGCGCATACAGATACTTAAAAAAAAAAGGAATTCCGCTGCCCCATATGAGTACTTTGAGAAGATGGGCTTTAACCTTAAATTTACATGAAGGGATATTAAAAGACGTGGTTCTTTTACTGAAGCAAAAATCGCGTTTATTAAACGAATTAGAACGAATAGCAGTACTGACTTTCGACGAAGTCTATATTTCCAATAAATTATGTATTGACCAAAAAACTCAAAAAGTTCTTGGACCTCACTCAACGTGCCAGGTTGTCATGGTCAGGGGCTTGTTTTCGCAGTGGAAGCAACCTATTTATTATAAATTTGATTCTCCAATGACTAAGGACACAATAATGGAAATTATTACCGAGTTACATGAAGCTAATTATACAATCGTTAGTATCACTAGTGATATGGGGGCTGGTAATGTATCTTTATGGAAAGCCCTGAATATAGCTTATGACAAGGAATGTTATTTTGTTCATCCAGTGTGTGGCGATCAAAAAGTGTTTGTTTTTGCTGATCCACCACATCTCCTAAAATTAGCACGCAATCATTTTCTTGATAAAGATTTTACAATAGACGGGAAATTAGTAACGAAGAGTTGTATAGAACGAATCGTATCCGCTTCTATATCGGATTGTAAAATCTCCCATAAAATAAGTGATTATCATTTACATTTAAAAGGAACCGAACGCCAAAAAGTTAAACCTGTGGCACAGTTATTGTCAAATACTGTCGCTAAAGCGGTTGAATGGTGTGGAAAAAATGGTTTTTTGGAAAATCTGAACTGGCATGGTTTCATGCCGAAATGAAGCTAATTATACAATCGTTAGTATCACTAGTGATATGGGGGCTGGTAATGTATCTTTATGGAAAGCCCTGAATATAGCTTATGACAAGGAATGTTATTTTGTTCATCCAGTGTGTGGCGATCAAAAAGTGTTTGTTTTTGCTGATCCACCACATCTCCTAAAATTAGCACGCAATCATTTTCTTGATAAAGATTTTACAATAGACGGGAAATTAGTAACGAAGAGTTGTATAGAACGAATCGTATCCGCTTCTATATCGGATTGTAAAATCGCCCATAAAATAAGTGATTATCATTTACATTTAAAAGGAACCGAACGCCAAAAAGTTAAACCTGTGGCACAGTTATTGTCAAATACTGTCGCTAAAGCGGTTGAATGGTGTGGAAAAAATGGTTTTTTGGAAAATCTGAACTGGCATGAAACCAGTAAATTCATTAAAACAATGAATGATTGGTTCGACATCTTCAATGCACAGAGAAAGTATGGCAGCCACTCAGGTGCTCATGCTTTTGGGGTAGATTTTAGTAATCAAGTTGCGGTGTTAGATCAAACATCTGAAATGATGTTGAAATTGAAAGTTGGAAGCAAATCAACTTTACTGCCATTTCAAAAAGGAATCCTCTTAAATAATCAGTCTATAAAAGGACTGTATGAGTATTTACAACAGCGTCTCAGTACAGAATATCTGCTGACATACAAATTGAATCAGGATATTCTTGAAAACTTTTTTTCGTATATTCGAAGTATGGGTGCTACCAATGATCATCCAACCCCACTTGACATGAAGTACAGGCTGCGTTGGTACATTCTTGGGAAGCATTCTAGGGATGTATTTTCTATGAACAAGAATACGGAAGACGGCGAAGAAGAATGTCTTATAAGTCCCTTGGAAGATGTTTGTTTATCGCAAGAGGTTTTTACAAAGGCGCTTGACAAGTCTGTTGAACCAGACAATCTCGCAAATAGTGATGAGTTTGATGATTTAAACAATGACACATTTGTGGAACCAGTATATGATGAGGAAAATTTGATTTCAGAAGAAGATCTACGTCTCGCTAACTTTCAAATTACTCCCGAGACAGAACAACTTCTACAAGTTTTTGACGAAAGCAATTTTTCTGAAACAATTAATAACGAAGGTTTGAAGTATATCGGTGGATATATAGCTTACAGATTTAAAAACAAATATCCTCACTTGAATCTTGGTGTACCTACTAAATTAGTAACAAACACATCATCAGGACAACACCACGAATGGCTTGAATGTCTATCGAGAGGAAATCTGTTACATCCTGCTGAAGATCTCGTTAATCTGACACACATTGTCGAAAAAGAATTTCAAACATTTCATGGAAACTCATTTTCTAAGGACTCAATGATTTTCGACAAAGTGGCAGATAAAGTTTTCAATGCGACACCAGAAATTGGGCAAAAATTTCCGCGAGATGTACTACTATGTCTGGTACGAACCCGAACCTACATTAGGTTACGACAGATGAATAAAAATATCAGTTTTGAAAATAATAAGAAACGACAACAGAAAAAATTGTTTAAATTAACAAATAAAAAATACACTGCTTTTAAAAAGTAAAATTGGAAGTTTGATTTTGTCACTCTTTAGAAAATCCTCTTGATAAATGTGTTCTTAACAGTTTGTTAACATTACCCAGTATAATTATTTAAGTTGCAAAAATCTTTGATTTTATAATGCATAACAGTTTTAATATACAATAATTATACATTAGAATTTAACAAAGAATACTTCAATTCAATCAACATCTTTTATTCCAATTTGCATAAATTAGTAGTTTTAAATTAGTCAACAGTGCTTCTGCATCCCACGTGACGTCACAATGTGCGAGTGAGACCGCTAGATACATGCGCGCAATCACACCTAACTCCTACCACCACGGTTCGCGCCCTTGCATGCACAAGAGCGCGTTTCAAATGTTCAGTAGTAAATCAGTGACCGTCAAGGGAGGTATTGTTTCAGAATTCAGGAAAGTAAATTTTGGTAAGTAGTAAACTAACATTAACGACTTATTCTGTATCACATTGTACTCGAAAAATGTTATTTAGTCGCATGAAGTTTACCGGCACATATTTCACTATTGACTATTCATGGATCTATCTACTTATTTGAGGTTATATTGGCGGTAAAGGGGATTTAGGATGATTTAATTTAAAAGTCAGCTTTTCCCTATGATGGCTCCCTATATGGGCTCCTATGATGGCACAGTATGCCATCAAAGGAAACCAGTGTTATTCATATTTTTTACGCGTGGTAATACACAAATGAGTTTCTTACTTGCATGTATTTTCAGATATGGCAAATTGTGGTTAAAAAAAAGGCAGGAGTGGAAGGAGAAGGCAATGGAAGAAGCATTACAAAATATAAAGGACAAAAAAATGGGATGGCAACTAGCAGCAAAAACGTTCAACGTCCCGGCAACAACTCTACGTAGAAGGTTTCAGAATAATTGCGGTGCTACAAAAGGAGATTTAGGAGGTCGCAGAACAGTACTGAGTGAAGATATAGAGAAAGAATTAATCAAGCATATTACAGACATGGAAACAAGATTTTTTGGGTTAACGACAAAAAATCTTAGAAGACTTGTGTTCCAAATTGCAGAAAAAAACAAGATCAAGCATGATTTTAATAAGCAAACCGAAATGGCCGGTAAGAAATGGGTTAGTGGGTTTTTGAAGAGGCACCCTACTATCTCTTTAAGGATCCCAGAAAATACATCGTATGCTCGAGCGCAGGCCTTTAATAAAAACAACATTAGTCAATACTTTATTAAAGTGGCTGCTATTATGAATCAGCATAAATTTCCACCCGAAAATATATATAATGTTGACGAATCGGGCCTGAGTACCGTGCAAAAACGACCGCAAAAAATATTTGCAACGCGAGGGCGAAAGCAGGTGGGGGCCCTTAGTAGCGCCGAACGTGGGCAGCACTTGACTGTAGTTTGTTCAATGAATGATATAGGAACATTTATACCCCCAGCTTTCATTTTTCCACGAAAACGATTTAAGAATGAATTAATGGACAAATCCCCACCTGGCAGTAAAGCATTTTGTCAAGAAAATGGCTGGATGAATAGCGAGATCTTCATAAAATGACTACAACACTTCACAGACCATACAAAGGCCTCTAATCAGAATAAAGTGCTTCTACTATTAGATGGCCATTCAAGTCATAAGAGCTTGGAAGTGCTTCAAATGGCCAAAAATAATGGAATTATTTTGTTTTGTTTCCCGGCGCATTGCACCCACCGTGTACAACCTCTTGATATCGGTTTTTTCGGACCGCTGCACACCTACTACAATCAAGAAATACAAACATGGCTAAAACAAAATCCAGGGAGGGTAGTGACGCATTTCCAGGTTGCCAGTCTTTTTAGCAAAGCCTATTTGAAGAGTGCCACTCTCGCAAATGCCATAAAAGCTTTTGCCAAAGCAGGAATTGTTCCCATAAATCCTGAAATTTTCGAGGATTGGATGTTTGCGCCAGCCCTCACTACGGACAAAGCTCATGAACAACCCGTTGCCACCCACAATGAACAACCAATAGAAGACTTGCAAACAACCTTAGAATTGGAAGCTGCTGGTCCTTCTACGTCTATAAAAAAAATGAAATTGAGCATTGAAGAACTATCACCGCTGCCAGTAGCTGTCCCTAAAACAAAAACGAACAAAGGGCGAAAACCCGGAAAGTGTGGTCATTTGAACGCAACTCCCGACATCATAGAATTGAAAGACAAAGCAGATGTAACAGCTAGACAAGAGCGAGAGAAGCTGGCCCGAAAAGCGAAAAGAAGGAAAATCTTAGAGGAGGACGAGAAAGAAAATGAGAACGATATTAATGATCCTTACAATATCGATGACGATGACGAATCTGACGTTGCTTGCATATACTGCAATGGACTTTACTCTCAGTCCCGTTATAAGGAATCCTGGATCCGTTGCCAGAAATGCTTGCGCTGGTGCCACTGTGACTGTGCTGGTGTCAATAAAAAAATTAAAGTTTTTATATGCGAGTTATGCCATTAACATTTCCTCATTTTAATGATTCAGAGGTCATGTTAATTTTTTATAGTTATTTTTTTTGTTTTTACGAATTATTGTTGATTTATTGTTTTTATAGGATCTATTGTTACTTTTGTTTGCGTAATGTTTCTCTTGTTATTCTCACTAATAAAAATTAAAGATAAAAAGTCAAGTTGTATTGAATTTATGAGCGTGCGCCATCATAGGACGTAACGGGTGCCTATGATGGCATAGTCAAACAATTTTTCCTAAAGCAATTTCAGAAAAAGAAATGACCTAATGCTGATATTATATAAGTAGTGTTAACGCTTACTTTGTACATGAAGCAAATATTCAATCACAAAGTTTTATGTTATTAATTAACAAAGTAACAGAGCATAGAAGTTAAGTATGCCATCATAGGCTACTTTCCCCTACATTGATAGTATGTATAATTGTGTTAAGTAATTAATAAAAGCACAGCATTATATACGCATTATAGTACGAATATATTTAAATTTATATATTTCTTATTGTTGCATGTTCAAGTCTTTTACATTATACAATGCACTTTTAAGCTTTTTTTTATTATTTGTTACAGTTTGTACAAGATGACGATAGCGATAATAGCAGCATGTGGTTAGATGTGGTAAATTTAAAATTATTTACTTTATTTTATGTATTTTTTAAGCCTTTATTACGATTGTTGCTTGTAATGAATGTATGATTTATCAGTTTCATGTCAAAAGTAATTTGAATTTCGATAGAGATTTAGTGATTATAATTTACATTTTATTTATAATTTTCTTGTATGTATTTTAGGACAGTGGTGAGGAATCCGAAAAGTCTATACCTATAAGTATAGATTCCGAGGTGTCTGAGGTAAATTATGATTAATTTCTCTTTATAATTTTAATTATTTAGTTTTTTTTTTTTACTTAGGATCGACGACCTCTACTTCGAACACCACTGCCGAACGAAATCAAAGATATCTTTGTAAGTATTATTCATCTGTACCAAATATTTACTTGTATTAAGATATTACAGATTGTGTAATGTATGCTATGTCTCTTAGATCTCTGTTGTATTTGATTCTGTGAGTTTATATATTTTTTTTAAATTCATTCAGAATAAAATCAGATTTCTGATAAAGAAAAGAACAACAACGTCCAGAGCATATTTTAACATGTAAAGTAAGCGGCACTAGTGCCGCCTAGTGATGTGTTTGTGCCGCCTAGTTTTTATCACGAAAACAGATTAATTTTGCTCTGAAATTTCACGCTTTGCAGATAAATTGATAAAATAAATTAAAGAGTGTTGAAAATGCGTTTGAGGTTATTTTTAACATTACGTATTTTGAAACGATACATTTTAAGAGAGACCAGGATCCATCGAAGCTCATTTAAACTACCTAACATGAATTTTTCTTTATAACAAAAGTCCAAAACCGTAATTAATTACGATACAAATTACAAACTCAAAATGTGCGAGAGTGGAACAATATAATTTTTTTGTAGTCGCTATCTTGTTTAGTCTGCATCGATGCTGGCATCAAAACTATTGCAGAGAAAACCGCACAATTCCTCGAATTCGTTGTAATGCAGGATGTAGGTGGCCGTCGATTTTCTCAGAATTAGGACGGCTTTTTTTAATTGAATAGGATAAATACGAATTGAAAGAGTGAGAATATATTTCTAAGTAAATCAAGACAACAAGTCATAAAAAAAACTAAAGCAGCGACTTTGACGAAATTAGTGTCGCTACGGCTATAGTCTAGTACGCTGTAAGTAACTCTCTGGTGTTAATGTGTCATATAATTCTTGAGACTCAGTTTATTCAGCAATTGGTTTATTAGATGTGAGTGATTTTTGTTTTTGCTTTCTAAATTTAAATAATGCTTTTTGTGTTCGTTCTAGCTTAATCATGGCAAAAAGAATAACCGATTTTTTTAGTTCGGTCCCTAAAAAAATTGGCCGTCAGGATCAAACCACTCAAAATATCGTTCAACATTTAGAATCAGAGCCTATAGCCTCCTGTTCTGATTCATTTTCATCGTGTCATAATCTGGAAAATATTCATGAACAAAATAAATCTAATTTTGCCAATTTTGGCAGTCACAATGAATTGGAAAACATAAAAGATGATCAAGACTGTTCGAAAAATCAACAATCAACACAAATAAAGAGTGTTGAATGGTACAAAGGATCTAAGCTAGATGCATCTTGGCTGCTTCAAACATATTCTTGTTTAGAGAAAATAAAACTTGGAAAGCGCTTTGGAATTAAATGCACAATTTGTTTTAAACATATCCAAGAAGCCCATGGTGTACGGTGCGATGATCAAAAAGCGTTAGAAAGGATAATTGATCATTTAAAAACTGAAGCTCATAAAGCAGCTGATAATTTGGATAGAATGCATCAGAAATGGACTACACAATCTGATCAGCATCCTTGGATAAAGAGTCTCAAATCTCACAATGCCGAAAAAATTAAACTGTTAATTGAATTGGCGGTTGACGTTTACAATGATATTCGTCAGCTAACTCTCTCTGCTCATTCTTGGCCTTCCAGGTCATTGTCTAAAAAAATTGCAGACACACAAATAGCATCTTACAAGGATGATGGACTGGCTTCCCAGTTTTCGCCGTTATATCCGTCACCCGCCTTGTTACAATATAGAAATCCGGTAATTTATCGGGAAATGTTAGATATTGTTGGAAGCATAGTAATGGAAAATGTAATCGAGCAACTTAAAAAAAGCGACTGTTTTTCTCTGCAGGTTGATGGCTCTGTTGATAAATTCGGAGTAGATAACAAATTTATAACTGCCCGATTTATAACAGAAGATAAAGAGATGCACTCCGTGTTTTTTAGGAGAAAGTAAATCTGATAAACGAGGTGCAGAAGGACTTTTGGGAGCAATAAAACTTGCCTTCCAACATCTTGGTATTGAAGATTTGGCCAAGAAAAAATTAACTGGCCTAACTACCGACGGAGAATATGCTAATACGGGCAAAAAAAGTGGACTGTGGGTTCGCATGAAGCAGTATCTAGCAAGAGACTTGCTATGTCTTTGGTGTACTGCTCATAGGTCTGATTTGGCTTTATCTGATCTAGAGTCTAGCGTCACTGAAGTTGCACACTGGAAAAATAACATAAAAGCCATTGCAACCTATTATCGAGGGTCTGCTATTCGATACAAAGAGCTTGAAAAAGTTTGTGACCAAGAAAATCTTTCTTCTGTTTACCGATTTCCTGCGTATTTTGAAGTTAGGTTTGTTGAACATTTACTAAATTTGACTAAAGCCGTTTGGAACAACCTGTTATGCATGCAAAAACATTGGCAATCAATTATTGCAGAAACCAGTGAGGCAACTAAAGTTGAAAAAGCTACTGCTCGAGGATTCCTACGCTTATGGAAAGATGATAACCAACAGCAACATATTACATGTCTAATGATTGATATTTTAAGACAATTTGAAAAACTCCAGAAGGATTGTCAGAAGTCCATGATTACAATTACTGATATAGAGCTTTCAAAAAAGATTGTTACCGATGGCATTAAGTTAATGGAAAATGGCCCTTATCCTGGAGGTTATGAAGAGAAATTATTGAATCGTTCTGAAGGTAGAGATGTGAATGTGATAGAAGATGATCCTAATCGAGAAGCATCGAAAAGACGAGTGGTTAATTCTCTTGTTTCTTCCAAAAGATGTTGGTCGGCTGTGAGGAAAGAGATTGTTCTAAGTTGCCAAGAGTTTCTCACTCAAAGACTAGACCAAGACCAACAAAATATTTTGGATCGTTTAAATAAATTTCTTAATGCAAGAAATCCAACAGAAATGGTTCAAACAGTGCGTATAGATATCGAAAATTTATTTGGAGAAGATGCTGTTTCTCTTTTCACTGATGAGGTTGTAAGTTTGTATTCAGTTGAAAAACTTCCACCACCGACAGATATGAACACTGCCACAGCAAAATTATATCACTATTTAAAAATTTCTACACCACATTCGGTATTTTCAAAACTGGTACAAACGTACATTTCGTTGACACCACACAGTTCAAGTCCAGAAAGAGCAGTATCAGTACATACAACGTTAAAAACAAACAAACAGTCCTGCTATTCTAGAGAAGCTCTAAATTCAAGGATGTACATCGCACTTAATGGGAGCGGAACAGCTTTATTTGATCCTAGGCCAGCAGTGGCCAAATTTTTGGAAACAAAAACTAGAAGGAGGAGACTTCCCGACGCCGAAACTTATCAAAGTCAAGAATATGTCAAAAAGTTTTTTTCAAAAGATAATAGTTTATAATTTATTGTTTCTATTGTTTAAAATAAAGCTTATTAAAATCTAATTTTATTTTTCTAGATCATTCTTGCCCTTTTTGGTTTATTTTAAAGAAACTTGTTTTAAGGCATTCAAACTGAGGTGCCGCCTAGCTAAAATTGGTTAAAATATGCTCTGACAACGTCTGATACATATCATGATGTTTTAGTTTGTTCTAAACTTAAATGTCGATGTACATAATTTTTTTCTGACATAGAATAAATTATCTGTATAATTTATTGAACGGTGCTCGATTATATTTTTTAATCTAACTTTTATTTTATTTTTTATATATTCAGGAAAACGACCTGATGCCACCCAAGACTGTGAGTATTATTTATTGATCTATATATATTGTAACAATTTTAAATGTCTAATTCCATAATTATATTTCTATTTTTTTGTCTTCTTTAAGTTTAATTTTTTTATATATATTTGAGGGAACGATCCGACGCCAGGAACGTCCCATGATGTTGTGAGTATTATTTATTGATCTATATACATTGTAACAATTCTAAATGTTTAATTCGATAATTACATTTGCATATTTTTGTTTCCTTAAAATTACATAATGATGGTGTTTTTCGTTTTTTGAATAACACTACTGGTTTTATGTAACAACGTGAATTTGTTCTGCGTAATTCAAACTGCACTGTCTTTGATGTACACGGTTTTTGTTAATCTTTATTTAATTACAAAAAATATTGTTTCGGCATCAAATGAATGTGTCAGTTTGCCGAATTACACATGAATTAACCGCGGAACTCTTTAATTTATATAATTATTGATTTAATCTTATTTGTAATTTTTCTTTTTCATATTTACAGACTAACGGACAGGGGTCTAAAGATGGGGGCAATAATGACTCCGTAAGTGTTACTTTAACAAATAACACTAATGGGTTAGAGAGTTAAAAAATGTATTTATAGTAACCATTAAAGTTTAGTTTAGCTACTTTGTAGCTTTATCAGGTGGATGAAATACCCGTGATTCATTCATCTGATGAAGGTATGAGAGTATTCGAATTTAGAATTGTTTTAATTGACATTATTTTAATTTTATTCTCATTTATACTTACATAATAATAAGAAAGGTGAAGGACGCGGTGGCTTTGTAAGTGCTATTTTATTTAATTAGTCGATAAGCAAAATACTTGATAAAATTGCACAGTAACAAGTAACAATAATGGAAATAGAAAATTTATATATTTTTTTAAAGTATCCATTACGATTTTGTTTAGTTACACTGTAACTTCATCAAGTGGATGAAGCATATGTATTTCATACACCTAATGTCGGTTTAAGAATATCCAAATTTAGTAACATAGTTATTGTTTTATTGAAATTTAATTATTGATTTAATCTTATTTGTTTGTAATTTTTCTTTTTCATATTTACAGACTAACGGACAGGGGCCTAAAGATGGGGGCAATAATGACTCCGTAAGTGTTACTTTATTTAATAAATCGATGAGGAGATACTTGTTAAAACTCCGTAGTAACAAATAACACTAATGGGTTAGAGAGTTAAAAAAATTATTTATAGTAACCATTAAAGTTTAGTTTAGCTACTTTGTAGCTTTATCAGGTGGACGAAATACCCGTGTTTCATTCATCTGATGAAGGTATGAGAGTATTCGAATTTAGAATTTTTTTAATTGACATTTCTTTAATTTTATTCTCATTTATACTTACAGAATAATAAGAAAGGTGAAGGACGCGGTGGCTTTGTAAGTGCTGTTTTATTTAATTAGTCGATAAGCGAGATGCTTGATAAAATTGCACAGTAACAAGTAACAATAATGGATTAGTAGAAAATTTATATATTTTTTTAAAGTATCCATTACGATTTTGTTTAGTTACACTGTAACTTCATCAAGTGGATGAAGCATATGTATTTCATACACCTAATGTCGGTATAAGAATATCCAAATTTAGTAACATAATTATTGTTTTATTGAAATTTAATTATTGATTTAATCTTATTTGTTTGTAATTTTTCTTTTTCATATTTACAGACTAACGGACAGGGGCCTAAAGATGGGGCCAATAATGACTCCGTTAGTGTTACTTTATTTAATAAATCGATGGGGAGATATTTGTTAAAACTCCGTAGTAACAAATAACACTAATGGGTTAGAGAGTTAAAAAATTTATTTAAAGTAACCATTAAAGTTTAGTTTAGATACTTTGTAGCTTTATCAGATGGATGAAATACCCGTGTTTCATTCATCTGATGAAGGTATGAGAGTATTCGAATTTAGAATTTTTTTAATTGACATTTCTTTAATTTTATTCTCATTTATACTTACAGAATAATAAGAAAGGTGAAGGACGCGGTGGCTTTGTAAGTACTGTTTTATTTAATTAGTCGATAAGCGAAATGCTTGATAAAATTGCACAGTAACAAGTAACAGTAATGGATTAGTAGAAAATTTATATATATTTTTAAAGTATCCATTACGATTTTGTTTAGTTACACTGTAACTTCATCAAGTGGATGAAGCATATGTATTTCATACACCTAATGTCGGTTTAACAATATCAAAATTTAGTAACATATTTATTGTTTTATTCTAATTTGTAAATTTAAACTTACAGAATAACAAAAGAGGGCGAGGCGGAGGACGCCGTGGATTTGTAAGTGTTATTTTATTGATTTAATCGATAAGCGAAATACTTGATATAAGTCCATAGTAATAAATATCAATACTGAATTAGTAGGAAATTAATACACTTTCTTGTAGTAATCACAACGGATTTGTTTAGCTATATTGTACCTTCATTGAGTAGATGAAGTATTTGTATTTCATACATCTGATGTAGATTTCGGAATATACAAATTTAGTTATATAGTGGATTTGGTTTTTTTCTTATACTACCACGTCGTAATGTGTCAATTTGCTGTAAGTCTGAATCTCAATTTACTTGAATATATATTATGTAGAATAAATTAACCGTGATACTTGTTGGCCGATATAATTACTGTTTTAGTCTAATTTGTAATTTTTGTCATTTATACTTACAGAATAACAGAAGGGGGCGTGGAGGACGCGGTGGCTTTGTAAGTGTTATTTTATTTAATTAATCGATGCGGAAGGTACATGTATTTGAGAGTTTAAAAATGTATTTACTGTAACCATTACAGATTTGCTTAATTACATTGTAACTCCATCATGTGGACGAAATAGCTGTATTTCATACACCTGATGTAAGTTTGAGAATCCACAAATTTAGTCATAGTAACTACTACGGTATTGTTTTTAAATATTTTTTTTTGCTTACAGATCATAATTTCTTACTTTGCTTTAATTCCAAATTTCGATTATATCTTATACAGAACAAATGAACCATGGTACCTGTTGACTAATATAATTATTGAGTTGATATAGTAATAAAATACAACCGCTAATGATTGTATTAATATTTTCTATTAATTCTATTATAAATGCCCCATGTTGGGCCAGCCAATAATTAATAAAAGTCTTATCTGTAATGATAAAAGCCCTTTTTAAAATAAGTCTTCCGGATAACTCCAAATTTAAATTATAAATGTTAAAAAAATTATACTTTTAATAATTAAGAACATGAGACTTTTCTTTTACATCAACTTAAAATACTTCCCTGTAGCTTATACCACCAGTCATACATCAACTCTGGTAATTTCTTATTTACAGTTGGTATAACATTCTATTCTTCGATATTTTTAATTAAGTAATGGTTAATATTTCTCAAGATCATGTAATGTGGTCCGTTTATTGAAATATGATATTTAATAAATTCCAGTACTATCTCCTACACATGAATTGGGTAAGTAATCTATGAATTTCCAATATTCTTATATAATTTTACATGTCACTTTTGTTCTTTCAAGGTTATCGACTGTGAAGATGTTATTAATGAACTTTAATAAAGAAACTATTCAGATCTGAAACAATTTAATACATGGAATAGATATCAATATAAAAAAAAATGTCTTCTTTATATGACATGGAATATAAACTTTAATTTAGGAAAGATCATAAACAGATTTACTTGACGTTTAAGATAATAATAATAATATGGTTCAATGTCAGTGAAATTTCTCAATTACAAAGGTAAATATTTTACTGTACTTATAAAACACCTTTAAGTATACAAATATACCAAGTTAAAAATGTTTTTGTATAAATCTATGCATGATAAATATTTATTCAGTACGGAAGATTTGTAAATTAAAATTCAATGACTCTATTAATTTGAAATTTAAATGTTAATCTTTTTAAAATAATCTAACTTTATTTAAAACATGAACAAGATAACTATAATATCAATTATGAGCTTCTGTAAGCTTCAAAAGAATTCGTATTAATACAAGAACATATACAACCTTAATCAAAATTAACGTATGAGAGTTTCTTGACTTCTAATAATGTTATTATAATTCTTTCGATCTTAGAACTGTCTTCCTCCGGATGGTCTTCACCAACTCGCTGTTTTAGAGGATGCTTCGGTTAGAAAATAATCAATCTCTTCGGAACAATGACATCTACCTCGAAAATTAGGCCTATGACTGCTATTACTTGTAGGACAAACACCCTTTTGAACTCCTTTGATTTTCCTGGACTTATGGACCCTGGATCTCCAGCTGATACTGCAAATCAGGAACTGGTTTGTCTAATGGAACTTCTGTACCTCGTATTTAATTTCGATCTTCTTGGATACTTCAATTTTAAATATTATTGCTAAAATAAAACACTAATTCCTGGATACTGGATTTAAATGGAACTTTTGTAACTTCTATATTTACAATCTTCTTCGCAATGGATTCTCTTATTATCAATGGCCGACTTTCAAAATCGTAAGTATTCTTTAATTATTATTGATTTTAACCAGCTTAAGTTTTTCTTAGAAAATTTACAATTCACCTTTTTATTTAATTCACAATTTATTAGCATGTATGGATATTTAATACATACACTATACAAAATAATTCTGGTTTATTTTAACCATTTATATTCATCAAATTTATAATTCTTTTCAGATGCACACGCGTCTCTTAATAATTCTATATATCCTCTCTGCATCAACTGTTTCAACAAATCTCCTAAGTGATCTTTTTAAAATTTCAAACTAGCCAATCGATACTTTTTCTTACTCTATCCAGACAATATAATTTTTAAATTTGTTCGACTATTTCTTTATACTAACTGAACTTTATAAATTTCATTATTTCAAACATTTTGAATTTTAATTAAGCCTTCCCATACTTTTAATATTCAAAAAATGACTCATTTTCAGTAAAATTATATATCAGATGTCACTTTTGACATTTTACTCTCCATCCGGTTGTACGATATTTAAAATGTACTTTTAACTCAATATCAATTATTTACCTTTCAATATTTAATTTTAATCATCTTTTACCTCCTTAAACGTCACTTAAACGAGTTTTTACAAAATAATAATATTTCTTATAGTACAATAATTAGCATTTAAATCTCTTCTTTACAGATTATAGTAAATTCGAATGAAAAGAAGAAAATAGTCATTCAGAAAATATACTCGTCGGTTCACCAAGCAACGTACCATACTTAACAAATATTTCTGTACAACAAATTAATAAATTTACACGTCTAATTCAATTACATATGTCCATATTATTATCATATACTTCTTCAATAACTAATCAAATTATTATATAAATGATTTTTTTAAAGAAAAATATTGTTAGAGTCAATAATGGACCTTTAACAATATATATATATTTTTAGATTAACAAAAGCAAAAAGGGCAAGAAAGGGGGAAGGGGTGTCGCTGTGAGTATTATTTTATTTATTAAATACTGTATGCCATATTATGTTCGATATTATATTTGTATATTGTAGTCTTTCTCAATGTTCAAATTTTCGTTTAGTTTTTTTTTTTGATACTTAAATTATACGGATTATGATTTATAAGAAACTTGCTGTATACCTTTATCGATATTGTTCTTGTGTAACATGAACGTTTTTCTTGACTTTAGAAGGGGAAAAATTTGCTTTGTCATTTTTCTTATCAACAACAGCACTGTAGTATGTTCAGAATGTTTTGTACTCTACGGTTTTTTCTTTTTTTTGTTATGGAAAGTAATTGTAATTAGAAAACACGATTTTAGATTTAATAGTTTTTCACTGTTAGCGCCGAATATATTTTACTATTTCTTTTTAATTCACGATTTCATTTTATTTCAAACAGGAAACAATCGTTTAATTTGCGGGAGACTTGCAATGATTTATTAATTTTTCTTTTTTGTATAACGTTTAATAATGTGTTTATTTTCAGAAAGCTTCTCGTAACAATATAACCGAACGTGCCGGGCCCCCGGGAGGCATAATTTTTTTTTTTTAATGACATGATAATTAAAAAAATAAATATTAGATATAATTAATATTTATTGTTTTTATTATCATGTCATATTTTTTTTTAAATAAATATATAAAATTTTACCATTTAATGTCTTTTATTTAATGTGTCCACTTCACTAATATTGAGTGATAACTCGGTAACGTGTCGCATTGCGCAATTAACGAATTTTAATTGCTACTGTTATTAAATTTAAAAATCTGTTCATTAGATAAAACAACAATGTATTCTTGCTTTAGTATAAAACTCATTTTCCATGAAGATGTAAAATTACATTACCAAAAAAACAGTGTCATTTGAACTAAAATTAATAATGATTGTTAAAGATGTTTAGCAGTTATCAAAAAGATTATAAATTGTAGTTGTGAGCATCGATCACCCTTCAATGGAACTTGTGATTTCAAAACGTTGTATGAATCGTTCGTCTGAAATTAATACTTGTAGTGTTTTGTAGTTATTAGACAAAGACGTACCATCATTATTATTATCGCTAGACCTAGAAAAGAGAAGCTGAACGATATTAGCGTCGTACATAAGTGATTGTTAAATACCAACAGTAGTTTGCTCGTTTAATTACAGTAATAAAAAAATACGCACAGTTTTTGTAGCAATTTATGAAGAAGATTACCAATCAATAATATTAGAATTATGATAAACAGCAATCGTAAGACTGGATTTCTAGGCTTTATAATCTGCATCGAAAGCCTGAAAAAAATGTATGTTAATGTCTGTCAGGAAACTGTATTACTTTCTTGTATTCCAGTTTATAGAATGAGTCAGGATCTTGAGCTATTTTTTGGCATAATTAGATCTCATGGTGGCAGTAATAACAATCCAACTGCAAAACAGTTCATATCGGCATACAAAAAAAATTTAGTTCACTTGGAATTAAGGGCACATGATAAGGGAAATTGTATACCGCTCGAAGAAATTTCCGTTTTACACTGTAAATCTATGTCTCCCCAAGAACGATTAAATTTAAGTACTCCTGGCTTCCGTTCAGAAAATATTGACAATTATATATGTGTTGAAGACGACACGGACCATGCTTACATAAATTCAGTTCAATCACTTACTGTTTTTGCAACCAGTGTGGTAAGACATATTGCTGGGTGGGTGGTTAGGCATTTACACAAAACTTTAGCGTGCGAGGAATGTTTAATTGCGTTAGTGGGCCCGTTTAACGATAAATCATGTAAACTAACTTTTATTAAAAATCGGGGTGGTTTAATGTTTCCATCAACAGACGTAATAATCGTATGTGAAACTGCAGAAAAATGCGTAAAGCAAGCCTTGGCAGAAAGTGGTGGGAAATTTCTTTTAAAAAAATTTAGTAGTGAAAGAATGTGCAGTAGTGTTCTTCATTATTTTCTTAATAAAGATATCTTTACTTTGTTAAAAGGACACGCACTTAATCAATCTCCAATTGACAACCATATAATTTTATTGATAAAAACAGTCGCTAAAAAATGTATAGACATCCGCATGCATTACATTGCGAAAAGGTCGGTAGATAAAGCGGCATCCAAAAGGCAGATTTTTAATAAGTTGATACTTTTTAGTGGTAAATAAGTAAGTAAGTACTGTGTAGTGTAGGATGATATTATGTAGCTGTTACAGTAGGCCGTTATATAATTATTATAATTTTAAATTTCATAATTAATATAAGTTGTTGGCAAAAATATTATCAATTAAGTGAAATAATATTTAGGTTTGTGTTGTTATATGATAGTAATCAAGCTTGTTGCATTAAAATTTGTTCAAAATGATCAGAGATCTTCATTTTGCGTTCACAGTTAATTCTTTACCATATATTTAAATGCGTATTTATACCAATGGTTGGGCGTCTGCAGCGGGTTGCATAACTGTGGGCGTTACTTTCCCCTTTCGTCTTACGCCTTCAGATTTCCTCATCCACAAGCCGGCTTATGCTCTCTCCCCCCTCCTCCATGTACTTACACCATACCCACAGTACCAACCTTAAACATAATGAAGCGAAATGAAAGCATTGCTTTCATTCAGCAGACGGATCGGGAACCGATCCCGCTCCAACCGTTCACTTCACAACAGTTGAGTGTTCGCTGGACAGGACCACTCACCTTTATGTCATAACCTTCCATTTGGTACTTTTCACTGCTGCCATATGTTAAAATAATAGAGATTAAACCGAATAAACAATAATAATAAATTATTTTTCTGCATTAAGTTTTGGCGTAGTTTTTTGTGGAAGGGCTGGTTTTTCCAACCCCGAATAAAATCCTGGGTGAACTCCAATATTTTAATACATTTATTTCTGCACAATACCTTTAATTTGCTGTATCTTACTTTTCTAGTAACTTTCTTCAAAATTATGTATTAGGTTGGTCTTGGAATGCATCAATGGCACATGCGTACAGAATAGAAATTTTCCGCTCACAAAAATGGCGGCTGGACATGATCACTGAACAGTTGCGCAACTGTTGTGTGTGCTGAATGAAAGCATTGTCTTTGATTAAAAAAAAAATTATGGGAAATTGCTTACGGTAGGAAAATGAGTATATATCCCTTAAAAAGACCGGATTGAATACTAAGATTGGGATGCAATATAGCTGTGTTTGATTTGTCTTTTTAGCTGTAATTTCGAATTGAACCAATGACAGAACAATTATATTAAATTCTAATTTGTTTGTTACTACCTTGAAATAAGAAGCAGACTATAAATGTGGATGTAAATCGTGATTATATGTACGTTTAATTTACACTGGATAAACACTATTAAATATATAATAATTGGCGTACTTTATTGTGTACGGACTGCTTTTTCCAACCTCGACTAACTCCAATATTTTAATATTTTTAACACATTTAATAATATATTAGTTGTGGCGACCGGTCCCTCCATAAATAACATGTTGAGCGTAAGCGTACATCATCTGATCCGATCACTGAACAGTTGGGCAACTGTTGCGTCTGCTGAATGCGACCACTTATAATTTTGCGTATGGACCTCTAACAATTTTTTTTTGATATTTACTTGTTTTAATAACGTAAGAAATAGATTCTATAATTGAAAATATCTTTATTAAAAATAATTTGATACACAGATCGCTATTACATATAACCTGTAATGTTTTATGTAATGCATGTTCAAAATTTTTGGAGAATTGATAATATGTTGAATCATTTAACATTTGTAATAGCCACCTGTAATTCTGAGACAGTATTATTGAAATTAGAATAAATGTAAACCAATAGTGTTATGATATTATATATATGTATTTTTAAAAAACAACTATCCTAAAAGATATATATTTATTTGCAGTGATCTCGTGATACAATACATGCATTTGCAAATTATATATTCTTTTAAGCATTGTTCTCAAGTTTTTATACATTTTTGTACCAAAATGTGTGGATTAAATTTTACTGTTTTTATAAAAGTTTCGTCAAATTGTTTTAAATAAACTTCAAAATCACACCAAGTGATATCAGCAATAAGCATTTGTTCTTGAACTTAATAAAAATAATTATGTTGTTCCTTTAACGTAGATAAATTGTTTTCATAACGTTTTTAACAAAACTTTTTTTTACTGTTAAGGCTTTGTTTATCTTTGAATAATTTCTGCTGCTACCTCAGTTGACCATAATCTTCCTGTTCATCGTATATAATACCATCTGGAGTGGTCTCAACAATGGCTTCTTCGGATGAATTATTAATTCTGGTTTGTACATCTGATATTTTTGTACAATCAAATATTTTTGGATTGCAATTTTCACTCATTTTCAATTCTATTTCACACATAAGGTAAATGTGAAATATTATTTGGTGTTAATATTTATTTTTTAACTTATCATTTATCAAGATAGATTTACATGGTTTTCCTAAATCTTAATGCCATAGTTTTTTTTCCTCTTTAGTCAACCGAATGTCGGAAGTTGTTTGTACCCTGGTCGCTTTCTCTATTCCAAAACATTCCTATAATGTCATTATTTTCAACTGTGTAAATGGTTGCAGTCTTCCTAAAATATTTTCTTACTGTCATTACTGTCATTTGTTATCGTCATTGATGGTACAAATGAATCACATATCGAATTGTTTCCAACAAAAGAAAGTGTGCAGCGACTGACTAGAATTAAAAAAATGTTTGAGCAAAGAAATTTAATGGCAGTTCGGGTGGCTTTCTTAGCTGTGACGTAAGTTGGCAATGCCAGTTGCTTTTATCCACTTTCACATAATAAATATGCCACAGGAATGTTCGGGTTCACACCACCAATCTGGCTCTGTAGCATCAATATCTCATTAAAACTTGTGTAAAATGCATTCCTTAGTCGATTCTTCAATGTCGACTATACTGGGGGCCTTTCTCGAGCTACATTAAGTGGTTTGTAAAAATGGAAAGTAGACATTTTTCCCTGTATTACATTCCACTTCTAAGGTTGTGAAGTGTTAGGTTAATTGGTATGTTTCAACAGACTCTAAATATAGAATCTTACAGGTAGCAGACTAAACCTACAATGTAATTGTGAGTTTTCAAATGTAAAAATATCATAGAATGGCATTGATTCTCAAAAATTCACCCTACCTTGCTTCGAGTGAACAGTGTGTTGGAGCCTCTACAATCTCAATATTTTCATAACTATCAGCAGCATTATGTTTTTGCTTCGAGTGAACAGTGTGTTGGAGCCTCTACAATCACAATATTTTCATAACTATCAGCAGCATTATTTTTTTGTTCAAACAAAATTGTTAATGATAGTGCCTTTTATTTTATTTTTTCTGGCATATACCATACATAGCATTTTACAATGACAAATAAGTCAGTTATTGCAAACGAAACTAACAAACTTTCGATCTAATAATGAAACTTTCTTCTATCATCAATTAACCTAAAATAATAAACAATATTTGTTGGTTAAACGCCACTATAATCTGATGGAAACAAGTTTTGGGACGTGTGAAAATTTTTTTTTATTCTAAATATAAATCGTGGAAGAAAGTGAATATTTTAATTAAACATAATGAAAACGAACAAATAGCATAATAGAATGTATCTACCTACTTTAGCTATGTCATATCGACTTATTCATCCCCCATTATTTATATAGATATTTAATTGTAAATACATGTATTTAGGTATCTATATTCGGATATACATGTTACCATCGTACATATTGATATCGAGTCATTTATGGCTCACTTCTATCGGTACTAATTAATATTAAGTAACGGTATAAGTACTTTAAAGGTTTGTGGGTATTAACATTCAGAACAAATATTCATTTTGACCGAGGCAAATGCATCTCTGGATAGTAGCTATTCAACGAACGAAACCTGAAAACGTTTGAGATTCTAATTCTTTCTAAATGTTATGCACCATCATCATAATATGTAATTAAGGAGACGTTGGCGCTTTAATTTTTTCGACCTCGACCCCATAAACGCCCGTATCCAAAATTTCACATTCGTACGTCAATTTTCAAAAAACTCTTCCGCCATTTTGTTTTTTTTTGACATTTTGACTTTGGATTTGTGATCGGTGACCTAAGACACTACCGTATCTAAAGTTCGTCCGCCATTTTGTTTTTTTGTGACATTTTGACTTTGGAATCGTGATCGGCCACCTAAGACACCCCCGTATCAAAAATTTCACATTCATACGTCAATTTTCAAAAAAATCTTCCGCCATTTTGTTTTTTTTGACATTTTGACTTTGGAATCGTGATCGG
This sequence comes from Amphimallon solstitiale, assembly GCA_963170755.1. Taxonomy (NCBI): domain Eukaryota; kingdom Metazoa; phylum Arthropoda; class Insecta; order Coleoptera; family Scarabaeidae; genus Amphimallon; species Amphimallon solstitiale. Next base: position 49,820,131 of record OY720677.1, on the reverse strand, counting down.
CGACCCCCAAAACCCCCGTATCTAAAATTTCACATTCATACGTCAATTTTCAAAAAAATCTTCCGTCATTTTGTTTTTTTTTTTGACATTTTGACTTGGAATCGTGATCGGCGACCCCCGTATCTAAAATTTCAATTCAATTGACGTACGAATGTCAATTTTCAAGAAGTCCTTCGGCCGTTTTGTTTTATTTTGACATTTGAATTAGTGACGGGCGACCCTAAAAACTCCCGAGTGCCTAATTTCACTTTTAATCAGAAGAGAGAGAAATTGATTTCAGCCAACTCCGCCCACCGTGCACGTTTGCGTAATCGTTTAAATAAAATTATTTCGTAGGGGCACATAAATGTCGAAAGCAATCCTCCTCTTTTTCCCCTTTGAGGAAATACGCGTTCAGAAATTATCGTATTTTAATTCAAATCATTATTAAAATATTAATCGACAACGCCTGATAGATGAAAATATTAAATCAAGCGGGACCGTTATGTATTGTGTGGACATGCCGAACGTTCGCCGGACCGTAATATATTGACCGGCAGTGCACATGATAAGCTGATTATATTTTTCGCCCGTCCAGAATGCATTGACATCAGTGCACATTGAATCGGCCATTTTTCTGACCAAATCCCACTGCAAACGGACTTGAAATTACTCGTACCTTCGTCTAGGTACCCCTGTAAACTGGAAATACGCAAGTAGACGTTTCCGAAATGTCACTTCTTTACGATTGTGAATCTTGTTGTGCCCTCGAAACATTCAAAATTTGAAGCTTAAAAGTGAAAATGTGAATACATATGAGACCGCCTGTCACTTTGACGATTGCCGTGATATTTCATCCATTTCGCTAAATTGTATCAAGTGTTTGTGCCTTTGTATCTGTACCACTATAAACTCGGGAGAAGCAAGTAGAGGGTCCAGAAAAGTCTGTACTTTTTGTCTCGGAGTTTACTTGTGCCCTCAAAACCTTGAAAATTTGGAATTTCAGGTCTAAAAGTGAAACTTTGCATACATTTCGAATCGCCTGTCACTTTGACGTTTGTCGGGATTTTCAGTATAAAAGGCTCCAGAGGAATTTTTGTTTCCCACGTCCTCCTTATGGGAGAAAAAATTGATGCAGCGTGATTTCTTCCTGCACGTGCAAAAATTTTCAAAAATTCTTTTCGCCACCTTTCCACCGTTTCGAAGCGATAAAAATACGCCTACAAAGTAGAATTGTACACCCGACGATATAAAACTCTAAAATCTCCCCTAAAATGCCTCAATTCGTCATACACTCAAAGGTCGTTTTCCCATTTTGACCCACTTCCCCTCCTCTACTAAATCCGTGAGAGCGGTAAAGGGTCCTGCTCGCTTTTAGTATGTATAATATTCGTTTATATTGTTTTTATTTTTGTAAGAAATAAATGTTTGGTTTTATTTTTATTAAAAAAAACATAATTATTAAATTTAATACCTAACCTAATTTTCTATCCATCTTCCCCTAACCCCATTATTTACATGCTAAGATAGCCTCGTTTAGCGCTGTTTCGCATTACGCTCTACTTTGATGGAACGTATCCTACGCGTTAAGCGGGGTCTTACTGTACGTCTATTTAGACGCGTTCATTGGTGTATTCCCTCTCCCCCCCTTTTCCACTATATCTAGAAAAATATCTGAATGCTTACTAGACATATTAAAATTTCTTAACCTTATTTTTATTATAGATTTACTTAAACGCCATATACAAACAAATTTTATATTTTAAAAATAAATAGAAGATTCTTACAATTTAGCGTTAAGCAATCAGACATATTCATTCACATTCAAAATAAACCAAGATTTTGTTTAAAACGTTTAGGTATTCTGACAAAAATAAGAGAAAATTACGTAGGTATTATGTACAGGTATTAGATAATGTTCATCTAATATCTAAGAAATTGATATTTTGTTATTGTAGATAGGCATTAGTTATGTTCAGATTTTAAAAATATTGAACTAGAACAGTTATTACCAGAAGTGGATGATAATATAAAACAATTAATGTAATAACAGTAGTTAAACTTAGATATGTTTGACAGGCGCATGTATAACAAACTCCCGAAATATATTTCTTTTTGGTAATATTACTATAATAATGGTATCATTTTTAAATAATTGATGAATACTTTATATACAAGATATACATGAGGGGCCTAGTTCCAAAATGTGCAATCTCCAGTTTTCAAAAAAAATGAGATAGATGGCGTTTCAGATGTAATTTTTAGCGCTGAATTCAAATAAACCATTATTTATTATTATTAGTCTATTTTTGGTGTGTAAAATTAGGCTTACTTCCATAACGTACAATAACCAATTTAGTTCCAAACTGTGCAAACTCCTAACTTGTCAACTAAAGGAAAACGTACAATCTCCAATGCATATCAATACATTATTATACAGTAACTTTCAAAGTGAGCAATATTTCTTTCGCGCTAAAATCAACTGTTTTTGTGTCGTTTTAACAGGTTATAAATTGTTATAACGTGCAATAATCTATTATTATGAATCCCATTCAACAGAAAGTTTGTTTTATTAATCGTGCAGTGCTTTAGTGCTTATATGTTTTTATAAAATTGTTTTATAAAATTAGATTTGGAAATGGATGTTAATGTAACACCTTTAAATAGTGATAAAAAGGCTCGAAAAAGAAGAAAAGATTCTACAAAATGGAAGAAAAACAAGGAAAAAGAGATTAGGTAAGATTGATTAGAAATTTGAGGACTAATTCTAGTTTCTAAGAGATGTTTGTTTTTGTAGATATGGTCCACATTTTCTTCCGGTTTACCCAACATGTGGCCACAAGACTTCTGTATTCCAGTGCATTTCGCTCACAATGGCTGAAATTAAGAATTTCCACAGCAAGTTTTATGAAGTTAAACAAAAAATTTATCAAGATAACTTTATTTTAAAATACTGTAAAACTATTCCGGTAATGCGCAAGAGGCCAAAAAATTCGGGATACAGCGGGAAAGTTTTTCAAACCCAGTTTTTTGTTCTTAGTCAACAAAAAAAATATATTCCAGTTTGTAAAAAGTCTTTCATGGCTATTTTGGGAATTACAAGAAGGAGGATTGACACAGTGACAAGAAATTATTTTAGAACTTCGCTACCAGCACGGGAAAATCGTGGTGGTGATACCAAGTTGGAAAAACATCAGAGCAAAAAACAATCAGTCATGAATTTTATTAATAAATTTAAGGCCATTGAGGGTCTTACTGCAGGGGACAAAGTGAAAGGCCGTACCTTCATTCTTCTTTAAACATTACAAAAATGTGGATCATGTACCAAAATGATAATAAGGAGCAACCAGTGAAGGAAAGTTACTTTAGACACATTTTTAACACACAATATAATTTGGGTTTTGGAACTCCTCGCACTGATGTATGTTCTACATGTCTGCAGTTGACAGAAAAGATTAAAAGCTGCAGGGATGAGAATATTAAGGCTAATCTAATGACAGAGAAGAGAGTACACAAAATGAGGGCTCAAGCATATTTCAGCCTGCTAAAAGAAGCAGAGGATGGCGTGGCAATTTACTCTTTCGACTCTCAAAAGAATCAGGTGTTGCCCAAAGTTCCAGATCAACAAGCGTACTACTCCAGACAGTTTTATATCTACAACTTCACCGTAGTTAGAGGTACTTCGAAAACTAAACTAAACTGTTCAACAGTTACAAGTTTTTGTTGGACCGAAAATGAGTATAGCAAGGGATCTAATGAGATTGCCTCCTGCATTCATCACATCTTGAGCACTTCTGACTTTACCGATATTCACACTGTTAGACTGATGTATGATGGATGCGGGCGTCAAAATAAAAATACAACCCTTATTGCAATGTCTTGTAACTGGTTCTCTAAGCAAAACCTAATAACGAAAATTGAAGTTCCTTTTCCAGTGAGGGGACATTCATTTATACCTCCCGATAGAGTATTTGGTCGCATTGAAAGAAATATTCGCAAAAAAGAGGTAATTTTAGAGCCAGAGGAATATATAAATATCTTCTCGCAGTTTGCAACTGTGCTTAAGGTAGGAGAAGTTCAAATTAAAAACTGGGAGGAAGAAACAAGTACTTTCATTAAGTCGCCCGACCAGAGGCATTTTGCTTTTTCAAATATGAAAAGAATGATACCAGTGGTGATGGAGTAGAAAAGTTTGGTATGGCGATGAACCTAAAAAGATTTAAATTTTTGATGCGGTGTTTATGATGTGACGATAGAAATACTCGAGATTAAAGAAAGCTTATTAATAAACTTGTACCAATACGAGATTTTTAATGAATTTATTAAAAATTGTCAAAAATCTTACTCTTTGAGCGAATTTGTAACATTAGATGAAATGCCCGCAGGTTTTAGAGGAAGATGCGCATTTAAACAATACACATGTTAATTTGGCTGGTATAAATTCGTAGATAAATTATCTGGAAAATGATTTGAAACCAATAAAAAGGCGTATATTTCTGAAGCAGCTTTCTCAATAATACAACTTCTAATAAACAACACACCGTATGTTCAGGCAATCTTTGCCATTCTTCCATTAATTTATGTAAATATAATATAAAAACGTCGCTCAACTCATCTCATTACGTTTAAATTTAACCCTTGGTCGGGCGCAGTGTGAGTAAGAACAGTACCCTATAGCGCACAATGCGCCGTTCTGCGCAATAGGCTACTTTCACAAAAACAAACTTTTTGCTCAAATAAAAACATGTTTATTATTCCATTTGCTGTACAACATTGGTGAAAACAATTTCTGAGCATTTATTACAATAACTAGTAGGATTTTTTCAATCTCTTCGAGCTTGAATTCGCCTTGTTTGCGCCCGCTTACAGCTTTATTACAATTTCATATAAAACGCGAGCATTGCCATGATGCTTTTTACAATGTCCAATTTTCGAAACTTTTGACGCAGCCTGTATATAAGTCTAATTTAAACTTTTACACAAACTGGCATTGCGTTAAAAGTTAGTTGACGTTTATTAGTTCCTATAAACTTCAAAAGTCTATTAAGCCCTAATTGTCAAATTGAATGTAATTCTTGACAAATAAATGTAGCAATCATGTGTAATTTTTTTTTGTTAAGGACAATTTTGATAATATAAAATACTCGTTATTGTTATTATTACTTACATGTGATAATACATTTTCATTTTATTGACAATTTATAGTAATATATAGAGAGAAGAATGGGAGATATTTTATTAGATATTAGTACCTCCGGCATAAAACAAATACATATAAAAAAGAACGATACAACAGTAATAATTGGTAGTAAGAAAAATACATATCTAATAGGTATCTCATTTCAGTAAAGTATCATACTTGAAACTGCATTTCTTCATTTCTTTGCCATTATGATTAAATGTTTGACATGATTCATAATCCGGAATTCAATTTTCGTAAGACTGTTGTTGAAAATCAAACTTCAGTTGGATGTTTGATGTTTCTTGTTACTTTAAAGGATATTATACAATTAAAATTAATTACCTACCTACCATTAGCACTTCTTTAACTGTTTTTCTTTGATGTATGTTATTCGGCAACGTGCAGTTAAACTTTTCATATGTAGAAAAATGAAAAAGGTTCATAATAAAATGCACAAAAACACTTGAAATAAAACAAGGTGTTTCAAATTTCCAAAAATTGTATTAACAAAAATACGACTAGTTTCGCACACACTGTGGCTTTATCAAGTAAATATTTACTAGGTCTAATGAGTTTTTAATGTGGTATTTCGCTTTGAATTCACAAGTCTTGGATTATGTTAATTAGTTTCTTGGATTTTGTAACAAAGTGCGTTATGATATGATATGATAGGTAACACAGTAATTGCCATAAACAAAGATACATACATAGAAAAAACAGAAGAGTTCTTGGACCCTACAGTATTTAAACCGTTACTTAAAGATCCTACCAATTAATATCAAAATATTTTTGAAAAAAATTAGTCACAAATAACAAGAGCATTTTCGGAGAAAATCAACATAAGAAACTAATTATGATGAACCCTCAACCACCTATTCAATATTCTCTAATTAAACTTCACAAACAGGGATTCCCGATAAGACCCGTAGTATCATATCATAACGCACCTTGTTACAAAATTTCCAAGAAACTAATTAACACAATCCAAGACACTTGTGAATTCAAAGCGAAATACCACATTAAAAACTCATTAGACCTAGCAAATATTTACTTCATAAAGCCACAGTGTGTGCGAAACTAGTCGTATTTTTGTTAATACAATTTTTGGAAATTTGAAACACCTTGTTTTATTACAGTGTTTTTGTGCATTTTATTAAAATGGAATTCCAACAAGTAACAACCAACTCTATCACAAAAATGTTCATATCTTCTCTATAATATGTTTAGTTTACGTTTGGCCCTGTAAATACTGAATTTGTGTTTGATGAAATTAATGCCATTTAGTATATTCCTTAGTGCCTACGTATTTGATTCCCTCGATTTCTATATTTATTTGCCTTGGATTTTTCCAGTATTTAACGAATAAAACCTGCAAACGTTTAAGACTGTAATTTCTAAATGTTATACGGCGTATATTCATATGTAGTTACTGACCCTGTGGTGTCAACTCTTTCCACCTTAATTTACGATAGGGCTCGTTTTGTCGGGCTTGTCTCTAAGTCGATTCTTTTACCATGTGGTCGTCCTGATAATTACAAATCGGGATACGTATGACCATTTCACGCTCTGTTCGTACATTAAAATCCTTTTGCTATTCGAAAACTTCGAGACATGAAACTATCATCGCAGAAATAACACTTTTGCATACACTTTTCAAAATGTGATGTGTTTGAATTGACGAAGATCTCGCCTACTTTTGATAGTGATATTTTTCCCCGGATCCGCCTGCAGAGAGGCTTTAAATGAATTGCACGTTCGTTATAGACGTGCTTGGATAGTGGAGATTGCTGCCGAACGTTGCGTAAAAGTACATTCTCTCGGACTCAGAGCCTTCATCGGCACACGAAACCTCGATAGCGTTGAATTCTTTCGTGAAATTGAGGACCGTGAAACTTTTCGATGTATCTGTCATATCTGACAATTTTTGATTTTGGACGTGTTTTGATTGTGTTTTCGGTCACACGAATGCCAATTATGCTTAATGTAAGCCTAGGCGTTTCCTTCCTTATCTTCTACATTTTCACAATTACGAAATCGTTTCAGTTTTTAAAGAATATACAGCGGAATGCCGATTGTTTTTTTACTTCGTCTTTGAAGATCATCTAACAAAATTCGTCATTAATAAGTCATAAACCTACAAAGCTATCATTTTCCTGGATAAAGTAGGGTTACGTTACGGTTACAAACTGGAAGTGAATATACGTAGACGTATTAAAATGAAAGCTGCTGATTCTATAGTGTAGAATATGAAACAAAACGCTACAAGATCAAATATTTTTTCTTTTATTAAATATAAACGAACTCTCACTCACTGAACCTAGTACCTCACCTCAGCATAATAAATTACAATTTTTGAAAAATACATTATGATTTTCTTAGAACTCAAATTAGTGTGGTTATTGACGGTGTTGACCATTATCACACCCCAGACACATTCTTCACCACAAGATTTTCATCCGGTGCTTCCGATGCCAGATGCAGCAGAAATTCATTTTTGTAGAAGACCACATCGTTGGAACGTTGTATATCGTCTTACTGATGGACGGCATTCAGTTTGTTTACGTTCAGCAGCCGAAGTAACGAGAAAATATCAAAGAATGAAGCCTGCAATGCGAAAGTGGGGCAAGTTTCCATATTCAACTACAATGGTGAACACTTGCATGTTTTCAGTGCCTGAACTTTTGCGATTGCCAGGGACCAAATAATAGGTTTAAAAGCATTGATCGCACAGTTATAGTGCATTCATGTTAAAGACGTATAAGACGTATGCTTTGGTAAATAAAATATGTTCCTTTTATTTTCAGATATCTATGTTTGTTAACACGTATTACTAATATATTACAGAGGTAAGAGGGCCACTAACAAGTATCTTGAGAACCATTAGAGTAATATAAATATTTTGACCCATCGTTCTCAAAATCCTAGGTAAAGCTCTGTGAAAACAGACGATTTAAGTTTGCTAATATTACACTTACACTCTGTTATATATTCGTAACGAAAATTATATCAAATTATGCTGCATAAGTGCTTTCCAGTTGGTCTTTTTTTGATTTCTACGTCGGCGCAACAACTATATGGTCTTTGAAATGTTGTAGCGTACCGTTGTAAACATCGCCGTAGATTGATTTCGTTATTGTTCGAAAAACCTTCTGTTTTACCTGAAATTTAAGCAAATAGTTATTGATTTAACCAAAAGTTTTTTACTGAATCTGTTTGTTGGACCACAACTTACTTGATTTTTAAGCGAAATTGGAACTACAGTAAGTATAAAGTGTCTACTCTTGACATTCATAACCCCTAAATTCTAAAATATTACCGCGCATTTGAGTATCCGGGTGAGCCATCTATCCTCTAGGATTGGAATAGATGACTCATTAGCTTTTGAAGTGAGATGGCTCACTGTTTTTATTTTTTTATTACTGTTTTCAGATGCCAACCAAATAAGCATAGAGATGCATGTGCTCGTGCAACTTGGACAGAGCAACAGTTAACCGAGACAATCAGGGCCATGAACGAAAATCGCATGGGGCCCAATGAAGCTGCTAGGGCCTGCAATGTACCATCAACCACGCTTCGGCGAAGAAAAATGAAGAATAATCTGAAAAAGGTGTCCTTGGTCCAAGCTCAACATTACGTAAAGAAGTTGAAAATAAGTGAGCGAATCATATTTTGAAGCCTGAGAAAAATGGTTTTGCTCCAACAAGAACTGAGTTAGATCCATGGCTTTCAAAATAGCTGAGCAAATGGACATCAAACATAGTTTCAATAAAAAAAAAACGAATTAGAGCGATTTTCCATGGCTTCACTTGTTTTCAAAAAGGAATAACCTGTCGGTTCGAAAGTCAGAAGCGGTATCAATTAACCGCTTTTTATTTCAACTGACGGCACAGCAGAGAACACGGCCATCCTCCACGGCATAATTCAGGATGGCCCGCCAACATTTACGAGAGGTGTATGCGGCGACCATAGACGAATCCAAAGCGGTCGATATGGTCAGCCACAATATACTCACGGCAGTCGTGGAAGAATTAGGCGTACCCAAAGACTTCCACGGCTACGTATGTTCTCTCTATGCGGGGGCTACCACAGTTCTGCAGGTGGGGAGCCGGCAGTCGAATGTCCCCTGTCCCGTTAGACGGGGTGTCCATCAGGGGGGCCCGCTGTCACCCGTGCTCTTCAATATGGTCGTGGACCGAGTTCTGGCGAAGGTCCTCACCGAAGTCGCCTTCCAGCTGGGCGCAGTCAAAGTAGGCGCCCTAGCTTTTGCCGACGATATTACACTGATTTCTAGCTCGGTGTGGGGACTGCAGACATCCCTTTCCCTCACCCGCACCAAGTCCTCAACTTTCTCCCCGCCGGTAGGGCCAAAAAGGTCAAGGTCTTGCAAGAGCCCCAGTTCCGCCGGTAGGGCCAAAAAGGTCAAGGTCTTGCAAGAGCCCCAGTTCCGTATCGAAGAAGAGCTCCTATCTACAAATACCGTTATGAGGAAATGGTCGTATCTTGGACTAGAGTTCAGCCACAAGGGAGTAGGGTCGCTGGAACAGGATTTGAATGGTCTCCTCGCTAAACTGGGGTGGGCACCGCTCAAACCGAGAGTCTATCATGCCCCTGGTTCTAGGTTCAACCACCCGGAGCCGTTTAAAGGCTCTCGATGTGCAGGTCAGCTCGGCCGTGTGGCATTGGCTTAGATTACCACACGATGTGGCTGAGGGATATTTCCATGCCAAAGTGAGACACGCAGGACTGGGTATTGCTGCTGGTCCTTATTCCGGCGCTGTAGTAAGCAGGGTGGCCCGTTTGCAGCATTCCGATTTTCCAGCTACCAGGGCTGACCTGGAAGCCTATAGCGAAAACTAACGTGGGCGAACCGTTGCATGCGGAAGTTAGGCATGGCCGTCGAAGATCCGCGGCCGCAACAACGCGCTACCGTCTGTTCGATTCCATAGACGGTTGCGAGCTCAGGGACTCACCCGCCGTTCCGGCATCGAATTGCTAGATTTCCCAGCGCTCCATCGGCATCCCCGGATGCGACTATATACAACATCATCATTTGCATATTAACTGCCTACCCACCCGCATAACAACTACCATAGGTGTGGAGGCAGCATAATGACACCAGATGTTGCCCGAGTGTCCCGCCCGCGAAACAGCAGCACACGTCGTCCAGTGCTGCTGGACGACGCGTTAAACGTCACGACGCCATCTGTGCGACCATCGCGGCGGAACTAAAGTCGAAGGGCTGAGCGGTTAACCGCGAGGTGACCTTGCGAACACCGACACGGGTACGGCGCCCAGACATCCTCGCCAGGAAGGGAGACAAAGGTCTGATGGTCGACTTGCAGATGGTCTCGGGAACGCACTCTCTGCAGGTTGCACACCGACAGAAGAGGAAATACTACGCCGACGGCGCCTATGTCATGACCCAGGCAGCCGCTTTCTTGAGGCTGCCTGAGGATATCATCGACGTGACTGCCTGCACCCAATCCTGGCGAGAGGTCTGAAGCGCCCAGTCGTTGCGGGATCTACGAAGGAGTGGTCTGCACGCCGCTTTCCTCGCGGAGGTGACGACGAGGGTTCTTCACGGCCCCACACCACCTGGAACTGATGGAATAAAATGGTGGCAGTACGATATCGCCACCATGAGCGTGAAGGGTGGGGATGAGTCAGGGGCCAAGGAGAACTGTGGTAGGCGCTAGCGCCGCGCCGCCGTATGTGTGCGTGTACGTGGCCCGCACTGGTGGGTATGCATTTACATACCAGGGCGATCACCGCACCTCTGTTGTGAGGTCCCTCTTCTTTTTATTTTTCTTCGGTTGGCTAGCTTGCCTGGCCAAACATGCAATATCTTTTCCGTACTTTCTTTTTCTTCCGTATGTCTTGCTTGAATGTTTTTGTGTTGTGCCGCAAATTTTTGTTAAATGAACAGTAAAGACGTTGACGATTATTTTAAGCTATTAGAGCAGATTCACACTAAAAATTATTTAATTGACAAGTCAGGCTATATTTACAATATGGATGAGACAGGACTGCAGCTCAACAATAAGAATATTGAAGGTATTGGCTCTGGTGAAAAGGGTGAAAAAGTAACAGACATAGCATGCTGTAATGCAGTCAATGCAGAGGGTGTTTTTGTTTCTCCTACTTGTGTAATAAAAGGAACTAATTAAAATAAAGCCTATGGAGATGATATGCCACCAGGCTCAAAAATGTGCATGGCTCCGAAGTCTGCATATGTTAATAGCGATATATTTTGGCTGAAAGACAAATTCGTACCACGAAAACCTGCCCGAAAAGCTTTACTTTTATTAGACGGCCATGCCTCTCATTGCAGTAATGTTGAGATGTTGGAATATTGCATTGAACATGATATAATCCTTCTCTGTCATACTACACAATTCTTGCAACCCTTTGAGAGGTGTTTCTTCAAATATTTGAAATTAACCAATAGGTTAATTTCAAATATGCAATGCATATATTAATTTCAAATATAAACTGCTCGCTGTATAATAATACAGCGTGCAGTTTATTTATTAAAAATAATCCAGACAGAAAAATAATTGACCCATCGGCTATTCCAGAACATGCATTTTTAACTGGTCCTAATCCTGCAGTTACCCACACATGACACGCTGCTTTCGAATCGACAGACTTACCTGAACTGCAATCGGAATATGCAGTGCAAGCAAATGAACAAGACAAAACAGTGGTCTAGCTGGCAAAATACAGCAGAAGCTTTTCCAACAAAAAATACGGAACCTACATTGAAAACCGCTCCTACGAAACAACGTAGTACTCCTGCAACAATGTTTGATAACATTTCACCAGTACCAATTGTTCCTGTTTCAGTAAACACTGTTCGACGTAGGAGCAAGCAGCTAACAGAAATTTTCACAACTCGGGAAAAGATTGACAAAAAACGAAATCAAGCCAAGAAAATTGAACCAAAAGATACAAACAGAAATAAATCAAAAAAGACAGAACAAGGGTTCTAAAGCAACACAAAATACAACCTCATAATATATACAATGTCGATGACACAGTTGTCACAACAGTTCAAAAACCCAGCAAAGTTGTCGCTCTAAAAGAAAGAAAACAAGAGGGCTCTATTACTTCGGCTGAACGAGGAACCCCCACCCAGTTCGAACATTTAACATACCAGCTAACAACGATAGCCCCAACCAGCAGCGCACGTATAATAATTATCCGAGGAACGACCAGACACGGACAAACAATCAATACCCATATAGGAACAACCAAACTAATGGAAATATGAATGCTCCCATGCGGACGAACAACGCTCGTAGACCCGAAAATCTCCCCTACAGTACCAATATACCCCGATTACCAAGAGCAGAATCAAAAGTACTACGGGAATAATAATTACAGACAGGTAAATATGATCGGTCGAACGGATTGACTACTACTATTAATATGTTGAACACTTGTGAAAATATTAAATATAATTAAATTAAATAAAAACACCTTTTTCACAAAATAATAGTTTATTAAAAACTATATGTACATTTCATGTGCACTGCACACATCATCAGTAGTAAAATAACACTGCTTAAACTTTTATTTGAGTTAACATATCCTATGTATATAGACATAGTTGTAAACAAATATTCGGGGTAGGGGTGACAAATTTATCATCACATCATCAGTAGTAAAATAACACTGCTTAAACTTTTATTTGAGTTAACATATCCTATGTATATAGACATAGTTGTAAAGAAATATTCGGGGTAGGGGTGACAAATTTAAACTAAATACAATAACTGACCTAAGGGTATCCTGTTTGGTTTGTCTTAAATTATTACGTATTTCCGAGAAGGAAAGAAGGAATGTTAGCCGCACTAATGCCATGTAACAAAAACGAACACGAAGGAAAATTGTGTTGGTTGGATTACAATATGTGTAGGTGTAGCGCGATTAGTTTCACCACGCTCCGCACTACCCTTCCCGCTGTCGCCAGCATCGCCCTAGCACGGACAACTACGCATCCCTGCCACCCTTCCACTACCTAGGATAGACGCACACGCACAGACGGACATCCAGACAGGGATAAAAGGGAGTCCCTTGACCGAAGAACGGCAGTCTATCTTGGACTCTGCCTCTGGAAGCGCCCAGGCTGGACCTTCCGCCCTCAGAGCTCCAAGACCAGTGGACTCTTGTTGGTATCGGGGATACCAAGTTGCGCTCTCTTGAGACCGCCTTCCTCCACGGGAACCGCTGCTGCACTCAGGCTGGGTCGGCACTTACGGTTCTCCTAGTGGTTGCAGGTTGCGCCTCCTCGAGTCTCTTGGGGTCCCAGGTCCCGCAAGGCCTGCTGCTACGCGCCGCGTCTTCAGCCCGGACCGCAAGGTTATACGTGTCTGACTGTATTTATGTGCTATACGTGTATTACTGTATCCATGTTCCATGTGTGTGCTACTGTATCTATGTACTTTTATGTAACGTGTAAATAAACTCAGTATTGCGAACCACTGTTTTAATTAACTCGCCCAGTCTCGAGGCCACAACTGGCGTCCCAACTCGTTACCAGAACACCCGGAGATCATCCAATGAGGAAATAAAATCCAATTGGTCCGCCAAATCCAATAAGAATCCAATTGGAAAACCAAAATCCAATTAGAAAGGCAAGTTTCACGAGGAACCCAAATCCAATGAGGAAATAAAATCCAATTGGTCCGCCAAATCCAATAAGAATCCAATTGGAAAGCCAAAATCCAATTAGAAAGGCAAGTTTCACGAGGAACACGAATCAAATAAGGAAAAAACCAATTGGAAAACCGATTAGAGAGCTAACTGTCAAAACCAACACACAGCTCGAACGTATGGAACATTGGATAGCCCTTATAATCGGTTCAGGCATTCTCCTCGCATTCATCGCCGTTTGCTGTCAAGTGTGCAAAAAACCTGCCCGTGCCCTCATAGACGAACAATACGAACTGGAGAATCGGGACCACCTTGCCTCCAGACTCCCGCACTAACCTATGGTCAAAACCCGGAGCCAAGCTACTAGACAGGACAGCGACATGGCCGCCCAACTCAGTGAAGAGCAACTCCAAGCCCTCTTGGAACGAGTGCAACTTCCGCCAATGCCAAAACGGAGCCTTGCTCAATGTGACACCCGGTACGATGGAACCCGAGACCGTACCCGCGTCGAGGCTTTTCTAAATAAAGTCACGATCTTCATCAACGTCGAAGGAATTAGCGACGCTGATGCCTTAAGTGGCTTACCTCTACTATTAGAAGGCGAGGCCCACACCTGGTGGAATGGAATTCGCCACCAAGCAACCACGTGGAAAGACCCTTCCACACTCCTACGAACCGCTTTCGCCCCAGCACGACCTTCCTACCGCTTATACCAGGAACTGTTGACCACCATACAAGGAGCCAACCAAGGGATAGACGCATTCGTCTGCCAAGTACGCGACATTTTTGCCCAACTAACTGACGATCTCCCAGAGAAAACTCGGATTGCCATGGTCTATGAAATGCTACGATCTGAATTCAGAGAAAGAGTCCCTTTCACCACAATCACCCCCTACGACGACCTGCTCATCAAGGGTCGACACGTCGAAGAATACCTTCGGGAAGCCCCGTGCAAATCCGGTCCGCCACCGCAGAAACAAAAGAAAGCAACAAGAATTCGTTGCGACTATTGTCACAATTTTGGGCACCAAATTCATGAGTGCCGTAAGAAAATGCGTGTCCAACCTAAATCTGATATGGAATCCGATACAATCAGGCCAACCATCCGATGCTATGGGTGCAACCAGCCAGGATACATCCGCAGCAAATGTCCTCGCTGCACCAAGTCCGCCGAGGTTCCCTTAGCCTCTACCAGCTTTTGCGCAGTGGGAGAAGACCCGACAGATTGTCGCCCCGCCTTCACTGTCTCAGTCCAGAACTACCAAGGAACCGCCTTCGTCGACACTGGATCCAGGCTAAGCATAGCAAGCCAATCGCTATACCATATCGCCCGACAACTAGGGTATGCATTTACCCCTGAACTGATGGTAATGACCTTCGCCGATGGAAAGCGCCGCTTGATGCAGATACAAAAAGGCCGTGTTCCCTTAACTCTCGGGAAAAGATCCATACACACCACTCTAGTAGTGATGCCTGAAACTCCGAACGCAAAGATACTCCTAGGAATGGATTTCATACGAGCCGCCAAGTTAATACTCGATTTTGAGGAAGACGAATGGTATTTTGCCGATCAGAGAACACTTAAAGGCAAGTTCATAAACAAACTTGATGTTGAGAACACTATCCAAGCAGCCACCCAAGACATCGAGATGGACCTTGACCCCCTCTTTGGGGACATAAGAGTGCCTCCCATGATTTCACCGTTCCCAGAAGCCACGATGGCCTGCGACTACCGTTCAAACCTCGTCTCCGGTTACGGTCCATATCCGCCGATAACTCCTTCAAGAACCAAATACATCATGCATCATGCCCGCCAAGATGTCGAAGCACACTGGGAATCATTAGGGCCACCCCCGGACCTATTCCCCTCTATGGATGTCGCCGCCTGCCAGATGGAAGAATTAGAATTGCGACCCGACGAAGGAGAAACCTTCTCCCTGACCGAACGGTCCCGAATTAATCAATTGATCCTCCAGTACGCGCATATATTCCGACCAACTGGACCACCAACACCGTATACTTCACACCGGATACACACTGGTGATCATCCACCTATCGCCATGCCACCATACCAGATGACACCAGGACGCAGACAAGCCCTCCACGATGAACTACGCTTATTGGTACAAGACAGGATCATTGAAGAATGTCAGAGTGCTTGGGCTGCACCTGTTGTGTTAGTACCCAAAAGCACAGGGGGAATTCGAATGTGCGTCGATTATCGCCGACTAAATGCCATCACTACTCCAGATGTGTACCCCTTACCCCGTATTGACGACCTCTTACAAGCTCTAGGTCGTCCTAGATTCATCGCTGTCATGGATATGAAGGCCGGTTACTACCAAATCCAAATGCACGAAGACGACCGAGATAAAACTGCATTCATAACTCCCTTCGGAATATATCGCTTCAACCGCCTCCCTTTTGGCCTCCGGAATGCCCCAGCCACATTCCAAAGGCTCATCGACCGATTCAGAACTGGCCTCAATGCCACCCTTCTCGCATATCTCGACGACCTCATCCTTCTTTCGCCAACATTCGATATTTTCTACCGAGATCTCCAGGCAACCTTTGCCAAACTAGCTGACTTTAAGCTTCGACTAAACCGTCCTAAATGCCAGTTCGGCTGCACCCACGTGCGTTACTTAGGACACCTCCTCACGCCCGATGGTCTCCAAATGGACCCAGGAAAATTATCAGCCATCCGAGGATTCCCAGAACCTAGGAACCCTAAACAGATGCAGACGTTCCTGCAAACCTGCAGCTGGTATCGCCGCTTCATACCTAACTTCTCCGAACGTACTCGACCCCTAAGCATTCTCACTCGTAAGTCCGCCTCATGGACATGGTCTGAACCCCAACAAAAAGCCTTCGAAGACTTGAAGCAGGCTCTTACCGAAGCTCCGATACTACGGCAAGCGGATCACTCACGACCATTCATCCTACGCACGGATGCTAGTGCCTACGCTCTCGGAGCAGCACTCTTACAGGAGGAAGACTCACAAGAACTGCCCAGAGAGTACGCGAGCAGACTCCTCACCCCTCCTGAACGGAACTATTCTACTACAGAGCGGGAAGCTCTGGCCGTTGTATGGGCTGTTGGACGATTTAGAGGTTACATAGAAGAAACCTCCACGGTGGTGATTACCGACCATCAACCACTCCGTTGGCTTATGTCCTTACGTTCACCCAGTGGACGACTCGCCCGGTGGGCTCTGCAACTACAACCCTACCGCCTCACCATTGACTACACACCAGGAAAAGCAAACGTCATCGCCGACACTCTGTCACGACCGACCCCTCGCGACGAAGAAACATGCTTCATCTCGATAGACGTCCCAGTTCGACCAGCATCGGATATTAGACAAGATCAGCTGAATGATCCCGAAGTCCGAAAGATCCTCGCGGCCTTCGAAACCGAAAATATAGAAGAAGCCACTCAATGGACCACCTGAGGATATCTTGTCTCCCAAGGGATCCTGTATCGGTACACCCAGGGTGATGATAACGAGGAAGCACAACTCGTTGTCCCGGCTTCTGACCGAGAAAGAATTCTCAAGGAATACCATGATTCCCCGACCGCCGGACATTATGGCATCGACCGAACGTGGTACCGAATTAGCCGACGATACTACTGGCCCGGAATGCGCCAGACCATCGCCAACTACCTGAAAAACTGTGTAATTTGCCAGCGCTACAAGGCAAGTAACCTTAAACCTGCCGGCCTCCTCCAAACTCCTGTTATGAGGCAGCGATTCGAAATAATCTCCATTGACCTGTTCGGACCTTTACCCGACAGCCACGACTACAAATGGATATTCATTATCGAAGATACGGCCTCCAGATGGACCGAGCTGTTCGCGCTCAAACAGGCAACCGCCGCTGAGTGCGCCAGCACTCTGATCAATGAGATATTCCTAAGATATGGCATCCCTCGCCGAATAATCAGCGACAATGGAGCCCAATTCTCCAGCGCCGTCATGCAACAGACCGCTCACGTATTAGGAATACAGCAACAATTCACCCCCGTGTATCACCCGGCTGCCAACCCTGTCGAGCGACGCAATCGGGACTTAAAGTTCCAGCTGTCTTCCCAAGTCGGTCAATACCATGCCGACTGGCCAGAAAGAATCGCCACCATACGATTCGCCATGAACAGCGCACGCTGTCAAGGAACGGGTTACACATAGGGTTGCCACCTGGCCGGTTTTCCACCGGCCTGGCCGGTTTTCTACTAACAAAGCCGGGTGCCGGTTAGCCTCCAAAAAAGGCAGGTTTTCTTACAATCTCAATAGATACTTCACCGAATTTGGAAAAGCTGCTAGGAGCAATAATGAAATCGCTCAAGAAACCACAACACGGTCTGCCATCTATTGATGGGTAGCCGCATTTATTGTTTATTTATTAATTTCTACATTACACTACAAGATGGCAGATTCGTTGCGAATTTTTGGCCTATTTTCCAGGGATTTACCGAGTTATATATCTTTGTGAACGGCGCGGTGTTGCGTTCTTATTTTTTAGTTTAGTTGATTTATACGTTCGTTGTGGTTGTGTGTTGTTAATTCAGTAATAAATCTAAATAATCGTAAAGTATGAGCGATGAGGGTGAAGCAGAAACACCAAATACACCACCAAAGAAAAAAGTTAAGACAAGAAACTGCCAATTTAATAAAGACTGGCTTGAAAATCCTAATTATCACAAGTGGCTAGCAAATGATAAGGATGTTAATATGGCCAGATGTACTATGTGTAAAATTACATTCAACGTTAAATACGACGGCGTCAAAGCTGTAAAATCCCATAGTGGCACCGCAAGGCATTTAAATTCGGAAAAAGCTAGCAAGATGTGTGACGTTATGACAAAATTTTTTGCTCCCAAGGATTCGAAAGAATCCCATTTAGTCACCATGGCTGAAATATCAAAAACGTTTCATTGCGTAAAACATGGTCTTAGCTACCTTTCAACTGATTGTGGTAAGTAAAGACTAATTTGATCATTTAAATAATGCTCAATAAATATGATTCAATTTGATTAAAAGTTAATAAGCCTTATTTATGATGTACAATGAAACTTTTGCGACTGATATTTCTTTCAGGTAATAAGCTTGATGGACAGATTTACCGAGATTCAGCTATAGCTACCAAAATTCATCTGGGACGAACCAAAATGGAAGCCATCGCACGCAACGTGCTAGCACCCTATTCATTGGAATTAATAACTAGAAAGCTAAAAGAAAAAAACATTCCTTTTTCGATAGCTACCGACGCTTCCAACAAAGGTAGTAGAAAGTTTTTTCCTCTTGCTGTTCGTTTTTTTGACCCAAATGAAGGAATTCAGGATTGTTTGCTTGATTTTTACGAAGAGGCTGATGAAAGCTCTGAGTCAATTACAAATAGTATATTGAATGCTTTGCAACAACTGCAACTTGATATTGCCAATGTAACTGCATATGGAGGTGATAATGCATCCGTCAACTATGGAAAACATTGCTCTGTTTACCAAAAACTCACACAAATAAAACCAAAGATAATCAAAGCTAATTGTAACTGCCACATATTACACAATGCAGCCAAGCACTCTCTTAAATTATTGAGTTTTGATGTAGAGTCTTTGGTATTAAAGGTTTTCAATTCTTTTAATTGTAGCGCCAAAAACGTGGCAAATCTCAAGGAGTGCTTTCAGTTTGTTCAGCAGGAGTATCATCAAGTATTAAGACACATACCGGTGCGATGGTTAAGCCTTTTTCAAGCTCTCGATCGCTTGTTATTGAATTGGAATGCCATAAAAGCTTATTTCTTGCAACAAGGGGCAGAAAATTGTGATCGTATCATATGGAAATTTGTAGGAGACCAAGAAGACCAACTATCAGATCAACCAACTTTTGCTGAATGCTACATTTATTTTGTCCATCATGTTCTATTTATTTTCCAATCTTCAATTAAAACACTGGAGCAATCCCATTTGGTTATTACGGATGTATATGAAATTATGTCCGGTTTAAGAGACAAATTAAAGAGACGGAAAGAGGATTTATTTTTTGGCTTCAAAACAAATCAGGCTTTAGCGAACTTTACAAGCAACCTTAAATTAAAGTTTCAAGAGGAAGCAGTTCAAGTCTACAATCGAGCAATAGAATACTTAGAAAAATGGTTTGATTTTGAAAACAATGTGTGTCTGTTATTTAAATCATTAAATTTGAAAGGCCGCATTCCAGAACTGAATGAGGTAATCTTAATTGCATCCCACATTGGCATGGATCTTCAAGATGCCGATGGCGATAGTCTTTATGAAGAATTATCTTTGCTCCAAAATGCATCTCCTTCTTTCATTAATCAAGATATTTCTGTTGCGGAGAAATGGTGTATCTTTTTTAAGCGAGTGGAAGTTCCAATTTTAAGAAATGTAGTTCAGATGGTTTTATCTGTTCCTTGTAGCAATGCTTATGTGGAAAGGATTTTCAGCATCATGAATCAGCTATGGAATGATGACAGAAACAAATTGTCAGTTGAAATGGTAAAAGCAGAACTTTGCATTCGTTCTAACATCCAGCTCTCTTGTTCGGAATTTTATTCATCATTAAGTGACAAAGCAGAACTTATTAAATCAGCAAAATCAAACACCAAATACCATTTCAAATTCTAAAGAGATGTAATGTTTACCTATTTGTATTTTTTAGAAATAAAGTTTTACTTTCTTATTTTAAAATTTTAATTACCATTTCCTTTTGAAAAATCGAATTTATTACTCGCATACTTTGGGTTCCCATAAAAAATATTTATTGATAAATTTTGACAAAATTGGGGCGTGGTCCCAAGAATTTTTCGTCTGTCTCGCGATAATTGCGGCGCTTTTCATTAAATCACCCCAAAGGCCGGTTTCCTGTAATCAGAAAGGTGGCAACCCTAGTTACACCCCGGCCTACCTCACGTTCGGAAGAGAACTCCGCACCCTGGACGAAGTTCAGCACGATGTACGGACCATCCTACACGACAAAAACTTAATCACATCCATAACACCATGTCTCAACCGAATGGTCACCACCTTTGCCCATGCCAAAGATACCCATGAAAGGGAACAAGACCGCCGAAAGGCCTACGCCGATCAAAACCGAAGACCCGGTCATCCTTTTACCCCCCTATCAAGGTGCCATAGAAGAGCCGGGCAGCTCCTACGCCGACGGGGTCGTCCCAAGAAAACTGCCAACCGCGCCACTTCATCGAATCCTGCACCCTAGAGGCTTGGATTCTAGGGGGGACTGTAGCGCGATTAGTTTCACCACGCTCCGCACTACCCTTCCCGCTGTCGCCAGCATCGCCCTAGCACGGACAACTACGCATCCCTGCCACCCTCCCACTACCTAGGATAGACGCACACGCACAGACGGACATCCAGACAGGGATAAAAGGGAGTCCCTTGACCGAAGAACGGCAGTCTATCTTGGACTCTGCCTCTGGAAGCGCCCAGGCTGGACCTACCGCCCTCAGAGCTCCAAGACCAGTGGACTCTTGTTGGTATCGGGGATACCAAGTTGCGCTCTCTTGAGACCGCCTTCCTTCACGGGAACCGCTGCTGCACTCAGGCTGGGTCGGCACTTACGGTTCTAGTGGTTGCAGGTTGCGCCTCCTCGAGTCTCTTGGGGTCCTAGGTCCCGCAAGGCCTGCTGCTACGCGCCGCGTCTTCAGCCCGGACCGCAAGGTTATACGTGTCTGACTGTATTTATGTGCTATACGTGTATTACTGTATCCATGTTCCTTGTGTGTGCTACTGTATCTATGTACTTTTATGTAACGTGTAAATAAACTCAGTATTGCGAACCACTGTTTTAATTAACTCGCCCAGTCTCGAGGCCACATAGGTACTTATAATTAACAGGAATAGTATGTACAACTTAATAAAAATTTTTCTTAATTATTCGATAATGTCGGAATACATTTTAATAGTTTATTGTTGAGGGGTGAAATATCGTTATTAAGGGGGCTATTTTTATGTTTTTTCATATATATGGCTTCCCACATATCTAAATTTCTATTATTACATTTTTTGACTAATTCTACATTTTCTAAATTAAAGTTGTGATCTGTGTCTATGTGACGTTGAGCTAATGCTGATTTATCAACGTTGTGTAGTTTTACATGAGCCATATGTTCTTTATAGCGGGTTTGGACATTTCTTCTTGTTTGACCGATATATAATTTCGGATTAGAGGTAGGGATTATCTTGACCGCAATTCAGGTTGCCCCATTATTTTGGACAAGAATTGCAATTTATTTTGTAAATACCTGATTCTTTTATCGGATCCATGTTAACTAATTTTGTTTTTAGAGAATGCTGTAACTTATTATTGTTGGAAAATGCTGCTACTAAATTGTATTTTTTAAATAATTTTGTTACTTTGTTCTGCCAGCTTTTGTGAATTAAAATTTTAGATTTGACTTTGTTTTCGAAAACAAAGTCAAATCTAATTGTGAATTGTTTCCAAAGTTTTGGGCAAGATACGTAGATGATGTGTTGCCAGTGATACCCGAATCATTCGACCTTGAGGCTTTTTTTAAACATCTTAAATACCCAATATCCATCAATAAAGTTCACGCATGAATTAGAAAAAGAAAAAACTTTACCTTTTCTAGATTTAAATATCTCTATAGTAAAGAAGAAATTTGAATTTGATATATACAGAAAAGAAACACATACGAACAACTGCATTCATAAACAGTCATACACCTTCCACAAATATAAAGAGAGTAGTTTTTATTTTTTAATCAATAGATTATTGTCAATCCCTGTTTCAAAAACTAATTTTAAGAAAGAACTAGACTATATATTTAAAGTCGCAGAATTCAACGGTTTTGATAAACATTTGGTATTAAAGATTAAAAACAGACTTGAAAAGAAAAGACTAAAATCTTCTAAAATCACACTAACATCAGACACTATAAAAAAACAACAACAAATATTGCAAAATTCATTTCACAAAAGCTGGCAGAACAAAGTAACAAAATTATTTAAAAAATACAATTTAGTAGCAGCATTTTCCAACAATACTAAGTTACAGCATTCTCTAAAAACAAAATTAGTTAACACGGATCCAATAAAAGAATCAGGTATTTACAAAATAAATTGCAATTATTGTCCAAAATAATGGGGCAACCTGAATTGCGGTCAAGATAATCCCTACCTCTAATCCGATGCATGAATTGCGGTCCAAGAATATTTAATAACTGAAACTTATTAATTTATCGCACGAATTGCGGTCAAAGAAAATATAAATACTTACTTACGAAAACGACTTCTTATTATGATACATTAGGTAAAATGAAAATGGGAAAATATTTTTAAAGAATATTTATTCAAATTTGAGTTTAAAAATTAATGTCACTACAAATGAAATTATACAAAATAAAATTATATAAATATATATTCCTACAATTTTATTTTATAAAAATACCTTATACAATGTTGCTGAATTTATATGCTACACATTTTATAAAATTGTACCTGCTAATTTCTTTTGTACGATATTGCATGATTTTTGATTCGAGAAACTTTTGTTTATTTATAATATCACGTCGTATGTATCGTTTTTCATTTTTCATTATTGAATTTATTTTAATATATGTGTCGGTCTGCATTTTATGTAATGTTTCTAAAAATGTTGCTATGTTTGGGTGCGGAAACGGACAGTAAGCACTAAATTTCGAATGGAAGGATTCGCATGAGTTTGTTGTTCTTAACAGTGAACTTGAATTGTCTGCCCACAGTTTGGGAGGGAAAATCGATGAATTGCCTATATAATTCTCTACAAGATAGTCACAAAGTTCATCTATTCTTCTGTCTTCAGGTTTGTCCGCCATAAAGTCTTCAATAAAGGAATTTTCCACTTCCACTGGAGGCAAAAATATTAAACCAAATAGATTGTGTAACCAATCTCCGATACTTGAAGTAGTGTCTTTATACTCGTTAGTAAGCCCCAACTGCTGAATTTTTCGTCAGCTGTAACAATTACATGTTTGGTAAGTATAATTATTTTAAACTTTTCCGACTTTTTAAATAGTTGCACTTATTTTTTAATTATACATTAATTTTCGTTACTCACCAACATTGACTCAGATGAAATCTGCAACCAATTATTCTCACATTTGGAAAGCATTCTAACGAACTTCTATGAATAGCTTGCTCGAAGTCCATCACTATAATTTTGGATTAAAGATAAATCCCATTTCCATGCTTTTTTCGGTTAACATTCGGAACAGCTCTGTGTATGTAGCTTTATTTTTTTCTTTCAATAAGCAAAATGCAACAGGAACATATATTTCATTTGAGAAAGCGTGTATAGTAAACAGCTGCAGGAAAAGCTTGTGCAATAATCAAATGTCCCATCGACATATAATAGTTCTTGTTCGCACATAAACCCAATATTGCTATAACACGAAAAAACGATAATATTTGATGCACTGTTATTAATAATCAAGAAATTTTCTTCTTTAGTCGTTTTAACGGGAACAGTTTCTAAATAAGTATGAATATAACTAATATTTTTTGGTAAATTTGGAATTAATTTTGCCCTAGTATGACTAATGTTGTTACAAATGTAACGAATATCTTTTGCACTAAGATTGTTTAAAGCTTCTGCATGATTCTTGAGTTCTTTGTAAATTAATTTTGAAGGTTTCTCACATAAGTCTTCTTCAGCTTTTCGCTTAACTGCATTGCTTATTCTTTGCCTATTAACAAGGTCGTCATTTCGATTATGTATATGAAATCCATTTTTTTTGGAAAATATGAAGTTTTCTCCTAAAGTGTACACTTTTGCTAAACAATTTTTATTTGTACAACACCAAACTAATTCACCGGTCGATTTAAGTTCCCGATAACGGCGAAATTTAAAGTTCTCGTAGATAATTAAGGGCTTGCCTTTTTCACTTGATATAAATTCCATATTTATATGAACGTCTACACTACACCACAGATAAAATAAAACTAAATAAATTTGAAAACTTTCTATTACTCCAACAAATATTAACAATACAAATGGCATTTATAACTAACTCATATTCTCGGGATTACCTAAGGGTAATTAGGATAAATATCTATTAACCGCAATTCAACCAAGGGATTACAATCGCTTTTTAATTACTTGGATTATTCAGGTACTGTAACCGCAATTCGTGTGCGCCCAAAATTATATATCGATCAAACAAGAAGAAATGTCCAAACCCGCTATAAAGAACATATGGCTCATGTAAAACTACACAACGTTGATAAATCAGCATTATCTCAACATCACATAGACACAGGTCACAACTTTAACTTAGAAAATGTAGAATTAGTCAAAAAATGTAATAATAGAAATTTAGATATGTGGGAAGCCATATATATGAAAAAATATAAAAATAACCTCCTTAATAACGATATTTCACCCCTCTATTAAAATGTATTCCCACATTATCGAATAATTAGGAAACAAATTTATTAAGTTGTACATATTCCTGTTAATTATAAGTACCTACACATATTGTAATCCAACCAACACAATTTTCCTTCGTGTTCGTTTTTGTTACATGGCATTAGTGCGGCTAACATTCCTTTTTTCCTCTCGGAAATACGTAATAATTTAAGACAAACTAAACAGGATACCCTTAAGCGGCCCTTAGACGATCAATAATACTGTCACTATTGGAAAATACTGTCATTATTATTGACTGTTTAATGGTGATAATGACGTATTGATGGCGAGTATTGAAGAGTGACTGGCAATTCCATCATTCTTAACTACAGTATTGGTAGAAGTGGGGATACTGTCAGTATTAGTGAACGTGTAACGACTTGTTTTGGATTTTACGTCAGTATTAACCCGGCGTTAAACGTGTAGGTACATACTTGTAGCTGTTTTAAAAATGGATAACTTAGATGATATAAATGAAGAAAAAAGTAGCACGTCCAATAATGACGTCTTAAAAGAATGTATCGATAAGTTCGAGGTTTTGCCTGAACTTTGGAACTCCACACATCCTTTTTATATGAAAAAAGTCGAAAGACTGAATGCATTAAACAAATTATTAAGTATTCACCAAAAAATGAAACAGAATGCTACAATGGATGATGTAAGAAAAAAGATAAATACACTTCGTTCAAAATTATAGAAAGGAACTTAAAAAAATAGTAGAGTATAAAAAGAGATCTGGTAGTGGAACGAATGACATTTACTCACCTACATCGTGGGTATGTTTAATGTTGGGTTAAAAATCAATCATTTATTCAGGATGAAAAAAGAAAAGTCGAGGTTTCTAAAACATTTATATTATATGTACAATATTAAACATTTTTAATTGCTTTCCCAGTAAAAAATATTTATTAATATAATACCATCCTGAATTTGAAAAATTCTGTTTCACAATCTCTATTGAAATATCTACTATCTACAGTACAGATCTCTAACTGCCTTAGCATCCAATTGACAATTACGTTTTGTATTCTGACGCAATCGAGTCCTAAAACTTGTAATTAGTTTTCATTTTTTGAGGTACGTAAAGCGTTGGTGAGTTTTTTGTTAAAAAAATATGTAAAGAAAAACAAGCTAGTGTTTTTGAAAAACTCCAAATCTTGCAGCTAAAATGCCAAATGCATTTTCTACAATGCACCGAGCTGGAGATAAAGGATTATTGATACTTGCTGCTCGTTGTTGCAGTTCTTTTGAGAGTAAGGTTTTATCAAATTAGTATTTAATACAAATGCTTCGTCACCTACAAAGACAAATGGAAATAATTAATCAGAATTTGTTAAACAAATAGGAATATGGATATGTTGAAAAAATCTAAAATTCCGTATAGAATAAATCTCCGCATTCCATTTGCTCCTACGTCAACCATTCTGAATTCTCTATTTGCTTTAACCAAAGGCATTAACACAATACTATAATATCCTTTATAATTTAAGTAGAAAGATGTTGAGTTGTCGGGTTTTCATATAGCGATATGTTTGTCATCCAACGATCCTAGACACATAGGAAAATTATACATCTGATGAAAGTCTCTTGCTATACCTTTCCATTCATCACAAATCGATGGAATCTAAAAATGAACGTGATTATTAATTTCTGGAAGAAAATATATCGAAAACTCAGTCAACAAACTTAAAGCAACAGAAGATCCTATAACAGCAGAAGATCCTGAAACATGAGAAAAAGCTTCGGTCAACTCTCTGAGCCGTAGTTTCGCTAAACGAATACAAGAACGTAAAGGAGATGATACACTGTCGAAGCAAAACCAACTGCTCAGTATCGCCTGCGATTATTTATCCAAGAATAATGAAATAATGAATTAAACATTGCTAAAGTTTGGGCAGGAAAAATTAAATCATTACCACCAGATCAAAAGCTGTTTGAAGCGCAATTAGGAAAACTAAATAGATATTCGGTACGAATAAATGAAGATGCACAATCATTGCCCCCTTTTTCTTCCCGATCCATAACTCAGCCCAATTCGTATTCATATGCCAGTTCACTAGCAGGTGAAAGCATAATTGCGAATGTGGAAATTCAAATGCTCTCGAGCTGTTCCCGATAGTCAAGTATATCTCCGACGTATAGCAACGAAGAAAACCAAGAAAATATTTCCATTTTTTATTCTAACTATAGTACATATGCCGACTATTAAGAATTTTGATTTATTCTAGTAAATGTTACCAGTATTACTATTACATATATAGCAGATAAATGAAATTAATAAAAACTAGTGGTCGACCATTTCATTTAATTAATTTAATGTATTTGTAACACATATTATAATACATAAATTTCATTTTTCAGTTTTTTCTTCACGTATTAATATATAGATTTATATAGAATACTTTTTCTCTAATAAACATAAAAGCCATTCCATGATGATAGAATCGATGATAACATTTAGACATCTACTCACATACTGATGTGTATAGTAACAGTAAATAATGATCGTCTAAGGTATCAATAAAAAACTGAAGTAATGATTCAATATTTTCTTCAGTACGTACTGGCAGTATTATTGATCGTCTAAGGGCCGCTTTAGGTCAGTTATTGTATTTAGATTAAATTTGTCACCCCTACCCCGAATATTTCTTTACAACTATGTCTATATACATAAGATATGTTAACTCAAATAAACGTTTAAGCAGTGTTATTTTACTACTGATGATGTGTGCAGTGCACATGAAATGTACATATAGTTTTTAATAAACTATTATTTTGTGAAAAAGGTGTTTTTATTTAATTTAATTTAATTATGGATAGACTGCTACTACTACTAAATACAAAATTACCACATTTTCAAGAAAGCATTAGTAAAATCATTAATTGCTAGTTGCATCCTTAGTGGTTACCAATACTGAATTATGTAACGAAATTTGTTAAATAAATGCTTAAAACTTTACTACAATTATGCTGGAATCAAAAGTGGTGTAAAATAATATAAACTGTGAAGCCCGACATGTCCTCAATTTTTCTTGTCATTAATTTGTTTCATTTTACTGATAATAACTTTTGGCACTACTACGAATTGTATTATTAATTACAACTGTACTTACGAAAGTTGTACGTATAATTTCAGGAAGTTATTTATTTCATTGAATATCACAATGTTGCACACATTACTTTAGATAAGAAAAGGTACAGAAGTGAGCCGGGAGTACACAATGGAGCTGATTCTTATTGAATTACATATTTATTAATATTTCTAATTTCTAACGTTGTAACCATTCAACATTTTAAATTCTAGCCTAAACAGCGATGCTAGCGCCACCGACGTCAAGCATCAACATATTGCCCATTTTCACAACACGGCGATCGTTCTCCTTCCCTTTTACCCTCCATACTAGGATTATTTGTCAGATATATGTCAGCCCCTGGATTCTAAATGTACGATACGATATTCTAGGTTTTGTACTATTAAACGAATTAAAATAAATATATCTCAGTGTATTTGTATGGATAAAAGGCAATAAATCAAATGTACTACTTTTTGTATGAGTTTCTTTTTATTTCTTCTTTTCTTTTAGCTTCAACAACTGACCGAAGATAAAAAGATATAACAGTAAATGCAAAAGAAATAAGTAAAAATAAGCAGCAATTAAAACGAAAGCGAGAAGAAATACAGGATAAGGAAGAAGAAAGTTTAATAAGAGAAATGATAACTGATATAGAAGACAAGGTCAGACAAGCTCAAATCAACCACGACAAAGTATGTATGTATTATTAGTTGATTATCATTTGTATTCATTTTGTTTAATTTGTAGATCAATGCAGATTTAGAATTACTACAATCTGCTATTACACAGAATCAAAATACTATGCTGCTTAGATAAAAGATGAGATGGAAAATTTCGATGTTGAAAAATAATATATTAAATAATGTTAGAAAATATTAAGGGTAGGAGTTTGGAAATGAATATAACATGTAGATATGTAGCGGATAGAGAAGGGAGTGCAGCAATGGCTTTCTTAATGTCATCGTTCTCTAAAAAGGTTTTGCGTTATTAAAGGAATTAAAATAAATATATCTCTGTGTATTTGTATGGATAAAAAGCAATAAAATAAATGTATTACTTTTTGTATGAGTTTCTTTTTATTTCTTCTTTTCTTTTAGTTTCCTCGAAGGTAACTAAAAAATCATAACAACAATATTTTTAAATGCATATAAAAGTACTAGCTGACCCGGCAAACGTGGTTTTGCCATATAAATTATTTCTAGTGAATATTTTGGTAGTCTAATAAAAAATAAGTAACTTATTGTAAGTGTGTGGGGATGTGGTATATGACTAAAAGAGGAATGGAGCGTTGCGAACGATGACGGTCTATAAAAATAACAAAACACCAAACATTCATTTTTTGAATTCATTGTACTTTTATTATCTTAACTAATAAATTTCTAATTACATCTCTATCACAAATAATGACATTTAAAAAAAACTTTATCAGTCTCTTAGTGCAATGGAGTGTACTATATTTTTAGTGAGTCCATCTTTAGCCAACACAAACAAACTGGATGGTTTACCCACGCGAGAACATGCCACGTATAATTGCCCGTGTGAAAAACATGGTGTGCCCAAATCTAAGCCACAAACAGACATCGTTTGGCCTTGATGAGAATATACTTAATATGAGAGTTGCACTGAGAAAGGGTTTCCTTAAAATGTAGATCGATGCCACAGAGGGAAAATATAATTCTTTAATGTAGTAAGTAATTTGGATTAGGCGTTCGTAGGTGATGCTCATATAGGTTTTAGTAACAAATTTGCAACTTTTCATAGTAATATAATAGATACTTTTCCTATTAAACTAGTAAGGCAAAGGCTTTCTCGGGAATCATGGTATTCTGACGCTCTAAGTGATACGCGAAGTAACTTAAAATTGTTAGTCTATATTAATAAGGTATATCGCACCGAATAGTTAAAAACAAAAGTCAAAAATTATAAATCTATATAAGTGCAATCAATGAGGCGAAAAGAAACGCTAATGATTTATTTGTATTGAATGCTTCTAACAAGGTCAAAGCTATGTGGTTGCTTATCAATTTAAATCGTAAACATATAGATAGAAGAAATGAATGCTCACTGACTCCAGACACCTTTAAGAATTTCTTTCGCGATGTACCATTTTATACTGCTGAGCAGTTGCCTGCGTCTAGTACCAATAAATTTAAAACGAAAATGAATAGTGTAAACACATGGATGTTAAAACTAACATCAAGCAGTAAATAAATACTGTGACTTACATATACACATTTGTACATAAAACGTATATGCATATATGCATGTGTTTGAGATACACACATGTGTTTACACTATTCATTTTCGTTTTGATATGTGACGCCGCACAAGGCTCTATTACACGAGATACACTATTAACATACAGGCCTCTGTATAGCAGAACATGCCGTCAGAAGCCATCGCTTTTTTCTGTGTCATCTTTTGGGTGTTAGATGTCGCTGTGATACTCTCACTGCATTTAACACGCAAAAATGACATAAGCAGCTTTTTAAGTCTTGAAGCCATTGTCGACAGTCTCCACGCCCATTGACGAGACCTCAAAGGTCGAAACACCGGTGTATGTGCGTTTGATTGTCGGCAATGGCACTTAATGTATGTGTGTATCCCAAACACAGGCATATATGCCTATACGTTTTACGTATAAATGTGTAAGTCCCAATAAATTTATTTTAATAAATTCTGTGTCTGGTGATCCCTTTAGATTGGATGACGTTTCGTACAATGAAGTGCGCAAAGTGATTAATTCTCTGAAGTCACCGGATACAAGAGATGTGTACGGTGTGAATACAAATATATTAAAATTAGTAAAGAACGAGAGTATTATGCCTATTACAAATTTGATTAATTTGAGTTTCCGGTCAGGTAATTTTCCGAATGAATCAAAGCTTGCATCTGTTATTGCGCCGCATAACGGAGGAGATATCAATGAGGTTTCGAATTATAGACCAATTTCTATTCTCCCAGTAATGTCAAAAATATTTGAGAAAATAATTAAGAATAAAATCGTACCTTTTTTTGAAAAAAAAACTCATTGTTCTGCGCGAATCAGTTCGGTTTCAGGCACGGGAAATCTACAACTGCGTCAGTATTGGATTTTGTGGATTTTACTTTATCATGTTTTGAAAATGGTGAATATTGTGCAGCTACCTTTTGTGATATCAGTAAAGCGTTCGATTGTGTCTATCACAATGTTTTAATGAATAAACTTTAACTATTTAATTTAGATGAATTATCTTTGCGGTATCTCAGGTCGTACCTAAGTAACAGACATCAGAGTGGGGGGTAGGGCTTCTGCAGAGATGAAAATAAACTCAGGAGTGCCACAGGGTTTCATATTGGGGCCAGTTTTATTTATAATTTATATTAATGAGGTTGCAAGCAATGTTAAGACTGACAAGACTATGTGTTTCGCGGATGATGCTGCATTACTGGTTAAGTCCGCGGATAGTGCGGATGTTGTGTCTAGGAACTCGGTGGCTCGTAAAGATGCGGAAGTTTGGTTTAGACAAAATAAGTTATTGCTTAATAGTAGTAAGACAGTAACGATGATGTATTCCGTGCGAAGTGGCGTCGAAATTGATGTGGATGGAGTCAGGTATTTGCGTTTTGTACTGGATCCTAAACTTAAGTGGGGACCACACTGCGAGCATATAGTAAATAAACTGGTGAAAGAGATATTTGTTTTAAAAAAATCAATCTTATCAGTATCTCGGGACATTGTTAGGATAGCGTACTACTCATTGTTTCATTCGGTAATGTCCTATGGCAAATGGCATTGTGTTGTGGGGCTACTGTTCCTCGCGGCATAGAATCTTTGGTCTGCAGCGTAGGGCAGTGGGGGTTTTAAATGAGTTGCCATACCGTGCTGACAAAAGAAAATAAAGATAAAGTCAAAGATAAATATGAAAACCATATTAAAGAGAAAGAACTGAGCAGAATCGAAAAGGAAAACGATGTTGAAAATACAAAAGAAAATGTGCAAGTTTGTTGTTTTGATTTGCAGGCGGTTTTATCAACACCGTGTGGTGATGTAAAATCTTTTTATTATAAAAGACGGTTGGCCACTTACAACTTTACCATATTTGATGTTAAACAAAAGCTAGGCTTTTGTTTCCTTTGGCACGAGGGTCTGGCAAAAAGAGGGGCCAATGAGATTGGGAGTTGTATCTTTAATTTTTTGGAAAGTGGCGTCTGAAAAAATGAAAACGTAATTTTTTATTCTGACAACTGCGTCGGTCAGAATAAAAATAAATTAATATTTGCCATTTATCTGTTTTGCGTTTTAAATATTAGAAGTTGAAATCAATTACATACAAGTTTTTGATAGTTGGACGTACACAAAATGAAGGGGACAGTATACATGCCACCATCGAGAAAGAAAAGAAAAAAGTTCTCAAAAGTGGACCAATTAACGTCCCGACACAATGGGCAACAGTGGTGAAAGGAGCTAAATAGAGAGGAGCCACATACAAAGTCAACGAAATATGCACCAAAGATATTTTTGACCTAATGAGATTGTCTCAGCAGTTGGGTAATAATTATACCAAAAACCAAGACAACGAAAAGGTGATATGGAATGATATCAAAATTGTAAAAGTTGAAAAAGTGAAACCTTTTGTTATAGCATATAAGACATCCTACGAACAAAATGCTTTCAAATTTATCGATGTTTGAGGTAATTTAAGAAAAAGGACATTGGAAGCAAACTTATATGTAATTACAGTCTGCTTATAAAAGTCTTCCCTCTATATCCGCTGCCAAGAAGAAGAATTTGCTGGAGCTGTGTAAGAAAAATGCCATTAAACCAGTATATTGGACGTTTTACGAAAACCTACGCACTGACCAAAACAATTACGCTTCAGGCAGAGAAATTGATTCTTGCGACTCAGAATAAGAAAAATTAATGTTTTTTTTATTTCATGTAAATTCTTTCTGAATAGATCTTTGTAATTTTGTTAGTTTGAGTTTTTATAACAAACTGAATAAAAATGATGATAGTGAAGTGGTGAACGTAAATTATACTACAAAACGAATGTTTGCAGAAAGTTTTAAGTTCAGTAGTGTAACAACTCAATTTTTTTTGGGAATTTTGCAAAGTGTAAGCCAATACTTTGTATTGATAAGTCAATCATAAATTAATAACGAAGTATGCCAATTATTATCCATTAATTCCTTAGCACAAAAATTTAATAAGAAAATCAAAAAAACGATTTTCTTTAAATGCGATTATTTCAAAACTTCAATTTCTGACTTGTTACTCTATAGCAGTGTTTTTCAACCTTTCTCATGACACGACCCCCCTAGTATCAAAAAATATTTCCCGACCCCCAGCAGAACGCTCGACCTTTTTTTTCATGTATGTTAAAAATATTTAATCCATACAAAAATTGTAGGGGTTTGCGTTAATAGGATTCGGATATAAATATACAATTAGTACGTAAAACATATAATTTTAAATCGACTACGTGGCCAATTGATAACTAACAAACAAATACAAACATATTGTGAGGGTCTAGACTCCCAGCGCCATCTGTTGGTAACACTCGGAACTAGTACAGGTTCCGAGTGTTACCAACAGATGGCGTTGGTAGTCCCCCGCACGCTCCACGGCCTGCGCTAAAGGTCCACAAGTTTCGAGACGTTTCGTTACGCTTCGAGATGATTCTCGCTAGAATGCGCTGGCCTATAAATAGGGCGGTCGACCGCGGCCACGGCAGTTGAGTGCAAGACCACGAAGCAAGTGGTCGTGTCGTTTGCTGTTTAGTTGTTTGAAGAGCGCGAATCACTTGTTTTACGTATTTATTTGAGTTGTTTGTTATAATTGAAAATGGATAAATTCCTGAAAAGATCATCAACGTCTAAGTCTAGCGGCAGTAGTGGAATAAAGAAAAAACGTCTTTATGACGACAATTATTTGAAATTTGGGTTTACTGTGGTTGAGAATAAACCGCAGTGCGTAATTTGCTTTGAAATTTTGTCAAGAGAAAGCATGAAGCCATCGAAGTTGGTACGCCACCTAAACAGAAAACATCCTAATGAAAAAACCGTGGAATTTTTTGAGCGAAAATTAAAAGCTCCTGAACATCAAAAAACTGATATAGGACAAATGTCCAACCTAAATGAGAAAGCGTTGCTCGCTAGTTATTGAGTAGCTTTTCGTGTGGCTAAAGCAGGAAAACCTCACAGTATTGCCGAAAATTTGATTTTACCAGCGGCTTTAGATATAGCAGAGATTATGTTTGGCAAGCAACAGGTCGAAAAGTATACCTCTCTCTGACAATACCATTCAACGCAAGATAAGCAATATGGGGACTGACGTTCGTGATCAAGTCATAGAAAAAATAAAGAAAAGTTCTTTTGTGTCCTTGCAATTTGATGAATCAACGGATATTGCGGGTTGTGCGCAGTTTGTAGCTTTTGTG
Source organism: Amphimallon solstitiale (assembly GCA_963170755.1). Classification (NCBI taxonomy): domain Eukaryota; kingdom Metazoa; phylum Arthropoda; class Insecta; order Coleoptera; family Scarabaeidae; genus Amphimallon; species Amphimallon solstitiale. The sequence continues at coordinate 49,785,369 of OY720677.1, read as the reverse complement.
CGTTTTGAATCCAATGAAATATTAATGGAAGAAATACTATTTTGCAAGGCACTTCCCAAAAAATACTACAGGTCAGTACTTGCATGACATGTTCCTTGAAGCTACGCAAGATATGAATATCGATTGGGCACAAAAATGCATTGCTATTTGTAGTGACGGAGCAAAAGCTGGTGCGAAGAGTGGATTTATTGCTAGACTGAAAGAACAGTTGCCAAACGCTTGTTGGATGCATTGCTTTCTCCATCGCCAAGCTCTTGCAGCCAAAACTTTGCCACAAGAATACAGTCAAGTTCTAAATATTATTATTAACATTGTAAATTCTATTAAAGGAAAAGCGTTGCAGACTCGATTGTTTCTAATCATTTGTGAAGATATGGGGACACTACACCGCAATTTGCTTTACCATACAGAAGTTAGGTGGTTATCAAAGTACTGACCAGAGTTATGGAACTTCACTCTGAACTATTAGTATATTTACAACAAGCCAAGTCACATTACTGTGAATTCATTTCTGACCCGGAATTCCTTTTGAAATTGGCTTTTCTTTCTGACATACTAGAGCATTTAAATAACTTGAAGAAAAGTCTTCAAGGGCGGGATGAAAATGTCTCCATGGTTTACTAAAAAAAAAGAATTGTGGTCATCAACTATAAATCAAAACAACTTTGATTCATTTTCGTCGACAGTCTTTCATTGAAAAAATCGGAAGCGAGATTAACATCAACTCATATATATTTGGTATGAAAATGGTGTTAGATAATTTTAAGAAAGAATTGTGTCATTACTTCTCAGTGCAAGAGATACCGGATAGCACTTGGCAAAGATGGAATTTAAATCCGTTTTTAAATGCAGCTATAAATGAGGCAAATTTAGCAACTAAGCTCAAAGAGAATCGGCTGGAATTATCGGCCGATGAGAAAATACACTTAGAATTCAAGTCTGAAAATTTGGATACCTATTGGTTTAAAAGAAAAACAGAATACCCGGAATTAACAACCGAGGCTTTGAAGTGTTTGATTCCATTTTCTACCTCGTACTTGTGCGAGGCATTTTCATCAATGGCCCAAATAAAAAGTAAACTAAGAAATCGCTCAAATTTGGAAAACGATTTAATACTTAAAGTTGCAAAAACGGATCCACGATGGGAGAAATTGATTGAACAAACTCAAGCGCAACCTTCACATTAAAATGAACGAGTACGCGAAGATTTTATTTTTTGTTAATGTGTTTGTATAAATAACATAACGAGTATCGTTTTGTTAACTTTTTTTTTAATATATCTACCTTTTTAAATTTTATTGATTTTTTACTGAGTTCTCTCGACCTCTCGCGACCCCCAAGGGGGTCGCAACCCACAGGTTGAAAAACGCTGCTCTATAGAAATGAGGTATCGATATAACAGTAGGTATTAGTTACATTTGTTGGCGCAAGGTAATTATCAAGCATCTATCGGAAGCAATAACCTCATTGCAGTATCACAAAGTACTGTAAGTAAAAAAGCTACCAAAATAATTGAAATAATTGCAATACAAATCCTCAACCACTACATAAAACTCCCAACATTGGAATGCAATGCGTTGCTCTTTGATAGTCGTACTTTAGATTCTTTCAAACATTTACCTTTCCCAATGTAATTGGAGCAACAGATTGCACTCACATTGCTATAGAATCACCACCAGTAAATAACCCTTTAGAACCAGCATCACAGTATAGGAAACATTCAGTACGGACAACTACTGTCGGCACCTTTCATCTTCACTATGCAGACTTTATAACCAATATGGCGAAAACTAAAAACTGTCGCGAATTATCAACTCGTATTTTTATTGTGAAGGCAATGGACTGATAAATAACATACTTCTAATTTAAATATATAATATAAACATTTGTATTAATAGTTATTAAAAAAAAACTACATGCAGGAAAATAGTGCTAACTAAAAATGTTATTTACTTGAATCAAATATTCAAAATACTCTTTCATGCTGGGATAATATTATATATTTCCGAATTAATCTTAAGAGATTCAAAACTAATACTTACAAAATAATTAAACAAGAGTTTTTTTATTAAAAATAAAATATAGTTTCACTTGTAATATTTTATTGTATATGTATAATTACAAAGCAGCTTATATTTTAATTTAAAATCTAAAAATTAACACAATTTAAATATGCTTCCAAATAATTTCTTTCCAATGTTTTCGTTCTCCTTTCTCATTTATACATTTAAAACTTGAATTTATAAATTTAAGAGAATAAAACAATCTCACCTACTATATAATTTCACAAGATAAGTATAGGGAAAATAGCTGCAAGGATGATGTTCAAAGTACGATAAGCTCTAGGACCCATGAAATATTGCCTTAAGCACATTTGCAGAAATTCTTTTGTATATCTTCTCTGATGACGCCTTTTGTTATATAAATCTGCCTGCAATTTGACAAAATTGAAACAAGTAGATGGCAAAAATTTATTGCAAAGCTGCTTGAAATCACTCAATGTTGCAGAATCAATAAGTGACATTTTATCTTCTTTCTTACCTAATTTTTTCTTTAAGTCTATTACCTTGGTTTGCAATGAATGTACTTTACCACGTAGTTTCTGTTTTCTAGATGATGTACTGGTAAAAGATATAGGTGTTTGTGTACAGATATCAGGACTCGTTAAAGGTGTTTCAATAATATTGTCAATACCTATAGGATCAACATGTTCCCTGAATGTTGATGTAGATGGTTGTGTGTTAAGTAATGGCATATCTGTTGTTATCTGTAATTCAGACGAATCATCATTGGCTTCAAATAAGTAATTACTTTTCGAATGTGATGCACTGTAAGTGTGGTCCCAGGTCACAATGCATTCTTCCTTCATTGGAAGATTTAACGTTGGTAGACTGTGAGTAGCCAGTCTTTTTACTTTTCCTTTATATGATGTGTACATTTCTTTTTCAAAATGTAAGTGACATACTCGATACATTGAGGAGTATAAAGAGCTAAGTGAACGTTCCAAATATTCACATGCACATAATTTTACCCATTGTGTGCATCTGTAACAGAGCAACAAATGTTTAATAACTTACAAGAAGACACTATTCCTTTTTGTACCTTTCAACATCTTTTGTGAACCTGAAGAGACTGGCCCCAGAAGTCTGTGATGTCATACAAAATTTCACACCACATATATTACTGCATTTGTCACGTGATTTTTTTAATATGGATTCATTACTTATAGTTGCTATGCTCAACTATTGTATATAAGCACAAAGAAACATAAATTTTAGGATTAATTTAATAAATGAGGACTTGAAATAAAAACCGGGGTAAGTGCCAAAATATCCTAAATTTAGATTTTCCGATAATTCCGGTCTATGTGTCATACGGTTCAACATATATAACGGGCTACCTACAATTTAGTTTAGAAGGCCTTGAAAAGTTGCGTTGAAAAGTGGGGGTTCCTCGGAGTCTCGTATATTACGGGCTAAGTGCCATTATAACATCACAAGTAACTGCGTGGTGCGATGTTAATGTCTCTGGTGATGTGGGATGTAATAGCAGGGTAGTGTGTAACGGTATCGTATTTGGCAGTAAAATGAGTGATGTGGCAAGTACTTCCGTGAAACCTGCTAGAAGAAAAAGAGGAGAAGGTTGTATACAAGATGAAAGGAAGAAAAGGCGAAGTGAGGGCAAAAATTACGTTAATAAACGAGGACGTTTAGTGCAGGCAAAACAACCGCCTGAAAATAAGGTGACTATTGTTTATATATTGTTCTTCCCTATTATGATAATGCGTCGTCTGCGCGGATCTGTTAACACATCGCGCAGATGACGTGATAATAATTTGAATAGTGTCATGAACGGGAAATCTTGTTTCTTACAGGCTGTATGCAAGTGCAAATATCAATGTACAACTGTACCACACGAACATCAAGTAAAACTGTTTCATAGTTTTTATGCAATGAAAGACAATTCAAAGCAGAATTCGTATCTCATGGGCCTACTGTCGGTGACAGAGGTTAAGAGACGAAGACATGGGACATACGAGGACTCTCAAACTAGCAGAAGACAGGCTACTGTATATTTTCAAGTACCTAATGGATCTGGGCACATCATACAGGTCTGCAGACAGACTTTCTTGCACATATTTCAGATAACTAAGAGACGAATAGAAACATTAGTTGCTCTGAAGAAGAAGGGCGATATTGTTTACGTAGAGAGGCGAGGAAATGCAACACAATATCGTACGTTTACTCCTGATGATGAATCTCTGGTAATTGAACAAGTCAATTCGTTACCCCGAGAACAAAGCCACTATAGCAGGGGGAAATCAAGTAAGGAATATCTAAGTCAAGACTTAAACATTAGTCGATTATACAGGGCCTTCAAGGAAGAACATCCCCAGTCCAACGTTACCTATCGCTATTATTATCAAACCTTCAACAGAAAATTCCCCAACCTAAGCTTTCATCCTCCCCGGAGTGATACTTGTGCAACTTGTGATTTACTTCATATGCAAACACGATCTAAGCCTAACAGCAGTGAGGCCAAGATGAAGTTACAGCTTCACCATAGAAAGGCGGAAAGGGCAAGAACTTGCATGAAGGAAGACACTCAAGAGTCTCAACTACCAACGAGTGACACTTGTACATTAGCTATAGATCTCGAACAAGTGTTGTCTTTGCCAACACTAACGCATAGTGACATGTATTATCTGCGCCAATTGTCTTGCTATAATTTATGCCTTCATGTAGCGGATAATAACAAGGGAAATATGTTTCTATGGCATGAAGGCATAACAGGCCGTGGGGGCAATGAGATCGCATCATGTATTTTGAAAGCAATCACATCCTGCAAATTAACGTACAAAAGAAAGTTGATAATATGGAGCGACAATTGCGTTGCCCAGAATAAAAACAAGATGCTGTTATTTTTATGGATGTATTTAATTGCAAAGGGCCATATCGACGAAGTCAACCAGAAATACTTAATTTCCGGTCACTCTTACTTGAGTTGTGACCGGGACTTCGCCCAGATAGAAAAGAGGAAACGACTAGAAAAGTGTGAAGTTCCGTTTGATTTAGTAAAAATGATAGTGTCGGCCACGCCTAAGAACCCCTTCATAGTGACTGTTATGAATCCAGAAGACTTTTTTGATTTTAAGGCTGCAGCAGATCAGTATATCACTACCACAAAATTAAAAATCTCACAAGCACAATGGATTCGAGTTGACAAGAATCATCCAGGCGTTGTAACAATTAAACAAACACTCAATGACCTGGAGTCCTGGAAACGTACCAAAATTCTTAAGAAGAACGTGACTCCACAAGTCCTTCAGAATATGGAGCTACCTCGACTACAATGTACCAGTCGAATTAGTTCAGACAAACGGGAAAATCTCACAGCAATGATACAGTTCATATCGGAAGAAAACCGTGGGTTTTTCATAAATTTGTGCAACGAAAACGTTGATAGTGTTGATACTAATACTTAGATCATTTCATAATATTCTGCTGTTGCATTACATATTATAGTTAGTTTGTTGTGTAATAATATTTATGTTTTGTTGCTATCCCTTTCAAAAAATATAAATTGCGTTTTTGTCCAGATAAGTATCTTTGTTTATAATAAAAACGTACAATACACCACATTCTTCCATTTAACAGTAATGGTACTTAACCCATGAATTACGTACGGATGGTTGTAGTTACCACTTTTTAATATTATAGTAATACAAAACAATTTTTTGGCGACTTCCAAACTGAATACACTCCTGTGACATAACAGACATCACTTTAGGAGCTACGCACTGTGTAGAGAAGAAAACATTGACCAACAGGTGCGAAAATGATTGGGCTACAGCTAAAAAATTGCTTATTTCAAAACTTTTTTTTTTGGCACTTAGCCCGGTTTTTATTTCAAGTCCTCAAATATAAACGCAAGTCCACTACAAATTTATAAACAATGTGACATAACCAAGAAACACATGCAAATGTAAACATTTATGCATTTGACTGTCGAAACGCCTCTAACGGTGAATTATTGAAGGCCCGCCAATTTCACGCATGCGCACTCAAAAACGGCAGGCAAAAATTAGCTAATTGTCCCTACTGAGTGTTATTATATACTGTGCCAGCATTCGCATATTTTAATCGGAAAGGATACTATAGCTTGAACGTCCAAACAGTCAGAATTTGAAATAGTTATGAAAAAAAGTCAAACTGTCTTTCTTTTATAGATTTGTGATGCAGATCGTAGAATTTTAGCTATTAATGCTAGATTTCCTGGAGATACTCACGATGCGAGAATTTGGGCAACCTCATTTATATATAGATATCTGCAAAGACAATTTGAGCAAGGCGCAAATAAAACATTAGGAGATTCAGGTTATGCATTGAATCCATAGCTTATGACGCCCATATTGAGAATTAATCCGGATGATGATTCTCCAGACGCTCGATATAATCGATGTCATACCAGAGCACGCAACACAATCGAAAGATGCTTTGGAATATTATAGCAACATTTTCGATGTCTCTCAAAACAGAGTTCTGCACTACAATCACAGGGAAGCTGGATTGATTGTGTTTGCTTGTGTTTGCTTGTGCAGCACTGCGTAATATATTAATCGAGAGACACATAGATATTAATGTAGAAATTAATGATGATAATGATTCAGATGATGAGAATGACCCAGACCTAAATTTAAGTACGTATATAAGTAAGAATGGTTTCCCATTTACTTTAATTTCAGATATGGCTGTTGTAGATGCTAATATCCCAGCTTTTGTAAGAAACGTTTAGCATATGGACTTCTTTTATACTAAACATTGTTATTCTAACAAAGACTCTTCAATAAACTGTTACAATACATCTTAAAAAGCAAACGCACTCTACGAGTTTTCAGTACAGACTATTTATTGAAGTATACACAAAAGTACATGTAATGAGTAGAGGGCGCTATTCAAAATTTAAAATTTGACATCATTCTAACACCCCCACTATGTCAAACATTACAAATTTGAGTTAAACCTAACATTCTTAAAAACTTACAATGTTTAACAGAGTTTAAATCTTTCGTTAGTAGATCAGCCGGCATCTCAGTAGTTGATAAATATAAAATTTTTACAAGTTCTTTTGCAACAGCTTCTCTTACAAAGTGATGACGAACATCAATGTGCTTAGATCTTTTGTGATACAATGGATTAACAGTTAATTTCTGAGCACTTTGACTGTCATTGAATAAAATAACAGTATTCAAATTCCCTGTCAATTCAAATAATAAATTCCTTAAATATATGGCTTCTTTGGAAGCTTCAGATAGTGCCATGTACTCTGCTTCGGTACTAGACAAAGCAACCGTTTTTTGCTTAACACTTTCCCAGGAAACTGTAGAATCAGAAAGCCTAAACACAAAGCCTGTATAAGACCTTCTATCGTGAGTATTACTTGCCCAATCAGCATCTACAAAACCCTCTAATTCTACTTTCCCTTTTTTAAATTCTAAACAATAATTTTTAGTTCCCTGTATATATTTCAATATTCTCTTAGCACATTTCCAATGACTATCATTATAGCAGTTATTGAATTGGCTTAAGAAACTTACACTAAATGCTATATCTGGCCTAGTTAAAACTGATAAGTACATAAGGCTTCCAATTAATTGTTGATAAGGTTTATTACTAACACATTTATCATTATCATCAAGACTTAAATTAGTTTCTAATGGAGTACTGATTGGTTTACAATTTACCATATTAAACTTTTGTAATAACTGATTTATGTAATTTTCTTGGTCCAAAGTTATAATTCCTTTATCTTTATCTCTATTTATTCGCATTCCAAGACATTGCTTTGCTTCCCCTAAATCTTTAATTTTAAAGTTCAAACTTAATTTATCTTTCAAGAAATTTGTTTTATTTACATTATTTGAAAAAATAAAAAAGTCATCTACATACAGGGCAATTACAGTTATCTTATTGTCTTTATTTTTTATATATAAACAATGTTCTAATTCTGACCTTTGATAACCCAAATCTGATAAAATTGTATCCACTCTATTATACCAAGCTCTGGAGGATTGCTTGAGTCCATAAATTGCCTTTTTCAACTTACAAACCTTATTTTCATTATTTTCAACAATAAAACCCTTAGGTTGCATCATAAAAACATTTTCCTTTAAAATGCCATTTAAAAAAGCTGTTCTTACGTCGAGGTGAGTTATGTTCAAATCCAAGTTAACTGATAATGCAATTAATAGTCTCAATGTCGAGTGCCTGACCACTGGTGAAAAAGTTTCGTCATAATCAATTCCACGCTTTTGTGTAAAACCTTTTGCAACTAATCTTGCTCTGTATCTAACACAATTATCACTTCCGAACTTTCTCTTGAACACCCACTTAAACTGCACTATAGTTCCCTTTTCTGGAGTGTCCACTAAATCCCATGCCTCATTCTCTTGAAAGGACTGGATTTCCTCCATCATCGCCTGCTTCCACCTCTCACTATCTGGTCTCGACAGTGCCTCTTCGAAAGTAACTGGATCGCTTTCCAAGTCTATGCAGTCTGTAGTACACATGTAAGTTACATATTCATTGAACAATTTTGGTTTCGGTTTTCTTTCTGATTTTCGTGTCACAGGTTCTTCTTGAATGTCCCTCGATTCATCTATACATTCTGTATCGACTTCCAGTTCCTTCTGTTTAACTTCCCCCACTGAATTCACTATGCCTTCATCTTCTTCTTCAGTGTTTAATACAATCTCTATTTGTTCTGATGCATCTTCTATAATCGTGACGTCTCTACTGGTAATTACAACATCTTTGTCTGGATTGTATAATCGGTAACCTTTAGTATTTTCACTAAAACCCATAAGAATCATTTTTTTTGCTTTCTTATCCCAGTTTGTTCTCTTTGCTTTAGGTATCTGCACCATAACTGTGCTGCCAAAAATTCTTAAATTATTAATATTTGGTTTCTTACCTGTCCATATTTCAAAAGGGGTTTTGTTTTCCAAGCCTGAAGCAACTGATCTATTTCTTAGATATACTGCAGTATTTGTAGCTTCTGCCCAAAATCTTTTTTTCAGTTTTGCATCAAACATTAAACACTTTGCTCGTTCCACTATCGTACGGTTCATTCTTTCCGATAGTCCATTCTGCTCTGGTGTGTAGGGGTTTGTCTTTTGGTGGATAATTCCATTCCGTCGTAGATACTTCTCAAATTCATCATTACAAAATTCTTTGCCATTGTCCGTTCTTAAAGTTTTTATTTTACAGTCCTTCTGATTCTCAACCATGCCTTTGAATTCCTTGAAAAAACCAAACACTTCATCTTTTGTTTTTAAAAAATATACAAAAACAAATCGACTAAAGTCATCTTCAAAAATCAAAAAATATTTTGAACCACCTATAGATTTAACCTCCATTGGTCCACAAACATCAGCATGTATAATTTCTAATAAATTTGTTGCTCTCGTACCTTTATGTTGGAATGGTAATCTGGTTTGTTTCCCCTGACAACACACAATACAGTTTTTTCTTTCAATGTCTGTCACATTTTTGCATGACATTCCATCTACGATGCCATTTTGCATTTTATTCAAATCATTGAAATTAATATGACCAAGTCTACGATGCCATATATCATTAGATACTATTGCTGTTGCTGCCAATAAACAATCCTGTGATTTTTCTACATTCAATCTGTAAACGTTTTCTACTAAATCAGCTATGCCTACTAAGACATTTTCCCTATTGAAAATTTTACAACCATTTGTCTCAAATTTCACAGTATTTCCAGTTTTAATTAACTGACTAACCGATAATAAATTTGTTGTCAATTCAGGAACACATAAAACATCCTTAACTATAACATCATACCTTTTATTGTGTACAACAGTGGTAATATTTACATCACCAATACCAGTCACTGGTGTTTTCATTTCATTCGCCAGCATAATTTCTTGTAAATTTGTCTGCACAGAAATATTTTCTATCCATTCTTTATTTACCGTCATATGTACACTAGCTCCAGAATCTATGTACCAGTCGTTTTTGTTGAATTTACCACCCATAAATACTACACTAAAAGCATTTGAAACTTTTCGTTTCGAAGCACTATTCTCAGGTCTATTTGGACATTTATTTTTAAAATGACCAAATTGTTTACACTGATAACATTTGACATTCCTAACAGTTTCTTCTCGATTTGCAGTACTACCAACTTTATTATTAGATTTACTATGCAAGTTTCTTGTTTTACCGATAAAAGCACTACCTGCTTTATCAACATTAACTTCCGTATCTAATAATTTTGTTTTAATGCGATCGGTCGTTATGTCAATGCCAGAATGTTCAATTGCCATTATCATAGCTGCAAATTTTTCAGGTAATCCTGCTAAAAGCAATGAGCCAACCCATTCATCGTCTATCTTAAAGCCGGTTCCTCTTAGCTTTTGAGCCGTTTCTACGATCTGGTTTACGTATGACGCCATTGTGTCACAATCTTCGAGGCGCGTAGAAATTAAGGCGCGAAGTAAATTAATTTTTCTGGAAAAACCAGAATCATCGAATAATGACTTTAGCTTTTTCCACAATTCACCTGCATCCTTAGCCTCCTTTATGTGAACGTATAAAGGTGCGTCTATTGTTAAAATTAACTTCGCTTTTGCTTTAGCTACCTTTTCAGCGTCCGTTTCGGTTCCCGTGATGCAGCCATTTAGACCATCCAGTACGAGAAAATGTTCAACAGCAAACGCCCAATCACTGTAATTTTCTCTTCCCCTGAGTTTAGGTACATTCGAAATATAATTCACAGCCATTCTTGTACAACTCGTTATTAACCAGCACTAATTAAAACTACCTGGTTCCGCTGGGCCAATAACCTCTTAAAAAGCAAACGCACTCTACGAGTTTTCAGTACAGACTATTTATTGAAGTATACACAAAAGTACATGTAATGAGTAGAGGGCGCTATTCAAAATTTAAAATTTGACATCATTCTAACAATACATAATAAGAATGTTTTCAAAACATTCTTCATATATTCCTAAATAATTAGATGAGCATACTCAAACACTGCAGGTGTTGTCTTAATGTTAATAACGATCTATTTTCTTCAATGGATAGTGGATGGTGGCCACTTAATTTTAAAATGAAATCATGATAATCAAACTATAATAAATACAAGCTGAACTATCATAATCATATCAGTAACAAACTACAAAATTGTTTTAAAGGGAAACTTCAGTTAACACATTTTATCTAAAATAGTAACGGTTATTACAACGTTAACTTTTAATAACCGTCGTAACGTATAGAATTGGATATTTCGAAAAACTTATTACGACAATGATTTTGCTTTTAGTAACATTGTTATGAAAATCATTTTAATAATAACTTTCTTATAGAATCGGGCCGATTATGTTCCTTTATTTGATGACAATTAGCCGAGTTTTTTAACTGGACAAGGGTGCCGAAATTCATTTGACTTCTTAAAACTCATGATTTCACATCTAGTGATTTAATTTGATAATTTTAAGTTTCGGAGGTCTGGTTTTGTTTTACGTATTGACCATCGTTAGGAATTCATATAAATTACCGTCATGTTCTAATGGTTTATAATTTAATAGATATTCAGATTTTATTCCAAATTAAGAAAAGTAACGAGAAAAATATTAAACCATGAACATTTACTCATCTTGCACAAACAGTTTAAAACATTAGAAACAGTTTTGTATTCAATGAAAAAAACGCGATGGTTTTACTGAAGCAATCCCATAATATAGATGCATAAAAATAAACCCATTCATGAATATCTGATGAAGGCACGGAGTTTATCGTAGAATGAAAGACCCGCGGGTAGGATACGTAAATTGTAAAGAATTGGACAATTATTTATAGCGGGAATTTAAGTAAAATGGCCGAGTAGGAACGCTGGAGGTCGCTTCATGATCAAAAATATGTTGAATGTCGATAAGGATGAATATATCAACAAACGTAGTCGTTTGTTTTCATTACCTACGTGTTTTTGAGTGTTTACTTTGTTTTGTTTATTTTACTTTCTTATACTACGTATAAGAAAGTATTGCGATGATGAAAATTTTCGACCTCGAGATTTTTGCAGATGTTCACGTTTTGAGGTCCCCTGATATCAAAAAAGTGTTTTTACTTTCTTATACGTAGTATAAGGAAGTATTGTGATGATGAAAATTTTCGACCTCGAGATTTTTGCAGATGTCCACGTTTTGAGGTCCCCTGATACCAAAAAAGTGGTTTTTAAAAAATGTCTGTGTGTCTGTCTCTCTCTGTGTGTGTGTCTGTCTGTCTGTGTGTGTGTGACCACGATAGCGGTCAAACCGCTGTAGATATCAATTCCAAATGTTTTATTTAAGAATATAATCTCCCTCTTGAGAACTGATTAGATTTTGAGCAAAATCGGCAGACCGGAAGTAGTAGTTTACTTCAGTGAAAAAATCGAATTTTGCAAATATTTCGTCAATTACTAAGTTTAAACAAATTTATAAAGAATTCAAATGTACTCAAGATTAAATTTGAGAAAAATTCTTTTAATAAAGTTTTTCGAAATTTCTACCGGAAGTAGGTCTTTTACTCTTATCGAAAATCAGTTTTTTGCGAATATCTCGCAAGTCATGCTTTCTAGGCAGGTACATTACGAGTATAAAAGTATTTAGAACATACTTTTAAATATCTTTTGTATAAAAAAAATTTCAAAATTCAGACCGGAAGTACCACTTTTACTCTTATCGAACAGCGATTTTTTGCAAATATGTCGTAAATTATGCATTCTATATATATTTATGAAGAGTACAAAAGTATTTAGAGTTGGATTTGGAATATTTTTTGTATAAATGAAATTTCAAAATTCGGACCGGAAGTAACACTGTCATACGTATAAGAAAGTCGTGTGGTGGCCACACCGCATTTTTTACTTTCTTATACGTAGTATAAGGAAGTATTGTGATGATGAAATTTTTCGACCTCGAGATTTTTGCAGATGTCCACGTTTTGAGGTCCCCTGATACCAAAAAAGTGGTTTTTAAAAAATGTCTGTGTGTCTGTGTGTGTGTGTGTGTGTGTGTCTGTCTCTGTGTGTGTGACCACGATAGCGGTCAAACCGCTGTAGATATCAATTCCAAATTTTGTATTTGCGAATATAATCTCCCTCTTGAGAACTGATCAGATTTTGAGAAAAATCGGCCGACCGGAAGTAGTAGTTTACTTCAGTGAAAAAATCGAATTTTACAAATATTTCGTCAATTACTAAGTTTAAACAAATTTATAAAGAATTCAAATGTACTCAGAATTAAATTTGAGACAAATTGTCTTAAAAAGTTTTTTGAAATTCCTACCGGAAGTAGGTCTTTTACTCTTATCGAAAATCAGTTTTTTGCGAATATCTCGCAAGTCATGCTTTCTAGGCAGGTACATTACGAGTATAAAAGTGTTTAAATGATAATTCTAAATATCTTTTGTATAAAAAAAATTTCAAAATTCGGACCGGAAGTACCACTTTTACTCTTACCGAATAGCGATTTTTTGCAAATATGTCGTAAATTATGCATTCTATATATATTTATTAAGAGTACAAAAGTATTTAGAGTTGGATTTGCAATATTTTTGGTATACATGAAATTTCAAAATTCGGACCGGAAGTAGCACTTTTACTCTTAGCGAGTAGCACTTTTTTTCGAATATCTTGCAAAGTATGCATTCTATAGCGATTTATTAAGAGAATGAAAGTACTTAGAATAGGATTTTGAATGATTTTTGTATAAAAAAATTCTTAAAATTGTATAGTTTGAAACGCTCATACGTATAAGAAAGTCGTGTGGTGGCAAAGTATGCATTCTATAGCGATTTATTAAGAGAATGAAAGTACTTAGAATAGGATTTTGAATGATTTTTGTATAAAAAAATTCTTAAAATTGTATAGTTTGAAACGCTCATACGTATAAGAAAGTCGTGTGGTGGCAAAGTATGCATTCTATAGCGATTTATTAAGAGAATGAAAGTACTTTGAATAGGATTTTGAATAAGTTTTGTATAAAAAAATTCTTAAAATTGTATAGTTTGAAACGCTCATACGTATAAGAAAGTCGTGTGGTGGCCACACCTCATTTTTTGTTTTGCGATTGGATAATTTTAAACTTTTTAAAGTATATCTAATAAACTATTTAAAATATCGATAAAGATATTCATTACATGTCAGTAAAGTATATTATAGTCAAGTATTTAATTAATGTTTCTCTAAATAATACTGATTTCTAGTTTGTTAATACAAATAAAAATTGTAAAATACGTACATGTTTTCCCAGCAGATGTTGATATGAGTAAAATATTTTGCATTCATTTAGTTATACAAAATATGGCTGGAAAAAGTTAATAATCCTAAACTCTTGTCTGAAGATCCAGTTAACGTTAGAAGAAACTATAGAGTTAGTGATATACATTTACAAGAATAATTAAATATAAAATTTTCAGAGACATTGTTCCAAACACCTGTTACTGCAGAAATATCTCTTTTATGTGCCTTATAATATAAGAGTAAGTAAAAAATTACTCAAGAACTATTCATATTTTAATAATCAATATAATTTTTTTTAATAATATGACCCTAAATTTTTGTCAATAATATAATATCTATCTCTTGTAAGTTCATTTAAAATTATATATGTACATAAACAATGAATTAATATGTTGACTTCTTGTGTTTTTTATTGTATTTTTAACCTTTGTGCTACCAAGGGGGTAAATTTTGTGCCTTACCAAGCGGCAAAACCTTAAATAATTTGTTAAAACAAATTTCGTGCAATGTGAAATGATAGCACATTTCAAATATTAAAATCAGCAACCTGTAGCATTTGGTTTCACTAAGAATAATATACGAAAAATGTATCTTGTGAGATTCACTAAATAAATTGTCCAGAAAAGTTTTGAAGTTGGCTTAAAAGTTATAGCATCTGTTAGTGATCAAGCCGCCAATAATATCTCTGCGGTAAATTATTTGATGGGCACTACATTAGACGGAGATATATACTCAAACAGAAAATGCTACAAAATTGATGATAATCTAATTTATCATATACTTATTCCTCCTCACTTCATCAAAGGTATTCGTAACAATTTACTAAAGACGAATTTGCTTTGGCAAAATGGTAATGAACAACATACAACTAGGTGGGGAGGTATATGTAATGCGTTCAAGATAGACAACGCATCCGGTGAGTTGCGTACTATGACTAAATTAACCGAACAACAGTGTAAACCTTATAAAATGAAGAAAATGAAGGTCTCATCAGCACTATAAGCTGTAAGAAGTGGGAATGTTGATGTAAATGAAGCGTCGAGACTAAAAACTGGATGCACTCAAAAGAGAAGTTTAGGACCATCACCACTACTTGGATATGAAAATGAAGGAAAAATAGTTGTTCATGTGAAAAAATTGCAGAAAAATGGTTTCGCCTGAAATACGGAGTTTTGCCGTAACTATAAATTTCTACTCACCAAAGGACTAAAATTATGTACGAACGCACTGGAAGAAATTTTTGCCATCACCATCGACCGTGTGACAATGGTACAGAATTGTCGATGGTTCCCCGAGCTTCACAAAATACGCATTCGATGCTATAGCCCTCCGTGCTACTTCAAAAGAAAATACCGTCAATTTGGTTATTGATGAAATATTTACCAAAGAAGCAACAGTATGTACAATAATGAATGCCAATAGTGGTGTTGATTTTGGAACATTTGACAATAAGCAAGACAATGACAATGTGCTAATGGCGAACAATGCTCTGGTTTCTATGCGCATGTCATTAAATGAAAAATGGAAGGTTCCCATTGCGTATTTCTTAAGCCGTGGGCTAAATGGAAGTTAGCGAGCAAATATATTGACACAAGCATTTCGGCTATTGGCGGGAAGTAAGATTAAAGCGTATTCCATAACTTTTGATGGAGCATCAATCAATTTAAGCATGGCCACAAATCTAGGGGCAAATTTCGATTATGGTTCCAATTTTAAACCATATTTTCAGAACGTTGTGACATCAGAACCTTGTCATGTTTTCCTCGATTTGTGTCACATGATGAATTTAATTCGAAATACCTTGGGAGATAAAAAAAATTGCTAAGTGTGATATTAAAAACTGGGAGTATATCATAAAACTGCAAGATTTGCAAAAACATGAGGAGTTGCGGTTGGGTAACAAATTAACCAAGAAACATGTAAATTTCACAAAAAACCGCATGAATGTTTGATTAGCTATGCAAGTTTTAAGGTGAGAGTGTCTATAGGTATTTGGTTTTATTGAGTACCTACACATTTAAAAACACAATTTTCAGATTGCTTATCCACGGCTGATTTCTGTTTGACTATTAACGATATTGCAGTTTGCTACACTGCAAAAACAGATTCCCCAAACGACAATTAAACGCTCCATTAAGAGAGAGCAACTACAAAACAATGAAGGAGCATGCAGATACATCATACATTACTATTTTAAACGATGCAGATGGCAAAATCATTATAAAACTGGCTTTTAAGGCTTAATAATATTGTTAATAAATAAGTTTACGCTATTTGTTAAATTAAAGAGCCAATGTTTCACATATTTGTTGACATATAAATTTTCTCAAGATTATTTAAAGACATTTTTAGTGCAGTTAGAAGTAGAGCAGGGTATAATAATAACGCCAACGCCCTCCAATTCAAAACCGCATACAAACGTTTTTGGTGAGGCACTAAATCAAAGAGATAGAAAATGGCAACTGCCCTTTTGATGAAGTTTAAATTTTGCCTATGCCTCAACGACAAAACACAATACATGTCCCTTGGGTGATCTTCCGAAGCTGGATAAACCTGCGTCAGATTTCAGCCACGATTACGTTAGCAGTTTCTGGCAATTAAGCCCGTATGTTGATAATGTCGTGGAATATATTGCTGGCTATATATCAAAGAAAGTATCCAGAAAGATTGACTGTCGTACATGTTTCAGCATTATAACGTGCATTCCTGCTCGGGCGCATTTATAACGTGGTTCGGTGATTAGTTAATTAAAATACTATAAAAACGCGCGGGCACGTTAATAGAAAAATGTATTTACTTGTTTGTTTTAATGAATATTTTACTCTTGAGGCTTATAAGTTCATCGGGTGCTGAGCGCGGTTTATTTAGTTGCCTGAGATCAACGGCGCTCCTTGGCTCGTATCGACGTCGGTGAATATAGGTGCATATATTCCTTACTAAAAGATCGTTATGACGTTCGACGGTAGGCGTGTACTTTCTGGAAGGTTTTATCGCAAACTGACAGTTGCGCATCATTGAAAGAGTTGTAATTACAGGTTAACGGTAATTAATGTTTATAATGAGTGTTCATTAACAGTGTAAAACGTAGAACGGTAAGTGATCCATTTAATTAATTGTTGCTTAGCGGTATGAAATAAGTACTAATAAATAGACAAAACGCATATGGTAAATTTTTAATTACTTTATTTATTAACATATTGCCGTGGTATCTTGCATATTAATAAGATAATAGTAATAGTATTAAGACTTAATTTAAGTGTATAAAATATAAAAGAAACAATAATAATAAGTTTATTGTAGTTAAAGGAATTTTAACATGAGTATATTGGGTTGCATACACTTTTATGCAGACATAAAAATTGAATTTATATTTACAATTTAAATAAGTACTAAAATAAAAGACGAGATAGAATTTAAGATGTATATATATTTCTTTTATAGAAAAGAGAAACAAGATGTATGGTTGGTGTATAAACAGAATTCGATATGCACGAGAGAAAAATAATTGAATAATTATCTAAACTTGAGAACGTGCATAAGGTAATAAAAATTTATTAAATAAATCATACAAAAAGAATAAATATTTACCTTAACTTATGACTAGATAAGTAAATAAAAAAGGATATAAATAAAAATATTCTGAGACATCAGTAGTAGTGTTTTTTTTATAAACGACAGCTGGTAATAATAGAATACATTCAGGAATTTGTATATGTAATATCATGTTTCATAAACAGTAGAGAGGTTCTTGTACGGTTTTCGATAACCTACAAAATAAAAAGAAAATATAATGTAAACTTGATTTGTAGTTTATTACAGATAGACATATCACCGTTGGAGAAGTCTTGGATAGAAGGAGGCTACGAAGGGGCAAACCAAGTGGACCATGGTGGTGCAAGTAATCTTATTAAAAGGATACCTGTTGTTTGCAATGTTTTTCCAATATTGCCGAAAGCTGGAAAAAGAACAAAATAAGAATTGTACTAGCCAATGGAAAGAGGAAATATGTGAAAAATAGTAAAGAAGGTAATAAAAAAGGAGAAGGTTCCCACCTTATGGAAAACGGATGACCACTCAAATGCGGATATTTTGATATCAATGGATTCGTCTTGAATTAACGAATATTTCATATCATTGCGCCAACTTGCTAACTCTATAAATAAAGTGGGAAATTGAAGATTGAAAATTTTAAGATGACTTCTGTCAGGAGAGTTTATAAACCGGCCAATTTTTATTTATGGTAGGGTCGTCGTGGTTTATGAAGATGCAGGGTGCCGAGCAGTTCGAGGAACGTATCGGATGGTTAGTGCCTCAGGTAGAAAAGGAAAATTTTCCTTTATTTTTTCAAGTAGCACAGGTGTTATTGTCATTATAAAGACATGATAATATGCAAGAATTTTCATTTCGGTTAACTTTAATCTTTATTGTTTTTTTTTGTTTACGATGTACAGCTAATGATGTTTTAAGGAGGATGTTTGAAAAAGAAAGAGATAGTAAATAGGTACCTAACTGATGCGAAATGTAAAACTATTGATCACTTCATTTGGTTTTGATGGCAGAGTAGTAAAAATGTCATAATCGTTCTCATTTCTTAATCCTTCTAATGTATATTTAAGATGTCGTACTCTGTATCAGATTAAGACAAAACCAGTCAGTAATACAAGAAGAAACCCCATTACACTAACAAATAAAAGATGTTTTTGTTATTGCAATTCTGTAAAATATTTTAGGTGGGGTGCATTCCCCAAATATATATATTAAACTAAAACATAATTTTTCTTTTCAGTTAAGTGATTATGCAGTGTTACGTGTGTGATCGAAGAGTGCGTCCTAGAGGATTTCGCCGCTTAGAAAACATGGACAATCTTCCCGAAGGGTTTGTAGATGTTGCTTTGATTTGCCGCCAAAACAACAATTTGGAAGGTCGGAACATAGAAGTCATTGGTCTCATATTAAACAAGAATGGACTTGCAATTTTCTGACGTCGTATTTAAGAAATATGGGTCATTAACAATGTGTCTGTACATACGTATGCGTATAGGTACATCAGACTTGCTGTGTTCGTATCATGTTGTTTTCACAACTTCTTCCGAATATACAGAATTTTTATGATCGCTACAATCCCCTGCCCCCCTCCCTCATAGATACATATAACACTGCGGTAGATATACATATCGCTAAAGTTATGTATGTATTATAAGGCTATTACCAACGCATACTGTTGTACGGAGGGTACTCCCACGACTTACATCCAACGATAGATTCCTTGCGACTGATGCCTTCGAGACGTGGTTACGTGCGTATGTTATCACGAGGTCGCTTGACCAATCAGAGGCTACTAGCCGGTTAGGTGCGGATGACGTCACAGAATTAAAGTGAAGGTGAGGAGAACCCCCCCTTGGCGTAGAATCAAAGTGTAGGCGAGGGGTACCCCCCTTGGCGGGGACAAAAAGTACTTTTAGACCCCCTATGTTAAATCTTATGGGAAATTGAGTTAGAACACTCATAGCTATACTACTGCGGCTGTGGATGGTAAAAAAACATATTTTACCCGTGAAGAAAACATTCCGGACGACGACTTTAAAGTTCTTACAAACCTGACCAAAAACAATTTTAGAGATCTTTTCACTTTTTGTTCCGACGTCGTTTTATACGATAGAAACACTGTTATCACCAAAAAGAATCTTCTTACTTTTCTATTAAAATTAAAATATGACTTACCAGATGAGTTATTAAAGGTTTTAATGTTTTACAGCACTAGGGCAAGTGTCAGTAAAGCAATATCTTCTGTTAGATTAAGTCTTTCCGAAAGATTTCTTTTTGAAAATCTAGGACCAAGAGCCATAACTCGTCAGAACTTTATTAATCATCATGTTACAGATTTTGCAAACGAATTATATAACCCGGATCCAGATAACAGGAAGGCGGTGATGTATATTGACGGAACGTACTTAAAACTTCCAAAATCTTCTAACTTTCAGTCACTTCGCCAGTCTTGTTGCCTACATAAAGGATATCATTTGTTAAAGCCCGTATTAGTAGTTGCTCCGGACGGCTATATTTTAGATGTGCATGGGCCTTACTTTTCAGATTCTCGAAATAATGACGCAGCGATTTTATTACATCATCTGGAAAATCAAGAATTGCAAGATGTAAATCACCTACGTCATTGGTTGCAACCAGGTGACATAATTATTGTCGACAGAGGCTATCGCGATGCGGCACAATTGCTTCAAAACCTTGGTCTTGACTGTAATATGCCACCGCTTTTACCACGTGGTCAAAGACAATTTTCAACAGAAGAAGCTAATTATGCGCGCCTTATAACGAAAACACGCTGGATTGTTGAAGCTCGCAATGGACATATAAAGAGTATATTTAAATTTTTTAGGGGGCAAATACCGATCCACCATGCTTTAAATATAGCCTCATTTTTTCGTATAGCTTGCGGTATAATGAATAAGTATTTTCCACCGATCCAGATGCAGGGCGCTACGGTCCAACTCGCTGAAGCAATGAAAGAACTAGCAAGTTTCGAAAATGTGGTAAAAGGTAGAGTTGAAGTAGAAAGGTTACATCTTCGACGCATTCGTGACGATGCATGGATCAATCTTGATCAATTGCAATTACCCGAGTTTCCAATTTTGTCATTACAGGATTTACGAAATCTGACATTAGGAGTATACCAAATTAAACTGGCACCTAGTTATATTCAGGACCGTTTACAAAGAGAAAATGTTGAGAGTTTTCATTTTCAGGCACTTTTGGAAGAATGAGGATTTCTTAGAGCTCGAGTATATTCTAGATACAGACAAGCAACAAAACACTTATTGTGGATAGCCTTTCGACCACGCAATGAAGAGGAACATGAGAATAATCAAGAAGAAGCACCAATTGACGGTTATTATTGTACCTGTAAATCAGGAGCAAGAACTGTAGGGTGTTGCTCTCATGTATCTAGTGTATTGTGGTATTTGGGATATGCTAGACATGTAGAAAATGTAAAGTACCCTTCAACTAGACTGCTCCACACAGTACTCGAAGCGGCTGAACGCGAATGATGTGAAAATAATATGATTTTTTAAAAATGTAAACATGTATATTAGTTAATTTTACATTGTATGTAATAGTAAGTAATCATTATCATTAATATTTTTGACAAACCATTACAATATAAATGGCCCATCAACGCAAATAACCTGAAAATAACCATTATCTTGTAAATATGTAAACATTGTTATGCTGTAAAATTTACTTTTGTATTTAGTTCTCGTAAGATTATGTGTCTTTGTTTAAGTGCGTAGAATTTGTTGAGCTCGAGACTTTTTGAGCGAACCTTGTACCTCGTTTGGTTTACCGGTTGGCAAAGATCGTTTGATGTATATCTGTGTGTGTGCTAAACCTTCTATTGTGCTTTCAGAGCCCTGTCTCCCGAACCGTGGAATTGATAGATATGTAATATGTATTATCGAGCAAATACACTCTTTATGTGAAGGAAACTCTGTATCTTGTGAACTAATTCTAATTATCTTATCTCTAGCTTATTTTACCCTACCTGTAGATGCGAATTATCTGCATTTGCAGTTACTTTTTACGCCTTGTTTCAGTTTTAACAAGATCTGCTTATTTATTACTTCCGAACTCTGCGAAGTGCATTTATTTGTGTTCTTAAATTCTTCGACACATCAGTCAGCCTCGTTGTATTTACTGTCGCCTGCGTTTATGTGTATCCCTAGACATAGACCCTCTTGTGAGTCTGACTAATATTCTGCCTTCGTGTTTATGTCACTAAAAACGCAAGGAGTATTAAATGGGGAAGTGCTTGGAATATGGGGCATACTATTAATTGTTTTGCAGTTCGCTTGCTGCTCCATCATTGTTATTCTAAGTATTAGAGACTTCTGATTAATTCTTCCTTGGAATCCGCAGTAGGGGTTAAGTTTCGTTGATACGCTGAAATACATGTTTGATCGGTTTTCTTAACCGTCTGTTTATAGCGTGATTTAAAAGCTGGGAAAATTTCAATAGTTACCTGCAGAATCCGTTTTCTTCCGTAATAAATTGTAACTACATTTGGAGGTTTGTTTTGTTTTCTGTCTGTCAAACGTTTGGTTACGTCGCCTAGATGGATGTGCGTTTTACGGATTGCCAACGTCTAGCATGGAGTTCCCTCTCGTACTGCCGACTTTATAATTTCTACGTACAATTGTAGGAGTGTTTCGGTTATTTTCTTTTCGTCTAAGCTATGTGTAGGGTTTGTGTTTAATTATATATAAGTCACGATGTTGACTCCCTTTATTGTCCATTTAGTTTTGTGCCTATTATGTTTATTTGAAACTCCCGCCTTAATTTAAAATCATTGGACCTGCGTGTTCTTTGCTTGTAACGTATCTACCGGGAAGGTCACGTTTGGGTCACTTTCGAAGTCGAGCTTGTTATAAGTGCATGTGCACGATATGCTTATTTTCATTTGGTGAATTTTATCACTATGTCTAAAAGATAGACTGGCGCTTAGGCGGCTTTAACGAAATAAGCTTAAGTATCGATACCTTTGTGATGTCGTACATTATGAGGTTGGCAATAAAGTAGAATGCGAGACGCTTTACTAGATTCATGTATCATCTTGTTTTGTAATGTGTATACTGAAAAATAAATATTGTTAAACTGTGTAACGTATATTTATTGCAAGGTGCATTTTTAGTAGTAAGTAGCAAAAGGTTTGTTACTCAAGCACAGATTTGGCGACGAGGATTAAAACGATTAAATCAAGGAGGTTTAATAAGAAACAAATTACCAAGGCGGTAAAGTAAAAATTAGGTTATACACAAACAAGCCCAGGGAGGGAAAACATTAAAATGAGTAAAATAGGTAATATAACTGACTATGTAGCAGGAGAAGACATAGACATATATTGTGAGAGATTGGAGCAGTACATGGTAGCGAATGAAACTAAGGAACAACAAAAAGTTGCTGTTTTACTAACGACTATTGGACAAAATGCATATCAAGTATTGAAGGATCTCTGTGAACCGGAATTACCGAAAGAAACGAATTACAAGGATCTCTGTGATATGTTAAGATCACAGTTTGCCCCAAAGGTTCCAGTGATGAGAAAAAGAATAGTGTTTTTCAATTTAAAGCAAGAAAATGAAGAATCTATTAATAAATGGTACCGAAAGGCAAGGAACGCTGCGGCTCAGTGTCAATTTGGAGCACAGTTAGAAGATAAAATTAAGGACAAGTTTATAAGTGGAATGAAACCTGGACCAATCCTTGATAGACTGTGTGAAGAAGAGCATGACAAGAAATTGAACGAGTATTTAGAAATAGCGTTAAGAAAAGAAGCCTTGATGTCACAGACGAGGACCACAGAAGTACATACAGTGCAAGAGAGAAGAAATAGCATGCAGAGAAGAGAACATCAAATGGGCCAAAAGCCGAGAGAGATGAAGAAGGTTTGTTTTGCATGTGGGGAAGTAAACCATAATTTTAAAGACTGTAAGTACAGAAAATACAAGTGTAAAATATGTGATAGAATAGGACATTTGGCTAAGGTATGTAATGAAAAGAAACAAAAATTTAGTAATAAGATAAATAGGAACTGTTACGTAGAGGTAAATTTGCAAGACGAAACTGTAAAAAGGGAAAGTCATACTGAGGTAAATGAAATGTTTCTTTTAGAATCAGTTAATTATATTGAACCAATAATGGTTGATGTTTCAATAGAAAATGTACCTATAGAAATGATGATAGATACCGGATCAGGACTGTCAATAATTCCTAGTAATATATACAATAAATATTTTCAAAAGTTGAAATTAGCAAATAATAGGGTTGAGTTAAAGACATACAATAACCAAGTAATTGAGTCATTAGGTGAAATTGTAGTTAATGTAGAAATACAAGGTGTATCAAAAGTTTGTAAATTATTAGTTGTCAAAGGTGGTTCTAGAATATTATTAGGCAGAGATATGATAGAAATATTTAATTTAAAGTTAGATAGTATAGGTAAATGTCATAAAGTAAATGAAATGGAAATCACAGGCAATGTTACAAATTTTAAAAAAGGAGAAAGTATCTTAAAGGTCACAGATATTGAATTGAACGATCTAATTAATAAATATAAAGGGCTTTTTGAAAATAAATTGGGTAAATATAATTTTGAAAAGATTAGTCTAAAAGTGAAAGAAAACATCAGTCCTATATTTTTACAACCTAGAAAATTACCATTTGCATTGAAAGAAAAAATTGAACAGGAATTGGATTCTTTAGAAGCATTAGGTGTTATAAAGTTGGTAGAAAATAATGAATTTGGTACACCATTGGTACCAGTATTAAAGCCAAATGGGACAATTAGATTATGTGCAGACTATAAGGTAACAATAAATAAATATTTAGAAGATTTTAATTACCCATTACCGACAATAGAAACAATGTTCACAACTTTACAGGGCGGACAGGAATATACGAAGTTAGATTTCTTAACGGCCTATAATCAATTAGAAATAGATGAATCGACAAAAAAATTGTTAGCATGGAGTACTCATAAAGGTATTTATGTAGTAAATAGATTACCGTATGGGACGAAACCGGCTTGTCAAATTTTTCAAAGAATTGTAGAAAAATGTTTACAAGGGGTAAGAGGAGTAATCAATTTCTTAGACGATATTGTAGTAACGGGTAAGAATAAACAAGAGCATTTGGAAAATTTGGAACAGGTGTTTAAAAGATTGAGTGATGCAGGATTTATTTTGAATTTAAAGAAGTGTACATTTTTTGCCAAAGAAATAAAGTATTTGGGTTTTATTATTGATGCTCAAGGTATTAAAAAAGATCCATCTAAATTTGCAGCTATAATAGACACTCCAAGGCCAAAAGATGTAAGTCAGTTACGTGCATTTTTGGGCATGATAAATTATTATGGGCGATTTATAGAAAATCTATCAGATTTGTTGGCGCCGTTGTATAATTTACTAAAGAAAAATGTTACATTTATATGGAACAAAACATGCGATACGGCTTTTCAAAAGGCAAAGGCAGCAGTAGTTTCTGAAAAGGTGTTAATTCACTACAACCCTGACTTACCTCTAAAATTAGCTTGTGACAGTAGCTCAACAGGATTAGGTTGTGTGCTACTACATGAGTTACCGGACGGATCTGAAAGACCTATAGCGTTTGGTTCAAGAGTATTAAATTCGGCGGAAAAACAATATTCAATGATTCATAAAGAAGCCTTAGCAATATACTGGGGTGTTCGTAAGTTTTACCAGTATTTAATGGGGCGGAAATGGATATTAATGTCAGACCATAAACCTCTTTTAGCGTTATTTGGGGAAAAGAAAGGTTTACCTGAAATGGCTGCGGGACGCTTACAGAGATGGGCGTTATTCCTTTCTGGATTTGACTACACTTTTAAACATATTAACGGAAAAATGAATGCCGCATCAGACGGATTATCCCGTTTACCTTTGATGTCAGAAGATAACGAACCATTATCAACTGAGGTTGAATATGTTAATATGGTTGAGGAAATGGATTTGTTGGACTGGAACAAAGTGAAAGTAGAGACTAGAAGAGATCAAGAGCTAAGCAAAATTTACTTATATCTTCAAAACGGATGGCCTGCAGAAGTAGTACCTGAATTGAGACCATATCATAACAGGAGAAATGAGCTGAGTGTTGAAAATGGAGTTATTATGTGGGGTTACAGAGCAGTGGTGCCGATAAAATTCAGAACACATTTATTAAAGGAATTACATTATAATCATGTAGGTGTAGCTAAAATGAAGAGTACAGCACGAAATTACTTTTGGTGGCCGAAATTAGATGCAGAGATTCAGAGACTAGTGGGTGAGTGTGAATCATGTATGTCCATCAGACCAAACCCAGAAAAGGCAAAAATAATATTGTGGGAAAATGTATCACGGGTGTATGAGCGCATTCATGTAGACTTTTTAGGACCATTTAAGGGCAAAACATTTTTAGTCATAATAGATGCTTATAGTAAATGGCCTGAAGTTTTTGAAATGCATAAGGTAACAGCGGAAGAAACGATAGAGAAAATAAGAGAAACTTTTGCTAGATATGGATTACCAGAATTGATAGTGTCAGACAATGGATCACAGTTTACATCAGACCTGTTTGCAGACTTTTGCAAGAGGAATGGTATCAAACATGTAACTTCACCACCATTTAACCCATCTACCAATGGACTAGCAGAAAATTTTGTAAAAAGTTTCAAGAATGGTGTAAAGAAAGCTTATAGAGATCCGAAAAATTCAAAAGTGTCATTAAGAACAATCATAAACAGATATCTATTTTCCTATAGAACTAGTGTACATAGCACAACAGGGGAAACTCCAGCGAAATTAATGTTTAGTAGAGAACTACGAACCAGATTAGATTTTTTAAGGAATAATACAAAGGAGTTAGCAACGAATAGACAAAAAAGATGTTTTAAAGGGAATAGACAGATACAATTTAGAGAAGGAGACATAGTTTTTGCACGGGACTACAGAAACCCTAAAGTAAGGAATTGGGAGAAGGGAGTAGTTGAGGCAGTATTGGGAAACAGAAATTATATAATTAAAACTCTTAAGGATAAATTAAGTTGGCGTAGACACACAAATCAACTGTGGAAAGGAGAAGATGAGGAAGTAGAAGTTTCTGGTATGTTAAAAGATCAGGAAGAAGACGTAGAAAGAAAAAACGGAACAGAGACACAACATATACTGAGGGAACAGGAAGAGGAAATGAAAAGGCCAGCAATGGAACGTAATGGAGATACTTTACAAGTAAAAGAACCTCAGGAAGAAATAAAAATTGGCGGTTGTTTAGAAAGTGTGAGCAGCAACAAGGAGTTTGAAAATATAAATAAGAACGCTGAGGAAGTAGAACGACCAGTAACAGTACCTAGTACTAGCTTAGCAGCAACTAGACCTCGCAGAGCCATAAAAGCTCCTGAAAGGCTGAATTTGTAACATGACCGTTGATATAGTGTTTAAATTGTTAGTTATTATTTTGTATTTCGAATTAGCATTTGTACTTAAGAGGGAGAGTTGTGATGTCGTACATTATGAGGTTGGCAATAAAGTAGAATGCGAGACGCTTTACTAGATTCATGTATCATCTTGTTTTGTAATGTGTATACTGAAAAATAAATATTGTTAAACTGTGTAACGTATATTTATTGCAAGGTGCATTTTTAGTAGTAAGTAGCAAAAGGTTTGTTACTCAAGCACAACCTTAATTAGGTGTTTTATCGTAAATTTTACCGCAATACCGCTACCTGATTTACGAATGCCACGTGTTGGATTTTGATTTTCTTTTCGTGCTATGTGTGACTTCTGAGTCTTTAACGTGCATCTCCAATTAAAATTGGGGTAAGTGATTGTAATCTTGTGTTAATTTTTCGGGGTTTTTATTCTTGTTTCTTTTCTTTCGAATTTAATAGGATGTTAGTACAGGACTAAGCATCCAGACATTAAACGCTGGTTTGGCCGCTGTAGATGCCGTTCCGATTTATGTAAGAGTAGTGCCTACCTTTTTTACTTGGATTTTGGGTGGAATTTCAATATACCATTGGAGGACCTCCACCATCTTGTCTCCGGTTGGCGTGCCCCCGCCATTTTGAGATTACAGCTAAGTACAACCATCTACCTAATTTACCGAAGTGTATTTCGACTCTTTTGATGAAAATTTAGAGCCAGAGAACTGGTCATATTACAGTAGTAATTTTCTTATGTTTTTGAAATGAGACTTTTGGGTGCTTAAGAGATACCAGTCGTGCCACTTATTACATGTGTGGTCACAATAATTACACATTAATTTTGTTTAAATGTAAATTTGCTTTGATGTATACCGAGTGACCCTAAGTAGCAGTTTTTTGTGGAGGGCTCTCGTTGATGTAATTAAATTTTATTGTGCTTAATTGCTGGAGAATTTTTGTCGTGATTACACTAACTTTTCTTGCAGACTTTTGTCTAAATTTCTGAGCTAGTTAAATTCATTTCTGCTAGAGTAAATTTTGTTCGGGAAGCTCAGTGTATTTTTGTATATTCTAAAATTTCCTTCCTAATTTTATCTTTAATTAATTGTCATTTGATAATAAGATACCTTCATTTAAATTAATTATGATCATGTAATCAAACCTTGTGTTTGGCAATTTAACGAATTTTCACTTTATTAGTCTGTCTTAAGTACTAGTTGATATTAATTTTCTTGCGTACGTATTAAATCACGTTTTGTGTTAACATTGCCGTAGTGGCGTTTTCATGAAAATTACTTTGTAAATAATTTATGTGAGGTAATGAAACGTTTCTGCTACCAACCATCTTCTGCCGAAACGCAGAGATTATGTTTTAGTATTAAGACTTGTTATTTTCTTTTATATTTCATTAATTTTACCTAACGCTTTCTTCCAAATTATCAAACTGTCTAGTTTTTTGTTTGTTTGTAAATCAATTTTACTCAACGTTTGCTAATCTTTTTTTTATATTTAAACTGTTCAGTCAGCTTTGAGTCACATTGTATTTCCTTATATACTTAACTTCTTCTTTTCTTTAAAAAAAACATAAACAACATACCAAATTTAATTAAATCTTGCTACATTTCGTAATATCTTTTCTTTTATTTTACCTCTACATATCTCAAATAATTTTGTGACAAGCACATACGTAAGGTAGGGTGCATCATAATATACAGGGTGATCACTAGGAAACCCGCTGGAGGGGCACAGCCAGTGGTAGCTCATAGGAGGCGCAGGTAGGTTATCGTAAGGTAACATAGTGTCCTGGTGCCCGGACAACGTCGCTAGCGTCGTTGCCGACGGACGCTCTACTTTTGGTGTAAGTTTATCTGAACCGTCACGCCGTCTGCGACAGAGTTAGCTCGGCCCTGCGTTTTCCAGTTTCAAACATCGCCTATTGTGATTCTCCGTTATATTTAACTAAAATTTAGTCTGCTATCTTAGTGCGACGTAGTTCCGGCGTAACAACATGTAAATATTAGTTAATTTTTTATTGTATAAAATAGTAGGTACATATTATGTAGATTATTAATATCCGTTAGGTACAGTAGGTAGTGCGCTCTTTAATGAGATCAAGTCAATATGGTTTAACATTCAACTTCAATTAAATTCAAAATAAAATTTTTGTTTATTACACTACGTAAATGTTATTTTCATCAAACTCCTTTCAGACGTCCTTTTTTGACGATTCAGTAAGCTTATTGGACTACCTGCTGTTTAGCTTCTTTGTAAGTGCAGCCCCGTATTAACTTTCTAATGACCCAAGTAATTTATGGACTCCGCATCGGCCAGCTCTGGGATGGATTACTGTCATCTCTGTTCCACCAACGCAAATCACATTTGCCGTTTTTAATTTTTCAAACCGTAATTGTGGCTTTATTTATAGAGTTAGCAAGTTGGCGCAATGATATGAAATATTCGTTAATTCAAGACGAATCCATTGATATCAAAATATCCGCATTTGAGTGGTCATCCGTTTTCCATAAGGTGGGAACCTTCTCCTTTATAGACAAATATAAAGAAGAGTTATATTAAAACAAGTATACCTACGTTGGAGAAACGCTGTACAATTTATAGGAAGTTTTTAAGTTGTAAACAGACAATTCTTGGGGTGTTGACCTTTTGCGGTGAAGAACTGTCAAAAAGACGCGTGTGTGTGTGTTCAAAACATTACGGAAACTTGAAAGCCAGGAGCACTGAAGATGCAGGGTGACAACTTAAATGGTAGTTTCTGAAGATGGCGTTGAAAACGGTCACATGTCTTTCCCGGAAATATAAATTGAAGACAAGAATCGACACGAATTCATTTCTTTGACTTTCATTCGTTAACATACATTCATTAATATTAATTCATTATATTGATACACAGTTTAGCTGGTTATATAAATCGTAGGGTTAGATACACCACGATTCATATTGATTTCTTTTGTATTAGCGTGTTAATTTTATTTTCATTCAAGTTTCACTTATTTTATTTTCTTTGTTTAATTGTTTTTGTGTAATTTTGTAAAAATAATGGAGATGCAAATGACCGAATTTGAAAAGTTTTTCAATGATTCAAAGTAAGTTAGAGGCAAAGACTTATCAATGTGGCTATACGAGTATTGAAATATATCGTGCGAACGTATATTTAGTATAACGTTATGCAACAGGGATAATAAATATTTTCCTGAGATAGTAATAAGCATTCTTTAATTTCAAGTTTAAAAGAGATGAAATAATTAATGGTGTTGAGTGTTAAGAGGATATAGCGTGCAAATGTATATTTTCTGGCACAGTATTTGGCATCATTAATAGTTACAATAAAATTTTGATTATGAATTGATGATTTGAGATTAGATTTTTTTGAAATAAGGAAAATGTTTCTGGGTAGCGGACTCTGAAATGCTAGCTATAACGCGTGCGAATGGTTATAGATAGTAATCAGATTCAAGCTTTTCTCCAAACATTGACCATAAAAATAAACAATATACAAAAGTTAATGGGATTTATTTGTTGATAAACAGGAAAATATTTTTAGAGTTTTATTTAATAAAGTATAAGAAAATATATTCGTATCATAAAAAAATGTTACAACCTAGGACAAGATACAAACATTTTCTTATAATTATGTTTCTTTTTAAATAAATATAGTGAATACAGTATAGCGATGCTATATTTATTTTTATGTAATAAATATTAAATAAATTCGACAATTATGTGTTATATGATTTCTGGTTTTTCATTTTAATTAAGCTATAACCTTATCCCAATCTTAAATAAAAACAAGAGATTAGACGAGAGGGAAGAAATTCAGATACACTGAAGAATTCATGAATACTTATAAAGTACAACATTGATATATTGAAGAATTACTGTACGAAATTAAAGACGCTTGGTGGAGATACTAGGTTTCCATTTGCACTGAGAAAGCTATTGACTCCACGGATATTGCGATTAAGAAAAGTAGTAACGTCGACAATAAAATACAATAAAGACACACTTGATATAGTTAGAACCAAAAAACTAAAGAATGATATAGATAATAGCATATTTCACGCTTTTGGCGCTCATGAAATGTGCGAAAATTACTTCTGCACAAAACCTGAGGAAACTAATGAAATCATAAAATTAAAGACATCAATACTGTAGAGCAATTTCAAGCAATTCTTGCGAAGTTTATTGGCGGCAAGAGATTCAACTATTCCAAAAAACGCTCTTATCTATCAAGATATCATGCTTGCATAAAGTACACTAACAGGAAAAAGTCCATCAAAAATAAAAACCGCATTTAATATAAAAAGAAGGGCTAAAGTGCAAAGACAACTAACGTATACAAAAACGTACAAGAAGTCACTAACAAAACAAAAGGAGAAATATGGAGATAAAGATTACGGGATATGTTGCCAACGTCCAGACATGGAACCCCATATTTTTGAAGACGAGAAAAATAGATTATTAACATCACTTCAAAAAAAAAAAAATACAGAAGAAAAGACACTCTTTGACCAGGACACAATTTTGTAATCAAAAAGTAGTCTATGAAAAGAAGAAAGGAGAAGGCCTCTGACAGCTTCCAATTTTTATAAAATTTGCGCACGACGCGAAAACAAAAGCGCAAAAGTTAATACAAAGTATTTACCCGAAACAACTATTGAATGTTAAAGCTATATGTCATGGAAGAAAGTTTGAGGAGCGAGCACGCCTGCAACTAGAAAAACAGTTATAGAAAAATATTACTAAATGCTGTATGTTTATCGACGATAAATTTCTTTTTCTTGGAGCATCTCCCGACGGATTAATAAATACAGACACGCTAGTTGAAATTAAGTGTCCTCTTTCAGCATACCATATGCATATGGAAATTGCCATAAATAATAGGAAAATCACGTTCTGGAAAAGATATGGTAGTATTAATTTGCAGCATCCATGGTTTTTTCAAATTCAAAGTCAATTAAGAATCACAGGAAGATCTACTTGTATATTTGCTGTCTGGACATCCGAAACAGAACCCTTGAACACAGATATTATTAAATATGATTCAGTATTTTAGAAGAACAACACGCAGACTAAGCTGAAATTTTTTTATGTGGACGTCATGCTGCTTGAATTAGCAGATTCTAGACATACTCGGAACATGCGAATCAGAGAATTGCTAAAAACAACATAAATGAACAAATTTCTTGTATTTCAAGTTGTACTTCTGTATTTCACAATCTCCGTTTTCTTGTTTTAATTACATTAGATATTTACTTAAATTGATTTTATTTATATTCTACTGTGGCATAATGAGCTCGTTTTCTTTTACATACATAATGTGGCACATATCTAAATATTTAAACATTATTCTTTTCTAATAATTGCCAATGGTTACACTTCGCCGCTGTATGCCATATT
The DNA here is from genome assembly GCA_963170755.1 of Amphimallon solstitiale. Lineage (NCBI taxonomy): Eukaryota > Metazoa > Arthropoda > Insecta > Coleoptera > Scarabaeidae > Amphimallon > Amphimallon solstitiale. The sequence continues at coordinate 49,752,647 of OY720677.1, read as the reverse complement.
ATTGTTAATAAAGATATGTTATTGTTTGTTGTTATTATTACCTATACTTTTATGGGTATTGTTTTTATTATTATTATACAATCTAAAAATTTGCAATTAATTAAATCAAAAATAAATAAAATAAAAAAAGGTCAGGGCATTAATATGTAATTACAAACAAAAATAATTTACAACACTGGATCGGCCTCCTCGATATTCAAACTGCTATGATTTATGCGTTTATAAAAAAAGTTCCATCCAACCCGTTTAGTAAAAATTTTAAATTATGGATCTATAAAACGCATGTCTCTGTAGTGTGAAGCTAACTAAAAACCTCGAGAGTAGGACTGATACGAGAAATAAGCTCCACCTCCAGCTTCCCCCCTCGCACACCCGACCCGTCCCGCAAAATTCGGGTAGTACACTCCGGATTGCTCTTAAGTGATAAAATTGGAAAAACTGAAAAACATGTAAACATTTTGGAATATGATGAACATTGTGTTGGAATTAAAAATTTAAGTTCATTATTAAACGGTCAAATCCATAAAAGAGATAAACACATGAATATATGTTTAAAATGTCATGATAAATTTGAAAATAAGCAAAAGTTTGAAGAACATATTGATATAAATATGTATAAAAGGAAAAACTAATATTGAAATGCCTGGAATTAATAACATTAGATCATATAAAACTTGTGGAGCTGAATTATATCATCCATATACAATTACACTTGACTTTGAATGTTTATTAAAAAAAATTAAAAAAGAAGTTGGTAAAAAATCTGAATATATTCATGAACATATTCCAAACAGTTTCTGTTTTAATACAATAGACGGAACAAAATTAATAAGAAGTGATAGTGTAGAAGAATTAATGAAATTATTTAACAATTCACTAATTGAATTTGGTAAAAGATATAATGAGATTAGGAGAATTAATAAAGAAATAATATGGACACCAGAAATTATGAAAAAATTTACAGAATCTAATAACTGTTATATTTGTAATAAAAAATTTACAAACGATTTATATAAAGTAAGAGATCACAATCATATTACTGGAGAATTTAGAGGTGCCGCTTGTAATTCATGTAATTTAAATTTAAAACTTCCAAAATTCATACCTATAGAAATTCAAAATTTAAAATATGATTCAATGATATTTCTAACTTGGATTATAAAATTATCTGAACATTATTCAGATATAAATTTCATTCCAAATTCAAAAGAAGACTATATACAATTTTCAAAAAAAGTGATTGTTGATCAATATAAACAATCTTGCGATATATCCAAATGTACAAAATGTAAAAAGAAATATTATAATGAAATAATAGAAAAATGTAAAAAGTGTAAAAGTAAAACAAAAATAATTAAGAAAGGTGATATACAAAATGTTGTAATTGAATTTAGATTTATTGATACATTTAGATTTATTAGTACATCACTCGATAAGGCAGTTAAAAATGTAGCACAACTGAATAATTGTTACTGCGCACATTGTAAATCAATAAAAGAAATTAATAATATAGAATATCAACCAATTACCGAAAACAATATTTTAAAAATAATTGCAAATTGTAAAATGTGTAATAACAAGGTAACAAAACCAGTTGATTATTCAAGGTTTAAAAATATTTTAAAAGAATTTAAAAAAGAAGATTTACATTTAGTATTGCAGAAAGGAGTATATCCATATGAGTGGGTTGATTCATATGAAAAATTTAGTGAACAATTACCATTAGAGAAGAGAGACTGGTACACCTTGATAAAAATGTAAGCGATCATGACCTAAACTTTGCTGTAAAAGTTTATAAACATTTTAATTGTAAAAATTATGGTGAATATCATGACTTGTATTTAAAATTAGATACAATTCTTTTAAAGGATGTGTTTGATAATTTTAGAAAAACATGTTATAAAAATTATAAATTAGATCCAGTTTATTATATACGAGGCATGTTTTTTAAGTAAGTACCGTTTTTCCACACCGCGACCGCAGCGCTGCGGTCGGCGTTCTGCGTATGTGCACCTACACCTCTTGCCTATGCACTGACGCCATTACAATCTGATTCTACCTTGTTTACGTTGTTTACTGAGTGTTTAAGATGCCACCGATAATCGTGAGTCCCGCCGACTGTGAAGTACGGGCTGTTATAAGATTTCTTAGTGCTAAAGACCTAAAAGCGATCGATATTCATCCTGAAATTTGTGCAGTTTACGGACAAAACATATGAGTGATGGAATGGTAAGAAAGTGGGTGAGAGCATTTAAAGATGGCTGCACAAATGTGCATGATGAACAACGGAGTGGGCGTCCTTCGGTCGTTAATGAAAGTTTGGTGCAGGAAGTGGACAATAAGGTGAGAGAAAACAGACGCTTTACGATGTCCTCTTTGTGTGATGGCTTTCCTAATGCTTCGCGTATTGTTTTGTATGGCATTGTGAGCGATCGCTTGAATTACCGAAAATTGTGCTCACGTTGGGTACCGAAAATGTTGACGGATGTGCACAAAATCAAACGTTTAGGCAGTGCATTGACTTTCCTTGAGCGGTACCGCAACGACGGTGATGATTTCTTAAGCCAAATTGTTACGGGCGATGAAACATGGGTGGCCTACGCCACACCAGAATCAAAGCAACAGTCCATGGAATGGCGGCATTCAGATTCACCCGGAAAAGTGAAGTTTAAGCAAACAATTTCTGCCCGGAAAATCATGTGCACAGTTTTTTTGGGGCAGAAAAGGAGTATTGCTTGTGGAATTTCTGCCTCGTAATGAGACAATCAATGCAGCAGCTTATTCTGAGACCTTGAAAAATCTGCGCCGTTCAATCCAGAACAAAAGACGAGGCAAGTTGAGCAAGGGCATCGTTTTGCTGCATGACAATGCCCGTCCGCATGTGGCTAATCAGACCAAAGATCTCATCACATCTTTTAAATGGGAAACTCTAGATCATCCTTCGTACAGCCCTGATCTGGCGCCCAGTGACTACCATCTGTTCCTGCACTTGAAGAGACACCTGGGCGGTCAGCGTCTTCAAGACGATGACGAAGTCAAAACAGTTGTGATGCAGTGGTTAACAAGTCAGGCGGCAGACTTCTATGAGGAGGGTATTCATAAACTGGTACGACGTTATAACAAGTGCCTCAATATTGAAGGAAATTACGTTGAAAAGTAGATTAAGGTACAGGCTTTCATGTAAAAATAAAATTATTGATATATCTTTGCACGTCTTTTTTTAATTTCAAAACGGTACTTACTTAAAAAACATGCCTCGTAAGTGCACCAAATTTAGCAGATGCTGTTTCGTTAAAAATAACAGATCAAAAATTGGAATTAATTAAAGACCAAAAATTATATGAAATGTACGAAAATGGAATTAGAGGTGGAATATCAATGATTCCACACCGACATGCAATAGCAAACAATTGTTACTTTTATGATGAAAAGATTGGTAAAACTGTGAAATTAACAAAAGAAAAAGCAGAACAAAAAGGGATATACAATAGTAAGAAACATGTTAGTTATATAATGTATTTAGATTGTAACAATCTATATGGACATGCCTTAAGCCAACCTCTTCCAATAGGTGATTTCAGAGAAGAAGATTCTCAAAATTTTACAAAAGAGAAAATATTAAATTTATCTGACGATGGAGATAGAGGATACACATTTGTAGTTGATTTAGAAATTCCAAATGAATTACATGAAAAATTTAAAGATTATCCATTATTACCAGAACACTACTCCCCATCATTTGATGAACTATCTAATTATCAAAAAGAATTAATTGATAAAAAAATTGGAAATATAAGTGTTGGATCAAAATTAATAAATACATTAAAATCAAAAACAGATTATATTATTGATTATAGAATGTTAAAAGAATGTATTAATCAAGGTATAATCTTAAAGAATGTTAAACATGTAATATCATTTAGACAAAAGAAATGGTTAAAGCCATATATTGAATTAAATACAAAATTAAGACAAAAAGCAAATAACGATTTTGAAAAAGATTTTTACAAGTTTATATTCTAGACTAGATGTTCAAAATTTATATTCGATGTTTCATGTTAACAAGCAAATAAATATTTTTAAGGAGCATGTGTATGTATATGGAAATGTTTGTCTTGTTAAGATTAATATAAATAAAAAAATTCTAAATATACTAATTGGAAATGAAGTAAATTATTATTATAATTATCTAGTAAATTTATTTTCAAATGAGTATTATACAATATTTAATAAAAATGGAATTGTAAATAATGGTTATGCTGGTGATATAAATAAAAATTTAATAATTTATAAAAATATTATAATCAATGAAAATTCAAATTATAATCCGGTTGAATATTTTAGTATCGATTTACCATCTGCACCATATATTTGTGATACATCAAAACCAAATGAAATAATAGATTCTATAAAATTACAAAATTCAAATATTTTGAAAAGAATTTTAGATGATGACATTATTACAGTAGATGAAAATAAAAAATTGATTGAAGAATTAAAATCATATAAATATAATAAATTTAAACCCATAATAAAGGAACTAAAAAATTATAAAACTGTATTGGAAAATTATTACAAAACAAATGTAAAATTATCAGTAGCAAAACTAGAAAAGAAACAACAGATTAGAGAAGAATTAGAAGGATTTGTAAAAGAATTAAAATATTACAGAATGAGATTAAGTAATTACATTAACAAGTAATATACTAAAAGTAAGATAAAAAAGGATAGTTTCAGAATATTAAAAATCAAATAATCTACAATCATATCTAATATTTCTAAAATTATAAAAATTAGTAAACTTGTTATAAATAACCATTTAATTTTTTTATTTTCTATATATAATTGATTGATTCTTATATCAGCATTATCTATTAAATTATTTGTAATAATCATTTATAGGTAAGTGAAAGAGTGTTTGCCAATCTTTTTTTTGCTCTTTGTCTATCATTATATCTAATTACTGGTTGTTTATTTAATAACTCATTTATTTTATCTTCATCATAACTATTTTGGTCTTTTAATTCTTTTTCAAGTATGTTAATTTTGTTATCTTTATGTTCAATCTCTTCGTCCATTTTTTCAATAGCCTCAATTGCAGCATTTCCTAACTCTGTTAGAAGTCTATTTTTATTATATAATTTTTCAGCAGCCAAGGCTTTTGAATTCTTTGATAATTTATTAAACTCAATACAATCATTTTGAATTTGTTTTTGTATAACTCTTAATTGATTTTTGTCTGTTATTTCAATTAATGACATTATTTATTTGATAAAGATTTTATATTATATTCAAAATCCCTTTCAAATTTTTTAATATCTTCATCAGTGTGCTCGGATGAATCTTTTGATCTCTTTCCATTCTTTTGCGTTTTTTTGCGGACAACTGCGGACGAATGCGACCCAACCCCAATAGAATTTATATGGGAATTAGAACTTGTGGCTGTATCAGACGACAAGTCTGCGAGACCAATAGATCGATTAGGATTTACTTGAGTTGGTTTAATTTTTGGATTTTGTTTAATTAATATTAATGCTGAATCTAAAGTTTTTTGTGAGATTTTTTCTCGCTCATAAATTTTCTTTTAGAAATATTTTCTTTAGACAATCTATTTAAATATTCGGTTGCCAAATTTATTTTATAATAATTTTTTGCATCATTTATTGCAGTCCATTGATCTTTTGTATTTATCATATTTTTTAATGACTTTGCTATTGATTTATTTATTGATATATTTGAATTACTAGACTTTGGTAAATGTGTATAATATCTAACGCTAACATTACTCATATTTATTACACATATAATTATTAATAAATACTAATTAGTACTAATTATCAGCCTTATTCATAATCATCACCCTAATAGGGTGGTAGTACGCTACTAGTAAGTAGCTACTAACATCCTACTAAGACGCTATTAATTTACCTTATTCATAAACGCTTATTTAGTGGCTAGTAAATAGTAGGATGTTAATAGAAAAATCCATATGGCAACAGGGTAATATGAAGAACGATCGTGCGCACTGATGTACAAATTTAAATTTGCGGTAATCACGATAGAAAACAAATATTAAAAGGTTAGAATTTACAATTTCAGATTAAATAAAATCTGCAAAATAAGAAGGTACGATTATATATAAATTGTATGTATAGCAGAAGAAGTTTTCATGGATTATGAACAAATACATGTTAGAGCAGAATAGCAAGAAGTTGAGGAAGGTCATGTTAATGGGGCTCTAAATCCAAAAATGTTCTAGAAATGGCTTAATCCACTGGAAATATATAATTCAATAATAATAAAATTTCTATACAAAATATATGTAGAATGAAATAAAATAAGTTACAAACATGATAATCAATAGGTGGCAAGACGTTATAGGTACTACACATTAAATTATATATATAGTTTATTCTTATATTTTGCATTAATAATAATCTATGCGATGCTAAGGCAAGGATTTGTGATACACTTGCAAGGTAAAAATATTGTACCGATGACTTAGAGAATTTGGAACAAATGTTCATTAAACAGGAGATTTGACGTAATTCTTCATTAAAATTAAATTCTAAGAAAAATGTAAACAATATTAGGTGATATTAGTATGATTTCAGAATGGAGATATAGAAAGTATTTTGATTAGTGATAATGGATATGCATGTTCAAGATATCTGTTAACTCCATCACAAACACTAACGACAAGTCCTGTGTTAAAATATAAGACTCCATATATCAACAAGAAATGTCTTTTAAAACACGGGGTGGTATGTTTAATACGTGTTTTGAAATTCGATTTTGTAGGCCATCTATTGGTGTTGCACAAAGTTATCAATGCGTTATTTCCAAGAGGCACAACAGATGGCACCGCAATTTAAACGAAATACTGAAATGGAATAAGGAATATAAATCCAACCTGCTCATCATTTGCGTCATCCACTAAGTCCCTTTTAGCTGCCTTTTAGTTAATAATTTTGTATCGGCACATTCTGCAGGTGCAAATTGTGAAGAGGATGAGTCAGTTGGTGCTCTGAGTAATCTTCAGGTATTTTTAGAAAATAAGATAAAAGTGCAAATGTTACCATTAAATATGGTAAATATTTCAATGCCAGATGAAACTGATGCACGAATTTTAGTAGAGGATTTAGTAACTCCATATGTCGCTGGATCTGTTGCGCGAAAATTGTTTTGTCTAATTGATTGCAGTGTGTGCAATGAAAAAATGACAGCACATTCAGAGTTGCAGGAAAATACTTTGATAAAGTATAAGCAATTTGAGCATTGTAATTTAGTTAATCCATCGTCTACGTTTACAGCGGCATTTAGTATGCTGTGTGACAAGTTACTTTTTATGTTACCATATGTTATAACGACTAATAGAATTAAAGAGCAATTAATAAGTAATATATGTAGAAATAACTTTGTAGGTGTATTTTGCACCGAGCATTGTGATTATGTTGATGTATTTATTAAAATTACGATGAATATTATTTTATTTAGATATATAAAAATTATAAATAATATACTGTCAGGAAAGGATCTCCGATATAAGGAAATGGATTTTGTTACCAAAATAGCTTATGATAAGCATTGTAGGAGATTAAAAAATACTTAGTTAGAAATAATATTTCAATAAAAATTTTTGCCGTTATCTTTCTCTGCCTTATTTATCTTTAAAATTTTACCTCTAGTAAACCTATCATATCATTTGCAAATTATACAAGAAATATTTTTTTCTTTTAATAGTACATTATTATGTAATATATAAGAAAATTCAAGATTTGTATTCTTTTTTAAGAGTTTAATCGAGATGTCAAAGGGAAAAAAATCCTAATATAATTTGTAGATGCTATTGTATAAAATTTTAGGATTAATGATTAATAGTGTTTGCAGTTACTGTGTGATAATTCATTATAAATGATTTAATGAAACAACTTTGTTACATCACTTTATTTTACTTTTATTAGCGACTGCAGTGTCGACTGTTATTTCATTTTTAAAACTTTAGACATAGTCGAAACTTCAGTCGCTAATAAAAGTAAAATAAAGTGATGAAACAAAGTTGCTTCGGTAAATCATTAATATATTTGTCATGCAATTTAAAATTCCCGCATTTTGTACAGCTACAAACCTTAGTATAGCGACACACCTTAGCACAGCGACATACTTAATCAACATGCTTGCTAAATTGTATATGTGCAATGGCAATAGATGGTGCTTCAAACTATGTCCATCTTTTTTCTTAAGAGTGAGCCATCTCTATCTTCCTTGTCTCTGTTTTAAAAAGCATTTGAAATTATGAAGAATAAATTTGGATGCTTTTTTCATTAAACTGGACACAACAAGGGCATCGATAGTAGCAATATCCATTATGAATATTATAAAAGGAAAAATTGCAAACAGAAGAATCTTCACATTAAAAAAATATCTCTTCACTTTCATTAACTTTGTATGGAATTAGATTGATAATGTGGATAAAGATTTAAAATGATTATTAATGATAATTTTGGCAATATTTTTAAGCATTAGATTAGCATATAATGAGACATTTTAATTAAAAGCACCTATTATCATAAGTATGGTTTATTTAAAATAAAGTCTAAATATAAAAATATCTTTATACACTCATTCCTTCCTTTTTCTCTTTTAACAATTTCATTTTCATAGCATGATATTGAATATCATTTGTATGTTCATATCGCGGATCTTTTTCAACTGTAAATGTTTCCATTTCAATGTATTTAATTAAAAACTTATAATCCTGGATCTAAAAGAAGTCTGACAAATATGTTTATTTTTATTCGTACGAATTTGTTTTTTTAGGTTAGCTTTAACGGTGAGCTGTAACTTTAAACATACCCCTACACGCTACTAACAAAGAAAAATGGGTGGTGAATTATTATCACAAACAAAAAGAATAATAATTATAGGTCCATCTGGATCTGGTAAATCAACAATTGCTCAAGAAATAATATTTGGTATGGAAAGAAAATCTATTTCAGAAATAAATTATTTTTTACCTAATGGAAATGAATTGGAAAAAGATATTCAAGTAATTAAAGAATTATGTAAAGAAGCTTTTATTTATTTTAATATATATAGATACGAAAAATATAGTATACCAAATGAATTAAGAACACACAGTCTTAATATATTTGATGATGCACATAAGAAAAATGGTATAACAGATTTAGCAGAAAAATTATTTACAGAAGGAAGACATAGACAGCAGCATATAATATATATTCAACAAACTGGTACATTTATACCAGCTGGAATGAAATCAAGTTATAGTGAAATAATTATTCATAAAAGTATAATAAGTGACTTGGAAAATTATATTAATATTGATGATAAAACAATTAATGGCTGTTTGGAAAGTTATAGTAAAACTGGATTTTATACAATTAATAAAAATGGTATTTGTTATTCAACGAAATTATGTGATTACAAGTCCTTCAGAGAATATAAAAATAGATTAAAAGCAGTTGGTAGAAATACTGAAGATGAATATAAAAATAATATTAGGAATACTGATGTTATTTATAAAGCTTATAAAAATTCTGGAGCAGATGGTGCTAAAAAAACAGATGTTATAAGTGATACTTATATTCAACAATTATTCAAAGTATTATAAATGAAGAATATTATTTTGAAATATTTAATTGATAATGTAAAAATGATAATAAGATAGTATTATCAAATATTGACTTGGAAAATATTTTTAAATTAATTACAAACCAAGAAATAAACATAAGTTCAGATAAATTACTAACATATGGAATAGATAATTTAAATAAGTATAATATTTTCAATTTAGATTGGAATACTGGTGGAACACATTGGGTTGCTATGTATATAGATTATGATAATAAATTTATTAATTTTTTTGACTCAGTTGGTAATTCATTGCCAGAAAAATTTATAATTCCAAAAAGTTATACAGTAACTCATAATAATTATAAATTCCAAAATACTACTGATGTAAATTGTGGCTGGTGGTGTTTATTATTCTTATATGTTTGTTATTTAATGTAAAAGAGACATTTATGATTTTGTTTCAAATAATCTAGGATCTTGTATATTTAATAATTTCTTAATTTCGTCTGTTGGATTAATATTTTCAACTTTTTTACTTTTATCAAAACACAGTAATGGTATATCATCTTCACAATCTGAATCTTCTTTGTTAGTTATATTCATAAGAGCTCTAATATTTTTTTCTATTGTGTCTTTACCTTTTTGAGACAATGTTTTCTTTAAAGGAATTGGAGGTTGATTAGGAAGTTCTAAAGTTAATGACCTACCTTTTATTTTATCATCTATTTTGTCAACAACCTTATTTAAAATATTTGCTAATACTGGTCCAGCAGCTGCAGCTAATATAGGAATTAAAAAATTTATAAAACCACCATTTATTTCACCTCCTTCAACTATTTTTGATTTATCTTGTAGAATTATCGATGAGCCTTTTTTAATTGTAATAGCCATTTATATTAATAAAATAAAAGGTAATATTCAAAGAATTAATAAATCATTGAATCTAACTCTCATAGAATGTGTATAAAATTATAAAAAAAATAATGCTGAATAATGCATAGACAACACAAGTATGTATAACATAACTCGTCTTCATAAACACAATTTATAAATGTGAACCGCGCGCCACCTAACATTTAATAGATGAATGAAGTTATCATTTTGTTTTAACTTGGTGGTTATTTTCACGTTATTTTGTTAAGTTGGTTGGTATCACAGGTTGGTATTATAACGGATTGAATTGAGTGTGTGGTTGTTTTGCTAGTAGTGGTGTGCGAAACGTATTGAATAAATACTGATATTATTATGGAAGGTAAATTGTATTCTAATAATTTACAAATTCAATGTATTTTAAAAGAGAATACTTAACGTTTTACTATATAATATGAAATGTTATTAAACAATGGAAATATAGTATCATTTCTAGTATATACTATATATTTTTTTTCCATTACAGCAACAGCATCATCCTCGTTTTCTGTGCCAAGTACTTGTAAGGTATGTGTATATTGTAATAAAAAAGTTGAAGAAAATTTAATTATATACCACTATAAAAAACATATGAGTAATATTTCCACAAACCTTATGAATAACGAACAGAAACTTGTGAAAAGTAATGAACAACTCGTAAAAGATAAAAAAGAAGTAGAAGCATATGAAAAAGAATTAAGAAAAAATAAGCTACAATTAAAGCGAAAGCGGCAAGAAGTAGAGGATAAAGAGGTAGAGGTAGAGGATAAAGAGGTAGTTATATTTGCCGGAAAGCAAATGGTCGCTGACATAGGAAATGAGATATCTCAAATTGAAATCGAGCAGAAAAAAGTATGTATTATTAGTTGATTATTCTTTGTATTTATTTTGTTTAATTTGCAGATGAATTTAGATTTAGAATTATTAAAAACTGCAATTAGAGAGAATAAAAATACCATGGCTACTGGTGCTTAGGCAGAAGATGAAGCAATCGATGTTGAGGAAATTGTTGTTTAATAGTGTAATGACATTCTTGATATTGTTTTATAAAAAACCTTTGTTTTTTTTGGTATTAAAATTAAAATAAATATATCTGACTGAGTGTATTTGTATAGATAAAAAAGCAACAATGTGCATAAAAAGTTGAAAGGAATTAAAAAAATAAATAAAATTTCAGCATTATAAAAAATGTTTGTTTGATCAAAAGGAATATTTTCATAAACAAAGTGTTATTAGGAGCTATGATCATAATATGTACACTGAGGAATTAAATAAAAGATCATTGTGTTGGAGAGATGATAAAAGATGTATCCAACAAAATAGTACTGACACATTGGCTTGGGGTCATTGGAGAATTGAAAGCAATTGAAATTTATTGTACTTGTGTAAATTTATAATTTTTATCAACAATAACTTTTATGGGAAAGAATTTCTCTTTTTTCATAATTTGATAACTAATTATGTAATTAAACATGACATTTATTTTATCTATATAGTTTTTATTTATTCTATATTTCTTATTCTTTACATGATCAAACGAATTTGTTATAATGTTTTCAAATTTTGAAATATTTGTAATGAGTAGAATTTTATTTATTGGTAGTTTAGGTACCTAATGAATTGTATGAATTTATGTAGGTACTTCATTGGATTATTATTAAGTGATTTAATTTCCTTCGCATAACTTTTAACAGAATCCATTCCAATTTATTTATATTTAAAATAATTATATACCTATTTTATTTTCTATCGGTGAAATTTTTTAGCAAAAAATTATATACATTTATTTTCTTTGACGTTGGATATTATATGTTACTAGAACTATTACGTTTATATTACATTCACATTCAATACGTTACGTTCTATGTTCACCTTTACGTTTGACGTTACATGTTTACGTTCACAAAGATATGTTGATGATAAAATAAGTTTTGAATATTTGAAGGGGTCTAAAGCAGATACCCTCAGGGGTGGACTTGAGAGCTACCCTCAAAAAATCGGTAAACAATATTAATCATTTTTCATAAATAAATTAGTGATAGAAATTAGTAAAAACAGCAGTAAAACTAGAAAATATAATTACTTTTAGAGATTCACGATTTCAAAAATGGAATTTTTATGTAATTTTGAGGTTTGAATGAGTGAAAATCAGTGTTTTTAGGTAAATGTGTTAAAAATAAATATAAACACCAAATTTAGAAAATATGGATATTTATAGTGGTTCATAATTTAGTGGGGACTCAGAAAATTAAATTTTTATGTTGATTTTTGGTTTGTACGAGCAAAAATTGATAAAAAACATGGTTTTTGATATAAATGTGTTAAAATAATGACAACTATGAGTAGAATTTATGTAAAATGTGCTGTAAAATCGATAAATATTTCTGAATTTGTGCGTTCAAAATTATGTGGTCTGAAACCGGCATAATATAGACTACTTATGAGTTATAATAATAAAACTAAGGATATTTTTCAAAAGCATTTGGGTATATTATCTGTTGAACTAAGCAAATAGAAATAAATTTAGTAAAGGTCACCTTGTTATTTAAATTATTTTAGGAAGCTAACCCGGTTCGTTTTATAATCCAGAATATATTATGGAAGTGGAGGAAATAATGTAAATAAGAAATTATACAATAAGCAGCATTCAAACAAATATAAATATTCTGTGGAGATATTTATTTAGTGTGTTTTGAAGACCAGACATCCATACAATTAGAATGTGACTATCGACAGATACGCGCAGCGTTTTTAAACTCACACCGGTCATTCCTAAAGAAAGTAATACGATAGTAATAAAAGTGTTACTTCCGCTTTAAATTTTGTTTTTTTTATATATAATTATTGTTCCATATCACACTATAAATGCTCTTATACTTTTAATACATGCTTCTGGAATTCCAAACTTGGAAGATATTCACAAAAACCTATTACTTTCTTATACGTAGTATAAGGAAGTATTGTGATGATGAAAATTTTCGACCTCGAGATTTTTGCAGATGTCCACGTTTTGAGGTCCCCTGATACCAAAAAAGTGGTTTTTAAAAAATGTCTGTGTCTCTCTCTGTGTGTGTCTGTCTGTCTGTCTGTGTGTGTGTGTGTGACCACGATAGCGGTCAAACCGCTGTAGATATCAATTCCAAATTTTGTATTTACGAATGTAATCTCCCTCTTGAGAACTGATTAGATTTTCAGCAGAATCGGCAGACCGGAAGTAGTAGTTTACTTCAGTGAAAAAATCGAATTTTGCAAATATTTCGTCAATTACTAAGTTTAAACAAATTTATAAAGAATTCAAATGTACTCAAAATTAAATTTGAGAAAAATTGTTTTGATAAAGTTTTTCGAAATTCCTACCGGAAGTAGGTCTTTTACTCTTATCGAAAATCAATTTTTTGCGAATATCTCGCAAGTCATGCTTTCTAGGCAGGTACATTACAAGTATTAAAGTATTTAGAACATACTTTTAAATATCTTTTGTATAAAAAAAATTTCAAAATTCAGACCGGAAGTACCACTTTTACTCTTATCGAATAGCGATTTTTTGCAAATATGTCGTAAATTATGCATTCTATATATATTTATGAAGAGTACAAAAGTATTTAGAGTTGGATTTGGAATATTTTTTGTATAAATGAAATTTCAAAATTCGGACCGGAAGTAACACTTTCATACGTATAAGAAAGTCGTGTGGTGGCCACACCATATTTTTTTTCCATAAAAGTGAAAAACGTATTTGGGATAGGAATTGCAAGAGACTTTAAATTCTGTTTTGAATACTACTTTATACTTTGGAAATTTATCTAAACTTAGTAGTAAAGAGGTATTGGTAAAATTTATTTTTTTAACTAACTATATTCAGCCTACCAGTGGCACTGAAAATCTAATCAGAGAGGAAGAACATGCTCCTAAATATAAAATTTGGTATTGGTATGTCAAGATAATTGTTACTGTTCGTCATTAAAAGGTAACGTTTATATATTATGTACTCGTAACTGTTAATCTTTAGTCATTATTGCAGTTTAATAATCTGTTCATACATTAATAGTCTGATTGTGTAGGACCTATATGTCTTAAAAATGGATTAATGTAATGATTAAGATGTCATATTGGTTAAATACAGGCTCTGATAATGATTGTGGGCGATGCGTCTGCAGTGTTTTACGCTTCATGCGAATGCAAAGAGACAGCAACTTAAGTCGAACCGTAGGAGCTCGAGAAATAATGGCTTTCTGTAACTGACATAATATTATTGGGAGATGTTAAAACTTACTTTTATTTATCTAAACAAGGTATATAAATAGAACGTAAATAATTTTTCGCCAGCAATTTTGAAATCTTGGTTTCAGCACTTATGGTCTTAACTTTACTTCCGATACATATCGAATATTTTTTTATACAATTAGTATTGCATAAATTCAGAAATATCAATATCATTTCACTACCAGCTTCCAGCCTACCGGTTTCTAACTATTATATACATCACCATTAGGCTAGCATTCAGATAGGTTTTAAATCAAAGCAATTATAGTCATAAATCTCGGTTTCCGGGTTGGATCCGCGTCAAGTTTGACATCCACTTGAAGAATGTATTCTTCGACCTACTGCGAATCGTATCATAAGGGACATCTTCAGAGCTGTAGGCAGATGCTCGCCTACAGCTCTGAAGATGTCCCTTATGATAATGGACGAAACGTCGGCGTCTACACTCTAACCCGGAAACCGAGATCTAGAATTAGCAAAACGACAGCGGAAGTCAACAAACTTTTATTCCATTTTTATGCAAAACAATTTCCGTTTGGTCTTGAAAGAAGTTTCACTAAATGCTACTGTTTTTCTGTGCTCGTAAATAAATGCCTATGTAATTAATGTATGTATTTAATATAAGTATATCCATTTTCTAAATGTATATATTTTTAATGTATTTATTATTAATATTAATTATTTATATTAAAAATTCCTGAAATTAATATGAAATTACAGTTAAGAATCCTAAACCTTTTGAAAAATTCCAAAGGTTAACTTTGAAAAGGGTAATTAATGAACTTCGCTGAAATATTGACGTAGCATGTCGACTGATGGCATTTTGTATATGTTTGAGCCGAAGGAAAAACATTGATTGAATGAACATCTTTGCGGAATTTTGCATTTTACCGTCTCAGAGTAGAAAAGTAATTAATGATAGTTAAGAGATCTTATAAACATGCGATGGAAATAGTGTCTTGTAAGAACTTTAATAATGTGAACTTAAAAAAATGGTGTGAGCACCACACGGATTTCTCAAGCATATGTGCGGTCCGAAGTTTGTATGCAAGGTTTTCAAATCGAAGTTTAGATACGTTTATCCATGTCATAAATCTGCGCGTAATGCATCTCCGCATGATATTTTCTAAAAAAGTTGCTTCGATTACAATGAAATTCATGCTTTCTGTCCGCATTATGAAAATCATCTAATACTCCTAATAAATATATCTTATAAAAGGAAGTGTTTGTGAGTGTGCGTGCGTGTGTGCGATGTCCAGATGAATCTATCACACTTACAGCTGTGAAATTCGGCACACATGTAATCGTAATGGTGACTCAATACACCTCGAAACTCCAAATTTAAAATTTTATCTAGAATTTCTTTTATTCAATGTTTTGTATTATTTTGAGAAGTTCTCAGTCAATTGACGGTCGAATGTCTACGCGAAGTGCATTCAATATGGAGGTCGTTGTCACAGCTGACAATGACACCTCAAAGTTCACATTAGCGTGACCTTAATGTTACGGGAAACGACAGAATTGACGGACGGAACATATAGTTAACGTAGGCGGTTGCACGAAGTTCATTTGCAGGTTATGTACGGTCAAAACCATCGGACAATGTCAGTTAGCGATGACACTAGCAGGGAAACGTCAGAATTTACAGATGGAATAGGGCTGTCGTGCATACAAAGAATGTGTTTTGTCAACTGATAAGGGCTCCGAATTGACAGCAGTAAATAATGAATATATCAAAGATAGGCATTTATAATAATCGAGAGATGTGTTATGGTATACGAAAGACTATCCAGAAAGAATATTCACTTTCATCGACCAGTTGTCGATTTCAAACATCAGACAGCCGACAAATGTTGAAGAGCTTACGAATGAAAAGTGGATTTTTGATTGAAATGTGATACCTTTTAAATATGTATTATTGTTATTATCTATTCTTACTATTGTATACTTCATTTTTTTATGTATATCTTCAATGCCGTCGGCACAGGACTAAATTTTTATCATCTTTCTTTCTATATAATTATAAATTGTCCGTAAAATTGAAATGTATTATCATTTATCATATACATATATGTATAATGACGGCGAGTTTTATGCATTCATTAGATGTGTCTGAAACGTCCGAATTAAAAAAAAATTGAAGAAAATTCCCATAAATATTTATGCCATTTCATTTAATAATTCTTTTATGAAAGCAAACATTTAGAGTAGCTATTTTAGTACATTAATTTGTCATTCCATTTTATAAAATTAATATTTCACATCCCACAATTTTTTAGATCAACAAAACTATAGAAAGCTTTTTGTAGCCGTCAATCATATCGACATCATTATCGCAATGGTAAAAAAACATACATATATACGTACCTTTCAAAAAAATTGAGATAGTTCGTAAATATTTATTCAGGCGCGCACCCAGAAAAATAAAATACACAATACCCAATAAAAAAAAAAACAGGATTATATAAATAATGATCCACATTTTTATTTTTATTCCTTAATTTGGGGGTTAGGTTTTTTTTTATGGATTTATTTAATTTTTTTTAATACATTAACTAAATTTTAAAGCAACTAGAAAGAGATGAACATGCAAAACAATAAAATACACTATTGGGAATAGGTATTAAAATAAAACACAGTGTACTTGAATATGTGTGTATTCGATATTAATGTGTCTGTAGAACTAACTAAAGAGAAAAATAATAATGTACATATATCGCATTTTTTCAGTCCAGCTGCATCTTATATGAAGAAATATACTAATTTTAAATATAATAATTTTAATGAGTATAACATATACACACAATTCTCGAGGGTAAACACCACAGACCACACATATATTTGCGATTTATACTTTTGTATAGGAAATGCCCATGATGCATTTCTAACATACACAATACATAATAAAAAACATGATTATATAAATAATAATCCACATTTTTATTTTTTTTGTTAATTTGGGGGGGGGGTTAACTCCCAACGCCCCCAAATGGCTTTTCGCTACGTCTAAGTTTATGAAAAACTTATTAGCGTCATCAATCAATCAAGCAGTTCAGAAGATTGTGACATGCACGATCAAAAAAAATTCGATTAACAACAAAATCAAAGAAATATGCTGTTGTAAACGAATTAGAGCATTAATAGCTCCCGAAATTACGTTGGAGTAAGAGACAAGTCCTTGTCCCAAATCTATTATGTTTTTTCACTCATAGAAGTTCCACTCCTACACAAAATACTTCCACATGTACTGTATACGTATAACATGGGTAATAACGACTATTTCAAAAGTTGGCATCCTTATTATAATGAATCAACTGACTACTTGTCTAGACACTACGAACGGTCTATGTACCTATATATTTTATTATATTTAGAAGTCTTCCTATGTAATACACCGATTGTTTCCGCTACAATCCAGATTACATTTTGAAAATATACCTATGAATAAATGTTCCGAAAAGTTTATTCGACGTGATTTTTTGAAACTTACAAGCGATTATTGTGATTATTTATTCGCTGTGGCTAAATGTCCGCTAGCAGTCTTGCCCGTATAAACAAACATGTTTGGTTTTTTTACCGAAATATTGAGGCTTTAATTCTTTATTATGTCATGTGTAAAGAAATATATCATTATTGCATTTAACTTTTTTGAGAAAAAGCCTTATATTTTTTACATTTCAGTTAACGCCATCTACCGGCGACGGCAAAACTCGAGGATACAAAACCAAAAACGTAGTTTGTAGGGCAAAGATATCACTTTTAAGTGAGATCAAGCTTGTTAAAATCGGTTAAGCCAAACTGGAATATTGTAGTTCATTTTTAAAAAAAAACTTTTAAATTGACGCCACCTGGGGGGTAAACCACTGCAGAAATCTAGTGTACACACTCAAAGAAATCACTAGAAATTTATTATAAATCGTCAGAAATCTTAAAGAAATCTTTAGAAACCTCTAGAAATCTTCAGAAATATTAAGAAATCTTCAGAAATCTTAAAGAAATCATAAAGAAATCTACAGAAATCTTGAAGAAATCATAAAGAAATCTAAGAAATCATCACAGGTTGTAGAGAATTGTGCGCATGCGCTTTTATTTGCGAGATTGTTTTACCGTTTTGGCCAGTTTTCGCCATAGATATATAAAACATAAAATATCTACCTACAACGTTGATTGGTAAGTAACTTGAATATCTATTATGGGTAGACTTTAAAGCAGAAGGTTCTTGTTGAGTGAATATAATTTCTCAGAAGCGTCAAAATGAAGGCGGCGATCAACAGAGATAATAATGTTCACTTATTGATGAAAGAGGTTGGGGCTGTGATATTTACTCAATGTGTTTTTGACACATTGTGTTTTGGGAGACGCTATCATCTGGACATTTTTCATCACATTGTATTATTATTTTTCTTATTCTTTTAGAATGTCCAGTGCTTCTCAGTTGCGATGTCATTTACAGCGGATATGACTAATGAACAAAACCCTAAAAATGAAGATATGTTTGCGCTGGCTGAGCAAGCTTTGAATGTAAAAATTCCGGATTATTTGAAGAAATTATTAATTATAAACGGATATGACAATAAAGAGGTTTTTGCAAATATTTCTGAAAGCGACTTGACAGAAATTGAAATTTTCGCACGAGAAACTTTACCAAGTATAATAGCAGAAAATGAACAAAATCTGTACTATGGCTTCTTTTCCAATAACATCGAAAAATTTAAGATTGTTAGTGGCCATCGAAAGTTAATTTTTTTAATAGCGCAGTTTTATAAAAACACATCTCGGAATAACCATTCTTTGATACCACCTAAGTTACCACAAAGTCTGTCAAATGAAACTCCGAAAAGCCTTTCTATCAAACAAACTTCAGTCTCTTCCTCTGATAATAATTTAAAAACAAATCTAAATGTTGACCTTACTGAAGAAAATAAATTAATAGCAAAAGTACTGAAAAACTGGGCAAAAAGTAAGTGCGATGCTAAACAGTGGACTTTCTATAATAGCAAGTTTGATGAAATTGAATATAACTCAAAATTAGAGACTGATAGTGATAGCATAATTTGCGTTATAAAATGTTTTTGCAATTCACGTTTCAAGATATTTAAGAAAGCGGAAAAGAACAATTACCGCCCACGGTGGATTTATTCCAATATACACAGACACATCAACAGTTGCCATTTTGAAAAACATAGCGCCGAAGCTGCGGACACAAGAAAGCGGAAGAAAGAATCTTCTAGAAAAATTGATGGTTATCTATATAAAGTGACTCAAGAACCTGAAAAATATACTCATCAGAAAAAAATAGCTAAGATAAATATAATTTCTGATGTTGCTTTACACAGCCAAATAAAACCTGTCTCATGTAATAACAGTTCACAAATAGAAGATAATGGCAGTGAAAGTAATATTATCCAGCCGTAAGTATATAAACAGATATGAACGAATTTATTTTTAATATTTCTATCCATAGAATCTTCAATGAGACGGAATCATCTTCTGGATTAGACAATTGTTCAGAATGGGATTCAAAATATTTAGACCATACACTAGCGCAGAACAATAATCCACCAACAGAAGATAATAATGAAGAAACACAAAATTTTTGTCAGAGCAGGACTATCACGGGGACAAATAGTTCCTGCCCTGAATATCTGTCCCAAAATATTTTATCAGTCCAGAAATGGAAAACCTGCAAATACCATAGACGTGAGCGACGAAAACGATTAAGAGAAAAAATGGATAAAACACAACAAGTAATAACAACTTTTTTTCCCCTTGTACAAAAAATTCAAGCCTTTATGGATCAGTGTCCAGAAATGAAGAAACATCTTACACAAAACTTGAAGGTAAAAGATGGAGATGAGGATATTACCAACAAACTAATTCAGACATTGTACGAAGTTTCTTTGCAAAATTCAAAAGTCTCAGATAAAAAAAAAAATTTTGAGAATCCGCTGAAGAAATTTGCACTTTATCTTTATTATGTCGGAGGACGCCTTTTGTATGAAACATTACATGCAAATTTGAAAAACACATTGCCATCAATATCATCCTTAAATCGATTCTCAGCTAAATATAAACGAAACGCTGAAGAAGGTTTTTTTGATTTTGATGGATTAAAATCATTTCTAGAAGAGCGTAAGTATCCACTGTATATATGGGTAAGTGAAGATGGAACACGCATAACGGGAAAAATAGAATACGATCCTATAAGTAACAAAATTATGGGATTTGTTTTACCGTTAGAACATGGGTTACCGAAAGTCGACGCTTTTATTGCTACATCAGCAAAAACAATAGAAGATTATTTTCTATACCAAACGAAAGCTCACTATGCTTATGCTGTAATGGCACAACCATTATGTGAATTTGCTCCACCATACTGTCTAACTATATTTGGAACGGACAACAAATTCACATCTGAAGATGTAAAAGAAAGATGGGCGTTTATGGCAAAAAAGGCAAACGAGTTTGGTATAAATATTGTGGGTTTTTCTTCTGACGGGGATCCTAGACTCCTAAAGGCAATGCGTCAGAGTGCACACCTTCCTAGTCCTGAAAATAGAATTTGGGAATTTTTTAAAATTGATGATGAAAAAAGTCATTTTATATTTACTCAAGATACCTATCACATAGCAACAAAACTAAGAACACGTTTATTGAAAAAAGATGATAAAAAATATATATTACCTGTCGGCAACTACACGGCTTCTGTGAGTCATCTCGACCTTCTGGTCAAAACTTTTACGAAAGATCAGCATTTACTCACTGCATCGGACCTTAATGGCGAAGATAAAATGAACTTTCAAGCAGCAGAAAGGATGTGCTCTGATAAAGTAAGAGAACTTTTGATAAAAAATATATCAGATAGTCAAGGAACGGTTGCGTTTTTAAAAATAATGAACTTTACTATATCAGCTTTTGTAGATAAAAACATATCTGTAGAGGAAAGGATATATAAGATATGGTATACAACTTTCTTTCTAAGAATTTGGCGGTGGTGGATCAAAGAGCAAAACTTGAAACTATCAGAAAACTTCTTGTCCTCAAATTGTTATTCATGCATTGAATTAAATGCTCATAGTCTGATACTAGTGATAAGAAGACTTCGCGAAGATAAAGCTATGACAAGTAATATGTTCCTTCCTTGGCTTTATAGTAGCCAAACTTGTGAAAAACATTTCAGAGCTACCAGATCTTTATCATCCACATTTTCTACTATTGTCAATTTTAGCATTAAAGACATTTTACGTCGCACAGATAGAATTCAAATGATTAATAATATAGTTAATGATTTGGGAAACACTATTACTTTTCCAAGAGAGAAAAGGAAACACAGTGTCGATCAAATAAATTACGACATACATACAGAATACGTTGTAAAAACAATTTCTGATGAAAAGATTAGACTTACAGTTGAAAGAGCTTTGGCAGAATGCTTGTCAGATATTAAAAATCTGGGAATAAATGTACGGGATAATTCCTGGAACACAGTGACCTTACCTCTGGTTAATTATGAACCTGACATAGTTGAAGAAGATAAACCTTTAAATGATGGTCAAATGAACAACGAACTTGTTTTCATAGAAAATAAAGAAGACGTTTTATGTGACTTTACGACTCGCATTATTAAAGACCAAACCGTAAATGATGAAAGAAGCAGCGATGAGAGATTAGATTTATCATCTGATTTGCCTAATAGATCTGGACAATCTTTTGGTGAGAATCTACAACTAAAAGATTATTCGAGTGAAAAAACGGAGTTATTATTTGAAAACGAAAATTTGGTTAGAGTTTCTATTGGTGAAGGAAAAACTGCAGTGATAAAAAAATCATCATTATGTTGGCTTCTTGATTCAAAAGAAAGAGTGAGTACCGATCGGTTGCGAAGATTTATCCGCCTGGGTATCCGCCAGAATAGTAAAACTAAAGAAATTGTCTTAGAAAAACCGAATCAACAAGCAACTTTTTCAAAAAAAAACAAAACAGATAACAACAACAGCAGAAGACAATCACGTACCAGTCGTAAAAAAAACAAAGAACAACAAAGAAATGAGTTCAGATGAAAGTACCTCTGAAGATGAGACAATTGAATTAGACGACAGTACTGATACAGAACAGTTCGGCTCAGATTCATCTCAAACTGAAACTGTTGAGACTATAAAAACGGAAACTAAAGAATCAATTAACATTTTTGAAGAAATAGAAATGGAAGACTATGTAATAGTTGAGCTGACATCATTGAAGGGTCACAAAAAACGTTTTGTGGCAAAAATATTAGCGTTAAATCCATATCGTTGCACATTCTTAAAACCAGCTTTAAAAACTAAAAACATGTTTGTCTACCCATCGATATCAGATGAAGCTGAAGTGGACAAGAATGAAATAATTCGAAAACTCCCGACCCCAGAAATCTCAAGAAGAGGGGCTCTTTTATTTAACAATATAGTCCAAGATTACTTATATTGCCCTCATTAGATGATTATGTTGTTATGTATGTACCTACACAGTTAATAAATTTTACTATTATTTTTATTTTTATAATGTTTTGTTTGTGACATCATTTATTTTTTTTTAGTTTTTGTATTTGTAATGTTTTTCTGTTAACTTTCTTTAATAAAATTTATTATAATTATCTTAAAATTATTGTTACTATTTGAAAAAAATTTTCAAGAAATCTGCAAAAAATTTTAGAAATCTTTAAAAATCTTCAGAAATCATCAGGTATCTTTAGCAATCATCAGAAATTTTTAGAAACCTTCAGAAATCTTATAGAAATCTCCAGAAATCTTTAGAAATCTTCAGAAGTCTTTAGAAATCTTACAGATATCACTAGAAATCTTTGTTAATATAGAAATCTAGTGTACAAAATTTGGTCAGTGGTTTACCCCCCAACGCCACCACTTTATTTTAGACAAAAAGTTTTTAAAAATATATAAGCAATTAAATGCAGGTATTTACAATACCTCTCAATTAGTTAAAACACGAAGAAATACTTAATTTTAACATTATTATGACTATGTTACGTCCTCTTGTGGACATTTTACAAACTCGAAAATAATTTTCAGCAATTGCCTTTCGGCATTTTTACTGGAAATACAAGTTTCTGAGATACAGCCTCCCGGCATTCTTAGTTTGTCATGCGATAAATGACGATTCACATTGAAGTAAGACATTAGTCAGCAGTTGGGTAGCACTTTGAGTGTATTCCAAAAAACTTTTTATTGGACGCTTTTCAAATATGACTAATTAGAATGCGAAAGTTCATTGATCCTACAGGGGAATTTCTTGGACAAAGCAAATATACGCATACTGTAGACTGCAACGGTAGCTTGCACTTTAAATTAATATTGGTCAGTGACCCACTTACAAAATTGTATATATTTGAAGGTCTAATAATATACAACGTTAACTAAATAAAAGTCCTGAATGAATTTCAACATTTTTGCCATACAAACATAAGTCAACAAAATTTGAAATTTTTTTTTTTTTAATGGCATTTCGGACATTGTCCATGCAGCCAGGCCCTAACTCACAAAAGGAAATCATTTCGAAGATGTCACAAGGGTTGGACAAAGAGACTTTTCACGCCTAGAGGCTTTTCAAGGCGACTTTTAAACACAAACAAAACTGAGCCGTGGATAGATAGGATTTTTTGGCAAAGGAATTACACATATGGACTCGAAACTAAATTTAACCTAAATTTAAATTTTTTCCCCAGAATTTCTAAAAAATTTTATATTACAGTCTAATATCTCTTTCCTCTTCAAGGTTAGCACATGAGGTAGATTAAAAGGCCTTTCTATCTTTAGTGCAGCTATTTCATCATAAACTTCCCGACAAGTCTGGTAATGTTTTTGACAATCAAACATTATGTGGTCCAGGTCGCCTTCGGTGTTGCAAGTATCACATTTATTGTCTTCAATAATCTGTAGCTTTGCTAAATGTGTTGGATAGCATCCATACCCAAACTTAAGTCTACTAATTGTCGATATATATTTTCGTGGGATACTAAAGCTAGAAAACACACGCTACTAGGTAGTTCCGAGTGAATTGTTGCGTATCTGGATGAAGTGGTTTTTGTGTATTCTATCCATTGTTGTTTCCACCTTGTTCTTTCCCTTTCTTTGGCAACACCTATGGCATCTTCCAATGTTATTTTTTCCTCTGCTAAATGACTCAATTTACAGCTATCTTTGGCTAATCTGTCTGCGGTTTCATTATACTCGATGCCCACATGAGCCTTGACCCACACAAAGTTTATCGCTTACTTTTTCTCCGAGAGCATAACTAATTTGGTTTTTATCTGTTGAATAATATTATTCAATCTTTGTCCTGGTTGACATGATGACTCCAATCCCTGCAGTACATAACGCGAGTCTGACAAAATCGTAACAGCTTTAAGTTTATGAGTGCAAATGTATTCCAGGGCATATAGAATAGCGTAAGCTTCAGCTGAGAAAACACTAGTATCATCGGGTAACTTATATTGACGTGAATCTTTCTTAACTGGCTCAATAAAAGCACAGCCAACCCCGTCCGGTGTTTTGGATGCGTCACAGTATATGTGTATATTGAGCGGATTCAACAACAATCTTAATGCGTTGTTGTTTATTGTCGGTATATCTGTAAAAGTAGGGTAGATAATGTCAATTTTATTGAAGATATCAAAGTAAGATTTTGTGATATGTCTTATTTGACAAACCCGATCATGCAATTCAGAGGTATCTCTGAATGCCTCGCACAAAGGTGGAGACATCTTTTTATTCCAATATTTATGTGTTAAATCGTAAATATTGAGTTTTGCTATACTAGACGTAATTTTATCATTTTTTTCTATCACCTTTAGTACAAATTTCTCCGCAAGGAATTTTCGTCTCAGGCATATAGTGTAATATATGTAGTATATAGTGTAAAAACAGCCCTATTAGACATTTAAAAAACCCCTACGACCTCGAATCAAGTTTCCTTAACACAACTGTGTATTTTTTATAACAATTAAATTAACAGTTTCCATTTCTTATCAAAAAAATGTGAGCATGTTTTCAACGTGAATATTGTCCGGTGCCAGCGTACGAGACGCCAGCCTTAAGGGCCAATTTTACCTGTCGATTAAAACGCCGGTTTGCTTACTTAGGGCCGGTATTTCAGTGCAGGTTTAAACTAAAAAATTTAAGTTAACTATATTTTTTTAGTTAACATGTATTTCAGTAGCCAGTTACCAAACAATCGAGATTAAATTCATGAAAAGTTTAATCTTGGTCGTCGACTAGGTTTAAACCTATTTTTTGAGTTGACGTATGCGCAGTGCGCACTTCAGTGGTGGTGACAACTGTCAAACTGTGTTTTGCGTGTTGGTTTTGCAACGAAATTGGTGGGAAATTGTATTATTAGTGTTTATCCAAGTGTTTATATTAAAATGAGTTCGAACTCTAGTGAGCGTATTCGAGCGAAAAATTTTGAATCCAAAGAAATTAGTTTACTTGTAGAACTTGTACAAGAAAACAGGAAAATTTTGGAAAGCAAACAGTCAGGTGCTGTTAGCAACAAGCAAAAAGACTCTGCCTGGGAGTCATTAACAAAGCAGTTTAATGCGAAATCAGGCACATTTCCTAGAAGTTCGAAAAATTTAAAAGAAAAATGGGCGAATTTGAAGAAAACAGCAGTGCGAAACTTTGCTGCCGATAAAAAATATAGGGGAGGCACTGGAGGGGGGCCTCGTAAACCACCAGCTGAAACACCCGTTGAAGCTGTCATAAATGATATTCTTGGTGAAAGATTAACGGGAATGGCAGCAACATGTGATAGTGATGGTATGTTTAAAACAATTCGTCACAATTTAAAATAATTTTTTTCCCTATTTATCAGCCATCGAGATTGAAAACCCACCATGGTTGTGTAATAAACAAGACATTTGTGACAACAGTGATGCTATTCAAGTAAATAGCCAACAACAAGAATGGCACGAGTCACTTGTACTAGAAGAGATGAATGTTGGGAATGGTGCCGATATTGGTATTATAGGTATACCTACCTGTCAGCAATTATAGTTTTTGGTATTAACATGTATCTATTTTTTAGGGAGCTCTATTGTAGTAACCCCAATGGAAGGCTCATATTTAGTTAGTAGTGAGATTTCAACTCCTGTAACTCCTTCACCTGTATTAAAAAATTCGGACAACAATGTGTCAGAATCTACCACATCAAATGCAGGTTATAAATGTTAATACATCAGTTACATGAAAATTCTAACAAATTTGATTACAGACTGGACAGACTACACACCAGCAATGCTAAAAAAACCTCCCTCCAGGTTATTACAAGTGAATAAAAAAGGTATTTTTTTAAATAATTTTTTGCAACAAAACTAATAGTTTGAGTTACAGGAAAACAAAGGATTGGTGGCAGCATTACAAATGCAAAATGGTGTGATTTGGCAGACACTAAGAAAGTGACAGCCTTATTAAAAGAAAAAAATTTAATGGAAGAAAATGAAAGAAAGAAAGAAATTGATGACATTATTAAAAAACAACTTGTTGAAGAACATCAGCAAAAGATGAGGCACAGGGAGGAGGAACATCAACTGAAACTGAAACTTTTAAAAGAGGAGCACGAAGCAAAACTTAAAAAATTATTAGTGTAAAGAAATAATTTTTAAATAATATTAAGTTAAATAAAACTTTCTATATTTAAAAAAATCTTTATTTACAAGTTACTAAAATAATTAATAAATTCATTTCTTGCAACAAAATTTCCATTATTTTGATCAGCAATCTGAATGTTAACATTGTTTGCAAGATCAAAGGCTCTCTGTTCTTCTGGAGTCAATTCTGGAGGCTCATCTTCATTGTTTTCTACACAAATATTATGAAGGACTCCAGTGGCTACAATAATCCATTGCACTTTTTCTAAACACAAGTTAATTCCATTGCTTAAAATGGGGAAACGTCGTTTCCATACCCCATATGAACGTTCCACAGGATTTCTTGTTCGTATCTGGGCTTCATTAAATAAATTTTCTCCTCTTGTATTCGTTTCCAACAGTGGAGTTATCAAGTAACTTTTTGTTGGGTACCCACTATCCCCTAATAAAATGGCATTTTGGAATTCCCCATTCTCAAATCTAGTACAGATCCGGGAGTTTCTAAATATGGTAGAGTCATGAACCGAACCAGGCCATCTAGCCACTACATCAAGAATTTTTAAATTGGGATCAGATATGGTTTGCACATTGAACGAAAAAAACTGTTTTCGATTCCTATAAATTTCTGCATTTCTACCTCCTAAAACATGGAATTTTACAAAATCTGCAAGTTAAAATTACACTTATTTGTGAATTACCAGGAGATCTTATTTTTATATGTGTACAATCTAGTGCCCCAATCACTCGAGGAAAGCGAGCAATACCATAAAAAGATTCTTGCATGTTTGTAATTTGTTCTTCAGTGTGTGGAAATTTTATAAATCTATTTCTTAAATTTGCAATTGCTTGTGTCACCTAGAAATAAATCATATTTAAGATAAAAACTTTTTGCTTCTTTGTTGATGTAATATATGAGCTTACTCTAAATATTATTCTTCCTGCAGTTGATTTGTGGATACCCAGAAAATCCCCTGCGACTATTAAAAAGCAACCACTTGCAAAAAATCTTAATGTTAATAACAGCATCTCCATAGGTGTTAAGGCACGGTTCCTGTAAAGTATATACCTGTTAAAAATTATGTTATATTTATTATTAGACTTATCGAACCAATTTGTTGAGTGCTGGATATTATCGACTATCAGTTGTAATAGCTCAACTGTCGTTTCTTTCGAAATCCGAAACCGTTTATAAAATTCATCGTCGTCCCAATACTCAAAATGATCTCTTCTTAACTGATGCCTGGGAATTCTTCTTGGATGGCCCAACCGAGCAACAAAATTTATAACATTTTCATCATCCGATGATGACGAAGACGAAGAAGATAAAGCACGGATGTTTTCCATTGTGTTGAACACTAACAATAATTATTTTTCACACTATTTATACGTTTTTCTTATTTTCCTCTTTTAGGTTAACCGGCAAATGTGCGGCAAATGTCAACGTTCTAATCAGAAACAACGCTTGCGCGACCGATCAGAGCTGCCAACGTACGTTGAAATCACAGTTAGTTAAACCAATTCTCAATAATCCAATTCACGGAACTGAAATACGCGCTCGGGTTTAATTTTTCGTTTAAAATTAAAACCAGTTTAGTTAATCTTGAGTTTAAACCTGAACTGAAATACCGGCTGTTAATCGATTAAAATACCGGTTAGTACAAATTCGTGTTTTTCCAACACCGGTTACCGCTAGTTAGTAATTAAGAATATTGTTGACCGGAGAATTTATAACCGATGTTTCTGAAACCTGATAAAATGTTAAAACAGTAATTAAGATTTCTTACATAATGCGTGTAGGTAGTTGTCATGATAATAAAGAGGTGTTTTTTCTTGACGCAGCGTTTTGAATACGGTTGGTTATAGTTCAAACCAATGTATTTTCCTGACAAAGTAATGACGTCACGGACAAATACGATGCAAACGCATTTGACTGTGGTTTAAACCGATCTCGAAGGACGGTTTGAAGCGTGTTTGAGGTGTGTATAACCTCACTTTCTTAGTGTTTTACCGCTGTAGCAGATAGTTCATGTTGTACCATGTTTGAAGTGGAGTTAGAGGATGGTCTGATGGTCACAGTGGACCATTCAACCGCAATTAAACTGCAAGGTAAGTAGATATAAAGGGTCTAATCTTAAAGAATGATAAACTAAAAAGTGGAGTTGCCTCGCGTTCATTAATAAGAAATCGCAAATAATGAATTATAAAATATTAAAATATAACTACATATACCACGCGTTTGAGACTGTTACTAAGATTTTATATTTGCAGATGCGTCGTATGCAAGACAATACCTCGAAATGGTAAAAGACGCCGTCAGGAAGGATTCAACGAAGGAGACAACTTCGGAGTCATCATTATGGAAAATAAAACACGGAACTGCTATTGACCACGATGCAACCCTTGCATATTTGTCTCTACGGAAAACATATGATGAGAAATTCAGAGATAAAAAAACATGTAAAAACACATTATGGGCTAAAATTAGAGACTAGTTAAATGAAATGGGGTACTTTGTTGGCGAAGGAGTTGCCGGACGAGAAAAATGTCGCCAAAAATTTGCAAATTTGCAAAGCAGCTATCTTCGTACGAAGGAAAAAAGAAGAAGAACTGGAGAAGGCAAGGTACAAGATTGTCCATATTTCAGGGAAATAGATGCAATCCTTGGGGATAAACATAAGACAGAACCGGTGTTGGTGCTGGATTCGCTGAATATGGGACCTTCTACTTGCGTTCAAGCATCGTCGTCAACATCACCAAGTGGTCAGCAATCACAGAGTCCATAGACGATGAAGAGACCTATAAGAATGTGACATCCACATGTAGCAAAGCCTCTAGCACCCCTCCAAGAAGTATGGAACATCGATTTACCAATATAAAAAGCACTGTACGACCACTGACACCAAGAAATAAAGCATTAGAGGACCTAGTGTCAATACAACGAGAAAACCAAGCCGCTCGAAAAGACGAGTTTAAAGCAATGATGGAGACATTTATGCAGCAAAGTAAAAGGCAGCATGAGGAAACGATGGCGTTAATTGCTGCAATGTCATCCACTGCGAAAAAACAAAAGACCGATGGAACTGATTAAAATGAATTCTTTCAATATGTTTATTTGATTACAAATACATTTTCAGTTTAATACGTTTTTTCTAATTAGTGAAAAAGTAAATTATTTGCAATATTATCCCTTTTGTCTGCAGCATTTTCATTGACATCATCACGATCTATAATATCATCTCCATCATCGTTTACTGGTACATAATTATTCCAGAAATCCAAATTGACATAACAAAAATTATGTAGAATGCAACATGCAGTTATGATTCTTACAGTTTTTATAACACTGTTGACGTTTACATAGTTTAATATTCTCCACCTTGATTTTAAAATTCCAAATGTATGCTCAATAACAACTCTCGTAGAACTAAGAGATTCATTATGTCGTCTTTGAATTGCTGTTAAATGACCATTGTCTCTAAAATATGCAGAAAAATTTAAACCTATATTCATATTAATATCTTTGTTTACCTATAAGGCGTCATCAACCAATTCAGTAAGGGATACGCCGAATCGCCGACCAAATGATACTGATCATTATGGAAATAGTGCTGTACATTCCTATTAATCTCTGCTGCCACATACAATGTTGAATTTCTTCTAACAAAAGTTAATGTAACATGTATGTATTCCTTTGTTATGTTACTTACTCTGCTATCATGAACTGAGCCTGGGAATCCCACCATTGTATTAATAAACATTTTACTTGGAGTACAAATAGCCTGCAGTTTGATAGAATGTTGTAATTTTCTATCTATGTAACTATCTTGCTGGTTTTTGGGGGCTTTAAATGGTATGTTACAAACATCAATTGCTCCAATGACTCCTGAAATTAAATAACAATTGTAGGTATGTTAAGTGTAACAATCCCCATGTAACTCACCAGGATATCTTGCTTTAGCCTGAAAACTCTCTTCAATTGAAATGGCTTCATTGATATTTGGCCAAACGATATATTGGTTTTGTAAATTTATAATCCTGCTCAGAATGTATTCTGTTGATTTGTAGACGGTTGACACACTTACAGCAAATCTGTCTGCTACAGATAATAGCACCTCGCCCTTACCTAACCACCATAAAGTCATAAGAAGTTGCTTTTCTGTTGACAGTGGAAGGTGGCCACCTCTAAAATATCGTTCTTCACAATTCAGTTTTTGAACTAAAATCGCAAACGTCTCTTTAGTCATTCTAAACAATGAGAAAAAATCATAATTCAAATATGAATTAATCTAGTCACAATAGCCACCCATTTTTACATGTTCTAAATTGTTGAAAATAGTTACAATTGCAAATAAAATTTCTGTTTCGGTGCTGTCGTTTGTTGCAAAGAAATATTTTATGAACAATAATTTAATCATTAATTGATGCAAACGGTCGTTAATACACTTCATTATTAGCAGTTGCTCCATTGCTATCTATTAAGTATTTCTACCACTGTTTTTCACGAAAGGTTATGATCAACGAGATTCCAGGTTGACATTTGTCAGATTGACATTTCAGTTTCAAACTGTTGCATTTTGCCGAGTAGTAAAATAATGACGTCATTGTCAAATATATTTCGAACCCACTTACGAACCGTATTCGTCGCAAAAAAACGACTAAGGATAGCGAGTGCTGCCGACATTCAAAACAAAAATAATTCTCATAACCTAAAAATATTTGAATTTTTATTTTTATTGACAGCAAGTTTTTATATGCATTTCTTTGCTATAATATGCGAAAGTATCTGTGGGAGTTTAACAATAATTATTTTCAAGAGTGACTTCATACTCGTATTGCATCTTTTATAAATCAAAATACTACAGGTAAATAAAAATATAAATAACCTAATACCTATTTATCTGTCATAAAAGAACGCATGTAATTTTTAGCTTATTACAGAATTATAATCAATTGGTAGTTTCGAATGTACCTATGTATTATCTTTTCTGAAAAAAACAAATCAGTTTTGGACGTTTCTTATTTCTTCTGGGAATTCGTCTCATTTCAAAAGGATCCTGGCAATTTATGCCTGCATTTGGTATTTTTCCCGTAGTAATTGAATTTATTGTGGAAGACTTTTTGAAACATCACTTTCCCTCAACATATCTTGGTGTTAGTCTAGATGTCGTTAATTTACTAAAACTATAAAAAAAAACAAATCATAATGAAAACACGGAACAAAGTTTAATTAATGAATAATAATATTTAATTTTAACAGATTACATGATTGTAAAGTTGACGTGTATCAATTCTACACTGAAAATTATTACCGGCACTGAAGAGTTCATTTCTATTACTTCAGAACATTATTTAGGTTGAAATCGAATAAACCAAATTGGAAAGATTGTTTCTTCAATCAACCTTTTTTGATTCAAGACGTATCTGATTCCTGATAAAATGTTAAACAGTAATTAAGATTTGTTACATAATGCGTGTCGGTAGTTGTCATGATAATAAAGGATAGCGAGTGCTGCCGACATTCAAAACAAAAATAATTCTCATAACCTAAAAAATATTCGAATTTTTATTTTTATTAACGGCAAGCATTTCTTTGCTATGCGAAAGCATATGTGAGAGTTAAACAATAATTATTTACGAACCAAGTGCGGGAAGATTATTTACCCGCATGAGCGCACTTTGACAGCACGAGCGACCGAAGGGAAGCGAGTGCTTTTAATTGCGCGAATGCGTGGAAGATGTCTTCATGCAAGTGGTTTGTACAATATTTTTTGTACGAGCATAAATTAAAAAAAAATATTGATTAAAGTAACCTAAAATAGATTACCTAAATAATTTAAGAATTTCTTGTACGTACCTATTACTCACATTTAAATTTAGTTTAAGTTATTATATTCTTGCTTATTACGTTTTTATTCTTATATTTATAGTGAATTCATAGCTTTTTGGGTTGATTACAATTAACTGTCAATTTCAATGTTACGTGAGAAATAGTCAAATAGATGGCGCCAGAAATTTATTGGAAGAATTTTTAATTATTACCCCTATTTCCCCAACTTTTAGTGAAGAATAGGCGAGGGAAGTAATATTTTATAGACTAAATTTTATTACTAGCAAGTTCGATTTTTTTTAAATGTTCCAAAGGGCCAGTGTTTTTTTTTTAATTTTTGCAGTCGCCTCGACCGGGAAATACTCCTTGCTGGTTGAGCGATGCATGCGCCAAATGTCATTTTACAGGCGGTGAGTACAAAAAATTATTTCCATCAGTGATTTCATACTCGTATTAAATCTTTTATAAATCAAATGAATACTACAGGTAATTAAAAATATAAATAACCTTATATTTATCTGCCATAAAAGAAGGCATGTAATTTTTAGCTTATTACAAAGTATAATTAATAATAACCTGTAATTCTAAATTCCTATGCGTTTATTGGACTATAATGCAAAATTTGACAATTATCTAGAATTCAAGCAGGGAGAGAAATTGTAAAATGAAAAATTCTCTAAACTGCACGAATAGTTTAAAAAACTAAACATTAATAAATGTTGTGCCTAGTATTTTCGCGTTTGTATCACATTTTACGACGTGCTAACCAAAAGTTCCCGAAATTTGTATGGCCCGCGCTTACAAGAGGTAGTACAGCCAAACGCCGCTAGGAGCAGCGTAATACATGTTTCGCCCGTTGGCGGACAGTTTTCCATTGTTAAGTTTTCTCGTGTTTGCGATTTTGCAATAACCTACCTGAAAGAACAGCGTTGCTGTATCAAGTTCTATTTTAAATCTTCTAAAACAGCCGCAGAAATGTACAAAATGTTAGTGCAAGCATTTGGTAATGACGTTTTGGGCCAGAGCAGAAACGTATGATTGGTTTAAACGTTAATTGTGTTACATTTGTGCTCAATTGTGCCGTTATTAGTGACACTAGTGCTCTTCTGTTTTCAGAGATTTTTAAAAAATTCGAAGAGGCTAACTTGACGATTGGCCCGCCCCAAAAATTTTAATTTTTTTTTAAAATTCTGACGAACGTCTATTGTTCTGCACCACCTTATATAATTATAATTTATATAGTATAAAATGTTTATAAATCAAATGTGCTCCATTTGTACTCAATTGTTGCTAGTTTCATTTGAACTCTACTGTTTAAGGAAATTAGAAAAAAGATCAAAACTGGGTGAATGTCATTCAATGACAGTTGTAAAAAGATGTGATAATTTTAAGGAACACATACATCTTGAGAATAATTACTTATCAAAAAAGTTCTTGAGTTATTACAACTTAGACTTCACTAAAATGCACAGGGGACGCGCTTTATGCGCATGCGTGACGGACGTCTACGCTTGACATTTGCGGCAAATTTAAATTTGTTTTTGAATTTGTCTGCTTTTATCTGTGAAAATTAACAAAAAAATTGTCTAAAACAAAATTTTAACGATAATTAATATTTAAAAAAATAAAATCTAAAATTACTGCTAGAAACGCCATCTATAAAAGTGTCTTGATTTTATTTTAAATGTTGACTAAAAAATTATAAAATATAGGAAAAATGAAAAAGCTTTGCATGATATTAACTGTATTGTAGTAGGTTCAATTACTGCTCATAAGAAGAACCTACAGGAACTTATGAAAGTACTGAGTAGATAATATTTTTAAACCTTATTTTATTACACAATACACACAAACAAAAATAAATTATTACAT
The DNA here is from genome assembly GCA_963170755.1 of Amphimallon solstitiale. NCBI lineage: Eukaryota > Metazoa > Arthropoda > Insecta > Coleoptera > Scarabaeidae > Amphimallon > Amphimallon solstitiale. The sequence goes on along the minus strand of OY720677.1, from coordinate 49,717,542 downwards.
GTGGTATTTACAAAATAGGTATTTAAAAGGAACAATTTGTATTCAGTCTATAATAAACTATGCAAGACAATAATATTTTTTTTAAAAAACAACTAAATACACCTATCATTTAATAAATAAGTGACGTCTTTCCTGCTTAGCAAATTGAACTTTCTAGTTTCGGCATTTCCAATTTTCTTGCATCTTCCAAAATTCTTTGGTACCCCAGATTTCAATTTCTCCACCACCATATTCTTCTCTGTTGTCGACAGATATTTGTTTCTCAGTTCCTTTTCATCATGCCCAGCATGTGTTTTCCAAAAGTTGACAGTCACTTTACCACCTACTCGAAAATAAAATTTATAAAAAGCTCCACTAAATATAAATTCTTACCATTATAAAATTTGACAATTAACTTGGACGGGCACACAGCATACATTTTTATTGTCCCCCCAGATTTCTCGGCCCTTTTGCAATACTTCGGTTGATATCCTAGAAAATCATTTAGTTCTGTGTATTGGAAAAAATTGAATGCATAACTATGTTACTCTACCTCTTGTATCACTTTTGTTGCACTCATAGTGTACTTCCTTGTGGTCCTTCAACTGGCTTGATCTGTGCATTGCATAATTGGTCTCTATTTTTTCTGCATTTTTCCACACTTCGTACTCCTAATTGCTAGAAAATTGAAGAGTTAATATTTCAATACTTACCCCGTGATTTTCTTGATGGTGTTTCCGTAAATTTTCATGTTTTGACGTCGCTTTCCTCTTCACACAATGGACATAAAATGCGGCTTTTTCGAGAATTTTCCACAACTATCCTATGTACTCTCTTGATGTGACGGTTTTTCAGTTTGCAGTAGGCGAAATTTTTATCACAATACTGACACTTTCCTGTAGAATGATCCATTTTCCTCCTTCGCTCCAAATCTAAGTACTTACCTAACCTTTAAAACTAATTAATTATTATTTAAAACAACGGTAATAAAGCTAATAAATATGAAACTTATAACAAAAGTAGTCGCTTTCTGTGAATCAGTAAAGGTGATCATCGAACAAAGAAGCGGGAAAAAAGTGAGAATTTGCCGGCTTATTTTTCACATGTTACGCATGTTATGTGGTTGGTATTGTAAGGAATTAACTTGGCATCTACTCTCAACGCATGCGCATAAAGTGTGTCCCCCTGTGTCTTTTAGTGTAGTCTTTACAACTTTAAGGGGGAACTGCCGACTACCGAAATCAAGAGGGTAGAAATTTAAGTTTTTCTCCGTTATTTTTGCAGCGATTTTATTTAAACAAAAACCAACACATGTTTTAAGTTTTTCTGAGGTACCTAAAGAATTAAATTTTATAAAACGTAGTAAAATATTTATAGATGGAGTCTAGAAAGTGACTCAAGTTTACCATATGTTTTCTATATTATTTTTCCACAAATGGAAAAAAAAACGTGCTTTAGGTACCTTCAATAAATCTTACTGTAAACGTACAGCCCTAATTCAACTTAATTTACAAAATAGTTGTTGAGAAAAACTTGAATTACAAACATAAGTTTTGCCCTATTTCTGACTACAGATATCCTAAATTTTTATTGTTCCTCTCATAATTAGTCAATCATAAGATATACTTAACATAAAACACACGAATAAATTACTTTTTTACTTTTTTTCCACAAAACAGAAAATTACAACTCTCGTCAAGAATCTTACTGACGGCGGCAGTTCACCCTTAATAAAAGAGTAATTTGTTAAGATTTATCTACTTTTATTTATGTTCTATATAATATTGCATTCATCGTAGACTTTCCATTTTTCTTTAATTCTGAAACAGTATGCCTTAAAATGTCCGATGACGTTCTGCTCGACGACACTAAGGGGCCCAGAGTAGCGATGAGGCCATATTTAATGTCATCAAAAGTAATGGTCTTTGGTACATTATGTAAATGCTGTTTCGGTATTATCGGCAGCATAATGTTATTTCGGATAGCTACTTCTATCAAGATGTATTTCTTGTTGTATTCAAGTTTTGTTGTTGTCGCACCTACACATTAAGGTTTTACACAGATGTTGCGTTTGTCACGTTTACCAAAGTACTTTGTTAATGCCGCCTGCAATTCTATATGTGACGCACTGTCTTTTTAGGTATAACTTTCAAAGTGAGTGGTTGGCGGAAAAATGCTATACGGCACAATTGAGCACAATTGGAATGCTTTGCAAAGGCACCGAGTTTTAAAAAGAATTTAAAATTTTTGGAGGGCCAATCGTCAAGTTCCCTACTTAAATTTTTTTAAAAATCTCTGAAGACAGAAGAGCACAAATGAAACTAATAACGGCACAATTGAGTACAAATGGAGCACAGGCACCCATTTTATACTATATAAATTGTTATTTGGAGGGGCCAACTTGACAGAGCTGTCTGAGCATCCAAGGAGACTGCTTTGAAGGTGACGATGGCGAATAAAAATTTTGTGATTGTATTTAGCGTTATATTTTGGGAAACTTTTGGATAGCACCTCGACTTCACATTCCTTTTTGTTTACGAGATCTCAAAGTCGAGCAGGTTCACAGGAACTTCGTCAATATGATAGGGAGGCCCACAACATATTTACGAAACTTCCAAGTACTTTTTCAATTTACACAAACAAAACCGATGTTTTCTAATTTGCGATGTTTTACAAAGCGATCGATTTCCAATCAAATATTTGGCTTCTTTAGGGGAATTTTCCTTTATTAGTACAGCGAGAAGCACACATAATTAACGCCGATCACCACCAATTATGATATATTTTTAGCAGAACGAATGCACGTTTCTAAATTCGTCCAGTGTAATACTTCCAATATTCAACACTACAGCACAACACGCTTCTGGGAGAGAATTCTCTGAAAACAGCGCTCATGCACGAGTATTGTAATACACGCATGTATCCAGCAAGTACGTAGTCTAGCGCTGACTAGTTTTAACCTTCGATCATATATATATATGGATGCGTAATGCAACGAGTTGGTGAGACACATCTGATGTTCCAAATAATTGAAGAAAGATAAATATACACAAATGCATTAGTCTGTGAGAAATAGATACAAAACTTGCACAAGTTTGCCCTGCGCATGATCAACGGCCAACGCTTTTGGCAGTTTCTGATGTTTTTGTTCTCGTGTTTGTGAAAACAAGGTGAAAACGGAAAAATGAAATTTTGTTACGTTTGTAAAAATAAAGTTAATACACACTCGTACCATCAGTAAGTAGATGCTTGTCATAAAATTTTATCTATTTACTATTAAAAACATTTACAGGTTTCCTACAGAGCCAGACAGCCGAAAGCAATGGTTGAAAGCATGCCGACTTAAAGAAAATGATATTTTCAAATATACGCAGATTTGTAGCAAACATTTTGCTGCAACATGTTTTGCAGAGACTCTATTTGGACGTGCAAGATTAATCAAAGGAAGCATTCCTACATTGCATCTGCCAAAATCAACTATAAAAAGGTAGGTTAAAATCTTGTGCAAAGAGCACATTATTTGTAATTTACATTGTAGTGGAATTGTTTATACATCAATTCCTAATGAAAGGTGCACATCAGCTGCAACAAATGTGGAAGTTACTACATGCTCCATGAGTCATTGGAACTCCACAAACGTAACCAGATCGACTCCAAATAATGCAGATTACATCCCCTCTGTGAGTGCTCCATCTGTTAACACCGACACACCTAGAGGAAATGTTAGCCCTTTGAGAGTACCAATTACCGAACCTTACACAGTTGGCAAGTATTGTTGATTTTCAATTATTAACATACTTACAGGGTATCCGATTAATGTCGGACCAACTGCTAACTGGCGAATTCCTTATGAAATAACTGAGAAATTTTTCTTTACAAAAACTGCGTATCTCTGAGAGTTTTCAAGTTAGAAGCATTTTAAGGTGACCAACAACACCGTCTTATTTAGCTTTGTGATAAAAATTTCTAGTTGTTTCCTAGCAACTGACATTAGTTTGCATTAGAAAGCAAAGGAAAATTTGTCTCAGTTTTTCATAAGGAATTCGCCATTTAGCAGTTGGTTCGACATTAATGGGACACCTGTATACTCTAATGGTTTATATTCCTAAAATGTTATTTTCAATACAGCACGTCAGACATCATTATCTGCCTTGCCTTCTACACCAAGAAAGCCAAGAGTGAAGAAGAATTTTAATAGTCCCCGAAGTGCTAAGCGGCACTGTGACCACATCAAAGAAAAATTTTTAAGATTAAGAAAGGACATGAAGAAAATAAAGAGGCAAAATGTAGCACTTAGGAAGAAAGTAACCTCATTGCAAGAATTAGTTGTACATTTAAAAGAAAATAATATGTTGTCGGAAAATGCGGAACTTGCTTTATTGGTATAATAGGTATCTATAAATTGTTGCTATTTTTACATATTTATCTTGTTTAACAGCAAGGAGCCTCTGATTCAATGGCAGCAATGGTACAAAGAATGTTGAAAGGCAAAACGAGAGAGAAATATTCGCCAAATCTCAGAGCTTTTGCGATTACATTACATTTCTACAGTCCAAAGGCTTATCGATATGTACGAAATGCATTCAGCAAGAGCCTACCACACCCCAGTACCATCGAAAAATGGTACTTGACAATTAATGCTGAACCAGGCTTCACTCAAGAAGCATTTGACGCTCTCAAAAATAAAGGTGATAAAAGTCCGATTGTAAATTTAACTGTCGATGAAATGGCTATACGAGAGCACCTGCATTGGAATGGGAAACGATTTTGGGGTTATGTGGACCTGGGAATGAGTTCTGAAGATGCAAATTTTGATAATTCACAATTGGCAAAGAACGCTCTTCTTTTTATGGCAACTGCTATAAATGGACACTGGAAAGTGCCTGTAGGATATTTTTTGATTAATGGTCTCAATGCAGATGAAAGGGCCCATTTAGTTAACAAATGCCTTTATTTATTACATGAAGTGGGAGTTAAATGTCATTCCCTTACATTTGATGGCGCTGCAGTGAACATTTCAATGTGCAAGAAACTGGGTTGCAACTTTGAATTGCGAAACAATTTTAAACCATGGTTTTTGCAACCTGCTACTAACCATAAAATTTTTGTATTCTGGGATGCATGCCATATGATTAAACTAGTTCGGAATGCATGGGGAACAATTAAATCATTTGAAATTGATGGACATTTTATCCAGTGGTATTATCTTGAACTTTTGCATAACAAACAACAAGAGGAGGGATTGAGATTGGCAAACAAATTGTCAAAACGTCACTTTAATTGGCAGAATGAGAAAATGAATGTTCGTTTGGCAGTTCAGTTGTTCAGCAAAAGTGTCAGTGATGCCTTGATATTTTGCCCCCAGTCTATGCAACAATTTAAACAATGCACTGAAACGGCCAAGTTTGTTAAAATTATTAATGATGCATTTGATATTTTGAATAGCAGAAACGTGTGGGCAAAGACCCAATTTAAACAAAAAATCTCAGATAATAATTTACACTTGTTGGTAGACAAAGTAGAAGAAATATCCAAATATATTTCAAATTTAAAACTTAATGGCGTACCAGCAGTGGAGTCTAGCAGGAAAACGGGATTTTTGGGCCTAATTATAAGCTTAAAAAACAGTTTGGAACTGTATAAACTGTTAAAGGAAGCTTATAATTTGAGATATCTCCTGACTTACAAATTAAGCCAGGACCATTTAGAAGTTTTCTTCAGTGCCATTAGGTCAAAAGGGGGACATAATAATAACCCGAGTGCTATACAGTTTCAAAGCGCCTATCGTCAAATGTTGGTAAGACATGAAATTAATGCTTCTGGCAACTGTACAAATTTTGCAGATGTTCACATTTTACATATAGGCAGCCATGTAAAATCTAAAGTTTACGATATGCCAATGGAATTTGACGACGACTTTCAAATAATCGGGGACCATGATTATCTGGCCACCAGATACGAATTGAATTTATTTGCAGTAAATGTAGTCGAATACATAAGTGGGTTTGTGGTCAGAAAAATGTTCAAGGTTGTTCACTGTCAGTTGTGTCGAAGCGTTTTGCAAGCACCTGCCAAACGAAATAATTCATTACTTTTTATTAAGGATGAAGGGAAACTGTTCATGCCTTCTAATGACATTGTACATGCTGCCAAAAAAATCGAGGTGTTATTCAGGCAGTACTCTATAAATTTAAAAAGATATGGCCCTAAAATGGAGCAATATATATATGTTAAAATATGTAATGAGGTACTTTTGACTCCAACAATTCTTGCCCATATAGAAGATCAAGATATTTTTGATAATCATCGGACAGAAATAATCAAGCTGTTCCTAAAATGGTATATTAAAATAAGGCTTCACTTTTTAAGCAAAAATGTTTCAACGCCCAAAGAAAATATTCGTAAAAAACTCACCAAGTTAATTTTGTTTAAAAATCAATAAACAATAATTGTAGAAAATAGTGTGGTTTTATTTTACATATTTAACAATAGTAAATGATAATTATATATATTTAAATTAATTTGTTAATAGTACGTATACTAGTATTTAGCGGGCATATTAGGGTACATGTAATGGTATGTGCAATAGTTCAACGCAAATGTTTTTATTTTTTTAGATTTGGAGCATCGCTTTTGCAAACAGTTTGAGTGTCACTGCTTACACTTTTCACAAGGAAACATTTTAATAATCACTCGCTACGTACATGCGCCTGCGCAGAATGCAACATTCCGGTAGATATTCTGTCGCTTTTTTTGGAACACGAGCTAGGCAAGGTATTAGGTATCCATGTAAATATATATGATCGAAGATCATAACTGTATTTACGTTAGTGTTGGAGTCGATTATTTTAGCGCCAGCTCTGTGCAAGACTATCGTAAGAACACTGTTCACCCTTTTTACTTCATAAACAAAGGCACAATGTGAGACAGTCAACAGCAGTTGTTGAAAACAGAAGAGGATGTCACGCATATCTGGCGCGAACTTAATCACTTCTCGGTTAGGTAGTGGTGTGTGAAGCCGGAAACAACGTGATTTCTGCAAATATAAAGCAATCATGAGTGGTGTGAGCGCCCGTACTAAGAAAATATTGAATTTACTAAAATTATCGCCAATGGATAATAGTTTTAAGTGTAATACCGCACCAGATGTACCTCATTCGTCAAGTTATAACCTAGAAAGTAAGTAGTCACTTCATTGAATTCGGTCGTTGTTAATGTTAATTTTTATTAATAAATTCGTAGACTCGCCAGTAAAAGACCTAGGTGATGATCCATCGCAGGATGGGTTGGAATGTTGCAATGTCCCGTTTTCACCAGCTCCTGATGTTGGAGGTAGTGACTTAAGCTTTTATAATTTCGCAACAGTATCCATGTTAAAGTTATAAAAAGTAATAATTTATGTTTTCTTTTTGTTTAGATTTATTATATCAAGACACCAGAGAAGGGCAATTAGAAGACTACAATAACACAAGTAGCAGCAGCGGTATTTCTGAATCTTTAACGTATACTGTTTTACAAAACGTGAATTTTTATAACTCATTAGATAATACATTAGAAAGTTACAATAATAAAAATATAACTAATAGTGTTGGACTTGAAAACATAGAGGCAGAAACCACAGATTCAGAGCCTAAAAATTACAAAAGTGGCGAAGTAGGACATCTAAAGAAGAGAAATAAAGAAGAGGAGGAAGACGAAAATGTAGAGATAAACAACAGTAACAAAAGTAACGACAAAGATAGTATGGTACTAAATAGCCAAGATAAATCAGAAATACTCGTAGACGAGAACTCTGAAAGAAAATCTCCCGAAGAAAACGAGAAGGCGAAATCAAGAAAAAGAAAACGACGCGAGAAAAATTGATGAGAAATATTAAAAAGCGACAACTGAACTTTGGGGAAGCTCACACGAACACTAGAGGTAACTGGGTGAAAGGCAAAGAAATGAAAACTACTTGCACCGAAAATTGCAAATTTAAATGCATTTTAAAAATAACTAACGAAGAGCGTAAAAAAATTTTTGAAAATTACTGCGGATTGGGTAATATAGATCAGCAACGGCAGTTTTTGGTACAAAGTTTAAAAAAAGTAGAACCGAAATATCGTCGTCAGAGATCTGTTTCTGAAGATATTAGGGGAAATAATTATCAATATAATTTTATTGTTAATGAAAGCACCATTAGAGTATGTAAAAAATATTTTTTAAACACGTTGTCAATCAGTGATCAAATGATAAAAACTGTTTTAAAAAAAATAAATGATGGTGGCATTCTTGAACTAGACCAGCGTGGAAAACATCCAAACAGAAAAAATCGTATCAGTGAGGAAATCAAAGATACAATTAGGCATCACATTGAGTCCATACCAACAATTGAATCGCATTATCTTCGTGCTCAAACTACAAGAAAATATTTTGAAGGTAGTTTAGATTTGGCAACTTTGTATAGGCTTTACGTCCAAAAATGTAACTTAGAGGGAACAACACCGGCACATTATTTTCAATACGCAAACATTTTTAATTATGAGTACAACATTGGATTCTTTCGACCAAAGAAAGACCAATGCACTTTATGTGCTAGATATAAGAATTCTAGTAATGAAGAAAAAGAGCAAATTCAGGAACAGTATGTAAATCATACTAGAAACAAAGAGCTCTGCCGGGCCGAAAAGCGAAGAGATGTTTCTTCTGTTTTAGAAAACAAAGATATAAATACTGTTGTAGCTGTTTTTGATTTAGAAGCCGTTTTACCGAGTCCTTGTTCAAAAGAATCTGACTTCTACTATGTAAGTAAGTTGTCTACTTATAACTTTACAATTTATAACGTTCCATTTAAGAAGGGATATTGTTACGTATTTAATGAAACTTTGGCGAAGAGAGGTGCCAACGAAATTGCCAGTTTAGTGATGCACTATTTAAAAACGTATTGCGAGGGAAAGAATGTAATTTTTTATTCTGATAACTGCGGAGGGCAGAATAAAAACAAATTTTTAATGACAATGTATTTATATGCCACACATAAATATAACATAAAAACAATTACTCATAAGTTTCTGATCTTGGGCCACACCCAAAATGAGGGTGATAGTATGCACTCTACAATCGAACGAGAAAAAGAGAGGTATTTAAAATCTAATAAAATAAACGTGCCGTCTCAGTGGACCCCAATAATAGCATTAGCTAAAAAATCAGGTACTCCTTACAGAGTCCATGAAGTTCAACAAAATGAAATTTTTGACTTTAAGTTGTTGGCTTCTCAAATAGGGAAAAACTACACAATAAATACATCAAACGAAAAAGTCAACTGGGCTGATATAAAAGTCGTATTTATTGACTCATCAAAACCAAGAAGAATTTATTATAAAACAGACTACGGCGAAGAAGATTTTAAAGAAATTTTTATAAACCAAAAACAAAGACATAAAACCTACGTTAACGTAGAGGAAGTTAAGTTAAACTGTGTCTATAACGGACCATTACCAATTTCAAAAAAGAAGAAAGATGGTCTTATTGCTTTGTGCAATAAAAATTTAATCGACAAAGAACATCAGCAGTTTTATAAAGACTTAAAAGTGACAGATCAGAGAAGCGAAGAATCTGATGAAAACTGAAAAGCTCCTAAGCTCCTCCACTTTATTTTTTGCTGTTTCTTATCAGTATAATTTTATGTTTATTTGTTACAATAAAATAATGTAGTTCAAAATAAATAAAAAAATTTGAAATGTAATTTGAATAAATGTGTTAGTATTGCCTGAAAGTTGTACTCTTAACAACGACAATAAGATGGCTTATTGACAATCGCTGTTTAAACATCTATTGTGCAAGAGTATCGTAAGTATCAAAAATTAATTAATTATGAAAATAACTAAAATTTTTTATTTACGTATATTTTTATACATAATTAGGCGGCATCTGTAAAATCGTCGTAAACTTTAACTCTAAGGAAACGAGAGAAAAATCCTTTAGAACGCGTGCATGCACGTTTTTACATCTTCTACCACAGATTTCTCTAAATCTCAGTTTTTACATATGCGATGGTGTTGCACTCAGGGTGCGATATATATGTATATGAAATAATAATAGAAAAAATATTCATATGAAAATTGTAGCTTGCAAAAATTAAAATTATTTATTTTTTATTGTAGCAAAGCTAGAAGATTTACCTTCAACTTCCACTAGTGTGGGCCTACAAACACCAAAATTACTGTCTTCGTGCTCTCCACGGAAAACTAAATTGAGAAAAGCTCTCAAACGAAGTCAGCGGAAAATATTACAGTTACAAGAAAAACCAAGATTGACTGATGTTAATTTAAAACTCTTTTTAGAGCAATGTGATATTTATTTATCGCCAGAATTAGCAACAATAGTTAAATTTAATGCTGAAAATAGAGATCTAGGAAAAACAAGATATACATCTGAATATAAGCAATTTGCTCTTAGTATATATTTTTGGGACCAAAAGTATATAGATATTTAAGCAAAATATTTCGATTACCAAATATTAGAACACTAACACGATTCACACAAAATTGGAACATTTCTGATGGCATATGTACCTTCATATATTATGCTATTGAAATCAAGACAGCACAATTTAATAATGAAGAACGAGAATGTGTACTTTGTATGGATGAAATTTCTCTAAAAGCAAATTTGTTTTACAATAGCACTAAAGACGAGATTATTGGATTCCACAAAAGTAATAGCAATAGAGAATATAAGATTGCTAAATATGCTCTAGTTATTTTTGCTAAAGGTATTTTTTTAAATTGGAAGCAGCCAGTTGCCTATATTTTCACACATGGTCCATGTTCTGGTAAAGATTTGGAAGATGTATTATCTCGAACGGTTTGTGAATTGACATATATCAATTTACATTGTTATGCGTTATTTTTACGTTTAGCTAATGTTGCGCAATGCTTATGCTTTTCGCACTGTTTGATACTCTAAATCGCAACTTTACGAGCGTGCCTGGTATATTTGGTGAACTAGTTTGACATGCTTATATCTATTGTGTGAACTCATTTCTGTTTCTTAAGTTAAATTTATTGAAATCTAATTTTGGGTCATTCACACGATGAAGTTAATTACTTGTGTAGGTGTACTTAAACCTACGTTTAAAATAACTATTTTCCGAGGCCATTTATAATAATAATAATAATAATAAGCAACTTTTATTTCACATCCATGTGTACAGATATAAAAAACTAATAATAATGACACAAAGAGAAAGCAATATAAATATGTATATATAAGAACTTAAAGATGTATTTTGTGAAATTAGGCGGAGTTCGGGCTACCACAGAAGTGGCATCCGCTCTTCCACTCAACCTATGGACAACTTAACCTAAATTAAATAAATTTAAACTAAAACACACAAACTTACAATCAAAAGAGAGAGGATTTCATAGAGAAATAAGAAATAAAAATGAATGGAAATATACGTAAGATAAACACATACAAGAAATATAATGTCATGAGGGTTGCTTGCATACCCACTCACAAACAGCATATTATGAGTTATAAACGGTTGCAAGAGTGCAAGAATTGCGAAAGTTCATTGCCTGGTAAATAGTATATCAAAGTATTTTTTCTTGAAAGCAGGAACAGACGTAGATAATTTAATGTCAGCCGAAAGTGAATTATATAAGAAGGTGATTTGGTATGAGAAACTTTTTTAAAAAAGTTCAAGTGAATGAGTTGGTGGGGTTAAGGTACCTTTGAAACGAATGTTGATATTATGTACATCTGTTCTAAACTTGATTTTATTGTATAAGTAGGGAGGCAGGTGGGTGATAACGATACGATGGTATAGAGTAGCAGAGTGCAATAACCTCCTATTCTTCATGTTCAGCCAATTCAAGTCTTTTAGCTTATGGGAGATATGTTCTCTCCGCCGGATACCGAAGATCAAACGGAGACAGGAATTCTGCACCTTCTGGATTTTAGATGCAGTACTAGCCGAGATGCAGGCACCGTACAAAGTATCACAGAAGGTGAAATTAGACAGAACAAGTGCTTCACAAAGAAGTTGTTTAGTTTTCTTATTTAAAAATGATCTATTCCTGTAAATAACCTTCAAAGCGGCGTAGGAACGCTGCGTGCACACACTAATGTAATCACCAAAATTTAACTGATCGTCAAGTACTACCCCTAGGTTTTTCACTTTCTGTTTTAGAGGAATCACAGTATCATCCACAACAACCCTGATCCCGTCCCGATAATCAGCATCAGTTCTAATCCTTCTGGGCCCAAACAATATCAATTCGGTTTTAGATATATTTAAACACAGCGAGTGGCGACGAGAGGCGCTGACCAATTGCTGGATGTCCCCATTAAACTTCCGACAAGCATCCTCTGTTTCATTGGGTGAGAAAGAATAGTACAGTTGAGTGTCGTCAGCGTAAAAATGGCACTTGCTAAATTTTAGGTAGTTAACAAAGGTAGAAGTATATATACAATAAAGGAGTGGTCCAAGAACAGAACCTTGAGCCACCCCGCTCGTAAGAGGCAGAAAGGATGATGTTCTGCCATCTATTACAACACACCCACTCCTGTTCGACAGATAGTCATATAACAGTTCCCTCGCTCCAGGGCTTATGCCCACATAATGAAGTACAGCTGATAACATATTGTGGTTTAGAGTATCAAAAGCTTTAGAATAATCAAGAAGGCACATAATTGTTAATTTCCCCTTGTCGGAATTACTGATAACATCGTCAACTACTTCAAGTAATGCTGTGTTACAACTGAAATTCTTTCGGAATCCAGACTGGACAACTGGCAGCACGTCGTTTGAGATTACATATGCCTTCAACTGAGCCTCAGCAACTTTTTCAAACACTTTCGATAGGATGGGCAGAATACTAATGGGACGGAGATCAGCATATTCCTTGATCGGCGGTTTCTTGGGTAGAGGTCTTATTAGCGAGCGCTTCCAACAAGCTGGGAACTTGTTATAAGTAAAGCAACAATTAATAATATGTGTCAAATATGGGAGTATGTATGGGCAACATAATTGGATAAAAGTTATCGTAAGGCCATCCACCCCTGCGGCCAGCGTTTTAATTGACTTGATAACGTCAAAAATCTCACTCTCCTTAACCTGTTCGAATTCAAAGTTAATATCATTAAGTCGTGAATTCAAGTATTTGTTATACAGTTCTAGATCGAAGGGACAACTAGGGATGGAACTCCTAAAAAATTCATTGATAGCGTCCGGATTTCTTAGATAGTGGGGAATATCTGGAGTATTTTTATTAGCGATATCGCAATTTCGTAACAACTTCCACAAGCTTTTACTATTCGAGGTGTATAATCGAGATTTATATTCTACATAGGCTCGCTTTTCACGTGCAATTGCATTCGTAGTAAGATTGCGCAAAGATTTGTAGTAATTCCAGTGACTCAGCGACTTACTTCGCTTAAACGAAGTAAAGGCTTTATCACGAAGGTTTTGCATTTGTTTAATTGTATCCGTTAGCCACGGAGCAGGAGGTTTCGTAAATCGGGATGTAACTCGAGGCATATGGGCATCCATTAATACAATGAGTTGGGAGGTAAGAAAGTCAGCCATAGAGTCAACATCTCTCATATCGTAGACCAAGTAGAAGGGAATTCTGAGTAAATCAACTTCAAAAACACTGTAATCAAAAAATTTTAGGGTTCTGTAGGTGCGCCAGTATGGAGCAATTTTTTTGTTAAAAAATTTTAAGTTACAAAAACTCATTTCATGATCCGATAGGTGCACACTCCGAACACCGGATGCCAGTATCAAGTTACGATCCGAAAGAAAGATCAAATCAATAAGTGTTGATGATGTAGGAGTGATGCGGGTGGGGGCATCAATAATTTGCGATAGACCGAAAGAGAATAAAGAGTCAATAAGTGTCGTGGCAGAGAGAGTATCATGTTGGGTGACATCAATATTGAAATCACCCAGTAAGATTAAGTTATCACATGTGGGTACGAATTTAGACAGAGAGTTTTCCAACTCATCCACAAAGGATCTGTAGTTGTGATGTGGTGGCCGATAAATTGTCCCAACTATAAGCACTGCGCAATTAATTTTGATCGATACCCAGAGTTGCTCAATGGAATCACTAGATTCCAGTAGCGTAAAATCTAAATTATCTCTAATATAGATTCCAACACCCCCACCCCGAGTTAGCCTATCTCTGCGAAGAAGCGTGTAGTTATCTATGCACAAATACCCATTCGCAATATCATCACCCAACCAAGTTTCACTAAGACAAAAAAGTGAATAATCATTATGAGTCAAGAAGTCTTTAAAATCCTCGAAGGACGCAGGCAATGAACGGATGTTAATATGAGCAACCTTGAATTCTTGTGTGGTCATATAATAAGGCAGAACGGCTTATAAGTAAAGAGTAAGTATGCACGCAATATATAATTAAGTAGTAAATAGATGAAAGGAAAGAAAAAAAAACAATAAAAATAAAAAAAATAAAAAAAAAAATAAGAATAATTGGTATGTTATATAGTCTAGTCAACAACAGAGGAAAGAAAGCAGCAACAGTAAACAGAGGCAAGCCGTAGTTCATAATTGCTCCGCAGAAAAGGAAAAGAAAAGAAAGATTTAAAGCGATAGTGTTATGCAAAGTTAAAGTATTTATTTAATAACATTAATGAGTAATGCAATTAGAGTTTATGTAATATATCCGTGCAAAATAATATTTCATCATTTAGGAAGAAATAAGAAGCCGGTAATATAATTTATATGTAAGCTGGAAAAACAAAAATTACTTCTATATATCAATCAATAACCAACTAACGCAGCGTATTACACTTGCCAGAGAGTATATAAACGTCTATGGGATAACCCATATACAAACATAGCATATGTATGAAAAGACAGTAAAAGGTAACTTAACTTATACAAGTCTGACTACAACTAGACTGTGGCATCACATTGTAGTAGGTCCGGGGAGCTTGTCCAAATCGGCCATTGATCCAATTTTAAATGTTTTGTCCGCTATCCTAACGTGGGTTAGGCCATTTGCAGTCCAGGCGTTTCTTATACCATATCTTTTTTGAGTAGCTTTATATATACGGTAACGTGCTGGAGTTAAGTCCTCTGTGATGTAGATCTTCTTCCCCTTTAACATTCTCCGACTTTTCAAAATACTTTCCTTGTCGTGGTAGTTAACAAATTTGACAATTATTTGTCGGGGAGTGCCAGGCGGGCCAATTCTATGGACTGTATCGATACATTGACGGCTAATAGCAACATTCAAATTATCAGCGCACATTGCCACAACGCTACTCTCCAGATCCATATCCCTTGCCTCCGGAATACCGGAGATGCGTAAGTTGTTTCTACGCGTACATTGCTCGAGGGCATCAAGTCTCTGAGTAAGTGAATCATTCACCCGTGCCAACTCCTCGCACTTCTGCACATGACTCTGCGACTCGCCTGCCCCCCACCTCCGCACGTGTGCCACTATCTTTTCATCGATGCTTTTGTTCATGGTCACAAGGATACGATCAGATATCTGTTGCGTGAAAACATCACTGTTAAGCCACGAATCAAGGCACTCTTTAAATAAGTTCTTTAGATCCTCAATCTGATCACGTGTGAATGGCATTGTAGAGAAGAATAATGATAAATACACTCTAATAAATTTTAAACAATTAAATGAATAAGTATCACTAACAATTAACTCAAAATGCGGAGCAACAGAAAATGTGTCTACACTCTACGGACCATGCTCTCTCACTCTATATTTGCCTGGTCTGGCCTACCTGCATTGTGTCCGTAGTTCTGATTTTTCGGATGTAAACATTGTTATTTTCATCGACATTTTATGTCTCGGGCTTCGACATCTGTGTGAACTTGATTGTCTCCACCTTAGTTTTACTGCTTTCCTGTCACCATATTGGTAGGAAGAAATATTGTGTTAGGATGTTCTTTTAGCACCTGGTTTATTTTGCTACACCTGAATCAAGTACTGTGGCAATCGGATAACCTCTTTTGGTTTTATAGACTGTTCTTTGCTTAAAAAGAAAAGGTATATTGTGGCATGGAAATGGTTAGACTTCGTGCATACTTGTTTTCTTTCCTCGCGGACATGCACTTGATGGGATAATGGGGCTTTCCGCGGTAATTTCCTTGTTCCGTGTCATCCAATGAACATAACCTTTGGAATGTAAATCGTCGCATCCACGTCCGATATCGTATCCCTGCAAAGTTCGATTAGATCGGGGCAGAGCCCGTCGGTATCTTGTGTGTGCGTAATTTGGTCAGATTTAGTCTATTTACCTGAGTTCCGGACATTTATAATGTGTGATGGGGCTGAGTTGCGTTTGTTTACAAATCTGTTTGGTTAGATGTCATGCGTGCGTTGCGTAGTCGAACAGTTCGCACAATACCAACTTTTAGGCGTGAACTTTTCCTTTCATATTATCTAACTTTATAATTTTACGTGCATTGTAGGTGTATCTCGGTGAATTTGTCATCATCTTAAGTTCCGAGGATGTCTGTGTTTAATTATATAGGTCACGTTATCGGCGGTCTCTTTTGCCGTATAGTTTGCGTTCGTTAATCTTTTGAATTTTTCCCGCTTTCTATTCTGAGACAATTCCGTGTTACCTTATACTTGAAGCGTGCGTGTTGGCTGTCGCGCATTAGTCAAGGGGAAACACGCTCTCTGGCTTCACTTTTCAAGTCGATCTTGCATAAAGAACAATAGTACAGAACTGCTTATTTTCTTTTAGTAATTTTATTACTATGTCTAGTAGATATTACGCTTAAGCGGCTTTGATGAAATAAGTAGTGAATGTCGATACCTTAGTATAGGTGAATTATCGCAAGTTTTACCGTATTAATCACTTTTGGAATTTGCGAAGTTCCATGTGCTGGGCTCCTGAATTTAATTTTGTGCTTTTGTGTGACTTGTGAAGTCGGTTTCGCGGATATCCAGTAATCTGGGGTAAGTTAAGTAAATCTTGTGATAATCTTCGGGGTTTTATCTCTGTTTTTTTTCTTTTCTAATTTAATAGGATTTTTTTTTGGGTACGGGGCTAAGCCTTCAGTAGATATACGCTGACATGGCGGCCGTACATTTCCGTTAAGGAACATAGTGACTACCATCGTCGCTCTATTAGTTGTACCTTCCCATCCTTCTCAGTGGCTTTTGGGTGGAATTACTCCTGCCGGCCAGATAAGCGCCGTGGAAACCTTGCCCAGCTAGGGAGTCTTCCCCGCATCGTGGCCAGATAAGTACAACTACGTACATAATTTACGACGTGTAACTCGACTAATTTGTCGATATTTTGTGCCAGTGAGCTGGACATTTTACCTTACTTTTTTTGTCCTAAGACTATTTGGGTGGTTATGAGTTACCTATTGCACCATTTAATCATATGCGAGGTCACATTTATTCCTAATTAAATTAGTTTAAATTGTAAATTGTTATTGCTGTACACAGAGTGACCCTAAGTAAGAGTTGATTAGGGCTCTAGTTGATGTTTTTTTTGTAACTTCTAGAGGGATGACTTAGAATGTTTTTTTAAAAATTCCTAGATAATTCATTGCCGTTAAATCAATAACTTTTCATGTATGTTTTTTTCTTTGCTAATTTTTGAGCTAATTAAAATTATTATGCAAATGTAAATTCTATACCGTAAGCTCAGTAGATTCTCTTGTTATAAATACTAATTTTTTTCCTACGCATAGCGCTACTTTAATTACTTAACATTTGTAAACAAGTTAGTTACTTTAAATAATTCTTAATTTTGATTTTGTAATCATAACCATGTTATTGTAAATTTAACGATTTCCCTTCTCTTTTTCTAAAGTCTTAAAGTGCTAATCTTATGATATCAATTGTAGAAAAGCCTGTAAGGCGACGAAACGTTTCTGCTGCCGACCATTCCCTGCCGATGCGCAGAGGTTATGTCAATTGTATTTAAGATTCACTAAAAATTTAATCTGACTAGTTTAACATTTACTAAAATTTGATCTGTCTTGTTTAATATCTTCAAAATTTAAAAAAAAAAAACAATTTAATATATAACATACTACACATCGTAATCTCTCTTTTATTTTACCTCAACATATTTTTTTTATTTATTGTGACAAGCACTTGAATAAGGTTTAGCGCAACCGACCTATACAGGGTGATCCGTAGGAAACCCGCTGGAGAGACACAGCCAGTGGCTGTTCATAGGAAACGCAGGTAGGTTATCGTAAGGTAGCATAGTGCCCTGGTGCCCGGACAACGTCGCTCGCGTCGTCGCCGACCGACGCTCGATTCATTTTTCATACTTTCTTGAACCGACACGCCATCTGCGACTGGAGTTAGCTCGGCCATGCGATTTTCAATTTCTACCATCGCACTACTGTGATCTCCTGGTACCGTACCTTGCCTTGAACTATTAAATTAGTGCGACGTTGATGCGGGTGTAACAACATGTAAGAGCTGTTATATCTGATGTTGGATCAAATTTTTATGCATATGCTAAATCCAAAGGTGTTACTCCAGATAATCCATATTTTTATTTCAATAATCGCAGAGTTTTTTATTTATTTGATCCACCACACTTAATAAAATCAACAAGAAATATATTTTTCGAATACAGGATTGAATTTGATAATTTTTTTACCGATAAGCAATACATATTTGAATTTATTTTACCAACGAGACAAGGCAACACCAATTAGATGTGCACCAAAATTAACTGATTCCCACATAAATCCATCTAATTTTGAAAAGATGAAGGTGAAGTTGGCTACACAAGTTTTTAGTCAGACAGTGGCAGCAGCTTTGTCAACACATATGAGTTTAGGAGCTTTACCATCAGCAGCAATAGGAACCATCACATTTATAGAGAAAATGGATAAATTATTTGATATAGTAAATTCTTCAACGGATAATACAGAAAAAGTTTTCAGGAAGCCATTCAAAGGTGATCAAATTGAATTTTTAATGGAGATGAAAAATAGGTTTAAAAATATGCAAGCGATTGATATGAATGGAGCAAATAAGACCAATCGTATTAAAAATTTTAAATGTTGGCAAACTACTATTAGCGGACTTATAATATTGTGGGAAGATCTTAATAAGCCAATACTATATACTCGTCGATTACAGCAGGATGCCTTAGAAAATTTCTTTGGGGCTATTCGACAACAATGTGGTAATGCCAGGAATCCTGCGCCAGTGCAACTTAAACGAGCATTTAAAAAGCTGTTTTGTATTATCTATTTTAATTATGTTGAAGGATCAAATTGTACAGAAGATTTTGATATGATATTAAATCAAATAAACGTTTCAAGTCCCACGAATATTAGGGACTTATTAGAGACAGATATACACAGTGTTCACAGAGAATTAATAGTTGATACAAAAGATTATGCAGCATTAGATCTCCCTCAGCAGAATGCTTTCACTTACGTGTGCGGTTACTTAATGAAGAAATGCCTAGATAAACACACTTGCATTCAATGTAAAGCTCTTGTTGAGCAGCAGTCTAAATTATTAACAGAGTCATGTATTTTTTCCCATTTAAAAGGTTACAAGGATGATACACTCTATGGA
This sequence comes from Amphimallon solstitiale, assembly GCA_963170755.1. Taxonomy (NCBI): domain Eukaryota; kingdom Metazoa; phylum Arthropoda; class Insecta; order Coleoptera; family Scarabaeidae; genus Amphimallon; species Amphimallon solstitiale. The sequence continues at coordinate 49,698,004 of OY720677.1, read as the reverse complement.
CATCTGACCATTCCTACAGATGATTTTGTATCATATATAGAAAATTTGGAAGATATATTTATTAGAAATTTTCCGAAATTGGCAATTTCCTCTGGAGTTGGTACAGAATTAAAGAATATGATGCAGAGCGTTATATATCAACCTCCATGTGATACATTTCCAACAGAGTATCTGCTTAGATTATTTATTCGTTTGCATATTTTCTATACAATCAAGTATATAAATCGCGATTTAACATCTCAAAAGGGAGCCAATGCTAAATTAAATATTTTGAAGCATTTGTGAAGAATATATATGGTTATTATCCGTTTTTGTCTTTTATTTTTATATCTAGTAAAAAAACATGTATCTATAATAAAGTTTGTTCCATTATTCGTGTTTCATTTTTATTTGTCTATTTGTATAGTACCTAATATTAAAAAGAATAAATAAATGTTTACTCTTATTGGCTGATATCTATTGATAAAAATGCATATTCATTTTAAAATATATCAAAAAGCAAATATAAATATTGCATGAACATAAACAGAAAAGAATTCCAATTATTCTATGCCTGCAAAATATTCATCATTCGAATAATAGTTCAATATTGATTTTATTTTTATATTAAGTACTTAACATTAACAATAAATAATTATTAACTCAAATTCTATTATTATTAAATCAAATCGCATGTTTGAGGTTATAATATTCATTACATTAATAATACATTAATTTAAATTTCGCGCTGAACATATTTAGTAGGCTGAAGGTCATGAAAACGAGGTACCGCAACATCAAAGGTGCCGACACGTTATCTCCTTTCTGGTCTTCTGTGGCATTGGTTAGCAGAAGCCTAACTAATAAACGGTTCTTTCAATCCAGTATGCACAACGCTGTGACTAGTGATGGACCTAACATTGAACTACGTACGATTCCCGGGTGTAAAAGTAAATTTTCACGCCTGTCTTATCTTGTGACTGAAAGACAAATAGAAAGGTATTTTTGTGAAGTGATTAGCACGAAGGTATGTTTCAATTATTTAGTTTGTAAACCCATTTTATTTGTGTGGCTATCTATTTATTTACATGAACTGTGGCACAAAATTGCGGTCGCTTATGTATGTCCAACGGTAAGACAAACTGATGTGCTCTACAGTGGGACAATGTCTCATTGTTGGACATATATACATACTTATATGAACTATTAAGTGATGTTTTGTTATTTCAGCTCAAAAATGGAGTCTAAAAAAAGAAAAATTGGTAACTGTTTAGAAGAAACTATGAGAGATGCTGTAAGTCTTGTAATGGAAGGCGGAAGTCTAAGGAAAGTAGCTTCTTCAAAAGGTATCGCATTTCAAACCTTGGCTAGGTACGTTAAAAAAGCTAAACAGGTTGAAGACGTCAGCGTAATCCGAATGTCTCCAAACTACAGCGTGAACAAAATATTCACTGTAGCAGAGGAAGCCTCTCTTGAAAAATACATCATCGACTGCTCACGAATGTTTTATGGGTTGTCTGTTACCGATTGCCGAAAACTTGCCTATGAAATGGCCATTGAAAACAAGAAGCATGTTCCTTGCAAGTGGCATGACGAAAAAATGGCAGGGCTAAAATGGTTTCGAGGTTTTCGCAAACGTCATGATCGACTGTCATTAAGAACACCTGAAGGATGCAGCTTGTCTCGTGCAACGTCTTTTAATCGCCACAATGTGTCAGTTTTTTACAATAATTTAAAAGATATTTATTTAAGGGGTTCCCATTTCGCTGACGGAGAAGAATTTTTATTTTTATGTTCTTCTGAGTTCAGAATGTGAGTATTTGAACAGCTTGGTAAGTCCGTTGACGGAGTTGCACATTCCTTAGGAATATTATTTGAATCATCATGTGGCCTATCCGTAACGTATGATGCTAGAAATTCATCATCTGTGAAAATATATCTGTTGACAGGAAAAATTTCAGAAACTCTGAATCCAGATTGAATATTATATGGTGTAAATGCTAAGGTATATGCTTTTCCTGCACATTCAGCAACATCATATATTGTCATAGGCACTCCAGGATTATTGAATAACCATTCATGGCACGCAGTGTTGTAATATTTCTTTAACGGGCCAAAAACTGACCTACCTAAAGGTTGCAGCTTGTGGCTGGTGTGAGGGGGAAAAGTAAGCAATGTTATGCCATTTTCTTTAGCTGTATCTATAGCTTCTATCGATACGTGACTTTCATGGTTGTCAAGTATTAATAGTATTTTGTTTTCTACACTTGGTTTAGATTGTGCAATAAAATGTTCAAGATATTCCAAAAAGGAGCTTGTATTTGACCAACCACTAATTCTGGCGCAACCTATACTTCCCGATGGAGCACCTTTTAACATTGGATTCTTGAAATGTACCAGAGGGAACACAAACATGGGCGGTATGCAGTTCCCTGTCGCATTAACTGCAGCTATCATAGTCACATTGCATCCTCGCTCACCGGAGGTCATCCTACCTACTTGTTTCGTTCCTTTTGTTGATATTATTCTTACTGGAGAATGAACTGTAGATAGTCCAGTTTCATCAAGGTTGTAAACTTGGTTAAATTAATTATTAATTAAAATTAAATTAAATTTGTATCTATCCATTACCTCATCAAGTTTGTCAAACAATAAATTTACATTTGTTTTATTAAATGCCGTTGACCTGGCAAGACTTGTTGCTTGCGACTTATGCAAAGACAAATCTCCATGTCTCTTCATAAAGAAAGTTGCCCAGCGTTTTCCAGCTATTCCGTTTTCAATCCAGGCTTGAGGACATCTTATTCCATTAGCAGTTGCATAAGAATAAGCCAACTTGCAAACTTCTTTTAAACTAAGGCTGTAATGCATATTTGCCGCTGTTTTTAAATAGTTTACTATTTCTTCTTTATTCGCATCACTAAAAATTCTTTTTGTATCGTTTCTAGCTTCGTATGAAAATTCTTCGTTACCACTACTTTTATAGTTTCTAATATGGCTGCTTAGGGTAGACCTCGAAATACCAAATTGTTCCGCTGGTTTTCTTAATGTCAAACGTCCTGATAATACCATATTTGCAGTAATTACAACTGTTTCTGCAGATGGTTTCCACCTTGTAACATTATTCTTACTTCTAGGCATCTGCATGGAAAGAAATTTCTCTGGTAAAGTTAATGTCAGGAAAAAACAAAGAAACATTGCGCACCAAAAAATAAGACCGTACCTTGGGACATGTCTTATGGTACGTACTAATATATGTCCCAAGGTACGTAAATAACACACTTTGCTTGGAGACAAAATACGTTGAACACTTTAAGGTTAGAATGTTTTACAATATGATAAATAAGCAACATATATTGCATATTAACAAATAATACATAAATATAGAAAATACATACCTTACTTTCAAGAAAGCGCAATCCGATATCACCTTACGAAGATTACTTTTTTGTTCGAAAACTACAACTTTCATGTAAATACCGTTATGCTGTTAAACACATGCTTCTACACACAATAACGTGCCATCTGGTATTAAAAGTGGTTAACTACTATGTCTAACTCATTTCAATACATTGTGGAAATCTGTAACTATTGCTGTCCCAAGGTATGAAGTGTCCCAAGGTACGTGTTTCTTCCCTACATATGGAATGATAAATCCCAAGATAAATCCTTTAATATTTTCGTGTTAATACATGTTTGTACACATTCACCGTGCATTTTCATGGTAGGGGCAGATGTTTAGTGTTAAGCGTCAGTGCATTTGTTAACAGAATTTGTGTTTATAGTGAAGATAAACATTCCATGAATATAAAGGCTAAGTTTAAAAAGTAACACATTCTTTTGTTTTCTTTTGAAACAAAATTGTCATCTAAAATAGATATCGTTCATGAGTGGATCTCGAAATGAATAATTCGCCATTTGAAATACATACAGATAGGGAAATAAACATAGTTCTAGTTGATGAAATTACGTTAAAGTTCTATAGGTTATAATTGTACCTTTTTTTTTTATTATACATGTAGGTACACGATCTTAATATAACGATACCAATTGACCACGAACGAACAGTAAATGTATTGTAATGTTACAAATAGCAGATTATTAATTTAAAAAAAATGATGAAAGAAATTTATCCATTTCATCTTATTGTTCGTAACATCTCCATTTGCGGCAAAACCTTAAAGAAAAACACTCTGATACAAAAAATGGACACTAAAATTCTTAGATTCAACACATGCAAATGTTCAGAGGCAAGAAGATAATACCATAGACTACTTGACGCACACTTTAAATGCAACGTTTTCGGCACGACGGATCCTTATTTTTATACTAAACACGCACAAATTATAAGGATCTCGACCGCCTACTTTTGGAAAAAGCTAGAGGACTAGATAGGGATAGTAAATATCTATCTAACCCTTTAGCGGTCGAGACATTTATATTTGTGCGTGTTTAGTATAAAAATAAGCATCCATCGTGCCGAAAAAATAACATTGGAGTGTGTGTCTAGTAGTCTATGATAATACTTTGAACTTAGTGATTTAATCAATGTGCTTTTGTATGGTCAATTATTATTCCTGAGAATGATATAAATACTTTAATGAATATTTTTCTTGACCTGTTTTGAAATTACATTTCTTTAAAGTCAATTGAAAACTTTAATTTGTCTATCTTTAGTTGATTTGATAACTCTTTTGCTTGTATTAGACTTTTATACATACTTTCAGTCGTTAATAGTGATATAACGTCATAGTATAACAGGTGTCTATTTTAGGTTTAAATTCGACATCGACATGGAGTTAGGTCCATCGGGAGCAAAGGTTTTCTTGATAACTGAAGCTATATCTGCAGAAAATGATGCTACTTCGTCAGTGTTTAGTGCTTCCTCTTTACAAACTATCTTGGAAATTTTAAATGGAAACTTTTTTAAAGTCATTTTCAAAAACAATCAGCATATAGAGGCGGAATGCCAAATCTGCTTACCAAAAAAGCGAATAATAAAAGGTATGACTACGGCAACGACAAATTTTATAAAACACTTACGTCGAATGCATACTGACAGCCTAACGGAATATACAAATCTCAGCAAAATGGAAAAAGAAAATGGAATTTCGAAAAGTAAAAATGTAAAACTCAGGAAAACAGAAATAAGTGCTGTATCTCAAGAAGAATTTGATTTAAGAATTATAAAATTCATCATCAACACTATGAGCCCTTTATCAATAATTGAAAACGAAAGTTTTTTAAATATGTTTGACGGGATGAATTTAAATATAATTGGACGAAAATCTGCGATGACACGAATTCATTTGCTCTATATCAAACATATAGAAGATTTGAAGAATCTTATTCACCAACAAAAATTCGTGTGCACAACAGCCGACATATGGTCAGCTAGAAAGGGGAGCTTCATAGGCGTTACATGCCATTGAATTGATACCGATTTTAAAAGAAAATCGTATGCACTATCATGCCAAAGATTTAAATATGTTCATAATTATCTGCACATCGCAGAAACGCTACAATCCGTTCACAAAAAATTCGAAATGGACGACCACCAAATAGTATCAACCGTTACAGACAACGGCTCTAACTTTATTAAAGCTTTCAAAATTTTTAGTATTGCTGAAAATAACGAAAACAGTAAAAATATTTCTACTCATAGCGAAACATCTGACGATGACGATGATAATGATGATACAACAGAAAAAAAATTTGCAGTTGAATCGAACAGTGTACAAGTCATGCTTTGAATTTAATAGCATCAAGTGACTGTAAAAAAGCCATTGAGGAAAATTCCAAATTACGTGCAAAAAATGCACAGGCTTTTGCAAAATGCACATCCCTTTGGAAGAAAGCTACAAAACCGAAAACTTCAGAAACAATAATGTCATGTTTAGGCCACACTTTTTCTACTCCAGGAATCACTAGATGGAATTCTCTCGATGACAGTTTAAAAAAAATTTTAGAAGAGAAAGAAAAACTACCAGCCCTCTATCAAAAATTAGACATAAAATATTTTACTAATACGGAACTGTTATACCTGGAGGAATACTGTGAAATATTAGAACCGATAGCTATTACGCTAGACGTATTACAAGGACAGGATCATACATTTTACGGCATGTTACTACCAAGTTTATTTTCATTAAAAAATAAACTAGAAAAATTACAAATTTCAAAACATTTTATAAGTGGCGGAGAAGTTTTGCTTCAAATATGCCTGGACAGTTTGAAACAAAGGTTCGCATCAATTTATGAATTAGGAGACGACGACGCAACTATTGCAGCACTGTGCTTTCCTGCATTTAAGTTTAGATGGTTCAACGTTGTGGAACCATCCTCAAACAAACGCTAATTACGCCATGCGAAGAATTTTATAATATTCCCGGATGTCAAACGTGTTCGCCAGAAATTAATGAAGATTTCGATAAGTTTTTCGATTTTAACGAAACATTTGTTCATACAGGCAATAGTAATAGTACGTTTTCACCAAGTAATCAGTGAAAAATAGAACTGCAGGTACTACATTATCTAAATGATAAAAGGCAAAATATTGCGATGTTGAATGATTTTCCATTAATAAAAAAAAGTATTTTTCAAGTATAACAGATGCCTACCGTCGTCTGCTCCTGGACTTTTCTCATTTGCAACCATAATCAACGCACTTAGAAGACATGCTCCTAGCGATAAAAATTTCGAAAAGTTGGTGGTGTTAAAAGCAAATAAGGTGTAATAAGTTCCCATCCTTGTATGTAATCATGTTTTCTAAAAATTATACAACTTATTGTAAACTTTTCGTTACCATTGTTTATGTTAATAAAAAAAAATATTGAGTATATTTATACAAGCACAATAGCTCATCAGAGAAGAATAAGTAAGGGGTAAATATAGTCAGTAAATACATTTTCTGCAATTATGCACACAACCTTTCTAAATATAAAATTCAATCAGCCTATGTTTTTTAACCTTTTCTTAAATAAATTAATTAAAGGTCCTTTTCAAAGCTATTTAATTTTAAGTGAATTTCTTTTAAAACTGTTGTTTCTAAATTAATTATGAGTTAAAAGTACGGCTGAAATAGTTACGTTGAAATTTCGAAAGTTACCTGATTTTGAAGGAAAATGAAAAAGCGTTTTGTTTAGTCACTGTTGAACTTTAAGTTTATTTCACGTATTATACTTTCAATAGTTTATGTTATTATAACATCATTCAAAGAAGTCTATTTTATCATAGATCAGTGTTAAAAAAACAATATACATAATAAATACTACTCGTCCCTTTTCTTTATCAGAATGTTTAAACTTATAACAGTACTATCGTCAAGTTATTCAATGAGACCTTCCATTTGATAACAAACATGGCGTAATTGCAACAGTATATGTAAAAAGTTCCAATGCCTTTTTGGCATTCGATAATTGTTATTCATCTTCCTATAAGTGAGATCTTTAATTCTCACATAATATAACTACAATACTATATACAGAAAATACGTTCTAATGCCCTTTTGGCTCACGCATTTTTTAACGTTATCTATATTACTACATGTATTCTAGAAGAAATTACAGTTTACGTTTAAAGCTTTCATTATAATTTCTGAGGAAGTATTTGTACTTATAGCTACATAAATACAAATTACTCTAGTATTTGTATTTATCGGCACGCCTAAATACAATTACTTACGGTACTTGTACTTATACCTACATAAATACAAATTACTCCAGTAATTGTATTTGCCTTCCTATAAGTACAATTACAAGTATTTGTAATTGTATTTAAATACATTTTTGCTGTATTTGGCACAGCTCTGTTAGGAAGTCTAAGGACAATGCCGAAATTGCCCCAGCAACATGTGTATCCCACTCAATTAAATAAAATGAAAGTGTCCTTATGTACTCAAGTCCTAAGTCACTCAGTAGCAGTTGCAGTAAATATAATGGCATTGTCAGGTATTTTTTCACATTATTAATGCGTTATAATATAATAGTTATATGTTAATTATTGTTATAGAAACCACAATGAAAACTGAGGAGGGTGAACTAAAACTGGAAACATGTGCCATGCAGACAGCACAATTTTTGGAATTTATGGACAAGTTATTTGATAGCATAAATGGCAAAAGTTTTCCAAATAAAGTCAAACCTCTTTGTGGTCCAATATGTAATGATTCAGAACATATTGAATTTTAGGAAAAAGCAATAAGTGTTCTGTGGTCCATGAAATATATTAATACGAAAAGAATTTGTACCACCAACAGTAAAATTTTTTATAAAAACGCTAAAAAATTTCAGAATACTGTACACATACTTAAAGCAAAATGGTTTTAAAAAAATGGTTCCAAGGGTATTTAACCAAGACCCTCTGGAAAACTTTTTTGGTAGAATAACACAAAGAGGAGCAAGATATAACAATGCAACGCCATCAGCATTCACACCATTTTATAAATCATTACTTGTAAATAATTTATCGAGCCGTTCACTTAAAACCAATTGTGAACCTAATGAGTCAGAAATGTTATTAACATTGCATAATCTCATTGTTCAGGTATGTTGAAATTACTAAAGTTTAACACTTCATTTTCTTATCGAAATTTGTTATACAGGAATTTCCTAAAGATGAAAATAAAGAAGAATATACATACGAATATAGTACACAGCATAAGGAAAAGCTAAGCAAACTTGAAGAACAGGCATTGAGATATGTATGTAGTTACCTGTATAAGAAAGCCCAAGTAGCATTTAAAAATTGTGAATGTGCTGCTACTATTTTGGAAGGCAAAGAAAATGAGTCAAATCTTCTAATTACCCTAAAACAATATAGTAAAAATGCCAAACTGCACTATGTTAGTGACATTTTCATGTTCATCATGACAGAAGCACTAACAATATCTAAACAAATGTTATATAAAGATTTGCACAAACCAAGATTTTTTTATCATTTGTTTTGCATTTTAAATGAACGGTTTCATTTCACTCAGTGCCCACATAATGGTGAAATGAAAACATATATTTACCTATTTTATAAAGACAGTTGGCTATAATCTTCTGAAACAATTAAAAAGGATAATTTCTTGACAGGATCGAAGACATATTCAATACAATACCTATAATATTTTTAAAGAGTCCCAAAGGACGTTTTTAAAATGTAGAAAAAAATAAATGAATGACAACAAAAGACGTCTTCATTATAACATTTTTCTGAATAACAATTTCTGTACATAGATAGTATTTTATATTAAGCTGACAACATTGTAATTATTATTATGTAAAAATATAGGCTTGTATGCACTTACATTTTGTTTTATTTTTGCTGGTAAATAGAAATTTAAGTAATACTAAAAATAACATAAAAATATGCCCGCCAATTCATTTGCTTCCCTTTTCCTAAATACTAGATGGCGCTTAAAACATGTTTCCTCTGAAGGGGTGGAAGTGTCTCATCTTTAAAAGGCTTTGTCTATGATCCACATATCGATTGATTGCTCATCAAGATGCCTCGTTGTGTAAGTTGAATTTCCATTTTCAAAATTTTGGGAAAAATCATTAACATTGCTTGTTCGGAATATTTGAATTGGTAAATTGTAAAGTAATTTTGCGATTACTTTGGAGTAACAATTTTCATTGAATCGACATTCGTCGGATTAAGTTAGGTTAAACTCATGGGTGATGATGTACTGAGGTTAAGAACCTTTCTCTGGTGGCCGTTGCATCTTAAAAGTGCTTTCGTTTCATGCGACTGAGCTGTAGCCCAGTCATATTAGGTAAAAAAAGGGGTCAACCTCGGAATGAAAGATAATAAGCTAGAAATTGGTATAAACCTTTATTTTGTCGTTCTAAATGTTCTCTCAAAAGTCACAAATGATACCGTGTCCGCGTCTTAAGATATTGAAGGTCAAAGGTCATAAAAATCGGTTTTTTGTGAATATCTCGCTTTCTATGGCTTAAATGATATTTTTTTTTTAATAAAAGTTGTAGAGTATAAAATTCTCTACAATTTTTGTTTCATGTTTTTTTTTGATACGATCAACCGTTTTTGAGATAGAGCGCGAAAAGTGCGTAGCGCACAGTCATTTATTGTCCAATGTAAGATCAAGCGCGAGTTACGGTTATCAGTACGTTATATAAAGTCAATAATTTATTAAATTATTATAATTATTAAACAATGCCCATTATTTATGGACTAATTATTAATTGTTGATATTTTATTAAAATCAGTAACTTAATTATTTATATTTAACTATTCAACTATAGTATATTATTAATTCTGGAATATATATTTTCAGTTAAAACGTCATTACATACGTTTTCTTCGAAACGTTTAAATTTTTTAATACTTATATACCTGGATATACTTGTCCCTACCCTATGACCTTTTCTATTTATAGCCGGGACAGATGTTCTATTGTATTCAAGGCCACTTTCTCTTTTAAGGGACCACTTTGTATTAGTCAAGATTATTCGTTAGTTTGAAATTGTATCTTCGCAACGACGGACGTACGGTTTTAAGAGCTATGGCTGATTTGTGTTTTATATGTGATAAGTCACTTTCAGAATGTGTTTCTGTGAATGTTGTACGTGGTTTACAAACTTTAAAAACTGCAAGTATTGAAAGAAATGATGGACATATAGACTATTTAAATACTTTAAGTTCTGTGACTGTGCATTCCGAGTGTCGAAAAGTGTACACTAGTAAAAATGCTATTGTTGCATCGAAACGACGCACAGAAGAGGGTGAACCTTCAACGCCAAGTGCACCTCGTAAAAAAAGAAACGAAGTATTTGATTTTAAAAAATTGTGCTTATTTTGTGGCCAAGAAGCTAATGAAGTAGCGGAAAGGAAAAAAAAGGAGAAGTATAGACGGACAATAAGTAATGTAAGCACTCTAGCGTTTAAAGAGAACGTAATAAAAAAAGCAGAAGAACGCAACGATTCCTTAGGAGAATTAGTAAAGGAACGTATACTTTACGAGTATGATTTGATCGCGGCTGAAGCAAAGTATCATACTATTTGCTATACCAACTTTTTAACTCGAGTACCATCTGCTGATAAGAAGCCGCGCCAAGATGATCAAGTCACTCAAGCAATGAAGGAGATTTTTTGTTATATAGAAAATAATGAAGATTCTCAATTTACGTTGAAAGAACTTAAAGATGTCCTTACGGATTACATACCCGACGATAAGACGATTATTACAAAACTACAACAAAAGTATTTAACTGACATAATAATTACAAAAAAAATAGGAGCATTTACAATTATATCTTTCCGTGATACACAGGTTAATGTACTATCAAAAGCTTGGTACGAAAATAAAAAAAGCACCCCTGCAGAAGAACGTTTACGTATTGTAGAAGCTGCTGCGGCAATTATTAGGGAAGATATTAGATCATCTGTAGTCGAAACTAAGACGTATCCACCTCCAAATAAAATGCTAGATGGTATTAATGAAGAAATACCAAAAACATTATTACATTTTTTAGAAGAAATTATATTAAAGAATAGAAAAGGACAAGTAGATCATTTAAAAACAAAATGCACATCTATCAGTCACGCAATAATGGCTTCGATACGAGAACGATCATTTTCATCACAGCTACTATTAGGCCTTTCTGTCTTTCTTCACAGAAGATATGGATCTAAGAAATTATTGGATGTTTTATCAACTTTGGGATTTGCTGCTCCATATAGTAGTACTGTACAGTATGAAGTTTCAGCAGTTTACCATCCACAGCCTCGTATTTTACCATCAGAGTCAGGTGCATTGGTGCAATATGTTGGAGACAATGCAGATATTAATGTCAGTACTCTTGACGGTAATAATACTCTTCACGTTATGGGAATGATAAAAATAGTTACTCCAAAAGATGCTGTCATTTATGATGATCGTATAAAAAAATGTACAACTAAACCAAGTGCAAAAGAGTTGGCAGCAATATCACATGTATCTCTTTTAGCATATGAAAAGCCAGTTGTACCAGGGTACAGCAAGATTCAAGTCCAAAATGTACATGACGATCAAGTACTAATTGAAAAAAAATTTAATGCTGTTGATTTTTTGTGGTTATACGGAAAATGGAAGAATCTTTCACAGTTGCCAGGGTGGAATGGCTATCTTCAACAACTTACGAAAAATAATAAGAATTTTTCAACTTCTCAGGTTCTATTTCTACCTTTCATTGATCATCCGGCTAGTCATTTAGATACAATTTATACCACTTTACATTGTGCTATAAATATTGCCAAGTCACATCAACAAAAGACGTGCATAATTACATTTGATCAACCCCTGTACTCCAAAGCACGTGAAATGATTGCCGCGTCAGATGCAAACTCAGACTTGTCTAAAACAGTTGTCAAACTAGGAGGATTTCATATGCTTATGTCTTTTCTTGGATGCATAGGATATATAATGGACGGTAGTGGTCTTAAGGAAGCTTTAAGTACAATATATGCTACAAATTCGGTCGACAAAATGTTGAATGGTCACGCTTATGCAAGAAGTATTAGAGGCCATACATTATTACGACTTGCATTATCAATGAAGATTTTTGAAGAGATGAAGATTGAAGGTTGTATTTTAGATGAGTTAATTGAACAGATAACTAGTCGCGATGTTTCCTACGAAGATGTTGAAGGATGTACAAGTAGCTCCAACTCGTTAATTGATCAATTTCAAGATAAACTGAATGAATTAAAAGCTCGAGGTCCCACAGCACAGTTATGGGCGCAGTATTTTGAAATGGTATCAATAGCTCTAGATTTCATTCGTGCTGAAAGACTGGGACTTTTTAAAGAACATCTGGATACAGTGCGAAAAATGTTGCCGTATTTTCATGCTGGTGGTCATTTCCTATATGCGAAATCAGCTCATTTATATCTTCAAGATATGATAAAACTGGAGGAGACAATGGATGAACAGAGTTTTCAGAACTTTAAAAACGGATTCTTTACTGTAAAACGAACAGACAAATTTAATTCTGGTACATGGACAGACATGGTAATCGAGCAAAGTCTTATGAAATCTATGAAGACAGAAGGAGGAGTATCTCGAGGCCGAAGTACACAAGAAAGTGTTCTATGTAAGTGGTTATATGCTATGTATGCCACGAATACAATTTGTGAAGAAATTGAACGGTTTTGTAACATTTCTTTGGATTCTGTAGACCAACACGTTGATGCTAGAGATTCACGAATAAAAAGGGATAATACTGATGTTAATAAACTGGTTGATTGGTATACTCTTCATAATTCCTTTCCAAATACAAATCAGTTGGTATCCTTAGCTTCAGGAATCGTTGGAAATGACCAAATTAATTGTCATAGAGCCCATGAACTCGGATTGCAATCTATGGAAAAGATAATTGGTTTGAACTTTAATGAGATAAAGTTAAAACGCGTCGATAAAGTTTTGCCGCTTTCAGCCGTTAACAAATCTGTCACTATTAACGATTGTAAAGTCTCTGTAGATCCATTGTTACTTTTCCAGAGAATAACTGTAAGCAAAAAATTTGAAAGTAATCTACAAGAATATCTTCAATATGAACTAAGCCCGTATCCGACATCTTTATTTGATAGTAATGGCATGAGAAAAACCACGAAAGCGTCGTTATATGACAATATGATACCTGTCGATATCGAGCTTGATGAAAATAATGTAACATACATCATCGACGGTGGATTTCTTCTGCATCGCGTCGTATGGAGCAAAGACGATACTTTCTCCATTATTTTAGATAAATACATTCAATATTTACAAACACATTATGGTTCAGAAATTGTTGTTGTATTTGACGGATATTCGGACAATAGTAAAAATATTAAAGCAATGGAACAACAAAGAAGAACTGCTGCACTTTCAAAATCGTATGAAGTTTGTTTTGACGAAACAATGATTGTGCCAATCAGCCAAGAAAAATTTTTATCAAATCGGTCTAATAAAACAAAATTTATCTACATGCTTGTCGAAAAATTAAAAACTATTAATATCACAACAAAACAAGCCAGAGATGATGCTGATGTTCTCATCATCGAGACAGCTATTGCATTATCAGAACTTCAAAAGACTGCCGTCATCATAGGAGAAGATATTGATTTGCTCGTTATTTTAATTGGGCGTACTCAATCACATCAACAGGAAATTTTCTTTAAAAAAGTTGGGAAAGGCAATGTTAAGACACAAATATACTCTTCCAAAAGTTTTGATCAATATCCTCATACTAAAAAACACATTCTATTTTTACACGCATTTAGTGGCTGTGACACAACTTCTGCGCTATTTAAAAAAGGAAAAAAAACTGTTACTAGAGCATTGGAGAAAATTCCCAATTTGGATAAACTGGTGGAAGTATTTCAACAAGAAAACTGCCCGGTACAAACATTATTTGAAAATGGAGTGCGCATCTTGTTGGCATTATATAATGCTCCAAAATCTGAGGACAACATTGATCATTTTCGCTACACGCAATTCATTAAATTAACGAAACTAAATAAACCTGTACAATTGTCAACGCTTCCACCAACAAGTGTAGCAGCTCATCAACATATAAAGCGCGTCTACTACCAGATTCAAACGTGGTTAGGGAATGACTTAGAACCTCAAGAATGGGGCTGGATGCTTGAAAATGGAATCCTGAAGGCCATAAGAACGTTATTACCTCCAGCACCAACCAAACTACTAAATATAATATTTTGCAATTGCAAAAATGGTTGTGGTTCCCGCTGTGGATGCCGAAAATCAGGGCTACTATGTTCTTTAGCTTGTGGCCAGTGCAATGGACAAGCTTGCCTGAACGCTGCACAATATCCAAGTAATCCCGATGAAGAAAACGCATACGATCCTGAAATTCTGGAGGGTTTGGAGATGAATATGACCGATAATGAGGATGATGACAATGAATTGAACGTTTTCGAGCGACAACAAGAAGAAGACGACGAAGAAGATGAAGATAACTAGCTTCTATTCACAATTTTATTATAATTAAAACCAATAAAAATTCTTATAACATTTAAACTGACATTTCAACAAATGTATAGTATGGCATATTTAATGATAAATAAAGATATGCATTAAATATATCCCCTTATTGTCTTTTTAACTGAAAATATATATTCCAGAATTAATAATATACTATAGTTGAATAGTTAAATATAAATAATTAAGTTACTGATTTTAATAAAATATCAACAATTAATAATTAGTCCATAAATAATGGGCATTGTTTAATAATTATAATAATTTAATAAATTATTGACTTTATATAACGTACTGATAACCGTAACTCGCGCTTGATCTTACATTGGACAATAAATGACTGTGCGCTACGCACTCTTCGCGCTCTATCTCAAAAACGGTTGATCGTATCAAAAAAAAACATGAAACAAAAATTGTAGAGAATTTTATACTCTACAACTTTTATTTAAAAAAAAATATCATTTAAGCCATAGAAAGCGAGATATTCACAAAAAACCGATTTTTATGACCTTTGACCTTCAATATCTTAAGACGCGGACACGGTATCATTTGTGACTTTTGAGAGAACATTTAGAACGACAAAATAAAGGTTTATACCAATTTCTAGCTTATTATCTTTCATTCCGAGGTGAAACCCCTAAAATGACTGGGCTACTGCTCCAAGTCATTTGTTGGACTTGCCTTGTTCTTTTCAATAAGACGGGTTGTTGTTGCTTTTCCCCTTGAAGACCATCTATTTTACTGGTGTGTGGACATTGTGTGGAGAACTTATTGATCGTAAAAGTTATGTTAATTATTTTATGTAGCAACATTATTTTTCTTTAAAATGCAATTATTTAAAACAATTGTATGTCAAACGTGAAACACTGAATCAATAATTGTTAAAATGAAGTATATATAAGTATATTGAACTGGTGTCGATTATGTGACAACACCAGTCAAATACCCACAAACACATACAGTCACCCCTTAAAACCCCTTGAATACAGGCAACCATATATACATCGGCGATGCTTAAAATTGGACCCTTGTATAAGAGTACAGGTAAAAATTCCTAACAATTAATGCAGATTATACTAACAAATCTAGTAAATTCTGAGAACCCCTGCAAATTGTAAATATTAGAAAGAAATTCACCCCCAAATTTAGAAAACCAAACCAATGACTACTCTTTTCAGGAACCCCAACTGAAACCCCCGTATTAAATACTAAATATTAGAATTAAATACCTGATTAGTTTAAAATACACATTAGTCTTATTTTTATACTTATATTTAGCAAATTTCCACAATACAACAATAATTAGTTAAGTGTTATATAGGCAAAGTAATAATATAAAATGAATCTGACAGCCATTACAAATGGCCAATTTTAAATTACAAATTTCAACATTTATCATCACACTACGATCATATACTATACTCAAGAGTAAAATGTCACAAAAGGTTACAGGTTCAAAGTGAAAGCAAGGTTGATAGTATCGAAAGCATCATCCTAAACTTTGGCAAAAGTATAGCGCATACATGACAAATTGTTATCTAAAAATGCATAGCTTAAAACTAAAATAAACTAATGGTGAACATAAAAAACATTTAAACCATAAACTAGGTTACAAGTTACAAGCATGGTAACAAACAATAAAACTCTTAGATGCGCACATTAAAGTTAAGCATCATTTGAATTTTCAAATTTCGATGCGCCATATTGTCAGAAGCATAATTAATTTCAAATATTTCATATACATAATTAATGTAATTATAAATAAACTCTAGCAGTTACAAAGTCTATCGAGACGCATTTACGTTGGAATATTTTTCAATGTCGTATTTACAAGTTGAGTACAGATATTTAAATAAGCATTTTGAATAATTTGACAGTTGTCAACATAGGTAAAAGAAAAGTTTTATAATATTAATTACAAGCTATTTAGATAATTTAAAAAAAGGTGGTATAGATTAAGAAAAGGTCATAGTTTCATGTTATAACAGTAATTCGTAAATAAATTAAAAGACCATTTAGTTATTACACTTCAAAAACTAACCACACTAATTTTTTGTATAAAGAAAGATTTTAAAAAGGATTAAAAGATGAAAAAATATTATATGTATTTATAAGTTTAATTTGTAAAGGTAAAGTTCTACTAAAAAGGCATTTTAAGCCAAAATTCTGATATTTAAATTTATTTTATTAGCGTCTATGACGTCATCGACATATGAGAGTCGAAATGCTAAATTTGCCCTTTAAATTTTTAAAAAATGTGTTTTTCTAAAAGAAAACGAATTAAAGTAATTTTATTGTACCGATTGAAAGACGATTTAATTTAACTAAGATAAAACATGATTCCACAAATATTCAAAAATAAACTTGCCCGTAAAAAGACTTTGTAAAATATTACTGTATAAATTTCCATGGTTACGACGTCCACAACAGAAGATTGATATAAAAAGGCACATCCGACGAGAAGCGGCATTCACTTTTATTCATTTTTTTGAATTCATTAAGATTCATTGTCAATCATATTCGATATTCGCATTCGATTTCAATTTTCATTAGTGTTAGACGCATTAATATTCATTATCGATTCATATCGATATCCAGTAGCCGTCAAAGTTGTGATACATTCAATTAAGCCATAAATTGTCTGCTGAGTCATTTTCCACGAGCGAGTTAGAAGGTCACCAATTGAAGACGTTCGAGCTAGACATCAGTGGGGTGAGACGGATCAATCTCAAGCTGCAACATAACCAGAAACATTGGAGATATTACTGACCAGCCTTAAACGTTACCGAACTAGGTCAAGGACACACCGTACGCCGACTTACCAGAAAACTGGGAGGCCCCTTTAGAACTAGGACACGAGTTGCAACGACGGAGAATCACACCCCTTTGGACGAAGTACCTGTCCTTAAACAATACAAGGAATTAGTACACAGAAGGTACCAAGTCTGTTATTAGTACATGCACCTTTTTCTTGACACAAATTTGGGTCAAATCTAAATCGATGTCACATTTGTGTAACGTCTTTTAATTCGATCATTTCTATAAATTAATTATCAGAATATACTTACAGTTAAATTTTATCCTATCTCATTTTTATGCAATCCATTTTAATAGTTTGTACATAAGGGTCAAACTCGTATACTTTGCTTTGATTTAAATACATCAATTTTGTAGAACTTCTGCCTAAATAACTGCTGTTCTTGTACACAACAAAAGTGTATTGTTTAATATAAAAAGTTTATGGACATTGTTGATTGTCATCCTGTTTATGGGATTTGTTTATTTATTTCTCATAATTTTTCATTGTTGTATTGTCGTAGAAATTCATTGATATGTTATAAATAAATTCAGATCTGTTGTTTTCATATATAAAGTGTTTGTTTTCATCACTGTTAAAACCCATTCTTCATTTATAAGAGGTACACATATTCTGTTTGGAGCCCCAGCATTAGAGCTGTTTCTCCAAGTAGACCTTACAGGTTAGATTCTCCAAGATCGTCACACGACAACTGGCAAGCATGGTATCCCGGACTAAGGTAAATCAAATCTCGAACCTCCTTAACGCCCTGTAGATAACACAATTAGAGTCACTTAGATATCATCCACTTAGATAATCACATCACTTTTAAATTTCTTTTTGGTTACTTCAACATACACACGTACACAATAGTCATAGCGATTTCGCGCGTAATTCAGTGTTTGTTCCACCTCTTGGATAAAGTCTATCCCGATCTTGCGCAGTCATACGTTGAATGCCGCGAAATTTTTGAATTATTAATAACGTTGTATTTATCTATTAGGATAATTTTTGAGATACTAAATGATACATAAACTAAACATATAATTTCTCTCCGTTTTTATAGAATGCAACCCCCTTTAGCTAGCCGGCCAAATCATAATAGAAAAGTTAATGGTTCAGTAGATTATTGTGTTTAGCAGTTTTTTTTAGGATAAAGTAAATTAAGCGCTCTAAGTCTCATTAGCTCTCCATTCATTATTATATCTTGGGGCTTGGTAAAATACACCCTTGAACCCCTATTACATTTTAGCCGCGCAAATTAGGGCCTTATAAGAATACCTACCCCCCTATTACAATATATACTCAAAAAATGTAAACAAAAATTATATTACATAAAGGGCAAAGAACAAAAATAACGTTTCTGAAATAATTTTGGATAAAAGATTTTCATCTTCATTGTTATTCCAAGCAAGTTGTACAAACAGTTCAACAGATGTGATGATCCCAACTCCAACATCTAGTACTTCTTCTATGGAAAATACAGAAAATACAAATGCTCTGATAACATGAACCAAAACCTTGTTCGTAACTGGGGATATGACCAAACTGGCATTAATTAATTTAATATCTAGCCATATAGATGATTTAAATAATCCAAGAAAACGTAAGAGCACATTTGACTTAGTATAGAAGGATCTTGAAAGCAGTGGATATAACAATATAAACTGAAGTATAATACAAAATAAATGGCTTCGTAGCTACAAGGTCTCAAAAGATAAAAAGATGAAATCAGGTCAGTCACCCAGCCGTTTTCAATTCTTCAATCAGATTGATGAAATAGTGGGTAATAAACCCTCACATAGTAGTAATCATTCACTCAATAGTACAGATGATAATAACACATTATCATCTGTACAAGTAAGTAAGACAGAGCTGATGCTGTTGTTGAAAAAGAAGGAAATGGAGATGCATCGGAAATTAAAGTAAAAGACAGTAGAAAAAGCAGTAAGAAATTGCTTCAAATGGAATATTTTCAATGGAAGAAGAAGCAGTAGGAAAAAAAAAAGAACACCGACAAGAGCGACCAAAAATTGAAAAAGTTAGAAACTGAAAACCAGAAATTTGCATTATTAAAGCAATTTTTAGAAAGTAAGAAATAAGGACTTATGTAAAATTGATAAAATAAACTTTAAATATTTATGTAAATTATTTATATGTTCATTTTTTATTGCTTTAAATAGTAGGTTTTTTATATAATAACTTGTTTTGAATAAAAAATATTTCCTTCACTTTTGTTTTCTCTTAATTTTTATATAATGTTCATAGATCAAATAGAAAGCAACTATTCAAATTAAAAAACATAATAATGAAGATATTTTATTGAAATATTAAAAGTGAAAGTTGCATATAAAAATATATCAAAGAAATTTTCATATTTATTGCCAATCAAACATTTTCTTAAATATTAATTGTTGCTTTTTAGTACTTGCATCTCTGAAATGACACTTCCGTCATGGAATAAAATATTTTCGGTGTTTTTGATCCACTTCAACTTCTATGGAGTCATCCTATCAATACATAGGTTGTATAGAACACAACCCAGCTAGCAATGACACGTGATTATTACGTTGATTTTCGGAGATTATGAACCCTAGACCCCGGTTACCTATAAGCCACGTCGACAACACGTCGTATTTGACACAACTTTATGACGTGATCGCTTTGACGTACATTTTCTGAACATATATATACAGGGTTAGTTAAAAGTATGGAGACGGCGATTTATTGTCGTTAATATTCATTTTAGAGAATTATGTTCAATATAAAAGTTTGTTAGGATATTTTGATCTATATTTGAGAATATTTGATTTTTTTTTGTTCAATTGTTTTTTAGTTACGCCTGTCCGCGCAGTTTTTTTAAATGGGAACTAGTGAATTTTACTCTACCATTCGATAGAGAATTTTTTTCTCTTTACAATAATATTTTTGTTTTTTTTAATAACTTTTACAAGAAAAATTAAACAAATTAATAACAAAGTAAATTAAAGTAAGTGTTCAAATTGTCGTCCATTGGTAATTTGACAATGACCCAATCGATTTACAAAACACCGAACAGAGTTCTGTAAAAAATTTCAGGGAATTTCTTGTATCGTTCTGGTAATTCGGATTTGTAAATCTTCGACGTTATCGGGCTTATCTTCGTAAACTTTGTTTTTTACGTATCCCCAAAGAAAAAAATCTAAAGGACTTAAATCTGGCGAACGGGCTGGCCATTCAATGGTTCCTCGTCTTCCAATCCATCTGTGGGGAAAAACGTTGTCCAGTTATTGACGAACATTTACACCATAATGTGGTGGGGCGCCATCTTGCTGGAACCAGATACTGTCATGGGGCAGGTGTTCATTGTTTTCATGTGGATAGAGCGTAGCACAAGCAGGTATTACTTCATTTTGCAATAACTGCAAATACAGACCCGAAGTTAAATTGCCATTGATGAAAAAGGGACCGATAATATGACCGCCAAGAATGCCAACCCAAACATTAACCTTTTGGGGGTACTGCGTATGGTGCTCCAAAAACCAAAAGGGATTTTCCGATGACCAGTATCTGCAGTTATGTCTGTTTACTTCACCGGTAAGGCAAAAAGTAGCTTCGTCAGAGAAAAGTATATTGTTGACAAAATTTTCATTATTATTGCAAATATTTAACATTTCTTCAGAAAATTGTAATCTCCTATCAAAATCATCTTCCCTTAACTCG
Source organism: Amphimallon solstitiale (assembly GCA_963170755.1). Classification (NCBI taxonomy): domain Eukaryota; kingdom Metazoa; phylum Arthropoda; class Insecta; order Coleoptera; family Scarabaeidae; genus Amphimallon; species Amphimallon solstitiale. The sequence continues at coordinate 49,676,555 of OY720677.1, read as the reverse complement.
TGTACAAGCTGTACCTTATAAGGTTTATACTTTTCACTTTTTAGAAATGACACGATCGATGACTGCGAAATATTGAAATTGACCGCTAATTGATTGGTTGATAAATGAGGATCTTCAGATACAGCCAATAAAATATCCAGTTTGTTATCATCGCTTTTTGCTGTTCTAGGTCTACCACTCCTTGGCAAATCTTTAACGCTACCAGTTTGTTCAAAGCGTCTTAAAGTTTTACCAACAACGGATTTAGAAATTGGATTTCTATTTGGATGCGTATCATTAAATAAATTACAAACGTCTTGTAAACTTCTGCGTCTATCTCCATAACCCAACATCATAAGTATTTCAATTCGTTCATGTTCACTTAAACTCGCCATTGTTAATATTAACAGCAACAAATTGCACAAATGAATTATTTCTGTCAAAGATTTGACGTACACAATAACCACTGATAAAATTATGTCGCTCAAGTTTGTTTATCGCATCGCTTCTGTCTATCTGCGATGTACCGAACATCTGTGAAACACTTGAACCGACCTTTTCTCATAAAAGTTATTAAAATGAATTTAAAAAAAACAAAAATATTATTGTAAAGAGAAAAAATTCTCTATCGAATGATAGAGTAAAATTTACTAGTTCCCATTTAAAAAAACTGCGCGGACAGGCGTAACTAAAAAACAATTGAAGGAAAAAAAATCAAATATTCTCAAATGTAGATCAAAATATCCTAACAAACTTTTATATTGAACATAATTCTCTAAAATGAATATTAACGACAATAAATCGCCGTCTCCATACTTTTAACTAACCCTGTATATAGAAATTATAATTTTGTTTTGTTTTTGTGATTCAGTTGTGGCAGGAATGTAATTCCCTGTAAAGCGAAAATATTATCTAAATTTAAATTCATGGTATCATCAAAAACGCTTATGTATTGTTTTAAATTACACCGGACCCATATCCAACCCAATACATTTTAATTTTTAATATTATGTATGTAATGGGTTAAAAACCGTAAAAGTTTATATTTATTTATTATTATTATTATTATTATTATTATTTGCAAAAAGATACTTACATTTTTCGCGCTAAAACCTACATCTGTTTTTCTCGGGCGTTGGCCAGTTGGAGTTACGCACGCGTAAACGTTTTGAATAGGATTGTGAATAGGGTAGAATAGGTACATACATACGTATGTATAATAATAATTAAGGCTCGGATTATATGCAAAATACATATTTGTTATTAAGAGGTATATCAACAAAATTGTATGTTTTCTATGCATACCTAATTTCTTTTGATTAAAATAAGCCAATTAAAAAATGCATATTTTGCATATTTCGGCAACTTCGTGCATATATTAGGAAATATTGCATATGTGTGCATATTTTCTTCCAATCACAAATTTCACAAAAGATGTTTATAAATAAGCCCGGATTTATGCCGTTTTTTTCGAAATGAACATATAACCAAATGCACTTTCACCAACTTGTTTAGAATAATGTTAGAGTAGAGGGAATATATACCATGTGCTTGCAGGCGACCTGCGTATAGGGCTTACTGTAAGATAAAACGACGACACCGAGAGTTTGTATGAGTTAGTACGAGAAAGCAATATACAAACTGCAGTACAGCTGCTATCTATCCTTGTTGCCCTGCTTAAACGGAGAGTCAGTCTAGCCCGTTCTAGCCTCAGCGTAAATGTACTCGAATCCCCACTTTTCCAACACTACACTCGACCAAAAAGCGGTTTGTATATTGCTTTCTCGTACTAACTCATACAAACTCTCGGTGTCGTCGTTTTATCTCACAGTAAGCCCTATACGCAGGTCGCCGGCAAGCACACTGTATAGAGAGCCCATCAAATAGGGAAATCGGACAACATAAAATTTCGAGTAAATCCTGCTATAATGTGCTGGTATCTGGTGGTAGAAAGCAGTTAAGACAACTATTACCATCTATACACTAACAACGAAACTAAACCATACGGAATTTATTTGTAACTGTAATCCGAGAACTAAATAAAAACACCAAAAGTAGATTATGAATGAAATATACACACATAAGTATCCTATCAAAGAGATTTATTGCTTACTGTCAACAAAAAAATTTACGGCTTTTTCAAAAAAACTTTAAATATATTCTGACACCAGTATTTATATCTTATAAATGACTTGCTTTTTACTTTTTTATACCCATATTTTCTGCCTTAAAAGTGTAAGTAATCTTTTGCTATATAATTATTTAACTCTGAAAAGCCTGCTCAGAATCACAGTTTAGGGAATAATATTTCGAATTGACATCAAACATTGATGCTTTTGACTGATTTATTGCTTTTTAATTATCGATTGCCCTTGTCTTAATAGTAATTTTTAAATTCAACTGTTAAAGAATTGCACAAATTAACTTGGGAAATTGCACATACTGTTTTATAAAAATTAGAAGTTTTAATATCTGTCATAAAATATTTTACTGTTATAACAGGTTTTTATGAAATGTAATTGTTAATATTTAGGATAACCTAATTAAATAGAACAATTCTATTTTCTAAATGTGCAATATAGGTGTAAATATTAATAACTTGAAATTATTTTTAATGAGCGTGCAGAAAAAAGTATAATCCAATTTAAAAATAAAAGACATTTCCTGTTTTACCGGACAGGATATTTTTATTCATTCATTCATAATTTCTTCATATTTAAAGTTTTTCGGCTTAAGACCTATTGTACATATAATACTTATTACCGCTACATTCAGAAGATTTATTAATCAGAAACTAATTACCCCGCAAATAAAAAAAATGTATAAGGTTGTGTTTGTTTATACAGCGTGTCCAGATTTGGATGTTCACAATTGGTATATCGGTTATTAGAAGACTAGAGGAACGGTTAAATGGGGAATGTTTTACAGAATTCAGTGCTCGCAACAAATCTCATTTCAAATTCATTCGGACTTTTTACAATTTTGAAATATTTTGAAAAAACCAATATTTGCCGATTTCAATTTTCCTCAATAACTCGATAACGCCTAATGCGATCGCTTTTAAACTCTAACATTATTGAGACACTTTTTTAAGACAAATTTTTTGATGTTAACAGTAACCCCCGATTTTCATTTGTTTCCAGGTTCGTAGTGCTATCTTTTGTTTTTCTTATGGTGGCCATAGTGGATTTTTAATTAGGTATATAGTCCTTAAAAATAGCTGTTCAATAATGTACAACATGCCTAATAAATCTTTATTTACACGAGAGATATGAACAATCTAATACGGAATTAGTGGGCTATGAAATTAAATGGTAGTGTAAAACAAACGATAAATAACCTCTGTCATTTTTGACATGTAAATGTGCACTGAAATTGGTGGGAGATTTAGAACTTTGTCTAAGAAATTACCGTTAATCATGGATATTAATAAGAATTGTGATATTGGCACACACATTTTCAAATAAGTAAAGGCTGATATGTTGGAAGTTTATTTCAAAGTAAATAGAATTTCTGAAAATGCTTGCACAAGTTACGCTCAGCGTTTTTCGGAAAGACCACAACCACACCGGACAATTTTTAGCAGAATAATCAGAAATTGAATGAACTATGGAAGCTTCGAACAAAAAAGATCGATCAAGTTAACAATGCTGATATACTTCAAAATAATATTTTACAATATGTTATGAACAATCCAAGTACATCAGTACGTCGAGTGGCTCGAGAAACTGGAATTCCGAAATCTGGTGTTTAGAGGACGTTGAGAAAAAACAAATACCACCCATACAATTCCAATTTAGCAGGTGGTTTCTACAAAATTGTGAAGATGATATTGATTTTCCTAGGAAAATACTTTGGACAGATGAAACACGGTTTACCAACTGCCGAGTGTTCAATAGGCATAACTATCATCACTGGTCTACTGAAAATCCACATTTGGTAAATCATAGAAGATTTCAAGTTCTATTTGGTTTTAATCTCTGGTGTGGTTTGATTGGTACGAACTTTTATTGACTTCTTTTTTGTTTTTTATTATATTATCAGTATCATCTTCACATTTTTGTAGATACCACCTGCTAAATTGTAATCTTCGCTGATAGTCATTATCGCTTTTTGTTCGAAGCTTCCATAGTTCACTAAATTTCTGATTATTCTGCTAAAAATTGTCCGGTGTGGTTGTGGTCTTTCCTGAAAACACTGAGTGTAACTTGTGCAAGCATTTTCAGAAATGCTATTTACTTGCAACATATCAACCTTTACTTCATTTGAAAATGTGTGTATCAATATCAATTCTTATTAAACTCCATGCTTAACGGTAATTACTTACACAACGTTCTAAATCTCCCACCAATTTCACTGCACTTTTAGGCTCGATTCACACTATGATGCCGTTCACGGTTCAATCTCACTCCGTTCCCGGTCCGGTCAAATATTCTTAAACAAGAAAGAATCAGAGTATTCACATTATCGTCTCGCTCTAGGTCCGATCCGATATCGCTCCGGTACCGGTTCGTCGAAAAGAATATTTGACTGGAGCGAGATCGGACCTGTCATGGCTTGTACTGACAGTGTGAATACGCTTTTGCTTCAACTCCAGTCTTTCATCGGTCGTGCAACGAGATGTTACATTATTTTTTATTATTATGGCTAGTAATAAAATGTGGAATTCTGAAAAAGGTAAATATTTATGCGTGTAATTTATAACATTTGATTATAAATAATTACACTATAATTATTTTTGCCAACTTTTCTATAAGCGTTTTTTTCGAGAAAAATGTGTGTATGGTAAAATTGGCAAACATTTTAAAAGAATAGTTGACTGTTTTGCACTTTTAAAAAATATTTTCTATACAAAGTAAAAAAAAATAAATTGAATATAAATTTGTATTTATTATTTCCAGATGAAATACTTATTGAATTAGTAAAAGGTAAACGCGGCTTATATGATTTGCAGTCACAGTATTATAGTGACAATAATTATAAAAGAAAAATGTGGAACGAGGTTGAAGAAGCAATTGGATTACCTGGTAAGTAAAACACAAAAGTTATACAAAATTTGATATTTAATTAATTGTTTCATTGCTTTATTCTAATTACATCGTAAGATTTTCTTGCCACTGAACCTTCAGGAGAATTGAAGAAATTTTTAAAAATATCCCTCGTCTGAAATGCTTCTGCTTGTGAATTTCCTCCATGTCTTCTTAGATTCTGCACGTGGTTAGTATTAATACATTCCAAGTTATTCTCGAAATTGATGATTCGAGTATTTCTAATAATATTATGCAGAATGCATGTTGTTAAAATTATTGTGGATGCATTTTGAGGATGAGCTCTGAGTCTTCTATTGTACACGCGAAAAGTTTGTGATAAAATACCGAATGCACATTCAACTAATCTTCTTCCTCTACACAAACGATAATTAAATATTCTTTTCGCATTATCTTCAACATTTTTCGATCGTGGGTAAGGCCGCATTAAATATTTTTTTAGCGGAAACGCTTCATCTCCCAATATGACGTACGGTGCTATTATGTTTGTCCCTGGTAGAGGTGAGTCTATTGGAACATTCAGGGTCGCATTTTCCAGTCTTTTTCCCAATGCAGAATTTGCAAAAATTCCACCATCACTGTTTTTTCCATATGACCCAATATCCACAGCAACGAATTTGTAATTGGCGTCTACCAACGCCAAAAGAACTATTGAAAACGTCTTCTTATAATTGAAATATAAAGATCCACTGTTTGCTGGAGCTTCTATTGTTATGTGTTTGCCGTCTAAGGCTCCCAAACAGTTTGGGAAATTCCACATGCTCCATATTTCATCTGCTATTTGTAGCCATTTTTCTTGAGATGGAATTGGAATATACTCTGTTAAGAACACTTCGTTAATTGCTCCGCAAATTTCGAGAACGATGCTCTGTACTGTCGAATGGCCAAGGCGATAACTAAACGCAATTGTTCGGTAGGAATCCCCTGTAGACAAAAATCTGAAAACGAAAAGATTTCACAGTATTTGTTTTGTACTATACATAGTTTCACTCATGAATGTTTTTTTTATCATAGGAGCAAAGAATCGATGGGAAGGACTACGAACTCAATATCGAAAATACCTCGCTAAGTTGAAGACCAAAAGTGGCCAAGCAGCTACAAAAATTTGTAAATGGCGATATCACGATCAAATGCAATTTATTAATGAATTTATAAATTGTGATAGACCACGAATATATACTATTATCGATGAGGAAGGAGACAATGCAAATATTCATGATAAGGATATCGAAGAGACAGATGGACGAACAGTTGTGTCAAAAGAAATTGATGCCAGTGAAGAAGTTGATCTGGACATTGATCCTGTCAATACGTTCACAAGTAATGTACCGCCGGCTCGCAAAAAACAAAATAAACAGAAAAATACAGGAGTGCAACAGGAAAATGCATTATCGACCTTAATGAAGTATATTTTAGATAAAAAAGCACAAGAACGTACAGCACATCCCATCGACAATTTTTTTGCATTAATTGCTGGCACCGTTAAAACATTTTCTGCTGTTGATCAACATTTTATAAAAACGAAAGTATTCACTCTTGTGAGTGAAATTGAAGAAAAATATATCACAGCTGCTTCTTCGCCCGTCTTATCATCGGCATCTGTTCATCATTGCCAAGTATCACCTGCCCCATCTACATATTCAACATCGTCATCATCATCATTTAATTTCGCTGAAGTTAATCAACCTCACTCACAAGATCCCTCACGTGATTGCCCAACACCATTATCGCAACATTCATGTTATGACAAAAACCTGCGACCAACAACATCAAGGATTATTTCTGCTCCAAAAACATCTGAAACTGTGCACTCTCAAACACAATATACCCTACCTCCGTTTTCATCTCCGCTGTCAACGCATTACACAATAAATACTGAAGAGCAACACCAAACGACTCTATATGAAATGAGTCCAGCAAGCAATCGCAATTAGCAATTATCCAAAAACCTGCCACAAAAATGCAGGCAGCTAATATGAAAATAAGTTGCGCGATACAGATTATTACTCACAGTCCGTATAATGACATTTAAGCTACTATTTTGCTACGTTATTTTTATGCGACACGCATGCTACATGATGTTAATAATCTTTACATACGAATTTTGTTGAATACGTTTCATTTAGAATAGGGTTTATTAGAATAAATTTTAGTTTCATGTAACAGTATTATTACTTACCTTAAACAAACCATCAGTTTTTCTCGTAAAGAAATCGTCTCAAGAAAAGAGGTGTTTGTTTTTGAAATTTTGCACTGAATTTTTTTCAAAATCATTTCAAATGTTCCTGAGTCCATTTGACAATATTGTAAAAATTTTTCTTCATCGTCTATCAAATGACGATATAAAGTGTGATATTCGCCTTCTTCTTTTCTTTTTATTAAACTGGGATGTATCCACATTCTTCTTCTTTTAATTTTACGTTGCAATTTTTTTTTTATTTGTATCCTCTTCATCCAAAATAATAGCTGTTATTGCTAATTCTTCAACTGAAAAATTAAATGCCATTTTTTGGAGAGTCAAATTGATCTGATGATTTCAAAAAACATCCTAGTCGACCAAGGATCGAGCCAGACTGATATGAGACTAGTAGTGTGGACACAGCAAGATTTGATCGGACCGAGACCGGAGCGAGAATGTGAGACTAGTAGTGTGGACACAGCGAGATTTGATCAGCCCGAAACCGGAGCGAGATTGAACCGTGAACGGCATCACAGTGTGAATCGACCCTAAAGGCCCCTACACACGGACGTAGATGACTTAAGACATGTACGTGCATACATGAACGCGCAAACAATATCGTCAATGTGGACGCCAAATAAAGCCACGTTGTTGAATGCACAATCAGAAAGAACGCTACGATGATGTTTCTGTCTTCGCCAGAAATTTTGTACGTACGCGCATGCAACTGGATGCAAGTTTCAACGTGTGGAGGCGAATTGGCGTTAATGCATCAGTAGCGTCGGTAAGTTAAGAATATCTCGAAACTGGTGTTGTAGCATAATAAACATTCATATCTATTTTAATAAATTGATTTATTCCAGGTAAAGATTTGTAATCACGAATAACGATGTCTGACTGTAGAACAATGTCCCGTGAGTTCCTGCGTGAATTTATTGAAATGTATAGAGAACAGCCCTGCTTGTGGCAGACAAAATCAAAAGAATATTTGGATCGGAATAAAAAAAATGAAGCCTACAAAGTGTTGGTCAAGAAACTGCAAAGTATACAGCCAAACGCGACAAAAAATACAGTTATCAATAAAATTAATAGTTTACGTGGAGGCTTTCGGAGAGAACATAAAAAAGTTCAAAGCTCGTTGAGAAGTGGTACAGGAGCGGATGATGTATACGTACCTTCACTATGGTACTATGATCGTCTTCTGTTTCTTCGAGACCAGGATACACCGCGAGAGTCAACTTCGAATATTTTTTCCAGTGATGTTGATGAGTACAACTTCGAGGAGGAAGGCAGTGAGGAAGGTGGGAACTTTGCTGAGTTTGAAAAAGAGGTAGGTACAAATAAAATACATGTCGTGTGGGCTATTTTATATGGAGTTAAAAACGTATAATTTCTAAAAGTATAATAATGGTTTGAATTCAGGCTGCTGTTAAATTATCATTCGTTCTTGCCAAAGTACTGCTCCTTCTTCATTAAAATACTGCATAAATGATTGTCGAACCTGATTTGCTTCTTGGCCAAAGTTTCTACCATGGGTACGTTGCAGGTCAGCTAGGTGGTTTGGATTTGCCCTCAGCCCCTCTTGCACACTTCCATTTAGTGTATTTTCTTGGTCCAAAGAATCCGGTGGTGTGTATGCGCTACCGCAGTTTTTCCTTAAGAAATTATGAAGCACGCAGCAAGCCATTACCACTTTGTCTATTGATTCTAAATGCAAACAGATAGCTGTGTGAAATATTTGAAATCTTGCTGCTAGTATCCCAAAAGAATTCTCAATTTTGCATCTTGCCCGAGATAATCGGTAATTAAAAATTTTTCTGTCATGATTGAGATCCTTCTGGCTGTAGGGTTTCAAAAAGTCAGAACGTAACGCAAAAGCTTCGTCACCAACGAACACGACCGGAAGTTGTCTTTGACTATTTTGTGGATTTGAGGGGTGTGGTAGACGTAAAGTTCCATTTTTCAATTTCTCATAGAACTTAGTATATGCAATAACTCCTCCATCTGATATTCGACCGTTAACACCAAAATCACACATTATAAATTCGTAATTTGCATTACATATCGCCATGAGTACTAAGCTATTGTAGCCCTTGTAATTATAATAATATGCTCCACTACCTGGTGGCGGTATTATTTGAACATGTTTCCCATCTACTGCCCCCGCGCAGTTAGGAAAGTTGCAACGTTCTTCAAACTCTTGAGCAATGCTTTTCCATGCTGCTTCAGTTGTCGGAAACTGAAAATGAGGTTATTATGTATTAATATACAAATTGTTTCCTTGTTACAGACAAGTGATAATTCTGGTAATGTTCAGAGTCAGAATGAGGCCCATTTAGAAAATGATCTGCATTCACCATCACCTTCAACCTCTACCACAGCTATGAGTGAGAACACCCAAGCTTCATCCTTAGCAAACACTGATTTGTCTACTCCTTTATTAAATAAGAGACGTAGGACAAGAAAATGTCCTACTCAAATTGTAGGTAAAGCAGATCAAATATTGGACGTTGTTAGTGCAAGACTTAATACTCCCGTGGATGAGTTTGCTCTTATTGGAAAAAATGTTGAACTTAAGCTGAGGCGATTACCAAAGGAGACCAAAATTTACACGGAAAAATTAATTAACGACTTATTATTCCAAGCAGAGCTAGGAAAGATCACTGAACATACGAGAATAATTACATCAGAAATTCCAAACAACAACAGCATGTTTCATCATACACAATTCAATTCTGGGTGGGACCGATCATCAGCATCCAATAATTATCAGTCACTTACTTCTGTGGACCGTTCATCCCCAAGTAATTCTACTTCTAATTATTATGCTTCCTTTAATCCCTTACATGATGCTTATAACACTGACCATTAATTTAAGGTTTCTCCACATAATATAGTGTTTTGTTATAATAATCATTATTTCCTGTTCTGCGTTGTTTCGTTTAAAAATAATATGTATTTTGTTCAATAAAAGTTTTTCTTACCTTCATGTATTCCTTTTGTAAGACTTGGTAGATGACTTGACATGTTTCGGGAATAATTTTACTTAAGGCTTGCGGAGATATAATAGTAGTAAATTTTAAGTCTTGGTAATTCCTTCCGGTGGCCAAATATCTGAGCGTTGCAGTTAACCGTTCGTGTGCAGTTATGGACGCTCTCATTATTGTGTCTTGCCGTTTTATTAATGGAGTGACCATGTTCAAGAGTTTTAAATAGGTATCTTCATCCATCCTAAGATAATTGCGCCAATCATCGGGTTCTAATCTCAATTCTTCTAATAGGTTAATGTGTGAAAACGTTTGTCGTTTCAGGAGCCACCCCTTAGACCACATGCGGCGACGATTTTTCACTTTTTGGGTTTTCTGTTCGAGGACATAAGCGCACGCCACTGCCACTATAGCCAAATCATCGTCTTCCATAAACATCGTCCGAACACCCTGCCTTCGTCGATTATTACTGAACTAAAACTATGATCATGTGCGTGCGTGTGTAGGCAAAGCGTAGCGCAATTTTTGGTTGCACGCTGATGTATGTACGTGCATGTATTAAGTCATCTACGTCCGTGTGTAGGGGCCTTTACATGTTAATAATGACAGAGCTTATTTATCGTCTGTTTTACACTACCATTTAATTTCATAGCCAACTCTTTCCGTGTTACAGTGAAATTTTATTCAAATGTTCATATCTCTCGTGTAAATAAAGATTTATTAGGCATGTTGTACATTATTGATAAGCTATTTTTAAGGACTATCTAACTAATTAAAAATTCAATATGGCCGCCATACGAAAAACAAAAGATAGCGCTAACTTCGAAACAAATGAAAATCGGGGGTTAATGTTAACACCAAAAAATTTGTCTTAAAAAAGTGTCTCGACAATGTTACGAGTTTAAAAGCGATCGCATTAGGCGTTATCGACTTATTGAAGAAGATTCAAATCGGCAAATATTGGTTTTTTCAAAATATCTCAAAATTGTAAAAAGTCCGAATGAATTTGAAATGAGATTTGTTGTTGGTTTTTCACAACATACATCGTTTTATATAAATAGGTAGAAGACGTATTTGATTAATTTTTATAAAATTGCTGTAAATAAATGTTTGTATTTATTATCGCTTACTGTTGACCTTATACTATTTTTACTCGTATGTTTTACTTGGGTATGTTCGTAATAAATACTAGCATAAATTTAATATACTATGTAAAAAAAACAAGATTTTTCTTTAATATTCTTTTGTACGTGTTTTAAATCTATCTTGGAGTTCAGGACGCCTGTTTAAAAAACGATAATATACATTTCTGGCTGTAAAAGGAATGTATTTTTTTTCTTGTGGGAAATATAGTTAGACTTTTTGTCAATACAGGTTTCTGAGAAAGACTTAATTACTGAGTTTTTAAAAAGGCCAATTTACTTGTTCTCTTTCGTTCATCGTGTGCAGTTCAATATGTCGAAAATAGAAAGTATAGTGTACTCGTGGATAAAAAGTTATCCCGAATTGGTGCGGAAAAAATGTAAGTACGCCTACCTATATTTAGATCAATTGTTTTTTTTTTTAACAAAACATCTACAAATATGTAGTAGTTATATCTTACCCGACCTAGCAAAAAGTGTCAATATTTATTCACAGGCGATAAAATCCCGACATTTTTTTTCTTTTTGAACATTTGAGTTATCTGCTACTTCATTTTGACAAGTAGTTTACTCGTATGGGCATAAAAAGGTTTTTTATAAATGTTTTTCAATAATTTTTTTTTTCAATTTAGCTAGTCTGTGACATAATTTGTAATATGTTTTTCTGTATTTTAAGGTGTCCTGTGAGAAAAAAATTTTAATTAAGCAGCACGAAGATACTGCCTTACACCAGAACAAACTAAATAAACTCTACTCTGGATATGGTTCTCAAAGTCGCCTTATTGAAACGTTTAAAAACATGGAGAAAAAGAGGGCGCCAATATTCCATTATCAAAAGTGCAAAATACGAAATTAAAATGTCTTCTTGAAAAATATTCCCGACATCAAGTTCCCGATGAAAGTACATTAAGGAAGAATTATGTGGATCGAATTTACACCGAGGTAAATATCGAAATTCGTTCATTGATTGGTAACTACTTGCTTTATTTTGAAGTGGATGAAACTAAAGACTCTTGTGGTCGATATATTGCGAATATGTTAATTGGTCGTCTTAATGCTGAGAAAGCTGGCAAATCGCATTTAATAAGTTGTAAGCCGTTAGATAAAACTAATAATTGTACAATAACTCGATTTACACATGAAGGATTAACAAATTTTTTACTGCCTAATCCAATACCACATGAAAAAGTAATATTAATGTTATCAAACGCTGCCCCTTACATGTCATCCCTCCCATGCCAAAATCACGAATGTGCAAATTTGGTCATTTTCACCTATGTGCACAGCTACACTATTCATTTAACAGACTATCCAATGCCAAAACGATGAATGTACGGTTCCGGTCACATAAAAGCGACCGGCACTTTTTCCTATTGTATACATCATGTCACTTAACCCTTAACTACGGACAGTGAGTCTGACAGACTCCGCTGAATGTTAAAAACATCTCTAATAGGGATGGGAATAACCGGTCGGTATAACCGAGAACCGGTTTTCTTGGTTCCAGTAAACCGGTTTTTTTAGGTTATTTTTTGCCTCGGTTATGGCCGGTTATTTTTTTAAAATCTAATAACCGACAAAAATAACCGGCAAAATTTTGTTCCGAAAATACGCAACTACGATTACGACTACACAACAGTTTCGTGTTCTGTGTCACAGTTCTGTGTTACTGTGTTCGTTTCGACTTTTGTTAGTTTTGTTGCGGCTGGCGCAGGCGCCGGTGACTTGCCACTAGAGGCTTAGAGGGTGCTTAGTTGCTTAGTGCTTAGATTAGAGGTTAGGTTTACAGGTTTACTATCAATGGGTTTACTCGTTTACTGTTAAGAGCCATTTCGTTTTTTCGCATTTACAATATTTATATTCCTTTTCCACTCGTATTCGCAGTTATGTCGCAATCGATGGTGTGGAAGTATTTTACCAAATGTAATGGGACCGAAGCGCAGTGTTCCATTTGTTTAAAGAAATTAAAAACGGGGGGAGGCACCACGAACTTGCGTAACCATTTAAAAAATAAACATCCAAAATGTGTTTCAGAAAAACTGGTAAGTTCAGGTTTTTCTTATTATCTTCAATATTTCCTAATTTGTATTGATGCTCTGTATACTCTGGAATCTGGATAAAAACTAAACTAATTTTTTGTGTTCGCTTTAGGATAAAAGTTCAACTTTGACAAATGATGTAGAACTAGAAGATACTTCCTCACCGTCATGCTCTGGATCCGGTGTTTCTCTTCCGTCACCGTCGAGCTCCTCACCTTCCACGTCTTGGCTGGAGAGCCCTTTGGTGACAGGCACAATCCGCTCGAGGTCTCCTACTCCTTCACCTTCATTAAAGCAGTTAACTCTTTTTGAAAACCAAGAAAGAACGTCTAGCTATGAGCGTAAGCTGAACAATTGTTTGTACTTATTCAATTTTAGAATCAATTATTAAATAAGAAATAAACTGACGACTTACTTGTAGGAGGTGGAAAACGTGCCACTGAATTAACTAATGCGTTGATTGTCATGGTCAGCAAAGACAATTTACCTCACTCAATCGTTGAGAAAGAGGGGTTTAATCATTTTACCAAAGTTGCAGTACCATTGTATAAGCTTCCCAGCAGAAAAACTGTAAGTGCTGTTAACATGATTTATAAATAGTACATGAATACTTTACATAAAGTTCTGTAGCACAAACAAAATGTGTTGGTTTCCAGGTGACTCAAATGGTTAGCAGTAAATTCACAGCAGCAGTCCATGTAATCAAAACTTTATTGAGTAATATATTGCACTTATCCCTCTCTGCAGACATATGCACTATTACTAATACGTCAAAGGGCTTTCTAGTTGTTACTGCCCACTTTATTGGTAGGTAAGAGTATCTAAGTTCTACCTATTGTTTCATTATTTGTTATGACATGATTTGATTTGTTAGGGGTTCGGCGCTTGCGAGAAAGTCATACAGCCGAGTACATAGCTGCGGAAATTGATGAACTTCTAAAAATGTTTGACATTACAAAATCCAAAATAGTTGGTGTCTGCACAGACGGTGGAGCCAACATGGTTGCAGGGGTGAGAAAGTTGTTGGGGGAGGGGAAAAACATATATTGTTTTGCCCATCTACTGAATCTGATTGTCACAGATGGCCTTGAGGATGAGAATAATCAACATTTGAAAACGGTGATAAATGAAATAAAAGCTATAGTAGCGTTTGGAAAACACAGTAATATTTTCATGGAGACACTGAGGGACGAGCAGGCACGAGAGGGCACAGCGGAGGGTAATATAATGTTATTAATTCAATCTGTCCCAACAAGGTGGAATTCGACCTACCACATGTTGAAAAGGTTTATCAAACTTTCGCCTGTCATTGCACAAGTGTTGGCCAATCCAAGCATCAAGAAAGCTCCACGAATGCTGTCTGGTGCTGATATCGAGTTGGTGTCAGAAGTCGTCGACATGCTAATGCCCTTCGATGAGGCCACCAAGGAAATATCAGGGACTGAATACATTACTGGAAGTCTTGTTATCCCCTTAATAAACTGCATTGAAACAGCATTAAAAAAAAGCAATAACAAACACAGTGCTTCCAAAGCTTTGACGCAAAAGCTTTTGAGCAGTTTGAAGGAAAGAACTCCAAAAGCATTACAGAATCCTCTGCTGTGCCACGCGTCGCTTTCTGATCCTCGATTTAAGAAAATGTATATGAACCCTCTCATTGCAGCCCAAGCTGTCAACAATTTAAGTCAGGAGGTAAGGCAGTATTTAGCTGAAATTGGAAAGATTTCACCACCTTTACCTGAAAGAGGAGAACCAAAAACCACTACTGTTGCTAACCCTCTTTGGTCGACCCATGATGAGACTATAGTTAAAAATGTTTCACTTGAACAAAATGAAAGTTCATTCCCAGCTGAAGTGAAACTTTATCTGCAGCAACCTTTAATGTCAAGGAGCAGTGACCCTTTTACATTTTGGCAGCAGAGCCAAACCTGCATGCCAGGTTTATCCTTTATTGCCCAAAAATATTTGTCATTAGTTGGAAGTTCATTAGCTTCCGAAAGACTTGTGTCGACATTAAATGATGTTGTTTCAGATGAGAGAAGCCGACTAACTGATCAACACATTGTGGAAAGAGTGTTTATGAATCGGATACCAAATAAATATTGGATTGGTTTATAAAACATTTTATTTCAAAACTGAGATTAAACCTACTTGTAATCTTGTAATCGTTAAAATGTAATAAATATCTCGTATATAAACTACATTTTTGTGTACCAACGGCTTCTTTTAGTTTGTTCAATCCCAAAATAACCTAAAAACCGGTTATATCTATAACCGGTTTATTTTGCGCGGTTAATACCGTCAGGTTAAACTGAAGGTAAAAAAAACCGGAATAACCGAAAACCGGTAGTTTTCCCTATAACCGCCATCCCTAATCTCTAATTCTAACTCTACTATTTTACGCATGCGCGGACTCTAGTACCTTTCTAATATTTAGTGTTCTAACAGCTGCACATGAAGGAAGGTTTGTCGCGTTTCTTGATCTGTAGTTTTTTTGTTCTTCGTAGGCTCACAGACTCCGTGTTAGTGCAACAGTATCTGTAGCGATGGCAGGTTCATCGAAAAGTGTTGTAAATGTAATTGATCGAGACTTCGAACAAACTGTTTTACAATGGTTCGAAGAAGAAAATAGTGATAATAGTGACATTGAACCTAGTGAAAATGTATGTATAAACAGTGAGCATGATTCGCAAAGTGAGCAAGAAATCAGTGATAGTGACGATGCTGAATACATTCCAGAAGACAAAAATATTTCTGAAAGTGATGATGAAATGCAATGTGAGCAAGAAGGCCATAACCATAGTGATGATACAGAGGATAGAAATAATGTTGAAAGGAAAAAAAGACAGAATCAATTATTGGTACGGAAAAAATAAATACAAATGGAGTAAGGAAGAACCTACACGAAATGTTCGAACTCCAGCACATAATATCATAGTTCTTCCACGTTCACGCCTAGCTGTAGCTGACAATAAAAGTGCTCTAGCATTTTTTGACAAACTCTTTTCAGAAGAAATGTATGAACTTATATGCAAAGAAAAATGAAAACAAGTATATTAAATTGAGCAGCTTTCATGCATACAGTACACTTAATAATCTATTATTAGAGATACCAAGGCACAAATGCGCTTTCAGTGAGAAAAGTCCGATGTACGTGTCTATAAGAGTCTACAATAAATTACCACATAAATATAAAGTGATACCATACAGAAGGTTTAGAAGTGATATTAAAAAACTTTTGCTTTTAAAAGGTTACTACTCTTTGGATGAGTACCTCAATGACTCCTCCATGTAATCAAACTTGTAATTCTAGTATAATACTGTATAATTGATATACTGACGTATCCCATACCGAAAGGTTACCGGGACAAAATGTTTGTACCATTTAATTTGTATATTTATATTTATTGTATAAATTATATGCTATTTTGATGTATACATATTGCTGTGGCAACATGACTATTTGGAATATGATAATTGTAGTATTGTCATACATTAGGCTTTGCCAAATAAATTATGTTGTGTGCTGTTCCAGCAACATAAATAATAAAGATGATGATAATTTTTATTATCCATAATGTATATTTTATTTATCTTAACAGCACGTACTTTATAAGTATACGTGAATTCCATCAGTGTTCTAAATTTCTCCTCTCTCGTCAAATCTCTTGTTTTACTTTTGATTGGGATAAGGTTATAGCTTATTTAAATGAAAACCAGAAACCATATAAAACGTATGAGCGTTTCAAATTACAGAATTTTAAGATTTTTTTTACAGATATTATTCAAAATCCTATTCTAAGTACTTCTATTGTCTTAATAAATTTCTATATAATGCATACTTTGCAAGATATCAAAAAAGTGCTCCTCGCTAAGAGTAAAAGTGCTACTTCCGGTCCGAATTTTGAAATTTCATATATACAAAAAATATTGCAAATCTAGTTTTAAATACTTTTGTACTCTTGATAAATTTATATAGAATGCATAACTTACGACATATTTGCAAAAAATCGCTATTCGATAAGAGTAAAAGTGGTACTCCCGTTCTGAATTTTGAAATTTTTTTCTACAAAAGATATTGAAAATATGTTCTAAATACTTTTATATCCGTAACGTACTAGCCAAAAAGGCATGACTTGCGAAATATTCGCAAAAAACTGATTTTCGATAAGAGTAAAAGACCTACTTCCGGTAGGAATTTCGGAAAACTTTTTAGATAAAATTATACTCAATTTTAATTTTAAGTATATATGAATTCTTTATAAATTTGTTAAAACTTAGTAGTTGACGAAATATTGGCAAAATTCGATTTTTTCGCTGAAGTAAACTGCTACTTCCGGCCTACCGATTTTACTGCAAAACTAATCAGATCTTAAGAGGGAGATTATACACGTAAATACAAAATTTGGAATTGATATCTACAGCGGTTTGACCGCTATCGTGGTCACACACACACACACACAGAGAGAGAGAGACACACACACACACAGACACACAGACATTTTTTTAAAACCACTTTTTCGGTATCAGGGGACTTCAAAACGTGGACATCTGCAAAAATCTCGAGGTCGAAAATTTTCATCATCACAATACTTCCTTATACTACGTATAAGAAAGTAAAATGATTGTATAATTTATATAACATTTATTACATAATAGATAGCATCGCTATGCTATATTCACCATTTTATTTATAAGAAACATGATTAAAAGAAAACGTTTGTACCTTGTTCTAGGTTGTAACGTTTTATGGTACGAATATATTTTTCTTGTACTTAATCAAATAGAAATCAAAAATATTTTCCTGTTTCAAAACAAATAAAATTCAATTAACTTTTGTATACTATTTATATTTTATGCTAGTTCTATTCCATCAGAGACATTATATTCGCTCGTAATGCTCTGACAAACTTAGAACTTCGCAATGGTCAATGTTCGGAGAAAAAGCTTGAATCTGATTACTATCTATAACCATTCGCACGTGTTATATCTAGCATCTCAGAGTCCGCTACCCAGAAACACTTTCCTTATTAAAAATTTTATTTTAAGTCATTAATTCATAATCAAAAATTATTGTAAAATAATTAATGCCAGAAAATATACATTTGCACGCTATATCCTCTTAACACCCAACACCATTAATAATTTCATTTTTGTAAACTTGAAACTAATGAATGCTTATTACTATCACAGGAAAATATTTATTATGCCTGTTGCACAACGTTATATTGAATATACATTTGCACGTTATATTTCAATACACGCATAGCCACATTGATAAATCTTTGTATCAAACTTACTTTGAGTCATTGAAAAACTTCTCAAATTCTGCCATTTGCATCTCCATTATTTTTAAAAATACAAAAAACAATTTACCAAAGAACATAAATGAATGAAACTTAAATGCAAATAAAAATTAATACGCTAATAGAAAAGAAATAAATATGAATCGTGGTGTATCTAACCCTACGATTTTAAGTTACTGTTATTCTCTTTTCAGATAACCAGCTAATCCGTGAATCAATCAATGAATGAATGAATCTTGTCGATTCTTGTTTTCAATTTATATTCCCGGGAAAAACACGTGACCGCTCTCAACGTCATCCTCAGAAACTACCATTTAAGTTGTCACCCTGCGTCTTCAGTGAGCTCTTGGCTTTTCAGGTTGCCATTGTGATTCGAACACGCACACACGCACTTGTTGTCCTTTTGACAGTTACCTCTCACTTCCAAATGTCAACACCCCGAGAATTGTCCATTTGCACTTTAAAAGTTTCTCACAAATTGTCCAGCATTTCTCCAAAGGTATATTTGTATTAATATAATTCTTCTTTATATTTATTTATGAATTTATTACCTTCTTTACTATTTGCCACATATTTCCTCTTTCCATTGGCTAACACAATTCTTATTTTTGTTTTATGTCCAGCTCTCGGCAGTATTGGAAATACATTGTAAATAACAGGTATTCTTTTAATAAGATTACTTGTACTACCATGATCCATTTGGTTTGCCCCTTCATTGCTTCCCTCTATCCAGGACTTTTCCAACGGTGATATATTTATCTGTAATAAACTACAAACCAAGTTTACATTATATTTTCTTTTTGTAGGTCATCAAAACCGTACTAAACCTTTCTACAGCTTATGAAACATAATACTACATATACGAATTTCATGAATGTATTTCATTATTACCAGCTGTCGTTTATATAAAACACTACTGCAGATTGTATGGACTCAGAATATCTTTATTTATATCCTTTTTTTATTTATTTACTTATATAGTCATAAGTTAAGGTAAATTTTTATTCTTTTTGCATGATTTATTTAATAAAGTTTTATTACCTTATGTACGTTCTCAAGTTTACATAATTTATTCAATTATATTTTTCTCCCGTGCATATCGAATTTTATTTTCTTCATACAATTTTATTGCATTTAGATGACTAATTCTTATCACACTTCCATCCTTAAGCATAACCCTTTCTCGGTTATTCGCTTTCATTTCTTTTTTATTTTTAAACAACGGTCCATTATTTAAAATGTTCAGTGCAATTCTCACGCTTTTTATGAAGTCAGGTTGTTTTTCATTATACACAAACCATACATCTTGTTTCTCTTTTCTATAAAAGAAATATATATATCTTAAATTTTATCTCGTCTTTTATTTTATACCTGTTTCATATCTAAATTGTAAATATAAATTCATTTTTATGTCTATGTTTTCTCACTTAAAAAAATGTATGCAACTTAATATACTCATGTTAAATCTTGGAATACAATAAAACTTATTATTTTCTCTTTTATATTTTATATACTTAAATTAAATCTTAACGCTATTACTTATTATCTTATTAATATGCAAGAGACCACGGCAATATGTAACAATGGCTTATCCCATAAAGAAGGTCATCGGTACAAAGAAAGTATTATTGTTGTTGTTATCATTATTTTTTATGCCTTTACGTTGTTAGTTGCTTATGTTTAACTTTGTGTTTGTATTATTTAATTTTTATGTTTATGATTGTATTATTTTGACTTGTTCTATACCATGTTTATGGCCACATGAACTAATAAATATTATTATTATTATTATTATATTGACGTGGACAAACAAAAAACTATCCGATATGAGAAATCGCTACAAACGACCGAATAAACCAGAACTTTCAGAGCTCACTCGCATAGAATTACGAGCTTTCATTGGATTACTGTTGTACACTGCTATTTTCAAATCGAATAACGAAGACATTAGAAGTATCTTTGCCAAGGACTGCACAGGCAGAGACATTTTTAGAACAGTTATGTCTGCAGAACGTTTTTCCATATTACTTGTAGCTCTACGATTTGATAACCCTGACGACAGAGCCGACAGAAAAAAGTTTGATAAAGCTGCACCAATCAGTGATTTTTTAATTTATTTATAGAGAACGCTAAATCATCATACTCAGTCGGTGCCACGGCATGTGTAGACGAAATGTCGGTAGTTTTTAGAGGCAGATGCAGTTTCAAAATGTATATACCATCTAAACCCGAAAAGTATGGTATCAAGATTTTGGGATTGACGGATGCTAGAACAAGTTATCTATTTAACGCATATATTTATAAAGAAAAAGATAGTGATGATCGCAGACTGACTGCCGAAGAAAAGAAACTGAGTAAACCAACTCAAGCAGTCATTCAACTAGCAAGGCCCATATATAACTCTAAAAGGAATATAACCTGCGACAACTGGTTCACATCCTTGGAGCTGGTAGAGCATTTATGGAAAAATAATATTACGTGTGTTGGAACTCTGAAAAAAATAAAGAGGAAATACCTCCACAATTCTTGCCTACACGAGGACGCAGAGTAGGTGAGACATTGTATGGCTTCACTAAAAATATAACCCTTGTGTCACATACTCCCAAAAAAAACAAGGCTGTAATTCTTGTATCGAGTATGCATCACACTAAAACTACTGATCCAGAACAAGGAAAACCAGAAATAATAAGTTTCTATAACCTCACAAAAGGTGGTGTGGATTCCATGGATGAAAAATGTGCCAAATATACGTGCAGTCGTCGCACTCGTCGATGGCCTATGGCCCTATTCTATAAAATTGTTGACATATTGCCGTGATCCCTATATTGGTCAGGCATTATAAGATAAATAAATAATTAAGTAATAGAATAAGTAAATAATTTTTAGTAGTAAGTGTAATTATGGAAAAATGTATCATGAGTTGCATAACCGCAACGGCGTAACATTATAATGTGAGGTATATGATAATTGAAATTGAAATAAAATTTATATAAAGGTACAAAAATAAACACCAAAAATAAAATTCATGTATTCTATATTTGTAGAAACGAGGAGCACAAGATGCAATTTCAGTATACGAAGGCCGAACCAAATTTTATGCATTGTGTAAGAATAGCATTAAATATATTGAGCAGTAAACCACTATTCAAACTCAATAACGTGTTAAAAATAAATAACAGAGAAAGAGAGTTATGATGAAAGATGGTATAGTCAAAAGAGTTAGTCATTTGAATGCCGTAAAGTTATATGAGAAGGGTGAAATTAGACATTCACGACATGAAAACATCTTTCATCATGGCTAGACGAAATAAATAAGATAAGTTTATAAAAGATTGTTATTTGTTTGACATTCTATGGTCACACTTAACAATATGATAAATACCTGAGACTTATATATGTGCATAATTTTAAAAGGAATATGTAAAAAGGTATATTTTTTATTCGACACGATGTAATAAAGAAAAAACTTCAGTAATAGCAGGTTAAATCCAGTTTTATCCAGGAAAATTCCAGAAATAACAGGTTAAAATTGGTTTAATCTGAGTAAATCTACAAAGAAAAAACAATGTTTAATATTGTTAACAGCTGCATACAAATCAACCTACATGAAGACTTGAAAAGATGGTTTGAAGATATAGATGAAGCTGTCAAGGTCCAAGTTACTGACAATGTAATTAAAAAAGGAAGTATTCCAGTCGTATGTTTTTCCTATTATTTTCAAAGGAAATGTCTGCAAAACAAAAAATACTAATAGTGTTAAACAATGGAAAAAGAATGTATTTAAATAATGATGAAAGAGGCAACGAATTCATCTATAAACACAATAAAGGATGGCGTTAATGAAAAGGAATGTACCTACTCAAGATAAGAAAATCGCAAATGTGCATAGACATTAACAATAATAAACAATTTGAGTGCGTGTATTTTGTGTAATTTCTGGATGTCAAAACAATATGGGTACAGGTCAGCCTAGGGAAAACGTCAAGAAAATAAATCTGAGCAGGACAATGCCAACTTAAACGTTAGTGCGAGAATTGTGGCGCTGCGGACGAAGAATGGCTTTTTCCGATGACCGAGAAGAAATAAAAAGGCCAGGAACGGGATAAGAGAAGTCGTCGATCCATGGAGTGAAGTAGCCGAACTTGTAAAAGAAGCGGTCGATCTTATTTATATTTATCGATTCTGTGTCGTAATAAGGTATTCTTTAATCTCAGTATTCTACGTTTACATATATTACACATTGTTGTCTGTTGACGATGTACTATATATTTTATTTTAATATAGCTGATGTCCATATATAATACAACCTCTTCCACTATCACTCACCTCCACGTCATAGTCCAATTCTGGATGATTATATTGTGGGTACCAAAAATTTAAATGTTTCGGTTTTCCTTTATATAAATTTAAGACACTCCTACTATCTATATCATACATGCAGATCTCCCTTAAGAATTCAGTATCTGGTTCGTTAAGAGAATCGAATTCGTTATAAATAGTTCTCACCTTGTTATTATTTATATGTGGATTACAATATTTTAACAGATTTACTAAATCATATGTATCAAAGTATTGTTGATTTTGGAACGCAAAAGCAGCTATATATACACAGTCATTGTTAATCAGTTTGGTATAGAAAAGTCAGTCTCTAATTTCTACTAGTAAATCAACGTCAATTTGGTATAAAAATTCTTCATATTTTTCGTCTGAGCTTAATTTTAATAACATTTTCACTTTGTTTAACACTACGACGTTGTAATAATAACTACTAAATACTAATGTAGCGATATCACTTATAAACTAAAAAAAACAATTTATAAACATGGAGAGGGTTTATTTTACTTAAAAAAAAATATATAAAAAATTTATTACAATAATTGGAAATAGGTTATTAAAACTTTCAACATCATGTGCGCTTGTAGAGCTTTTTGACGACGACACTGACTTATTTAATTCACAAAAAATCGATATAATACATTATAACTGTATTATATCGAATTTTGTGGAAGAAAACAAGATACATGCGTGCAAACAGAAGATCTAATGGCAAGCTCAAACCAGGACATTTTACATAATAAATACAACTTGGAACAAAATGGGACTGGTACTAATGCAAATGTATCACAAACAGAGAGAAATGAAGTAACGCCTGGTCTAGCTAAACATAATGATTTAAATTTGTTGGCCGCTCATCCACCTCGGATTTCCAAGATTTTTGGTAACCCCGATGGGGGCACACATGATAAAAAATTGAATCGAGTGATAGGGAGGAGAAGAGTTCTTGTTTTTGGAAACTCTTGTAGTCGTGGAAGTGCTGGTTATATGAAGAATCACTTAGATGGTTGCTATGAAGTTACATCTTTTGTAAAACCTAATGCAGTGCTAGGAAGTGTATTGCAGCATTCCCATCTTCTTGTGAAAGACTTTGGTAAGACCGACTTCATTTTAGTTATCGCTGGAACGAACGATATTCTTCGGGATGTGGAATTTTCAAAATATTCTGTGTGTAATTTTATAAATAGTGTTAGCAATACAAATGTAATCTTAGTGTCAGTTCCTTATTTACATAGTAATTTTTATGATTGTAATAAACGTATTTATGACTATAATATGCATATGTATAACACATGTCGTAATTTTGGTAGTCTAAGTGTTAGTTTTTTGGACATTAATGCGGGACTGAGTGATTGTGATAAACATCCAACCGCGTTTAATTTGGTAAACAGGGGCAGACAAAAGTTGTTTAAACTTTTGTCACAATCAGTCACGTACTATAGCAGTATTAATTTTAATATGTCTATCAATTGTTCAAATAATATTATCCTAGTTGACAACACCTCCTCGTTTTTTCGTTAATGCTCGTGACAAATCCCAGGGTATACGTGGCATGGGGTTGGATGCGTTTGGTGGTGGTGGGAATCATAGTAGATGCAGGGTTTTACACCAAAATATTAGATGTTTAAATAATAAAATAGAGAAAATGCAAGTTATATTGTCCTCGTATGGTGTAGATATACTATTATTGTCTGAACATTGGCAGTCTGATGATCAGATATCTGAAATTTCATTAGCGGGATTTGTTCTGAGGGCATACTATTGCCGCCCAGCGAATAAACATGGTGGGGTAGCTATATACTGCAAAAAAATATAATTTGTAAGAGTCGTCAAGATATAGAAAGCTTGGCGGTTTGTGGTGTAATAGTGTTGTGCAGTTGAGCTAATAGCGAGAAACATAGTGTTTGTAGCTTTATACAGACCTCCGAATACAAATTTTGACATTTTCCTAGATGAACTCTCATCAGTATTAAATATCTTAAATGCGGAAGGGAAAAAAAATATTATTGGAGGAGACTTCAATGTCGACTTCACAACCAAATCGACATCTTTAAACTTACTTAGGGATCTCCTTAATTCTGCAGGGTTATCGGAGACCTTGGATGTTCCTACGCGAGTCACTAGGACATCTTCTTCTTGTATTGACAATTTTATTACGAATCTGTCCGCAGCTGAATATGAGTCGTCCTGCCTTGACTTGAATATTTCTGACCATTTTTCCCAATTTTTGTGTTTTGACTTACATTGTGAAGCTGCTTCACATAGCAATAGCTTTATTTGGAGATATAGATTTTGTAGCGGTGGGATGATTTCATTTCTTAACCATTTAGAGGTCGAGACATGGTTGTCGGTTTTTGAATGTAGCTGCCCGGAACTTGCCTTTGAAAATTTTTTGAACATATTTGTATTTTATGTTAACAAGTGCTTTCCATTCATTAAGGTTCCTACTGCTTCTGACAAGCATAACAATCACTGGGTTACGCCAGATATCGTGGATCTCAAGAATGAAATGTTATGTCTAAAAGAACTCGCCAAAAATTTTCCATGTTTAAGAGAGTCTTTTTTGGATTGCGAAAAGAAGTATAATGATGTGTTACGGGTTAGAGAGCGTGATCTTAACAATAAGTTGCAGTCGATAATAAAACCAAGGCTGCGTGGCGTATTATTAACAATAAAAGAGGTAACTATGCGAAACAGTCGACTTTTCCTGATCTACCTATTGATAGATTAGCTCTGGGTGAATTGTTTAATGATAATTTTGTGTCGTCATCTGAAAAACTCATATCTTTCAATTATAAAGATGATAGTGTCTCTTTCGAGGAGATTGATAGTTTTATGACACCAGGTTCGCAATCATTTTATATGTTTCCTGTGAGCGAGGGAGATATTATTGAAGCTATTTATAAGCTAAGTTCTAGTCCGGCTTCTGGTGATGACTCCATACCATCACTTCTTTTGAAGAGGTCATTTCCTTTTATAACGGGTGTAATGGCATACCTAATAAATATTTCTTTTGAGAATGGTATATTTCCGTCAAAATGAAAACATGCTACGGTATACCCGATGTTCAAGGGTGATCCTAATAATATGAACAATTATCGTCCCATAAGTATACTTGAATTTGTTGTAAATAAACGACTAATGAATTATTTTCTTCATTTTAAACTCATGTCCGAAAATCAGCATGGTTTTTTCCCAGGTAAATCAACAGATACTGGTATGTTTAATTTCTTAAGCAGTATTTACACTTCGATCAACCACAATCTTCCACGTCTAAGTATGCTAATAGACTTGTCTAAAGCGTTTGATTAAGTTGATCACTTGATATTATTGCATAAGCTTGGTAGGTAAATGGTGTCTGTTTGAAGTGGTTCGAGTCATATTTGTCGGGAAGGAGACAGAGAGTGAGTATCGACGGGAATTTCTCTGGTAGCACTGATGTACGTATGGGTGTTCCACAGGGCTCTGTCCTCGGGCCCACGTTATTTTTAATTTTTATCAATGACTTTCCTAACTGTCTAACTGGTATTGCTAAGGTGATGTTATATGCCGATGACATAAGTTTAGTTGTTTCATCGAACAATGTTGACGATGTTATTAGTGCTGCTGGTGTGGCCATGTCTAAAGTAAATAAGTGGGTTAAGTCTAATAGGATCGTCGTGAATATCGAAAAAACTCAGTGTATGCTTTTTAATAACAAAAGAAAATTTAACATCTCAAGGTTTGTCATGGCTGACTCTGAAATTGATTTCGTTAGCAGTTGTAGGTTGCTCGGTGTCATTGTCGATGAGGGTTTAAAGTGGTCGGAACACATAGACCAGTTAAGTTCTAAACTCGCCAAATCGTGCTACGCTCTCTTTCAGTTGGGCAAGTCTTGCAATTTGTCTACACTAAAAAGTTTTTACTACTCGGACTTCTATTCCAGGATGCGTTACGGAATAGTGCATTGGGGCATGAGTAGCGACGTTTCTCGCATTTTTATTTTACAAAAGAGGGCTGTCAGGACTATTTTTAATCTCAGACGGGGCGACTCGTGTAGGAATGTGCTCAGAGCCAACGGGATTCTTACATTTTATGATGTATATATTTTTGAGGTACTGTGTTATGTATACAGAAATCGCAGCAACTTTGATTTTAGTCTATCGCATGGCTATGAGACCCGCCACTATGATCGTGTTTTGCCTCCTGTGCATAGAACGAATTCCTTTCAGAAGACCCTGGCTTTTGTGGGCTGTAAATTATTTAATGCTTTGCCAAATGAAATAAGAACATGTCCCGCATTACGACTTTTTAAAAAAAAATTGAGAGACTCTCTCCTTCATATTTGTTGTTATAGTGTTCAAGATTTTATAAATTATTTTAAATAACTTTATATTGTATTGTATGTGACGTATTTCTTTTACTTTTTTTTTGTACTGTGCTACATACAATGTCTGAAGTACTAAGAAATAAAATGAATTATTATTATTATTATTAATGGAGATAAACTGGCCGATCACTGTCATATTACGGGGGAGTTTAGGGGGGCCGCTCACTCTAATTGTAACTTAAATTTCAAAATCCCAAAATTCTTACCTGTCTTCTTCATTCATTAACCTCCTATGACGGACATTTATTCATTAAAGAATTAGCAAACGATAATTTAGACATTGATGTTATTCCGGTAAACAAAGAAAAATATATTAGTTTTAATAAAAAAAGTTTTAGTTGATCAATACACGGATAAAACGGGCGTAAAAAGAGATATTTATTTTAGTTTACGCTTTTTAGATAGTTTTAGATTTATGGCGTCTTCCATTGATAAATTATCAAAAAACTTAGATTCTAAAGATTTCTTAAATGTTCGGCGAGCGTTCCCACTAGATTTTCAATTTAATCTAATTAGCAAAAAAGGAATTTTTCCCTATCAATATATAGATACTTTTGAACGTTTACAAGAACCAGTCTTACCTCCAAAACGTGATTTTTTTAATACATTAAATAATGAAAATATTTCAGATGTAGATTACCAACAGGCAGAAACTGTTTGGACTACGTTTAAATGTAAAAATTTATTAGATTATTCGAATTTGTATTTAAAAACTGATGTTTTATTATTATCCGATATTTTTGAAAATTTCCGTAAAATTTGTCGCGACACATATGATTTGGATCCCCCTCAATATTATACCAGTCCCGGTTTATCTTGGGATGCTATGTTGAAGCATACAAAAATTGAACTGGAGTTACTAACAGATATCAACATGCATCATTTCATTAAAAAAAGTATAAGGGGTGGGTTGGCTCAAGTCTCTTTGCGGTATGCAAGAGCAAATAATAAATACATGTCGAATTATGATGCTAGTGCTCCTAGTTCATATTTAGCATATTGGGATGCTAATAATTCATACGAATGGGCAATGTCTCAGTATCTACTGTTTAATAATTTCGCTGGCTTAGTCAAAATGAAATAGATAATTTAAATGTTTTAATAGTTTCAGATGAGTCACAAATTGGTTACTTTTTAGAAGTAGATGTCGAGTATCCTATAGCCTTGCACGATAAGCATAATGACTTACCTTTTCTTTCCGAAAATATGGTACCTCCCTCATCTAAATTCCGTCATAAAAAATTAATTGCTAATTTACAAAATAAAGATAAATATGTTATACATTATAGAAATTTGAAACAAGCATTATATTTCGGTCTCAAAATTATTAAAATTCATCGTGTATTAGAATTTAACCAGTCAAATTGGCTACAAAAATATATCGATTTAAATACCAGTCTTCACAAACTCTCTTAAAACGATTTCGAAAAAGACTTCTACAAGCTTATGAATAATTCCGTCTATGGAAAGACCATGGAGAACGTGGACAAGCGTGTAGATTAGGGTGGAGTGAAAAATTTTTTTTTTCATATTCGTTTCGGAATACCTGTAAAAAGTTGCTGTTATTGTTCACAAATATACATACAAAATTTTATTTGGCACATGATAAATTTAGAGGTGCCCCCAACATCATGAACTTTAGAGAAATTCGCAAAATTTTGTCAAAAAACACCAACGTCTAATATTGTCAAATTAACGCTAAATCATATTCTGTGTGTTCCGTTTCGTTGGCAACTGTTTAACCTTGAATAGTGCGTGGATAGGTGGGGTGGGGGCGGGGGTGTTGAGGCGGGAGAGATGATTTCACTGCACTTGTCAAACGTTGTTCGAACGCCATTGTGCGCGTGTATTATTGTTATTTTACTTGTGAGAAACATTAATTTTAACCACTGCTGTCAAGAAAATAAGACTGTATGTAAGTAATATTTTTAATTTCCTGTTCACAGATTGTCGATGACACACTATTTTCGATATAATTTATACCTATTTTTTCTCTTTATTACAGTCAAATGTCGCGAGTCAAAACACGAAAAGAGACATGTTGTCCTGTGTTTGGTTTACCGGAGAAGTTACCAGTGTCTCAATTACCAACTTATAATGCTGTTATGAAAAATTACTTATATATTAAATATGAATTAAAGCCTGACAAAACAACAAAAGAGCCGACAGTTCATGATATATCCCAAAGATTGGCTACGGAAATTTTAGATATCTGGCGAAAAGCGTCGCTTCCTACTGTCAGCTTTAAGAGAGTACTACAACTTATTCGATCTTACCATGACAAATATAGAAGCTTACTAAAACCTTATCAAAGCCGTCAAACGAACAAGAAATATCAAGAGAAAATAAATGAATTTGTTACTGAGTCCCAACGGTTATTTGATATTTGCAGTTGCAAATGCAAAGTAATCTCAGAGTGCAATTGCTCAAAAGACAGTCGTGTTCCCAAGGAAGAAGTATGTTTTTTACTTGATCAAAGAACTACAAGAAAAATGATGATAGGCGGTGTAGATTTGGTTGCGACTGTAAAAAATATGAAAAAATTAAAAAGACAAGAAAAAGAATTACTGCGTAAAAAAGAGATAATGGATCCTAACCAACCGTCTTGTTCTCGTTCTTTGCCTGATGACTTAACAACCGAAAGCACCAGCTCAAGCAATAACAGCGTAGCTTCTAGTCCTTATCAATCGCCAAAACAAGTAGCTGCTCCGCCACTTAAGAAAAAGAGATTAAATTTACCATCATTAGCTCTCGCCTGCGATCGTACTGGAGTCTCTGACAGAGCAGCTGCTATTATAGCTTCTTCTGTGTTAAAAGATGTTGGTATTATTACATCAAAGGATCCAAGTGCTGTCATTGATCGTTCAAAGTTGCGCCGAGAAAGAACGAAAGTCAGATCAGCATTACACGATGCAGATCGCAATAAAAATATACGCGGAATTTATTTTGATGGCAGAAAAGATAAGACTTTGGTTAGTATTCAGAAGGAAGGCAAATTTTATAGAAAAAGAGTAACAGAAGACCATTATGTGATTGTATCAGAGCCAGGAAGTGATTATTTCGGGCATGTTACGTGTGAGTTGGGAACTGCTAAAGGTATTGAAAGTACCATAATAAATCATTTGAGAACAAAATCGGTGGAATTGGATGAAATAGTTGTTATTGGTTGCGATGGTACAGTCGTGAATACAGGTTTCAACGGAGGTGTTATTCGTTTTATGGAAGAAGAACTTAACAAACCATTACAATGGTTTGTCTGCCAGTTACATTCGAATGAGTTACCATTGCGACATCTTTTATTGCATCTGGATGGAAAAACTACAGGGCCTAAATGCTTTTCAGGCCCTATTGGATCTGAATTACAAAAATGTGAATCAATGCCACTTGTTCAATTTACCACCATTCCCTGCATATTACCTGAAGTCGCTAGAAATGACTTGAGCACCGACCAAAAATATCTTTACGATGTGATGACAGCTATCAGCACTGGCATTTTTTCTCCTGATCTAGCTAATATTACACCTGGACCACTTAACCATTCTAGATGGCTTACTACAGCAAATAGAATCTTAAGATTATATGCTACTAAAACAGACCCCGAAGAAAATTTAGTGATATTAGCCACTTTCGTTATGAGAGTTTATGGTCCAATGTGGTTCACAATAAAATGTTATCCTTCATGTATAAACGGAGCTAAGCACCTGTGGCAAACAATTACCCTAACTCGATATTTGAATGCGCCTTTGAAGAAAATCCTTGATAAGGTAATCCAAAGAAATGGATATTTTGGTCATCCAGAAAATATTCTTATTGCTATGCTTGGAGACGACAGAGAAATCATACGTAAACTAGCATATCAGCGAATTTTAAAAGCAAGAGCAGGGAATACTCTAGGGCTTCGAACGTTTAAAGTGCCTGCTTTAAATTTCGATGCTCAAGATTATACCGACTTAATTACGTGGCAAGAATGTAAGATAACTGAACCACCTCTGACTTCCAATTTATCTGATGAAGCCTTGAAAGAGATTGTCGAAAACGGTTTGACTACATGTCAGAATATTAAAGATTTTCCGTGCCATACCCAAGCTGTAGAGCGCTGTATCAAATTAGTGACCGAAGCTTCAAGTGCAGTTTGTGGAGAAAAAAAACGAGACGGTTTCATAAGGGCAAGACTATTATCACGGCAGCAAATGCCTAAATTTGAAACAAAAAAACAATTTAATACCAAATAATCTACTAATTTCTGGTTTTGTTCATTCCTTGATAATATATATTTTTTAATTTTTCTTGATTAAAAATATTAGTACTCCTAACCAGGCTCTTAATCAACGTATCACAATGTAGTTTTTTTTTTATGAGGGACATGAAATCTATAAAAATACTATCATTCAAAATTAGATCAATGTTTTTAAAAATTTAGTATTTTTCTAATTTTCAATTGGGTTGGGGCACCTCATAACATCAAGACAAGTAAACAATCTTTTGTATGCTGAATTTACTCATTAAAAGGCAACTTTGTATTGCTATTCCAATAAAAAAAATTAGAATTTTTTTTTTTCATACATTATCACTCCACCCTAGTGTAGATGTCAAATTGATAACTCACTGGGAAGATATTGGTAAGAGGCGAGGGGCCTGTTCTCTAATTTCAAAATTAAACATTAAAAGTTCTAGTATATTCACAGAGAATTTTGTTGCAATTCAGATGGAGAGGTTAAAAGTAATATATAACAAACCGATTTACATTGGCTTCTCCGTGCTGGAGCTCTCCAAACACTTGATGTATGATTTTTATTACAATTACTTAAAATGTAAGTATGCAGAAAATGAGTCTATGCTATATGGACACCGACAGTTTTATTTTAAAAGTTGATACTAGTGATATATACGAAGACATTAAACAAAATATATCAAAATTTGACACTTCAAACTTTTCGATAAACAATGTGTTCAACATCTCACCCCAAAATAAATCCGTTCTCGGTTTAATGAAGGACGAAAATGCGGGTAGTATAATGAATGAATTTGTTGGACTGCGAGCAAAAATGTATGCTTTAGATGTTGAAGGTAGGGAGATTAAAAAATCTAAGGGTATTAAGAAAAACGTTGTGAGGGATGAAATTAGTTTGGATGATTATAAAAATTGTCTATTTAAAAATAATTTAATTTATAAAACACAAAATTTATTTAAATCGAAACTCCACACGATTCATTCAATTCAACAAAATAAATTGGCTCTATCACCTCATGATGACAAACGATGGATTAATGAGGACGGTATTACAACTTTAGCCTGGGGACATTACAACATTGTGTAGACATCTTTTTAACAGGTCCCTTGAGCACTTGTTACCATTGTGTGCTATCTCTATTGGTGAGTACCCCACTATTAATTTATATTGTACCTTTATTGATAATCAGTCGATTAAATCAGTCTTAATTTGTCTAAATATCAGTTCAGACGTGTTTATGATTTCTCTTAATTTGAATTTAATTTAAATCTTAGAATGCAAGCAAGTAAGACTGAGAAAAAAATATTTCTTCTAAAGCAATAAATATCTATTTCTTATATCTTTTCAGAAAATTATAATGACTTTATCGACAATTCACTGAAAATGATGAATGAAAACATCGTAAAAGAAAAGCATTTAATTGGACAATTATCATACCTCCTTAACAAAAGCGGTTCCAAGTGGTTGAATATTGGGCTTAGTCCAACAGCTGGATACGTGCCCATCATTCAAATTCGCTCTCCTATACACTGTATATTCTTTACATTGGAAGAATGGGATGAATTTTGCAAAACTGAGGGTTACAGTCCCAATCATAAAATCGAACATACATCATATAAATCTATTAGCGTTATCCGATTAAGTAGTCGAAATCAGCAAATAGTGTTATCGAGAGACACATATAATAATTTGTATAATTTACAACCATTAATTAAATATAAATTATCATTTTTTCAAGATGATGATTTTGTACATTTTTATAATACAATATTAAAATCTTGTATAAATTTAAGTGGTGACCTATTTGAAAATATTATTAAATTATTATCAGATCATTCAAATTCATTAAATGCCTTCCTAATGTTAGAAGTGTTATATACTTCTTTTACTACACTTCAGTTTGATTATGAGGTAATGAAAATAGGTGATATTACAAATTTAAATAACTAACAGGTGAAAAATTATATTAGGTGTTGTGGTTAAAAGAAAATATCACGGCTTATTGTATAATGATGGATATATACCCTACTCCAAAAATAGAAAAGAGAAGATAAGACTAATGAAACTTGTGTGTTTCATACTAAGGACTATTGTATTTGTGCCTTATGTAATGTTAGAGTAGTTTCAGATTTTCTCAAATAGTGTATTTGATTGTACTGTTTGTATATATAAATAAACTGTTTCTCTAAAAAAGTCAATCTTTTATTTTGAAGAAAACTTCGAAGTGATATAGACATTTATGAAATAATATTGAATACTAGAAAAATAAAACTCTAAAATGGAAAACCAACTGGATGCTATGTGTAAGACGATAATACGAATCGATAACAATTTCGGAACTCTCGAAGGAATAGACGATGTTATAATTCAACAAATCCCACTGATCATTCTTCAAACAAAGGTGAGAGCCGAATCTTTAAAACAAAACTGGCATAAAATTCCCGAGAATAAGAGAAAATTTCTGACAGAATATTTACCATGCTATATTCATTATAATCAACTCTGGCAAAATGATCATATAGATGGACCATTGCCTGCTATAAGAAAATGCTTTTGTTGTAAATTAAATAAGGAATCTAAACTATCTATATAATTTTTAGGAATAATAAAAAATATTAATAAATTATATGTATTTTATTAATAATTAAAATATACAATTTTTTTATAAATATTATTATAACATATCTTGCTTATATATCCAAGAATTGTTGTTACTCTTGAGTCCCAACCATTTCACATAAACTTTATTGCCTTTCCGTCTTATTATTTTCTCCACAAGATATACATCTGTATGTTTTGCTTTTTGTAATTCTTCTTCGTAAAAACTTCCCGAAATAGGCTGTCCGTTCATATCTTCTAGAATATATGTTGCTGGATTTGTAATATTTGCCTTAACTATTTTAAATAGTTCTGTAGACCAGTTTGGCGTAAAGCCTTTCTCAAATACAGTCTTATGTTTACTCAATCGTACAATATCCCCAACTCGAAATTTCCTAACTCCACTTATTTTAAGATGACTATAAACACTTTTTAATAAACGTTTTTCATTCTTCTTGTTGACATCACGAGGTCGCATTTTAATCGTACTATGTTTAGTCCTATTGTAGGTATCAGTTACAGTCGGTAATATATCTATCCATCTATATTTACCAAGCATACTGAATTCTTTATATAATTTTTCCTTGATTGTTCGAATTACGCGTTCGGCAATTGAGGCCTTCATTGTACTATACGTTGAATAATGATTTATACTGTACTGCTTCAGATTTTTAAATGAAGCGTTATAATATTCAAGACCATTATCTGATTGTAAATTTTTAGGTTGTCTAGTTCCTTTTAAAATTGTTCTCATTGCGTTCACAACCTCTACAGCAGTCTTACTTTTTAGTGGTTGAGTCCACAGAAATTTCGAGAAGCAGTCTATAACCACGAGTATGTATTTGTAGCCTTTATTTTCTTTTGCGTATGGAATAAACTCCATTAAATCACTCTGCCATAAATCATCCAGACCCTTAATAATAACACGACGTCTTTTGAATATCCTTCGAGCTGGTTTGTGTAGCTCATTGACCACATCGCGCTTAATCCGACTCATTAGTAGTAATTAATTTATCAATTTTGTTATCGATTTTTGTTTCTAAATTGGTCAATAAAGTTTTAAATGAGGACTCGTTTTGTATCAATTTATCTTCAACAACGTCCAAATCAAATCTGAACTTGTTGTCCAAGTGTAGAGCCTCATCTACTTTGGTTTTATATGTTACAAATTCACGATTCAGCCGATCTACGCTATCCGTCAGCTCATCAGTTTTGCTGGTGACGTTTGTTTTCAAACGTTTTAAATCCTCTACGTCAGTCTGTAGTTTGATAAACTCCGTAATTTGGCTATAATACGGTGATTTAGATTTTTTAATTTCATCAACATCTTTAAACTTTTTGTCCACGTAAGCTTTATTTGCACAGTCGTCAACTTCTACTGGTGATTGAACATTACATAGTCGCTTATTTTTAAAATTGTAATGTCCTTCAGTACTAGTCTCCAAAAGTGGATGAAGGTTATCTGTGGGTACAGATTTTCTTATTTTTGATTTAGTTAAATGACGACCAAATTTATCAATGCTATCCATATTGACGATTGTATTTAGACTGAGACGTTGATTTGAAAATGTCTCTAATTATATTCGATAACACTAGCCTCCTGGAGTTCTGAGATGATGCTGAGTATTTCGTTGGCATTCCCTGAATGCTTGGAAGCTATCAGTAAACGTAAACGATCCACCAATTCGTTTATATCGTCCCAATAAACGTACTGATAAGGTTCATTTCTAAATATGAGTTCTTCTCCTTTTCTAAATATGACTACCACCCTCAATAACAGCACTTGTTGAAGAATGTCGCTCGTATGTTAGGGGTCTAATGATGTTTACATACTTGTAACTCTTACTACCTTGCACCTGTTTATTAGGATCATATCCGCGACGATGTACATTAGTCTGTTTTAAAATTGCACGATATCGAGCCTCATCGTCTTCAGTAAAACCTTCCGAACGGGCTTTAAATATTAATTCGTAGAGACCACCAGTTCCTCTATATCGTACATTATCGATTACAATATCTTTACCGTCGATGGTTAAAATGGAGTTGCCAATTTTAAATTTATTTGTTACAGGATTGAAGTGAACACCTGTTGTTAAATCATATTCACAGGCGGTATCCACCAATAAGCCATCCAAGTAAGTCCTTGGCATTAACTCGTACTGTTCCAGATAGTCATCGACGATTTCAGGTGTCCTTCTAAGCATCTCCCTATAATGAGTACGATATTGCTCAAATGATTTCTCAGGATCCAGTACGACTGGTGTTGTATCAACCGCAAATACACTGGCATCCGGTTGTACACCTTTGTCGATACCGGAGGGCTGTACTTGAATTGCACGATCATGGGTTACTCTCTTTTTAGGCGTTGTTGGTGTTTCCAGTCGAAGTTTTGTTGGGGGTGTCTTTAATATTTCACCATCCTCATCCATACTTTCATCCTTTGGCTCCATCTTAGTTTCACTTTTAACTGTTGGTATAACGACATCTTTTAATACCTTCCGAAGGGGTTCGGTAACAGGTTTAAAATGTTCTGTTATTAACTTATCATAATCAGAACGACCTGATTTTAATGCTAAATGTTTCCTTCTAATGGACTTGGTAGTTCGTATTATTTCAGATGTAATTCTATCACTATTATTTATTCTATCACTATTATTTATTCTCTGTTTCTGTGCGGCCATATTTAAAGATTTTGAACAGCTTTTGAAGTGCTTTGAACAGCTTTCAAACAGCTTTGAAGTGCTTCGAACAGCTTTGAACTGCAACTCAAGTGCTTCGGAACAGGTAATATACAGCTCTGATGAGTTTTGAAACAGGTAATATACAGCTTATAATGAGCTTTAAACGGCTGATGCAGGTTTTGAAGAGCTCTGTACAATTTTCAAAGTAATAATTGATGTTATCACTGCAGCTTGTCCTTAATGACTAATAGAAAATACATAGTAGAAAAGTTGAAATACATTCACAGAACAAACAACAGATGTCACAACAACCTACAGGTGCATCATCGTATGCTTACGTTACTTCTTCCATTTTATCATGTCTAACACGGTTGAATATCAATACTTGATTGACAAATTTATCTTCATTTACAAATATATAAAGCAATCAAACATTTTTCGATAACGACCCTCATTTATGTTACTATCCTTATCAATTGTGAGAAAGTCATATTTATTTTTCCAACACTCTGCACAAACTGCCTTGAACTGGTCGAAAGTCATGTCAGTGCCTACATGATCGTCATATATATGTCGAAGATTTAGATCGTCTTGTTTAAATAAAATAATAAAATTTGCATTGTCTCGAATTAAATGCTTAGGTATACGGGTATAGGTTTGACATACGTAGAAAGAATCGATGGCCTTATGCCGACCCATACTAAAATACGATCTAATTTTGTCCTGTCTGTCACAAGCAACATCATCGAAAATAAATATAGAGTTTTCTAATGCTTCATTAGGATCTATAATATTATCGTTTTCGGTGTACTTGAAATACTTTGTCTTTAACATTATTGATGACCTTTTCTAGGAATTGATATTTCGGCTGGAAGAGTGACTTGGAGTATATATAGATTTATGAAATTTAAGACCGTTATTATACATCGAATTGTATTAGGCAGTAATGAATTATGTCTGTAATATAAATTTTCAGATAGTAATTCATTATCCAAATTTTTTACTTGGAGGTCAAGCTTCTGCTTAACAAGACGCATGATGCGATACTAAGTGTATTTAGGGAGTTCATCCAATCAAATACCATTCACTCAAATGTTAGTGTTCAAAGAAGGAGGTGGTGTCCTAAATACACTTATCAACAATCTTCCTGTAGAGCTGCACTTTCCCCAATACCAGTGGTGCGGGCCTGGGACGAAAGTAAAAGAGCGTTTAGCTCGAGGAGATCCTGGAATAAACCCACTCGACGCCGCTTGTAAAGAGCACGACATTGCATACTCTAAAAATAAGGATATTAAAGACCGTCACAAGGCAGATCAAATCCTTGAAGAAAAAGCTTGGAGTCGTGTTAAATCAAAAGACGCTAGTCTTGGTGAGAAAGCGGCTGGCTGGTTGGTGACTAACAGCATGAAAGTTAAAAGAAAACTGGGGATGGGTATAAATCTAAATACACAAATGAAGAGAGTACAACGAAGAAGCAGTAGAAAGCAAATGAGAGGAGCTGGTATTAAGAGTAGAAGAGTTCCCTTCAGAAGGGGCGTTGTAGCACAAGCAAAATCAGCTCTGACGAATTCAAAAATTAAGGATTTTGCGGAGCAAGCACAAATATCACTCGCAGCTGCTAAAATTGCAGTTAGAAAAAATGGAGGTAGAAAAAATATCAGAACACCTAGAATTATACCGATACCAAAATCTGGTGGTTACCACTGTTTGCGGGTTTGAGCGCTTTGGGCACTCTTGCTGGAGGAGCTGCTGGAATTACACAGGCTGTGAATAAAGCTAAGGCATCTCAAAAATTACTGGCTGAAACACAACGACATAATAAAGCAATGGAGGCTGTTGCATTGGGGAAAAATGGTCAGGGTCTGTATTTGAAACAATACAGGAAAGGATTGGGACTGTATTTAAAACTACAGTCAAAAAACTACTAAGCAGACTGCCACGAAGAGCTCTCACAGACAAAGATATTTTGAAGTTTGGAGAAAACATACCTAATTTTCTAGGTGTCTTTATGAGAGACAATTTGCCTAATACACCGAGGAAAAGTGAGTATGCAGTCGTTAATCTTGATTCGATATCCGGCCGGGAACCCATTGGGTCGCTTATTGTAAGAAAAACCGTACAGTTAATTATTTCGATTCATTCGGTAACTTATCACCACCTTTGGAATTGATAGAATACTTTAAAAATTGTCAAATTATCTACAATCATTCGCGGTTTCAAAATTTTAATGAGAAAAATTGTGGACATTTGTGTCTACAATTCTTATATAGCCGAGTGTAGAGATTAGAAAGTCATTAGTATCATGTCGAGTACGTTCACGCTCAGCAGCACGAGTAATGTGCTCACAGCGGATTACTATACGCCAATTGATTTGAATAGTCGA
Organism: Amphimallon solstitiale; assembly: GCA_963170755.1. Taxonomy (NCBI): domain Eukaryota; kingdom Metazoa; phylum Arthropoda; class Insecta; order Coleoptera; family Scarabaeidae; genus Amphimallon; species Amphimallon solstitiale. The sequence continues at coordinate 49,637,277 of OY720677.1, read as the reverse complement.
CATCAATATGCCATTGGTCATATAGGTCTGCATACGTACGTACAACACTATCCCAAACATATATGAGGGACACAACAAATTTTATTATGATAATCACGTGTTAGATATACCTACTGGTTCCTATGAAATAGGGGACTTGGAGGCTTACCTGCAGAAACAAATAATTGGTGACGTAACAGACAAAAACAAATTGATGTCAATAAAGCCCAACAACAATACACTAAGATGTGAGATACAGAGTCAGTATACCATTGATTTTACACCAAATGATTCTTCTGGACGAATGTTGGGGTTCAGTAGTCGGAAATTGATTGCCGGACAAAATCATGAATCGGATCTCGCTGTACAGATTATAAAGGTCGTCACTATAAGAATCGAGTGCAATATCGTAACGTCTACGTACTATGACACACATCTCGCACATACATTATTTGAATTCGCACCTTCAGTCGAACCGGGCTATAGCATCAATATAGAACCGAGAAATATCGTCTATTTGCCGATTAATAGAAAAAGAATTAGTAGTATTACCCTCACCTTATTAGATCAAGACTCTGACCCAGTAGATTTTCGTGGCGAGCAGATAGTTGTACGTCTCGAACTTAAGAGATTGTCGTAAGGTGGAAAATGGGTCTATCATTTAATAATCAAAACAATAAAACGTATAGATCTGACAAACACACATTCATTCAAACACGTGCGCGCCGTCGATTAACACCTGCTAACATTGCTTTTCTAAAATCTATTGGTTTGAAAGTGATCGAGAATAATGGAAAAGTTGCAGATATTCCAAGGATTAAAATTCGATGATGCTATAGTGAAGGAGCAAAACCACGTCTACTATCCACGCGCAAATAACTTTAACCTAAATGATGAAATTCGCATCCCCATTCAACATCAGGATATTTACACTTTACCAAGTGAAAGTTTCATTCACATACAGGGCAAATTCAACGAGCAGACTACCGGAACAGGTAGTTGTAAACTAACAAACAATGCATATGCTTTTCTATTCAATCAGATGCGATATGAAATTAACGGTGTTAAGATTGATCGTTGCATGAAGCCTGGTATCACTACTGCAATGAAGGTGTACGTTTCTTACAATGCGAATGAATCTAAAATGTTTGAAATGGCAGGTTGGTGCCCGTTCAAGGATGAACAACCCACCTTCTCCGTAAATGGATTCAACGCTGTCCTACCGCTCAAATTTTGTTTTGGGATATTCGATGATTACAAGCAGATAGTAATGAATGTCAGTCAGGAATTGATACTGAATCGCAGTAAAACTGACGATAATTGTTATAAGAACAATTTGGCGGATGGTACGAAGAAGGAAACCATAGAAATTGAAAAGATTGAATGGTACGTGCCACATATTACTGTAAACGATAAGACTCGCTTGAGACTGCTACAGGCTCTTCGAGAAAACAAATCGATATACACACCATTCAGAAAGTGGGAATTACACGAACTACCATCACTGCGCACTACAAAAAACGATATATGGCCTATCAAAACTAGCACGAACTTGGAGAAAGCACGCTATGTTATTGTAGGATTTCAACTTAAGAAGAAAGATAACCCTCTTGAAGATTCCTCCGACTTTGACCATTCTGCAATTACTAATCTAAAATTATATCTAAATTCGGAGAGCTATCCATACACCTCTATAAATTTAAATATGGGACTTAAACGATATGCTATTGCATATCACGCGTATTCAAATTTTCAATCTAGTTATTACGGTCGTCAAAACCAACCACTTCTGGATTATAACCAGTTTCATGACCATGCTCTTTATTTAATCGACTGCTCCAAGCAAAACGAATCATTGATTTCCTCAAGTGTTGATATAAAACTGGAAATGGAATGTCAAGCAATTTAAAGCAGATACGGTGGTATACTGCCTCATTTTACACGATAACTTAGTAGAATACCAACCTCTTACGGGAACAGTTAAGAAAATAATTTCATGATGGATAATTTTGATGATATATCTATGAATGAATTGTGTGAGTGTCGAATATCAACAACGGATAGAATTTAAAAAAAATGAGAATAATTTAAACTCGATTTTATCTCAACAACATTCATCGATAGCTATCGATCTACAAGGATTTCGACTTAAAAATGGTTTTATGGTCAAGGAAATGGCAATCAGTGATGGTGTAAAAGTAGGTCATTTCATTTTCAAACCTAATGTGTCTTACAATAATCTCACACGTGAAGAATTATGTCAGGTGTTGTGGTTAAAAGAAAATCATCACGGTTTATTATATGACGATGGATATATACCCTACTCCGAAATAGGAAATATTTTGAATAGGTTTGTTTGTTACAACGGTCGTATTTATGTTAAGGGACATCAAAAAAAATGTTTTTAAAAAAGTATTTACCCAATTCTGTAATAATTAATTTAGAGTGTGATGAAAATAGTATTAAGTTAGATAAGACTAATGAAACTTGTGTGTTTCATACTAAGGACTATTGTAATTGTGCCTTATATAATGTTAGACTATTATCAGATTTTCTCAAATAATGTATTTGATTGTATCTGTTTGTATACATAAATAAACTGTTTCTAAAAAAAGCTAATCTTTTATTTTGAAGGAAAAAAACTAAATGTCTCCCAAAACCTCACCTATACAAAAATCATTGTGGTTGTCAGTATTTTATTTTGCAGGAGTGCTACGTCACAGAGTATTTATTGAATTAAAATATAACCTGGCGGTGACCATTTTGTATCCGACATACTGTTCAACACTTTTGGAACATCGTGTATATATTTGACTACTACGTCATCAAGAAACTGTGTATGTATTTAGTTCAAGTTTAGAGCGCCCTTTCTAATTTACAGTGGTAAATCTAGAGCACCCTTTCTAATCTAAAAAAAAAGAGAAAGGAGGTCATTTATAACCCGGAAAATCTAAATTTCCTAACGATTTTCTATTTTTCTAATGATGTTTCTAAGGATTTTCCTATTTTTTCTAATGACTGGCATTTGTAATCTGGAAAATCTAAAAAGTGGAGGGGGTCATTTCCCGGGATTTCAGAGCCGTGACCTTGGGTGGCGGGTGGTGATGCAGAACCGGCGAATTACAACTACTCACGTGTTCCTTAGGTCTTAAGCTGTCTTATCAACGCATGCTCATGTTGTACGTAAAAGTACGGATTTTATTTAATAACACAATAAAGTATAATAAACCAACGTAAAAATGTAAGACTAGGTTATGGCTTGGCTATAAACATGAAATGACGTTTAGTCAAATTTATTTTCCCATGTTAAACTTGGCTACGCAAGAACCAATAAAATACTTTAAAAATATACGCCATTTTGGCACGATATTTGAATCACTCCTTCTTATTCTGAGACAAGGTATAAATAATTTGAAGATAATAGCGCCATCTATTCCATAAGTGCTACACTGTAAAGCGATGCAAATGTAACAGATATCTGTAAATGTATGTAATTGCTTACAAAAATGTTACAAATATTATTTCATAGATCACTTTAAAAATTACACATATATTTAGCTACTGTTACCAATTTTATCTACCAAATATAAATACCGAGTGTACTTGCTATATTACATATAAATTTACCGTGCAATTTTTAAATGTAGCCAATCTTTCTAGTACTTGCAAAACCACTAACTTCCCATTTTATTTACGGCTTATATATTAACTTTATTTAAAAAAAATACTACCGTTCACTTTGTTTAACTTTTATCTTCATGCTTAATGCATAAAATTTACATGCTTTGATTTCTTACGCCCGAAAAAATGGAAATAAAAATGGTATTTTTTGGGTACATTTCTCTCCCGCCAAAACCTTATCAAACACAGCCTTAAGGGTGCGTTTCAATCCTGCCAAATCCATTTCGGTTCGAATCTAAGCTTTTCATGTTTCTTAAGTACTACTAGCAATAATTAGATGGCGCCACTATAACAATTCTAAACATTCTAAAGAAACGATCGTAAAACATTTTAAGGTCATTTTACCTGCTTATTGAATTTCTACCTACATACGAAAATTTTGTCTGTGCATGCTTTCTTTGCAATATACGTATGAATCTAATGAATATTTACTTGTCAACTTTCATGCTGAACGGAGAAAGACGCGCGAACTTTAACCATTCATTTGAATTTATTTGTAAAAATTTAAATTCAATTACTTTTTATATATTTATTCAATTTATAAATTTAGTTATCCTTAAACATATTTTTAAATGCTAAAGATAAGTGATACTCATCCATTCGAGTTTCTTATTTCATACAAAACTATACAATAAATAAAGAGCAGTGTAATAAAATGCACAAAAACACTTGAAATAAAACAAGGTGGTTCAAATTTCCGAAAATTGTATTAACAAAAATGCCCACAGTGTGTGCGAAACTAGTCGTATTTTTGTTAATACTATTTTTAGAAATTTGAAACACCTTGTTTTATTTCAAGTGTTTTTGTGCATTTTATTAAAAAGAAATTCCAACAATTAACAACCAACTCTATCACAATGTTAAAGAGCAGTGCGTTTGCGTTATGCAAAATAAAACTTTTTCTGTTACTTGATACGTTTCGTACACGCAACTGCATCTATGCGATATCATATCTTTGTTAATCATGTCTAATAATAATAATATGCAAAACAGAAATATAGTCATATTATTGTCTTCATAACGTACCCATTAGTTCAGCATTCTAATAAATATGTTTTACCTGCTAAATATACGCTTGATTTGATATATAGTTTGAATTTAGAGTTTTTGTTTTATTTCTATTTTGTATTTTAGCTCCTGGGCAGTTTTTAGAATGGATTTTTTTTTTGTAAGTTTGAATAAGAGAAATTCTACATATTTTAAGGCATTATTTGGTCATAGGTACGTTGAAAACGCAATTTTTAATTCAAATATCGCGCCAAAACGGTACTATTTTTAACAGAGTGTATTGGTTCCTAGCTAAGGAAATTTAACAAGGAGGTACCGCGAGTGTCCGCGAGATCAAAAATTTTATTGATAAAGCTTTGCCATGGAATGTAAAGCATTTGTCTGTTAATGTCTGTTATATCATTTTCACACTGTCATTAATATTTGTCATTATATTTTCTCTGACATCTTATAGGTTTTAAATTATGGTGTACACCACAGGACACAAAACTTACAAGATTGAAGCGTATTTTAGAACAGGTGTGCTAGTTAATGGTATCTGGGAATACAGTAAGCGTTTGGATAATTTTCGTGTTATGTTATTCAAACATGTAAATCATTTTAAATAAACATATATTTACAAATTTTATGTCAGTCAAATGTCAGTATGACAGTTAACCTGATAATTTATCAGAACTATCTCAAAAGAATATCTAAGACGGACGTTTTACATTCCATGGCAAACCAACATGATTTTTGATCTTGCGGTATAACTATGCCATATAAAACAGCTATTAGGCTTTTATCGGCATTAAAAGCAGCCAAGTTTAATTGATTTGCATAATTCATCTCTCTAGTAAAAGGATAGGCATCTTTCAATTAAAGATAATAGAAAACTCCATATTTTAAAAGATTACAATTTGATTAAAATCACAAATTAAACTATGTACTACTATGTAGTTACTTTTTATGGTTTATGGTGCCAACCTGTGATACCAACTGTTCATTGTCTATTAAGTATTTTTAAATAACTCGTAACATACTAAATTTTATAATTAGTAGCCGCACGAATTGCTCTTAATTATAATTTTAAATTATAATGATACTTAAATTATTATATAACATGCAATTAACATCTAAATAATTTCAAGATATTAACGCCATCTATTCCATAAGTGCTACACTGTAAAGCGATGCAAATGTAACAGATATCTGTAAATGTAAGAAATTGCTTACAAAATTGTTACAAATTTTATTTCATGGATCACTTTAAAAATTACACATATATGTATTTAGCTACTGTTACCAATTTTATCTACCAAATATAAATACCGAGTGTACTTGCTATATTACATATAAATTTACTGTGTAATTTTTAAATGTATGCACTTTTTGTAGTACTTGCAAAACCACTGTCTTCCCATTTTATTTACGGCTTATATATTAAATTAAAGAATACAGCCGTTCACTTCGTTTAACCTTTATCTTCATGCTTAATGCATAAAATTTACATGCTTTGATTTCTTACGCCTGAAAAAATGGAAATAAAAATGGTATTTTTTGGGTACATTTCTCTCCCGCCAAAACCTTATCAAACGCAGCCTTAACTGAACAATCCGATAATCCGTGATCTATTGGCTCTGAAGTGAACCAAGGCCAACTGTAAAAAAATTAAGTTAATTTATGATACAACAACTAACGCCGAACTCGTACGTCGTTGATCGTACAACAAGAACATAAAAACGGTAATTCAAATCATTACAAAGAATATCTTTAGCAAATCTTAATTAAACAAAATACAGATATGGCGTGTCATTAGTTATAAATTTATAACGCTCTGGCAAAAACTTTAATTACGCAAAATACAGTACTCATGTGTCCCTAATTATGACAGAAACAAAATAATAATAGGTAATTCAAATAAGTAAACTTGAATTTAACGCACTGGCAAAACTTAATTAAACTAAATACCGGACTCAAGCGTCCATAATTATGACAAAAAAAAAACACAAAATTCAAATTATGAATGAAAATTTGTACGTTCCCACAAACGATATTAATTAAAATTCAACAGTATCAAAATTATTAGAAGAAATTGTAACGTCCAACAAACAATATTAAATTTCAATAGTCACCACATTCCCCAATGTCAACCGTCCATCGCCGGAAATATGGCGGTCCCCAAGGATGATGTCCGGTCGGGCACTTGGTCAGCCGGCGATTTTGTGTGGCCTCGGACGTAAGATGCCAATCGTCACAGATGTCAGCGTGGACGATGATTAATTAGTGGCCCAGGCGTTAATACGGTCACCAGATCGGTGGAACCAGGATAGCGTGGAGCAATAACTTCCCTGCTTCGTCGCTTAAATATTTTCCCCAAGATACGGGACTCCTTTTTAACGATACGGTACTTTACTTCCGCACTCAAACAACAATTTTAAGGAGGTATTATATTCGGCCTTTTAAATCCCTACTCAGAGGATGGCGTATTATCTGCCAAATGATACAGCCGTAGTCGGGCGACTTCATGAGAAGGTTACTATCTCACACTACCAAAACTGTCAGACCCTCACTGTTAACGTTACAAGCTCTAATGCCTCGTGGTCAAATCTCTTCGCGCAGAAATGTCTTGCGCCGAATCTCCCCACGAGATATCAAGTATGAAGGGAAGACGAGCTTAAGGCGGAAAAATTCACCAATAAGTGATTATATTATTGCGAGAAATTAATATGCCTAAATGAACAGGACTATTACAGATTATTAAATGATAAGAAAAAATTAAATTTAAAGAAATACCGCGGACAACTGATTTTATTTACATAAGCAATTCATTAATTGCCAAATACACGTAACAAATTATCAAAACAAACACGGAGGGCGCAGTAGAAGAAAATTCAAATAGAAACAAAACTTTTTAAAACCAAATAAGACGTTTGTCAATTGTCGAAAGATATAAAAGGACATGTATGGGCCATTACAAAGGAGTTCATCAGCAGCCACCAGTACCTTAAACTTCTAATCAGTGCGCCAAGTGTCCTTCAGCTAAACAAAATCTAAAAGGCATAAACGCTTTTAAGATTTAAACACGTAGTGAGACAAAACGTACAATACGTTTTCAAACAATAAGTGCGCGCTAAAATATAGTAGAGAGCGGGAAATTATTACTACTTAATTTTATAAAACCCGCCGTAATAACTTTCAAGAGAATGGAATACGAGAATTATCAAGAGGAATTCGAAAGGAGATATAGTCAAGAAAAGTAAGTACAAGCACAGTTAATAAAGCTTCATCTTGCAATCTTATAGTCAACAAATAGAAGAATCTTCAAGTGTGTTATATATAAAATTTTACCTGGATAACAATAATTTAAAAAAAAAATATTATTTAAACAATTAATAAATTCTTCTTTGGGTAAGTCTTGACTTGACGTGAAAATCTCAGGTTAAGGCGATTCAACGAAGTATTAACAAATTTACCTAAATAACAATAATCTCAAAATATTATTTGAAATATTTAATAGGTTTTTCATTGTTTAAATCTTGATTTTGACGTGAAAATCTCAGGTCGAGATGATCCAATGGGGATACGTCGGAAAAGAGTAAAGAAAATAAATTTAGTAATTTCTTTTGAATTGTAAGCACACATGAAGAGGTAACTTAGTAGAATTCTACAATTTGAAACAGTAAAAGATTTGCAAGGTGCTTGCACTATAACGGAGGAGATAATATACCTTAATGAAACAAAAGTATTATATTGTACAGTTGAGGACTTGAAATAAAAACCGGGGTAAGTGCCAAAATATCCTAAATTTAGATTTTCCGATAATTCCGGTCTATGTGTCATACGGTTCAACATATATAACGGGCTACCTACAATTTAGTTTAGAAGGCCTTGAAAAGTTGCGTTGAAAAGAGGGGTTCCTCGGAGTCTCGTATATTACGGGCTAAGTGCCATTATAACATCACAAGTAACTGCGTGGTGCGATGTTAATGTCTCTGGTGATGTGGGATGTAATAGCAGGGTAGTGTGTAACGGTATCGTATTTGGCAGTAAAATGAGTGATGTGGCAAGTACTTCCGTGAAACCTGCTAGAAGAAAAAGAGGAGAAGGTTGTATACAAGATGAAAGGTAGAAAAGGCGAAGTGAGGGCAAAAATTACGTTAATAAACGAGGACGTTTAGTGCAGGCAAAACAACCGCCTGAAAATAAGGTGACTATTGTTTATATATTGTTCTTCTCTATTATGATAATGCGTCGTCTGCGCGGATCTGTTAACACATCGCGCAGATGACGTGATAATAATTTAAATAGTGTCATGAACGGGAAATCTTGTTTCTTACAGGCTGTATGCAAGTGCAAATATCAATGTACAACTGTACCACGCGAACATCAAGTAAAACTGTTTCATAGTTTTTATGCAATGAAAGACAATTCAAAGCAGAATTCGTATCTCATGGGCCTACTGTCGGTGACAGAGGTTAAGAGACGAAGACATGGGACATACGAGGACTCTCAAACTAGCAGAAGACAGGCTACTGTATATTTTCAAGTACCTAATGGATCTGGGCACATCATACAGGTCTGCAGACATACTTTCTTGCACATATTTCAGATAACTAAGAGACGAATAGAAACATTAGTTGCTCTGAAGAAGAAGGGCGATATTGTTTACGTAGAGAGGCAAGGAAATGCAACACAATATCGTACGTTTACTCCTGATGATGAATCTCTGGTAATTGAACAAGTCAATTCGTTACCCCGAGAACAAAGCCACTATAGCAGGGGGAAATCAAGTAAGGAATATCTAAGTCAAGACTTAAACATTAGTCGATTATACAGGGCCTTCAAGGAAGAACATCCCCAGTCCAACGTTACCTATATTATTATCAAACCTTCAACAGAAAATTCCCCAACCTAAGCTTTCATCCTCCCCGGAGTGATACTTGTGCAACTTGTGATTTACTTCATATGCAAACACGATCTAAGCCTAACAGCAATGAGGCCAAGATGAAGTTACAGCTTCACCATAGAAAGGCGGAAAGGGCAAGAACTTGCATGAAGGAAGACACTCAAGAGTCTCAACTACCAACGAGTGACACTTGTACATTAGCTATAGATCTCGAACAAGTGTTGTCTTTGCCAACACTAACGCATGGTGACATGTATTATCTGCGCCAATTGTCTTGCTATAATTTATGCCTTCATGTAGCGGATAATAACAAGGGAAATATGTTTCTATGGCATGAAGGCATAACAGGCCGTGGGGGCAATGAGATCGCATCATGTATTTTGAAAGCAATCACATCCTGCAAATTAACGTACAAAAGAAAGTTGATAATATGGAGCGACAATTGCGTTGCCCAGAATAAAAACAAGATGCTGTTATTTTTATGGATGTATTTAATTGCAAAGGGCCATATCGACGAAGTCAACCAGAAATACTTAATTTCCGGTCACTCTTACTTGAGTTGTGACCGGGACTTCGCCCAGATAGAAAAGAGGAAACGACTAGAAAAGTGTGAAGTTCCGTTTGATTTAGTAAAAATGATAGTGTCGGCCACGCCTAAGAACCCCTTCATAGTGACTGTTATGAATCCAGAAGACTTTTTTGATTTTAAGGCTGCAGCAGATCAGTATATCACTACCACAAAATTAAAAATCTCACAAGCACAATGGATTCGAGTTGACAAGAATCATCCAGGCGTTGTAACAATTAAACAAACACTCAATGACCTAGAGTCCTGGAAACGTACCAAAATTCTTAAGAAGAACATGACTCCACAAGTCCTTCAGAATATGGAGCTACCTCGACTACAATGTACCAGTCGAATTAGTTCAGACAAACGGGAAAATCTCACAGCAATGATACAGTTCGTATCGGAAGAAAACCGTGGGTTTTTCATAAATTTGTGCAACGAAAACGTTGATAGTGTTGATACTAATACTTAGATCATTTCATAATATTCTGCTGTTGCATTACATATTATAGTTAGTTTGTTGTGTAATAATATTTATGTTTTGTTGCTATCCCTTTCAAAAAATATAAATTGCGTTTTTGTCCAGATAAGTATCTTTGTTTATAATAAAAACGTACAATACACCACATTCTTCCATTTAACAGTAATGGTACTTAACCCATGAATTACGTACGGATGGTTGTAGTTACCACTTTTTAATATTATAGTAATACAAAACAATTTTTTGGCGACTTCCAAACTGAATACACTCCTGTGACATAACAGACATCACTTTAGGAGCTACGCACTGTGTAGAGAAGAAAACATTGACCAACAGGTGCGAAAATGATTGTGCTACAGCTAAAAAATTGCTTATTTCAAAACTTTTTTTTTGGCACTTAGCCCGGTTTTTATTTCAAGTCCTCAGTTGTCAATATTTTTTGTTTTGTAAACTCTTCATACTATAAATAAATATAAGTTGTGCTGACATTCATCATTTACTTATTTATACCCATCCCAAAGGAGAGCATGAGGAAAGTAAACATCACAATCACAGCTAGAACTCACAATAAGGAAAAGCTGTGACATATTTTTTTCTAAACAAAGAAATCTACCTTTGAGACCCTGAGATTATTAAAGAATATTAATTTATTAATTTGATTATTAGTTATCAACCATAGTACAGCATATCACAGCAATATGTTAATTAGAACATTAAATACAATCACAATTTTATCTACACTGTTTAATTTTTGCATATTATTACACTTTTTTAACACGATACTGGAATGAGATATTTTAAGGTGCTAACGAGTTCTTCCTTTAGTAAAAGCTGGAATAACTAAAATTCACTTGCAGAATTCCTAGTGCTTCCTTTATTAAAAATGCTCTTTCTCCTAGAACAACATATCCCGGGTTAAGATTGTTGCAAAAATCACTTCTTCCATTCCCTTTTCCGATGTATTTCACCACGAGCTTCATTAATGTGGCACATACTTCCCTGAGGAGTTATTGCTATTAAAATTTCTATCGTGCTTATAAATAGAACAGTACTACTGCTGAGCTAAATTATTATCTGGTTTTCCAATTAACACTTCAAAGCAGGCAATAATTCCGCTGTTTTTTTCTTGAAACACCTCTATCAAACATACTGCAATACAGAACGTTCTGGTCACATAATTATAAGTTTTAGTCTTTGATACATATCATACTTAGATAACAAAATAATGACCTTAGCAAGTTAATTTAATAAGATAATTGTTTAATAAGAGCACTTACAGTGGAATTTTAATGATACAAATCTGTTTGTTTACCAACAACGGCCATATTGAATTTGATTTAACAGGTCGTTGGATTGCCCTATTTACGAATATTTTGTTGATATGGGTTATGTTTGAGATTTGCTTATTTTAGTTATCTAAAAAGACAAAACATGCATTTTTTGTAAATTTAAATCGGTTTAGTATTTTATATAAACTAATAAATTGTTGTTTTCCAAAATTTGAACATGTAATTAAAAGATTTTATAAACTTCTTTGTTAATATAAGCACTCTATTGTAAATTGGGCTGTGCACGTGTTACGGTCGTGGACAGCTCCTGATTATTCTATACGTTGAGTGAACAGAGTATAATACAAAATAAATTTCGTTCCTTAGAAAATATTTCCCCCCTATTATTAAAGTATTTTAATGGGGATTGGAAAAACCGGCCCTTACAGTGAAAACTATGCCAAAACTTAAATAAGAAAAACAATGTATTATTTTTGTTTATTCGGTTTAATCTGTATAATTCTAACATATGGCAGTAGTGAAAAGTACCAAATGGAAATTGATCACATAAAAATGAACGGTCTTGTCCAGCGAACCACTCAACTGTTGTCAAGTGAAATGTTGAAGGGGGAACGGTTCCCGATCCGTCTGCTGAATGCGACCTTTGTTTGGAAGGCAATAAAAGAGAAATAATTTAATTTTTATATTGCTAATCCTCAAAAGAATCACGAACTATTTAATCTCAAGCAAAATGCATCCTAAAAAACTTAGTGCATAGAGAGAGCGGTTTCTTTAATTTATTATTATACTATCATCATGTGCAATGAAAAGTAAACGACTGATAAGTTATAGTGTAAGTTGGGCTGGAAGAGATATTATTTATAACTGCGATGTCCTTTTAAATAAAATAAATAGAACAGTTTTTGAACCATATGTAAATATTTCCATAACATGCAATGAATGGAGATCTTTATTTAAGTTGCAGAGCTTGTTATTTGTTGGTATGAATGCCTGTTATACATGTGTAAGATGAATGATATTTTTATATCAAATTCGGTGAAGCTTGGAGGATTATTCTTGCTACTTCCACTTTAGCGAGGTAAAGTGGAAGAAGAGTTGTAATTCTGACTGATAATTCAGAGGATGTAATGAACAAATTTTATAATTTAGTTACAGTTGTTCAGATGTATAGCTGCTGGAATTGAACACCTTCAACATAAATCTATTATGTCTTGTATTAATTTTAAGAATTTGACATATACTGTTGCTGATGACGGTATTTACGATCAAGGTAAGTCTTAGTCCGGTACATATGGGTTTGATAAAATCAGATTTATCTTATGCTCTTGTGTTGGGTTTTTGGGACGTGATGGGTGCAGGGTGGGTTGCTTGACTTTGCGTATCTTCCATTTAAACACTCGTAGCGTAAGGAATAAATTGCTCAACCTGGAGGTGTTACTCCATTCATTGAATTCTCCTGACGTGGTGTATCTCTCCGAGCACTGGTTTGTAAAAAGAGATCATATCTTGCTGTTACTAGGAGAAGTAGGTGGGGATGCTGGTTGCTTATTATTCGTAAAGTAATTGACATAACTACTGAAATTCCTGTCATATAAACAATAATACTAATTACTGTGACTTACATATACACATACATTAACAATTAATAATACTAAAATGGATACATTTAATTTTAACTCCCACTACCCTCTCCTATGAATAGGCTTTCATACTTCAAGTTGTTTACCTGTATACAGCATAGGGATGGTGATTTGTACAGACTTTATAAGTTAGAAAAGGATAAATAAAGTGTGCAAATAAAGCAACGGATAAAGTCATTAACTTCGTTGATATTAATTTTTTGGAAAAAACCTCTAAGGGCTATAGCCATTTTAAAGTAAGGGGAATATTTTCATGGAATTTTCGGTTTCTTATGTCATTTGTTTTTCATGTTATGACGTCTCCGACTTTTTTTTTAAATATCACCCTGTAATTTTTTTAATTAATTTTGATAGTACTTTCAATTCCCTATCCAACGGTACAAAATGTGTAATATGTTATATTTGGGGAAAAATGAGAAAAAGAGTCTTAAAGTTCAAATATTAAAAATTCATTATATTACAATATAATGAATTTTTTTTTTTGCAAACTATTTTATTAATGAAAATGGTACTATTGAGCGAGATACACAGAATTGACATGCTCCAATGGAATGGCCTGCTAGATCTCCAGATCTTAGACTTCTTTCTAGGGGGGTATTTAAAAAGTAAAGTGTATGAAAATGGACCTATAATACTTCTAAGATCTCGAGCACAGAATTCGACATGAAATTTGATTAATATCAGCTCAAGCTATTCAGAATATGAGAAATGAGTTTTATAATCGTCTTGGGAATTGTCAGATGGTACAGGGTCGTCATTTTGAACACTTAGTATAAATGTAATTTAAACAGTGTTATTTATGTGTTTGTTATTGTTAGAGTTGTTTTTCCTATTTAATCAATTTAGTTTTAATGCAATTATTAATTTTGAATAGAGTAGATAGCAAATTTATAGTTCGATTTTCCGCATTTTTATAATTTTATAATGAAAACGAATCTATCCATCAAATGTATGAGCCTAGATTCGTTTAAGAGGGGCGTTTACTAACAAATAGAAACTTATGCAACTTACATTACCCGCGGGACGGGTAGACGCAAGGGGGTGTGAGTAGGTGGAGCTAGACGATATTCTGTTTCGATCACAGCGCTTCGATTTTATTCACAGATTCTCTCATAGATAAAGGAATACTATAAATGGGAAACATAATGTATAGAGAGTGAGTACTTACGGAACTGTTGATGTTGTTGATGTTTTATAATAAGCCAATTTTCGCTTGCCCATAACTGTTATATTATTATACACTCGAATATTATAGGTATATATGACATTTCTCTTTACAGTATAACCCCTCTTAACCGGCCTCGGATCAACCGGTCCTCGGATTAACCGGCCCACAGTGGTCTAAAAGTCTAAAATGCATATTTAGCGCAAAAAAATTAATTGTGCCTAAAAACACATGAAAAAGCAATGTAATATAACAAAATAATTACTGCTTATGTACACTCTGTCTATTTTATGTTTTAACCAACGTCATGTTGCTGTCGTACAAGTATGTAAACACAATCAACTGATGTGTCTAGCTCTGTCAAGTATTGGTATTAAAGAATGAAACAATATTTAGGCGCGTCTCTCAGACAAATGAATGTGATAGATAGAGATAGCCCTATTACTGAAGTGCAATTGGTGACTCCGAAGTATCGATTTTATTCATATGGACAAAATCGATGACGTTGGTTAAAACATAAAATAGACAGAGCGTACTTTATAATTCATTTGTGCGGTAGTCCTAGACTTATTTCTGAGAATAGATCGCATCGAGATTGCTTAGAACTGTTATTACATACAAACTGTATTTTTCTATTACATACGTAATCAATTTACGGAGCTTTTCTCCGAATTAAGTGGAAACAAATTTCTTGAAAATTAGGAAAGGAGTGGAGAAAGTTATGGTTTTCTTTCAGTTTTGTTCTTGCCTTTGCCCGGTAATGATCTGTTAAATAAAAATGAGTGAGTTAGGAAAACGGAAACGTGTGATGGTCTCGTTTGAGACACGGTTAAAAGTGCTAAAAAGGCTTGCTAGCGGAGAATCGGTAAAGAAGCTATGTGACGAGTTTAACGTGGGAAAAAGTACCATCAACGATTGGCGACGAAACAAACGATCGATTGAAGATATGTGTTCAAAAATTGAGTCGGAAAAAAGTCTTGCAGTTCGGTGCACTAATAAAAAACCAGTTTGTGACATCGTCGACGAAGCTCTTTGGATGTGGTTTGTACAAGAACGTAGGAGAGGAACCCCCATCAGTGGCCCAATATTGATTGAAAAAGCATTGGTAATTCACGGTAAAATCGAGAATGCACCAGCATTCTCTGCTAGCCAGGGATGGCTTGATCGTTGGAAAAAGCGTCATGGAATTCGTTTCGCTCACATAAGCGGTGAAAAAATGTCAGCAAATGCTTCAGCTGCTTGTGAATTTAAGACAACATTTATGGAAGTGATCGACGGTGATAACCTAGTCCCTGAGCAGGTGTACAACATGGACGAAACTGGGCTTAATTTTAAGATGTTGCCAACTAAAACTTTTGTATCAAGTCGCGAAACATCATCCGCGCCAGGGTTCAAAAAAAATAAAGAACGGATCACCGTTGGTGTTTGCTGTAATGCAGCTGGGTCTCATAAAATCCCACTTTTTGTGATAGGAAAGTCAGCTAAACCACGAGCATTCAAGCACACCAATTTATCAACTCTTCCTGTGTACTACAGGTCCCAAAAATCAGCATGGATGAACTCAAATTTGTTTGAAGAATGGTTTAACTCCGAATTCGTCCCAAAAGTGAAGGCACACTTGAAGAGCAAAAATTTACCAATGAAAGCAATCTTTCTACTCGACAACGCTCCAACTCACCCCCACTTGAGTGAGGTAGATGGCATAAAAATAATGTTTTTGCCTGCAAATGTTACTAGCTTGGTACAGCCTATGGATCAAGGAGTGATAGAGAGTTTAAAAAGACGATACAGATGTAAATTTCTTTCTGAAATTTTATTTAAGTGCGAGGATGAAAACTTGTCTCTCTTGGAAAACGTGAAAAAGATAGACATCAAGGATGTCATTTTTATGTTGGCCAGTGCTTTTCAGGATATGCCTTCTTCTACCTTTGTAAAATCGTGGAGGAAGGTTGGGCCTGATATAGAAAATTTGGTCGAGAGTAACGATTCAGAGAACGAAGAAATAGATAATCAAGCCATTTTAGACGATCTGCAGTCGTTACTTGGTGGGGAGTGTGGGAACCAAATGCAGTTTGAAGACGTGAAGGAATGGATGACAAAAAGTGACGAAGGACTCGAAAACGAATTTTTTACTGACGAAGAAATAATCGGTATTGCCAGTAAAGCTGACTGCGGATGCGAAGACGATGGCGAAAATGCAGACATGGAGGACTCGCAAAAAATAGGTCACGAAGAAGCAAAAAAAGCTGCAGAAATTTTACTGCAATACGTTGAGCAGCAAAAAGATTCAACGGCATTGGACGTGATGAACATACGAAAATGGAGAGACTTGGCTTTCAAAAAGTCTTTAACAGGTACTAAACAGAAACAAATAACTGATTTTTTCAAACAATGATGTGTATGTGATTAAGTTTTCAAAGTTTATAAAAGTTCATAATGTTTAATCTTTTCATGTATCTTGTATGTACAATACATATTGCTGTGACATCAGCATATATTATTATTGATGAATATAAGAAAAGATATGAAGAATACACCACCCCATTTGGTTGCGGCGTCAAAGAAATATATATGCTGTGACAGTATATATTTGTGGGTATAGTCATTTGTATATGCTGTACTCTTATTAAAGTTATTCTTTATACACCAAAAACTTATAATTGGTTTTGTATTTTATTTTATATTGTTGAAGCATGTACGTAATAACTATTGTGGGTTCTGGCAATGTATGTGGTTCCTTCTCCTTCACTGGTGATCTTTCTCTTACTCATAATAGGGATGAGGTAATAGTTTTGTTCAAAGAAAACGGAATGTCTATACAACATAATCATATACCTTTTTATTTAGTAATTTGTAGATTCAAATAATTTTTTTATATACACTTTTATGCTCTGAACAAATACATAATTTAGAATGCTCATATCATTTATACCTAATGTCGGTTGTAATGTATGTAAATCCTTTATTTATTTATTTATGATGCTAAACAAAAAAAATAAATATTTATCCTGTAAATAAATAAATGTAAACTTTTATTGTACATTGATAGTGATATTTATCAATGTAATTGTATTTATATATTGGCTTCAATTAATTGCCTTAGACAACCATTTGCACGTGTTGTATCTAGCTTTTAATCTTTGCCTTATGAAACTTTTAATTAATTATTAATCAAACTTGAAAAAGATTAATGATGCCTAGACAATACCATGAAGAAAATGCTCATTCGCACGTAGCATCTCTTCAAATGCCCAACACCATTAGTCCTATTTTTGTTGTAATTCCAACTTTATGAATTAAAAGAAAACCTTACAGGATAATATTTGCTTATCCATATTGTCCAACATTACATTGATTAATCATTTGCACGTAAAAACCAATGTCTGTCTAACAATTTAGATAACTTCTTTTCAAAAAAAACTTACTTGCTATCTTTAAATAATTCATCAAAAAGTTCACTTTGAATGTCCATATTGAACGTTTCAGAATTTAAATATATTAATAAAAGAAAATTTATTATGAATGAAAGTGATAAAGAAATAATGAAAACTACTATTCTACAATGTAACAATTATTTATAGCATCTTATTCTTTCGAAGTCAGAAATCTCCCTTTCGGAGTCGTAAGAAGAATTCTCTCTTGTCGGATCTTGTTTTCCAATTTATACCCGAAAAAAAACTCTACGTTGACTATTGCGCCCTCTAGTCCATATTTTAGGTTGGCATTGGAATACACGTTCCAGTGAAGTCGCTGCCCGCATGTTGCCGTCTTGATACACGCACACATACACATATTGTTCTGACAGTTCTTTATTCACTACAACGTCAACATATCGCAAATTGTTTTCTTATTCAAAAAGTCTTTTCTGCCTCGCACAGCATTTCCGACGGTAGGTTTATTTTTGTTGTTAATACCATCCTTCTTTGTATTCGTCAATGAACCTATTGCCTTGTTCACTGTTCGATACATATTTTTTCTTCCCATTTATTAATGTCAATTTCACTTTTCTTTTAGCTAGATTGCGATTTGGTAAGATGGGAAACACGTTGGAGATAACTATTATTTTTCTTCCCGCACTGCCTGTACCTGGAGGACACGTTTGTTTCTTCACTGTATCTCTGTCCTCTATCCATGATCTTTCCATTGGTAAAATGTCGATCTGCAATAAACTTTACACAAGTTTTATATTTTATTGTCTTTTGTAGGTCATGAAACTGTACACGTCTGTTTCCAGTCTCTGAAGCATTGTGTTACAAACAAATCATAAACACATATACTTTTTATTTATGATATCAGCTACCTTTTAATACAGAATGTTATTGCTGATCGGATTTACGTTTTACATATTTTTATATCCTTTTCTTAGTTTCTAGTTATAAGCTAAGGTAATTTTTATCTTTCAATATAATTTAGTTCTTAAACTTTTTCATAAAGTTTTATTGCTTTATGCAAGTGAATCATAATAATTTACTTATTTATATTAGGTTCCTTTTTATGATACGTAAACCATACATTTTGTGTATCCTTTCTATAAAAGAAATATATTGCTTATATTTATTTTGTCTTTTATTTCATATTTATTTAATAAATTTTTATTCTACATTTTTCACTATTTATTTGAATAATAATAGTTTTTAAATCACTTGCTTGTATATTGATCATGTGTATGCAACTTTGTATACATCCATGTAATTTTTGTTGCATATTTTTACTCAATCATATTTAAATACGATTTTTGTCATTTTTTATTTTATTTCAAAACTTAAACTAATTCTTAAAGCTATTC
This sequence comes from Amphimallon solstitiale, assembly GCA_963170755.1. Taxonomy (NCBI): domain Eukaryota; kingdom Metazoa; phylum Arthropoda; class Insecta; order Coleoptera; family Scarabaeidae; genus Amphimallon; species Amphimallon solstitiale. The sequence continues at coordinate 49,617,792 of OY720677.1, read as the reverse complement.
TTATTTTATAAACTTGCGAGTTCACGGCAATATGTTTAATAAAATAAGTTGCAATAACGTCTTATTTGCTTGTCACGATACCTGATGATATAGGCTCTTTTTGAATGAAAATCGATTTTTGACGGGAACGTCGGATTAACCGGCCAAACGGGTAACCGGTCACGACTCGGTCCCAACCAGACCGGTTAAAAGGGGTTCTACTGTAATTACAAACTGTCACCTGGATTTAAGTCTGGAATAGCCGACCGATTCCGATAAATTTGCGTCTTGGCTAGGACCGGTAGAGATACCGTAAAGTGGGGATAGACGACGCAATAGCCTCAAAAACACTCGTGTGACATGTGTGTGACAATGTTTACTATTTAATGCTTTTTATCGTCAAAAATAATTGCATGAAGATTTTTTTTTTATGTCGTTCATCAAATGTGCAGCTGGCTCGTAGAGGTTGTTTTTACTTTCTTATACGTAGTATAAGGAAGTATTGTGATGATGAAAATTTTCGACCGCGAGATTTTTGCAGATGTTCACGTTTTGAGGTCCCCTGATACCAAAAAAAGTGGTTTAAAAAAAATGTCTGTGTGTGTGTCTGTCTGTCTGTGACCACAATAGCGGTCAAATCGCTACAGATATCAATTCCAAATTTTGTATTTACAAATATAATCTTCCTCTTGAGAACTGATTGGATTTTGAGCAAAATCGGCAGACCGGAAGTAGTAGTTTACTTCAGTGAAAAAATCGAATTTATAAAGAATTCAAATGTACTCAAAATTAAATTTGAGAAAAACTGTATTAATAAAGGTTTTCGAAATTCCGACCGGAAGTAGGTCTTTTACTCTTATCGAAAATCAGTTTTTTGCTAGTATCTCGCAAGTCATGCTTTCTAGGCAGGTACATTACCAGTATAAAAGTATTTAGAACGTACTTTTAAATATCTTTTGTATAAAAAAAATTTCAAAATTGGGACTGGAAGTAACACTTTTGCTCTTACCGAATAACGATTTTTTGCAAATATGTCGTAAATTATGCATTCTATATATATTTATAAAGAGTACAAAAGTATTTAGAGTTGAATATGGAATATCTTTTGTATAAAAAAAATTTAAAAATTCGGACTGGAAGTAACACTTTTACTCTTACCGAATAACGATTTTTTGCAAATATGTCGTAAATTATGCATTCTATATATATTTATGAAGAGTACAAAAGTATTTAGAGTTGGATATGGAATATTTTTTGTATAAATGAAATTTCAAAATTCGGACCGGAAGTAACACTTTCACACGTATAAGAAAGGCGTGTGGTGGCCACACCTCATTTTTTTCTTTTGTGTACCAACCTTAGTTAGTAGACATTAATCAAATGTATGCATTTTTGTGGTTATTTCTAAAGCACATAACTTTTTTAAGAAAATAAATAAGTACAAAAACTGGCCTTGACATTATAAATTTCTTTTGCATCACTAACCCAAATTTAAGATTCTAAAATTACAAAATAAATTTAAAAAACGCAAAACGGCTATGTCTTAGTTTTCGATAGGTAAACGCTCCTCTTAATGAATTTTTAATATTTGAAATTTGAGACGCTTTTTCTCAATTTTCTTCAAATATAGCATATTAAAAATCTTATACCTTTGGATAGGGAATTGAAAGTACTTTCGAAATCAATTAAAAAAATTATTGGTTGTCATTTAAAAAAGTCAGTGACGACATAACATGAAGAACAAATGAAGTAAAAAACTGAAAAGGCAATAAAAATATTTCTCTTATTTAAAATCGCTATACTTTATTTTCACACTATAATAAATTATTGCTAAAATCTTGCACAGCTATTCTGATAATGTAATCAGTTCCTCTTGGAATAAGGGTCGATTCACACTGTGAATCCGTTCACGGTTCAATCTCGCTCCGTTCCCGGTCCGGTCAAACATTCTTAAACAAGAAAGAATCAGAGAATTCACACTATCGTCTGGCTCTAGTTCCGATCCGATATCGCGCCAGTACCGGTTCGTCGACAAGAATATTTGACTGAAGCGAGATCGGACTTATCATGGCTTGTACCGACAGTGTGAATACGCTTTTGCTTCAACTCGTCTTTCATCGATCGTGCAGGGAGACGTTACATTATTTTTTATTATTATGGCTAGTAACAAAATGTGGATTTTTCAAAATCATTTCAAACGTTCCTCAGTTCATTCGACAATATTGTAAACATTTTTCTTCATCGTCTATCAAATGACGATATAAAGTGTGATATTCGCCTTCTTCTTTTCTCTTTATTAAACTAGGATGTATCTACTTCTTTTAATTTTACGTTGCATTTTTTTTTATTTGTATCCTCTTCATCCAAAATAATAGCTATTATTGTTAATTCTTCAACTGAAAAATTAAATGCCATTTTTTGGAGAGTCAAATTGATCTGATTATTTCAAAAAACATCCTATGTCGACCAAGGATCGAGCCAGACTAATATGAAACTAGTAGTGCGGACACAGCAAGATTTGATCGGACCGAGACCGGAGCGAGAATGTATGAGACTAGTAGTGTGGACGCAGCGAGATTTGATCGGCCCAAGACCGGAGCGAGATTGAACCATGAACGGCATCACAGTGTGAATCGAGTCTAATGCCCGGTTTTTCAGTCTGAGTTTAAGTACAAGTTCAGCTGAACTCTGAACTTGAGCTAGAACCATGAACCTCTTGTTTGCGTTTTTCAGTCCCTTTCTTGAACTCGTTCAGTTAAACTAAAACTGGAGATTAAAATACGATGTTGGTCAACCTGATATGGAGGAACTTAAGAGATGTATTGTTGGCAAGACTTGTTATTTAAAGGTAGTAACCAATGAAAACGCGAGATATCCCGGAATTCCCGAAGTTAAACACTATTGTTCTACGTTTATACAATTGAATGGTTATTACTATTGTTAGCGCAATTTAGGTATTTCCCAATTTTAAGTATTAACAAGGAAACTGTTTTATTATATCCAGTTTGTTTGTTAAGATATTTCATTATATACCCCAACTATGTTAAATCACCTGTACTTATATTATCTACAATCCATACTGTTATAGGTATTTATGGTATTGTTATAGATATAGGGATTAGGAACTTCCAATGTATAGATTCTTTTGTTTGTAAGCTGAAACTATTCTAATCTGAAGTGATTGTTGCCTGGTGAAAATGAATGACGAAGCATCTGCGTGTAAGAGAGCCGCGAATTTTTCTGTGGAAGAAATCGACATGTTAATGGATTTAATAAAGAAAAGGAACATATAATAGAATCAAAAAAAACCGATCGCGTTTTGTGGAAAGAAAAGGATACAGCATGGGAAGATATTGCAAAAGAGTTCAACAGTCATTCGAATTCCACCGTCTATCGAAGCGCCGTTGTTTTAAGAAAAAAATACGAAAACATAAAGAAGAGGACCAAGCAAAAATTTGCTGATAATCGATGCCAAATAACTGGGACTGGTGGAGGACCACCGTCCGACATAAAAATAAGTGTAGTGGACGAAGACATAAAAGATATATTAGGAGTTCGTTTAGAAGGCCTCCCTAGCTATTTTGATAGTGACACAACTGAAGGTAAATTTTTTAGTTTATATTTAATAATTTTCTTACTGTGATCAATTTGCTTAAAGATGTGGAAAATGCAGCTAATGAGGAAATCATTATTGTGCACAATGACACAACTGAAGGTAAATTTTTTAGTTTATATTTAATAATTTTCTTACTGTGATCATTTTGCTTAAAGATGTGGAAAATGCAGCTAATGAGGAAATCATTATTGTGCACAGTGACCCATCAACCAGTAGTGGTCAGCGTTGGAGTAAATATACTCCTTCATCACTACAAGAAGCAATTTCTGTGCCATTGCAAAATAACATAAACACCAAAGTTACTGCAATGTCGGAAGGCAAACCAACAAAAAAACGCAAAGTTACAGGATCTGTAACAAATGAAAAGTGGGCATCGTTGGCAGATACCAAGAATGATGTACTACATATTCAAAAGAAATATATGGAAGAGGAACATCAAGCAAAAATGCAACTTCTACAGGAGCAACATCATTTGGCTCTACTACAAATAGAAGAACAGACACTAAAAAATGAACTGATAAAATTAGATTTACTTATCAAGCAAAAAATATTTGATAATGTAAAAACATAACTATTTATATATGTATAGATGTAAAATTTACAATAAATTATTAAAATAATTCGTAATTAAATTATTTCTTGTTCTATTGTCTCTTGCTATATTATAAAAATTTCCTTCCTGGATTTATGAACACCAGCTATATCCCCAATAGTATTTAAAAAGCTTCCAGTTGCATAGAATCGTAAGGTTAAAAGCAACATTTGCTCAGGTGTTAACGAGGAATTCCTGTAAAATTAATCTAATGTATTTACCATACATATTTGTCTATAAAATATCTTTACCAGTCAGTTGGATTTTCAATCATTCCTCTAATACTTGCTAAAACATGCCTGACAGTATTTTTTCTTAAACGAAACCGTACAAAAAAGTCGTGATCATCCCAAAGATCGAAGTAATTTGGGCGATTTCGAATAATTTTAGGCCTTCTTTCTCGGCCAATGTATCCAATAAAATTAATAACATCCTCATCGTCGGAAGATACCACAAAATCCATTTTGAAAACGATGTTTATATGCTACGTGCTACGTTTGTTGTTTGATAATACCAGATAATACGTTCTATTGAGGTTATATTTATATGTCAATTTTTGGTTCACGTCGTCGGTCAGGTTTAAACTCTGTAGATAGTACAGCTTAAACTTAAACCAATTTCTAATTCGGTTCAGAGTTTAACTGCTACTGAAATACACTTTAAACTCTGAACTTGAACTTAAACCAAAAATTGAGTTTAAACCCACACTGAAAAACCGGGCATAAGTGTTGCACTGTTTGGAATGTAATCGGAAGAGAAACTAAGGAGCAAAAGAGTAAAAACACTCATCTAAAAGTGAGGTGTGGCCACCACACGACTTTCTTATACGTATGAGCGTTTCAAACTATACAATTTTAAGAATTTTTTTATACAAAAATCATTCAAAATCCTATTCTAAGTACTTTCATTCATTTAATAAATCGCTATAGAATGCATACTTTGCAAGATATTCGAAAAAAAGTGCTACTCGCTAAGAATAAAAGTGCTACTTCCGGTCCGAATTTTGATATTTCATGTATACCAAAAATATTGCAAATCCAACTCTAAATACTTTTGTACTCTTAATAAATATATATAGAATGCATAATTTACGACATATTTGCAAAAAATCGCTATTCGGTAAGAGTAAAAGTGGTACTTCCGGTCCGAATTTTGAAATTTTTTTTATACAAAAGATATTTAGAATTATCATTTAAACACTTTTATACTCGTAATGTACCTGCCTAGAAAGCATGACTTGCGAGATATTCGCAAAAAACTGATCTTCGATAAGAGTAAAACACCTACTTCCGGTAGGAATTTCAAAAAACTTTTTTAAGACAATTTGTCTCAAATTTAATTCTGAGTACATTTGAATTCTTTATAAATTTGTTTAAACTTAGTAATTGACGAAATATTTGTAAAATTCGATTTTTTCACTGAAGTAAACTACTACTTCCGGTCCGCCGATTTTTCTCAAAATCTAATCACTTCTCAAGAGGGAGATTATACACGTAAATACAAAATTTGGAATTGATATCTACAGCGGTTTGCCCGCTATCGTGGTCACACACAGACACACAGACACAGACACACACAGAGACATTTTTTAAAAACCACTTTTTTGGTATCAGGGGACCTCAAAACGTGGACATCTGCAAAAATCTCGAGGTCGAAAATTTTCATCATCACAATACTTCCTTATACTACGTATAAGAAAGTAAAAAATGACTTAAATGAGTTGGTTTCAGATCCCGTTGAGGTGGCGAATTGTTTCAACTTGCAGTTTGGGGCCTCGACTCCTGCCATGGCTGAACCAGTAACTGATGATTACTGTGTATTTAAATAAAATACTTAGGTAACTTTTACTGCTTTAATGACCTTTAACATTTACACTACATGATAGAATAACAACCCAACATCATAAGCGTTGTCCGACCGCCTTTCTTGACAGCCGGCCCCGGTGTGTTCGCAAACACCTCTCGATCCGAGGTCAGTTCACGCACACTACATTTCCCCCCTTCTTAATTATAGGTCTAGTCTAGAGGGTGGCTTAACTATTCTACCCGCACGGGTCTGAATAGCTGGGGAAGCTGCAATAGGGTTTCCAGTAATTTTACTCTGACACTCAACTGATACGTTATTTTTAGACCCAGTTTCAACTTCCCTAACAGGTGGATTAGGCAACTGACAAGTTTGGACGTTATCAGATGTTTCTAACACAGTTGGTGGCTGCGACTCACTTATCGGAATCGCCTCTTCAAGAGGTACTATTGGACGGGCGCTATTTTCAAATACCGGTGGTTTCCCCAGACTCCCATTACTTAACTCATTAGATTCAGTATACAGAGAAGCACATGCATTTCGACGCATATCACTCGAATGAACAAATTTAATATTGTTGTCAACTCTAATGAGATACGTACAATAACTTAGAGGCTTCATTACTACGCCCTTTTGCCATAATTTCGTCTGCATATTTTTCACAAATACATGGTCATTTACCTTATATAAAATACATTTATTTTTGTCTGACATTACTTTATCATTTGAATTATGACATGAAGGTTTCAGCAAATCAAACCTTGTTCTAGGCCTATTTTTAAAAATACTTTCAGCAGGTGAGATCCCTGTCACAGTAGAGGGGGTATTTCTGTAGTTAAATAAGAAGTTCTGTAATTTATTTAAAATTACGTTTCCCGAAACTTCTCCCCCACGTTGTAAAAATAAGGCTTTTTCCAAACTCTTTTTAATAGTTTGTACACTACGCTCCGCTGCCCCATTACTCTGTGGATGGTAGGGCGGCGATTTAACAGGTTTGATCCCGTTCGCTTGACAAAATGCCACAAATTCATTAGAACCAAAGGGCGGACCGTTATCTGACACAAGCTCTACCGGAAGACCAAAAATTGCAAAGATATCTCTTAATTTTGATATTGTTTCCGACGCACTAGTGCCATTTGACATTAACCTAACTTCCAACCATTTGGACCTTTGATCCACTACCGTCAAAAAGACATGCTTATTCTTAAAGAAAAAAATGAGGTGCGGCCACCACACGACTTTCTTATACGTATGAGCGTTTCAAACTATACAATCTTAAGAATTTTTTTATACAAAACTTATTCAAAATCCTATTCTAAGTACTTTCATTCTCTTAATAAATCGCTATAGAATGCATACTTTGCAAGATATTCGAAAAAAAGTGCTACTCGCTAAGAACAAAAGTGCTACTTCTGGTCCGAATTTTGAAATTTCATGTATACAAAAAATATTGCAAATATAACTCTAAATACTTTTGTACTCTTAATAAATATATATAGAATGCATAATTTACGACATATTTGCCAAAAATCGCTATTCGGTAAAAGTAAAAGTGTCACTTCCGGTCCGAATTTTGAAATCTTTTTTATACAAAAGATATTGAAAACTATGTTTTAAATACTTTTATACACGTAACGTACCTGTCTAAAAAGCTTGACTTGCGAAATATTCGCAAAAAACCGATTTTCGATAAGCGTAAAAGACCTACTTCCGGTAGGAATTTCGAAAAACTTTTCAAATAAAATTGTTCTCAATTTTAATTTTAAGTACATATGAATTCTTTATAAATTTGTATAAACTTAGTATTTGACGAAATATTTGCAAAATCCGATTTTTTCACTGAAGTAAACTGCTACTTCCGGTCTACCGATATTACTGAAAAACTAATCAGATCTCAAGAGGGAGATTATACACGTAAATGTAAAATTTGGAATTGACATCTACAGCGGTTTGGCCGCTATCGTGGTCACACACACACAGACAGACAGACAGACAGACAGACACAGAGACATTTTTTAAAAACCACTTTTTTGGTATCAAGGGACCTCAAAACGTGGACATCTGCAAAAATCTCGAGGTCGAAAATTTTCATCATCACAATACTTCCTTATACTACGTATAAGAAAGTAAAATCTATATACACCCTATAAAAATTATGAGGTGCAGACGCCCATGGCAACAATGTGTTACTTGAATTTGTGAAATTTTGACACTGTTGACAAATATCACAATTTGCAATACATTTTTCTAAATCTAAATGCATATTAGGCCACCAACAATAAGAACGCAAACGCATTTTGCTACGGACAATTCCAATATGCTGCTCATGGAACAATTCTAACACATTTTTTTGCAATGACGTGGGAATGACTACTTTGTTACCTAACAAAATGCAATTCTGTTCCAGTGACATCTCATTTCTCTTTTTAAAATACGGCTTTAGGTTTTCATCATTGAGAAATTCCGGCCATCCTGACAAAATAAAATCTTTGACTTTTACAAGTAACAAATCTTTACTAACCTCCTTAGCAACCACACTAGAATTTAATGGAATTTGCTCAACTAAGTTAAACGAATACAAAAAATCAGTAACATCAGTTTGATCACTACATGGTAGACGTGACAACCCATCAGCATTACTGATTGAACTACCCTTTTTATACTGAATATCATACTGATAACCCGACAACATGACAGCCCAGCGCGTAATTCTTGCAGCAGCAGATGTCGGAATCCCCCCCTTATTTTTTCCAAATATAAATTGTAAAGGCTGGTGATCAGTTATCAAAACAAATTTTCGTCCATAAAGGTATTTATGAAACTTTTTTAACGCAAAAATTATAGCAAGTGCTTCACGCTCTAAATTACTATACTTTTTCTCTACCACCGACAAAGTACTAGACGCGAACATGATAGGTCTTTCCATACTATCAACTTTATGACTAAGGACACACCCAACGCCATAACTACTCGAATCACACGTTACATAAATAGGGAGAGTGGGGTCATAATGAGTCAAAACACTTGTTGATGTCAACCATGACTTACTCTCCTGAAAAATTTCTTCACATTGTTTAGACCAACTCTTTACAAAATTTACATTATTTTGACATAGATCATATAGAGGTTTTAACCTGGCTGACAACATAGGAATAAACTTGCCATAATAATTCAAAAGACCCAGATAAGACTTTAGTTCAGTTAATGTTTTAGGTACAGGCGCAAACTTAATCGCCGCAACTTTCTCTTCTGTAGGATGTACTCCGTCCACATCCACTAGATGCCCTAACAACTCTACTTTACTTTGAAAGAATACACACTTCTTTGCATTCACCTTTACATTGAACTCCTGTAGGCGCTTAAGCACCCTTATGACATTTTCATAACACTCTTCCAATGATGGCCCGTATATTATAATATCATCCAGATAACACTTGGTGTTTGACAGCCCAGCTAGGATGCTATAGACTGAAAAATACCAGGCGCAGAACAGACACCATACGTCAATCTTGTATATGCAAAGAGACCCAAATGTGTATTTATCACTAACATGTTTTGTGTAGATTCACTAGCTTTTAACTGTTGGTACGCCCCTTTCAGGTCTATGACTGTGAAGTATTTATGTCCACTAAGACACGCAAAAATATTTTCAGGTAATGGTAACGCACAATGATCGGTATCCAAAGAAAGATTTAAGGTTTTTTTAAAATCTACACAAATACGGATTTCCCCTGACTTTTTTGGTACAACAATAATTGGACTCGCCCAATTACTAAAATCAACCTCTTTTAAAATGCCGGACTTGACCATTCTTGACAGTTCTAATTCTACTTTTGCGTACGATATGCAAAAGGCATATCGTACGCCCTATGAAATGCCGGTTTAGCACCTTCTTTTAACTTTAATTCGACCTCAAAATGCTTGATACTAGCCTCCGGTTGTTCAGCAAAGACAGACTGAAAGTCACTTTCAATTTTTGACACTAACGAACGCATATCAAGACTCTCGACATTTTTAGTGCTTTGACTTTTGCATAACTCGATACCATGGCATTCCGACATCGACCGACAAGAACTACCCGCCCCAGTGACTGTCTGGGCAGACTTATTAAAACTATTTTTTTTTCTCCAATCAGGATTTAACACATTTAACCAATTTCTACCTAACAGTGGTACAAATATGTGTCGGCTTTTTAATATTACAATAGGTAAAATTACAATTTTATTTTTATGACCGACAGATACATTAATTTCACCTAAGATAGACACACCGTCACCTGTAAGAACTCTTAAATCATACCTGACAGAATAGAGACTTAAGGTAGACAGCCACTTTTCATAATCACTAATATGCATAACTGTTTTACACGCACCACTATCAATCTCGAACTTCATTGGCTTACCTTCCACTTCTAGATGCACTATCTCAGGTGCCACTTTACCTGGATTTAACGATGACAGGAACCCCAAGGTTACAGAACCTTCATCCTCTGACTGTTCATCTTCCTCGACGGCATTGACTTCTTGACCTCTACACACTTTACTCGTATGCCCCACTTTATTGCAACTAAAACATTTCCAGTCTTTAGCAGGACAACTACTAGGATTATGCTTCCGTGCACAACGAAAACAAGGTTTAAACTGATAACTTTTAACATATTTTTGTCTACTATGTCCACTTGAACTAGAACTACCATGTTTTTTATCTTCATATTTACTTCCTTTGTTCTTGAATGACAGCTGTCAAGACTATCTTCAGCCACTGACAGATGATTATTTTCTGAACCCATTGCCTTTACTTGACCTTCAGTGAGTTCTATTGAAAGTGCTATTTCATAAGCCCGTTCAAAACTTACATTGTCCTCTGACAACAGCTTCCGTTTAATTGTGATTGACTTTACGCCACAGACTAGCCTATCACGGAGACATTCTGACAAAAACGAACCAAAATTACAATATTGCGACTGACTCTTTAACTTAGCCACAAAAGTTTTAACATCCTGTTTGTTCTTGCACTGTGTTGTAAAATTTATACCTCTCTGCAATAACTAATCTTTTCGGGCTGTAATGATCCAAAAGAAATTTTTTTAAATCCTCAAACGACTTCGTACTGGGTAGATTTGGTGCTAGTACATTCTTTAAAACGTTATAGGCTTCCGCCCCAATTAATGTCAGCAATAGTGGTACCTTTTTATCAGTTTCGACAACGTTACATATGAGCAATTGATCCAACCTTTCCAAATAGGAGGCAATAGTCGCTTTCCTTTTGACATAAATCTAGATAATATCACCTCACTTTAACTGAGATTATATTTTGACGCGTTCCATTTGTAATAAGCTGACTGACACAAAGTGAGATTTTTACCTCCCCTCCCCAATCTGAGGTTGGTCAGAACCTTCCTCACTACTGAGAATTAAATATCACATAGGGTTATGTTATTTGATTGACACGGAAAAATATGTACGAAATTCAGCGAACGAAAAATGGGTGGATTATGAATGATAAAGGTGACGTTTTAATACGTGACTCTGGTAATTACATGAATAATGATGAATCGCATCTCTTTAATATCATCCAATTGTAGAAACAAATACGACGTTATGGGTACCGTACAATGAAATTGGATTTACAGAGCAAAATGATCCAATAATTTCCAACCCGGACACTTCTGAAGAAAATGGCCTAGTATTGACATATCATTGGGTGGATGAGGGCACAGAACATCCAAACGAGGAGCAGTTTGTTAACTCTCAAAATAAAAGCAGTTGGTCCAATGAACAGTGTTGCCAACCAGAGGGATTATTCCCGAAATCGGGATTTTTCAGGTACTAGAGGGAGAAAGGGATTTTTTAAAGAATTTCGGGAAAAATTGAAATTATTTTGAATTTTAATTACAAATTTTGATATTTACAAAATTGACAATATTTTTTTTCAAATATTGCATGAATAAAATGATTAAAATACAGCAGACTAATAATAACGAATTTTAATATTTTAAAATGCGCGGTCTTTTAGCTTGTCAAATAATTGTAGGGTTTTTTGTTTATTCACCAATTCAGTAATCAGCATTTTCTATGAAATAATAAAGGTCAAATGTGGCTGGATTGACTTTTAGACACCTACACCGTGTACCATCGACAAAATAAATGACAAATTAAGTAATGGCAATGGCTTCTTCAGACGAAGACTATGGTGAGATGGAGAATCAACTAAGCCCGAAGAAAAAGAAGATTTATAGCAAACAAAAGGTTTTCAAGGATTATTGGCTAACAGAAAGGAATTTTAAGAATTGGCTGTTGGTAGGGAAGACTCCCTATGAAGCCGTGTAAGTAGTAAAATAAATTAACATTAAATATCGAAACACAGTTATTTAATCAAGTCTTTGTAGTTGCAAAATATGCAATGTAACGATGAATGCTGGTAAATCAGAGTTGGTGAGACATTCTCAAACAGCGAAACATCTTAGAAAATCCAAAAGTATTCAAAGTTCTTGTGACATTCGACAACTGATTGATAACCAGAATGATCCTCATTTAGAAAACGTAAAGAAAGCTGAGATAAAATTGACTGCTTTTTTTGCCAGTAATAACATAGCTATCCACTTAATAGACCAGTTAGAACCTTTATTAAAACACATTTTTTTTGATAGTAAAATATGTAAAGATCTATCAATCAAGCGTACTAAATGTACAGAGATTTTAAAGAACGTCTTATGTGAAAAAGAAACTCAAAGTCTAGTTACACATCTACAACAAAATAAATTTTCGATACTAGTTGATGAGTCAACTGATTTGACAGATACGAAAACTTTAGCTGTTCTCACGCGCTATATTAGTAATGCTAAAGTTGAAACTCGCTTATTGAAATTGGTCGAATTGGATTCGCGGGAGCTAGGAGCAACAGAGCTTTTTAATAAAATTCACTCATGTCTAGACAGTTTCGGCATACCTATAAATAATATTGTAGGTAAGTATATTGAATATTTTCCTAATAATGGTATCTTTAAAATTAATTATTCTAGGATTCGCCTCGGACGGGGCTAGTGTCATGGTAGGGAAAAACCATTCAGTTTTTCAGTTGCTGAAAAAACAAGTACCACATGTCATTCTACAGCGCTGTATTTGTCATTCAGCAGCTTTAGTCGCTTCCAAGGCTTGCTCAGTCCTTCCTCAAGAACTAGAAGAAGTGATTAAAGGAATCTACAGTTATATATCGGGAAGTACGAAGCGGACTGCACAATTTCGTGAAATTCAAGAATTCTTCAATTTACAACAGCTTAAGATACTTAAGTTGTCCAACACACGTTGGCTCAGTCGGCATGAATGTGTTACTCGAATATTAAAGAACTGGACAGCTATACAGCATTTTTTTATCATGGCAGTTCATGAAGATCGTACCAAAACCGCTGAATTTATTTTAAGCGAGCTACAAAAACCTGCCACCAAAGCGTATCTAACATTTTTAAAATACATTTTAAATATTTTCAATTCATTTAACAGGTTATTCCAAAATAAAAAGCCCCTGATTCATGTATTGTACAGAGAATGCATGTCGCTAATGATGCAGCTTTGTAAAAATTACATGGATCCAGCTGTTTTGTTTCAGAACAGTCTTGCATCTTTAGACTTAGCATACCCAAGACATTTTCTACCAATAGAAAAATTGTTCGTTGGTCCTGAGTGTGATACTGAAATACAAAAAATGTCCAAAGAAGACAAGCATTACTTTCTCCTAAATTGTCAAAAATTTTATATAGCTGCAGCAGTAGATTTACAGAAACGCTTACCAGACGAAATTTTCAACGAAATGCGATTTCTCGACCCAGAAATAACATTTTCACAAAAAGAATCAGAAAGGATTGTAAACTTCTCCATCTTATGTGATAAATTTTCAGGAGTTTTTGAATTTGATATGACTGAAAACGCTCTTGAATGGCGAAAGTTGCCTGATACTTTTAGTTCCTCAAAAATTGAAAACTTAAAAAATCTACCCATTGATGAAATGTGGATGGAAATTACCAATAATCACACATACGACAATACTTTGGCTTTTCCGCACTTGAAAAAACTGGTCAGTCTTATACTCATACAACCACATTCAAATGCGGACACGGAAAGGATATTCTCGATTGTAACCGATGCTAAAACGAAAAAACGGAATAGATTGGGAGAAACTAGCTTAAACGCAATATGCGTTTTCAAGAGCATGCTACAAGCAACGAACCAAAGTGTAGTGGATTTTAAGGTAGATGAAGCACATTTAAAACTATTTAAAAAATCTATGTATTCCTTCACAAAAACATGTCAAAATTGATAATTTTTATTCTTTATTTTTTTCTGCAAATAATGTATTTTTTTTTAATAAATGTTTATTTTCTGTTTGCGGGATTTTTTATTCAAAAAGGGATTTTTTGAAGTCGCTCGAGGGAATTTTAAAGTGAAATGGTTGGCAACACTGCCAATGAAGCTACCTTAGCCTTGATAGCATCAGTGGAATCTCATTATGAGGATTTATTTCATGTCCACAAAAAAAATTTTTTTGGATAATAGTCGCTGAAGAAGTAATTAGTCAGGGCTTTAATGTAAATACATACATAAATATTAATATTGGCTTTGTGTTAAATTAAAAATGTTTTAGTATACAGTTAAAGCTTGTTTCAAAAAGTGGGACAATCTTCTAAGGACATACCAAGTCTAATAAAGACATGAAAAAGAAAACTGGACGTGGACCTACACGCTTCCCTTATTTTGAAAGGTTAGACACATTGCTTGGGGATTCACCGTCAAATTCCAGCCCACATTCAATTGACGTTTCAACTATGTCTAGTCACAATGTAGAAGGGACAAGTAATTGCAGTAATAGTAAAGTGCAAGAAGATGTAAATGATAACAGCAGTATCGACACTGTGCATAATAATGTTCAGAATAAAACAAAAAGAAAAAATCCTACAATGGAATATGTGAAAGTTAAGAAGAAGTATTATGAAAATAAAAAAGCAGAAAGATCATTACGAACACAAATTCAAAGTGATCTCAGCAAAGAAATTCTGAAGTTTCAGCAAGAAAGGAATGCCATTTTGAAAAGGAGAAATGAACTAGAGGAACGGAAGGTCACAGCTCTTGAAAAACTTGCTAAAATTACATACCAATAAGTAGTTCTGCAATGTGATTTTGTTATCTTTCATATAATGAATTACTATTTTTTTATTATTATCGTTACCTTTATTTCAACGTATAATTTAGTCTACATTAAGTACTATCACATTAGTATTTACTATTTACATGTGTTAATGCTAATTAATAACTTATTATGTACAACTCGCCACATATAAGTTGAGCGGTCATCGGTGCAGATGAAGAATGAGAAAATGCACGATAGAGATTGATACAGCTGTTATAAATGCATGCGTGTACACCCCGCTACTACCACTCCCCCCCTTTGTCCTTTGCGCATATGACCTTCACCGCTCAAATTATGTATTAAGCTGTACTTTTCTCAACTTTTACATATTCAGATACTTATAACTAAAATAGATAACCTATGTGTTCAAATGTAAACAAAACATGTTATTAAAAATCTGAGTTCGTTTAAAAGTGTTTGACTGCACACCACTCACACAGTGCACAAGATTTTCAATATACTCTTCATGTGGGGAGTCCTCAAACGACTCCGTGTCGTCCATAAAATCAATGCAAATATTATGAAGTACAGCAGCTGCAACCACACACTTTACTATAAATAATACTGACTGATTTTCAAAGTATCTTAGCCTGCGAAATCGACCTTTTAACAGACCAAAAGCATTCTCAATTAAAATTCGTGTGCCTGAATGACGTTTATTAAAAGTTTTCTGATTTCACGTTAAGTTACCGTTATCCCTAAATGGTGAAATTAACCAATGAAGGCAGGGATATGCAGAGTCACCCAATAAGAAATCACCTCCTAATAAACCATTTATTCCTCTTTCATAAAGGGACGATTTTTTGAGGAATCGGGCATCATGCATTGATCCCGCTTCCCCGCAAAACACATCAATAAACTTCTTCTCGCTATCGCAGATACCTTGTAACAGGACACTGTGGTAGTTGTTGCGGTTGCAATATACATGCTCAAAAGCTACAGGTCTTTGTATCCTTATATGAGAAGCGTCTATGGCTCCCACAACACCATTGATTCCTTGTTTCTTTCTAAATCCTATTTTTATTGCAGCTTGTTTTGCTTCATCAGGCCATACTATATACTGCGGACTTACTTTTACCAAATATTCAATCAATGTGGAAACTATGCGATGAACTGAACTTTTTGAGACATTAAATTTGTCTGAGATTTGTCGAAACGTTTCGGTATTGGCTAGGTACCAAATAGTTATATATACAGCTTGTTTTGCTGGGATCTTTTTTCTTCCAAAAGAATGTACGGGAAGTAGTGCATCGGTTTCAATTTTTTCTAAAAATTGTGGCACATTATATTCCCAGTATATGTAACAATGTATATGTAAATAGTATATACCTATTAGAGCGTTACATGTTGATCGGCTCAATCTGAAATGCTCTTTAAACTCTGCATCATCATATCTTTCCACGACTTGCATATAGTTTTCAACTCGGTTCAATTTTCTTCGGGGTTCATAGAACTCAGTTGATGTATCTGATGATGTGCTTGAAGAGTGCCATGATAACTGTGAATCAGAATCAGACGACTCGCAGGAATTGGTAGCACCACATAACTCCTGTAATTTTACTATCTGGTTAAGTTTTTGAAGCAATTACACCAATTCATTAAATAACTTACAGACACAATCTGAAATTTGGACATGTAATTACTTCGGTTGGTTGATGTGTACTTATAATATAATATCAAAAATTAATTTTACGTTAGTAATGACAAGTAAGACACAAGTTTAAAACCTCACTTGTCAAAATCTTTTAACCCAATGAGAAAAGCTCACTTGAAGTGAGCTGAGACACTCACATCACTTTAGCTCAGCTCAGATCTCTAGTAAAAGGAAAGCGCCTAATATCACAGGTCCCCGGACTAAAGTGTTCTATAGAGCCAATTAACGACATTTTGAACTCTAATTTTACTTTTGTTTACTACGTATCACTAACAGTTTGCTGTAAACCACAATAATATTCGTGATATTTCCCACTTTCCGCATGAATCCGGATCGAAACTCGTCGCCAATTTATACTGTGTATTTAAATAAAACACTTAGGTAATTTTTACTGCTTTAATGACCTTTAACATTTACACTACATGATAGAATAACAACCCAACATCCTAAGCGTTGTCCGACCGCCTTTCTTGACAGCCGGCCCCGGTGTGTTCGCAAACACCTCTCGATCCGAGGTCCGTTCACGCACACTACAATGATATAAAAAGTTCGTCATGTAACTTGTTTCTTGCTCCAACTGACAGAACTGAAATAATCAATATGATTAATGAAGTGAGTGGAAGGAAATCCGCAGGTATTGATGATATTCCATACTCACTTCTGAGGCACGTTACTGACTTTATTGTGGAGCCGTTAGTATATCTTGTTAATTTGAGTTTGGAGAGGGGTATCTTTCCCGATAAACTGAAGTTAGCAAAGGTCATACCTTGTCCAAAAAAGGACAAACCACATAAGGTAGACTGGGGCAAGTGCAAAATCGGGGGAAGTGGAAAATCGGTTGGTAGGAAAAAAATTTTTAGAAATTCAAATTTTATTGTATGGCGTAGGCAACCAATGATCCTTGTATGTTACCACAACGTATATGCAAACTTGCTCAACATGTTGAGTTCTGATTTATCGACAGAGTTTCACATAACCAACAAATGCGGTCTGCATGTGAGCGAGATAGGTTCCAGAAATTTGGATATTTAACCGCTTTAAGGTACAATTTTTATTAATTTATTGTGGCGACCAGCTTTAAACAAGTTACTTCTAGACGTGTATCACATTATTTTGCTTATAAATAAAAAAGTTGCCTGTACACGCCCATCTTTACACTTTCCCCAGCGAAACTGCAAATGGGGAAAGTGTAAAAATGTATTTTTACAGTTACCCCTACACCAAATTCTAATGGGGCAACTGTAAAATTGACAAGAATATTCCGGTGTTTCATAGGATAAGTTTTTTACAGATATTGTAATTATGTCAAAATGGTAAGGACGTATAAGAGAAAGTCTCAAAGGGCTAACTATCCAGTAGAGAATATGCAAAGAGCACTGCAAGCAATTCGATGTGGGCAAACAAGTTTATCACGAGCAAGTGTGCAATTCAATATTCCATACAACACCCTGTACAAACGTTTCAAAAATTTAAGAGGGCAAAAAAGTCAGACACAAGGAAGGTCCACTGTTTTGACTCCTGATGACGAAAACCAGTTGGCAGAATATTTAAAATGTTTAGAGAAATGGGGCTATGGGCTCTCCAGCTCCGAAATACTAGAAAAGGTTAGGGAGTTTGTTACTCTGCACCAGCTTAAAACACCATTCAAAGACAATCGCCCAGGAGCAGACTGGTTCATTGCTTTTAAGCGTCGTCACGGTCTTTCGACAAAGAAACCACAACCACTAGAGTATTGCAGAAAAAAAGCAACAGATCCTTTCCTAATCAACGAGTATTTTTAACTTCTTAAAGAAACCCTTCATAATTTGGACCTTCAGGATAAACCAAATTCCATTTGGAATTTGGACGAAACAAGCATTTGTATGGACCCCTCACGGATTAAAGTTGTGGGAGCCAAAGGAAAGCCCTGCTCCAGGGTAATTGCCGGTTCTGGGAAGGAAAACATAACAGTTCTAGCTGGCGCAAACGCAGCTGGAGAAAAGGCCCCTCCTTTAGTTATATACAAAGGAAACAATATATGAAGCTCGTGGATTCCAGAAAACAATGAATTGCAACAGTCACCAATGTCATTTGCCGCAAGTCCCAATGGGTGGATGACTAGCGACATTTTTCGCAACTATTTCCAGAAGACCCTACTGCCCTTTTTCGGTGATACTCGGCCCATTTTAATAATCTATGATGGTCATGTAACTCATGTTGACAGTCAGTTAATAGAAATAGCTCAAGCACAGAATATAACAATACTGAAGCTTCCCGCTCATACTAGCCACCTGTTACAACCTTTAGATCTCGCTGTTTTTCGCCCATTTAAATTAATTGGGAAAAGAAATTATTGATGTGGCAACGTAAGCACCAAGGATGCAAAATACCAAAGAGAAGCTTTTCACTTTTGCTTAGTGAAACATGGAACCAAGTCACAAAAGAATCAATAATAAGTGGTTTTAGGAAAGGCGGAATATGCCCTTTTAATGAAAATGTTATCCCTGAAGAAAAGTATGACCCTGCATTGTGGAAGAGGTGGAAGGACTTTCAGCAACGAAGAAACTTAGACAATAACAGTACATCAACTAATGGACAACCTCTTGAAACACTCACAGAAACTAATGACGAACCTAATGAGATGATAACCAGTGGACAACAAGATGAGACACCCACTGCAGGACCCTCGCAGGTGGTAGGAAGAAACGAAAGCAAGTTAACAAATTCCTTTGAAGTGTTACTCCTACAGACAGTGAAGCAGGATAAACCTCTTCCGACTTTAAAACGTAAACGCTTAGCTCCAGGTGCTGAAATCATAACTTGTAGGCAGGAGCCAGTTAGCAGTCAGATACATGTGGCTGAAGATACGAGTGACAACCAGTGCGACGGTGCCACCAACAAGCAGAAGAGAAAAAAGAAACTGAATACAGTTCCCAGTGATTGTAGCAGATCTGATGCCGATGATAATTACGTAAGTTCACCTGAAGTAGAAGAAGAAGAAAGTCAAGAGCTTATATTTAGCAATGTCAATAAAGGGCAGTGGGCCTTAGTCCAATATAGGACCAAAAAAACGGTAAGCCACTTTATTGGGCAAATAACCAACGTCACAAGCATGGGGGAGATAGATGTGAAGTTTATAAAAAAGTATAAAAGTAAATATGTTTGGCCGGAAGTAGAGGACATGGATAGTGTGACCTTTGAAGATATAATTAAATTGCTACCTGAACCAAAAGTGGACAGAAGAGGCTTGTTGGAATTTTCGATTGGGTTTGAGGGGTACAATGTCTAAACCCAAAAAATACAGTAAGTAATTGCAACAAAAATAACAAATAAACTACATAACTACCAGCTAAATTAGCTGTGTATGTGAGTAAAAAGTACATTTTTCGTATTTAGTTATGTAGTTTATTCGTTATTTTTGTTGCAATTACTATATTTTTTAGTTATTTCATACTTCTGTTGCAACAGTTTAAGTTTTACATTAAAATTAAGAATTTGGTTTTTTTCGCTTGTTCCTAATTTTTCAATAAAAGTTAATAACTTTTGTATTTGAAAAGATTTTTTTGATCCGCAAAAATTGATTCGCTGGTCTTCAAGTCGTACATTTTGACACATACCCCACTAAATTTAACAAAGCACTATACGGGACGTGCTAAGCGATTTTCCAATTACCCCAAGTGGGGGCAAGTGTAAAAATAAAATTTCCAAAAAAGATTTTATTATGTAATTTTTCAGTCATATTAACGACAGATATTTTATTCAAGGAACTGCTTAAAAACTTCCCATAGAATGATCAAAAAATATTAAACTGCTACTTATACTAAAAATATTTTATTCCCACCACCCTAAAGTTGAACTAACCAAAAACGGCTTGACACTTACCCCACTCTACCTTACATAAACAATTACCGTCCCATATCATTTTTCCCAGCTTTAGTAAAATTTTTGAAAAAGTCATTAGTATAAGATTGAGTTCATTCCTGACCCCACCCGATGTAATAATTCCTTCTCAATTTGGATTCCTAGCAAAGAGATCGACCTATGACGCCATGTACAATGCCCTTAATTGATTGATCGATATTTATGATTCATTGGATGGCGGGCGTTGTGTTTTTGGGTATATTTTTCGACTTATCTCGGTCTTTCGACGTTCTTCGCAATTCGGAAATAGATATCATGCTACGAGTATTAACGCGGTGGTGGATGGCGTATGTAGGAATTATATGTCAGAGTTTGCATCGGTAGACAGGGGTGTACTGCAGGGGTTTATTTTGGTGCCCACTTTATTCTTAATATATGTTTCAGATCTTCAGGCAGCGCTTCGTGACTGTGCTGTTACACAGTATGCTGATGACACTACATGCAAATCATTTTGGAAAACATTTCTCTCTCGCCACTCAAGCCAAATTAATGAAGCAGTTTGGAAGTGATGAGAGTATCATCTGTACAGTGACTGCGCCTCATAGTGAGAGTATGTTTTTCCATCCTGTGAACGAAACCGACATTACAAATACCCTCATTCGTCTGAAGAATCGACGGTCGTGTGGCTTGGATGGAGTACCTGTGACAGTACTGAAAGAAATAGTTGACATTATTAGTGTCCCATTGGCCAACCTTATAAATATGTCGGTAGAAACAGGGATTTTTCCGGCAGCACTGAAGACTGCGTGAGTGATACCTGTGCCTAAAAAGAACGCCGCAAATCTGCTAGATGATTATCGCCCCATCTCAGTGTTGAGCGCATTCTCCAAGATTTATGAGTCTATCATGTATGAACGCATCCTTGACTACTTGGAGAAAAACAATATTATTAGTGACTGTCAGCACAGATTTCGTCCAGGAATATCCACAGAGAGGGCGTGCATTGAGTTTGTGGAATATATTAGAAGGAATCAAGATGACAAAAAATGTGTAGTTGGGTTGTTTTTTGACTTCACTGCTGCGTTTGACTCGGTACGGAGCAGCTTTGTGGAGGAAAAATTGAACGCGATTGGCATCAGGGGCAATATACTGAGGTTAATTTTGTCATTTTTGGAACACAGGCATATGGTTGTGGATGTGAATGGGTCAAAATCTAAACTGTATGAGGTGAATCTTGGTGTGGCTCAGGGCTACATATATAAGGGGTCCTGGGACCCCTAATATTCATACTTTTCATTAACGACATGAGATCGTGTGTAAAGAATGGCCGCCTAATCAATTATGCAGACGACATATCCATTGTTGTTGTGGGTGAGAATGACAACGTCCTTCAGCTGAAGATAGAAAGGGTAGTGCGCACATTAGAAACATGGTGTAGGCAGAACAGAATAATATTAAATAGTAAAACGACTGTAATTGTGAAATTTCCTGTTAGGGACAATATCTCTATTAAAATTCCGGGTGAGGCTGAGTGTGCTAACTTTCTGGGAAAATGTTTGGATTCGAATACGAATCGGTCCAAGCAAGTTCGAAACATAATCTCTAAAGTTAATAAAAGTTTTTACGCAATAATGAAATTAAAAAACTGTCTTGATACTAGTGGCCTATTGCATATTTATTATGCCATGGTATACTGTCATCTGTCTTATCACATTGTTGTGTGGGGCAGGGCAACTGAGATCAACAGACTTTTTATAGTGCAAAAAAGAGTGATCCGATTGATATTTAACTTGAAACATAGAGAAACTTGTTGTGATACTTTTCGCCGATATAGTATATTGACCCTGCCCAGTGTATATCTAAATAAGTGCGCAATTCTTGCTTACGAGAGAGGTCAAACTTTGATTACAAACTCTCACTATCATGATTATGAGACTCGCAATCGGTGGTGTTTATGTGTTCCCTTGCATCGAACAGCCGCATATGAGAAGTCTCCTCGGTATTCATGCATCCGTCTTCCGGAAGATCTGAAAACCATCAATTCAAAGAAAACCTTTAAGGAGAAACTGAAACAATATCTTGAGAAAAAATGCTATTATGATGTAAAGGATTATTTTAATTAACTTGTGTATCTCTTGTGATATATTGTTATGTAAGTAATATATGAATTTGATGACAAAACTTATAGGTACCCTAATTTGTGGTCTTATACGGAATAAGTTATTATTATTATTATTATTTGCATCACATTGATGTCATTTGAGGTAAGGCTTTAATTGAAACTGAAAAGCTATATATTAGCAAATGGAGAAAATGTCCGGAAGGGGACAGAAAAAAGGTGAATATAATAATAATAATAATAATAACAATAATAATAATAATATTTATTTACCTTTCGAGTGTAGATACAACAATAGTGTACATACATTATTAGGCATGTCATATATAACAAAACATTAATTATCTATGAATTGTGAGACCGAATAAAAAGGATTATTCATGAAAAACTGTGAACATTTTCTTTGAAGGACCTTAACGTTAGTTTCATTTTGTATGTCCGTAGGCAGTTTATTAAAACACAAAGATCCCATATAGTCTGCTCTACGTTGTGATACGCACAGTCGCTGAAAAGCCGGTCGTAGAAATTCACTGCCTCTAGTATTATAGGAGTGATAGTCTTTGCTTTTCTTAATATCACTGTTTCTTATGTGCATTATCAGTTTGTACATGTATAACGAGTAAATAGTCATTATCTTGAACTTTTTGAACAGGGGCTCACAATGTGTCAGTGGGTGTACACCATCCATAATCCGCACAATTTTTTTCTGTACTTTGAAAATCGTTTCTACTTGCGCAGTATTACCCCAAAAAACCAACCCGTATGAGATGATAGACTGTACCAAACCGAAGTACATGTGTTTAAGCATCAAACTTGAAACCGTGGATCTTATTGTTCTGAACAGATACACAACACCACTCAGTTTACTGGAAAGTTGACTTACATGTTCGTTCCATGTTAGTTTGTCGTCCAGGGTCAGTCCCAACACTCTTGCACTGTGGACATGTTGCAACGAGCTCCGATCCACGTAAACCAGCAAACTTCTAACAACATTTATAGGATAGAACTGCATCATCTGCGTTTTGTTTGTATTCAGTAGGATACCGTTGTTTTTACACCACATTTGAATGTCTTTTATGTTATTATAAGCTGACACTACTAGACCATGTGTACTAGAATCTGTTATGACAGCACTGGTATCATCCGCATAAACACTGATGGAAGCTGTTGATGCACACACTGATGGTAAGTCATTAATCATGATCGAGAAGAGCAGCGGACCCAATACAGTGCCCTATGGTACCCCTTTCTCCTTGCACCTCCTTCCTGAGCGTAAGCCATTTACCACCACAACATGGTCCCGGCCCCCTAAATATGAGAGGACCCACTCATACACCTCTCACTCCTATACCATGCAATTTTTGTGCCAGTAGCTGATGGTCAACAGAATCGAATGCCCTACTGAAGTCGTAAAATAGTCCTAGCACGTTCCGTCTGTTGTTTAAACCCTCACAGACTGCATTGATTATTTGTTCCGTAGCTGTAATAGTAGATTTAGCCTTTCGAAATCCGTGCTGACACGACGACAATACCTCGTATTTTTCGAGGAACCTGTACAGCCTTCTATGGAAACAATGTTCAAAAACTTTCAAGACTTGGTTTTGCAAAGCAATAGGTCTGTAATTCTCGACATTACATTCATTACCTTTCTTTTTGAAAATCGGTACGATCTTGGCAGTCTTCAGATTCGCAGGATATTCCCCAGATTCAAAAGATTTACTGATCACCATGCATAAAGGTAGGCTTATGCCTTCCTTTACCATTCGTAGAATTGTTCCCGGTATTTGATCTATGCCTGAGGACTGTTTCGTACAGCATTCATCAATTGCTTTTGAAACTTCTGATACGGTCACAGGACTAACGTACATGGTATTCAACACATCGTTTTTGTTATATGCCTTATGAAGTGGTGGTGGGCATTGTCCAGCAATCTCCGCAAAGAAATCGCTGAAGTAATCAGGTGTATCACCTATGCTAATCTCAGAGTCGCCACCTTTCATTTTAATGTTGTGTTTGGTATTAGTGCCCTTCAAATCCCTTATTATATTCCAGCACCTTTTGTTAATATTCTCTGACTTCAGTATGCGATCATTATTGTAATTTCTTTTAGTGTTATTGACTTCTTTTGTGTAAAATTTCTTTAGGGGACGGTATCTTTCGTTATACATATCGCTATGAATTATCTTATTAATAGCAGACATCTCTCGAAGAAGTTGTGAAAGTTGCTTAATTTCAGGCGTAATCCATCTGTTCCGAGTGCTGGGCTGACTGAACGACGAAACCAAAGGGAACGCTTCATTGAAATTTCTATACAATATTTCTTCAAATCTATTGAACATTGAATTTACATCGGCTCCTGCATTATTCCATCCCTGCCAATTGCATAGTCGGAACTCGTTTTCAATTTTTTCTATGAAGTGCAATTTGTTGCCTTCTGTGTATCTCCTGGTTAATGACTTGTCAGACCTCGTATTGGGATCCTGACAATTGATCAAGATTTTGCCTATCTGATGAGTGTGATCTGATATATGGTTGTCTTCAACACTCACACTACATTCCTCTGTATTAGTAATAAATACATCAATTAAAGTTTCGGATGTCGCAGTAACTCTTGTTGGCCCGTTTATTCTGTTGGAAAGACCATGTTATCCCAAAGTGTCTACTAGTAGTTTCCTGATAGGGCTATGCACTAGGAAGTTTATATTTAAATCCCCACATGTAATAATTGTGGAATTAACTGGGAAATTACCAAGTAGTTCATCTAATTTATCCAAAAGCAAGTCAGAGCTATTCGGAGATCTATATACACAGACTATAAATATTTTTAGACGCTCTATCACAGCACAAGCGGATACAACCTCGAAATCTTTTTCTGTACCTAACTCATTACCAAAACACTGCATTTCAATATATTTTTTTGCAAAAATACAAACTCCGCCCCTCATATAAGTACTTCTGCAGTAACCTGCTACCAGCCTATACCCATCAATCATGAAGCTATTCAGCTCCTCATACCGCAACCAGTGTTCCGAGATGCACACTATATCTATATCATTCTCCTTTGATAATATCTCCAAATGTGATATTTTTTTATGTATTCCCTGTATATTTAGATGCATTACCTTTAAACAGTTCTTATTTTCCGGGTCTCCATTAGATAGTGATTGCTATGCGGTGCTATTAATTTTATTTCTTTGTATGTTCATTATTCTGTTGTAACTCTGACACGTTTTATCCCATACTGTATGCTCAACATCAATACGCAGGTTGAGCTTTGTTCTTGCTTCTGCACAGTTCACGCACTTTTTAATATTATTTCTACATTGTTCCAAAGTATGGCCCTCTGCACAGACCGGACACTTCATTTCATTCTTGCATTCTTTAGCCAAATGTCCATATTTTTGACAATTAAAACATCTAAGGATCTGTAAGTCTTCCTCCAATCTACAAGACATCCATCCGATGAAAACGCACTCTTGTTTCATTAGGTATTCGTATACTGGACCATCACATTCTACCACCAAGTTGAATTTATTTTTCCTTATTTTAGATTTATGCACTATATTTAATTCTTTTACTATATGTTCTAGTTTATTCTGTTCTATAATAATATTTTATAAATCATCAGTATTACTCTCTTCATGAATTCCAATAATTTTAATCCTGGGTCTTAAAGGTTTTGGATTCTCAATTTTATATTTTGCGTTTAGTTTCATTTCTATATTTTCTTTCACTGCGACATAGCCTGACTATTATCACAATGCAATATGACTCCACCCCTTCTCGTTTGCCTACCCATTTTCACACCTACCTGCAGTTTGACTGGGTCGATAGCAGAGTTGGGTAGTATTCGAATACTCGGTATTCTGAATCCTATCTAGAATACATTTGGTTGGTATTCGAATACTATTCAAATACATTTGTGTATTTGGTATTTGATATTCGACTGAATACTTTTTTGCTCAGTACTCGGTATTCTGGATTCTGAAGACGGTTTTTGAATCCCAGTATTCGATTACCCACTTTGTATTCAAATCCCGGTATTAGAATCCGCAGTATTCGAATACTGATATTCGAATCCCGGTATTCGAATACTATTTAATTAGTTTTATCAAAGTGTATAACGCAACTTAAGCGTGTTAGAACACGTTCTCGGGGGTTGTGGACGGCGAGGCGGTGCTTCTGAATTGGTGATGCCGACGATCGGGTTAAATTATAAATTGCGAAAACGCGAGACGAGACAGGTCCTTTAAGGACTATAGAAGTTTAGATTAGATCATTAGGTTCGTACTATACGTATGCACTTGTGTAGTAACTGCAGTATTGCCATTCTATTCTATAATACATTTTAATACCTCTACTAAGGTATATAAAAAGGTAAGTTTATTTTTTAATTATGTAGGCACATTGTGTAAGATTCATATATTTTCTTATTAAATTTTACTCTACTCTATGTTTCTATAAAAATCGTTTTCAAGTCGAGACACAAAGGAATTTCAAACCAAAACAAACTCACCCTCTTTATTAACATTGGAGCATAATTTGTTTATGTTACTCGTAAGATAAGAGATTTGGTAACACGCTAGTTGGCTAGTTAACGCCCAGAAAGACCAAATATGAAAATTAATGTTATACGTACTACCAATACTACGTAGGTAACGTTTTCGTGAATTAAATAATTTTAAATATAAAAGACAAAGGCAATTTTGTGGAGTTTTGTGGCGGTAATTGTGAATTTTCTTTTGTGTAGACTTTAGGTTTGGATAAAGGTGAGATTTTATTTCACTAAGTAACTATGATTTACCTTACCTTTTATAATTTTCTTTTGCTATTATTTTATTTGATTGATGATTAGTTCAAACTATTATTCGGATTCTTAAAATCAAGGAAATAAACAATTTGTTAATAAATATTTTACACATTGTCAATTCCGGAGTTTCTATGATCGTCGATTAAAACACTGTACGACGGAGGTATTTTGTTACTAATTATTCAAATAAGTATATTAAGCGTAAAGATATTTTTTTGCAGATTACCTTCCCATGGAAAAAGATATCGTCACTCAGGAAACCATTTCCGACGGTTCAGATCCAGAAGTACCGTTTGTTGGAAGTTCGTCCGACTCGGATTATGAGCAAGAGTGCTCAAAAAGACGGAGGCTTATTCCTGAATATTTTAATATCCGCTGTTTATCAGAAAAAAAAAAGTTGTTTTAAGCAAAAGTTTCAAAAAATCGGTCATGTTCGACCAGAACCAACTCCCTCGACCTCTTTTTCAAGGTAATCATTTTAGTGAATAATAATCTATCGAAAATATCCATTTAGGAAAATATAATGGGACATAGATATACATGGAGGCTATAATTTAAAAAGTTTTTTTTAGTACTCAAGACTCTCAAGAGAGCTTGCCTGAAACAGCTCAGAACGATCTTTTGCAACTCAGAGAGAATCCGTTATTTGACGGACATTTCTTTTTGCCAGAAAGTATAAAAAACTCGGTTTTAGTTGCCAAATGTGCAATATGTCTTCCTACCATTATTTTAATCCGTGGACCTACGAACAGTTCATCGAATTTTCTCAAGCACCTTAAAAAGAAGCACACTGGAGCTGTGGAAAAATATAATTTACATAAAGCTAAACGCCCAGATTTACCAACGAAAACGACATGTGGTTCAAGAAAACTTATACAATCAAAAATATCGGAAGTGGTTAATCCTCGAGCAAAAAATGTTAACCAATAACAGTTTGATACCAAGTTAATAAGATTTGTTGCAGATACCCTGTCTCCTATAAATATTATTGAAAATGAAAGTTTTAAGAATCTTTTCTCAGATTTTAATGTAAACCTTATGTCAAGGAAAACATTTGTTAGAAAGATTAAACACCACTATAATGAGAAGGAATCCAATATTAAGTCAGTTTTAAAAACATGTGAGTTTGTCTGTACAACTGCAGACGCATGGTCTACGAAAAGACGAAGCTTTATTGGAGTTACCTGTCACTGGACTGATAAAAATTCATTTGAAAGGAAATCTGTTGCATTAGCTTGTGAACGGTTTTCTGGTTCTCATACTTTTGATCGAATTGCTGAGAAACTGCACAATATTTTTGGAAAATTTGAATTAGATATTTCAAAAATTTTTGCAACAATAACTGTTAACGGTAGTAACTTTGTTAAGTCATTTAAGGAGTTTGGTATAAAACTTAAAGATATCGAGCCAATTGACATATCAGAGGAAACACAGGAGGAAACCGACGTGGATGATCATGATGTGGAGGACGCTGAACTTTTGTTTAACCCAATTGCGGAGAGTACCTCTACGGACTTTGAAAATGGCGACATAATTTTGCCAAGGCACCTTAGATGCGCTAGTCATACTCTTAATATTTTGGCAACAAGTGATGTAAACTCCGTCTTAAACTCTAACATTTCTTTGAGATCCGACATACAACTATTTTAAATAAGTGTAATGAGCTTTGGAAATGCTCTGCAAGACCCACGAGCGCAGAAGAGCTTCAAAAGATACTTGGTCATACTTTAAGTTACCCAACAGTCACTTGCTGGAACTCTTTTTTTAATTCAATTTCTCAAATATTATCTATATCCAAGGAGACCTAACCAAATTATATAAAGAGTTAAACCTTAAAGAAAATCTAAAAGATGCAGATCTTCTTTATCTGCAAGAATACTGTTGTATTTTGAAACCAATTGCTGAAACAGTAGATTTTCTACAAGGAGACACTCACATATTTTGGTTATTTAATACCAAGTATAACTTCTTAAAAACGAAACTGATTAAAGTTAAATCAATCACGACACTTAATACGAGTACCAGCTTACTTTTAGAACACATAAATAATCGCGTCAATGCCAGATTTGAGCAGCCGAAGCAAAAGAGGCAATAATTGCTGCAGTAACTTGCCCGACTATTAAATTTAGGTGGCTATCACAAACCGTTTCATGGCAGTGTGGATTAGACATTGAGGAATTAAAAAATATTGTAATTGATGCTGGTGTGGAACTCCAAAGAGATATTCAAAAACCAGATTTTAATAGAAAAGAATCAACGCCCAATAATGATATTAAGTTTTTCGAATTTGAAAGTGAGGAAAATCTAGAAAAAAATAGCGATTTAATTTCTCGGGATAATAGGGATAAACTAAAAGAAAAAATTCAACTTAACCTTTTGCAATATCTTGAAGATAAAAGATTAGGTTTGGAGATGCTTAATGATTACCCTTTAATTAGACAAATATTTTTAAGATATAACTCCATATTACCGTCGTCTGCTCCAGTAGAGCGATTGTTTTCTTTTGCGGGTATGGTGAATACGCCAAGGCGTCAGAATTTAAGTGACGATCTTTTTGAAATGTTGGTTTTGTTGAAGGCGAACGGGATAGGAAATTCTTAACCTTAATGTTTCATCATTTTACTTGATTTTTTTTATGTTTATATCTTCGTATACGTGTCTACTAATAGTACTAATACGTCGTTATGACTTTATGAAATATATTACATTGGTTCCTATTTCTTATTTAAATTAGAAAAAAATATTTTAAGCTTTATTTATTATTTAAGATTTTTTTTCAAGGTTAGTTTCTTCTCCAATGTACCAAAGTACTTTATTTTAAGTTTTCTTTATTATTTAAGTATGTAGGTAGTAGGTAGGTCGTAGGTACGTAATAGGAATTGTTTTTTTTTATAACTTTCATAATCAAAAATCAAGATTTCTTTATTTTTTATTAAATAGTAAGTTTATGTTTTTGTTATCTCACGGCGTATCTACCAAAGAACTTTAAGTTTTATTTATAACTTTAATACCGTTGTTTATATTTTTTTTATTAAAACTTTAAGAAATAAAAATTAATAATGTTTTTTATTAAAGAATTATTTCATATAATCTCCCTGGTGACACTGTGTATCAAAAAATTATATTATTAAGCTTTATTTAATATATATTTTTTATTTATTATATATTTTTATAAATTAACTAAATAGATAACAATCAAGCCTTATGTGCGCATATGTTCTTTTCAGTTGGAATATTCATGAAGTATTCACATGTAAATGAATCCAGGTATTCAAATACAGCAGTACTCAAATACTTTTGTTTCTTTGTATTCGAATCTTGATTATTCGAATACAATTTTGAATACAGTATTCAGGATTCGTATTCGAATACCGGATTACAGTATTCGACCCAAGTCTGGTCGATAGTATCTTTAATATCTTTTCTAACTTCTTGTTTTTCCATTGTATCCTTAGGCTGAACAATAATAACGTTATTATTACTATTAGAACCCGCCACTGCATTGCTGTAAGACTTTTGTTTACCGTAATCTATTTTATTCTCCCTTACATGTTGTTTTTCAATCTTATCTTGAATGTTTGTTAGCATACTTGTGATCTCATTCTTTTCTTTATTTTCTATTAATTTTTGCAGCATTTCTTTCTGAGTTTTTATAATTTTGTACATCTCTACGATGACTTGCATTACATCTTTCAATTCGATATTCTCCTTGTTTAAAAAATCCTCAATATCAGGCATCTGCTTATCGTACTTTGCACTACAGCACGTCATACTCTTTGCGCAACCCCGATGATAGGATGCACCACAGCTCTCGCAAAGGACGGGTGAAGAAACTCTGTTTTTGCATTTTTTACACTTAACCTCATCACCCATTTCAGTTCTCCAGAGTTCTTTTGATTTAAAAACCGTAATGTTTTTATTTTTATTCGTAAATTTCTTTTGCATTCAAGGTTTTAGCCTCGATAAACGTTCCGTAAATAACAGTTTTACATCGTGAAAGAAAACAACTCTGTTTTTCGCTATAAGCAAACAAATTCACTACTATAATTTAAACCATATGACGTTAAATAGTTTAATACGTGGTATAATTACGAAAAACAGATATTTGTCTCTATATAACCACTAAAAACACCGAAACCGGCAGGAGTTCTTAAAACACGTACGAACGCCCGCACTACTCAATGCACTACTAAAGGCCCCAAGTATAAAAAAGAAGTGTACAAGGACGAAATGTACATGTATTATTTGCATCAGCACATTAAGAAGTGGATTTAACTGCTTAATTGTGCTATATAGTCTCATAAAGTCATAACTAGGGAGTGGACACGAAAGGTTCATGACTCATCCCTCATGGGCGCACTATTGAAATCATGTATTTTTAAAGAGGTTTTAATTTTATTTATATAATTGAATAACAAGTAGCAGGTGATCTATAAAATACAAAATACCTTATTATTTGTTTATCTTGTAGTTCAAGTCGAGTAAAGGAGTATTAATATTTACTAGCAATACTTTCTCAAAGTTCTCTTCTGTAAGATTTGTTCTCTTTGCATGAAGTACATTCTTGTAGATAGAAAACGTCCTTACTACATCGCAACTGGTTATGGGTGCGTACTGGAAATATTCTTTTATTTCAGCATATTTAGCAGTTAGATTTTGTGTCATTGTCCCCATACACAATTGCCGCAATATTATTAAACCTGGATTTCTATTAAAAAGTGCGTCTAACTTTTGCCGAAGGCCACTTCTGAAGTCACTTGGGAATCTTTTAATTTGTTTCGATTTTCAAAATATGTGATTAGTTTAGGCAAATTTCCAAAGCGTTCCTGAAAGAATAACTGATTTTTTAAATTTGGGATTTGTGTTAGTTCCTTGCACTTAGAAATACTTCTAGCATCGTCATTTAAACATGTAACGAAATTTTGTATACATACTATCGAAATTCTCTGCATAAAAACTAGTAGCTTCCAACCATGTTCCTCATCTAGTTACTACTGGCGTGGGAGGCAGTGACAAAGATGGAAGTTTTTCCCTGTAAAGAGCTACTCTCATGATGTTTTTCTGAAAACTTTTCTAAAAGCGGATACAAGGCTATCAATTTCCGGATACCTGACTCTGATATATTAACAGATTCTGTGGAGAGCATGTGCTGCATCCCTGTACCTGTCGTCCGAATGAAGCATGTTGTTTCTCGTCAATGGTTTTAGCAATTGTTTCCCCATCAACTGTATTTATAACTTTAGATGCTATTACATATGCGTTATATGGAATAGTTGGATGTAGTACCCAAGCTACAACATTTAGTTTTCGTGAAGCACTTAGAAACATATTTGCGTAAGGTGGATTCATCAGGAACATTTCGACCAGTATATTTTTGAAGAAATGTTTTGAAAGTGGGATTGCCAAGTTTCTTTAATGGGATATTAGCCGCCATTAAAGCTTCACAGAGTTCTTCGTTAAAATTGTCAGCTTTCAACAGGTTCAACTTCCGTGTATGTTTTAGCGATGCTAAGTGACCTTGTACGTGCGATTTTTGGGCATTCTGTAACGATACTTTACAGACTTTGCAATAAATATCGGAATCACTGACAATGGACATACAATCAGTATGGGATTAAACAGGAATTATTACATAAATTACGAAGTACGTAATTAACAGTCAAAACAATGAAAAATCGAAACTAACGTAAGTATGAATAGGTATACACAAATATAACTTTATTTAACCTGCCAAATATAAGGTAAATATAATAAATTTTAAAAACCTCTGAGGCTCCTATGTCTACGCCGATGAAAATAGGATATTTACGAGTTAAGTGGACTTTTTTTTGTTTAGTTTTCACGTCAACATGTGAGTCAATAACAGATGTTGCAGTTCACCATATGAATTAGTGCTATTGTGTGTTGTTTACATTATTTCTTTGCTCCATTGTAACTCCGTCGTAGTTTAAACCGGGGACGTCCGCCTCCTAATTATAAGACACTCTATATACATCGAAATTATATTGCCCTCTGCCATATAAGATGGACATAAAATTCCTTGTTTTAAGTTTATTTATACTTGTACCATGACTTACTCAGTGATGGCCGATCAAATTAATACAACATCTGAATCCGATCACTGAACAGTTGCACAACTGTTGTCTGCTGAATGCGACCATTGTTATTGAACGATGGCCAATGAAATTGAGGAATGTACAGATCTGTTGAAATAAATCTGGGACAACTCTTGTAACGTAATTGTCAATTCAACTTGTTCGTATAAATCTGCGACAAAGTTTTTGGTGTTGTATTCGTGGCTTTCAGCATTGTAGCTAAATTTTGTTATAAGTGTTGGTGATAGTTAACAAAAGGAAACATTTATTTTCATTTAATATAAGTAAGCAGTAATGAAAGAAAGCATACAACGGAGCTGATTAAATAAGACATAATTAACAATAAAGAAAGAACTTAAGAAAAAAGAAATTTAATATTTTGTTTGGCCACTATTTTTTTCAGTAACTTATTTGTCTTTCTGGCATGGAATTAATTAATGATCGCCCTAAATCTTCGTTATTTGTCAGTTTCTCTCATGCGTCTTTGATCCATTGCCACAATACTTCGGCGCTTTCTGGTTGAGCATTTCGTTTATTGATAATCTTAGCTAAAAGCCCCCAAATATTCTCGATCGGATTTAAGTCCAGACTGTTGGAGGGCCACTGTAAAACCTCGATGTTGTTAGTTCGAAGCCAGGTACATATAATTTTAGCAGAATGAACCGGAAAATTTGCTTAAATATAAAGTCGGGATTGGCGAATATATGGTAGACAGTTGGAAGCATAATATATTCTAGATTGTCTCTGTGGGCAATCGCATTAAACCCGTTTTCAACCCGCCAATATATTCCTAAACTTTGAGAACTGAGCCAAGCCCAAACATTAACTCCAATTCTTCAAAGACGACAATATTCCTCATGGAAACGAGTTCCCCGTGACCTATAGACTTAGATTTTACCGTTGTAAGTCGTCTGAAGAGTCTTCTCATCACTAAAACTAACCCAGTTCCAATAATTCAAATCATTAGTGATATGATTTAAAGAAAATACAGTCGTGATTGTTTCTGCTCATTAGTTATGTACGGCTTCCTTGCAACAACACGACACTTTAAATCAGATTTTAATATTCTCTTACATGCGGCAACTCTGGAGGCGGGAAAATTTGTGTTTATTACAGCATTTCGTGCAGTTTCAAATGGAGGATCTGTTATATAATCTAAAAGTTCCATATCTTCTTCGACAGTTGACTTTCTATTGAATAGCCCTGTACCAGTCCTCCTTTTTAAGGTCATGTTGTTTTCCCACAGTTTCTTATTTGCAAACACTGTATTTTTAGTCACTTTAAAATGCCGTGAAGTCATTCTTATCGACCAACCGTCTTCTACTTTGGAATAATCCGCGCTTTTTCAATGTTTACTTGGCATTTTACTATAAAACTGTATTTGAAAAATGTAATACTTAAACAGATTTTTGCACTTTGACAAGCTAATACACTATGTCATTTTTGATGACAGCATCACAGACTAAACAAACCAGACTGATAACAAAATGCCAAATTTTATCCAGATTACGTCTCCTTGTTTAGCAAATGAAAATATCAATCCTCTACTATCTTTGTCATTTTAACTGAAAGGGAGATGAGATGGCGCTAGCGTCATTTGAAATTTATTGTTTTGTTTTTTGTTGGTTATACTGTTGATTGAAGGAATATATTTCTTCAATCAATGGCATACGTCATTCCAAACAATATTTCAAATTAAATTTGACGTATTGCAATTCTTTCTTGTACATCATATTAAGTATAAGTAAGTTGATATTGATCGCGAGTTTATGATTAAATAAGTACAGAGTGAAAATTAGTAAATTGTATTGTAATATAAACTCATAGGAATATATAGCGTTAGAGTGATTTCATGTATTATATTGTGTAAGTATCGCGAGATCAAAAATTATATTGATAAAGGTTTGCCATGGAATGTAAAATGTCTGTCTTAACCCATTAGTGCATAATGTCCGTTTAAACGGACGCTGTTTTAAGAGTCATGCGTGTTGTTAGAAACATAACCTATACAAATTCAGTGGTACGATAGTTTACTTTGATGTGTGTTTCAATTAAAAAAAAATATAGTACGCTGTTATTACTGTTTATATGTAATTAGTGTACAATTTTCTTCAAAATGGACCCCTCACTTTACACCAAGCGTGGTAACGGGTAAGTTATAAATATTTTATTGTGTCTCAAATTTGTTTAGTAACATTATATATGTCATATTTGTAAATATTTATGTTTTACGTTGTTGACGGTCTTTATTTATTTGCCTAATAATGCAACTTACTTTTTTTATACGTGTTTTTATGGCACGTCCGTTATAACGGACACTATGCGTCAGATGTTCTTTAGTAACTACATAGGTACATGTTATTTCAGATTGTCTCTTGAAGAACTTTTACAAGCTCTCGAAGAAAATGATGTTTATGCGCCAGTTGACATATATGCTATACCACCAGAAGATGGCAATGATACCGATATGGACGAAGATTTGAGTGATGACGAACACGTTGCAGATGTCAATTGTCTAGGTCCAAAAATGTTAAAAACAACATGTGAAATGAAAACAAGAAAATTTGCTGAAACTACGGCCCAGCAGCAAACCCCTTCGTGTTCCCATTGGGATTCAAGTGACGACGAACCGTTATCAAAATATGCTAGAGTCTATCCTAAAAAAAACAAACCAAAAGAAGATCAAAACAAATTATAGCTGGTTACATAGGAAACCATCATTCAATATGATTGTAAACTGTGAAGAAGTTCCTCCATCAGAGACAGCAAAGGCATGTAAAACACCTCTTGAATTTTTTCAATTATTTTTCACAAATGATATCCTTCAATATTTGGTAGAGCAAACCAATTTATATGGAGGACAAAAAAATAAACTCTTGAATGTAACATTGGACGAAATGAAGGTTTTTTTCGGGGCTCTATTTTTTTTCTGGATATGCCAAATATCCAAATAAAAGACTTTATTGGTCAAATGCACCAGACGTACCTGTTATATTACACAATAGTATACGACTAAATAGGTTTGAAGAAATCCTAAGAAACCTTCACCTAAATGATAATAGTAAGCTTGATAATACAGATCGTTTATTCAAGCTGAGGCCACTAATAACACACCTAAATGAAACATTTAGGCTCCACGGTGGATGTGAAGAAAAGTTATCTATAGATGAAAGTATGATACCCTACTATGGGAAACATTTCGCAAAGCAATATATTAGAGGAAAACCGATAAGATTCGGCTTTAAAAATTGGGCTTGTTGCACGAGTTTTGGGTTCTTATTGTCTTTTGATATATACACTGGAAAAGGTAATAATGACAACAAAGTTTTTGGCATTGGAGGTGATACAGTGGTTTCACTTATCAATGCAGCAAAGATTCCGCCTCATAAAGGATTCAAGATTTTTTTTGATAATTATTTTTCATCAAGCGATCTTCTGAAACATCTCTCAGAAAAAGGATATTGTGCAACTGGGACTATTCAAGATTCACGAACTAGCAAATGTCCGCTAATCGATATAAAAACAATGGATAAAAAGCCAAGGGGTAGTTATGATTATCAAACAGACACGAACAATAAAATATCACTTATCAGATGGAAAGACAATAAAACAGTTACATGCATAACCAGTTGAAGAAGGGACTTGTAATAGATATTCGCGTGACAGTAAGGCTAAAATTGCCGTTTCACAACCAAGACCGATAGCGCATTATAATAAGGGGATGGGAGGAGTCGACAAAATGGACCAAGCCGTAGCTAGTTATCGCACCCGAATGAGACAAAGAAAATGGTGGTGGCCTATTTTTGCCTATTTGTTAGATGTTCCTGTTTCAAACGCTTGGCTTCTTATGAGGAAAGTTTGTCCAAAAGATAATTCATCGTCAAGTCTCCTGATTTTTCGAAGGTCTATCGCCTTAGATTTACTAACAACATATGGGACACCATCATTAAGAGGAAAGTTGATTCGACCACCAAGTGATAATATACGTTACGATGAACGCAACCACCTGATAGTGTACAATGAAACCGAACGTAGATGCAAACTTTGTGGGAAAAAAGCACATTTCATATGTGAAAAATGTAACTGTGCACTCCATCCAAAGAATTGTTTTAAATTATATCACACAAAATAAATTT
Source organism: Amphimallon solstitiale (assembly GCA_963170755.1). NCBI lineage: Eukaryota > Metazoa > Arthropoda > Insecta > Coleoptera > Scarabaeidae > Amphimallon > Amphimallon solstitiale. Next base: position 49,579,968 of record OY720677.1, on the reverse strand, counting down.
TATATTTCAGTGAATAAACTTTGTTATCGAAAATGTATGCATAGTGTCCGTTAAAACGGACACAATTTTTCTTAAAAAAAAAAAAAAAAAATTTTTTTTGTTAATTTATCTTCTTATATTGACTAAAAATAAAAGATTTATGTATTTTTTATTTCAAAAATAACACAGATAAACTTTATGCACTAATGGGTTAAGAGTCCACAATGGCGCGTAACTGGTTGCCTATTTTTCATCATTCCAACTTTACAGATTAATTAAAAAATACACAACATTTGGTTGATTTTCTTTTTGATATACGTTCGTTAAAATTTATAGAATCTAGGTACAAGGCGAAATACGGGTATAATGCAACAATTAAAAAATACAAAATATATTTGTATCTAAATTTCAAAAGCGCTCTGTACAAAAATTCTTTGATTATTTTTGTATATCCTGTCCAAAAATTAGGTCATTTTAAAAAGAAATAAAGGAAGAAAGTGAAAAATTGTAGAATAAAATAACTAAAGTAATAAAGCTTGCAATGTGGCGGTCTCTGCAGGCAAAATATAATGTCTATAATATCTATCTTGATGGCAACATCGCAAATACAAATTTTTGTCTATGTTAAGTGTGTTGCCTGCTTATTGCTACAACAAAAACCATATAAGAGGAGTATTTTCGATTTCTTCGGGTCTCCAGTTCTTGAACCACTAGTGCGCATGTCTTAAAAAAAAACTGTTCGGATCATAAGAATTCGGAGATGAGATTAATTCCTTCAATGTTGGGTTCTCCTAATTCGTAATGTACTACAAGAACCGTTACAAATAGTTTTTGCCGATTGGCTGGTATTTGAAATTATTATGAATCCTGAGCATGCGTAATTATTATTCGTCATGCGTAGGTATCATTCAGTTGCATATATGGTTTGATAACTGCAAGTGACTTGTGTTTATTTTGAAACTTTAGCAACGATTTATTATATTTTGTTAAATAATTGTTTTAGTGGAGTGTATAGGTATGTGCCATTGATTGCCGTAAAGACAAGGTTATAAAGTGAAATTTTTTTTTCTACAGAAAGGACTGAACATTATGGAATCGAAAAGTAGAAAACTTTATTTAGCATCCAGCCGACTTAGCACGAAAAACAGAATGAAAAGAATTAGGTAATAGAGAATTATTTTCTTACAAAGAGAATAAAACAATTATATAATATTTTTTAGGGAATATAAAATGCCAGTCAACAATTTTGTTAATACAAGTTTAGTAGAATCAGGTGACATGAGGTACAATAAATAAGCAATTAGTCCTTAGTAATGTATGTGAAAGATAAAGGCAGAATTACATTTTATTTATTAGGTATGTACATGTTCTTGCGATCTGAAGAACTATGTGTACTATTGTATTTTATATTATTTGATGTTTTATTATGTTTTTGAGAGTATTTTGAAATTCAATTTTTGTTTGATTAATTTCTATGCATTATTTAAAGAAAAGAATAATTGAATTAGTCATGTAAGTGTTAAATATTTATTTATGGAATAAATGTAAATTATGTTAATAACATGTAATATAGAAATTGTATTCACAAAAAAGTCAGACAAAAATTGATTGCATAAATTTGGGCTGCATGAATAGGTGAAACATATAACTTGTGTGTATGTAGCAACATTAAATTAAAATACTAATTATTTTTAAAGTTCTTTATGATACCGAGCAGTTACCAAAATACATATAAGTTATACAGTGTATAAGTATGTACAGCATGCAATAATCTTTATTTAAGCAACAGATACGGCAGAAGTATATAGTCCTTGTTAATTAGATGACCATGCATAATATCAATTTAAATAAATTGAAGGTGGAAGTTCTTATTTCAACAAATTCAATATTAATTTTAGTTAACTGGACAGATTTTAACATATAGAAAATAATTCTGAAGTACCTAGTTGTTATATACATTTGGAAATTGTAGTGCATGTGACCGTTTTGGGAATATATCTATCTTTACTGCCATTTAGAAAATAATTCTAAAATAACTGTTCTATACTTTTGGAACTTGTAGTGCATGTGAATGTTATGGAAATATATTTACATTTAAAGATTGATCAAAGGGAAACTTTATATCTATACAGCATACCAACTTTGAAATCCCAATCTTGGGATCATAATTACTCAAAGTGGCCACAACATGATGAAGTATCCATGCTTGGTACTCAGGGAGCAAATACTGATTCTTTTGAACATATTTCTAATGAAGGCAGCTCTCCTGTCTTACACATAAATGATGTAGATCAAGCAGTACATCAGAATGTAAGCCCTCCATCTCTGCCATCGACAAGTGCAGCCTCCCTGTTAACACATAATAAGTAACAAGCATTACTTCAGTTTATGAACTGTCTTTAAATAATGTATTTGTAGATTTGAAGTAGATGGTTGCAGAATCGTTAACATCAATTATTTTTTTAAACAAATAATGGATTCTGGAAAACATACTCCATTTGATTGCTCTATTACAAATATGGAATTGATTAGAGAACAGAGAAAAGGATTGCATTCTGTTTATACTTTGAAATGCAGCATGTGTAACAAGATGCAAGATATTTATAGTCAAAAGGCAGATATCGATGATGATGTTGACGTAAACACTGCAATGGCTCTAGGCACTCTATCCACTGGTATAGGGTTTTCACAATGTCTGGAATTATTTTCATCCATAAATATTCCATTTATGGCGGAAAGTACATTTATCAGAAAACAAGAATATCTTGGAAGTGTTGTACATGATACCGCTCTCAAAGTGATGGAAGAAGCAGGTAAAGAGGAAGCTGAACTTGCTAAAGCTGCAGGTGAAATGGATGCTAATGGAACACCTTGTATAACTGTAATAGCAGATGGAGCATGGTCAAAGCGATCATATAATGTCAATTATAATGCTGCATCAGGTGTTGTACGTAATCTATATTTGGTACTCTATATATTACAATAACATTCTTTAGGCCTGTATTGTTGGACAACGAACCGGAAAGCTGTTATATCTGGGAGTGCGAAATAAGTATTGTTGCCTTTGTACAAGAGCAGCAAAATCAGAATTACCATGCCCAGAACATCTTTGCTATAGGAACTGGATGGGTACGTCTACTGGAATGGAAAGTGATATAATTGTAGATGGTTTTAAGAATAGCATTCGTATGCATGGTGTTAAATATACGAAATTAGTTGGAGATGGTGATAGCAGTGTTCATAAGAAATTGGTGTTAGCAAAACCATATGGCAATATACTTATTGAAAAAATTGAATGTAAAAATCACCTCTACAGAGACTTTGCTTCTAAATTGCGAGAATTGTCAAGTACTGCTTATAAAATATGTAGTTTTACATCAGTTTAATATTTTTTCTTTTCCAGATAAAACTCGAAGTGCATCTAAGGGAGCAGTTGTTTCGATTGTGGTTCGGAGAGTAGTATTATCCAGTGTTCAGAAATTTTGTGGAATCATAAAGAGAAGGCTACTGAATATAGGATAAATGAGGATGCACAGCTTGTTGAAAAAATTACTTCTCTCAGAACTGACATCTTAAACACCCCACATCATATTTTTGGAGATCATGATATGTGTCACACTCTACCATATATAATGTGTAATCCTCAAGATAACGAAAGAAATTACATCAGTGATATGAGAACTTGTGGATTATATGATGATATTGTTACATGTTTGCATAGGCTGATAAATAATTCCAGTAGTCTTCTTCTAGATATGAACAATAATGATGCCGAGCATTACAATGCAGTTTTATTCAAATTTGTAGGAGGCAAACGAATAAATTTTACCCAGCGTGGATCGTATGAATATCGATGTGAAGCTGCAGCTATTTCGTTCAATAGTAAGGGGAACTATCACTCCGTAATGCACAAAGCTCTAACAACGAGTAATTCTCCTCAGTCATTTAAAAAGAGATTCATAGACAGAAAAATAAGATCAAGAATGTTATGGAAAGAACGACGACACAGTGTTCTTTTCCGAAGGAGAAAACAGAGGCAGCGTGGCCCTGATGGCGACTATGGTATGGTTGTATCTCTGTCTGATGCACCAGATCTAACTGATGAGAGCCTGGAAGTTAAAAAGAAGGAATATTTAGACCTTCTGCAAAAGACATCGAATGAAATTGCAAACATAGAGAGGGCTACAATAGGACAAACTGCTAACCCAAAATGGGCAGAAGAACGTACCTTCAGGCTATCAGCATCAAATTTTGGCAGCGTTTGCAAAATGAGAATAACCACATCCAGAGCAAAAAAAGTTCAGCAGCTTCTTTATAATAAATTTGGTGGAAATGCTGCAACAACATATGGTTCTCAAAATGAAACGTTAGCAATCAAAGACATTGAAAATGCTTTTGGATTTGTTGTTGACCTATGTGGGTTTTTTATACACCCTCTTTTTGGATACCTCGGCGCATCTCCAGATGGGTTGATTGGAATCGACGGACTGATAGAAGTGAAATGCCCGGCAAATTCTAAATTATTTCATCCTGTAGATGCGGTTAAAAAAAAGTAATCAAATTCGTTAACATTGACAGCATTGGCAATATGTCACTGAAACGAAACCATGATTATTTTTACCAAGTTCAAGGGCAGTTAGAAGTGACAAACCGCTGTTATTGTTATTTTATCGTCTGGACTCCCAAGGGAATGCTGGTAGAAAAAGTAAGTAGTACACAATCGCAAGAAGCTTCAGAAAGATCTATCTCTACCTCACCCCTTACACTGATTGTAAACTTTATAGAATGAGAGACAAAGCTTCTTCATGTATATTTAATATAGTTGCAAATAATTTATTCTAGATATTTTAGATTTCTAGAGATGTTAACTTTTGGAAAGAAAAAATGGAAGAACAATTAAAATGTTTCTTTTTGCAATGTATGTTACCAGAAATAGTTGACTCTAGGAAAAGCCGGGGTTTGCAAATAAGAAGTCCACTTCGTATATAACAATTATTAGTTGGGAGGATTATTTATTTTATTGTTCAAGAGTATCTTATTGAACACATATCATTTTAACTGTAGCAAGAAAACCAAATAAGCTGGACCACAAATTAAGGCAAAACTTTTATGTCATACATGGCAGATTTATTTTATAAAGCATGATTGCAAGTTTTGGATCATGCAGAATTTAGGTAATGTGATGATATTCTTTTGGTATATTTTGTAATGCATAATTAAAACATTTTTTAGATTATACCTAGCATGGCGAGCTTTGCAAAAAAAATCCACAAAGATAAGTGGAATAGAAAGGCAGGTTTACCTACTGTTTAAATCATATTATGGATTCTTATTCACTTCATTAATTGCCATTGTATATAAGTAAGTCCATACCTTATTTTAAGAGACCGATAAAACTGCTTTGTCAGTAGTGCTGCAGCAGTGATTAGAATTTCTATGGGTTGATGGAGGTACTTTGGAATTTGCTAGTTATTTTGCAATGAATTATGAGGAAAAAAATTTCATCTTATTGTTATCAAATCAAATAGTCAATACTACTAGTATGCATCTAAATGGAAAGCATATTAAGGGACTTGACGAAGATATTAGTACAATATTAAAATTTACTTGTGATAAACTCCTTGACTAATAGATGATTATCAAGGAAGGAAAATTGTGTTCAAAAATTAAAGATTTGAAGAAAAGTGCCTAAAGCAAGTCTTGATTTAAATCTTGTAGTGGTTATGAAATCTGAAATGGGGCTTGTTGTACATTCACCTGCTTCCAATAAAATGTACTCCTTGAGAAGAGAAAAGCTGCAAATAAGTTTATCACAAATATGAAGCCTGCTGGCAGAGATAATTTTGCACCTGTATTGATTCCTCTATAAAATGGAACATGTACAAACATATATATCTAATAGCGAGGTAGAAAAAAAGGAATTTTGAGACGTCATCTATTAGACTGGATGAACCAGAATCATAACTGTTAGTTAACAATTGATCAAGATAGTTGGCCATTGGAATTTTGAAGCATACTTTTTTTTTGAACCAGTCAGGAGAGTTTTGCAACAATTACATGCATCTGAATTTATTCCATTCCCATCTTTGTGCAGAAATAGTAAGTTATACACAGTCGCAAGAAGCTTCAGAAACACCTACCTTTTTGCTTCACTTCTTACACTTACTATAATTTTCTAATAGAAGGAGAGACAGAGCTTAGCTTCTTCATGTATTTTTAATAAAGTTGCACTTAATTCATTCTATATGTTTTAGATTTGCAGAGATGTGAACTTTTGGAAGGAAAAAATTGAGGAACATTCCTTTTTGGGATGTACTTTACCCAAAATAGTTGACTTTAGGAAAAGCAAGGGTTTACAAATTAGAAGACCACTTCGTAAATAGAAAATATTAGTTGGGGAAATTATTTATGTATTATTTTAACTGTATTTTAACTGTAACAAGAAAACAACACAAGTAAGGGTGAGAGAGTAACTAGATTAACACATGTGTGTATAATTAAATGTTTTTAAAATTGTGGAATATCTCATTACACACAAGCATAGCAAGAAATAGTGGGAAATGCAAAGCTGTTAGATGGCATCCAGGTATAACAAAGGTGTGTGATGACTATATTCTAAGGAAATTACTTTCTCTAATAACAGTCTTATTTTTTTATAATGATTTGTATTTAATATAGGAATTTTGGCAAGCTGCTTGATTCAGAATTATAATCATCTACAATTTAGGGAAGAAGGTTAAAGAAAAGAAAAAGAAAACATATAACTGTAGCAGATAATGATATTAATTATATTGCAATTAAAGCTCAGGATAGAGCGGTCAAATTTGGTGTTTTAACAAAATCAAACATAATTCATTCTCAATATTTTAGATTTGTAGAAATATATTTTTTGGATTGGTATAATGCAAGGAGAATAAAAGTTTTAGATAATCATCTTGAAATAGTCAACGCTAGTTCAGCGGTTTGAAAGTTGCTTCTAAAATAAACATTAGTTTCAAGGCTTATTTTTTTTAAGGGTGTGTTATCTGTCATATGTAATTTGGACTATAATAAGGAGAAAAAGTTAGTAATGGTTAGCTTAGAAAGAAAAAAGGAAACAAGCAAGAAATATTTACTTGTGATAGAAGTTTCATATTGAACTAATACAGATAAAGGCACATGCACAGGCGCAAATACTATATACTGAGAATGACTAAATGAGCAATGGTCATTAGAATATGTAACATGAATATTGAGGAATATCAGTTACATTGTAGGTATAAGAATAAATTAACTAGTATAAAAGAAAATCTGCTGCTTTGTTTTCAACAAGTCTTTTACAAGAGTATGCATTAGTTTGTAATAGGAAAGTGTTTAAATTTCATTCATGAAAGTGTATTTCGTTATTAATAAATTATTATTATTGAAGCCAATTTTTTTTTGTACTATACCATTTAATTTATATTACAAAGTGTGCATAATTTTTTATTATCAAATATATATATTGTACTTATTATAATTGTATTATATTATTGTTTATTAATTTGACAATAAAAGTTAAATTTTTAAATGTGTTGTATCGTTATTTTGTTCCAATTCCAAAAGAAGTTCCAACATTTTTTTGTGTTGTTGAATTTTTAAAGTATTGCTATTCTACATATTGAAATGTACTTGATATTGTTACTAATAAATTAAGCAAAATTATCTTAAAATAGATTTTCTGTTGGTCTTATACCATTAGTTGTTTTAAGGAAGCTACTGCTTTAGAGTGGTTTTTTTAGATATTTAGAATATACACAACCAAAATAAATGTAATTGCATTTTAAGTGATACGTTTCTATTGCATATATATTATCAAAGTTCAAAAGATCAAACATTATTTAATTATAACAATTTTACGATATAAAATTCGCGAAATTCTACATTTAAGAATGAAGTAAAAATCTGAGAAAAAGAACGCATTTATTAGCATATAAAATTAGATGTTGCCAGATCTACCTTGCCTTACACATAGACAACCTTAATTACTTTACAGACTTTTATTCTAGCTCTAAGTTAAGAAGTACGTTGCTAATACATGATATGAAATAAAACAGAATATTGCTTAAACATATGTCGCACCATATTCATCAACTCCACGCATGCGTATGTTCAGATATCATCTATCTCTATACAACTATATTGTCTTTGTCGCTAATAAGTTCGTCAGCTGATGTAGTGGACTCTTAAGGGTCCTCGCTAGTGAATGCGAAATGTAATATTGGTTGCATAGCACATAATTTAATAAGCCAAGGATGTCCGAGTACTTTTACACATAGGGAACATATAATACATATTTGAAATAATAACTCAATATCTAAGCGAATAAAAATTCATTTATGACCAACTATTTACACATTTGTAACAGCGGGAAATATTTATAGCAGAATAACAATTCATTGAAATGTGGGTTGCCTAATTTTAATTCATTTTATATTCATTTTAAACAAAGTAAAGAATAGTTGAACGAAAAATAAGTGCACAGCCTGGTAGCTTTCTATTCAATTTATAACGTGAACCCAAGCAAACAAATATCCTCCGAAGGATTTTTGAGAAAACTGGTTTTTAAGAATTTGACATATTAATTAATTTTCTGTAATCCGATAATTTTTTTCTAAATTTGATTCTTCAGCCGGGTAGATTACTAAATTCTTCATAAGTTGACGTTGAAAAGTGTTCTCCATCTATAAAATCAACAAAAAAATCTGGATTCTAAAATCTGCTATTTTGCCATTGTTGACAGATCCACTAGCGAGGATCCTTAAGGGTCCTATATAGTGGATCGGAAAAGTAACATTGGTTGCATAGCAGATAATTTAATAAGCCAAGGATGTCCGAGAACTTATTACACATAGGGAATATACAGGGTGAGTCATTAGTAGCCGCTTCTTCGATTGCTCTCTTGTGTTTTAAATAAAAGAAAAAACAATTAGTGGAAGATCCATGGTTGCTTGTGGCGCATATTGTAAAAATACTTCAAGCTCTGGCGCACTTCCGGTTTCACAGGAAATGCACGGAACCTAATTTTTTTTAAATGACACCCTATATATTTTTGGATTTTCTTGTGCTGCTTTAAATTGTCTGTTCGACTGTTTTTTATTTTTCAAAATTGAGCCAATAGTTTTTGAGTTATTAATTTTTTTTGAAAATATTTTACCAAAACACGTGTTCAGAAAAAAAATCATTTTCACATTGTTTTTAAAAGCAAAAACATTAACTTTGGTGGTGCTTGTAGCCAAGAAAATTCATCATCATTCTGAAAGTCGCACTCGACAATACCTCAAAAAACTTTGTTTTTTCAAAGCCTACTTCCTGAAATTTTCACATACCAGAAACTTATTTTTTTTTAATGGAACACACAGTATTTTATTGAGGCATTTTGTTCCTCTTTTTATTCTCTTTCATTTTTGTTAACAATGTCCTATACCTATCTTTTGCAATTTCTGAGATAATCACTATAGGAGCAATTAGCGGTCAATTAAAGAACTACGAGCGCTATTGTTCTATGCACCAAAATATTCGTTCAACCAATGGAAGGCAGGGATGGCGCTCGACTTCCTTAGTCAACTGACAAACAAAGTAAATGTTATATCCAACATCCCAAAAGTAATAATTTTACAGAATGAAGAACATCGCATTTCAATTTTTTAATTCCGGCAATGTCCAGTTGCAGTATTTCATTTTTGACACTGTTGGTTAACATCGAAATAAAATAAAAGTTATGTTTACTGACATATTTGAAGGTGTCTTCAAAAAGTTTTGAATATCGGTCCGTAGATAGCGAAGATACGCTCCTCCATTAACATTTTCATCAAAGAAATAAGGTCCAATTATGTAACTGCCCACTATTCCTCCCCACAGTTTTAATGACCAACGATTTTGAAAATTTACAGGTGTAATAAAGTGTGAGATTTTATGTGTTATAATAACGGAAATTGTGACGATGAACGTATTCACTTTAATAGAAGGTGGCTTCGTTGGTAAATAACAAAAAATTGAGAAAGCCAGGATAACTTATCTGCTGCCAATTGACAAAAATGTAAGCGATTCTGAAAATTTCTTTCATCTAACCCTGTGTATGAATATGCTACGAGTGAATTTCATATTTCCTAATTATTCTGGATACTCAAATTTGACTTACATCTAACTGACGACTAATTTTCGTAGTACCTACTAGTATGGGAGTGTTCGACTACACTCGCAAGTACCATAAACGTCTTATCCTCACCAGTTATTGCTTTTTCCGCTCTTTCTTTCATATTCAATGCTTTCTGTTCACTCAAACCGTTCACTTTATATTTTCGAAGGTTTCTGGCTTCGGTTGACTTCTACCAGGGATCGCTGTGCGTAAAGTCTGGATGCTTGCAAAGAGTTTCTTTCAGATTCACCCAAAACGTTTAATATCAAAAATTAAATACAAACAAAAAGATAAACTCAATATGTTATTTAATTAACTTGTTTGAAAATAAAATCCATTCGCCGTTCCTTACGATTAGCAAAATGATTAATAACTAATTCATTGAAGTTTGGTGTTGATGTCAGTAATTGTTTTTCAATGGAACACATTGCTCAGGCACATAGTCTGCTTTCCTGCATGGTATTTCTAGAAAATGTTTTTATTCTCTTGAAAGTTGAAAAACAATATTGCAATATTCTTATTTTTATTAACTGCATTAAATTTAACAACAGTTGCCAGTTCTTTTAATAAATATCTGCCACAAAGCCCTAGAAAATATTGTAAATTCTCTTGTTTAGGATAGGATTTCATTTTAGATTTAGTAGCTACAACTCGATGCTGCTTTAGGCCTGTATAACACGATGCTAAATTTTACAGAAAATTTCCATGTAAATTATTACGAAAATTTTCTGCTTTAATTTAGCATACAATTTTGATATTATTGCCTTACTCCTGTATGACACGTATGCATTATTACATATCAAATTTTGTATGATGTAGTGACGTAATTTTAGTGTTATCATAATTGAAAGGTTGGTTGCTCTTCGACAAATTAGTTTTAAATTCTTTGATTCATTAGGATACACAGTTAACCTCTATAATCATCTTCTCCTGCACCACTTTTTTGAGACTCCTTATATTTTCTATATTCATTTAAGAAATTACTTCTTAGACCATGAAATTTAGCTTTAATATCTGATATAGACACTCCTGGTTTTATTTTTGTCACTATATTTTTAATTGCCTCTATTGCTGTGGCACAAGCATGTTTGTTTTTATACCTTGCATTTTTAAGTGCATATAAACAAGGATATTTTTTATATTCCTCTATTAACAAAGACACCTGTACACGTGACCAGGACATCTTTTAATTTATGCAATAAGAACTTAAAAAACACTATGACCATTCGAATTTACCAATTTAGCATCGTCTCATACAGGCCTCAGAGATTTTCTCAGTCTTTCCTTTCTGGGTGTATGGGCAGAGAGATTTTTTCCTGTTTGAACCCCAACATCACATGTAGCAGGAATTTCCATAACTGCTAAAATACAATTAAAAAATTATACATTTCACTAAGTACAAATTAATTGTATATGTGTAACTGAAAAGTTCTAAGTAGGCTAAATACATATTGTAGTGATTTTGAATAAATAATAATGTGTAAATAAATGAATTTTAGATCACTTGCAATTTTATGTTTAGTTAAGTAAGGATTTCTTATTGTGTGCGTTCATATTATATACATAAGTGCTTAATAAAGGTAAGAATTTTTCTTTATTTATATTTATTCACATTTATATCTATATGTACATTGGCATTTATTTATTTAAGTCAACAAATTCCTCATGAATAATAATAAACTAGAGAATGTAAACGTGATCTGTATAAATTAAAGTGACAGAATAAATAAATTTTACACAAGTAAGCAATCAATAGGGATAACTTGGAGTACATGTAATTGGTAACCAGGTTATGTAGGGAATGGAATCTGTTATAGGCCAGAAAAGCAGATGAATGTATTCCCGGACGTGAGGGATTCGCCCGACTTCAGTGCCTCGGTGCGTCGAGCCTTTTCTATCTTGGGCCGGGATAGTTTGACGCTCGGGGTACCCTGTCGCAAGGCTCGACGGAGGCAGCGGGTCATGCTGTTAGATGGGTCCGTAGTTCGCGTATCGAACGAGACTGCGTGCAGGATGGCTGCGGAAGGCATGATCCGGCCTGTCAAGCAATGTTAAGGGGCCTCCGTCGAGGCCGAAGAGGGTAGCAGAATAAAATAACTTTGAGTTCAAGTAATGCTTCACTTAATTTCACTTTGTACTCTTGGATGTCTATGTCTGTACTCGTCTATATGTGTGTTTCTTGATTGTCCTCGTATAATCTGTATGATGATCAAATAACTGATACAACATTTATACTTCAATTTAAGATGTCAATCACCAGGAACGATAAGCTGGGTGAACGCATATGATAATCCACCTGTCAACAATACATCATCGTTAGAAATTGAAAAGGTGAAAGGGGTTCATGATAAATTTAACCAACGTATACCGACGATCATGAATGTTTTCCCTTTATTTCCGAATGTAAGCAAGACAAAGAAAATACGAATAAAACTTCCCAACAATACGAAGAGATGGTTCAAGAATGAAGTAAACAACAATCAAGAAATTTACAACATAATAAGAATGTGGCAATGAACTTTAAGTTGTATTTAAAAGTTGTAAATAATGTTATTTACTTACCAGGCCAATGTTTGATAGATAGCATCCTGTGTATTATATCTGTATTTCACTATTGCTCACATTGATATCAATTTTAACTTTTTACAAATAACAAATGCAGACGTATCACTCCAAGTTTTATTTAAATTAATTTTTACTTTATTCATTTTTACCTTAATGTGTATAAATATTCACTATATTGATAATTTACGAAAACTTTATTTTTATTTAAGTAAAACAGTAAAAGAATCTTAATAAATTTTTATAAGGTTATAATTTTAAGACATATTAAATGTTACGGGTAAAGGATCGAGCAGGTGTTTCTCGCACAAACACGTCTGGCTTTGGCAGGGATCGACCGGGTGGACCGGCACAAAAAGTATTGTTTATCAGGTGCATGGCTGAATCATAAAAGTATAGACGGATTTATAGTCACATGTTTGTTTACCTTTTTCAAGGATTATTAATACGCTGTTTCCTCATGCAACCGATAAGAGCAGCACCGTCGACATACAATTTTGGAGGTGGATTCGTGTTTGACGAGAGTTGCCGTACGTTTTTGTAAGGAAATTTAAGAATAAAAGCGCGGACAGATAAAATTTCCGGGATTTGCTGGTGAAAACCGCAATATTAGCTAGTCTAAAAGTAGGTGAAAACCACTTCCTCCCTCCTCTTTAATAGGATTATTTTAAAATCCGGACTTAGAATAAATTTTTGAGTTTTCAATACTTATAAAATTTTTACAAGATTCTACACTTATAATAATTTTATTTTAAACATGCAGCGCGTATTACATTAAAATGTCTAGATGTATTCGAATAACTACCTATGTATGAAATACTTTTATTTTATGAACTCGGTTTTTGAATTTATTTAATTTCATTTTATTTTCTTCTTTCTAGAGAGTTTTGTTTTGCATGTAGGGTACTGTGCCGTACGTTATGACAAAACCTTCTAGCATTTGTAATGATAACTTTGAATAGCATAATCATTTTCTTTTCCGTATAATTTATTTTTCTTTTAAATATATTCATCCTACTAAAGATATTTGAAATTAATAATTTTGTTTTATGTGTATATAGGTTATATATTAAGTGAATAAAATTTTCATTGAGAATTAATTATGGAAGAGTTTAATACGATGTATGAAGAGTTAAGGTGATTAAACAATATTTGTTATAAATGTGTGTATAGTGGCGTCTCAAAGTTCTTTATTTGTAGTGGTGTTTTTTGTATTGGAATTTCGTGAAAAAGGTAAAGTTTATTTTCTTTTAATAATGTATATATATTATTTCTTTTGATATGAGAATTAAGTATGTTTTGTTGTATTTGGGTGTTCAATATTAACGTGTTGAATAATACATCAGGGATGTGTGAAATGAATTATGTCATTATTTAATTCATAGCATGGAGTCCTGGTGAATTTGAAATACACGAATTGGTCTTGGTGGTACTGCGTTTGGGAGCGAGAAAAGGCACCAGGCAGAACTAATCAGGGCTGAGTTAATTTATTGAATATGCAGACATTGTTTTATTTCACTTTATTTATTCAATTAAAAATATATATATTCCTTAAGGAGTGTGCACATGATGATGTATGTTCGGGTTGCGTCCGACGAGCTGAAAATGACATGCTCGTAGGGTGGAACTTTGGGATACTCTTCTGTGTGAATTTGTTATCTGATGGTACTGTGTTGGGAGCGAGAAAAGGCGCCGGACAGGACTAATTAGGGCAAAGCCACTTCCTTAATGTCTATATTTTGTTAGCAAATTGTAGACCGCACAAATTTTTATTTTTATTTTAAATTCCAGTACAATTCATCACGGTTAATTTATTTTAATTTTGATTGTTTACATGTATCTATGACAAATATTAATCATAATAATCACGTTCACATTTTTCTCACATAAACTTTACATGACATTATGACTTTGTTTATTTTATTTTTTTTTATATAATATTTTATTGTTTATGATGTATAAATTTGAATTATGACTGAATATTGATTTTTGATGTGTAAATATTTGTATATTAAAACTTTTGAATTCATTTAAAATTATTTTATTTTAATAAATTAGATGTTAAGATTTCTATTGTATTTTATTTCTTTACCTGACCTGGAGATGATTAAAGAGAAGGAGAATCAAGTCATATTTTCTGCCCCTGAGAGAACTATTTATTTTCAAACTGAGCTAGTTACATGTAGAATGTTTTGCTTAACCTACCTTTCAGCAGAAAGTTCACCGTATCATAGTCTAGCATAAGGCCTAGCACTAGGATGCGTGCTTGACTCTCAGTTACGCATAAATTAAGTAAAATAAATTTATTTTATATATCTATAAATTTGTAAGAGTCACAGCATATATATGGCACCCAACGTAGTGGGGCAAAACTTCTACATTTTAAACTGTTTAAATAAAAATTAATTGATTATTTAATATTCAGAAGCTGTGTAATTAAAGGGAGGTACTTTCACCTTTAAGTGCACTTGAATGATTAATAAATATAATTCACAAGTAAAATTTTGTCAAGTTTTGATTTATTTTTCTCCACAAATAAGTCTCTTTAAGTGCCAGGACAGATAAAGTAAATATGTCTGAGTATAAAGGCGAGGGTGAAAATCCTGAAAGTGGTACAGATACCAAATATTTATTTGAAACGTACAGAGAACCACAAGGTATTTCCTCGGTGACAGATTCAGAAAAGACGCTACCTCTTGATGAGGATGAAAATATAACTGAAGATGTAAAAATTGAAACGAAAGAAATGCCAGGCGGAGACAGATTTGATATTTTATTTGAAAAACTTTTCTGTAAATTGGAATGTGACAAAATAGAAATGAAAACTGAAATGAATAAGAAGTTTGATGAGAAGTTTAAAGAAAATAAAGAAGATATAAACAAAAAGTTGGATGAAAATAAAGCTGAGATGAAAGAAGAGATGAATAGAAATAAAATAGAGATACAAACTGTGGTAAAGTCAATGAATGAGAAGATTGACGAAAGAATTAAAGCCTGTAGAATGGAAATGTCTGCAATGAATAATAAAATAAAAGAAGATGTGAAACAAAGCACGACACAGATCAATGAAAAAATTGAAGCAAATGAAAAGAAATGCAAGGATAGCAGTAATTTTTTAATAGATGAAATGAACCAGAGAGCTAGGGTAACAAATGAAAATTTTAAACAGATAGAAGAAAGGATTGGAGGACAAGATGAGAAAATACAACTCTTGGAACTGAAGGTGGACAGTAGTGCCATGTCAGTTCAGAAAGAGGTTCAAAACTTAACAGGCAAGTTTGAGGACTGTAAAGTTAAATATGGTGCATGCACAGACTCTCTTTTAAAGCTACAGGATATGACATTAAATTGTCAAGACACGATTAAGAATTTGAAAACAAGAGTTGAACAAGGTACAATTACACCTTGTGTTGTACCACAACAGATATCAATCGGCACGGAAAATATACCAAAATTTTCTGGGTATAACAAAGACAACCCTATGGCATTTCTTAAAACCATTAAGACATATATTCGTGGTATTAATGATGATATGTCAAAATTACATTTCATGAGAGGGTGTCTTAGAGATTATGCGTTATTATGGTATGATATGGTAATTGATGAGGTACAGACGTACGAAGAATTAGAGAATATGTTTATTAGGCAGTACTGGGGACAAACTCAACAAAGACGCATTAGACATGACCTTACTTTTGGAAAATATCGTTCCATTACATCTAGAGAGAATTATGTTATTCGGAAATATTCTTTCTTGAAACATATACAACCTGTGATCCAGGAGTGTGACATTGTTACCCAATTAGCCAATCATTTTGAGCATGAGGTAGTACAAGCAGTTGCTTTACAGGGTATAGACACCGTTGAGCAACTCTTGGAATTGGTAAAGCGTCTGGACGACGTGGAAGATAGGAGTGTGCCTCAGAATAAAAATGGGTATAAAACAGGTAACAATGGTAACTATTATAATCCTCAGCAAAGATATAATGGTAATAACCAACAAAGAAACAATGGTAATCGGTATCAGAATAATAGTTACCAGGGAGGAAGGGTGGAGAATGGTAACAACAAGAACATGGGTAATAATAGTAGTAGTAGTAATAATAATAATAATAATAATTGGAGACAGGAGGGTCATGTAACAAGAAAATATGGGAAAAATGAAACAGAAGATACCCGAGGATTTAATAACATAATTATAGAAAATAAAGAAAATAAAACAGAAGCTGTAACGAAAGATGTATCAAAAGGAGCGATAAAGAAGGAGATAAGAGGTGCAACTCCGGTAGAAAACGGATGGTTACACAACTCAGTAGGAGGTGCTACATCTCTGGATTTTTAGTAGAACCAACCAGAAAGGAAGAGGATTCTCAAGGGGTGACCGACTTTGAGAATATTAAAAAAATAACCACAGAGCTACCAGTAGTAAAAATAAACATAGGCCAAATAGAGGTAGATGCATTAATTGATACAGGTGCGCAATTGTCTCTTTTAGATAGTAGTTTAGTAGATAAGCAACTAGAAAATTCAGGTCATTATAGGTCCATAAAAAAAATAAATTTATTTACTGCCACAAAAAAATTAGTAATAGCTATAGATAAGATATTTTACGTAAATGTAAGAATAGGTAATTTAGAATTTTTAACTGAATTTGTTATTGTACCTAATTTAAATTATAATTGTATACTTGGAATGGATTTCTTGACTCAGTATAGTACAAAATTAAACATGGAAGATAAAACTTTTCACATAAAAAGGGCAATTATTTCATGGAACAAAGATCTGCAAGAAGATGAAATTGTAGTTAATAATTTAAGTAGTAAAATGTATGATGAGGATTTCGATTTACATCCTGAAAATATTAGTTTAAAAAACGAGGAAAGGAATGCACGCCAGGTGGATACTCTTCAAGAAGGAGAGGCCACACTTGCCACGGGTGACATAAATAATAAATGTACACACCATGTGGAGGGTCTTCAAAAGAAAGACGCCACGAAATATATGGGTGACATAATAAATAAATGTTCACACCGGGAAATAAATATGGGTGACATTAACTTGAATTGTAATGAGCTATATGTAAGTGAGGTAAAAAATCTTCTTGCAGTACATACAAAATTATTTGATAATAGCCCAGGTCTAGCGAAAGGTTATGAACATAAATTAGAAGTTGATGAGAGTCAGCCGTTTAAAGTAAGAAATTATCCAATTCCATATAAGTATCAACAACAGGTAAAAATAGAAATTAAGAACATGTTAAGGGATGGTGTAATAGAACGATCAGAGTCTAGTTTCATTAATCCCATTGTGGTAGTAGTTAAAAAAAGTGAAGATGACCGAAAAGCGATGAAACTACGTTTGTGCCTTGACGCTAGAATGCTCAATAGTCGCACCAAAGCACAGTTTGAAGCCCCACAGAGCATAGAAACTTTATTGGCAAAATGTACGAACGCTAAGTGGTTTACAAAATTGGATTTAAAGAGCTCTTTCTGGTTGGTACCTTTACACAAGGATTCTAGAAAATATTGCTCGTTTTTAATGAATTCTCTAGTATATTCCTTTAAGGTTGTACCTTTCGGTTTATCAACGGCCACAGCTGCACTAGTAAGGGCCATGCAACAAATACTGGATCCATATGAGGAATATGTATCGCATTATGTAGATGATATTTTAATATTTAATGTAGATTTAGAGAGTCATTTAAAAGCCGTTAAAATTATTTTAAGTACATTAGAAAAAAATGGTCTAAAAATTAATTTAGAGAAATGTGAATTTGTTAAGAATAGGGTTAGTTACTTAGGGTATATGATAGATGGTAAGACTGTATCAATAGAGGAAAAGAAGTTGGAAGCAGTAAGAAATTACCCAAGACCCAAAAATATAAAGATGTTAAGGGGATTTTTAGGTATAGTGAATTATTATAAGCACTTTATTCCTAAGATATCAGATAAGACTGTAACTCTTTTTAAAATGATAAAGAAGGGTGTAAAATTTAAATGGACTCCTGAAAGAATAGAAGCTTTTGAGGGAATCAAGCAGGAATTTTATAGGGCGTTAGTTTTAAATCTGCCTCGATTTGAGGAAGAATTTATTTTACGGTGTGATGCTTCAGATCATGCCATTGCTGCTGAACTTTTTCAAGTTAGAGATGGTAAAGAGATACCAATCTGCTTTATTTCAAGGATATTAAAGGGGTACGAGAATCATTATACGGTTTCAGAGAAAGAACTATTGTCAGTGGTACATGGGGTCTCTAAGCTCAAGTACTATTTGATGGGAAATTTCTTTACAATAGAAACTGATCATTTATCTTTGATTTTCTTAATGAAAACTAGATTTTCAAATGCACGACTATACAGATGGTCTTTATTTTTAAGTGAATATAATTTCAAAATTAGACATAGAAAAGGAAAAGATAATATAGTTGCAGATGCATTTAGCAGAGCCTTTGGTCATAGTAAGCAATCAGGATCATATCAGATCAATGCTTATAATTTTGAAGTAGCTCCTGAGTTATATAGTAGGGAAAACGTAGAACGTAGTCAAGGAGAAGGTGATGTGCAAGACATAAAAAGAAAGGCACTTCAAGAACCCAATTACAAAGGATTTAGAGTGATAGATAATATTTTATATAAAAGAATAGGGGACAATGATTTGTTAGTATTGGGAAATGAATTGGCAAAGAATGTTATGTTAGATATTCATAGGAGGTTGGGACACCCTGGAAATAGAAAGACATTCTTGGTTTTTAGGGAGCAGTTTTATGCTAAACAAGACAAACGTCTAGTTGAAAGATGGAATAAACAATGTGAATTATGTTTATTAGGTAAATATAAAAATCGTGTAAATAAAAATGTTGTACATAGTATTAGGGTAGAAAATAAGTTAGATTTAGTTGCGGCAGATTTTTTAGGTAATTTAATACCTGGACATTTAGGATATAGGAATGTATTTGTGATGGTAGATATTTTTACGAAATATGTGAAACTCTATCCCACCAGAAAATACAATACCGACATAGCGGTAATTTGCATTAATCAATTTATAGAAGAAATAGGTCAATTTCAAAGACTTTTAGTAGATAATGCTAGTTACTTCAATAATGATCGCTTCATTCAAGAATTGAATTATATGAATGTGCAAGTAAATTTTTCTTCAGTGAGACATCCAGAAGGGAACCCTTGTGAGAGATACATACAAGAAGTTATAAAACACTTGAGGATGCGAACTCATGAAAATCATGTGGGCTGGGTGAGGCATTTGACAGAAGTTGAAAATACAATGAACTTTTTACCCAGTGTAACCACTAATCTTAGCTCATATCTACTAATGTTTGGTAGGTATCCACCACGTCCATGGAGACAAGAAACTCCTCCTGTAGAAAATTTAGAAGAGGTAATAGACCGTGGACGAGAGCAACAACGAGTTAGAGCTCGAAAATATACCGGGGAAGAGAATGCGAAGATTAAAAATCGTAAAGTCTTTAATAGGGAGGATATGATAATAATAAGAAATTATCGATTAGGTCGGAGAGACAATAATAAGTGTGCTAAATTGGACCTTCCTTACGATGGACCTTATCGTGTAGGTAGAGCGATAAATGACACAACCTATGAGGTAACAGAAGTGGATAATGAACGCGTCAAAGGCAGACTTCATGTGTCAAAATTATATGATTATGATCTCGAAAATAATGCAGAAATAAATTAAATTTATTCACAGATGGTGGATATTTATGTTTAATGTAAAATATATGATAAGCTATCTATAAGTATATTAATTGGTATTTATGGGAAATCTTGAATTTATACCTTTGACATTAGCGATTCTCGCTTATAAATTACAGATATTCCCATAGGGATATTTATGCAGTGATTTTGAATAAATAATAATGTGTAAATAAATGAATTTTAGATCACTTGCAATTTTATGTTTAGTTAAGTAAGGATTTCTTATTGTGTGCGTTCATATTATATACATAAGTGCTTAATAAAGGTAAGAATTTTTCTTTATTTATATTTATTCACATTTATATCTATATGTACATTGGCATTTATTTATTTAAGTCAACAAATTCCTCATGAATAATAATAAACTAGAGAATGTAAACGTGATCTGTATAAATTAAAGTGACAGAATAAATAAATTTTACACAAGTAAGCAATCAATAGGGATAACTTGGAGTACATGTAATTGGTAACCAGGTTATGTAGGGAATGGAATCTGTTATAGGCCAGAAAAGCAGATGAATGTATTCCCGGACGTGAGGGATTCGCCCGACTTCAGTGCCTCGGTGCGTCGAGCCTTTTCTATCTTGGGCCGGGATAGTTTGACGCTCGGGGTACCCTGTCGCAAGGCTCGACGGAGGCAGCGGGTCATGCTGTTAGATGGGTCCGTAGTTCGCGTATCGAACGAGACTGCGTGCAGGATGGCTGCGGAAGGCATGATCCGGCCTGTCAAGCAATGTTAAGGGGCCTCCGTCGAGGCCGAAGAGGGTAGCAGAATAAAATAACTTTGAGTTCAAGTAATGCTTCACTTAATTTCACTTTGTACTCTTGGATGTCTATGTCTGTACCAGTGGCGTAGCCACGGGGGGGGTTATGGGGGTTAGAACCCCCCCCATACAGCACACCGTGCATGTTAAATTTTTTCAAAGTTGTTTACAACCGCGCTGACCGTCTAGTCTGGTCGAGTCTAGCTGAACACAGCTGTAGTGTAGCTGTAACGTATTAGAAGTACCTGGTCTGTGGAAGTACTTAGTTCCAAACGTCATGGCACGCGAGATGCGCGCGAAGGCGAAGGAAGTCGGTAGCAGTCGTGTAAGCCGAACGGTCGCTATACCGTCCTGCAAAAGTCGTACTACCTAGGTATCTCCCGATCACTCGATCACGAAGCATCGCCAAGCGATCTAACACTACACACGGGCAATCGCGGGCAATTAACATCAAATGGCTATGTTATTAGAACAGATAGTAACTCAGTGGGAGGGAATATTCCACAGAAATCTATAACAAAATTAGTTTCCTGGAATATTAGAAGAGACCAGTAATTAGGTAAGGCGCTATTTCCAGTCATTCATTCATTATATGATTTTTTTTTACAACTCTGAAATTGTAGACAATGGGTGACAAGAAAAAAAGAGTTTCAACTCTGGATACATTCGTGTTTAAGAAACAAAGAAACACATTTTCTAATAATGTTGCTGAAAATGTGTGTTCATCTTCATCAACTAATTCTCCAGATGAAAGGGGGGTAGACGAAGATTTCAGCTTACAACTAAATCACCCAGAGGATAATACTCGAGATATTGTAACATATATTGGAAGAAAGCTAACAGTCGATGTGTGTGCAGCAGTGGAAAACATTTGGTATCCATGTCCTAATTTCAAGTTTCCGTCGTCTGGAAAAAGAAACTTAAAATTTCAATTTGCATGGTTTCATCGTTGGACCTGGCTAGCATATTCTAAAGAAGTAGATGGTGCGTTTTGTAAGTTTTGTGTCTTTTTTGCCAACGACGTAGGAGGCATAGGAGGGCAGCCACTAAAAAGTTTGGTGAAGAAACCATTTACTAATTGGAAAGACGCCGTTGAAGTGTTTAATAATCATCAATTAAACGAATATCATAAGCTGAGCGTGGTCAAATCACAAAATGTTACTTTAATTCAAGAGAAAAAAATGGACCCTATTATTCTCCAAGTAGACGATGCACGAAAAAATCAAATAGAAGAAAACAGGCAAAAGTTAGTCCCCATAGTAGATACCGTAATATTGTGTGGACGACAAAATATTCCCTTAAGGGGTCACAGAGATTCTGGTCTCATTAATATCGCAGATGACCCTATAGAAAACGATGGAAACTTTCGTGCCATTTTAAGATCGAAACTTCGATCTGGAGATAAAGCTCTACAACTTCACTTAGAAACAATGTCTAAAAATGCAACATATCTCAGTTCGACAGTTCAAAACGAAATTATACACATTTGTGGACAAATTATAGTAAGGAAAATAGTGACAAAATTAGATGAAGCAAAATTTTTCTCAGTGTTAGCAGATGAATGTACTGATGTGGCTGGTATAGAACAGTTTTCCTTATGCATCAGATTTTTTAATGAAAACCTATTAAAAGTTGAAGAACATTTCATTCAATTTGTTCCTGTCGCAGATTTGACTGGTCAAAATTTATCCAACGTGTTATTACAAACTCTAAGAGAATTGCAAATCAATTGTATGTATCTAGTAGGGCAAGGTTATGATGGAGCTTCATCAATGAGTGGTGCATTTCATGGCGCTCAGGCTTATGTACGTAAACAACATAAAACTGCAATGTATGTGCACTGTGCTTCACATTCTTTGAATTTAGCTATATCTGATGCTTGCGATTTGCCTGAAATTCGCAATTGTTTAGGTGTCATTGGAAAAATTTGTAACTTTTTAAAAACTCCTAAAAGACAAAACGTTCTGGAGTCTTCAATTGAACAAAAATGTGCAGACTTGAAAGCACGTAAACTGAAAACATTATGCAATACACGTTGGGTGGAGAGACATGATTCGGTGATAACATTTTTGGAAATGCAAGAAGCTACGATAGATGCTCTATCAAAAATACAAATGTGGAAAGAAAAAGACACTTCGAGCGATGCACACTCTTTACTTAATTCAATTGAGACAGTTGAATTCCAAACAACGTTAAGAGTGATAGCAAAAGTATTTTCAATTTCACTTCCACTGTCGAAAAGCTTGCAGTCTGTTAATCTGGATTTAGGACAGGCAATAAGTTTGGCAACTGTTACTGAAAAAGTGCTTTTAAACATAAGAGAGAATGTCGATGCAGAATTTAGTGAAATATTTAATGAAGTGAAAACATTTTGCAATAATTTAGACATAGACATTAAAGTTCCCCGCACAGTTAAAATTCAGACTCAAAGAAATAACGTTCCCTTTTCTTCTTCGGAAGATTATTACAAAAAAGCGATATTTATTCCTTTCTTGGATTCTTTTATTCTTCACTTGCACGACCGACTGTCAAAACATAGAAGTGTACTAAGTAGCTTTCAAGTGTTATTCAAAAGGGAAGTGTATACTGAGGAAGACAAGAATAAATTAATGTGTCTGTTTTCTGAATACAAAGATTTTTTGGATATATATAATTATGACACTCTTCTAGGGGAGGCAAAAATATGGCAGCAAGTACTGTGTGATTGTCAAAATTTACCCAAAAACGCCATCGAATGTTTAATTCTTTTGAAAGAAACTGGCAAGTGTTTACCACTGTCAAATGTGTTTCGTCTTTTGAAGATATATGTTACTCTACCCGTCACAACATCTTCAAATGAGCGTTCATTTTCTACACTGAGACGATTGAAAACCTACTTGAGGAGTACAACAGAGGAAAAGAGACTAAATGGTCTTGCGCTATTGAATATTCATCGTGAAATACCGATCTCAGTTCATGAAGTAATCGATGAGATGAGTAAAGTTAAACGAAAGCTGCCGTTTGTTATATAAATATGAAGTACTTTCCTTTACTATGTTTGACTACTATCATTATAATTAGTTGAGCTTTTATTTTGTCATTTAGTTTCAGTGAAATTTTTTTAATTTTGTTAATTTTTCTTGTTCATTCGTGCAATAGGTACATATTATTATATTGTACATATGTATTATATAATAGTATTAAAAATATTTTACTTGTTAACTATAATTATTTCACTTATATTAAACAATGAAAACAGCATTACATTATTAACAAAAAATGTACATCTCCTATAGCCTACAGATGCATTTGACGTACAACCCCCCCCTTTGAAAATTTCTGGCTACGCCACTGGTCTGTACTCGTCTATATGTGTGTTTCTTGATTGTCCTCGTATAATCTGTATGATGATCAAATAACTGATACAACATTTATACTTCAATTTAAGATGTCAATCACCAGGAACGATAAGCTGGGTGAACGCATATGATAATCCACCTGTCAACAATACATCATCGTTAGAAATTGAAAAGGTGAAAGGGGTTCATGATAAATTTAACCAACGTATACCGACGATCATGAATGTTTTCCCTTTATTTCCGAATGTAAGCAAGACAAAGAAAATACGAATAAAACTTCCCAACAATACGAAGAGATGGTTCAAGAATGAAGTAAACAACAATCAAGAAATTTACAACATAATAAGAATGTGGCAATGAACTTTAAGTTGTATTTAAAAGTTGTAAATAATGTTATTTACTTACCAGGCCAATGTTTGATAGATAGCATCCTGTGTATTATATCTGTATTTCACTATTGCTCACATTGATATCAATTTTAACTTTTTACAAATAACAAATGCAGACGTATCACTCCAAGTTTTATTTAAATTAATTTTTACTTTATTCATTTTTACCTTAATGTGTATAAATATTCACTATATTGATAATTTACGAAAACTTTATTTTTATTTAAGTAAAACAGTAAAAGAATCTTAATAAATTTTTATAAGGTTATAATTTTAAGACATATTAAATGTTACGGGTAAAGGATCGAGCAGGTGTTTCTCGCACAAACACGTCTGGCTTTGGCAGGGATCGACCGGGTGGACCGGCACAAAAAGTATTGTTTATCAGGTGCATGGCTGAATCATAAAAGTATAGACGGATTTATAGTCACATGTTTGTTTACCTTTTTCAAGGATTATTAATACGCTGTTTCCTCATGCAACCGATAAGAGCAGCACCGTCGACATACAATTTTGGAGGTGGATTCGTGTTTGACGAGAGTTGCCGTACGTTTTTGTAAGGAAATTTAAGAATAAAAGCGCGGACAGATAAAATTTCCGGGATTTGCTGGTGAAAACCGCAATATTAGCTAGTCTAAAAGTAGGTGAAAACCACTTCCTCCCTCCTCTTTAATAGGATTATTTTAAAATCCGGACTTAGAATAAATTTTTGAGTTTTCAATACTTATAAAATTTTTACAAGATTCTACACTTATAATAATTTTATTTTAAACATGCAGCGCGTATTACATTAAAATGTCTAGATGTATTCGAATAACTACCTATGTATGAAATACTTTTATTTTATGAACTCGGTTTTTGAATTTATTTAATTTCATTTTATTTTCTTCTTTCTAGAGAGTTTTGTTTTGCATGTAGGGTACTATGCCGTACGTTATGACAAAACCTTCTAGCATTTGTAATGATAACTTTGAATAGCATAATCATTTTCTTTTCCGTATAATTTATTTTTCTTTTAAATATATTCATCCTACTAAAGATATTTGAAATTAATAATTTTGTTTTATGTGTATATAGGTTATATATTAAGTGAATAAAATTTTCATTGAGAATTAATTATGGAAGAGTTTAATACGATGTATGAAGAGTTAAGGTGATTAAACAATATTTGTTATAAATGTGTGTATAGTGGCGTCTCAAAGTTCTTTATTTGTAGTGGTGTTTTTTGTATTGGAATTTCGTGAAAAAGGTAAAGTTTATTTTCTTTTAATAATGTATATATATTATTTCTTTTGATATGAGAATTAAGTATGTTTTGTTGTATTTGGGTGTTCAATATTAACGTGTTGAATAATACATCAGGGATGTGTGAAATGAATTATGTCATTATTTAATTCATAGCATGGAGTCCTGGTGAATTTGAAATACACGAATTGGTCTTGGTGGTACTGCGTTTGGGAGCGAGAAAAGGCACCAGGCAGAACTAATCAGGGCTGAGTTAATTTATTGAATATGCAGAGACATTGTTTTATTTCACTTTATTTATTCAATTAAAAATATATATATTCCTTAAGGAGTGTGCACATGATGATGTATGTTCGGGTTGCGTCCGACGAGCTGAAAATGACATGCTCGTAGGGTGGAACTTTGGGATACTCTTCTGTGTGAATTTGTTATCTGATGGTACTGTGTTGGGAGCGAGAAAAGGCGCCGGACAGGACTAATTAGGGCAAAGCCACTTCCTTAATGTCTATATTTTGTTAGCAAATTGTAGACCGCACAAATTTTTATTTTTATTTTAAATTCCAGTACAATTCATCACGGTTAATTTATTTTAATTTTGATTGTTTACATGTATCTATGACAAATATTAATCATAATAATCACGTTCACATTTTTCTCACATAAACTTTACATGACATTATGACTTTGTTTATTTTATTTTTTTTTATATAATATTTTATTGTTTATGATGTATAAATTTGAATTATGACTGAATATTGATTTTTGATGTGTAAATATTTGTATATTAAAACTTTTGAATTCATTTAAAATTATTTTATTTTAATAAATTAGATGTTAAGATTTCTATTGTATTTTATTTCTTTACCTGACCTGGAGATGATTAAAGAGAAGGAGAATCAAGTCATATTTTCTGCCCCTGAGAGAACTATTTATTTTCAAACTGAGCTAGTTACATGTAGAATGTTTTGCTTAACCTACCTTTCAGCAGAAAGTTCACCGTATCATAGTCTAGCATAAGGCCTAGCACTAGGATGCGTGCTTGACTCTCAGTTACGCATAAATTAAGTAAAATAAATTTATTTTATATATCTATAAATTTGTAAGAGTCACAGCAATATGTGTTGAATTTTTGTTCAAAAATGACTTCGAATTCTTTAGTTAAACAACTAAACGTATTTTATGTTTTACTCATAATATAATTTTCTATTGTAAATATTAATTGTCATACCTATAGGTGGTTTACTTTCTGCTAAATTTTGGGATCCAAGATCACTTGTGCTAGTAACATTCATAGTTTCCACATTCTAAAATACATTTTGAAATCAGCATGCTTTTAAAATTTCAAATAATACTTAGTTCTTATAAAATAATATTTTATAATAAACATTTACCTGTAGATAGTTCCTTAACCGGTGAGGTTTGAATTGATTTCTTTTTCAATATGCTCATGGCTGTGAGAGATAACGATGTTCTCTAAAATTCTTATTTTCGAAGGAGGTTCCTTCACTAATATAAAAAGATAAAAACCACATTAGAAGTATTTATTTTCATGCTTCATCTTTAATAAAAACTTTAATTATAAGTGCAAACCTTATCAAAACATATTTAACAATGATAAATAAGATCATATATTTTATGACAGTTTATATTAAAAACACTTTTATGAAAAATAACCTACTCGTGTGAAATTTTGCATCAAAAGCTGTTTCTTTCTGGTCTTTCCATGCAGAGTGAGAGAAATAATGCGGGAATTGCAGTGGATTCCTTATATCATTTAAACACATGTGTGATTCAAAGTGTTTACCACACACAAATGTTGTTTGCCATAATTTTGACAAATCTTTACTTAGGTCATTCCGGTTACAGCTGGTGATCCACTGTAAGACACTACAAAAAAGATGAATTATTACAAATTAACTGTTACTGAATAGCTATAACTTACCGATATTCTTCTTTAAGAAACGAAAAGAAACTAGAATATATTTTGTTGCTGAACATTTTTACAAGTAAAAATACAACATCTACATACGCCAGATTTCTTCTTTCGTACAGTTTCCATTATTTATTTCAACAACAATCTTACTGGCACCTTTACTTATTATTCTTTCGTAAATTATAAGTTATAAAACTTAGACAGGTTATATTTATACAACAACAAAACGCCATTTTGAAATGTGCGCTTGTTCGATTTTGCGCACAAATATCGGAATTATGCAAGTGAGACTTTTGTCACTTCTGTTATTCTGTGATATTATATACTACATTGCCAGCCGGCATCACAGTCTAGTGCCCTGTCGTGACATATACCGCTCTCGCCCCGCGGCACTTTCTATACGCACGATTTCTAGTACAAACGGAGCAGTGGCGCGAGATGCCCCGGAGCCTACGTGAGACTGTGATTTTTAAACGCGCTGAAGAGACGGACTGTTACTTCCGAGAAAATACCCATGCAGCAAAATCACAATTTTAGAGAAGGATAAAAATATATATTTACTAATGTAGGACAAGTGTGCATATACTGGTTTTGCTGCTAGGGATATTATTTGTTATCAAACCACAGAGAAAGAACAGAGAGCCCATAAGATAGGCTTTATTGTAGCCCTTCAGTTTTAGTTCATTTAAGGAAAATAGAGGACACTACGAATTAGAATTTACCATTATTTTATATTTGAAGCACGTTTGCTGGAAAAATGAAATTAAGATTTGTTATAAGTTACCTTTTAAATTTAACTAACCATATACTCCGTATTCATCTCATCCCAAACATACCGCGCGATCATTTAAATTCTAAATTAGAGCAGGCTGTGAAATTTAAATTAAGTTGGAAAAAAAATCCCGCCTGCTATAATTTAGAACTTAAATGATCGCATGGTATTTAGCCTTGAGTTGACGACAAAAAACCAATTCACTTTTGTTAGTGAACGACAAAAAATATATACATATGTAAACACACCATAGTTATCAATATAAGTTACGAATTCTTGAATTTCAGATGATATAAATTCAAACATTATTTTTGGTTTTCCGAGTGAGATTTTATATTAGAAAATAAACAAAATAGAGTATATCTGTGTACCCATCAATCATCATGATCGTAGTTACAAACACTTCCCAATAAGAAAAGCTTAGAAAAGAGTAGTTGACATAAATCCGATAACAATTTTAATTGCATGGGTACATTTGTTTTGGCACGCTGTAAAATTTTATGTTCACCTCCGGCACGGATTAAATCATTTTTTTTTGTTAAAATATGTTTAATTAATTTACACTCTATACGATTGGAGTAATGACTTGTTAATTTAGCATTCTTTAAATCAATTTTGCCCTATGTACAAATAAGCAGTATGCGTATGTTTTTCCTTTGTTATGAGGATCGTCATTTTACTTTTAAGGCTGAGTCACTTTACAATAAAACATTTACATGCCATAAGAAAATTGAATATAAAATAAATCCCAGTATTAGAATATTAAGAATCATTTTCATACGTTGCCCTATAAATTGCTTAATGGTATCACCATCTACAATCTCGCTTTGAATGAAGCATAAAAAGAGCCCGGAATGATTTCACTGAAGTCCGTCGATCATAATCATAATTTCTTAGATTATTCTGAATCTGTAATTATTGTCCTTTCACTGAAACATAATAATGTTATTCGGTTACCTATTTAGCAGATTATAACAAAAAATGTTTACATCAACTTAGTAGCTTTATTAGACATTCATATCACAGAATTTTTGTTATATGAAAATGAGGCAGTATCCCTACTACTGATGATCGAGTCGAGGTTTTACATCAAGTGTCCAAATGACTGCCGTCAAAGAGTGTGTCGCAGTGCCGGTGAAAGATTTGCACC
The DNA here is from genome assembly GCA_963170755.1 of Amphimallon solstitiale. Taxonomy (NCBI): domain Eukaryota; kingdom Metazoa; phylum Arthropoda; class Insecta; order Coleoptera; family Scarabaeidae; genus Amphimallon; species Amphimallon solstitiale. The sequence goes on along the minus strand of OY720677.1, from coordinate 49,549,950 downwards.
TCATTTATTTAAGAGTTTTCGAAATAATTTATTAAATGGCGGTTATGTATAATAAAATTATTTCTTTCAGTGACATAAAGGAGTATTAGTATAGTAGTATAGTATTGATCAGAAAAACAAGAAGAGCAGAGCACTAACAAAAATAACAAATGCGCATATACCACCCAGTTCCTTTCAAAAAGTGAGTGTAAAATTCTCTGTTCAAGTTTTTAGTCAGATGATGGTCGCAGCTATAAGAGTTTTCAGTTCTTTAGTAATTTAGGATTATCAATTTCAAACACTAATTCCTTGCAATTTATTTCTCAAAAGTATGCGGAATTATTTATTATTACTTCAGCCAGATAAATTATTTGACAGTTACAGAACATATTAGTTAAGACATCGCTGTTCAACGTCGTTTCAATAATTTCAATTATTTAAAATGAGAACCGACTCTAAAAGCGAAAAGGTGGATATGATTTTAGTAATTGGAGAGTTTGACGAAAATTACTTGCTAGCATCAAGAGTTTATGCTTAAAAATATCCTACACGCGTCATCGCCCTGACAGGCGGTCATTAGAAAGTTTATTGCAAGTGTTATCAGAAACCAGAAAGGCAAAGACCAATTATGAGAAATGAAGAAAATGATTTTGTTGTTATCGAATCTCTTGTAGAAAAGTCGCATACAAGTCAGCGAAAAGTAAGTGAAGCCAGTGGAATAATTAAGCAGGCGAAGCGTCGGAAAAATTATAAAAAGGCACAGCTTTTTCCCGTATTGTATTCAATTACACAAAGCACTTTTGGAAGTAGATTACGATCGTCAACTCGTATTTTGTTTATGGGTTCTATAAGAGAAGTTTAATAAAGATGATTTTTTTTGGATTTTGTACTTTTTACGGACGAGTCATCATTCCACAATAACGGATTAGTTAATAGACATAATTTTCACCACTACAGTGACGAAAATTCCCATTTTATTTAGAACTCTCGAAGGCAACACAGATGTTGTGTCAATGTGTAGGGTGGAATAATTGGAACGCTAGTGATACGTTCTTTTTCGATGGTAACTAACAAAGAATGTGGTTACAACTAGACGGTGCACCAGCGCATTTTCAAGTAAATGTTAGAAATGAATTGGATAGGCAATATTCCAATAGGTGGACAGGACGCGGCGGTCCACTCAATTGGCCAGCAAATTCTCCAGATCTAACGACTTCTGTTTTTTTTTATGGGAATATTTCAAAAATATTGTCTATGATACACCACCAACTACACCAGACGACATGAGAGACAGAATAAGAATAGCGTTTCGTTCTTTAACACCAAGTATTTTAACAAGAGTTAAACAGTCCTTTCAAGAGAAAATTCGTTTATGTATTGAAAAATAAGGACATCATTTTGAGTACTTGTTAAAACATTAGTTTTCTTTTACTACTTAAGTTTGTTATTTGTTTAATAAAGTATGTATTTGTTGTTTATCTAGTTATGACGCTTTTTAATTATTGTGAAATAAAACCAATCAAACCGTTAGGTTAATAAATATTAGCCATTTAAAAAATGAATTGCAAGAAACTAAAGGCTGTATTACACTTACCAAGTTATTGACCAAGTTATTGGCCAAGAAATTGTCGGCAAGTTCTTGATCAAGTTATTGTTGACCTTGACTGTTTTACACCTATCAATTTCTTGGCCAAGTTTTTAGATGAATTAGCAGTACCAATATTGCAAAAGTACGAAACAAAAAAATTAATAAAGTTACCGAAGATTTGCGTTTGATATTGAATGTAAAAATAACTGCACAAGAGATACAAAAGAAAATAAATAATTTACGCATACAATTCTTTCAAGAAGTATCAAGTTAACATGTCATTTTTAACAATTTTCTAAAATGGAATTTGAATTTACATTTTAGACAGTTGGCAAAAAAGTTTATAACATGTCCACTCAATTGGCCAGCAAATTCTCCAGACCTAACTACTTCTTGTAACACTCCATATGTTCATATTGGGAAGAAAGACGATGTGCGCAGGTGGGGAATGATGCAATGGAACATTTTTCATCAGTATTCAGTCAGCAGTGCGAGAGTGATGTCAGAAGTGTTAACCTAGCATATGTGTATTTCGTTATTATCCGCAAATGTGTAACCCAAATCAATTATATGATATTTACGAAGAAATAAAATTGAAATAAAACAAATTGAACATCTATTTTGAGTGGCCTTTGCGGGGTATTGAATGCACGTGTGTGAACGTTGAAGAGAAAACCGTTGTTGTTTACTTAAGCAATAAATCAAGCTTGCTGTGGAGAACTCTCTGCGTCGTATATTCGAAATCAGTAGTTTTATATAAGTATCTACGTGAGTGGACAATATAAAACTTTAGTGTCGATTTCGTTTATTTAAAATTAAGAAAAACACCTTTTTATAAAAGCATCCAGTGAGTGGAACATTATAAAATTGTATGAGGGTTTAAATAAAAGACGCTTGAATAATATTAGTTGTGAACAATAAATAAATAAATAAATAAGAGTGGTAGGAAAGGTTTTCAAAGATATAATAGTGCTATACATCCCTATCAGCAGTATTTTCGGTTACAATAATTTCAAATATACCAGTGGCGTGCAGTCACAGAGGGTTTACAAAATATTTAATATTCTACCGTGTGCTGTTTGAACGGTAAGTACTTTTCTCTTATTTTATTATCACAATCGACATCACGGAAGGTCAAAATACGTACTGGTTGAGGAGTTTCTCCAGTAACACCACGATGTCTAACGAAACAGTGACTCTTACTCAGGAACAATTTCAACAACTTTTACAACAAATTGGTACGGTAAATGTCCAGGAGGGAAATTTTTCAACATGCTCTTCTCGCTTTACCGGATCTAAAGATAATGACGTCAACGCCTTTATAGATGCAATAGAGACATACAAAGAATGCACCAAAATATCAGATACCAATGCTTTGCGTGGCTTATCGATGTTATTGGATGGTTTCGCCGCTACTTGGTGGCAAGGCGTGAAAGATACTATTAATACTTGGCAAAATGCTATTGACATGTTACGCACAACATTCGGTCCTAAGAAACCTGCTTTTAAAATCTATAGAGAATTATTTGCGAAAGAGCAAGATTTCAAAACAAGTTCTGATGTTTTTATTTGTCAGGCAAGGGCTATACTTTCTCAATTACCGGTAGGTACGCTAACAGAATCTACACAGATTGATATGGTGTATGGTTTGATGCATAAACGTATTAGAGAGAAAATGTCGCGTGACAGTATAAAGAACTTTTCGGATTTATTGAAAGAATGCCGTTTGGCAGAAGAAACTTTTACTGAACGTTTTGACGACAAAGCGAATTCCAGTTGTTCCAAGCGTATTAAATGCAGCTATTGTAAGTTATTTGGGCATAGTAAAGACGAATGCCGTAGACTTCCATCGAGAGATAAACAAGTAAAACATACAAGTTCTCCGACAACGACTGATACGAAATCTGCTATAGAATGTTTCGGTTGCGGAAAACCGGGATACGTGAAATCAAATTGTCCATCGTGCACAGTTGATACGTCCTCAATTAGTTTTTCGGCAATTGACAACGACACTTCGGGACTTGGCCTAAAACCGAGACCAATTCTTTTGGTACAAATCCTGGATTCTAGGGGTACTGCCGTTATAGATACCGGAGCACGATTAAGTGTTGCGAGTGGTTCGCTAACCCAATTATTGAAAGAAAAAGGGCAAACATTTTCCACAGAGAAACTGTGTATTAAATTAGCTGATGGTTCCATGAGAAGTGAAGTGGTTCCTGTAACAAGAGTAAATGTAGAAGTTGAGAAAAGAAGTATACCGACTACCTTTGTGTCTCTACCAAATGCAGATGTGACTTTGCTTGGTGTTGATTTTCTGATGGATGCTAATCTTATCTTTGACATTAACGGGAAATTATGGTACTTCGCAGATGAACCAAATTGTAAGTTTGCATTGGCGTTGGAGAAGCAAAAGCTAGAAAATATGGAACTTTACGCGGTTGATACTCTAAGGCCGGAAGAAGGTACGAGGCTTACAAAGGGTGAAAGGGTGAGATTGTGCAGTCTGTTGGAAGACCATAAGGATATCTTCGATTTAGGGGGAGAACCTACTCCATACATAGAACATAGAATCGATACAGGCTCTCACGCACCCATATCAGTACCGCCATATCGCATGACGCCAGCAAAGAAGGAGATTTTGAAACAGGAAATAGACAAACTATTATCCGATAACATCATAGAGGAATGTGAGTCTCCGTGGTCGGCACCAGTAGTACTAGTTCCGAAAAAGGGAGGTGGAACACGTTTATGCATCGACTATCGCTCTTTAAATGCGATAACGAAAATGGATTCCTATCCCCTCCCAAGAATGGATGATTTGTTGCATGCCACGAAAAGGACTTTCTTCATGACGACGATAGATTTACGATCGGGATATCACCAGGTGAGTGTTCGGGAAGAGGATCGCGATAAAACTGCCTTTGTCACGCCGTTCGGAACATTTCGGTTCCGTAATATGCCTTTCGGTCTGTGTGGGGCTCCTGCCACTTTCCAGCGACTCATAGATAGATTTCGTAGTGGTGTTCCTAATGTACTTTTATTGGCTTATCTAGACGATTTAATTGTGTTATCAGAAGACTATGACACCCATGTTAGTGACTTAAAATTAGTGTTGCAAAGACTTAGACAATTTAAACTACGAGCCAACCGCGATAAATGTACTTTTGCGAGTGCACGAGTAAAGTATCTCGGACACATAATTACCAGTGAAGGCATACATGTGGATCCAGATAAAACAGCGGCTATTGCGAACATACCTCCACCAAAAAACGTGAAGCAAGTCCAGTCCTTCTTACAAACTTGCTCATGGTATAGAAGATTTATTGATAAATTCGCAGATTTGGCAAAACCATTGTGTAACTTAACAAGGAAAAATGCAAAGTGGGAATGGGGAGTCTCAGAGCGAAACTCCTTTGAACAATTGAAGACTGCATTGATCACGGCACCCATACTCCAACAGAAAGATGGAACAAAACCTTATATATTACGAACTGATGCCTCGTCATTCGCCCTAGGAGCTGTCTTGCTACAGGGAGAAGGTCCTGACGAACACCCTATAGAATATGCCAGTAGATTATTGACTGCAGCAGAAAGAAATTATAACACAACTGAGCGAGAAGCTCTCGCGGTGGTTTGGAGTTGGAATAAGTTTCGAGGTTACTTGGACCATTCATCTGTGATTGTCACTACCGACCACCAGCCCTTGAAGTGGTTACTTAGTCTCAAGACCCCTACAGGAAGATTGGCCCGGTGGGCCCTGGTTATTCAAAGTTATAACCTGAAGATAGAATACATACCTGGCAAGAGCAATGTTGTTGCAGACATGCTTTCACGTCCCTCTTGTGAACATGAAGAATCAACGACATGTGAAATTTGTTCGGTTGTGATTGACCTACCAAACAGATCTCCTAATGAAATTCGTACTGAACAGCTTAAGGATCCAGAGCTCAAAAAGATAATTGATTGCTTTGAGAGTAAACAAAATGATGACTTCGCACGCTGGACGGATCGTGGCTATATCATGATTAATGGTGTGTTATATAAATATTCCGATATGGAAGATAATGAAGAATGTCAGTTAGTTGTGCCAGCTCATGAACGCAATCGAGTGCTACAGGAGCACCATGACGCCCCAACTGCTGCGCACTATGGAACCGAAAGAACTATACAAAGAATAGCAAGACTTTATTATTTTACGGGAATGAGAAAGTTCATTACTGATTACATAAAAAACTGTCCTGATTGTCAAAGATATAAGGCAACAAACCAGAAACCTTCTGGATTAGTACAAACTCCAGCTTATGCTCAAAGATTTGAAGTCATAGCAATTGACTTATTTGGTCCTTTACCCGAGACAGACACTGGGTGTCGATGGATATTTATAATAGAAGATACTGCCTCGAAGTGGGTAGAGCTATTCCCATTGACTAGGGCTACAGCCGTCGAATGTGCTAGAGTCCTGATCGATGAAATCTTTCTTAGATACGGTGTGCCCAGACGTATCATATCAGACAATGGTGTTCAATTCGTTTCGGCAGTGATGCAAAAGGTCTGCCACTGCATGAAAATAAAACAAAACTTAACTCCAGTATTTCATCCAGAGGCGAACATGGTTGAACGTAAAAATCGAGACCTAAAACCTCGCTTAGCTATTTTAGTGGGTAATGAACATACCGACTGGGGAGAAAAGCTGCCGTCTATACGATTTGCGATGAATACAGCAAAAAGCGCGACTACAGGAGCTACCGCTGCTTATTTGACTTTCGCTCGAGAATTGAGAACTCCTGATGAAATCAACCACGATCTCAGACATATCGTGCAATCGGAGAATTTCGTCCCGCAAATAACCCCGTACTTAGATAAAGTCGCAATGACTTTAACCGAAGCAAAAGCTGTACATGAAAAACAGCAGGATCGACAGAAGACTTATGCGGACAAACATCGACTACCTTCGCCCGAGTTCAAAGTGGGAAGCAAGGTGTGGGTTGCTACTCATACACGTAGCAGTGTTGATAAGAAGGTTACTTCGAAGTTTGATCCGAAACGAGATGGACCTTACGAAATCTTCCGGAAGGTATCATCAACCTCCTATCAAATTGGAAGACCCAACGCGCGGAATGAACCGTTAGGAGTTTATCACTCGTCTATGCTTACTCCATACATCGGAAGAGAGACTGATCAGCCGCAAGTACCTCTGAGAAAGCGTGGGAGACCAAAAAAGACAGTTCATACTGGTTCCTCGTCGAGGCGTCATCGAAACCAGAGGGGGAGGATGTAACACTCCATATGTTCATATTGGGAAGAAAGACGATGTGCGCAGGTGGGGAATGATGCAATGGAACATTTTTCATCAGTATTCAGTCAGCAGTGCGAGAGTTCAGAAGTGTTAACCTAGCATATGTGTATTTCGTTATTATCCGCAAATGTGTAACCCAAATCAATTATATGATATTTACGAAGAAATAAAATTGAAATAAAACAAATTGAACATCTATTTTGTTAAATTCTGTTTTTTTTATGGGAATATTTCAAAAATATTGTCTATGATACACCACCAACTACACCAGACGACATGAGAGACAGAATAAGAATAGCGTTTCGTTCTTTAACACCAAGTATTTTAACAAGAGTTAAACAGTCCTTTCAAGAGAAAATTCGTTTATGTATTGAAAAATAAGGACATCATTTTGAGTACTTGTTAAAACATTAGTTTTCTTTTACTACTTAAGTTTGTTATTTGTTTAATAAAGTATGTATTTGTTGTTTACCTAGTTATGACGCTTTTTAATTATTGTGAAACAAAACCAATCAAACCGTTAGGTTAATAAATATTAGCCATTTAAAAAATGAATTGCAAGAAACTAAAGGCTGTATTACACTTACCAAGTTCTTGACCTAGTTATTGGCCAAGAAATTGTCGGCAAGTTCTTGATCAAGTTATTGTTGACCTTGACTGTTTTACACCTATCAATTTCTTGGCCAAGTTTTTAGATGAATTAGCAGTACCAATAGTGCAAAAGTACGAAACAAAAAAATTAATAAAGTTACCGAAGATTTGCGTTTGATATTGAATGTAAAAATAACTGCACAAGAGATACAAAAGAAAATAAATAATTTACGCATACAATTCTTTCAAGAAGTATCAAGTTAACATGTCATTTTTAACAATTTTCTAAAATGGAATTTGAATTTACATTTTAGACAGTTGGCAAAAAAGTTTATAACATGAATATTACTAGAAATCACTAAACACTTGATCAAGTTGAGAAGAAAAATAGAACATGTTCTAAGCCACCAAGTTCTTGGCCAAAAAATTGACCAAGTCGACTTGACAAGTGTAATACACGACTTGTCGTCAATTTTAACTTGGTCATGAACTTGGTAAGTGTAATACAGCCTTAAAGTTTGAAATTGAAAATCCTAAATTCCTAACATAGTTTTTAGTAATAATAGTAAATAATGTATCTGTTTGAAGTAATAATAATATTGTTTTTAAACACTCTGTATAATTTTTAGATTTCAACTTTAACTTATCTTAAAGTCTGATGCTTTGAGTAAACAATAAATACAATTTAAAATAATTCCCTCAAATATATAAGACAGAAATAGTTAAATGTCTCTGTTAAGTTATGTATAGGGAGTATAACAGTAAGTAGCCTTAATTTAGCCTATAGTATCAAAATATGCCATAATATACAAGTGTTCCATTTAAATTGTCATAACTTTGGTACGCAACTTTTATTGAATCACTCTGTATATTTCAAAACAATTTTAAATCGTGCCCGTAATGTGGCAAAGTGTTAAAACATTTTGTCACTTCGTATATATAAATCGACGGAAATGTGGTGCGCCAGCCTGTATATTATCTGTGCTATAAGTGTTTACATTAGGATATTTTCCAGTTTGTTCACTAAAATCAATCCTCTTCCTAGATTGTATTTTTATAATAATATTCCCCGAAACATTTATCTTACTCAAAGAAGGAGCTCTTGGAATTTATAGTCAATAAATCATATAAATAGAAAAAAAAAGTACGCACAAGGTAACTTTGTGTGCATAGTTGATGTAACAGTTTTTTGTGCAGAAATGATTGCAAGCAACTATAGACCTTAAGTCTTATTATCATATGGGTAGAAATTAAATGAAATTTTCAATCCTGGATTTAGTAAAAATGGTTTTGTCAATTATTAGACAAAAAAATATTTGTAAAGTAACTTATTCAGTACCGAAATAAATTACCTAAAATAATAATTTTTTTAGGAGCGTCATCTGTCGTTAACTAGAATACCAATTGTAGGTTTCAGGCCGGGTTGTTCAAGTTTAGTTCAATTTCGGGTTCTGTTGAACGCCAGTTCAAGTAAACCTTGCTTTAATTTTTCTCCGTGTTGTACAAGTGCAGTTTAGTATAAGTTTAGGAAAGCCGTGAAATTTCATAATATCCTACGGTTGGTAATGGTCACGCATGCGTCTGTTACATATATTTCGAAATTTTAATCTTAACCTATTACCATAATACAAACATATACAAAAATATATGTACTACACTACAGTCATTAAGACTTACATATCGTAATAGAATAATAACAATGACCGACGAACAGAAGAGATCAGCTAATTTTGCCCTCAACGAAGAAAATTTATTATTATTGGTTAAAAAATATTCGCATACATTGGAATGCAAATTGAGTAACACCGACTCTAATAAGAAAAAGAAATTGTGCTGGCTGGACATTGAAAAACAATTTAACAGTGAAAGCGGAAGATTGTTTAGATACCATACTGTTTTAAGAAGAAAGTAGGAAAATATTAAAAAAAGGACAAAAAATAAATTTGCTGACGAAAAAATATATGTGCTAGGTACAGAAGGTGAACCGGAAATGGGGTCATCTCTTACAACAATAGACTTTGAAATAAAAGATATGCTTGGATCCTGAATTCAAGGGATGTCTTCAGAGTTTGATGGGGATGCACAGGAAAGTATTGTTTCAAATGTTATTGAAATTGATAAGTTCAAAGACACTGGTATAGTATAGTACAGTGTTCTAAAATTTGTTATGACAATTGTTCTAATTAACATAATACACATGTGAAGCTGAAGATACATCTTGTGCCTTAATTTATGATAACGAAGGGAGTGAAGTAAATGGTAATTTGTATATTATACAAACAATTTTATTGATTTTGTAACACAATATTTTTAGTCGCACGTACAAGTACACAAGGTACAAAAGCATCTCATCATTCTTATGGTATGTCATCTACAATTATCTGCCAAAAATTAGTTAAATGAAATTAAATTTTTTAATTTTTAAATTGGTCTTCATACACCCCTCTGCATTATTAGAACGCCCAAAGTCTAAAAATCTGACTCCAGCAAAAGGTGAGGAATAACAGTGATTCTATTGTAAAGACACCTTACTACCTATAACTTTTCTCTTTTTATATCTGTTCATTTAATAATAACATTTTTTTTAACTTTCCGGGCAGATAAAGCCACTAGAAATCAGGCCCGGACTGGCCAGGTCCGGAGGTCCGCGATCGTGGGGGCCCCCACATAACGTACAAAAAAAGTGTTTGTCTTGTTAGAAGTTATTTTGTGTTCTTGGTAATGTTTTGTTTACATTTTCCAAAAGTAGAACACGTCCAACAACTGTTTATATTTCGCCGTTTATACGACGAAAGCTTTATACGAGCTACTGTGTTGTGAGTTGAGTTGCGTTGTTGTGGTGTAATGCATCGTCTGCGCGGTGACGTGTGTCCAGCAGACAACTGCACTATCAGATCAGCTGATCACTCAGTAGGGCCGCGCAAGCGTCGTCCTTCCCCTTCCCCCTCTCCTACACATAATAACATCCACCCCACACCATTGTTTTCAAGTCACTACAAGTCGATTTTAAGCGATACAGTTTGCTAAATTTACAGCGCAGTTTTGTTTAGTTAATTGTTGAGTCGTTGAGAGTTGAGTTCCGGCACATTATTTGATTAATTAATATTACGAACGGAACAAAAACAATGAAGAGAACTTACAAGAGTGGTTTTCAAAAAAGAGAGGAAAAGAAGAAAAAGAAACAAGAAGCTTTCCAGTATGCCAGTTCGATGTCTACGTGGTTAAAACCATCAAGCTCTACCTCAGAGAGAAACGATGACACGACTGTAGGTAAGGTAATCGAAATTTTAGATTATTATTTTTGTTATGGGTTGTAATTTTTTGAAATTTTTGTTCTATTTATTCTACATTTTTACGTCACGTACTAAGGAGCTTAACAATATTAGTTTTGCATTTTTTACTTTAAAGGTTTTTACTAATATGGCTAATTAATTATTATAATTTAAACAAAATAAACTGTATAAAAAACTTTCTCACATTGGGGATAAATTCACAATAGAAATGTGTTAAGGCCTACGTCATAAGGAGGTACTTTATGCAAAATGTGGAATAATGTGGATAGTAGTTTGTCGGTTTATTCATCATTGTTCAAAATATAATTATTACGAGCAATGTTTTAACTTAATTATATTGTAACTACAATTAGTTATGATTTTGGAAATCATAATTAATTCTAGTTACAGTATAGTATAGTTAAGGGGATTCCCTAGTGAAAACAGTGATTTTCTACATTGTTTTTTATAACCATAATAATTTTTTTAGGTTTTATTGCATGGTTTTATTACATTAAAACATTGTTCGTAATTATATTATCTGTCATTCAATCTTCAAATCAGTCTGCAACTGCATCAACTTCTTCTTGTACAGTTGAGAGGGGTGTGGCGCCTGCTTGCAATCAGCCACATATAGACCATCATCCATCGTCTCTTTTCGGCGAATCAAGCTCCAATTCTGATTCAGAAGAAAATCAGGAGACCTGTGATGCAGCTAAGCAACAACTTGGGCGTTTCATTTGTCCAAACGAAAGTGACCCAATCACGATTAAAAAAGCTTTCATGGAAAAACATCCTATTCAAGTTGTAGAAGGAAAAGGTACAAAATTGCCATTTGAGCCTTCTAAACTTTATTACCGACATTTGCCAAGTGGTGAAAAAATACACCGAAAATGGTTATCATATTCAATTCAGCTGAATAAAGTGTACTGTTCGTGCTGTATGGCTTTTGGAGATAAAGGACACAGAGACTCTACCTTTATTACTGGTTATGATGTTTCTTCAAAAAATGTGTATAAATCACTAGAAATACACAAAAACTCTACCCATCATGAACTTGCTGCGAAAGCAGCTTTTCAAAGTCAAAAGGGCTATGATATTTCAACTCTCCTGAATACCAACCAAACTAAACAGCAAGAAAGTGAAATTCAAACTAGAAGATTGGTTATCCAACGTTTGATAGACATAGTTTTGTTTATAGGAAGGCAAGGCATTGCCTACAGAGGTGACAAAGCAGAAGCAGCCTACGCTCTCGATTCTTTACAAAATCATGGTAATTTCCTTGAACTGGTCATGTTGGTGGCTAATTATGATGTAATTTTGCAAAGCCATGTAAAAAAATGTATCGAAGACAGCAAAAAGCACAGAATAAAAATAAAGGACAAAAGAGAAGCCCCAGGAAAGCAATCTAAAAAGCCCATTGGACGAGGATCAATGTTGACTTTCTTATCAAAGACTTTCATTAACAAGTTAATCAAGATAATTTACTCGATGGGTCGAAACATTATTTTGAAAGACCTCCAGGATAGCATCATCTACAGCGTAATGGTGGACAGCACCCAAGATATAGCTGTCATGGACCAATTGGCAATATGCGTCCGCTATGTCGTTCAAGGAAAAGTGTATGAAAGACTTTTAGAGATTGCAGTTGTTAATGACTCAAGTGGACTTGCGTTGTACGAGCTTATAAAATTAAAATTATCTGACTCTGAGTATGGCATTGCAACGTCAAATATTATTGCTTGTTCGTTTGATGGAGCCAACAACATGAAAGGCTGTTACAATGGGTTACAAGCCCATTTAAAAAAAGAAAATGAAGACCTTATTTATACTCATTGTATGGCACACGTACTGAACCTAGTTGTAGCTGACTCAACAGTGAAGTTACTACCAGCTGAGAACTTGTTTGGATTAGTGGAAGAATCTGCGGTATTTCTAAGCTTATCGCACAAGAGAATGGCCGTCTGGGAAAAGGAAACAAAAAGAAAACATACTGCTCATGACAAGTTGTACAGATTGCAAAAAATAGGAGCAACGAGGTGGTGGAGCAAACATAAGGCTCTTTCATCAATTGTTGATGAAGAATTCTTAAACAGTGAAGACAGTGTAAATTCAGCTAAATTCTTTAATTTTATTTCTGTTTTTAAAGAAATCTCTGATGGAAGTTTTGACAGCAAATCTCGATTCACAGCAAGAAACCTGATAAGTCAATGGTCCAAATTTGAAAACTTGTTTATGTCGTTTGTTTTACTAGATTTGTTTTTGGTCACTTCCCCTGTTTCTAAGTACTTGCAAAGTAAAACCATTGATTATGCTTTAGCTTGGAACTTAGTACAAACACTGCTCCAGCAAGTTAAGGACAAAAGGAATGACGCGCATTTTGAAGTATTGTACGCAAAAACAAAAACCTATGCAAGTGCAGTTAATCTTAAGCTAGACGAAAATGACATTGATGTCGAGTTAGAGGTGGACTTTAAGAGAAAAAGAACGTCAAAGAAAAAATTGATGCCCGGTGAAAAATCAAAAGATGAAGCTGACTCTATTTCAACAGTTCAACATTACAAAATTGTATATTTTGATATTTTAGACTGTGCGAGGATGAGTATTGAAGAAAGATTTTGCGCAAACAAAGACGTTTTACAGGATTGCTCTTGGTTGGACCCCAAAAAGTTTGACTCTATCTTGAAACTCGAAACATTTCCCACAGAAGCCCTGCACAGTGTTTGTAAACTGTGTAAAATTGAAAGAAGTCGGCTGTTGATAGAGCTGCGACAGTTTGCACAACAATACAGCAACTTCATAGCGGCAGAGTCCACTGAGAACTACGGAGACAGATGCAGTGAGGAAGAAGACGATTTGGACCCAACGGCAGCGGAAAGAAATACTGACATTTACTGCTCTGAAAATAGACAATGTTTCCAGTGTTTGACATGTGCTTTTTCTGTTCTGTTTGAACTTACTCAATCTGGATTGTTTACCAACCTGTATATTGCATATAAATTTGTTCTTACCATAGCTTGTACCCAAGTCACATGTGAACGAGTTTTTTCTAAACTTAAAATAGTCAAAAATCGACTTCGGTCGTCTTTAAGCCAAGACCTTATGTCTAGTCTGCTTTTTATTAATGTTGAGAGGGATTTATTTTATGATTTGGACAAAAATAAAATAATAGATGAAGTAGCTTTAACAAGTGAGTTGCTTACAAAGAAGCTGTTACTTTAGAGCTAGGGGAGTAAAATGTCGAATCATCTCAGTTAAGTTACGCCCCTTCTATTCTACTATAACAACATTGTAAACTGTTAAATACACAGGATTTTTTAAAAAATTTTAGTATTATTTTTCTAATCCCTAAAATTCGTTTGTCATTATTTTTATTACACAAATAATTTTGACATAATTCATTAATGCTTTGGTGTGAATAAAATACTGCACTTTATTTTGAGCTCCGTTGTAATTATTGGCAGTTCTACAGCATGTGTTTTGTAGTGTTGTGGTATCCTGAAAATACTGTGAATTTCTTATTTTAATAAATAATAAAGTCAACAAAAGTCGAAAATCATAATATTCGTGTAAAAACCTAGCTGAATTTCTTCTTTATAAGTGCCAAAATAGCGTAAAAACGCGTTTTCATTGTTTTCAAGCACCAAATTTTAAAAAATTTTCCGGGGGAGGGCCTCCTTTTGCTATTATTCCATTCCAGCCCCCCCGGTAGAGGGCCCCTTTACAGGTTTTAGCTGAGGGTCCCAAATGGTCCCAGTCCGGGCCTGCTAGAAATTCTGTAAAGAAAAAGATATGTCAGTGAGCAGAATCAAAAACTGCAGTGAATGAGAGCAAACGTAAAATAGAAGAAGAATTACAACTTAAATTGACATGTATAAAAGAGAAACATAAAGCAGAAATTAAAATTTTAAAGGATAAGGCATTCATAGAAAAAGAAATTTAATTGACGAACATAGTTTAAAACTAAAACACATGACTGAGAAGCATGAGAAAGAGATAGGAATTTTAAAAATAAAAAAGAGAACCTACTTTTCTTCATAAAGAATGCTTTTTCTGTTTTGTAATTTTTAGTCCTAAGTATATATTTTGTTATTACTGTTAGAATGTTTTTTATTGTACATTGTTATCAGAAAAAATACATATTTTTTATTTTATTGTATAATTATTGTATAGAAGTCCATTAAAATATGCATGGATCAATGGTTGTCTTACTACATTATTGCAATATTTCCTACCATTTTATATCAATATTAAAATAATAGTTGTTCGTAATTGAGGTTATAATTCTCATAACATAAACAAAATATTGCTGAACCTGTATTGAACTAACCTTAAACCAACAAAATCGGTCGCTTACTTGAGCTACGTCTTGAACTTGGTTTTGCACTTGAGCTGGAATTGTACAACGCATGACTTGTTATTAAGCCAAGTTCAACAATAAACCGACCCTAAACTAACATTGAACAACCGGGCCTTAATCTCTTAAATTACAACTAAACTGCAGATTATATAAATTTATCAAACATTCAGCGCCTCTGGTGGTAGTAACCGGGCGACGGCGGCGTAGCCTGGTGTTCGTAACCATTTTAGGGCTACAAAAATTTGTTAATCATGGGCCATCTGGATATTTATCTGTGATCAAACAAATCAGAAAAATTACATACAAATTAGGTATTTAAATGTATCTGTTAAAAGAAGTTTATCACGGGGGGCAGTGCCCCGTTGCCCTCCCGGCAGCAGCCGCCACTGTAACTAATAGCGTTTGACATAAATGTATACCGACTTTCTTTAACAGTTGACTCAGGCAGTCAGCCGCACTCCATTGGACGAATATTTGGGTGCATAGAACAACGCCCGTAGTTCTTTAATTGACCGCTAATTGCTCCTATAGTGATTATCTCAAACATTGCAAAAGGTAGGCATAGGACATTGTTAACAAAAATGAAAGAGAATAAAAAAAGGAACAAAATGACTCAATAAAATACTGGGTGTTCCACTTTAAAAAAATGAGGTGTGGCCACCACACGACTTTCTTATACGTATGAGCGTTTCAAACTATACAATTTTAAGAATTTTTTTATACAAAACTTATTCAAAATCCTATTCTAGGTACTTTCATTCGCTTAATAAATCGCTATAGAATGCATACTTTGCAAGATATCAAAAAAGTGCTCCTCGCTAAGAGTAAAAGTGCTACTTCCGGTCCGAATTTTAAAATTTCATATATACAAAAAATATTGCAAATCCAGTTCTAAATACTTTTGTACTCTTGATAAATATATATAGAATGCATAACTTACGACATATTTACAAAAAATCGCTATTCGATAAGAGTAAAGGTGGTACTTCCGGTTTGAATTTTGAAATTTTTTTTATACAAAAGATATTGAAAATTATCTTTTAAATACTTTTATACCCGCAACGTACTTGTCTAAAAAGCATGACTTGCGAAATATTCGCAAAAAACTGATTTTCGATAAGAGTAAAAGACCTACTTCCGGTAGGAATTTCGAACAACTTTTTAAATAAAATTATTCTCAATTTTAATTTTAAGTATATATGAGTTCTTTATAAATTTGTTTAAACTTAGTAGTTGACGAAATATTCGCAAAATTCGATTTTTTCGCTGAAGTAAACTGCTACTTCCGGTCTACCGATTTTGCTGAAAAACTAATCAGATCTCAAGAGGGAGATTATACACGTAAATACAAAATTTGGAATTGATATCTACAGCGGTTTGGCCGCTATCGTGGTCTCACACACACAGAGAGACAGACACACAGACATTTTTTAAAAACCACTTTTTCGGTATCAGGGGACTTCAAAACGTGGACATCTGCAAAAATCTCGAGGTCGAAAATTTTCATCATCACAATACTTCCTTATACTACGTATAAGAAAGTAAAAATAAGTTTTTGGTATGTGAAAATTTCAGGAAGTAGGCTTTGAAAAAACAAAGCTTTTTGAGGTATTGTCGAGTGCAACTTTACCATATGATGCAGAATTTTATTGGCTATAAGCACCACCAAAGTTAATGTTTTTACTTTAAAAACAATGTGAAAATGATTTTTTTCTGAACACGTGTTTAGGTCAAATATTTTCAAAACAAATTAATAACTCCAAAAACTATTGGCTCAATTTTGAAAACGAAAAAACAGTTGAACAGACAATTTAAAGCAGTACAAGAAAATCCAAAAACATATATGGTGAGTCATTTAAAAAATGAAGTTCCGTGCATTTCCGGTTAAACCGGAAGTGCGCCAGAGTTTAAAGTATTTTTACAATATGCGTCACAAGCAATCATGGATCTTCCACTAATTGTTTTTTCTTTTATTTAAAACACAAAAGAGCAATCGAAGAAGCGGCTACTAATGACTCACCCTGTATAATAAATATTTGAAATAATAACTCAATATCTAAGCGAATAAAAATTCGTTTATGACCAAATATTTACACATTTGTAACCGCGGGAAAGATTTTTACTAGAATAACAATTCATTGTAATGTGGGTTGCCTAATTTTAATTTATTTTATATTCATTTAAAACAAAGTAAAGAATCGTTGAACGAAAAATAAGTGCAGAGCGGGGTAGCTTTTTAATCAATTTATAACGTGAACCCAAGCAAACAAATCTCGCCCGAAGGATTTTTGAGAAAACTTGTTTTTAATATTTTAACATATTAATTAAATTTCTGTAATGCGATAATTTTTTTCTAAATTTGATTCTTCAGCCGGGTAGATTACTAAATTCTTCATAAGTTGACGTTGAAAGGTTTTCTCCATCTTTAAAATCAACAAAAATATCTGGATTCTAAAATCTGCTATTTTTCCATTGTTGACAGATCCACTATATAGGACCCTTAAGTTATACCCAGTTTTGGCTACGCTCAGTGTTATGTAGTTGCGCATCTTTATGTATTCCTTCAATCAACGGTCATACTGATAAATATTAATAACATTATTACACTTAATGATATAACTTAAGACAGACGTTTTTTTACATTCCATGGTAAACCTTTATCAATATAATAATATAATTTTTGATCTCGCGGTATAATGAACAGAGATTTCTATTGATAAAATCGAAGTATTCGTATTTTTTAAACGTACAAGTTTTGTGTATTTCTCTCTTACATTAATAAAATAATATGTCTTGAAAATTGGAATAATTTACTGTTCTCTAGTTAAAAATAAAAAATTACATATACTTAATAATTTTATGCTACTAGAAAATGTAGTAACGCACTTCTTTTTTAAAAAGTTATAATTTATTTTCATAAAGCATACCTAATAAAGAGGGAAGTTTATTACCATCCCTATACCCCACCAACCTACAATTTTTTGTCGACAAACCAATATTATGCTCTCTCTCTATATATATTTTACTTACTCTTAATATTATCCTTATTATTATTGCTTTTTTTAGATTTTACATTTACATATTTCCGTTTTCAGATAAAGAAATACTTTATTGAAATGGTGCGACGTGTGAATTGACAACTTTATTAATTGGTAGTCATCATAAATGCCCAAAAGCATGAGCCGATAATAGGGATGAGCTTAGCAGTGATTTTTTAATCGCTGTAACAGTGATTTTAAAATATCAGTGAAAATTAAACGTGATTGTGATCACGACTTACATCCATATCTAGATATAGGCAATATATATGCATATTAACAATATAGTAATAATTCCTACATGAATATGCATGCATGTTAAAAATATAGTAATAATTCCTATATGCATATGAAATTAAAAACCACCTTTAACCCTATTTATAAGGACTGTTCTCTCTTAGGCTGCACGCACACCAAATATACAAAACATATCTAAAACTATACATTAATTTTGCATTTATAATTAATGTTAATTAAATTTATTAACACATTATTAATTAAGAATTTGCTGAAATGTGTTTAAAATGCTTGTCGAACATTTTGATTGGTGTGCATCTCCTTCTATGCGAAATTATTCTCAAAAGTTAAAAAGCAACTTAGATCAGATCTTATTTATATAGAAACAAAAATCATAAGCAACAAAAGTGGCTTTATATATATGCTTTATTATACCAATATCAATATATTTATACACTTCAACATTTAATTTGGATATTTAATTCATGACTTTCCCTCAAGTTTTTCTATATATTTGCAGTTTGAAAAATTTTACAATCAACTTTTCAATTACAAATATTTTAGTAAGTAAGTAAAGATTCTGCGTTAATGGAACGAAATAATTTGCAGACAGACAATAAGTCAATTAATGCTACCGAAATAAACAAAAAAGTTTAATTTATCAGAATCGGCATATTACATTAACATACCAACCCTAACTGTTACCACTAAAAACCACTCTTCAACCCTGTTCTCTGGTATATTACATTTATACACCTTGAACTAACTGCTACCACTAAAAAGCGCCCTTCAACTCTGCTTGTAAGGATTGCTCTCTCTTGTACATTTAAAATTAAAACGTCCTACCAGAGAAATTTATTAGATGGTTTTCAGTGGTAACAGTTAGTTAATGGTGTATTAATTAAGTAATACACACAATTTGAAGAATTTACATGTTCTTTTTCCGGGTGTTGGTCTATTTGTAGTTCTGGTAATAATTTCAAGTCACCTGGCTGGGGTTTTGTTATTGATATTTTTATTTGACTTGAGTTGCGTCTCACAATTTTATTGTTGCACTCTTTCCGTACCCAGTATGATCTTGGTTCTTTTGCCTTTTCAATGACAACTGCTTTATACCAAATCTTGTCCTTGGAACTTTTAATTACTATTTTATCTCCGTTCTTATACTCTTGAATTCGTTTACGGCTTCTTTTATCGTAGTGTAACTTTGTATGTTCTTTCTGTTTGCAAAGCTGAGGATAAATTTGGTTTTGAATTTTAGGTTCTAACATTTTACTATAGTCCGTCTCAACCCCATTATGCAGTACATGTTTAATAGGGATATTGCATCTCTTATTATCTTTAGTAGTCTCTTAATAACGACATCCTTATATCCGGTTGCCTTGTTGCAAGTTCTATTATGCAAAGTATATGGCTATATGAGTAATCGTTGCTGTCAATTGTCAGTTTTTGCCGTAGTGTGTAAACTTTTATATTGTCTTTAATTTATCTATATATAATTTTTGTTAAATCGTTCTTTTTAGCAAGCATATTATCTTTTTCAAGCATTTAAAAGTATGCATACTTATATCTATAATTCTGATTAACGTGATAACCTATATATGCTGCATGACATGGAAAGTGCAACACCAAGAATGGGTGCGAATTTTTTGACCAAACTTGGTAGAAACGTATAACTAGTCAAAAGCAATAATTGATTAAAATTTTGTTGCGATAGATCAAGTGGTCATGACACATCTGACACTTCATTCAGTTTTCGCTGACATTAATGTGTGGTGTATTAATTGTTTGTTTGAAATTAATTTCAACGGTTTTGTCTTATTATACCGTTGTTTAACGTGTTTAAAGAGTTTTATTATGCCTAGAGTGCAGCAACGTGGAAATTATCGCCAATTAAGCGAATTCGACAGAGGTCGAATTGTTGGTTTGCGAGAAGGTGGTTTTTCATACAGGGAAATTGCAAATCGCCTTAACCGGAACCAATCCACCATTATGCGCTGTTATCAATCATGGACTAGGGAAGGTCAGGAAAGACGCCAAAGAGGAACCGGAGGCCGAAGAAGAACTAATGAGATACAGGACCGCCGCCTTCGCTTAATGGCACTAAGAGACAGGTTTTCCAGTACCAGATCAATTGCTGACGTGTGGTTAGGTAATAGTGGTCGTCCTGTAACCCTTCGAACCGTTTATCGTCGAATTAGGGGTTTCGGCTTACAATCTTATCGTCCACATCTTGTGTTACCACTTACGGCTCAACACCGACAGCAACGTTTGGAGTGGTGTAGATTGCGACTGCACTGGAACGTGGAGTGGCACAGGGTGGTATTCAGTGATGAATCTCGATTTTGTCTAGGGATGCAGGATGGCCGTATGAGGGTCAGACGAAGACGTGGGGAACGTCGTGATATTCAGTTTTCCGTTGAAAGGCATGTGCATCGAGCAGTGGGTGTTATGGTATGGGGTGCTATAGCATATGGGAGTAGGTCTCAATTGGTGTTCATCCAAACCACCATGAACGCCCAGCGTTACATTGATGAGGTGGTAGAACCCCATATTCTACCATATCTTCAAACGCTCGAAGACCCACTTTTCCAGCAGGATAATGCCCCTCCCCACGTAGCGAGAATTTCTATAAATCGCTTGGAAGAGGCTCATGTCAATATCTTGCCATGGCCACCAAAATCCCCCGACCTCTCGCCAATAGAACATGTGTGGGACATTATGGGACGAAAACTTATGAATTTAGCCAATCCCCCGCAGACACTAATAGCTCTCCGGCATGAATTACAGGTTGCTTGGGACACCATACCCCAAGAGGATATCGACCACCTAGTCGAATCAATGCCACGAAGAGTGAGGGAGTGTGACACTAATAGGGGCGGTTCAACACATTATTAATAAAAATTATGTTAAATTGTGTTAGTCTTTTGTTTTTTTTCTTTGAAATTTTAATCAATTATTGCCTTTGACTAGTTATACGTTTCTACCAAGTTTGGTCAAAAAATCTGCACCCCTTCTTGGTGTTGCAGTTTCCATGTCATACAGTATACATATACTTTTTACAGATTGCTACATGATATGGGTTTTGAATTTTAAAAAGTAGGACGAAAGAGTATTCTTATTGAAAGAGATGACATCATTAGGTGGAGACATAAATACTTACGAGACATCAGAAAATTCAGAGACGAAGGTATAGTTTATCATTTAATTTGTTATACTTTTATGTTCATTACGCAATTTATTATTTGCTTGTGTTTGATTGTGATTGTTTTATTTTTAGGTAGAACTATAATATATACTGATGAATCATGAGTGAATGCAGGACACACGCTAAATAAAAAGTGGACTGACGTTACTGTTTAAAGCAGTCGACAAGCTTTTACATAAGGACTCAGCTCTGGTTTAAAATCACCACTTGTGCCTCGATTTCCATTAATTCATGCTGGAGGCGAGCAAGGTTTTGTTGTTGGTGCTGAATGTACATTTCTTTGTAAGAAAAATACTGCCGATGTTCATAGCGAAATAGATGCAGATACATATGGAGATTGGTTTAAGAATAAATTGCTTCCAAATATACCAGAGAACTCGGTTGTTGGTCTCGATAATGCCTCATATCACACGAGAAAATTAGAAAAGTTTCCAGCAGTAGCACGGAGAAGACCAAATTATTGAATGGCTCACTGAGAAGAATATTCCACTTGATAATGACATGTTAAAAAGAGATTTACTGGCTTGTGTGTCAGAGGTTAGGTCTCAGTATGAGAGAAACAAAATTGATGAATTTGCAAAGAATAAAGGGCATTATGTTCTTCGGCTTTCACCTTATCATTGTGAATTAAACCCAATTGAAATGGTGTGGGCACAAGTTAAGCACTACGTTGAAATGCACAATACGACATTCAAACAAAGAGATATTGAACAATTAATTGTGGAGGGTTATCAGAATGTAATAGTGAACAACTGGCCGAATTACATTGGCCACCTTGCCAACGTGCAAGACGATGTTGAAGAGTTTATAATTAACGTCACACATTCATCATCAGATCAAGATTCTTTAAGTGATGAAGAAAAATAAAACAATATGTGTACCTACTCCTTTGTATGGCCATGGTTAGTTTTTTCATAAATGTTATCATGTATTATTAACTTGTTCTTATAAATGGGAAAGTATGTTTTTGCAAAATGAATTTGTGAGGAATTTGTGTCTTTAAATGTGTATAACGGAATGTAAATTAACATATTAATATTCAATAAGACTATATAAGTCATGTAACATATTAAAAAATAAAAGTACATGTGTATGTGTGGTTATTGTTATTCTTTTCATAAATATGTATTATTTAAGTAGTTTTTATAAATAGAAAAGTTTTTTTATGAAAAATAAACTTGTGATTAACTTTGTCTTGGTCTGAATTTATAGTGGATAGTGCATTAAGATGTCAATATTCAGAAACGAAGAAAATTGTATACCTTAAGTGTTTCTTTGAAATATTAATTCATTTACTCTGGCTTACTATATTCAGTTAGATTTTAAATATTTTTTTACAGAACAATCCCAAAGGATTATATTATTACAAATATTTTAACTAATCCATCTTCCCATATATTCTCCCCTTTTAGTGTTTCAAATTACTATTAATTTTTTGTATGCAGTATGCATCAATTGAATGACAAACAGTCGTATAGGTTAGGTTTTGATTACAAAAAATGTCAGATTTTGAACCGGAACTGTAACGACATTATACAATGAGACGATTTGGCAACCATGAAATCAATTGCCATAAGACCTGTACTGCATAATAAGGTTGAGACGGACTATAGTTATTGGTAATTGTGTCTTCAGTCGTCTACTTTGGAGAATTTGACTTGGAGATGCCTTTAAATATATTATTGGCGAGTTGTTATATTCCATTAATGCTTCTCTGTAATCGGTATTTTCATGAAAACTTTTGCGTAAAATTTGTTTGCCTATACTAACAGCCTTTTCTGTGCTACCATTACTTTGATGGTGGTGCGGAGAACACGTTAATATGGTGATGTCTTTATTTCTGTAATACTCTTTACATTTATTTGACAGAAATGGTATATTATCTGCTACTATGTACTCCGGATATCCAAATCATGTAAAAACATCTTGCATAATATTTATAGTAGATTCTGCTGTCTTGTCTGGCATTGCTCGTATTTCAATCCAATGTGAAAAATGATCAATTAACGTTAAGTACGCTTTTCCTCCAAATTCCAATATATCAACACCTATTTTATTGAATCTTAGTTTAGGAGCTTCGTGAGGCAATAGAGGTTCTTTCAAATCATGCGGCATAAACATTTCGCAAGTTCTACATTGTTTGATATAAAATTTAACATCCTCAGTTAAACTTGGGCAGAAGAACAAACTCCTCGCTTTGTTTATTGTTTTGCTCATACCAATATGACCTTTATGCAATACTTTTATGATTGACATTCTAAGTTTTTTAGGAACCACAATTTTGTCGTTTACAAATACAATACCTGCTTCAACAAATATATCTTCTTTGATATTGTAGTATGGTCTCAATTTCGATTCAACCTTGTTTGATTTGGGCCATCCATTAAAATAATAATCAATTATTTTTACTAGTACCTGATCATTTGATGTTACTGTTCTAAATTCGGATTTCTTCTCATCACTCATGGGTAAGTGTCTGGATACAGAATGTATCATCTCTATCATTTCTGCGTCGTGTGTTACGTGTGGTAAAAATGATCTTGATAACATGTCTGCAAAGTGTATTTCCTTACCTGGCACATAATATACATTAAGAGAATATTTCATAAGTTTTAATCTTAGTCGCTGTAAGCTAATAGATCCTATTTTACAGATAGGCTTTTTCATAATGGCAATGATAAATAAATTGGTGAAATTTTTGTGTACCGAAATAAATCACTAATAATTCTTTTTATGTTTGACTATAGTTTATTTCATGGTCATTCATACTACGTGATGAACAAGCTACTAATTTGAGTGTTTTATTTTCGTATTCCTGAAACACGCAACATCCCAGTCCATTTTTGGATGCATCACATTGTAAAATTGTCTTTTTATCAGGATCAAACGGTACCAAAGCTGGTGTATTACATATTATTTTCTTTAAATTCTCGAAGGCTTCCTGGTGTTTTGGCATCCATTTCCATTCTATACTAGATTTTAATAATTCACACAGAGGATGCAAATAATCTGCCATATTTGGTATATATCGTCTAATATAATTAAAAGAGCCTATAATTCTTTGTAACTCTACTTTGCCTTTTGGGCTTTCTAACTTTTTCAATGCTTCTATTCTATCAGGATCTATTTGCATTCCATCCCTTGAAAATATCTGACCCATAA
This sequence comes from Amphimallon solstitiale, assembly GCA_963170755.1. Taxonomy (NCBI): domain Eukaryota; kingdom Metazoa; phylum Arthropoda; class Insecta; order Coleoptera; family Scarabaeidae; genus Amphimallon; species Amphimallon solstitiale. The sequence goes on along the minus strand of OY720677.1, from coordinate 49,525,219 downwards.
ACTTAACTTATTGTTGTTTGTATTGAAATTTTTCTTTATTAAATTTCGCATTTACTTTGTTGGCACGGTCGACTACTTGTCTTATTATTTCGTCATGCTCTTCTTCAGTCTTACCTGCTATTATCATGTCATCGTGGCAAATTAGAACATTCTCAATATCACTGAATTTTGAAGCAACTGCTTCTTGAAATAAATCTTGTGAATTTGACAAACCATATGGCAATACAACATATCTATATATCCCAAATGGTGTCGCAAAACAACACTTCCAAGAGGATTCTTCAACCAATTCCAGATGGTGATAGCCCTCCGATAAATCAAAAACTGAAAAAAAACTCTTGTTTCTTAAATTTAAACATATTTCCTCAATATTGTGAATTAATCCTGGTTTTCGAACTATTTGTTTATTTAAATCCGATGGGTCTAAACAGAGTCTCAATTTTCCATTGGGTTTCTCAACAATTACAACTCTATTTATATTTGCGCGTGCATCAATTTCATTAACTTTAACAATCGCATTTCTTTTTACTAAACTGTCTAATTCGTTTTTTAGTGCAGGACGTATCGCGAGAGGAATTCTTGTTGGTGGATGACTTACTGTTTCAAATTTCTCAATAGTAGTAATTTTATATTTTTCTGAAAATTTTCCCGAACCTTCAAATATTTTTATATTTTGCTTTATAAATCTTTCTTTTTGAACATTATTACCCTCCAACCTAGCATTATTAATTCTTTTTATCAAGTTCAAATTTACACATGTTCGTCCACTTAAAAGTACATATTTAGCTTTATCAACAATTACAAAATCTTCATATATGTCTGAACTTCTATATTTACAGTTTAAATTAACAATACCTTTTGGTTTGGTCTGTGTACCTTCAAAAGCTTTTAATACATAATTTGTCGGTCTAACCCTAAATTGTTTATTAACATTTTCAAATATATTTAATGGCATGATATTTATATCTGCACCTGTGTCGATTTTGATTCTAACTTTTTTACCTTCAATATTAATAATTTCATCCCAAATGTTATTTACATGATGAATATTAACATGACGATTACATTTATTTTTCTTAACGTTTACATTACCTATGTATATTTCACTAGAACAATCACTGTTACATTCTTGGTCTACATATTTTACATTTTTAACTCTACACGATATAGCAAAATGATTCAATAAACCACATTTTCTACATTTTTTATTGTATGTTGGACATTCTCGTTGTCCATGTGTTTTACTACATCGTCTACACTTGAATGTATCAGTCCTTTTAACTCGAGTGTCACTTTTGTCTCTTTTATGATGTGATTTAACTTATCACTATTACTTACATTATACTTTCTCTGTTGTCTTCTTACCATATTGATCTCACCACTTGTTCCCTGCTGGAATTGTTCGTTTTGACTCCGACTTTGTTCACTGGTCCTGCATAATTGTATCGCCTTCTCTAATGTTAATTGGTCGATTCTCAATAAAGCTTCTCTTGTATTCGAGTCCCTAATTCCCGTTACAATCTTATCCCTTAGTGATTTATTTTCTGCAGTTTCCTTGTCATCTACTTCATCATAGTTACAAGTCTTTATTAAGTGTCTGCATTCTGTTAAAAATTGTTCAAGCGATTCGCCTTCCTGCTGCATACGTTTCATGAACTTGTACCGTTCAAAACATTCATTTACCCGTGGGTTAACATATTTGTCAATTGCTTTGATAACACTATCATATTTGTCTTCTTCTTCTTGCGGAATAACCAATGTTGACATCAATTTTGCAGATTCTGTTCCTATGATGTTCCTCAAAATCGAAAGTTAAAGTATCAGCAGATTTATTTTACCCTGTCGCTATAAGGTAATCTTCAAAGGTTATTTTCCAAAATTTCCATTCTTTCGATGCGTTACTTCCTTGTAAATTAAAATCTGGCGGTAATTTTACTGTGCCTGAGCTTGGGTCAGCCATTTTTTTTTTTTGTTATATTTACGGTATATCAACTTTCAGTTGTACATATTTCCTTTCGATAATTTATCACTTTAATGACTGCGCCATGTTTTATATTTATATTTTTACTTTTGTTTTATTCTTTTATACTTAAGAAATAATGACACATACATCATACTGGTATAACATGTTTATTATGAATCTACAAACTGACAACCTAATACCAAAGAATATTACCCTTCGGTAAAGAAGCGACACTCCATAAGAAAACTCAGTTTACTTTTCAACGACCTTCGGCCATTTTGAAACTACTAATTCAGTGGCGCGCCTTTCAGTCCATTGGCGTAGAACTGCCGAATATTGCCAAAATAAATTATTATCATATTTAAACAGTAGTTATTCGGCAATTATTATACGTGGATATCCAAATAATACTTTTGTAAATATTTTGTTTGGAATGTTTTGAAGAGGACAATTAAGAGACAAAATTTACAAGTAATAAACAGAATTCTTTAATAATATAATTCATAAACAAACATATATATTTAACACCAATTATATATAACAATAAAATAATTTGATATAAAAATAACTACAACTACAAACTAGAAATAGTAATTATTTTCGTCGACTTCCCAGGTGTTCTTTTAAAATCTGCATTAGCTCTTTTGAGAGTATAAAAAAATTTTAACTTACAAAATAATTTCATTAAGTACAACCTGGGGAAGTCTTCACATGGCATTCAAAAAGGAATTTCTTCAAGCACTTTAATGAAATTTAATCCAACATTATCTGTAATTGTAAAGGTTTAAAAATGTTGCACCAAACACAATTTCTCTGATATACTCTACAAAATCCAAGGTAGGTATACATAAATTGCAAAATGTTGATTTTTCTTTGGTTTCCTAGGCATTTAAATGGCACATAATTGTGCTTGCACTTAATTCCTTAATGTACCTACCATATTGTGAACATTTATTACATGTATGTTTATCCAAACACTTTTTCATAAAATATCCGCAAACATAATTTAATTTTCAGTTCAAACCTTAACTTTCTTTTTCGGGGTGTACTGAAAGACAACTTTTTATGTGTTTGAGTAGCCATAGGACTTCCTCTCGTAGTTACTCTATAAACAAAAAAGGATACAATTATTGTATGAAGGATAAGTTTGATCTTAAACTTACGGTGAACTAGACCAGAATGAGCAAGGTAGGTCTCAGGATTTGCTTCCTCTGTTAGTCTATTAACAAAAAAAATGCAATTCGATGAATAGTGAGTCTTCATTTTAAACTTACAATGGGCGGACATTTTCATCTGCTGGTAAGTACTGTGTTGGTTTTGCATGGCATTGTAGTCGATTCTTCAAATCATTCAGAAACATATGTGTTTCAAAATGTTTCGTGCATACTCTTGTTTGTTTTAAAAACTATTCGTCTTTCCCTATTAAATCTGGACGACTGCAGGTTTGAATCCATTCAAAACGCCTGATAAAAAGAAAAATATTGTAATACACTTTAAGTAGGTATGTACATTAGTGCAATTCTTTGTACGAAAAAACTAATTCCATAATTTCCAAAAGAATATTACAAAAAAGATATTATTGTTTACCTATTTATATCTCCCGGAAAGTAAAAAAAGCTTACATTTTCAAGATTTTCCACCACAATTAACCAATGATCAATACATTAACAAGTCAACAAATTATCAATTTACTTCAAAAAACGCTACTATAATTTGTTTATACCGCACAAAACAAACAGCTGACGACTAGCAACAGTTAACGGCCATTTTGAGAATATACATGCGCATTGGAGCGTTTTGAAAATGATATCAGAGTGTCGCTTCTTTACCGTAAGGTAATATTCTTTGCTAATACCACAGTATAGAGCTGTATAGACACAGTAGTTTCTCTCGCCGTCGGCGTCGGCACCTTTGATGTTTGTGTTCCAAAATAGTACTGCGCATTCACGCACGCGCAACCAGAGGCGTAGTAAATTTTTCTATTCAGGAATAAGCCAGTGACGCAGAACCAAATCGTTTATGAGATAATTATGTTAATCTATTTTTAAAATTATGAAAAAGCTATATCAATAATACAAAAAACGATGATAAAACACTGCTTTTTATTAAGTACATATTACACACGCATTTAAAATGTAATACATTATACGTACAACCACAGCCGTCTTTACTTACAAGCCATGAAGTTAAATTTGGCAACACCGCCTAGTTGCCCTTAAGTGGGTCTACTCGTGGACTTTAGCAGGTGCTGAAAGTGAGATAGATTAACCGCGTCCCTAATCTAAAATACGTTTTTTGGTAGGTAATTCTTTCTTTAAATTTAGGTAGGTAGGTATAATGTGACGAAGAAAGGATGTATAAAAGGGAAACGTATAAAAAACATTATTAATATTTCCACATTTTTAATAATATTCGCAATTGTTCAAAGTGATAATTTTCTCGTTTGACCACTTTTTTTGGTGATATACACTATTTTTATTTCTGCTATAATTATTTAACACTATATTGCTCATTGGTGTTCCACATTCACATACAACATTAAAATCAATATAAAAGTTATCAGACTTTATACACTTTTAATTGCTAATGAGGTTAATATCTTTTGATGATTATTTTTGCTCAAGAATTGTTTTTCAATTTTTATATTTTTTGTTATAAAAGCAAATATTGCACATAAGTGAAAATACAAATAACCTACTTCATCAGTCCTCCTCTCTGCAGATAACCACAATAAGCATCACCAAACAAAGCACCATTACTTTTCACTGCCAAATTTGTACTATTCACACACTTAATTTTAATTTTAATTGAATAAACAGCATAACCACTATGTATGCTTGTAATATTCAGCGTTTATACATAAATCACTGCATAAACTACCTAGATATATCTTGCTAACAAATTTTGTAATAGAGACCAACGAGTCAACTTACGGGTTTCAGGTAACACCCACATAAGATTATTTGATGCTAATTCAGTATTATTAACGTAAACTGTACATATACACTATTTATTAATAACGATACTTGAAACCATTTTTACACTTTCACCTTCCTTGTCTTTATATGACTCAAACCGTTGAATTTCACCTTCATCGAAATGTTTACAGCAAACCACTGAATTCCCTGTGGTGACGAAATTTTCTCTATTAATTGCTCGTAACCACTTTTTACGTAAGTAATTTTCCTTTGAAAATGAAAAGGTTGTTTGTAGATCTTCCTGTTCAAGTGTATGTTGTAGTTCGATTTACACAATGAGAAACAGCACAATCATGGCATCTAAAACATCACACAGTTGTAAAAAAATGAACAAAACTAGTAAATGTATATTGTTCTCACCTTCTCCAAATGTATTTGTTAATCAAACTTATAAACAGCAAACAAATGATTGCAAAGAACGTGTTGACACTTTGAGGTTATCTTTAATACTGTTATCGGCCACATTTACGAAAATATGAATTGTTTACCCATAGGTACTTCCCGAGATTGATTTTAACTTTGTAAATACTTCTTCTCAAATGTTTTTGATTCAAACTCACGTAAACTTTAGCTAATAAACGTGACATGCATATCATATGCACATGGTCTTACATAGAATCACATAGAATGAGACCCACACGGGCAGCAGTGTTGCCAACCCACTACAGACGATTCCCCCTGAATGCTCTGAATAATGCTTGAAAACCCCCTAAATTTCATCAAAAACCCCCTAAAAACGAGTAAATAAATTGTTATAAAAAAAATAACTCCTTTATATTAATGTGACAGTTATTTGTATAGACAAACGCATGTTTCCAGGAAATTAAAAAAATGTTATAAGTTTTTAACATATATTTAATCAATCTTTATTTAAACTTTCCAAAATAGTTCTCTTATAAAAATAATATACCTACATAGGGTAGCGAGGGGTATTGTTGGCAGGCCTCGATGATTGGCACCTCCATTTGTTTTTGGCTGTAAAAAGCACAATCCGCTTGTTTTCTACATGAAGTATTTTTTTTGCACAATGTATCATCCTTGTATGACGTGTTAGCGTGTTACACATACGACGCGGGCGTTAATTTGACAGGTCTGTTTGACAAGTCAGTGTTGCCAATAATGCTGGTGATTTATCACCAGTTCTGGTTGTTTTTCTTAATTTTAAATTACCTCGTGATTATTTTTTAAATTACTATATCTGGTGATTTTGGATACTATTAATTTTTTTCTTGGTTACCAAGAATATAAAACATTAAGCTCCTAAAAAAGTTAGTCGGAGTTAATTAGATACCGTTGGGTCCACAGTTGCGATGTGCGCATGCAGTGCAGCCGTTTACAAACACTTAAAGGTAGGTTCCTATGCACTCAGGTATGTTTTTAAGTTTTGTTCTATTTTAAGCAAGTCAAGAGAAATTTGATAATGTTTAGGTGTAATTAATTTCCTTTTTTCTTCAGTGTTTCTAAGTTGTGTTCCATGTTTTCATAGTATGATATTTCCATATTTGTAAAATTAGAAAAAGAAGGTAGACGGCTTTTATGATACCGTGATACGATTGCGGAAAAAGGCATGGATGAGTTCACAATTCTTCTGTTGAACTTAAAACTGACGAAATCTATTATTTTTGTAGGAAAATCGAATAAATTACAATTTATACACCTATCCTTAATTTTGTTTGCAATAATGCAATACTCAAGTATAACAGTTTTGAATGTCCTCTACAAATACCCCTAAAAATACCCCTAAAAAATAAAACCCCCCAGATTTCCCCCATGGCTCAAAAAAACCCCTAAATCTAGGGGGAAAACCCCCCAAGTTGGCAACACTGACGGGCAGTTGCCAAATCTCCAACTTCATGGCTTGTAAGTAGAGACGGCTGTGGTACAACACAAAAAAAGGCTCCTCTAACCTAAAGATTACTTAAATTTCTTGACACAATTCATTAATGGTGTTGTAAAATTGTTATTTTATTTGAATTGCCACTAACTTTGAAATTTCTATTGCAAAATTTCAAAGTATAAAAAATTCTTACACGAATAAATAGCTTTATCAAAAATTCAGTAGGAAAATTTTCGCAGGGATGTTTATATGATATCTCCTCCAACTTCTGTTTTAATTTAAAGCTAACATTTGGTTCGAAGGAAAATGAAGAAAAAAATTCACAGAAGGCTTTTTCCTAATGCGGTATTTATATATAGGTATACTGAAATTATGGTCGGGCGTTGCCAAATTAGTAAAGCTGTTTCACAAAGTTAGGACATGCCTTAAAATAAGTGTAAAATTTGAATTCATTCATTTCTTGTGTTTTAAACGTATAATTGTTGGAAAACTATGCTTTTCAAAACATTTGTGTCCCAAATAACCTATAAAATAAGTGAAGGCATTTTGTTCAGTTATATTTTCCCATTGTCGGTAATCAATCTTCGAAAATTAAATTTTGCGTTGGTGGTGTTGAATTTGTCATGAAGTTTGAGTAATTATTCACAACTACAATACACAATATGCACATTTTAACAGTTGAGGACATTTTAATGCGCCTGGGGATCTTACCGCATTGGTTCTTTCGGAAACCTGAAAAAGCTTAATTTAGAATTGTTCGAACTATTCTTGCACCGAAGTGCACAACAATAATGAGGCATTTTTGTTCCAAGTATTCGCGAAACGAAACACTACAATTATTGATAAAACGTTATGCTGCGTGCATACTAATTATAAAAAAACAATTTATTTGTCAAAAATGTTGGAAGCACGTCAGCATCCATTAAATTATATGGAAATGTTTCAAGGAAATGCACAATAATCAAACAAAAATTTTTGACACACATTTTAAACACAAATTCTAAATTAATAATGTGTTAATAAATTTATTTGACGTTAATTATAAATGCCAAAAGAATGTATAGTTAGTTTTACAAATGCCTTGTTTAATCTGTGTACAACTACCCATTAATTTGTAAAATTAGTGTTCATAATAAATTGTTTGTCGAACATTTTGTATAATTGGTGTACAGCATAACTTATATTAACGGCCATTCACAAATCGCATGCCCAGCAATCGCATCAAATAATACCGCCGACTCAACAGCTGATGGCTGACTACTGCGCATTCAGAAATTTTCACGCACGCGTCGATTCAAGGTCGTCGGTAGGAGGGCAATTATTTCCCTCGAGAGAAACTACTGTTTCTATTACATAGCTATATACTGTGCTAATACATAAGCCTGTTTTACATCAAACACTATTAGTCTTTGTTCACAATGGACATAAGACATAAGCTGTACCCTTGTTTATAAATACTATAGTTATACAACCTAGAGAAAACTGTAAATATTTCTTATGTAGTAAAGTGTCGTCCTCTGATATCTTTCAAATGGATTAATACGCATGAATGAAAGTGCTCGGCCAATAAAATATTCTCAACGCCACTCCCTCAATTTAATCCGGAAGTTTATAAAAAATTAAATATATTTTGATATTTTCTATTAAATTTTACATAAGAGTATATTTTGTTTGATTTGCTTTTCACATCGTTTGCCCTTGAATTACATATCAACATAACCTATATAGCTTAACTGTGATAAAGTAGATTTAAGTGAATGTTTTATTGAAGAATCGTAGGATTACTATTTTTTTCCCTTATTATACTCACAATTACCCTATTATAACATAATAAAAAAAAGACATACAAAAGGCTTTTTAAAAAACGTATTCATGTTTTTTAAAGAAATAAATCCAAACAAGAAAACGGTATTAAAAAGTCAGCATTTTTATTAAATACTCACCTACATGAAATGTCAGTCTGTTTCGGGTTCAGAGTTTGGGTTATTCTAATTTTTTTTCTGTGTTTAACAGGTGTCTAAAACAGTCTTCTATATATTCGGTATGACCAGATATATTATGTAAAAGAAGAAAAAGTAATTAAAAGCTATCCGAACCACATTTATTAAGTTGCTTTGCATGGTTTCATCAACTTGACTGGTTTATGTGAGGCTTTCAAACCAGTAATGTAGTACGTTTTACAAAGAAAATGCATTATAAACACATTATTTTAAGGTTTTGGTATCTTCAGAATTTAGAAATTTAAATGGTTCACAGCCAATCATTTATCACTCAACCAGGATAAATGTGAGACAATTTATTTTACTGGTAAACATAGATCAAACATATATTCTACGAATTGAAAATTCCTTGATATTAGACTAGATTTATTGCATTTATTTTGACATGTTTCACTCAATATATATTTAACTATTTCTTAGTTTATTTCATATCAACCTTCCTGCCGGACAATATTTTAAGAACAGCTGATATATTAAAATGTTAATAGCATATAGATATTTTAAGCGCCACTAATATCTTAACTACGATCACCGTTAACCGTTAATATCAATCACTCTTTAAAATATTTACTTGATAGACTAACAGCGATCACCGTCAATAACAATAACGCTTAAAAATATTCTACATGATTTATATCAAGGAGATATTTTTCACCGCTACTGATATTAACCGTGATCACGGGATATATTTAGGGATGGCAACGATCCATCCATGTTTTTAGAATATCGATGTATTGAAACCAAAACATCGATTTTTAACATCGATGGCTACAGCCTATAATGCATCGATACATCGATTAAATTTCGATGTATCGCAAAATGTACCGAAGGCTATATTTTCTTTTTAAATGTTTCTTATTTAGTGCTGTTATCTTGTGGCGGATAGCTTAACCATTGGTTTGACTCTATTAAAGCTAAAGATGTTTTCTTTAAACTATTTGTTTCTCCAGTTTTCTGTATGTGATTGAAATTTTTATATATAAAGGTAAGTAAATCCCCGATATATATATGTGTGTGAAATAGTAAACTAGTAAACCTTTGTTTCTTTATGCAGACAAAAGATTATTTTATTATTAATTATCAGTTCGGTTTTAGTGCTTAGTTTTCTATGTGGTTTTCTCTAAACAGTTTTTCTGTAGCGTAGTAGTGTAAAAATGTCATTTAAACTAAAAAGCGACGTTTGGAAATATTTTTCTAAAATAAACGCCAATACTGCAAAATGCAAATATTGTACAAAAATAATAAAAACTAGTGGAAACACTTCAAATTTAAAAGGACATTTAAGTATACATAAGAAACAAAGTGAGCAGAAACGCCATGACACTGGGGTATGTTTTCTATTTATCGAAGAAGATTCAATGCTAAATATTTTGTATTTATTATAATATAGGAACCCTGAGCAAAAAAGAAGAGTACGGATGTACAACTGATGTCTATGCTGATGCCATCAACAAGTAAAGATGAACATATTGTTCAAAATCAAGCTGGTGTACTTGACGAAACAGTAGGTTACATACTTAATTTCATTAAAAGCAGCTTATAATTTTATGTTTTAGCAGACTGCTTCGACTTCATTTTGCCAACCCAAAATATGTGACTCATTCAAGGCTATGGCTCAATTTGAAGAAGGTGGATCCAAGCATAGTAGAATAACTAACGCAATGATTTACTTCATATGCAAAGATAACATGCCATTTAGTACAGTGGAAGGTATCGGCTTTCAAAAATTACTGAGAGAAATCAGTCCAATGTACAAAATTCCTTCAAGGAATACTATTAAAAAAATTATTATTGATAAGTATGAGGTAATTTCAAGTGCATATAAAGATAAGTTATCTAAAATTATTAGTTTAACAATCACATCTGATATATGGACAGAAACCATGCAAATGAAAAGTTTTCTAGGTATTACAGTACACTTTTTAGCAGGATGTCACTTATTGTCAAGTTGCCTAGATGTTATAGAACTATCAGAGTCACATACAGGTGCATATATCAGCGATACATTAAACAATGCTTTAAAAACCTGGAAAATAGAAAAAGATAATGTAGTAGCTATTATCACCGATAATGATGCTAAAATGTTAAATGCAATTGAAAACTCATTTGGGATGAATAAACACTTGAGTTGCTTTGCACATACATTAAATTTAACAGTACAAAATGTAATAAAACACTCAGGAATTAATGAACTAATAACTAAAGTACGAAATATTGTAAAATTTGTTAAAGCAAGCACTAATGCATCAGATGATTTACGCAAAGAACAAGGAAAACAAGGAATTCCTGAAGGCAAAATGAAAAAGTTAATATTAGACATAGCAACTCGTTGGAATTCCACGTATTATATGTGTGAACGTTTTATTGAACTTATTACAATAGTGAATAATATATTGTTAAGTAGGCCAAACTCACCACCTATGCTACATGCTGCTGAGGTAGAGTTATTGAAAGAAGCTGTGAGCCTTCTGCAAATTATGGAAAAATTAACAGTTGAGACATCTGGTGACCAATATGTGACGATCAGTATTGTTATACCACTCATAAATTGCACAATTAAAAATATTTTATCAGCTGAAGTAAAATTTCCATTGGCAATTTCATTAAAGAAAGCATTACTTGCAGAAATAGACAAACGTTTTGGTACACGAGAACTGAACAGTTTGCTAGTGATGGGTACTTTCTTGGATCCACGTTTCAAAATTGCCCATTTCAATAATCCTATAGCTTCTTCAAAAACTTTACGTAAAGTAAATGACCTAGTTTTAGAACAATTAACTGCTACTGACTGTGAATGTTCATCTTCAGAATCTGAGACTAGTGCATCACCAAAATCCAAAGTTATCGATATATGGGATTTTCACAGAACTCTTACTCAGAAACAACAAGGGAAATTCAAACAAACCAAGTTAAATAAAGATGCTTTAACCACTGAAGTACAAATGTATGTATCGGCATCTTTGTCTTCTCTAAAGATAATCCATTAGAAGTATGGGAGGAGATAAAGTCTATTTATCCAAACCTCTATAGTGTAGCTAGAAAATATATCTCTATTGTATGTACATCTGTACCTTCTGAAAGATTGTTTTCCAAAGCTGGAGCTACAATATCACAATCAAGAAATCGTCTCTCTGGTAAACTCTTACCAAAATTACTTTTCCTGAATAGCCTTCCTGACGATGATTGGAATAAATATAGTTTATAAGTTTAGGGTACTTTTCAAATCGCAAAATATTTTAGAATATGTGATATATATATACACATATATCTTATTATTAGTTAATGATGTGTCTTATTATACAGTGTTATTAACAAAGTTATTATTTTCTTATTTATTTTTTACGCTCAAATCAAAACCCTTATCCTAATAGAAAACAACGATGTTTTTTTCGATATATCGGAAACATCGATGTTTAGTTTTCGATGTATCGTAAGCATCGATGTTTAGTTTCCGATATATCGATGATCCGATGTATCGTATTGTGATCTTTTTTTGCCATCCCTAGATATATTAGATATTTTTAAACGTGATTGTTATTGACGGTGATCGCAGTTATAATTCACTGCTACCGAAGTGTGCCGAATCGTTACGACCAGAGCCGAATATCAGTCTGCACATACAGGCTCTCGCCGTACGGTCGATATCCAAACGTTATTTCAATCATTGATATTTCTAAAGCGATATTAGCTGTGGTCACTGCTACTGTAGAATAATTGTGATTAATAACTGCTACTGGATATTTCGCTCATCTCTAGCCCATAACCATACGTAACTCTAATACCATGGGTTGATAGCGAGTTACAACACCATCACTTGTTACTTTCAGGAACTAATTTACACTAGCGGCAACATTCAAAATTGCATTTTTAATTTGCGTGGTTCATAAACGAAAATTTAAGTAAATTATTTAAAGATTTATTCATTTAAACTACCTTTGATGTATTAATATTACCAAAGTCAGTTTAAATGAATCAATCTTTAAAACAGTTGCTAAAACAAAAATAAAACAGTTTTATGAAGTTATATAAAGGCAAGGATACTATTAATGAAACATCAATTTAAAGAGTAATACATATATTACAATATATTTAATATACAAAGAAATAATTGGTATATAATATTATTTATGACCATAATTTGCAGCCTCCAAATAAATAGGATTTCTTAAACCAAGCCTTTTTTCTTTACCACTTAGTAACCTATTAACGCCATTAGCCCAATTATGACAACATAGTGTAACAAAACTATATATACATTTTTCTTTAAAAACTTTTGAATTATCACATCCACAGTTTACATGCACAGAATATTGTTCATTCATATATTGAAGTAATATACCTAGTGCATTTTTCCTAAAAACTATTTTTGGTAAAATAAACAATGTTGTATTATATATTTTGTACAAGCTATATATAAAATGTGGCTGACAATATTTTAATTTGTTGGGAATAGAAGAACCTGAATATTCCTTAGCCAATATTAAACTATGCCATTCTTCATCTATGGTGTCACTAAATATACTTTTCTTGCAAGAGTTACAATCAGCAATTAAATGGTGTAATTTTTTAGTAATAAATCCGCTAACATAACCAGTGGCTAATTTTGAAATATTATTGGTTACTGTAGCAGACACATTTAAATTTTTCATAAATTTTATTTCTCCCTCATCTATTTTTTCGACTACAGGTGGATGACTAATAAAATTCTTCATTGAAGATATTGTTTTTGACGAATCTTCTTCACAATTAGCACCAATGGAATGTCTTGTCGCCAAATTATTAATTAATAATGTTTTAAAATGTGCCTGGAATAATGTGGGCGTTGGATTTGTATTCCTGGAGCCTCTCTGCCTTATTTGGCCAAAGAAATTTTCCAGAGGATCCTGATTTAAGCAACGACCTCGTAAAAAACTAACATGTTCCTTAGGCAGTCCTTTAAAAATTTCTTCTATACTATTTATTGTACAAATCCAATTTATTAAAGTAGGAGGTACTCTTTTCTTTCCATTTTGTGAGAAATACATATTTTTTAAGGCAATTTTCGCTTCTCTCCAAAAATTTATATGAGGGGAAGTTCTAGTAATTGCAGTCCTTAATGGCTTGCTATGTTTTGTGTAAATGGAGTCACCATTTACACTATCAAATAGGTTATCGAAAAACTTTCAAAATTTTTGCTGTACCTTGTGCCTCAGGTCCCAATTTGATATCACCTGAGGTAGATAATCCTGAAACAATACATAAAATATAGCTTACTATTTTTTCGCCAAAGTGTTTACTAGGAACGGCATTCATAATATTTCTTGAATTACTATATGAACAATGAAATAAGATATAGAAAACCTACCTAGCCTCTAACTCTTTAGCTTTTATAAATAAAATAAAGTTCTCAATGATATAATTGGAGAAATCTTAAATTATATTTTAATATTAATAAATTTTTTTAAGCAATTGGGACTATTGAATTAATTTTTATGCATACCTGAATTGCTTAGCAAATGAATTTCTGAAGCAACTGTGTGACTTAGAACCTGGCTTGCACATGATACCTTCATCTTTCTTAATTTCTTACGATCTATATGGAAATCTGTTAATTTGGGCATCGCACGTAGCTCTCCAGATGCACTATCAACTGCGTACGCCTTTTCAATATTATCCCAACTTGCAATGTGTTTTTGGCCATTATTCTCCCATACCAAGTTTCCTTTCAATAAATTGTTTCTAATGCCCTTTAACAAATGGGGCGCATCATAGATATGAAAGATTTTATTATCATCTACGATAAAATATTTTATGTCATTTGGTGCACTTTGCTTAACTGTTTGTCTCATTAAATAATTTACAGCAGCTTGGTTATTAGAACCTTGATCACTAATTGTACATACAACATTAAAGTTAATTTCTCGACATTTCTTAATAATACCCTTAACCATTCTCACTATATTAATTGTTTTGGTAGTGCCTTTGGAGAAAGTATAACATATCGGTTGTTTCCAATTTGATGTGATACCTTTCAACATATAAACTTGCACATAATTTGCTATATGGGACGATGTTTTATCACCATCATTTTCAAATCCCTCAAATTCATTTGTGTGCAAATTTAATGATATATTTGGTTCTATGCTCATTTCGTCAAACATTAATGCGCAAATTCTCTCATTTTCTTTCAATAATTGCGATGATGCTTGTAAGTGGTCAAATATGCACTTATTAATGCCTGGTAGAATTGAAATGCTGCTCAAGAGGTTTGTCAATGTTTTCTGTGACGGCAAAGCAAATAATGTTTGCATAAACTTGTATGACTTCTGACTCTGTTTATATAGCATTAAACCCAATATTTTATCATCGATTGTATATCGCCTGCCTTGGGATTTTCTTCCTGCTGCATTTATCTGGCTTCTTATAAATTGCACTACATGAGATTTAAGAGGAGCAGTTACTTGATCAAGAAGTTCTTCTTGTGAAAGAGAGATTATCCTTTGTCGGAGCATTCTACCTTTTTTTCTAAGAGACTGTAGTGAAGACTTCAGTACTTTTGCCCTTTTATATAATTTGCATGCTTTAGGTGTTAATTCTGCAGCTCTTTTAACTCCCACGCTGCTTAGCAAAGTAGATTCCCCTTAAATATGATAAACACAAATAAAATATTTATTTTGTCGATAAATATATGAAAATTTATATTTTACATTTCATTGATTTTAAGAATATTACTTTCTTATACAAATATGTCGTAAGTTATGCATTCTTTATATATTTATCAAGAGTACAAAAGTATTTAGATTAGAACTGGATTTGCAATATTTTTTATATACATGAAATTTCAAAATTCGGACCACTTATTCTCTTTATTCTTGCTTTTTTAAGCAATGATAGTGAAACAATTAATCAAGCTTTTATTTTTGGCAGTTATTCATTTTGTACGATATTCTTAATGTAACGAATGTTTGTCATAAAGTTTTTTTGTTTTACTCTTAACTTCATAACAATTAACAATTTTTTTTTCATTTACATAAAATCAACATTTTTTCAATTGTTGAATTTTAAGCTTACTTCTCTTTGGAGTATGTACAATTACTGGCTCCAGAATTGGATCAGGCCCAAAAGTTTGTTCATTTCTTCTCGATGGACCAGGAGAGTCATATACAGTCTCAACGGGCAGCGTTGTTGGTATTGGGATTGACTCTGAAAAAAATATATCACTACAAAGTTAATATATTTTCAAAAAAAAAAATTAGGTATACCTTGTATAAAAGATGAATCAGGTAAGAGCAACTTAGGATAAGCATCCCTCTTCAGGAGGTTATTAGATTTTATATATTCTTGTTGAAAATTACATGGCAAACTTTCCTGGATTTGTAAATGGCTTTCGAAGATAGGCTTGAGAGCTCTGTATTGCCACATGCTTGCATCCATGTAGCAAATAAATGTGGATACCTTTCCGGATTAGGAAAACTATGTCGAGAAGACATTTTGTCCGTACAGTTTCTCACAGAACAAGTACGATATGGCATGTTTACCTAAAAGTTTAAAATTGTACTTACTTCAAAATCTGCAATATATATTTAATTTGTAAAGCCAATCTACTGTTAATGTCAATCTTATCATGTCTAATAGTTATAAATATTAAATGAAATTGTAAATATTGAACCCAATTAACAAAACACACATGACAACAAATGCCAAATGCCATTATGAATTTTACTTTCATAATTTATGTGGTAAGGAAATATGTTACTTCAAGTATTAATATTTAACCTGTAATAAGAACTTACCTAAAGATATATATTTATCTCCAACTTAAGTTAACTAAAGACGTTTTAGGGCCGGTTTTTCAAACTCCGATTAAAACGCCGGTTAGCGTAATCATTGATTAAAACACCGGTTAGGACAAATTTGCGTTTTTCCAACGCCGGTTAACTCTAATCGTTGATTAAGAACGTCGTTAATCGACCAAATTTTAACCGGCGAAAGAAATACCTGATAAAATATTAAACAGTGATTGGGCCTATATACACATGCGCATAACCTAGAAGATTTGAATTTCTGTCATTATTATTTCTGTTATTATTGACAGCTGTTGTTTTCATACGCATTTGTTTTACTGTATAAAAGTATTTTTTGGAATTAATTAATAATTATTTACATCAGTGATTTAGTAATTGTATTGTTTCTTCTATAAATGTAATGAACAGTATAAAAATAGCATAATATTAAATATGTGTAACTTTTAGCTTACTACAGAAATTTAATTAATTAATAACTACGAATACATTATTTTCTCTGATGAGGATGATACAGCTTTGGAAGTTTTTCTATTCTACTACAATTCTGAGACTTTACCTTAATTCGTGTAGGTTCTAAGATCCTGTGGCAATTTATGCTTGCATTTGCTCATTCCCTTTTTGTAATTGCAATTAATAGCACCTTGTGAAAACATCATTTTAGTCGAACATATTTTAGACTCACTTTAGATATGTCATTAACATATTAAACTATACTGAAAATTACAAATGAAATTGAAAATATGGAAGAAATTCCAGAGAAGCTGGCAGGTTTACGTTGAGATTATATGCAGACACTTTAAATTCTTTTAGCTGAACTGGGTTTGGATGAATAATGTACATGCCTATAAAGTTAACGTGCAGTTAATTTCTGCACTAATAATTATTACAGGCACTGTCAAGTTCACACCGATTCCTCCAGAACATAACATTCATTATGTTGAAATCGTGTAAACCAATTTGGAAACAAGATTTTCTCAATAAACCTTCTTTGATTAATGGACATAAAATTGGTTAGAATGCATTGTTCTTAATAAACAGCTGATATATGATCTTTCAGTAAAAATATCTGGCTTTATTCACCCCACAGGAATTTGGTGAAAGTTAAATCATCTCAGATATGGCAATGCAAAGTACAATATTTTATATCGTTATAGTGTGACTGATAATCCAGCTTAAGACCCTAGATGTAGCCTTTTCTTTTGCAGCAAACTTCCTATTTTTATGATTTTGTTACATATCATATATTTTACATAATTTTGGTAACTGTTAATTTCATATATGTACGTATATTGTATTAGTTTTTTCATTTTTACAAAAATTTTGTATTTTTCAATAGCAATAAGTAATCAATAAATTTATTTCAGTTTCAAGGTTGTGGCATTTGTTATTTATTGAATAATAGAAATTTTAAATATGTGCTATGTACATAGAAATTCTCATGCAATATTCACAAAATAAGTACTTAAACCTTATTTACTAAAATGAAATTTCTAATTACATATAAAGAATATAATCTTTAAAAAAATAAAGGCCAAAAGCACAAAGAACAAATTCAAATATAGGAAATAGCGCCAATATTATTATAACAAATATGCTAATTTAGATCAAATGTACGAGCATTTTTGTTACCAACCTACTAAAATAAACTCTTAATCACTGATCAGATAACCGGCGTATTTCTTGGCGTTGAAAAACGCCGGTTAGAGATAATCAACGATTAAGCGTAATCAATGATTAGTTAACCGGATACTTTAACCGGTGTTGGAAAAACCGGCCCTTAAAGAAATAGTCCACAGCACTAAAAACCAATTCCTATAATATTTATATATTTAGGGCCGGTTTTTCCAACTCCGATTAAAACGCCGGTTAGCGTAATCATTGATTAAAACACCGGTTAGGACAAATTTGCGTTTTTCCAACGCCGGTTAACTCTAATCGTTGATTAAGAACGTCGTTAATCGACCAAATTTTAACCGGCGAAAGAAATACCTGATAAAATATTAAACAGTGATTAGGCCTATATACACATGCGCATAAACTAGAAGATTTGAATTTCTGTCATTATTATTTCTGTTATTATTGACAGCTGTTGTTTTCATATGCATTTGTTTTACTGATAAAAGTATTTTTTGGAATTAATTAATAATTATTTACATCAGTGATTTAGTAATTGTATTGTTTCTTCTATAAATGTAATGAACAGTATAAAAATAGCATAATATTAAATATGTGTAACTTTTAGCTTACTACAGAAATTTAATTAATTAATAACTACGAATACATTCTTTTCTCTGATGAGGATGATACAGCTTTGGAAGTTTTTCTATTCTACTACAATTCTGGGACTTTACCTGAATTCGTGTGAATTCTAAGATCCTGTGGCAATTTTTGCTTGCATTTGCTCATTCCCTTTTTGTATTTGCATTTAATAGCACCTTGTGAAAACATCATTTTAGTCGAACATATTTTAGACTCACTTTAGATATGTCATTAACATATTAAACTATACTGAAAATTACAAATGAAATTGAAAATATGGAAGAAATTCTAGAGAAGCTGGCAGGTTTACGTTGAGATTATATGCAAACACTTTAAATTCTTTTAGCTGAACTGGGTTTGGATGAATAATGTACATCGTAAAGTTGACGTGCAGTTGAATTCTGCACTAATATTGCTTTCATTCAGCAGACACAACAGTTGCGCAACTGTTCAGTGATCAGGGCCAGTAGACGAGCGCTCACTCTGAACATGTTCAGGAGCGGTCGCCATTTTTGTGAGCGGAAAAATTCTATGCTCACTTGGTGAGCGTATTCTGTACGCATGCGCCATTGATTCATTCCAAGACCAACCTAATACATACTTCTGAAGAAAGTTACTAGAAAGGTAAGATACAGCAAATTAAAGGTATTGTGCAGTAATAGATGTATTATAATATTGGACTTCACTCAGTATTTTATTCGGGGTTGGAAAAATCAGCCCTTCCACTAAAAACTACGTCAAACCTTAATGCAGAAAAACAATTTATTATTATTGTTTATTCGGTTTAATCTCTATAATTTTAACATATGGCAGCAATGAATAGTATCAGATGACAGACGATGACATAAAGGTGAGCGGTCCTGTCCAGCGAACACTCAACTGTTGTGAAGTGAACGGTTGGAGCGGGATCAGTTCCCGATCCGCCTGCTGAATGAAAGCAATTATTACAGGCACTGTCAAGTTCACACCGATTCCTCCAGAACGTAACATTTTTTATGTTGAAATCGTGTAAACCAATTTGGAAACAAGATTTTCTCAATAAACATTTGATTAATGGACATAAAATTAGTTAGAATGCATTGTTCTTAATAAACAGCTGATGTATGATCTTTCAGTAAAAATATCTGGCTTTATTCACCCCACAGGAATTTGGTGAAAGTTAAATCATCTCAGATATGGCAATGCAAAGTACAATATTTTATATCATTATAGTGTGACTGATAATCCAGCATAAGACCCTAGATGTAGACTTTTCTTTTTCAGCAAACTTCCTATTTTTATGATTTTGTTACATATCATATATTTTACATAATTTTGGTAACTATTAATTTCACATATGTACGTATGTACTTATATTGTATTGGTTTTTTCATTTTTACAAAATGTTTGTATTTTTCAATAGCAATAAGTAATCAATAAATTTATTTCAGTTTCAAGTTTGTGGCATTTTATTGAATAATAGAAATTTTAAATATGGGCTATGTAGATAGAAATTCTCATGCAATATTCACAAAATAAGTACTTGAACCTTATTTACTAAAATGAAATAAAGAATATAATTTTTAAAAAAATAAAGGCAAAAAGCACAAAGAACAAATTCAAATATAGGACATAGCGCCAATATTATTATAACAAATATGCTAATTTAGATCAAATGTACGAGCATTTTCGTTACCAACCTTCTAAAATAAACTCTTAATCACTGATCAGATAACCGGCGTATTTCTTGGCGTTGAAAAACGCCGGTTAGAGATAATCAACGATTAAGCGTAATCAATGATTAGTTAACCGGATACTTTAACCGGTGTTGGAAAAACCGGCCCAATGTATTAATTTATTTATCAAACACAAGCGTACTATGTATGTACACTTACCAAAACAAAAAAATGAGGTGTGGCCACCACACGACTTTCTTATACGTATGAGCTTTTCAAACTATACAATTTTAAGAAATTTTTGATACAAAACTTATTCAAAATCCTATTCTAAATACTTTCATTCTCTTAATAAATCGCTATAGAATGCATACTTTGCAAGATATTATAAAAAAAGTGCTACTCCCTAAGAGTAAAAGTACTACTTCCGGTCCGAATTTTGAAATTTCATATACACAAATATATATAGAATGCATAACTTACGACATATTTGCAAAAAATCGCTATTCGATAAGAGTAAAAGTGGTACTTCCGATCTGAATTTTGAAATTTTTTTTATACAAAAGATATTGAAAAGTACGTTTCAAATACTTTTATACTTGCACCGTACCTACTTATCTAAAATGCATGACTTGCGAGATATTCGCAAAAAACTGATTTTCGAAAAGAGTAAAAGACCTACTTCCGGTTGGAATTTCTAAAAAATTTTTTAACACAATTTGTCTCAAACTTAATTTTAAGTACATATGAATTCTTTATAAATTTGTTTAAACTTAGTAGTTGACGAAATATTGGCAAAATTCGACTTTTTCACTGAAGTAAACTGCTACTTCCGGTCTACCGATTTTACTGAAAAACTAATCAGATCTCAAGAGGGAGATTATACACGTAAATACAAAATTTGGAATTGATAGCTATAGCGGTTTGACCGCTATCGTGGTCACAGACACACAGACAGACAGACAAACAGACAGACATTTTTTAAAAACCACTTTTTCGGTATCAGGGGACATCTGCAAAAATCTCGAGGTCGAAAATTTTCATCGTCACAATACATCCTTATACTACGTATAAGAAAGTAAAAGTAAGTGTTACACTATCGTCCTAAATTTAAAAATGAGGTGTGGCCACCACACGACTTTCTTATACGTATGAAAGTGTTACTTCCGGTCCGAATTTTGAAATTTCATTTATACAAAAAATATTCCAAATCTAACTCTAAATACTTTTGTACTCTTCATAAATATATATAGAATGCATAATTTACGACATATTTGCAAAAAATCGCTATTCGATAAGAGTAAAAGTGGTGCTTCCGGTCTGAATTTTGAAATTTTTTTTATACAAAAGATATTTAAAAGTACATTCTAAATACTTTTATACTCGTAATGTACCTGCCTAGAAAGCATGACTTGCGAGATATTCGCAAAAAACTGATTTTCGATAAGAGTAAAAGACCTACTTCCGGTAGGAATTTCGAAAAACGTTATTATTACAATTTTTCTCAAATTTAATTTTGAGTACATTTGAATCCTTTATAAATTTGTTTAAACTTAGTAATTGACGAAATATTTGCAAAATTCGATTTTTTCACTGAAGTAAACTACTACTTCCGGTCTGGCGATTTTGCTCAAAATCTAATCAGTTCTCAAGAGGGAGATTATATTCGTAAATACAAAAGTTGGAATTGATATCTACAGCGGTTTGACCGCTATCGTGGTCACAGACAGACACACAGACAGACAGACACACAGACAGACAGACAGACACACAGACACACAGACATTTTTTTAAAAACCACTTTTTTGGTATCAGGGGACCTCAAAACGTGGACATCTGCAAAAATCTCGAGGTCGAAAATTTTCATCATCACAATACTTCCTTATACTACGTATAAGAAAGTAAAAAGACCACTTAAAAATTAGGCAATGGTTAACAATTGGGGCGCCAGCAATGACCTCGTATGCAGAGTTGTATGTATCTTGAAGTTCGCAGCGTTGTCAAATGCTAAATGTATAATTCGGGATCGTGAACAAACATTAAATAGATATAAAAGTTAAATTTGTTCATTATTCCTTAGTTTATAAAGCCCGTATGTGTATAAGTAGATATTGATATGGGGTATAACATGCGTATTGCCCTTGAAAAGCACTTGCATACGATACGGTAAGTACCGTTTAGAATTTCTTATAATTATTTTATAAATTGAATTTTCTTTTTTATATTTAATTGCCTCGGGCTAGCTATGTTGGTTGCCTAACTATAAGATGGGTAACGTATTTTATTTAAAATAGCATGGACTCTGTTATTTATCTATGTGCTAGTTTATTGTTGATAAAATTAAAATGGTGTTTTAATTTATTTGACTGCTCCCTGTAGATTAGAACTAATCTTTGAATTACTTATTAAGCGGCTGAATTTGTAACAGTTCAAATCCAGTCCCTCAGTTGGTGCACCTGGGTCACACCCACGTGGATGTAGAGAAATTCAAAAAAATGTACGCGCTCTATGATAGCTAGGTTATGTGAACCTGAAAGAAATCAGTTTGTTGTTGGTTTTGACGTTCTGAATTTGAGCTCTAGTATAATTAAATCTCATTAATGGGTCGTAAAAGGGATTCGGTTGTTGGACCTGAGGAAGAGTACACGATTTACTTCTGTATTACAGCTTACAAACACGTAGAAAGGGGCCGATTCCTGATGTTCTTGTAGATAACCTAACAAACAATTGTACGATCGAGCATGCTTTTTAAAACAGCTGTTCGGTCAAGGGTGATGGATAGTATAACTGGGTCAAATGAAAACACAGGTGTTTATTAGATTATGGTTTTTTATTATTAATGAATTGAGTGTAGCTTTATATTTACAGTTTAAAACATCCTTATCAAGAATGTCTGTAGTCATAATCTTTACTTGGAATAACATGAACAAATTACTCTACGCAAGTCATATTAGGCATACACATAACAATATTTAATCTGTCTACTTTACTAATGGTAAACAATTTGATTCAACGTGGATTTCTATATGGAAGTTAATGACTCTTCGTTTCTTAAAATAAACTAATGTAACACGTAAGTTTTAAACTTAGATCGTTGTCTAATTTAAAATGCATGAATGATATTTGAATCATAGGTTAAATATTTAAATATATCCGGCTATTATGTACTATTTGAAACGGGATATGTTAGAAATGAACGTTTAGCCCTGGTAAAAAGACTCGGATTACAATTAAGTTGACTATCAGTTATTTACAAGTTTGTCTTAGTTCCTTCTAATGAACGTGAAATTATACAATTGTCACTTTACATACTGTTCTGGTTTGTTTAACTTTAAGTTGGCTGGCTGGAAAGAATGCAGGCGCTGCTGTCGTTCTTGAAGGGGGCTCCACAGATGCTCGTAGTTGATGGACCGTCTTGACCCTCCGAGTTGATTCTCTTGATAGGCACCCCTGGTGTATCTTCTTGGCGGCACCTTGTTCAGATGTGTTGACTCGTTGTAGATGACTGGATACAGGTTCGTATTCTTTTCAAATATATTTGAATTGTTGTTTGGTTAACTCCCTGGTAGTTGAAGTTAATATCCTTGTTGATTATTTCTTTCTTTCCAGTACGTTATTTGCATCCTTGGTTTTTCCAATATCGAAAACACAGGATTGACTTCAATGTGTGTAGTTGCACTAGCTCGCACTTTGTTTCACAGAAGTGGGATGCTTGCGAATATTTAGAACAACCTTACTGCTTGGTTGTTGTAGAAGAACTCATTTAAACACAACCTTACTGCTTGGTTGTTGTAGAAGAATGATTTAAACACAACCTTACTTGGTTGGTTTTTGCAGACGAATCCCTTTCTCATGTGAGTACTCCCTTTTATATGAATCCAATGTTTGTATGGTGGTTGTCAAGACAACCAACAAAATTCAATCAAGTCACCAACCATTCGTTCATTTCAAAAGGCAAACCCCATTGTTTCGCGATTTTATTGCCTTCTTAAAGTCTTTTGAAATTTATTTCTACTATATACAATCTTAGAATTCTAGTTTTTGACAATTAAACGCGTGTTGAAAACTTTAATAGTAGCGCGTTTGATTTTCTTAGTACAGTTCTGGTCATAAAAATATCATTTTTTATAATTTTTGATTTGCCTAACAACATACTCAATATGTGTATCTCTAATGCAACGGCGTTTACAATGGTTCTCTTAACATTTAATTACATCGTTTCTTTTTTTTCATTTCCGTTTCTTTTTACCAGACAAAAATTCATTTATATAAAAAAATAAAATTATTTAAGGGTGACTTTTGACAACCTATATTCAAACATATGGTGAAATCTTAATAATGCTCATGCCCTGTTTGTACAGGACTTGAATATGTAAAGGGCTTTTGGTTCAATATGTGTGTACCCAAAAGTTCGTTTCTTTACTGAATTAAAGTTATCTTTGACATAATAAATGACATTTCCTTTTGACGTATGTAAAAATCAAAAGATGCTATTGATCTTTTCACGGTCTTTACATTTCCATTTGCTTACAAAAACCTATGATACATCAAGTATTGATACTGAAGTATCCCTATTAATTTGCAAATTTAACAATTTTAGTCGATTTTTATTATAAATCATACTTTTGCAATGGCCATATTTGTCGACCCAAAGTAAACATTTTTATAAGTAAACCAATGAGAAGGATAAAAATGTTTTATATCTTTGTTATGTGTGATGCGAGTCTGCGCACCTTGTATGCGCATTTGACCTTAATTATATGCCCAATTCAACAATAATTATTCTAACTACAATGTACAAGGGTTCGTCCAAAAGGGTATCTTTTAAAACATGAACGAAAATCTAAATATTCATATTTTACAGATTTGACTGGTCGTGGCTAAGATACAAGACCAGTTCATCTGCCCCTTAACGAAGGTGGATTTTTATTTGTAAAAATATGCTTTCGTTACAAACGTCTGTAAAATATTTTTTTCATTGTAACAGATTGCAACAACTAATGTATCTATTTTATGTACCAATTTTTTTTCTTAATGAACTGTTATATCTAGTTGTGATTATAATTAGGGCCTTAGTGTCTAAGTTTTAAAATTATATGTGGGTCATATGTTGTAATATAAGCTGTTCTGTGTTTGTTCAATTTTTCAAACTTTTATTTATTGACTTAAACCTGTATAGTGTATGTTTAGGGTTAAGATGAAATTTTTATATTCTGTTTTGTGCATCTAATTATTTTTATGCATTTGTTAAATTGTGAAAACTAGTTAGTATCTGTTTAGCGTACATACGTTTTTTCTTTACTTTGTGTGTGTGTGTGTGTATTTTATATTTGCCGTTAGAAAATTGTTTATTTTGTACCTTATTTCTTTATTTTCTTGTTCTGCCTTCACCTGCGATGTATCGAGTGTATATCTTTCTTGTAATGAGGGTGGCCTATCTCTAATATACCAATGTGTATGTATACACATAAATTATCATTCTTATTTCACAGATTATTACTGTGATAATTATATTCGACATTTTGTCATTTTCTCTTTCCTATTTGTGGAGTATACATCATTCCACTTGGCACTATTTGCGTGCTATTGTACATATTTTAGGTTGTACATTACCTGTAATCATTTTTATTTTTACCATAATACCATATCTTTTCATGGGTTTCTTTATGGTTTAAATTTTTCTTACATAAGCATACTTTTGCTAAATGGTATATTTTTATTTCTAGGCCCATTCTTCTATACATTTAGTCTTTTTAAATCACTCGATAATCACTTCTTGAATTTTTCTTCTTTTCTTATTCGGCATGAACATTCTTGTGTACATGTAGTTTTCATATTTGTTTCATAAAGGCGGCTATTTCATATTTTCTGACTTCTGTCATTTCTTGTTTTGTACGCTGTGCTCTAATCGTTTGCATTTACTAACTTTTTCCTCCTAGTGTTGAATTTTCTCTTAACAAAATTTTTTTCTTGTGAATAAAATTTCTCTTCTGGTTTAGGTGTTAAAGAAATTTTGCAACTTATATTACCTCATGATGCGCTACTAAATACTTATTTGTAGGAATGGGGAAAACTAATCAAACTAATTCTATTTGTATTAAAATTCTAGGTGAATGTACTTATTCTAAAATTCCTATTTTCTACGGTTAATATTCTTATATCCTAATTTCCGGGCATACTTCTTCTTTGTAATTTTATAAAGACTCTGTGTCTTTCATGAGAGTTGTAGGTAATTCTTGTATGTACTTGCAATATTCTAAGAGATTTTTGGGGTTGTGTTCAGATTGGGCTCGTCTGAAGAGTTTCAATGTCTTCGGATTGGGTTCGTCCGAATAGCTTCCTATAGCTGGGGTTTTTGGAGTAGTTTAAATGTCTTCGGGTTGGGTTCGTCCGAATTGCTTCCTGTAGCGGGGGTTTTTGTGTTGTGAGGGCTTTTGGATGTTTGTTGTGGCTCCGGTTAGGGTGGTATTGCCAAAGTACCATCGGTTACTGGCCCTTCAGTACCGCCATGCCCCTACCTCATTCGACTCTTGGTCTAATCCAGATTCCTGGAAGAACACGGAGTCTGGTTTGTCTCTTTGATATCGTAAATCCATCGTAAATTCTTTTTCTGGCTCTGTGCCTTGTATATTATTTCGGGTTTTACTAAATTCCATCGGCGTATCCCATTCTACGTTTTGTCTTCTTTCCTGACCGATGGAATTTATTTGTCTATTAATTGCATTTCCATAGTATCGCCGGTTTTGTTCTTGGTAATTATGTCTGGGCGCATTAGTGTTATAGGGTCGCTGTTCGGGCCTTGAAGTGTTATTATTCCCCTCATGTATGTTCCCATTGCCAGGAGTCCTTCCGTTGTTCCTCCATTGATTAGGATTTCTGTCGAGTGGTGGAACATTCGGTCTTGTTTGGTCGTTTCTCGCATATGTGTTATAAGAGCGAGGTTGACTTTGATATTGATTGTTTGCGACCGGATTAAAAGTTCTCCCTTGTGGTTGAGGTGTATATTGTGGATTTCTATTTACGTTCACCACGGGTCTGTCGGAGTAAGAGTTACGCCGAGCGTCCAGATGTTGATGGTCATTTCTTGGAGTGTTCCGGTGATCTTTGTGTATGTACGTGCTATCCGAGTAATCGTCCAATCTCCGGAGTATGTCTACCAGACTATCCATGTCAGTCACATTCTGGCATATTATCGCATGTGTGTCAGTGTGTATAAAATGTTTCAGCAGCTGCTGCGAAATGGTTAACTCATCCATATTAGCGATATGCTTACTATAATTGTAGATTTTTAAGGCGTAAGCTTCGCGTGAGATCTTACCAGTTTTGAATTCGCCTGTGAGTAAACGAATTCGGGCTCTATTTTGTTGCGTTTCGCTCCAAAAGTTTCTTCTAAACAATTCCGCGAAGTGTCCTAAATTTTCACACGTATCCTCTACTCTCTCAAACCAATCTGCAGCTCCGTTGGTTAATGTCGCTCGAATGATGTTGAGCTGTTGTTTGAAACCTGGTACGTCTTCGATGTATTTCAGAACATTATTTAAATATGCCATTGGATGGATAGACATGCTATCACCGTTGAAGTGGGCCACGTTTTCGATACGTAGTCCTGTGTTTAAAACGCTTGGTGTCGTCATGAAGTTGTTATTGGTGCAGGCGTTCTGAGCTTTTAATATTAGCCGGTTTAGTTCTTCCTTGCTCTTTTCACACCTTTGTAAAACACTTTCTACATCCTTATTCTGATCCTTGTTTGCTTGCTTGACGCGCGTTATCTCTTTCAGACACTTCTCCTCGATTGTGTCTATTCGTTTGTTGAGTTTGGTTTCTACCCGAATTTCCATCTCTGAGGTGCCCCTATTTACTTGGTCTATCTCTGATCTTATTCTCTCCGCCAACTCCCTATGTTCCTTCGCATTATTATTTTGTACCTGTGTGAGGTCTCCTTCTATTCTGGAGATTTTCCCGTCCACATGTTGTACTGCAGCGTCGATATGTGTTAATAATTCAGTTTCTTTAACCGACAACTGTTCCTTTACGTCTGTCCTAATTTGTTTTACCTTCGAGTCCATTTCTGCTAATATTATCTTATTGTTTGCCTCTATTCGTGATACTAGTCTCTCTTCGAGGTCTTTCTTCAATTCTTCTAAGTTTCTCTTATTTTCTATTTTGTCTTCCTCTCTATCTCTTTTCCTATTGTTCTCTAATTTTTCCATAATATTCTTATTATTGTTTTCTAATAGTTCCATATTGTTTTTGTTTTCTGCTTTGTCTTCTTTTCTATTGTTATCCATTTTATTCTCTAAACCGTTTATCATCAATATGATCTGTTGTAGCATACTATTTTCCTCTGGCTTTGAACCACTTCCTTGTTCTGTAGTGCTCTTTTCTATTTGGGCGGTATCGCCTTGCTCTTGCGGAGATTCGTCTTCGCTCGCCGATTCCGGTAGGGTTATTGAACCGGTCCGTGATCGCGTATTCATTTTGTAATTTTATGTTTTTATAGATACAAGCGCAACAAATAATATGTGTGTAATGTCGCTTAGATACGACCCCTGTACAATAATACTGTAAATTATATTTTGACCTGTTTCTAATTTTTATGCCACTGTGAATAAATGATTTTAATTGTACCCAGTGTTTATTTTTTTATCTACCATCAACCTGTATATGTACATGTATATTGATAAATTAAATAAAATACACACTTTACTGTTTATATTTTTATTCTACAAGTAATTCAATTATTTATAAGTATTCTCTTCTTCGTGATATTCTTCTGGTTCTCTGAAACAGACTGACACAAAAGAAAAAAACCTGCAGTCAATGTACTCCTCAATAGGTTTTTTAAAATGCCACCACGTTGTTGGCGTCAGATGATATGGGGTATAACATGCGTATTGCCCTTGAAAAGCACTTGCATACGATACGGTAAGTACCGTTTAGAATTTCTTATAATTATTTTATAAATTGAATTTTCTTTTTTATATTTAATTGCCTCGGGCTAGCTATGTTGGTTGCCTAACTATAAGATGGGTAACGTATTTTATTTAAAATAGCATGGACTCTGTTATTTATCTATGTGCTAGTTTATTGTTGATAAAATTAAAATGGTGTTTTAATTTATTTGACTGCTCCCTGTAGATTAGAACTAATCTTTGAATTACTTATTAAGCGGCTGAATTTGTAACAGTTCAAATCCAGTCCCTCAGTTGGTGCACCTGGGTCACACCCACGTGGATGTAGAGAAATTCAAAAAAATGTACGCGCTCTATGATAGCTAGGTTATGTGAACCTGAAAGAAATCAGTTTGTTGTTGGTTTTGACGTTCTGAATTTGAGCTCTAGTATAATTAAATCTCATTAATGGGTCGTAAAAGGGATTCGGTTGTTGGACCTGAGGAAGAGTACACGATTTACTTCTGTATTACAGCTTACAAACACGTAGAAAGGGGCCGATTCCTGATGTTCTTGTAGATAACCTAACAAACAATTGTACGATCGAGCATGCTTTTTAAAACAGCTGTTCGGTCAAGGGTGATGGATAGTATAACTGGGTCAAATGAAAACACAGGTGTTTATTAGATTATGGTTTTTTATTATTAATGAATTGAGTGTAGCTTTATATTTACAGTTTAAAACATCCTTATCAAGAATGTCTGTAGTCATAATCTTTACTTGGAATAACATGAACAAATTACTCTACGCAAGTCATATTAGGCATACACATAACAATATTTAATCTGTCTACTTTACTAATGGTAAACAATTTGATTCAACGTGGATTTCTATATGGAAGTTAATGACTCTTCGTTTCTTAAAATAAACTAATGTAACACGTAAGTTTTAAACTTAGATCGTTGTCTAATTTAAAATGCATGAATGGTATTTGAATCATAGGTTAAATATTTAAATATATCCGGCTATTATGTACTATTTGAAACGGGATATGTTAGAAATGAACGTTTAGCCCTGGTAAAAAGACTCGGATTACAATTAAGTTGACTATCAGTTATTTACAAGTTTGTCTTAGTTCCTTCTAATGAACGTGAAATTATACAATTGTCACTTTACATACTGTTCTGGTTTGTTTAACTTTAAGTTGGCTGGCTGGAAAGAATGCAGGCGCTGCTGTCGTTCTTGAAGGGGGCTCCACAGATGCTCGTAGTTGATGGACCGTCTTGACCCTCCGAGTTGATTCTCTTGATAGGCACCCCTGGTGTATCTTCTTGGCGGCACCTTGTTCAGATGTGTTGACTCGTTGTAGATGACTGGATACAGGTTCGTATTCTTTTCAAATATATTTGAATTGTTGTTTGGTTAACTCCCTGGTAGTTGAAGTTAATATCCTTGTTGATTATTTCTTTCTTTCCAGTACGTTATTTGCATCCTTGGTTTTTCCAATATCGAAAACACAGGATTGACTTCAATGTGTGTAGTTGCACTAGCTCGCACTTTGTTTCACAGAAGTGGGATGCTTGCGAATATTTAGAACAACCTTACTGCTTGGTTGTTGTAGAAGAACTCATTTAAACACAACCTTACTGCTTGGTTGTTGTAGAAGAATGATTTAAACACAACCTTACTTGGTTGGTTTTTGCAGACGAATCCCTTTCTCATGTGAGTACTCCCTTTTATATGAATCCAATGTTTGTATGGTGGTTGTCAAGACAACCAACAAAATTCAATCAAGTCACCAACCATTCGTTCATTTCAAAAGGCAAACCCCATTGTTTCGCGATTTTATTGCCTTCTTAAAGTCTTTTGAAATTTATTTCTACTATATACAATCTTAGAATTCTAGTTTTTGACAATTAAACGCGTGTTGAAAACTTTAATAGTAGCGCGTTTGATTTTCTTAGTACAGTTCTGGTCATAAAAATATCATTTTTTATAATTTTTGATTTGCCTAACAACATACTCAATATGTGTATCTCTAATGCAACGGCGTTTACAATGGTTCTCTTAACATTTAATTACATCGTTTCTTTTTTTTCATTTCCGTTTCTTTTTACCAGACAAAAATTCATTTATATAAAAAAATAAAATTATTTAAGGGTGACTTTTGACAACCTATATTCAAACATATGGTGAAATCTTAATAATGCTCATGCCCTGTTTGTACAGGACTTGAATATGTAAAGGGCTTTTGGTTCAATATGTGTGTACCCAAAAGTTCGTTTCTTTACTGAATTAAAGTTATCTTTGACATAATAAATGACATTTCCTTTTGACGTATGTAAAAATCAAAAGATGCTATTGATCTTTTCACGGTCTTTACATTTCCATTTGCTTACAAAAACCTATGATACATCAAGTATTGATACTGAAGTATCCCTATTAATTTGCAAATTTAACAATTTTAGTCGATTTTTATTATAAATCATACTTTTGCAATGGCCATATTTGTCGACCCAAAGTAAACATTTTTATAAGTAAACCAATGAGAAGGATAAAAATGTTTTATATCTTTGTTATGTGTGATGCGAGTCTGCGCACCTTGTATGCGCATTTGACCTTAATTATATGCCCAATTCAACAATAATTATTCTAACTACAATGTACAAGGGTTCGTCCAAAAGGGTATCTTTTAAAACATGAACGAAAATCTAAATATTCATATTTTACAGATTTGACTGGTCGTGGCTAAGATACAAGACCAGTTCAATATATATACATTTTAATTATATTCATGAGTATGTAACAGTATCAACAATAGAAAAATAGATTTCTCTAAAGGATATTTAACAGGATGTTTCCAAATAAAGATAAGGATTACGATATTCTCAAGAGCTTTTTGTGAAATTCGCAACTTAGGTTCCTTTACTTTTGAATTACATTACATGTATTAACCTATTAACTTAGAAACTGTTATAAAATATTTTAATGCATACTACCTATATAAATAGTATAATTTGCAATACATATATTAAATTATATAGATAAAAGTGATAATTGTTCAACAACAATAATCTAATAATAAGTATAGTTGATCTCGACTATAAATGTGATGTTTGTGTAACATACGAATTTAAACAATACATCGGTGTATTTTATTTTAAGAAAAACAAATAGGTATAAATATTCTAAAATAAAACAAACATCAATATTACTTTCTTATACGTAGTATAAGGAAGTATTGTGATGATGAAAATTTTCGACCTCGAGATTTTTGCAGATGTCCACGTTTTGAGGTCCCCTGACACCAAAAAAGTGGTTTTTAAAAAATGTCTGTGTGTCTGTGTGTGTGTGTGTCTGTGTGTGTGTGTGTCTGTGTGTGTGTGTGTGACCACGATAGCGGTCAAACCGCTGCAGATATCAATTCCAAATTTTGTATTTACCAATATAATCTCCCTCTTGAGAACTGATTAGATTTTGAGCAAAATCGGCAGACCGGAAGTAGTAGTTTACTTCAGTGAAAAAATCGAATTTTGCAAATATTTCGTCAATTACTAAGTTTAAACAAATTTGTAAAGAATTCAAATGTACCCAAAATTAAATTTGAGAAAAATTGTTTTAATAAAGTTTTTCGAAATTCCTACCGGAAGTAGGTCTTTTACTCTTATCGAAAATCAGTTTTTTGCGAATATCTCGCAAGTCATGCTTTCTAGGCAAGTACATTAAGAGTATAAAAGTATTTAGAACATACTTTTAAATATCTTTTGTATAAAAAAAATTTCAAAATTCAGACCGGAAGTACCACTTTTACTCTTATCGAATAGCGATTTTTTGCAAATATGTCGTAAATTATGCATTCTATATATATTTATGAAGAGTACAAAAGTATTTAGAGTTGGATTTGGAATATTTTTTGTATAAATGAAATTTCAAAATTCGGACCGGAAGTACCACTTTTACTCTTATCGAATAGCGATTTTTTGCAAATATGTCGTAAATTATGCATTCTATATATATTTATAAAGAGTACAAAAGTATTTAGAGTTGGATTTGGAATATTTTTTGTATAAATGAAATTTCAAAATTCGGACCGGAAGTAACACTTTCATACGTATAAGAAAGTCGTGTGGTGGCCACACCTCATTTTTTTTACTTTCTTATACGTAGTATAAGGAAGTATTGTGATGATGAAAATTTTCGACCTCGAGATTTTTGCAGATGTCCACGTTTTGAGGTCCCCTGATACCAAAAAAGTGGTTTTTAAAAAATGTCTGTGTGTGTGTGTGTCTGTGTGTGTGTGTGTGACCACGATAGCGGTCAAACCGCTGTAGATATCAGTTCCAACTTTTGTATTTACGAATATAATCTCCCTCTTGAGAACTGATTAGATTTTGAGCAAAATCGCCAGACCGGAAGTAGTAGTTTACTTCAGTGAAAAAATCGAATTTTGCAAATATTTCGTCAATTACTAAGTTTAAACAAATTTATAAAGGATTCAAATGTACTCAAAATTAAATTTGAGAAAAATTGTATTAATAAAGTTTTTCGAAATTCCTACCGGAAGTAGGTCTTTTACTCTTATCGAAAATCAGTTTTTTGCGAATATCTCGTAAGTCATGCTTTCTAGGCAGGTACATTACGAGTATAAAAGTATTTAGAATGTACTTTTAAATATCTTTTGTATAAAAAAAATTTCAAAATTCAGACCGGAAGTACCACTTTTACTCTTATCGAATAGCGATTTTTTGCAAATATGTCGTAAATTATGCATTCTATATATATTTATGAAGAGTACAAAAGTATTTAGAGTTTGATTTGGAATATTTTTTGTATAAATGAAATTTCAAAATTCGGACCGGAAGTAACACTTTCATACGTATAAGAAAGTCGTGTGGTGGCCACACCTCATTTTTTACTTTCTTATACGTAGTATAAGGAAGTATTGTGATGATGAAAATTTTCGACCTCGAGATTTTTGCAGATGTCCACGTTTTGAGGTCCCCTGATACCAAAAAAGTGGTTTTTAAAAAATGTCTCTGTGTGTGTCTGTCTGTCTGTCTGTCTGTGTGTCTGTCTGTCTGTGTGTCTGTCTGTGACCACGATAGCGGTCAAACCGCTGGAGATATCAATTCCAAATTTTGTATTTACGTGTATAATCTCCCTCTTGAGATCTGATTAGTTTTTCAGTAAAATCGGTAGACCGGAAGTAGCAGTTTACTTCAGTATAAAAATCGAATTTTGCCAATATTTCGTCAAATACTAAGTTTATACAAATTTATAAAGAATTCATATGTACTTAAAATTAAAATTAAGAACAATTTTATTTAAAAAGTTTTTCGAAATTCGTACCGGAAGTAGGTCTTTTACTCTTATCGAAAATCGGTTTTTTGCGAATATTTCGCAAATCATGCTCTTTAGACAGGTACGTTACGGGTATATAAGTATTTAGAACATAATTTTCAATATCTTTTGTATAAAGAAAATTTCAAAATTCTGACCAGAAGTGCCACTTTTACTCTTATCGAATAGCGATTTTTTGCAAATATGTCGTAAGTTATGCATTCTATATATATTTATCAAGAGTATAAAAGTATTGAGAAAAGATTTGCTATTTTTTTTGTATATATGAA
The DNA here is from genome assembly GCA_963170755.1 of Amphimallon solstitiale. Taxonomy (NCBI): domain Eukaryota; kingdom Metazoa; phylum Arthropoda; class Insecta; order Coleoptera; family Scarabaeidae; genus Amphimallon; species Amphimallon solstitiale. The sequence continues at coordinate 49,490,222 of OY720677.1, read as the reverse complement.
ATTTCAAAATTCGGACCGGAAGTAGCACTTTTACTCTTAGCGAGTAGCACTTTTTTGATAATATCTTGCAAAGTATGCATTCTATAGAGATTTATTTTTTATTATTTTTGAATAATTTTTGTAAAAAAAATTCTTAAAATTCTATAATTTGAAACGCTCATACGTATAAGAAAGTCGTGTGGTGGCCACACCTCATTTTTTTGTAAAATCTAAAGCTTCATTTCTAATCACTTCGCCCGGTGACACGAAGGTCAGCACGCGTGCTAGGAGCATAGTAGTAATATGCAACCATTTCTAATGTCACGTTACCAAAGTGTGTCCAAGCGCGCCCGTGCTGCTCACGGCACGATAGCTTGCAAGGTCCAAGCTTTCGTGTTGCGTGCCGCTAGTGGATCATGCGTATTAACGCTTGTCTACATTCCCTAAACATAACCTTTTTAAAGTCACTACTCACTGTCACTAAACAAAAGTTTTACTTTTCCATGTTGTTGCTGTTGGATCAGTCTGTCAGCTGTGAAATTTTGTTTATTTGTCGGTTTTATTCTGGTGATTCTGCTACACAGTTGTTACGTTAAATAATAATGTCAGAAAACGAGGATAATTGTGTGTTGTTAGGAAGTATAGCATGTTTATTGCAAATAAAAAAAATATATTTGCCAATTATAAAAAAAAGAAAACCGAAAAGATACGGCATTCACCCGATCTTTCAGCTAAGAAAAAGTCAGGGGTTTTACAAGAATTTAATTGATGAAATGCGCTTACATGATCCCTACATGTTTTACAATTTTACTCGTATGTCCCCAGCATCGTTCGACAAATTATTGTCCTTGGTGGGCCCACATATTCAAAAAAAATCTTTACGAGAACCCATTTCACCAGGGTGCAGGTAATTATTTCATCAGATTACTTTACAGAGTAATATATGATATCTTCAACTTGCAGATTAGCCATAACTCTCAGATTTTTGGCAACTGGAGATTCATACCCAAGTTTATCATATTCATTTCGAGTTGGAATCACCACTGTTTGTAACGTTGTGTGAGAAACTTGCAAGATATTGTGGGATGTTTTGGCTCCAGTGGTACTGCCTGTTCCTTCAGAGGAAATTCTGTTGAAAAATGCAGAAAATTTTGCTAAAAAATGGTCACTTCCCAATTGTGTTGGTGCAATTGATGGGAAGCATGTCAATATTCAAGCACCAAAGAATTCAGGCTCGTCATACTTCAATTATAAAAAAAATCACAGCATAATACTGTTCGGCGTGTGTGATGCAAATTATTTTTTCAACTATGTGGATATTGGAGCCTATGGTTCCCAGAGTGATAGTGGTGTTTTAAATCAATCACATTTTGGACAAAAACTTCTGAAAGATGAGCTTAATTTGCCAAGTGCAAGATCAATGCCATATGCTCCTGATAATGTAGAAATCCCATTTTATTTTGTGGGAGATGAAGCATTCCCGCTACGTACCAATTTAATGCGTCCATACAGCAAAAGCAGGACAGGTATCATGCCTGAATGTGAACGAATTTTCAATTATCGTCTGTCTAGGGCAAGGAGGGTAATTGAGAATGTTTTTGGCATATTAGTTGCAAGATTTCGAATATTCCATCGAACTATTAATGCTTCTCCATCAACAGGTGATGATATAATAAAAGCTTCCGTGTGTTTACACAATTATATCAGGAAGGAAAACAACGAAATGTATTTTCGCAGTGGAGATGTTGATGGTGTTTTTATACCAGGGTCATGGAGAAATGAAATTCCACAGGATGGAGCAGCTCTGAATAATTTACAATTAAGACTAGGTGCAAGAAATGCCGCACACACTGCTCTATTAATGAGAGACTATCTGAAAGAATATGTATGTAGTTCAGGGGCCTGTCTTGCTCCATGGCAGTGGGAGATAATCAATAAAACTAATGATTGAAATTTCAGATGTATTTTGATAAAAAATATTAAAACAATAAAGAATTTTGGTATGAGTTTATACTTTTATATTATAAAATTGAAACAAAAGAAATACAAGTCTTATCCAACTATTTGAACTGAAAAAGAAAACAATACTACTACTAAACATTTAAATATAAAATCTTCTATAAAATATGGAAAACTTTGATCTATTACACTAGTTGCAAAATTCATTATTCCTTCCTCAAGCGTTTCTTAAAATGAATAATCTCTAAATTAATATTTTCCATGAGTTCATCGGCATCTTTTTTATCCATGTCTTTCAACTCACAGCCAAGGTATTTAGAAAACTGTTCATATTTGTCATTGGATCTGCAACTTATATTATTTATTGCTGTTGACACATCTTTTAAAAGGGAGTCAACATTATTGACATTTTCACTTCGTCGTTTTTTGCCTAGCCTACCATTTTCTTCTGAATGCGGAAGCTGGCTTGAACTAAGGGAGCTTCTAGCAGGGGATTCTACTACTTCACTATATGAGGTAAAATGGTAATTATGTTCCACATTTACTACTTCAGGTTCTACAGGTTCGAGTGAATTATCAAGTTCACTTATGTCTTCAGTTATTATTTCTTGTGATGATACATCTTCGGTAGAGAAACTATAATTACTTGATGTGGTTCTAGGAGTTTCGTGCTTGTACATGAATTTGAAGAAACTCATCAAACCCCATGTTGGTCTGGCATTTGCTGGAGCTCCACTTCGACGGAATTTTTCTTCAATCGCCAACTCTCTACGGTATTTTTCTTTTAATGCTTTGAATCTCGACTTCACAATTGTTACTAAAATTATTTATAACATTGGTTTATACTTTGTGCTTACGAAAATACTTTTCTTACCGTCCACATCCAGCGATTTAGCTACCGACTGCCAGCAGTTTTCTTTTTGTAGTACGGATTTGTACCCAGGACACGTCTTATCATATAGCGGTTGGTAATTTGAGATGCATTGAAGCAAAAACTCGTCCTTTATTGCCCTTGCCATTGTATGTACGTATTTATGAAAAATAAGGAACAACAAATGATGTAAACAATAACAGCTGTTCTTTGCTTGTTGTAGTGCGCATGCGCTTAAGGTGGACGTGGGCTGCCATTAGAAATGAATGGTATTGGCACAGTATAAACCTTCCCAGTAGTTGCACTCCCAAAATTTATTGAGACCAAGTTGTTCCTTGCGCATTGTAATGCGCAGTGTCGCAGTGACGGTAAGAAACAGAATTAGACTTGTTTTAATAGTTTGTTTGTCAACAGATCTTAGTACCAGGGTTGCGATATTTAGGGAAATTTCCCTAGATCTACGGAATTTTATGTTCGTTTAGGGAAAAAGGGAATTTTAATATAAATAGGTCAAAATCTAGGGAAAATTTAATACAACCGTCTGTATTTAAGCTACCTATATTGTATCACAATTCATTTTAAAAAGTTTTAAACTTAAACCACAGATAAGGGAGATTACAGATAGCCGGTGTAATGGCTATTATTGGCAACACATTTTGGAGACGACCGCTAGAACCTAGCGGTCGTCTCTAAAATGTGTTGCCAATAATAGCCATTACATCGGCTATCTGTAATCTCCCTTATCTGTGCTTAAACCACTGATTACATATTTTTTTAAATAGTAGTCCGCCATCTTATGGCTAGTAGGAAATTCAAAGGTTAATAACGCGATAACATCTATACACATTCCGAACCGGTGCTCTACCGATTTTAAATTTTAAGCACGTTTGCAAATCGATCAAATTACTACAATATAATAAAATAAGGTAAATCCCTTGGAAAAAGTCCCTGCTCTGAAGTATAACTATAACAGCTTGTGCTGTTTTTTATTTTTCACATTTTAATTCAAGCTTTCGAGAAGTAAATGTGAATGAATTTTTTAATTCACTAATAAGTTTAGTTTTATCTGTACAGCTTAGTTATATCTATTTAATGTAAGTATATGTAGATACAAAATTACTTTTGTTTTATTAACGAGGTTTAGTTTATCTGATTCTTACTTAAAGTGTTCGGTTGTTTCTCATTTATTAATGAATTTTTTTGAATGAAAAATAGATAACGAGATTCGATTGATGTGTTAAAAATTGAGTTTTTAATAGTGTTTGTAGAAACAAAAAAACAATGCTTTCATTCAGCAGGCGGATCGGGAACCGATCCCGCTCCAACCGTTCACTTGACAACAGTTGAGTGTTCGCTGGACAGGACCACTCACCTTTATGTCATCGTCTGTCGTCAGGTACTTTTCATTGCTGCCATATGTTAAAATTATAGAGATTAAACCGAATAAACAATAATAATAAATTGTTTTTCTGCATTAAGGTTTGACGTAGTTTTTAGTGGAAGGACTGGTTTTTCCAACCCCGAATAAAATACTGAGTGAACTCCAATATTATAATACATTTAATACTGCACAATAACTTTAATTTGCTGTATCTTACTTTTCTAGTAACTTTCTTCAGAAGTATATTAGGTTGGTCTTGGAATGAATCAATAGCGCATGCGTACAGAATACGCTCACTAAGTGAGCATAGAATTTTTCCGCTCACAAAAATGGCGACCGCTCCTGAACATGTTCACAGTGAGCGCTCGTCTACTTGACATGATCACTGAACAGTTGCGCAACTGTTGTGTCTGCTGAATGAAAGCATTATACACTTCGGGGAAATCTAGGGACATTTTGACTAGAAATCTAGGGAAATAAAAAAAAATCCGATCGCAACCCTGCTTAGTACGTGCTTTTGAAAATAACCAATCGTTTTTAAAGTAAATTAGGTTTTTGTGGATAATTGCAAAAGATTTATTTGATTTAGTGTGTTAAATTAATCGAGTACAATGAGTATAAAGTGTTGTGTACCGCAGTGTAAAAGTGTGTATTCAAAGGACATAAAAGACATCAGTTTTTTTAATATTCCATCTGAGGAAATAAGGTAAGCGTAAAATTCAAATAAATATTCAGATATACATGCACATAAGTACGACATAAAGGATTATAGAATTTATAAAAAGTTATTGTAAAATATAAAAAAATATTGACGTAAATTATTAATGGTTAAAATTGCTACATCATTCAAGCATACTTGTACATAATAATAGTTGCATATGATTAATAATTTTTTCTGCACTAGGCGTAAGGAGTGGATTGCTCGAATTGGAGAAACAAGTTCTGTAAAGAAAAATGCCAAAGTCTGTAGCATTCATTTTGAAAACTTACTTCAAAAATGTAATGAAAAACAGGCTAGAAATTACTGCAGTGCCCACTTTATTTCTTACAGGTAAGCCCTAGGATAGATAAACTTATAAAATCAACTGTTTATTTTTTGAAATTAATCTTTTCTTAATAAAAAACTCTTTTAAATGATGATTATATCAAATTAATCACAAATATATTGATTGCAACTAGCTTTGGTAATAACAGTTTTTGATGTTTTATGTGATATCATTAAATTATATTTCTTATGTTTAGCTAACATTTATGTGCAAACACCGCAAAGCCTGTCAGCTACAAGTCCCAGGAAGAGCAAATTAAAAAGTGAGATTCGGTTCGGTTAATCTGTTTAAAATGCAGCTGAAATTATCAAGTAAAAGGGCTCATGGTTTCAGATATACAAATGAATTTAAACAGTTTGTGTTAACTATATATTTTCTCAGCCCTAAAGTTTATAGATTTTTATCTGATATTCTCCATTTGCCATCAAAAGCAACTTTATGCAGATTAACCAGTAAATGGAACATAACAGTGGGGTTGAATGACTTTCTTTTTATGGTAATAGGAAGAAGAGTTGAAATGATGAGTGAAGAAGCGAGGCATTGTGTGCTGTGTATTGACGAAATGTCATTAAAGAAATTTCTTTTTTATAATAGATCTAAAGATGAAATAATAGGCTTTCATGAAACTACTACAAAAACATATAGTCCAGCTAATAATGCATTGGTTTTGATGGCCAGAGGTGCTTATTCAAATTGGAAACAGCCACTGGCTTACTTTTTTATAAATAATTCTTGTAAGGTAAACGATTTAAATGCTATAATCTTTAATACGATTGAAAGATTATTTCTAATTAATTTAAATGTACTAGCATGCATATCTGATCAAGGAACAAATTTTTTAAAACTTTCCAAAGAAATTGGGGTATCTGCTACAATACCTTATTTCCAAGTAAATAATAAAAAAAATTTCTATATATTTGATATACCACATCTTTTAAAGTCTACAAGAAATAACATATTTACACATAAATTTGTAATAAAAGAAGGAATAACAAATAAGTGTTATATTAGTGAATTTTATAACAAAGACAAGCAACAATCTTTTCGGCAAGCCCCTCGTTTATCAGATATGCATCTAGAACCTAATAACTTCCAAAAAATTAAAGTAAAGCTGGCTGCACAAGTTTTAAGTGCATCAGTTGCTGCTGGTTTAAATACTTATATAGCTCTTAATTTTTTCCCACAAACAGCAATGGCAACTGCAACTTTTATATCCAAAATGGATGATTTATTTGATGTACTGAATTCACAATCATTTAAGAGCAGCAAGGTATTAAATAGACCTTTTTCCGGAACTGAAAGCCAGCTTAAAGTTCTAAATGACATGTTGGACCTTTTCAAGAATTTAATCGTGTTAAATGTGAATAATGATGATGTTACACAGACCTTACATTTTATTAATGGTTGGATAATTTCAATTTCTTCTGTTATGGCAATATGGGATATTACTAAAAATAAAGGTATAAAATATTTGTGTACCAGAAGACTCAATCAAGATGCAATTGAAAATTTCTTTGGGACTGTTCGACAACAGGGAGGAAACTCTACTAATCCGACATGTATACAGTTTTCTCGAGCATATGTTTATACTGTGGTATTGGTGTGTGACACAGTGTGTCAGCACGTACCACACTTGCCCAATTACCTGCTTACACGCGAAGTGATTAGAAATGTAGCGTAACGAATAATGAGCAAGTTTTAGAGTTTACAAACCATATACTGTGAGGACGCCCAGGTTAGAATAAATTCATTTAAAATTTTTGATTTTGTTTTATGGAAAAACGCTCGGATAGGTCGATTTTTATTTTTAGCTGCGGTTTTTCTGATGGTAAATTGATGTACAAAGGCTGGTCCAAAAATAAGTTACGACCATCAATTTTCGTTTTCAAACGGGAACATATATTTTTTATTTAATTTGTTAATTCTGCATCGAATTCTAAGTATGTTTCATGTACCATGTCCTATACCCAAACTCAACAGTTATCGAGAAATTTACAATTGAACATATCAATAACTGCAGTTATTGATTATTATAAAAATCAACCTATCCGAGCGTTTTTCCATAAAACAAAACCAAAAATTTTAATGAATTTATTCCAACCCGTGCGTAATCACTGTATAAGTAGAATAATAGGCAATTGTTTATTTAGATAAGACAACTTTAATGCCCGTTTGCACCGCTTTGTTAAGTCGCGATTAATTCTTAACTCGGTCTTAAAGTCTTGCACCGCTTACTAAGTCTGACTTAAATTACTTTAAGTGAGGATTAAATTAAGTCTAGATATTTCCGGACTTAAAGCAAGATTAACCTATATTTGTTTCTGAAAAGTGATTGACATCGATTGCAACTCGTTTTAAAACCCGATCGTGTTAAAATGAATGTTGAATGGGACGATTTATTCGATGATGACTTTGATATTTTGGAAATTATAGATTTTGGCTTTCCAAGACGTATCTATGATAGAACGGATGATTTTAATAATTTAGATATCTTTCGTTTTTCACCGATATAGACTGACTAAGCCAACGGTATTGAATTTATTGGCACAATTAGAAAATGATTTAGAGTTTACAAACGATATACTGTGAGGACGCGCGGGTTGGAATAAATTCATTTAAAATTTTTGATTTTGTTTTATGGAAAAACGCTCGGATAGGTAGATTTTTATTTTTAGCTGCGGTTTTTCTGATGGTAAATTGATGTACAAATGCTGGTCCAAAAATAAGTTACGACCATCAATTTTCTTTTTCAAACGGGAACATATATTTTTTATTTAATTTGCTAATTCTGCATCAAATTCTAAGTATGTTTCATGTACCATGTCCTATACCCAAACTCAACAGTTATCGAGAAATTTACAATTGAACATATCAATAACTGCAGTTATTGATTATTATAAAAATCAACCTATCCGAGCGTTTTTCCATAAAACAAAACCAAAAATTTTAAATGAATTTATTCCAACCCGTGCGTCCTCACTGTATAAGTAGAAGAATAGGAAATTGTTTATTTAGATAAGACAACTTTAATTCTGTTTTAGAGATCAATGCGTCTCCCCAATAACACAACTTCTAACATGCCTTTGGTTTTATGCAAGCGGCAACTAGCCACACAACTAATGTAACTTCTTACAGATAGAAAACATGTAAAAATCAAATTTTACTAAATTTGGACATAGTTGCCATATCGATTCTAGTTTTATAGTAATCCGTGCTTAATTCTTACGATGCAAACCACCGACACTTAAGACGAGCTTAAATAATAAGTCGGGCTTAACTAATCCAGACTTAACATGACAAACGGTGCAAACGGGCATTATTCTGTTTTAGAAATCAATCCGTCTCCCCAATAACACAACTTCTAACATGCCTTTGATTTTATGCAAGCGGCAACCAGCCACACAACTAGCACATAAATGTAACTTCTTACAGTTAGAAAACATGTAAAAATAAAATTTTACTAAATTTGGACATAGTTGCCATATCGATTCTAGTTTTATAGTAATCCGTGCTTAACTCTTACGATGCAAACCACCGACACTTAAGACGAGCTTAAATAATAAGTCGGGCTTAACTAATCCAGACTTAACATGACAAACGGTGCAAACGGGCATAACTGTTATGCCTATTTAAATCTTTGTTCACGATCGCTAATTATATTTAGCATTTGACAACGCTGTCAACCTCAAGATACATACAACTGTGCATCAAGGTCATTGCTGGCGCCCCAATTGTTAACCATTGCCAAAAATTACTATAAATTAAAATGTTCAAAAGTACAAAAACACAAGTAAAACAAATAAAATACAAATAAACACAAACAAATCCAACTTCAACAGAAAAGTAAAATGGAAGCATTAGCCGAACAATTGATAAAGATGTAAATCTTTGTTAAATGTGAGCATAGAGACATCTAGAGTTACTTTCATTAACTTGCAGATTTGTTGTCTTTGTCTTGCAACGTAAAATCAGCTCTGTAATGTAAGATACTACTACCCCATGCTAGGGATGGGACATCGGTCCGTAAACATCGATATCAAACATCGATGTTAACATCGTTGATCAATATCGATGGTTGCAAAATATCGACTACCAAACATCCATAATTTTATTTATAGATTTATTTTTTGGCAGTTTAACAAAACTTTAATTAATTTACGTCCTTTAAAAAATGATATAAAAGATATCACTATTCATAAAATTAATGAAAGAACCGTGGCTCATATATATACATTTATAATATATAGTTAACGTTAGAAACTAGGTACTAAAAAAAAAACTATATAAAAAACAATATGCAATTACGCATGAAACAACCACATGACATAAATCGTTTGATACTTAAAAAATATATAATTTACGTGTATCAAAACTTTTAAGAGGACGATTTCTATTTGGGATTTTATAGTCTCGCATTTTTTTTGACTACGCTGGCAAATACCGAGATACATATGGATATGGTTTTATTTTCTAATGTGTCATCTCGCATCTATACGTGTATGATTGTACGCACTAGGGAATTCCCCGAAGAGGTATACATCGGTAGTGTCTATCTCCCTTCTTTTTCTATGAAAATACGTTTACCTCCTTCACTCATTCTGCCTGCATACATAATTTAACTCTTATTTTGCACATTAAAAGTACTATAAATTTAGGTATTTAATTATATATTATTTAAATATTTATACTGAGTAATATTTAAAAGAGCCTAAAAAGAAATATTCTAATTTATATGGTATACCACTGTGAAATTACTTCTTTTATTCGTAAAATACTGTGGCGAGAGTGGCTATGTCTGACCATAATGTTTGAATTCTTTTGACAGCTGCCTTATTTATTACGCATAATGCTTGTATTGAGGCTGTATTTGTCAACAGAGGACGCTGTTTTATTTTTGTGATTAGTGCTAATTACTGCTAATTCATTTTGTCAAGCTAAAAGTTCGATGTTCACTATATTTCTTCTAACATCGATAGTTTATCGATAATTCTAAATTGCAAACATCGATGCAAAAACATCGAACATCGATCCTAAAATATCGATGTTCAATGAACATCGATGTTTATCGCCCATCCCTACCCCATGCCCATAACAAAAGATATCTACTCATGTTTATACTCATGGTACAAATATATAAGGTATGTTCTAGCGCAGCTTCCTTTGACGTCATTTGCACACAGCTACGTCATTACCACTGATATTAAGAAAAGAACGGTCACTTTTGAATAACCAGAGATGTAATAGTATATAGATTGCTATATAAAAAATAATAAACAAAATACATAGCAGAGTTGTTTACGAATGTGTAACTAAAATAAAATTTCTTTACAGATTACTTGTTTAAAAACTCATAAAGCAAAATAATAAGACTGTATTAATGAAAAAGCTCCCACTGGATATTATGTGACACTTTGGTTTACGAAACCTGTTTTATGTCGTTTGATAATACAATTTGTAATTACTTTACTGACAAAGTAATTTATCACAAAAATAAATTTGACTTGAAAATGTGCATTTTTTCTAGTATATTGCTTTAAATTACTGATACCAATGAATATTGCAAAAGTTGAAAGTATAATAGTAAGAAAACTTGGTTTAATATTGGATTTTTATTTATTAATTCTTAATTTACAGGTAATAAATAAAACAACAGATATGGTTATTTTTTTTATTGGTAAATTTTATTTTTTTTTTTGGAATTTTCTTTTTAGTTGATAGCTATTTTTATTCATCTCTTTTATACGTATGTAAGTTCGTACTCTAATATATGATTCTACAACTTCTTGTGGCAAGTCCGTCTTTATATTTTTTGCCAATCGCTTTAGTATTTTTATTGAATTTTTAAGAAAAAAATTAAAAAGTTATTCAATGTCTTCTGCCATTTTTTTCATCATAGCACTAGGTTGACGCAGACACCCTCCAGAAATTAATGCAATCCAATTGCTTTCTGGTGTTTCAATTTGTGTATTATCATCTAATGAATATTAACAGCTGTTTTATGAAGTATTCGGGAAGATTTTACTGGATACATATATTTCTCTTTCATCTGTCAATTATTTAAGTAGCAGTTCTCATATGCATCTCTTGCAAAATGAAGCGAACATATAAAATCTATAAATAATAACATCATTAAAAGGTATACAAATACATCCAAATGCAAAACTTACGATTTCTTGTGTTTTGTATCCTTGTACCACAGGCCTGTATCCACTGCTGAGATAGGTTTTGATCTTTAGGAAAACGAAAATATCTAATATTCCTTCCTCGAGTGTTTTCTGACCTGCTTTTGCAGTTCAAGACAGCAGATTACCATATTAGATGAGGTAAAGGTAGAGGCAAATGTATTGCTTTATAATACAATGTTTAATAAACTTCTAAGTTCTAAATAAATCAAATTAAAAGTCTTTGGCTTAACAAAAATATTTACAAATCTTAATAACTACACTAAATACATGAAATAATAACTATAATTACACAAAATACGATATAATCGGATATAACTTCTTGGAAATATAAATATAAACAAAACACAAACTATAAGCATATGATGGATGACGCAACATTGATGACGTAGGTGTGTGCAGCGCAGAAATAGACGAATTTTAGTCAAAGTTGTAGCATACCTAGGGATGGCAAAAAAAGATCACAATACGATACATCGGATCATCGATATATCGGAAACTAAACATCGATGCTTACGATACATCGAAAACTAAACATCGATGTTTCCGATATATCGAAAAAAACATCGTTGTTTTCTATTAGGATAAGGGTTTTGATTTGAGCGTAAAAAATAAATAAGAAAATAATAACTTTGTTAATAACACTGTATAAGACACATCATTAACTAATAATAAGATATATGTGTATATATATATCACATATTCTAAAATATTTTGCGATTTGAAAAGTACCCTAAACTTATAAACTATATTTATTCCAATCATCGTCAGGAAGGCTATTCAGGAAAAGTAATTTTGGTAAGAGTTTACCAGAGAGACGATTTCTTGATTGTGATATTGTAGCTCCAGCTTTGGAAAACAATCTTTCAGAAGGTACAGATGTACATACAATAGAGATATATTTTCTAGCTACACTGTAGAGGTTTGGATAAATAGACTTTATCTCCTCCCATACTTCTAATGGATTATCTTTAAGAGAAGACAAAGGTGCCGATACATACATTTGTACTTCAGTGGTTAAAGCATCTTTATTTAACTTGGTTTGTTTGAATTTCCCTTGTTGTTTCTGAGTAAGAGTTCTGTGAAAATCCCATATATCGATAACTTTGGATTTTGGTGATGCACTAGTCTCAGATTCTGAAGATGAACATTCACAGTCAGTAGCAGTTAATTGTTCTAAAACTAGGTCATTTACTTTGCGTAAAGTTTTTGAAGAAGCTATAGGATTATTGAAATGGGCAATTTTGAAACGTGGATCCAAGAAAGTACCCATCGCTAGCAAACTGTTCAGTTCTCGTGTACCAAAACGTTTGTCTATTTCTGCAAGTAATGCTTTCTTTAATGAAATTGCCAATGGAAATTTTACTTCAGCTGATAAAATATTTTTAATTGTGCAATTTATGAGTGGTAAAACAATACTGATCGTCACATATTGGTCACCAGATCTCTCAACTGTTAATTTTTCCATAATTTGCAGAAGGCTCACAGCTTCTTTCAATAACTCTACCTCAGCAGCATGTAGCATAGGTGGTGAGTTTGGCCTATTTAACAATATATTATTCACTATTGTAATAAGTTCAATAAAACGTTCACACATATAATACGTGGAATTCCAACGAGTTGCTATGTCTAATATTAACTTTTTCATTTTGCCTTCAGGAATTCCTTGTTTTCCTTGTTCTTTGCGTAAATCATCTGATGCATTAGTGCTTGCTTTAACAAATTTTACAATATTTCGTACTTTAGTTATTAGTTCATTAATTCCTGAGTGTTTTATTACATTTTGTACTGTTAAATTTAATGTATGTGCAAAGCAACTTCATCCCAAATGAGTTTTCAATTGCATTTAACATTTTAGCATCATTATCGGTGATAATAGCTACTACATTATCTTTTTCTATTTTCCAGGTTTTTAAAGCATTGTTTAATGTATCGCTGATATATGCACCTGTATGTGACTCTGATAGTTCTATAACATCTAGCCAACTTGACAATAAGTGACATCCTTCTAAAAAGTGTACTGTAATACCTAGAAAACTCTTCATTTGCATGGTTTCTGTCCATATATCAGATGTGATTGTTAAACTAATAATTTTAGATAACTTATCTTTATATGCACTTGAAATTACCTCATACTTATCAATAATAATTTTTTTAATAGTATTCCTTGAAGGAATTTTGTACATTGGACTGATTTCTCTCAGTAATTTTTGAAAGCCGATACCTTCCACTGTACTAAATGGCATGTTATCTTTGCATATGAAGTAAATCATTGCGTTAGTTATTCTACTATGCTTGGATCCACCTTCTTCAAATTGAGCCATAGCCTTGAATGAGTCACATATTTTGGGTTGGCAAAATGAAGTCGATCCAGTCTGCTAAAACATAAAATTATAAGCTGCTTTTAATGAAATTAAGTATGTAACCTACTGTTTCGTCAAGTACACCAGCTTGATTTTGAACAATATTTTCATCTTTACTTGTTGATGGCATCAGCATAGACATCAGTTGTACATCCGTACTCTTCTTTTTTGCACAGGGTTCCTATATTATAATAAATACAAAATATTTAGCATTGAATCTTCTTCGATAAATAGAAAACATACCCCAGTGTCATGGCGTTTCTGCTCACTTTGTTTCTTATGTATACTTAAATGTCCTTTTAAATTTGAAGTGTTTCCACTAGTTTTTATTATTTTTGTACAATATTTGCATTTTGCAGTATTGGCGTTTATTTTAGAAAAATATTTCCAAACGTCGCTTTTTAGTTTAAATGACATTTTTACACTACTACGCTACAGAAAAACTATTTAGAGAAAACCACATAGAAAACTAAGCACGAAAACCGAACTGATAATTAATATTAAAATAATCTTTTGTCTGCATAAAGAAACAAAGGTTTACTAGTTTACTATTTCACACACATATATATATCGGGGATTTACTTACCTTTATATATAAAAATTTCAATCACATACAGAAAACTGGAGAAACAAATAGTTTAAAGAAAACATCTTTAGCTTTAATAGAGTCAAACCAATGGTTAAGCTATCCGCCACAAGATAACAGCACTAAATAAGAAACATTTAAAAAGAAAATATAGCCTTCCGTACATTTTGCGATACCTCGAAATTTAATCGATGTATCGATGCATTATAGGCTGTAGCCATCGATGTTAAAAATCGATGTTTTGGTTTCAATACATCGATATTCTAAAAACATCGATGGATCGTTGCCATCCCTAAGCATACCTTATATATTTGTACCACGGGGTGGAAAGCTAAATGGGAAAAGTAGTGCAAAGTATTTTGGGCGGGAAGAAACATCTACTAAGTACACGAGATGTCACTAGTGAGCCAAAATATCGGTAAATATTGTATCTACATTTTCAATAAGGTGACTTCTTATATTCTATTGGTGCGCTTTAGTCGGACAATTTTTATTTTACCTTGTTTATGTTCAGTTCGTTCAGTGTTTGCTTTGCTTATTTATTTGTTACTTGTGTTATTTTTGTGAATTTACATTATAATTTACTTGAATAAACTTTTAAAGTAGTTGTAGTTATTAGTTTTGTAGTGCTGTAGGTTTTATTAAAGTTATTTGACAATGGTTTTTTGTTGTTGTGTACCGGAATGCCGGAATACAAACAAAACCTATAAAATGCATATATTCCCAAAGAATGCTAATGTAAGTTCAATATGTTTAATTTAGATACAAAATGTTCAGAATACTAAATTAGAAGGCAAACATCAAGACGAAGTGAGGAGAAATTATAGAGTCTGTGATATTCATTTCTTAGACGAAGACAGACTTTATGGTCGATGGGGAGCTAATATAAGGGCAGATAGCATACCTGCTTTGTATTTACCACAAAAACCATCAAGTAAGTATTATAAAAATGCATTACATGTAGCTATATGTATTTTAACAAATTGCTACAAAGACATTATCTAATTTTTTTCTATTGCTTTAAGTATTCCTAGAACGTCTGCTGAAAGTAGTACATCAATGCAGCCATTTGCTGAAACTAGAGGTAATTTAAAAATTAGAAAAATAATTAAAATTAGAGTAATACATAATTCCACTTTAGATGTACCTGTTAAGGAAAGGACTATATTAGAAGAGTCTATGACCGTGACCCCTTCAACGACATTACAGAAACAAGCTAGTGAGTAATTTAAATAAGCTTTCGACAATAATTATTAGTTAATACTTGCTTATTTAAAATTCTAGGTATGTCAACAGCAGTAGCTATAGAGAAGTCTTCTTTTCCCATATTAAAGAAGCGGAAACACTCCGGTAAGTAAATAAATATTTAACATATTCATACTAATTGACACAGATATTTTATAGCACTATCAAGCAGGTCTGCAATTTTAAAGGATATTGGTGTAAGATCGTCAGCTCAGTTATCACCAAAGGCAACAAAACTATATAGAATTGCGGCCACACTAAGAAAGTGTGCAAAAAGATTATTTGCAAAACATACATATTACAAGAAAAGGCTACAGATGGCAAAACTGTTTGCATCTTCTCCAGACTATATACGTATGCAGTTGAATCCAGTTGCTTACAATTTTGTTTGTTCACACATTAAATTGCAAAAAGTAATAAACTTGTAATTAAGAACTAATGTGTGTAGTATTCTTTTTATGTTAATAAAACTTGTATATGCTTATCGTTATCTTTTCATTATTATACTATTCCTACACTAAACATAAATGTATGTGATTTTATCTAGCATTCGTACGCTTTATAAAATCACATACATATATGTACTCTACTTTTATAAAAATTTAAAATAATCCTAAATATGTGTATGTAATTATGTACTAAAGACACCAGACGGCGCTGCATACTTTGAACATTTCAAATACATTTACGTTTCCAATCTATCAGTATACATTATCTATGATTTGTACCATGTTTATACTCCTGCCAACACCCACGCCGTTCGGAATTTCAGAAACCTAAAAATTAGATATCTTTCAGAAAGCAGGCACGGCGTTGGTTCGTAGGTAAATTATAGACATTTCTATATGGGCAATTATTTGTACAAATTCCGAAATCTGCTTGGGATATCTATTGATGCATCTACACACAGGATAATAGGGAACCTCACAATAAGACGCCGCCAGTGTCTAATTCGTTGATGGTCGATAAATCGGTTGCGTGAGTACGAGTAGTGTTTTTACTTCCTTTTTCGTTTTTTGTTTATATTTAACGTTTAAATTTACAGATAACAGATTTATAGTACTCTATAATCTAAGTAGTGAATGCAGATGACGTATTTCAATATTCTTCAGGGAATATTTCTTATATAGAAGAAGTTTATGAGAATATTTGTTTATATATGACAACATTCTGATTTCTGAAAATACTATAACTGCTATAAGCAATGATATATTAAGGAACTAAGTTTAGGCAACAACATGAGAGTGCAAGGTATCCATCGGCTTTGGATCTTATGAAGATGAAAATACACCTTTTGAAGTGTATAGTACTGACATGAATAATATTGTTGAAGTGGACACATTATATATAATATAATATAAGAACAGAAGTTGATATTGGATTGTTATGTAAGTATTAACTATAGAACTGTTATATCTAGACAGCACAGAAAGCGAATTATTAATACAGATGACAAGGGATGTAGATTGATGTTTTGTCTACAATTTGCTGATTGAAAGGTGATTGTTGACAAAACATCGTAATGTGCTTATTATTGTATATAATTGATTTATAGAATTTTCTGGTAATTTCATATAAACTTTGTAATAACATCCATCTTCAAAATAAATAGTTTGCTTTAAGGAATTTGTAAGAGGAGTCAGATACATATATATATATATATATGCTATAGTTTTTTATTATTATATATACTTTTAATTACATCAGTAAACAATAAAATTTCTAAGTGCAAATATGTAGTTGCTGTCTTCTTCATTAGCAATATGTGTTAAATTTGAGAAATAATGTTGCAATAGTACAGAATTGTTTTAATCATTGTATATACTCAATTTTCTTTCTCGTAATTGGCAGGCGATTGTTGATTTTAAATCAAGCATTATAAATTCACCAGAAAGAAAGCTTTTATCACATGACATTTTATTTTGGGCTGGAATAACTACTGCTGAGGTGATATAACTATTGTAAGATTCTCTGTATTTTATAGATCTCCGCATTTCTATGTCAATAAATATCTCTTTTATTGACCTGCTCTTGAAAGGGAGACTTTGCTATGAACCGTTTTTGAATTTGAAATGTCACATTAATCCTCTTAAGTCATTGAGTTTCATCTGCACTGAAGTGGAGTAATTGAAGAACAGAAGTTTTTGTTTTGTCCATACCACGAATCACAAAATATGTGTAATTCTTAACTTCCTTGTTAAGATGTTAAACAGATAGTGGAAAAGCATCGAACAAACCTCTGCTGTTATCTGCTGTTTTTTACCAGCAGTTTGTGTGTAGCTATAGAATAAGCCATTTCCAGCAGAGAATTTGTGAATATTAAAGGAATGAAAGGATAGTTGTCAATAAACATAATTGTTGTAATACTTGGCAATGGTAATTTTTTTTTTTGAAATTTAAATGCAATAGCTTTTGTTTTCTTATTTTTTTGGGCGATTTGGCAACGGCCTGGATTTTTGGTGTGTAAATTATATCTGCTTGTCGAAGATGTAATTCATGTTCTATTTTCAACTGCCTTAGTTATTTGCTTTTTGTAGGCTCTTTCTCCATACTAGCCTTTTTTAACTTTAATTCATCACAGGTACTGCATGTACCTGTCCTTGGATACTCAAAAGTAATATTGAAATAAGTTTCAACATTTTATCTGTAAGTTTCATGAGGTACATAGTATAAGTTTTCTTCATTTAAGGTGTTCTGGCAAGTAGGTTTTTTGAATCATGGAAACTATTTGCCCCGAAATGATTTTATGTGGTCACAAATGGCATCATGTAGGGTTGACATCTCTAAAATTCAAAAACCGGGACAAGGTTACTTAAACATGCAGACAAAATCCGGACCAGAAAGATTTTTAAAAAAATCATTTAGAATATAGTTTTTTTAATATTATATTTTATGTGGAAACTAAAAAAAGAAGCATACCTTCCTTAAAACAAAATATTGACTCTCAAGAAAGATAAAAATTAATGATTACTATAAAATATGTCAACATAGCATAAATCTTTAATCTACAAATATTTAAGTGAAGACTGGACTTCTGTTAACAGTTTTGACTGCCCTGGCTGTAACAAACCATAAAACTCCAAACTAGTGTAATTAAAGTTAAACTTTGTAAAAAGTGTTTTACAGTTTGAAGTTGCAGTCTATTTCGTTATTTGGTCCACTGAGCTTGGTGCATTTTCAAGCAATATTTCAAGAAATATGCAGTTTAAATTTGTGAAAATCCCCTGTACCGTTTTTTCAGAAATCATTAATTACCCAAAGAGTACAGCATTGATTACCTTACATATAGTATGAATATATTCAAATTTATATATTTGTTATTGTTGCAAGTACATTTCTAAATGCAATTGAAATATATGACGACTATCATTCCCAATTCATTTATGGATTTTGTGTTTTTATTTAGATGTGTATTATCATTATAAAAATAAATATGTATTAATAACAGTTTTCTATATTATTCAATGCAATTTTAATCATTTTTTTCATGCTACCTGTTAATATAGTTCGGTGTATTAATTGATATTCTTTATATCCAAATGTTTTGTTGGAGTTAAATCTTGTATTAATTGATTTCATTGTTTGTTTTATTTGTGAATTTTAATTTAATATTTATTATTAACTATTCTTTTCTTTACTGTTATAGTTTTTTGATGATGCTGATAGCGACATAAGTAGCATGCGGCTGAGCATGCTAAATTTATGATTATTTATTTAGTTATATCAATTTTTTGAGCTAGTAAAAGTTTTCTATATTTTGCAATGCAATTTTTTTTTTTTTTTTTTTATTATTTGTGAATTTTAATTTAATATTGATTATTATCTATTCTCTTCTTTACTTTTACAGTTTTTCAATGATGGCGAAGACAGCGATAGGAGCAGCAAGTGGCTCAGTATGGTAAATTTAAAATTATTTACTTTATTATATGTATTTTTTACTTTTTTATACGTTGTATAAGGAAGTATTGTGATGATGAAAATTTTCGACCTCGAGAGTTTTGCAGATGTCCACGTTTTGAAGTCCCCTGATACCGAATAAGTGGTTTTTAAAAAATGTCTCTCTCTGTGTGACCACGATGGCGGTCTAACCGCTGTAGACATCAATTTCAAATTTTGTATTTATGTGTCTAATCTCCCTGTTGAGATCCGATTAGTTTTTCAGTAATATCGGTAGATCGGAAGTGGTAGTTTTGAAAAACTCGAATTTTGCCAATATTTCGTCAATTACTAAGTTCAAACAAATTTATAAAGAATTCAAATGTACTCAAAATTAAATTTGAGAAAAATTGTATTAAAAAACTTCCTACCGGAAGTAGGTCTTTTACTCTTATCGAAAAGCAGTTTTTTGCGAATATTTTGATATGTACATTACGAGTGTAAAAGTATTTAAAAAGGTAATTTTCAATACCTTTTGTATAAAGAAATTTTCAAAATTCGGACCGGAAGAAACGCTTTTACTCTTTTCGAATAGCGATTTTTTGCAAATATGTCGCAAATTATGCATTCTATATATATATTTATCAAGAGTACAAAAGTATTTAGAGCTTGATTTGAAATGTTTTTTGTATACATGAAATTACAAAATTCGGACCGGAAGTAACACTTTTACTCTTAGCGAGTAGCATTTTTTTCGAATATCTTGCAAAGTATGCATTCTATAAAGATTTATTATGAGTATAGAAGTACTCAGAATGGGATTTTGAATAATTTTTGTATAAAAAATTCTCAAAATTCTATAATTTGAAGCGCCCATACTTATAAGAAATCTTATTTTTTTGAATTACACTACTGATTTTATGTAACAAAGTGAATTTTTTCTGCGTAATTCGAACTATACTGTCTTTTATGTATACGGTTTTTGTTCTTGTTAATCTTTATTTAATTACAAAAAATATGATTTGGCATCAAATGAATGTGTCAGTTTGCCGAATTAGGAATGAATTAACCGCGGAACTTTTTAATTGACATAATTATTGTTTTAATCTTATTTGTAATTTTTCCTTTTGATAATTACAGACTAACGGACAGGGGCCAAAGAACCCGCCCACTGATGACTTTGTAAATGTTACTTTATTTAATGAATCGATGGGGAGAGACTTGTTAAAACTCCGTAGTAACAATACTGGGTTAGAGAGTTGAAAAATTTATTTATAGTAACCATTAGAGTTTAGTTTAGCTACATTGTAGGTTTATCAGTGGATGAAATACCTGTATTTCATTTTAGTAACTTTTTAATTGACATTGTTTTAATCTTATTTGTAATTTTCCTCATTTATATTTACAGACTAATAATAAAGGGCGAGACGGAGGACGTGGTGGCTTTGTAAGTGTTATTTTATTTAATTAATCGATAACCGAGGTACTTAATAAAATTGCGCAGTAACAAATAACAATAATGGATTAGTAGAAAATTTATAATTTTTTTTATAGTATCCATTACGGTTTCGTTTAGTTGCACTGTAATTTCATCAAGTAGATGAAATATCTGTATCTCATACACCTGATATAGGTTTAAGAATATCCAAATTTTGTAACTTTTTAATTGACATAATTATTGTTTTAATCTTATTTGTAATTTTTCTCATTTATATTTACAGACTAACAAAAGGGGGCGAAAAAGAGGACGTGGTGGCTTTGTAAGTGTTACTTTATTTATTAGTCGATAAGCGAGATACTTGATAAAACTCCATAGTAACAAATATCAATACTGGAAGTATGCATTCTATAAAGATTTATTAAGAGTATAGAAGTACTCAGAAAGGATTTTGAATAATTTTTGTATAAAAAAACTTAAAATTCTATAATTTGAAGCGCCCATATGTATAAGAAAGTCGTGTGGTGGCCACACCTCATTTTTAAGCTTTGATTACGATTGTTGATTGTAGTTAATTTATGATTTATTAGCTTAATGTAAAATAATTTGAATTCTTTTATTGTTGATTTTCTTATTTTAGGATAGTGATGAAAGCGTAGAAATCAGTATTGATTCCGAGGTAGCGGAGGTAAATTATACAGGCTGTCCAGACCATGCGAGGGCGGAAGATTACGGCTTTATTATTAGAGTTAAAGAAAAGTGTTTTAGACAAAAGTTGTAGCCACTCCTAAAATACACATTCTAAAATTATTTTCAACTATACAGAGTGTTGCGTAAGTGAGTGACGATACAAACTTGTGTTTTTTTAAATGGAACACGCCATATATTTTGGCATATTTAGATGCTACTCTTAAAAAGAAGGACATGGATATAAACATCTGTAGGGGTATCTCTTACCGTTGTAGCTTTATTCTCAGTTTTGTGTCTCAACATGTCCAACTTTGTGTATTTACGGGTATAAAAGTATTTAAAAGATAATTTTCAATATCTTTTGTCTAAAAAAAATTTCAAAATTCAAACCGGAAGTACCACTTTTACTCTTATCGAATAGCGATTTTTTGCAAATATGTCGTAAGTTATGCATTCTATATATATTTATCAAGAGTAGAAAAGTTTTTAGAACTGGATTTGCAATATTTTTTCAAAAAATATTGCAAATCCAGTTCTAAAAACTTTCATGTATACAAAAAATTTTTTTGTATACATGAAATTTCAAAATTCGGACCGGAAGTAGCACTTTTACTCTTAGCGAGTAGCACTTTTTTGATATCTTGCAAAGTATGCATTCTATAGCGATTTATTAAGAGAATGAAAGTATTTAGAATAGGATTTTGAATAAGTTTTGTATAAAAAAAATTTTTAAATTGTATAGTTAGAAACGCTCATACGTATAAGAAAGTCGTGTGGTGGCCACACCTCATTTTTTTGGTATCGTTGGAAGAAAATTCTCATGTAAGTACACGAAATTTGAATATCCATACTGGAATAAGCAAGAGTACTATCAATTGCATCATAAAGAAAAATAAGTACCATCCCTACCATGTCATTACATCAGGACCTTCGTGGAAATGATTTTGTAAATCGTTTAAATTTTTGCAACATTATGTTAAACAAAATGAATTTGGACCCGAATATTCAATCTTCGATTTTATTTAGTGACGGAGCTACTTTCAAAAGGGTTTAGTTAATAGACATAATATGCATTATTATGCAACAGAAAATCCCCATTGGGCCAGACAAATTGACTTTCAACATCAATGGTCAATTAATGTATGTGGTGGCATAATTAATTTAGAAGTTATTGGTCCTTATTTCTTTGAAGGAACGGTAACAGGAGCCATATACGAAATTTTTTTAAGACATCAGTTACCTAATTTATTGAAAAATGTCGATCTCCATACACGAAGAATAATGTGGTATCAGCATGATGGAGCTCCACCACATTTTCATAGAAGTATAATTTTTTTTTTTAAATAATTGGTGTGAAGAACGATGGATTGGTCGGGAGGGCCCTATAGCTTGGCCTTCAAGGTCTCCTGATTTAACTCCTATTGATTTTTTTCTTTTGGGACATATTAAAGAACAGGTTTATCGAAACATTCCAACCACACCTAATGACATGAAACAATGTATGATAGCCATTTTTGAAAATATTGGACATCAAACGCTTACTGATATTAAAAACAATTTTCGCCGCCGCCTCGAATTGTGCATTCAACAAGAAGACGGTGGAATTTTTGAGCATCTGCTACAAATATGTTATACTTTTGCATTTTATTTATTTATTTAAGATTTTGCATTAATCTAATAAATATTATTTTTTGTTTTTCAATATGTTGTAGTTATTTGTTATTTATAATAGTTAAAGCTGACCGCAACTTAAATTCTTTTTTTTTATCGTTTAAATTTAGAATCTATTAATAATAAAAGTTAATAAGTCATAAAATACTAAGTGTGGATAGGGAAAACATGGTATCATTTAAAAAACTTCTTGCCTAAACAGATCTCAAAAATTCTTTCAGGTTTCGTCTCGGAGTCCCCACAAAGTTGGACATGTTGAGACACAAAATTGCTACAACGGTAAGAGATACCCCTACACATGTTTATATCCATGTCCTCTTTAAGAGTAGCATCTAAATATGCCAAAATATATGGGATGTTCCATTTAAAAAAACACAAGTTTGTATCGTCACTCACTTACGCAATACACTGTATTGTTGAAAATAATTTCAGAATGTGTATTTTAGGAGTGGTTACAACTTTTGTTTAAAACACTTTTCTTTAACTTATAATAAAGCCGTAATCTTCCGTCCTCGCATGGTCTGGACAGGCTGTATATATCCATCTATAATTATTGTATGTATTATTCATTTGTACCAAATATTTACTTGTATTATACATTATTCCATTTACACAGATTACATATTACATGAAAAGAAATTGCTATGTCTCGAATTGTATTGTATTTGATTTTGGGTTTCTTTTGTTTTTTTTAAATTTATTTAGAAGAAAATAAGAATCTTGCTAAAGAAAAGAAAGACTACTTTTGTTACATATCGTAATATTTTAGCTTGTTCTAAACCTGAGTCTCAATTTACATTCATTTTGTTTAGCACAGAATAAATTATCTTTATAACTTGGTGCGATTATATTTTTTACTCTAACTTTTATTTTTTATATGTTCAAAAGAATGATCCAGCGCCAGGATCGTCTAAGAATATCGTATATCGTTTAGTATTATTTATTGATCTATATACATACATTGTAACAATTCCAAATGTGTAATTTGCAGTGCAAATGCGATATCCAAGCGATTGCAAATGCAGTACACCACGGTCTGGAAAATTTTACGCAAAATTCTAAAAATGTATCCATATAAACTCAAAATGCTGTTTGAATTAAAGGAGGCAGATTTGGCTAGTAGGTACGATTTTTCTTTGCGATTATTGGCTCAGATGGAAATTGAACCCGAATGGTTATCCCGTATTTTATGGACAGATGAGGCACATTTTTCTCTGAATGGTGAAGTCAATACTCAAAACTGTAGAATCTGGTCTGCAGAAGATCTACAAGTAATTGTTCAAGAAGGTCTTCATGACAAGAAAGTCACCGTTTGGTGCGGTTTTACAGCTGATTTTATCATTGGTCCGTATTTCTTCGAAGAGCTACAGAATGGAGAAGCCGTATCTGTAACTGTTAACGGTGAACGATACTTGCAAATGTTAAGAGATTATGTTATTCCACAGCTGCAAGACGAGCACCACAGAATTGAAAACATGATTTTTATGCAGGATGGAGCACCTCCGCACATTTTCCGACCAGCTAAAGAATTTTTAACTAACGTTTTTCAAGATCGCGTTTTAAGCAGACATTTTGCAAATTCATGGCCACCAAGATCACCTGATCTTAACCCAGCGGACTACTGGCTGTGGGGTCATTTAAAAAATTTAGTGTTTAGAAGAAGACCAACAACGCTACAAGAATTAAGACAATATTACGGAGCAAATTGGTGCAATTCAACCAGAAATGTTAAGAAATGCAGTGTACAAATTTAGAGGAACGGTTGCTGATTTTACAAGATCAAAATGGAGGACATATTGAACATTTGCGGTAACTGGGTTTGGGCATACAAAGTCCCATTATTTAAACAATTAAATTTCGTTTAGTTTTTGATATTAACTTAATTCGTTAAAAAGTTATAATAAGTTAAAGTATATCCCTTACTTTATAACAACCCTGTACATTGTAACAATTCTAAATGTCTAATTCAATAATAATTATATTTGTATATTTTTGTATTCCTTAAGTTAATGATTGAGTTTTTTTTTTTTTGAATTATATTGATTTTATATTGCTAATTGGAAATCTTCCATGTAACTCGAACTACACTCTCCTTAATATACACGGTTTTTCTTAAATTTTATTTAATTAGAAAAAATATGATTTGTGACCAAATTAATTTGTTTTTTTTCACAGATCATAATGTGTCAGTTTGCTTTTATTTTGAGTCTCGCTTTACTTGATTACGTCTTATAGAGAACGAATTAATTGTGGTACTTTTAGGCTTATATAATTATTGTTTTGATCTTATATGACCTTTTTCTTTTTTATGCAGACATATAAACCTGCTTCACTGGCACTGTCATTATTATTTTATTTATTGACCAGTATATGTTATGTTATTAAAGAGAACATCCTTTTGACATTTGCATTATCTCCTGTGAGCGCATAAAAAACTGGCATATTTCTTTAATTCAGTGTGTACTTCCGAGGATTTGCAGGACGAAAAGCGAGAGGGAAGTCCTTTTCCGCCTGTAAATTCTTCATCGGCAAAATAATGTTGTAATGCCGCCAACTGGTCAAAAAGTTATGAATCCTCAATTTCAACTTCTTGTTCGAGAAGGTAAGAAATTGATGGAATAATACCAGTTTCCTCCTTAAGTTTGTCTAGATCTTTGAGATTAACTAATTAAATTCTCTAAAACTTATCAAATGGTTTAATCGATTTAGTTAAATATTGAATACTTGTATCGTAAAACCCAAAAACATTATTTGTGAGAACACGGCACTTATTTTCATAACCATCATCAGTTTTTTTTTAAACCTCTCGAATTTTAAGTGGTAAGAAATTATTATTTGTCTCTCCTTTGAAGTACTTAGAACAGGAGTGTAAAATATCCATGACCTCAATAATAGAATTATCATGACGTTCCATGCCTTCTATATTGAAATGGAAAACTATCATTAAAAAATGTAGGGGGGGGGGGAGTTGGGGCACATTGGCACATTTTTTTTTATAAATTAAAATTTGCGTCTTAGAACTGTTTTGAACAAAAATTTGATCTACTAATGCACACACAATTTAATATAGTTTATTAGTGTGCCTTAGATTTTTTATATCTCTTCGGACAAATGAAAAATTTGTAACTTAAAAATAAATTGAATTTGTATCAAACTGCCCCATATCCGGGGCACATTGATATAGGATATGAGGCACCTTGGTACTTACATCAATATGAAAATGTGTGATATATTTTTGATATTTTTATTAGTAATTAGTAAGAAAAGTACAAATAAGTAGTTATTTATTATTAAAAAAAACAAAATTACTTAAAAAAAACAGATTTGTTGAACTTTGCTTATTGGACATTGAAAGAACTAAAGTCTACTGGAAAACTGAACATTGAGGCAATTCTGCTTGTTCCTTTTGTCACACTAGGTTTTGGCAGTTTGAAAATTATATCCGCGATATCGACAATAGATTTATCTTCCACATTTGGGTAAACGAAGATCCAAGATGTAGGCTTCTTTCTTAGAGAGGATATTTCAAATTCGGACATTGCATGATCTTTTGAAATCACTTTTCCCACGTAGTGAACAACAGATTTCTTTTTTGCAAATTTCACCAACAAAAAATCTTCAATTTCGATAGTTCCCGGGGTAGGTGAACAAATGGTTTCTTCAACTTGTTCCGTGTTCGGGCTTTCTTCGTCTTCTGATATGTCCCACTCACTGTCATCTAGAACTGGTTCCTCAGATTCGCAAGAGCTGGAATCTGATTCAGTTTTACTTCTACGTACTCTTTTTTTGTTGTTGTTGTGGGTGGTAGTCAATTCCTGTAGTTTTTTTGCGGATTTCAATTGTTTTGCCTTTTCTTTCATTTCTTTATTCTGCCGTTTCAGTTCTTTTTCATCGTGAATCATTTGCAACCTATCTTTCTCTGGTGTGTCGGTGAAAATTCTTGATTTTCTCTTTTCTCTGCCTTTTCTTTTATTTGTTTTTTGTTGAGCCTTTGGAAAGGGTCTAATAGATTTGGGTGTTATCAAAACTTTTGAAGTGGATAGAGAAGGTGTATTAGGTTGTACAGGATTGTGTGGAACGGATTTTATTTGGTCATTAGTTTCATTTCCAGTTCTGTTTTCCTGAGATTTGGTAAATGATTGACAATCTAATGATGTCTGAAAAATTTCGCAAGGCGCGTAATCGTCGTCTCCAAAAGCCATTCTGTTGAAAGGCCAAATACCAGGCCTACTGAATCCGTTGGTGATGTTGTTTGGAGTAAAAGATTGAAGAAATGCCATTTTGGAAAGTTCGGCAATATTATATATTGATATTGTTTTTCCTGCATTGCTCAGATGCCAATCATTGAATGCTATTTTGAGTTTTCCTTTGAAAGGAGCGAAGACACTCACGTCCAGGGGTTGCAGTTTGTGAGACGTGTGTGGTGGTAACGACAAATATACAATGCCGTTTTCCCTGGAGAAATTTATTGCTTCAATAGAGATGTGCGATTCGTGGTTGTCGCATAATAATAAGATAGGATTTTCTTTCGAACATGAAGTATGTTTTTTTATATGTCTCAAGACTAGGGATGGCAAAAAATATAAATATATCGATATAATCATCATATGATATATCGAAAGCTATATATCGATACATGCGATACATCGGAACAAATATATCGATACATACGATATATCAGAACAAATACATCAATATATGAAAAAATCGAATATATGTACGTGTGTAGGGATATATTTTTTTTTTATTTCCAAAATTCAAGTTTTCTTAATAGCTACCGAGAAAATACTCAAGAATAATGTAATAAAAAAAGTAATTTTTATTAACTATAACTTACAAGTAGGTAAAATATCCAGTTCTACAAAATTGAATTTTTTTATGAAAAATAAAATGTATTTTTTTTTACAAATCATAACTGTCTCATAGCCACAGGACAATAAGTAAGCTGTTTGCCTGCATTTGCGGGTACATCAGTTCCATAAATGCAAGCTATCAGGCAAAGAGCTCAGAAATAATAATTTGAAAAGTCTACTTCCATCGAGACGGTTACGACTTTTTGTAGCGGTTGCTCCAGCTTTTGAAAATAACCTCTCACTGGGGACCGACGTTGCCACAACACCAAAATATTTTGCCGCTAATTTAAATAATTCCAGGTATCCAAGAGATCATCATTTAGGTTTCTAACTGGCACGCTTAAATATTGATTAAGTTCACTATCCTTATTTGATCTGCCTTGTCCACTTTTTTTAGTGTTAGCTAATCTTTTATGATGGGCCCATAAATCAAATTCAGGACCTTCAGCAGACGAATCAGAAGATTCGGATGAAGAAGAGGTTCTTTGCAAACTCGTGATCTCACTTTTTATGTGTCTCATCACAGTACCTAGGGCTTGAGGATCTCTGAAGTGTATTTGTTTGAATCGAGGATCTAATATTGTGGAAACTGGTGGTATATAAGATTTTTCGATAGCGCCAAACCTCTTTTCAATTTCTTTTAATAAGGTTGTTTTCAATTCTTTACCTATTTCATACCAGGACACATAATTGTTGTACTGATCCATCAGACAACGAATCATAGGTATTACTTTGCCTATTGTTGGGTAATTTTCACCACTTATCTCTACTGTCATCCTTTCTAATGGCTTTAGATATTTGCATACTTCGCGTAAATGCTCAACTTCGGCTGCAGTAATCATATTTGGAGCATTAACATCGGAAAGTAAAATATTACTGACCATTGGTGACATTTGTAAAAATCTCTCTAACATGTAATATTTGGAGTTCCAACGAGTTTTGACATCCAAAATCAGTTTTTTTGTGTTTCCTTCTAGCGTTTCTGCATCGATTTGTGCTTTTCTTAACTGATCACTAGCCTTAACACTTCTTTTGAACCATACTACTATGGATCGCACCTTGTCAATAATATTATTCAAACTCACGGTGTTTGTTAGCGAATTGTCACATACCAAATTGAGAGTATGTGCGAAGCATGGGATGTGTCGGTTTTTCCCAAATTTGTCATGTATAGCTTTGACCATATTGGCGGCATTGTCCGTCACTACAGCAACAACATTATTAGGATCAATTCCCCAAATTTCGAGAGCTTTGCCCAATTCTAAAGCAATATAGTCCGGTGTGTGAGACTCTGTTAATTCAATAATACCTATTGTCGCTGATGTTAACTTCATATCATGTACAAAGTGGATAGTGAGGCCCATAAAACTTTTGGTCTGCATATCGGCAGTCCATATGTCCGTTGTAAGTGTTAAATGCTTTGATTGTTTTAACATATTTTTAAACGCGGCTGAAACCACCTCGTACTTTCTATCAATATTATTTTTGATGGTGTTTTTGGTTGGTACTTTGTATAAAGGTGCCACTTCTTTCATCAAAGACAGAAAACCCTTACCTTCTACAATATTAAATGGCAAATTATCCTGAACAACAAATTTTACTAATGCTTCCGTTAGTTTCACATTCTTAGAGCCACCATCTAAAAATAGAAATAAACGGTGAAATTCATGCCGATTATTAAAAATGTCAGCTTTACCTTTGAAGGATGAAATTGTTTTGAAGGCAGACACAATTGTAGCTTGCTTGAATAACGAGCTTGTTATTTCTCTACTTGTGCTTGGTTCAGCCTCATATTCAAAAACTGTCATTGTTGAAGTTGATGAATGATCATCACTTTCTTGTGAAACAATAAGATTTTCCTATAAATATTTAATAATAATTTATTAAAAATTAGGGGTATATTGGTCTTACCTCATCTTGAGGTAGTGAACTACTAGTTCCAGCCGTTTCTACATCCATTCGGCTTTCGGGTTGGAATGTACCTTTTCTCTTTTTTGGTTCATCAGCCTTCTTTTCCTCCTCAGTTAAATGTTGTAGAACGGAGGAATGTTTTTGTTTGAAATGTGTTTTTATATTTGTTGTATTGCCCGAAGTTTTCAGTACCTTAGCACACAGACTGCATTTAGCAGTATTTGGAGCAATTTTTTTTAAATGCTTCCAAATGTTACTTCTCGGAGGAGCCATATTTTCAAGACTAATAATCGGTCACTTAGTATTTAATAAATAAAGTTGATTTCAATTTCCACTTCATTAAACTTTTGAACAATCGCACTATACTCTTTCACAGTGAACACTTTTGTAGCTCTTTGGAGACTGCGGAAAAAGTCGAGCTTTATTTATAAACTTTGTACTTTGTATGGTAATTCTCCGAGAAAAATGTTCGGGGAAGAACTTGATTTTGTTGCAATAGTTCAAAGTTTCAAAGGAATCCCGATTATAGCCGATAATTCTGATACCTATCGTATGAAATGTAGGTAACTAAGTTACTTTCGCCCCTCGACGATAGAGGGTACTACTATTAAGTAACTTAACAAATGTTGGTTTCAAAACAAACTAAATTGAAGTTTCATTGAGTTTCA
The DNA here is from genome assembly GCA_963170755.1 of Amphimallon solstitiale. Classification (NCBI taxonomy): domain Eukaryota; kingdom Metazoa; phylum Arthropoda; class Insecta; order Coleoptera; family Scarabaeidae; genus Amphimallon; species Amphimallon solstitiale. The sequence goes on along the minus strand of OY720677.1, from coordinate 49,459,503 downwards.
CACTTTCTTAATTTTTCGATATATTTCAACAAAAATATCGATATATTTTGCGATATATCGAAACTATTAAATCGATATTTATTTATCGATATATTTGAAAAAACATCGATATATTAAATATATCGATATATCGTTGCCATCCCTACTCAAGACGGCTATGAACAACTCTGCATTCATTCATCCTGATGGTCTAGTTTGAGTCAACGTTAACCCATAGTGCTTCTTGCTGCTTTTTATTATATATTCATTCAATTTCGTCTCTTGTTCTTTAGTAAAAACTTGGGATGTCGTATATTTAGTCGAATACATTTCTCCCCTTGGTTCTCCTTCATTCCGTTCTGCATTTTTGCGAGCTTTTTCAATTCGATGTTGTAGCGTAGAGGCTTTTAAACCATACTTTTTTTGCTGCTTTTCTAATAGATAAAGTTCTCTGAAGGGCTTCATTGACTGCAGACTAGGGTGGTCCTTAGGTGATACAAAAAAATTAATTTTTTGAATTCTTACAGTCTCACCCCTCAAAAGTTTTCTAAACATGAATATAATAAGCTATGCAAAATTTGAACCCAATCAATCAACTCTAAGGCGTGCCTCAAGGCCCTTGTTTTAGAGAAGGATATGTGTTATTGATATACTAAACCAATAACCAATACATACCATATTTATAAAGTTATTGAACTATACAGTTAAAATACCAAATATGGTAACACAAAACAAGAAATTATACAGAAAAAACGCATATAAACAAACAAATTTTATCTAAGCTGTTGATAAAAGTGCTTCTTTGCTGCTGTTTGGAAACTTTTTACGGTAGTCTTTTACAACTTTTAAAAGAAACTGTTTCTGATCTTCATTTTTTGTTAAAATACTGTTAAATTCTTCCATAAGTTTGACACCTCTTTCAGCCGTATCATTGACAACTTTAAGCTCTTTAACGATTGCTAATCCCTTTTGAAAATCTTCTCGAGTGTTCCAAGTAGACGGATGGTGCTTGAAAAACTCACACTCAATTTTAAATCGTTTAAAAAACGCGGCCGTATTTTTTGAAGCAAAATATTGTAGCGGCTGGTTGATAAATGTGGCAACATCTTCTTGAAGTATAGGACGTTTTACATTTTGGAAATCGTCCTCATTGTCCTCATCTTCCAGGATTGCTTTTGCAAGTTCAATTTTTGTCTCTACGGTAACGCTTTCGTCAAAAAGAGCCAAAGCAATCGTCTCCGATGTCAAATACCAAAGATGACCGCAAAATTTTTTTATCGCTTTACTTGAAAGCTCTTCGTGATTGTTTTTATAAAAAAATAAATCTTTTAAAAAACTTAGGTCTTGCAGTGGTGCTTTCGCAGCTATGGGGCAACAAAACCACGTTTTAATGTAAATACTAGTAACAAAAATACAAATATCCCTAAGGCCCTCACTTTCATGCGACGTTAGTCTAAACTGGCTCCTGAAGAGAAATATTTTAAAACAATAAATGGCTTTCGCCATCCATCTGGCATGGTGGAAAGCACCGGGAATACGAAAACTTACACCTTTAGGAAGTTGGCCACCTAGAAATATTATTGCAAGTTCTAATAACTCCCTGTAGTCTTCTCTAGGATGATGTAGTTCTAACTGGGTGAGACAGAACTGTAAAATAGGATCACGGTAGTTTCTAATTCTAACGCTCACATAATCATCTTGAACTCCAGACTCATAACGTGTTAAGTCAATTTGGCTCCAGGCCTGTTGAAATCTCTTAAAGAGAGATATATCTGGTCCAGATGAGGTACTAATACAGACTTCAAAAGCACATTTTAAAATCAGCGCATAAATGTGATGACGACACGGCAAGTATAACAAGTCTTTATGCCATTTTTGTTCAAGAAGAACGCAAGCGCCATTTATTCTACCAGTGTTTGATGCCGTAGTATCGCAACAAAGAGCTTCAACGCTTTTACTTAGTTGATATTCCTCAAGCAGTTGATATACAGCAGATGCCATCTCATCGCCTTTTCCAGATTCAAGTGGCGGAACACCAAGGAGATGCTCGTTACCATTACAGGTAACAATAATAGGCAAACGGTCCACTTTTTCTTTACCAGTTAATGCCGGAAGTAGTTTTCCGTCCCAATGAATTGTTAGACCTGTTTCGGACTCTTTTAAATTTATCAGATCACTCTTAAGCTCAGCAGCACGCTCGGAGCGTAAACGTTCTGATAGCGATGAATTGAAGATCTATTTATTACCAACTCTTGAACGCAGTGCCCGAGAGCCTCTGCAACTGCCACCAAAATATGAACTGAATTTCTATCACTTATTTTGCACCTGTCTAAAGCAGCTACAAGCCTAGGCGTAATAAAAGACTTATTGCCACGCTTCTGAACTTTGGAAGGACCGGGTTTGTCACACTCTACTTCAGAAAATTCTGCATTGTCATCGGATGTTGCATCTGAATCGATCATAATAACTGCAAGGAAATTTAAAACTACTAATTAAATTAATCTCTATCTAAATAATAATAGTATTTTACCTTCATTTTCATTATTTATGTCTTGATTAAGTCTTTCATGCCTTTCTTGTTCTTTCTTCAACCTTTTTTTCCTCCTCTCTTCTTTTTCTGCAAGTTTTCTGTCAATTCCAGCTAAATATCCCGGTCTCCCTTTTTGCCTTTGTGACAAAAGAAATTCTCGGTCTTCTGCTATTGCTATTGTTGAAAGAGCATCTGCGTGAGCAATATCAAAGAGTACTTCCAACTTTTCTGTGAACGCCGTTTCTTTAGTTCTCTGAGTTGTACTGTTTCTGCAGACGCAACGATCTCTTCATCTATTTCAGTTCTATTCGTTTTTTTCTTATAATTCCGTAGGTACCATATTTTCTTAAAAAAATATATAAAAGTTGCATGTGCTTCTTTAAATTATAGGGGCACATTGATACACATCAAACTGCCCCACGCAATAGTGTATCAATCCGCCCCACCGATTCTAATGTAGGAAACATTAACGGCAAAAAAAAACTACAAGAGATTGGAAAAATATCTTGCATACACATAGTCATCAAACATGTACTTACCTAGTAGAAAAAGAGTACCACCGCAAAAATACCACTTAATGGACAAACAGTTCAAAAACCGGGTGCGTTTAAATTTACTTGAACGCCTGAAAAATGTACTTGTGCTTATTTACTGCGTAACTGTCAGCGCAGCGTCTACAGTTTCCGCCGGTACAATTTAATTAACAAGCGCCATCTATTAAAAGGGGTTGAATATTATAGCTGTTTTACTTTTCCACTTAGTAATGGTATATCAATGTGCCCCATGCATCAATCTGCCCCAACTCCCCCTACAAAATAAAAAGTACAAAGAACTTAAAACAGGAGTGTAAAATATCCATGACCTCAATAATAGAATAATCATGACGTTCCATGCCTGCTATATTGGAATGGAAAACTATCATTAAAAAATGTACAAAATAAAAAGTAGCCCTCAGAAAATTGATTTTCAAAAAATGATTTAAGAAAGCACGGAGGACTTTTTTCAGATAAAATGTAGGCCCATAGAGCATGAAACATTTTCAACATCCTCTCTATTGCGGGAAATAGAGCAGATAACCACCTCGTTTAAGAATGATACTACTATTAATCATTACTGCTACTAGTCGCAAAACTCTCTAAGAGAGGCCACTAGTACTGTATAAATATAAAAGTAATTAAATAATAATATGTTAAATACAATACTTTCGAGGTGTGCTTAGGCCAACTTTTCGTTATTCATCTTTGACGTAAGCTTACAAAAAATGTTATTTGTACCCGCTCTTCTCGTAACTCCAATTATTATTACAATTATTGCCTGAAAATGAAGTGCACTTTTTTGTGTAATCTAATTTTTGCAAGTTTGTACTTTGCATTTATGCAGGTTTTCGATCTGTATACTGCAAGTCAACAACTTTTATTTCCTTTCCGGTTTGATAGTCAAGATATTGATTATTGACTTGAACCCCCCCGCCATGCTACAAGAAGTGACGTTATGGAAACATCTAAAACAAACACTTACACTGTATATGAGTGGTCTGTGACTATCACATGCTATGTGTCTTTTAATGTTAATTGACAAAATTATTACCAAGACATTCCAAACAATGTGTTTAATTCCTTCTGCTTGTCTCAATTAATATACAGACATAATTAGAAGCGCATGTTTTTTTGCAAGGGTTCATTTCAAATTAGCGTGTAATTAGTGCCAGTGATATGACAGACCTCTTTGCTTGCATTTAATTGAATGTCATTTTTCGCTGTTCACCTTCTTTGAGTAGGTTATTTATATGCAACCTCGCCATGTATTTTAAAATTAAGATTTTGATTGACATTGTTTGTATACTTTGATTAGGGTTACTATGTTTATACTGCGTGTCTTTAAATGTTTCTACGCCAATTCAGCTGGTAGTATGGATTTTATTTGTCTAAAGTTGGCGAAATCTAGTGGCGGAGTATACAAGCACGGCATAACCGTATTGTTCTGAATAATGACAAGCACTAAAGCACAATGAGGTTACATTGTACAGACTTGTTAATAGACACATTAAAAACGCTATTATTAAATGAAAATAACACTGATAAGCAGAAAATAAGTTTATTTATAAAAATTGTTCACCGTTATTCGTCGTTTCATGTTTTCAGTGGTCCGTGCAGTATGAGCAGTGGCTCTGTTTTGTTGGAAATAGCCCCTTGTTATTTCATTATCATGCAGTTGTTAATTGCTTCGTTAAAGAATATTCGCCCTATATTCTCCGTCTTGAAATTGCAATCCAAATTGCAACTCTTAATGGATGCAATTCTTTTTCAACGAAATTGTAAGGGTTCTCCGTAGCCCACGTTCAGTAATTCTGGCTATTTACATAACCAGATAAATAGAACCATGCTTCGTCAGTGAAGAAGGTTAGGTCCAGTAAATCATTATTATTAAGGTGCTCGTTAAATCATTGACCGTACAGTATACGTTGTTGATAATCACGAGGGTACAATTGCTGCACCACCGTGCGTAGAGCTTTTGCACAACTAGCTCTACTAATACCTGAAAGAAACACAATTCAGGACTTCTTCTTATTTAAATACTCTAGCTCATGTACCCGACTGTGCTGATAGCCTTCGTAGTGTTGTTGGGGCTTTGATTGATTTGTTTTTCAAGATCATTATCAAAATTTCAGTAAATAAAGTAGGTCTTCCGGTTGATTTATCCTTACAAATACAATTTTTCCTATCAAAACGCTTTACAATCTCACGCTTGTGATGGCCGAAAACCTCATAGTTGACATTTTCATTAGGAAACCTTTCTACAAACTCATCGAAGACTGCAAACTGTAAGAGCAAGTTCCATCCTGATTGCGAGTTGCACTTCGAAAGTGGGCCATAAGAATGTGCACGTCTTGTTCAGGCGTAAACATTTTCGTCTTTCCAGTCAATACTAAGAAAAGTTAAAATAGTGGTTATTGCAGCACAAGTTGCATTTCATATTAAATTATTACTTACCTACAACTTACAAACGATAATTATTGAGCTCTGAAAAGAACTGTTCGAAATGAAAGGTATAAATATTAAAAAATCAGAGCAAATAATTTTACAAGACTCACGGTAGCAACTGACAATACAGTTTATTTACCTACGTCTATGTACCCAGCTTAAGCGGTAGAGTTATTACTAAACCTTGATATAATTGCAGGCATACCAACTTAATTACATACATACACATTGTGTATAAGTCACATATTTGAAACAGTGTGTATAGTGTAATGTTTGACACACTCTTTGTGTGTAATGATATTTTACAACACAAAATATATCTACCAAGGCCGACTATTAAAGACATTTTTAATTTTGTGTAAAATGAGTTTATAGATTTTTTGTTAAAAAAATGAGGTGTGGCCACCACACGACTTTCTTATACATACTGCCGTGAACTCGCAAAATTTGTAGAATAAGAATAGCTTTAGAGATTAATTTAAGAATTAGTTTAAGCTGTGAAATAAAAAAATAAAAATAACAAAAATCCTATTTAAATATTATTGGGTAAAACTATGCAACAAGAACTACATGAAGGTATACAAAGTTGCATACTCATAGTCAATTTATAAAAGTGATTTTAAAAAAACTATTATTGTTCAAGTAAATAATGAGAAAATACAAAATAAAGTTTATTAAATAAATATGAAACAAAAGATGTAGAATAAAAATTTATTAAATAAAAATATGAAATAAAGACAAAATAAATATAAGTAATATATTTCTTTTGTAAAAGAATACACAAGATGTATGGTTTATATATCATGAAAAAGATGAAATACGATATGCAAGAAATATAAATGAGTAAATTATTATGATTTATATGCATAAAGCAGTAAAAATCTTATGAAAGTGTTTATGAACTAAATTGTATAAAAAGATAAAATTTACCTTAGCTTACAACTAGACTAAGAAAAAGGATATAAAAATATATAAACGTAGAAACGATCAGCAATAACATTTTTGTATTTAAGGGTAGCTGACATCATAAATAAATAAAAAGTATATGTGTTTGTGATTTGTTTGCAACACAATGCTTCAGAGAGACTGGAAATAGACGTGTACGGTTCAATGACCTACAAAAAAACAACAAAATATATAAAACTTGTGTAAAGTCTATTGCAGATTGATATATTACCAATAGAAAGATTTTGGATAGAGGATAGAGAGGCAGTGGAGAAACAGACGTGTACTACAGGTACAGGCAGTGCGGGAAGAAAAATAATGGTTATCTCCAACATGTTTCCCATTTTGCCAAGTCGCAATCCGGCTAAAAGAAAAGTGAAATTGACATTAATAAATGGAAAGAAAAAATATGTATCGAACAATGAACAAGGCAATAGGTTCATTGACGAATACAAAGAAGGATGGTATTAGCGACAAGAATAAACCTACCATTGGAAATGCTGTGCGAGGCCGAGGGGACCTTTGAATTGGAAAGTTGTGTTGACGTTTGGTAAATTGTGAACTGTCAGAACAATATGTGTATGTGTGCGTGTATCAAGACGGCAACATGCGGGCAGCGGTTTCACGGGAAAGTGTATTCCAGTACCAACCTAAATATGGACTAGAGGGCGCAATGGTCAACATAGAGTTTTTTTTGCCGCTATAAATACGAAGACAAGATTCGACAAGAGGACTTCTGATGACAATTCTGAGAAGGAGACTTCTCATAACACTTCCGAAAGGAAGATCTCTTAAAGAATAAGACGTTTTAGATTGTTACATTGTATTTTTCATTATTTCTTCATCACGTATAGTCATAGTAGTTTATTTTATTTAATACATTTGAATTCACTTGAAGTGTTCATAATGGACATTCAAAATAAATATTTTGATAGCAAGTAAGTTTATTTTTTTTTGAAAAGGAAGTTATACAAATTGTTGGACAGACATTGGTTTTTACGTGCAAATGATCAATCAATGTATTGTTGGACAATATAGATAAGTAAATATTTTATCCTGTAAGGTTTGTTTTAAATTCATATAGTTGGAATTACAACCAAATAGGATTAATGGTGTTGGTCAGTTGGAGAGATGCTACGTGCAAATGAGCATTTTCTTCATCGTATTGTCTAGGCATCATTAATCTCTTTCAAGTTAAGCAAATAATTAATTAAAATTTCACAAGGCAAAGATTAAGAGCTAGATACAACACGTGCAAATGGTTGTCTAAAGCAATTAATTAAAGCCAATACATAAATATAATTACATCGATAAGTATATCCATAAATGTACAATAAAAGTTTACATTTGTTTATTTACAGGATAAATATTTATTTTGTTTAGCAGAATAAATAAATAAATAAAAGATTTACATACATTACAACCGGCATTAGGTATAAATGATATGAGCATTTTCAATTATGTATCTTGTTTAGAGCATAAAGGTGTGTATATAAAAATTATTTTTTGAATCTATAAATTACAAAATAAAAGATATATGATTATGTTGTATAGACATACAGTTTTTCTTTGAACAAAACTATTACCTTTTCCCTATTATAAGCAAGAGAAAAATCATCAGCAAAGGAGAAGGAACCATATACATTGCCAGGACCCACAATAGTCATAAAGTACATGCTCCAACAATATAAGATAAAAAATACAAAACCAATTATAAGTTCTTGGTGTATAAAGAATAATTTTAAGAGTACAGCATGTACAAAAGACTATACCCTACGTGTGGTAATACACACAAATATATGTTGTCACAGCATATAAATTATATGGCGATGCCCAACGTATGGCAATAACATTATTAAAATAAATAAATATTTATATGCTACAGCAATACGTATGAGCGTTTCAAACTATACAATTTTAAGAATTTTTTTATACAAAACTTATTCAAAATCCTATTCTAAGTACTTTCATTCTCTTAATAAATCGGTATAGAATGCATACTTTGCAAGATATTCGAAAAAAAGTGCTACTCGCTAAAGTAAAAGTGCTACTTCCGGTCCGAATTTTGAAATTTCATGTATACAAAAAATATTGCAAATCCAACTCTAAATACTTTTGTACTCTTAATAAATTTATATAGAATGCATAATTTACGACATATTTGCAAAAAATCGCTATTTGGTAAGAGTAAAAGTGTTACTTCCGGTCCGAATTTTGAAATTTTTTTTATACAAAAGATATTGAAAACTATGTTTTAAATACTTTTATATCCGTAACGTACCTGTCTGAAAAGCTTGACTTGCGAGATATTCGCAAAAAACTGATTTTCGATATGAGTAAAAGACCTACTTCCGGTAGGAATTTCGAAAAGCTTTATTAAGACAATTTTTCTCAAATTTAATTTTGAGTACATTTGAATTCTTTATAAATTTGTTTAAACTTAGTAATTGACGAAATATTTGCAAAATTCGATTTTTTCACTGAAGTAAACTACTACTTCCGGTCTGCCGTTTTTGCTCAAAATCTAATCAGTTCTCAAGAGGGAGATTATATTCGTAAATACAACATTTGGAATTGATATCTACAGCGGTTTGACCGCTATCGTGGTCACACACACACAGACAGACACACAGACATTTTTTAAAAACCACTTTTTTGGTATCAGGGGACCTCAAAACGTGGACATCTGCAAAAATCTCGAGGTCGAAAATTCTCATCATCACAATACTTCCTTATAGGTACTACGTATAAGAAAGTAAAAATATTGGAGATGTTAGGCTAAAATTACATTCGCACAGTGTGACCACGTATATACTATTTATCAAGTTCCGGTATACTTTCAACGTTAATGAACTTAAAATTTGTGTTTTAGTATTAAAAATTGCAATTATTTTATTTTGAAAAAATGGGCGTGCGCCGTATGTTTTCTAATTAAAATATTTTATCTCTATCTAATAGTGCTTTTGCTTTTTTAAGGTTATCTCCTTTACGGAATATCTGAGGAGTGTCCGACTGTAAGTCGACAATACATACGAGGGGAGGTCCAGAAGTTCGTGGAATGGAGGGGATGGAGTGGGGATAGGGGCGCTCGCTAGGTGGCATTATGATTGGCGACTCATCAATAGTATATAAGTTAAGTTGCAGCTCTATAGCGTCAGTCGTTTACGAATAGTTGCCTGCTAAACAAGTCAATCCGAAAGATAACTGAAACTATGGAGAAAATTGAACACCGTGCTGTGATAAAGTTCCTTACAAAGCAAGGAAAGAATGCTCAAACCATATTAAATGAAATGGAAACCGTTTGTGGGGAACAGTGCCCTAGTAAATCAATGATTTATAAGTGGCATGCTCTTTTTAAACATGGTCGGGAGTCGATTGAAGACGACCCCCGCTCAGGACGGCCAGTTGAGGCCACCACATCAGACATCGTCGAAAAAGTTGAAAAAATTGTACTGGAAGATACCCACCCGTTTGAAGAAAAAACAATTATCTGCATTACTTGGAGTATCAGATACCACCATTTTGCGTATCCTACATGACCACCTGGGTATGACAAAAGTCAGTGCAAGATGGGGTACCGAGAATGCTCACGCCCCTGCAGAAACAGCAGCGCGTCGATGCAGCGCGTCGATGCGTCCAAACAATTTTTGGAGCTGTGTGGAGACGAACCTGCACAGATTTTGGAGCGGATTGTTACCGGAGATGAAACGGGTTCATCACTTTGAGCCTGAGTCCAAACAGGAGTCCATGCAATGGCATAAAAAAGGGACACCACCGCCAAAGAAATTCAAAGTGTCAGAATCGACTGGAAAGTTGATGGTTACTGTTTCTACTTTCTTATACGTAGTATAAGGAAGTATTGTGATGATGAAAATTTTCGACCTCGAGATTTTTGCAGATGTCAGTAGGGTACTTATACCAATTCTGGGACCTCCTCCCCCTCTCACCCAGCTCCCCCTCACCCCCCTCGCCCTAGCCAACCCAACTGATGTGGCGCCCTCTCGTGGCCGCCAACCCAACTAATGTGGGCCCCCTCGCGGCTACCAACCCAACTAATGTGGGGCCCCCTCGCGGTCGCCAACCCGACTAATGTGGGGCCCCCTCGCCCTAGTGGCGCCCTCTGCCAACCCAACTAATGTGGGGCCCCTCACCCCCCTCGCCCTAGTGGCGCCCTCTGCCAACCCAACTAATGTGGGGCCCTCTCACGGCCACTAGCCAAACTAAAAAATGGCATCTCTCATGATTACCAACCCAACTAATGTGGGGCCCTCTCACGGCCACTAGCCAAACTAAAAAATGGCATCTCATGATTACCAACCCAACTAATGTAGCGTCCTCTCACAGCCACTAGCCAAACTAAGAAATGGTGTCTCATGATTACCAACTCAACTAATGTAGCGTCCTCTCACAGCCACTAGCCAAACTAAAAATGGTATCTCTCATCATTACCAACACAAATACCATGACGCCCTCTGACAGCCACTAACCCAACTAAGGTGACGTCAGACAAAATGGCGGACCATCAAGATGGTTTTTGCTTCTAGACAAATTCCTGAATAAATTACCCGGCTTGCTATCGCGCTTCTCAGTGTACTTCAAACAGGTCTAAACATGTTTCCAGCGGAAACCGCAACGGCTGCCTGGTTCTGTGATAGCCGCATGCGCAGAAAATATAAAAAGCGCCCCCCTGATGGATACTACATCAACTAAATATTAAATATATAGGAATTTTGAGAATAATATCACTCAGTATCAATAGTATAAGGGCAGTGCAATATGGAGAAATATGATAACTTTTTGTCTGCTAATGGTATTGAAATACCCATCATAGTACGAGATTGGTTATTATCGTCGGAATTAATGCAAAGTGAGTGTTTATTCATAGCAGCATTCGCATATCAGAACGATCAATATTTTGATATCGATGAATTAATGGACGTGTTGGAATATTGTACCCCAAATATAACCCAACTTAAAAAGTGATACATTTATAGTGAGTATGAATATATATGTGAACCTGATTTAGAAACTCGTTCTGAATTTGCGTATTCGACATAGAAACATCGACTGTACTAACTTTACGCAAGAATATACCAAAGATGTTAGCGTCTTGGTATCCTCAATATAATCATCCTGAATTGGACTATAATGACGAGCTGGTCGTGACTGGTGGTGGATATGTAATATATGCCAGTCAGAAGCGTTTCGCAAGTAGCTAACATGTACAGACCTGCATAAACATGTCTAGACTTGCTGGAAATACATCAGTCGACAATGTCCGTTGAAAGCAGGCGGAGGGCTCTTAGACAGAAGAAAGACTTGTTGAACATTAGAATTATGAGGTTTATATCCGAAATTGAAAAAATCAAATCCGATTTAGAGATGTATGCGTTGGTGACAAATATTGCTAAAATAAATATATAAAAATGTATAATATAAAAAAATATGATTAGGTAATTCGTATTACACTATATATAATTTTATGAATAAATATATGTAATGTACATTATTATTATTAATTAAAAAATGTGTATATGTGCACATCCTATTTTCCCACTTTATATAACCATATAAATATACGCCTATGGCTAAATAAAACTATAGAAAAATATATAATTATATAATTAGCTGTACACTTTATAAATAAATATATGTAATAGACATTATTAAATAAAGACAATATGTATACTTCCTATTTTTCATTTTAAACATCCACATATTTATAAATAAAATACATCTATTAGGAACCTCTAATGATGAGGCATTATATATACGAAGCGATGGGACTCATAAAAAATAATGACGGTCAGCAAATGACCACCTGTCTACCCTACGTATGTATGCGAAGGGCTGCATCCACCGTAGTAGTTCGCACATAAGCGCGGTGACTATATACGTATGCGAGAAATGCCTTTCACACACACATATGTATGGACGCGACGACTTTACTATCCATATATAAGACACTCTATTCGGGCAGGTGATGGCGTGCGGGCTAATTAATAGATAGGATGACTGTGTGTGGGATAATGCATAGATAAGAACCCATCTTAAGATGTCCCTTTTAGAAATAAAGTGTACCCTAATTAAAGAAATGCCTAGACGTAGAAGTCGTATTTTTTATGTGGCTACATGAAAAAAGCATTTCCAGACGTATGTGGTACCTTTTCTCACGATTAAAAATTTCTTATATTGCTTTATACATGGTGTCAAGATACCGCTTTTTATATGTGTAATTTACCTTAAAATAATAAAAAAAAATCCGTGCATGTATAGAATTAATACTTTTTTTATTTTTATATCATCATAATATACAGTTTTAATAAAATTACAAAACATTATCTTCGTCAATCCAGCTATTATGCGAATTATCGAACCCTAACCATTTTACATAAGCTTTTCCGTCCTTTACACGTAATACTTTTTCAATCAGATATACATCTTTATGTTTAGTTTTCTGCAATTCATGTTCGTAGAAACAACCCAAAATCGGATCTCCATTCATATCTTCCAGCATATATGTTGGCGGATTTGTAGCATTAGCTTTAATAATCTTGAACAATTCACTACCCCAGTTCCTGAGATAGCCTTTCGAGAAAACACTTTTGAATTTATTTATCCGCACGAGGTCACCAACTTTATATTTCCGCTTCACAGCTGTTTGCACATCATTGTAGATAGTAGAAAGCAGGAGCTTCTCATTCTTTTTAGTCACATCGCAAGGTCGCTATTTTAATTGTTCGATGCTTTGTTTTATTATACGTATCAGTCACGGAGGGTAAAATATCTATCCACTTATAGCTACCTCTCATTGTAAATTCCTTATATAATCTACCCTTTAGCGTACGAATAACACGTTCGGCAATAGACGCTTTCATTGTACTATATGTTGAATAATGGTTTATACCATATTTCTTCATGAGATTTTGAAATCGAGTATTATAAAACTCTTTACCATTGTCGGACTGTATATTTTTCGGCTGTCGAGTGTCTTGTAGAATGCCTTCCATAGCATTACATACATCCAGACCGGTTTTCGATTTAAGGGGTCGAGTCCATAAAAATTTCGAGAAACAGTCTATAACCACAAGTATATATCTATACCCGCCATGCTCTCGAGCATGAGGTATAAATTCGGCCAAGTCAATCTGCCAAACATCGTCAAACCCTCTAATAATGAAGCGACGTCTGGGAAAGAATCTACGAGCCGGCCTATGCAGCTCATCAACTAAATGACGCTTAATACTATTCATAATTAACAATTATTGTTCAGCGTGTTAATACATCATGTAGGTAGAACAATGCGATGGTAAATGAATTAAAATTATGTTTCGCCTCTATTGTCTTGGGAGCGGTCGGGGTGGTGGTTGTGGGGGTGGGGAATTCCCTGATTTCTTTTCAAGTTTTTTTCTTATAGCTTCTAGTTTAACATTGAGTTTAGCTTCAATTCTACTCAACACTTTTTTCCATTCGATACAGCTTTTGATTAGTTTCATCTTGTAGAGTATTTGCACTAACTTCGACAATCCCTTTGATTGTATCCAAGTTAACGCCTTTATTTAAATTATTTTTCAGTGCAAGTATTTCACCATCCAAATCCTTCTTAATTTTTTCAATCTTCCTGCTAACTTCAGAATTTGTAGCATGGTTTTTTCTTAAAACATCAAATTTAGCATCAATCTTCTTCTCAACACTAGCTTGCATCTGGTTTAATTTCCCATTAATCGACTGTTGCACATTATTTACACTAACATTAACAATACCTTTAAATATATCCAAATTAACAGTTTTATTTAAATTAGTTTTAAATGCATTCAAGTTATCATCCAATTCCCTTCTAATTGTCTCAATCTTGTCACTAACCCAGGTGTTTGTTGCGAGATTGTTCCTTAAATTGTCTAGTTCAATCTCGATTCTATTCTCAACAGCAGTTTGCATATGATGTATGATATCACTAATATCTTCAGCCACTTTGGAATTTGAGGTGTCTATTTTTCTTTGAATATCACTCACCACATTATCGATCCTTAGATCTATTACACCAAGTATTCTAGATAGGTGACGCTTATTAACAGAATCTTGATCGTGTATAGGATCCGCTACACGACAAATACGTTTACCACCGATATCAACATCACCTTCCTCTGTTAATGGTAGAGATGGTGTTTGACGTTTAACGCTAGCTTTACCGCTGCTAAGATATCGGCCAAATTTGTCTACACTCATGACGATACTGATGAAAAGGATGAGGGTATTAAATATTTATTCAATTACGCCGCATTCTTTAAGTTCCTCGACGATCGGCTGCAGCTCATTATGATGACTTTCATTGCCAGAATCCCGAGAGGCCTTCAAAAGTTTAAGACGATCTACAAGCTCGTTTATGTCGTCCCAATAGACGTATTGATATCTATCCTTGGTGTTGGAAACAAGCATGGACCCTATATGTCCGCCAGACCATGTTTCCGAGGTCGAACTGGAATATTTAGCAAGAAGAGGTCTTATTATTTCACGCCATTTGTGGCCTCTAGTCCCCCTCAAGTGATTTTTGGGTCGGAACAGTTTGCGATGCACATTGGTTTCTTGTAAAATATCATAGTATTGTGATAAATCGTTCTCATTATATCTACTTGGGCTAGTTTTAAATATTAATTCATAAAGACCATGAGAACCCGTGAACAGCTTATTATTTATTATTATATCATTACCATCTAGATATAATGTATGCCCACCCAATTTCAATCTATTTGTTTCGGGTTCGAATGTAACACCATACGTTGTATCATATACATTGCTTGTGTCTTGAAAAAGACCTCGCACAAACTCTCTCGGCAAAGGATTAAGATCTCCATATAACGTGTTATGTGAATGCGGATCCTCTTCCACCAATGGATTAGACTGCTCATCGAATGGATTAATCGAAGGGCTCTTTTCTATCTCGGGTTTTTTTTTATCAGCTTTCCTCTATTTTTCAAAGTGTTTGTAATATTCATTATGGGCTCCTTAATTGTTTGTGTTTCCTGTTTTATTGTTGTGTTCAAACCTTCTAGATTCTCAGTAATGGGTTTAAACATTTTTCGTATTAAATAATCTTCATCGGAACGATTAAGCTTCAATTGCATATACTTATTCCTAATAACTTTACTTGCCTTAATAATATCACGCTTCAATTTCTCATAATCCATTTTTCTATTATTAACGGCCTGCCTGCGCATGATTATTGCGGACAGATATATATTAACTGAATAAAATGAATAATTCACCAGCATATATAGCAATCAAAATCCTTCCTATAACGACCATTATGCAAATCACTATCCTTGTCTGTCACCAGGAATCCGTATTTATCTTTCCAACACTCACTACAAACCGATTTAAACCGCTCAAATGACATGTCAACTCCAACATGATCGTTGTAAATATGTTGTAGATTTGTATTATCCTGCTTAAATAATACCAAAAAATTAGCATTATCCCTAACTAGCTGTTTCGGAATACTAGTATAAGTTTGACATAGATAAAAGCTATCAACACACTTATGTCTACCCATACAAAAATATTTTCTAATATTGTTTTGCTTATCGCACGCCACATCGTCAAAAATGAATATCGAATTTGTCTCAGCCTCCATGGGATCTATTATATCATCATTCTCCTTACAAGGAAAATATTTCACATCTTTAACATTATTTAAAACATTCTCCAACAGCTTATATTTAGCTTGATATAAAGACTTGGAATAAATGTATACGTTTTCGAACTTGAGACCATTTTCATTGAATAATAACGATAGCATGAGATTTGTTTTCCCAGAGTTTGATGCACCGCAAAGTAGCGCTCTAATGGAATTCGGTAGTAGGCTGCTATGTTTCCGAAATTTACCCTTTTCATCAACGTCCAAATCCAAGTTGATTACTTCAAGTGCATCCTTCTGCTTCACAAGTCTCATGGTGAATGAATTATATATAAATTGTTGGGTGTTTATAAAGCTAATTCATTTCGATGCTAACTTTTAAAGAGGGCGGAGGTGTCGTGAACTCGATAATCAACAAGTTGCCTATAGAGCTTCACCTGCCAGGCGGGTACATGTATTGTGGTCCTGGTACAAAGCTCCAGAAACGTTTAGCACGAGGTGATCCCGGCATTAATCCATTGGATGCGGCTTGTCGGGAGCACGATATCGCATATTCACAACATAAAGATTTAAAAGATAGACACGAGGCAGATTTGATATTGCAAGAATAGGCTTGAAATCGTGTAAAGCCAGCAGACGCAAGGTGTTGGTGAAAAGATAGCAGCCTGGTTGGTGACTAACGCAATGAAGGCCAAAAGAAAATTTGGTATGGGCTTAAAGAAAAAAACTTTTAAAAAAATAGTGTGCACCAATGTTAAGAAGGCTCTTAAGCGATTCGGGGGTGATATTAAACAGGGTGCTAAATCATCATTGGCAGCAGCTAAGGTTGCAATCAAAGAAGCTGGAGGTCGAAAACATTAAAACCCCCAGAATAATCCCCATATCGAAAGTTGGTGGCGTATTGCCACTTATACCAATATTCGCCGGGCTAAGCGCTCTCGGCTCACTGGCAGGCGGTGTAAGTGGTATAACACAAGCAGTACTCAAAGCGAAAGCGGCTCGAAGTCAATTACGGGAAGTTGAAAGGCATAATAAAACTATGGAAGCTATCGCATTAAAAGGTAAAGGATTATATCTGAAGCCATATAAGCGAGGCTTAGGTTTATATCTAAAACCATCAAAAAACTAATAAGTCGACTGCCTCAAAGAGCATTAACCGATCATGATATTTTGAAATATGCGAAATATATTCACCATTTTAGAGGTGTATTTATGAGGGATACTCTGCCAAAGTCACCCAACAAAAATGAAAGCACAGTCGTTAATTTGGATAGCATTAAAGGATCGGGAACACATTGGGTCTGTTATAAGAAGAGAGGTTCTAATATATACTACTATGATTCGTTTGGCAATTTAAAGCCTCCACCGGAATTGATAGAATATTTCAATAGAAAGAGTCCTAATAAAATAATGTATAATCACAGGCGTTATCAAAATTTCAATACAGTCAATTGTGGTCACTTATGTTTAGAATTCCTACTAAATAATATATAATCGTATGCCAATATATCAATATATTTATTAGTCATGTCGTACACTTTCACCCTGAAGGGCACAAAATCAGTGCTTTCTGTTGATTATTATCCGTCTATTGAATTGAATCCCCACTATGAATATGTTCTGGGTCGAATAGGATTTAATAGCTACAATTCGATTCCCAACATTGTAGAGGGCTGTAACAAATTTTATTATGATAATGATAAAGTTGTTACGATTCCGACAGGATCTTATGAGATAAGTGATATCGCCGATTTCTTGATGAATGCGATGCCTAAAGGTGCAATATCCCTCAAACCAAACAACAATACAATAAAGTGTGAAATTAAAAGCAAATATGAAATAAATTTTGGACCTAGAGACTCTATAGGAAGCATGTTAGGCTTTAGTGGGAAGCTATTACCAGCCGATCAAAAACATGAATCGGATTTACCTGTTAATATTATAAAAGTGTCGACAATGAGAATTGAGTGCAATATCACAACATCAGACTACAACGATAGTCGTTTATCCCACACGCTCTACGAATTTTCTCCACAAGTTGAAGCTGGGTATTCGATTAATATAGCGCCCGAGCATATAATATATCTACCAATTAATTCTAAGCGATGTTTCTTTAAATTTGAAGTTGTCCCTCCTTTATATGAATAAGTTGATTTACATAAATTGCATCTTGCTTTTTCATTTGAGACAGCAGTAAAATGAATCCAAATTGGACTTCTTTTTTGAGATACGGATTGCGATTCCGATGAAGACGTAGACATATTGTCCTTTAATAAAATATATTTCAAAAATTAAAATGTAAAACTGCAGAATAACTACTAAACCAACATTATAAAATTGTTTTGCTTTTATAAACTAAATTATATTTGTATGGTATCTAATAAATATATTGTTTGTAATACTCACCTCAATTAAAACTGAAATCTCTGGACACAAAATCACTTTTTCTCTTCGACACTAGTTACAAAAAATGCAAGAGATAAATGAGAAAAAAAACGCTTAGGATTTCTTTTATAGGCTTTTATTTTCGGGGAATAACATATTTCCATTCAAGTAATTCAAATAAAAATCGTAAAATATGTAGATGTAAACTGTAATTTACTGTTAAAACAGAAATTTTTCATACTTTCATCTACTGAAGGTAAGATGGCATCACATAATAAATCCAGAGTAGTAAGGTAGACATCTGTAAAATCTTTTGCAATTTTGTTAAATATAATACCTGTTTGAGGTTCGAGTACTCTCTACCTGAAACAGTACAGCGATCCGCGCTCTGCATAACGATAAGAAAATAATGTACCTAAAGTAACTAATCACGAATACTTTTCTATCTCGATATTCGTTACTTCGGATCTCGTCGTGTACCGAGTACTCGAGTAACGAATAGTTACTTTTTCTGCATCACTAATAACAAATAACATGGTAAAACCGCGACACCGAAGGTTACCTTTAAGCAACAAAGTTTGAGTTTCGTCAAAATGAAAGTTTGTTCCGGAAATAAACAAGCTCGAATGGTATTTGGTAAGACAATTTAATGAATGATTTAATAAACAAAAATATTTTTATTTCAACAACGCAAAAAACATAACATTTCATTCAATACATATAGGTAAATCGTAGCTTAATCGTTACTAAAAGTACAGTTAGAAAACGTACAGTTACTATAAGTAATTTTATTCGTGGCCGACTGAACACTATTTAGGTTATTTTTGTTTCTTAGATTTGTTACAATTTCTGAGTGGTGATTTGGATCAAACTGGAGGTAAGATTTTAAGGATTTTGTTTTGGAATGGCCTGTTATTTTAGTGATTTGCAGATCACTTACTCCCGCTTTGGCTAATGTTGAAACAGCACTTGCTCGATTTGAATGATTGGTATATTTATTGCCGGCATTAAGGTGAATTTTGATAGCTGAACCTCTGGTCCATTTCGAGAGTGCATTTGGATCAATACGCATATTTTTGTACCATCCCTTGCTGCCTTCTGTTTCATAATACTGATTCACTGTCAAAAACAATCGATCAGTAGGAATGTTTGGTCCTCTTTTGCTTAGAATTTTATAAAATAATCTAACAGGACATAAATCAGGATTTTTTTTATTTTCGTGAGCCACTTACTATCGTTAAGTTTCTTATCTCCACCCTGGGCTGTTTTCGAAAATATCGGATTGCATTGGAGCCTACCTGTAGATGTTCCGTCATTATTTTTTCTGTTCTAAAATAATGAATTTTACACTACAGCTTCTCTCCCTCTCCAAGCCAATTCAAATGCAGCAATATTGAAAAATTTCTTTTGCAATCCATTTGGTGTGTTCTCGTCCCATAAGTTCATCATTTTTGTAATTTATTTCTTAGTGAAACCAATTGCACTCCTTTTACTTTTATTGGGATTGCTTTGCAGTTCTTTTCTTTCTGCGTTTTTAGCATGAGCTGACTGAAAAATAATAGAACTGGTCAAAAATAATGCTAAATTTATTGAAATATTGTTCTTGAATACATTTTGCAGTAGTGTTTCAGATAGTTTTGATAACGTATTCTTTGTAGTCTGTCCCATCTCTTTTCTTCATATTATAGGCCCTGTCTTCTAGCATACTAGCAATTACATTAACTGGTGTATTGCCGTCCAATTTATAGTTTTTCTCGGAGCAAAATTGCATGAATTGTTTCCATATTGAGGCTTTGGTTTTTTTGTATTTTGTATTGTTGTTAGGCTTGGTGTTCGATACGGCATAGTAGCACTGCCGAAACGATTCATTTTGGAAGAGAAAAATACAAATGTTTATGTATGACGTTTATTTGAACGCTACTGTCAGAATTGAATTCTCATTGCCATGGAAAATCAACATGCAGTTTATCCGCTAGCAAACACCTACTAGCGTCTTCCATCTGCAACCTCAGGCTGTCGCGTGCTTTATCTTTCAGCAGGAGAGTCGCGTCATGCGCATACATGATCACTGATCACTATTGCTTCAGAAATATATGCAAGATCATTCACATATACCAGAAAAAGCAAGGGCCCCAAAATAGAACCCTGTGGTACTCGTCTAGCAACATTGACCGATCCTGAAACCTGGCCTTTCCAAGACACGATTTGCCGGCGATCCTTAAGATAGGATTCTATTAACTTATTGGCCATTCCCCTGGTGCCATATGACTCCAGTTTTCTTAATAGCGTCATATGTTCCACACAGTCAAATGCCTTCCCCAGGTCCAAGCAAAACATCCTCTTCATCCTCAAACTCATCCGCCACATATTCCAACACCTCGACAATAGCTGTTGAGGTGGACCTATTATCCATAAAGCCATGTTGGTGTCACTGAATGATATTAAACTTCCGGAATATTTCGTTAATCTGATTTTAATCGTTGTCTCTAGGATCTTCGAAATTGCAGGTAGTATAGAGATAGGTCTATTATTGCTCATCAGCTCCGCGTCATTACCCTTAAATATTGGAATGACACTTCCCATCTTCAATTCAACAGGAAAACAACCAGACTTCAAGCATTTGTTAAATAATAGAGGAAGCGGAGCCACTAAATTTTGACTTACATCTTTCAAAAGTTGTACAGATATACCATATACATGTTTAGTGTTCTTGTGTTGTCAAGAATTGTCAAAAACTTTTCATGAAAAGCTGAAAAAGATTTCTGAGAACAGTTCAAATTGTAAGTAAAATTGCAGTATGTCTCATTCAATCTCTGTGCAAACAGGTATGTATTCAACTAGCTTATTTGTCTGCGTTTTCCTACTTGTTTCATTTCATTTTTATTCTCAACTCTTGTCCATGATGGTGTGGGTTCACTGTTAATTGATCAACTGCAATCAACCAGCAAAAATTATTTAGAAATGAGGAAACATACCCTCTATATACTGCAGTGCTAATTCCAATCTCTCTAGGAACACCTCTACCTTGCCTGTAAGGGTCCGATATAATTATATTATAACGGTATACAGCTATACCTCGCATAGTCCGGATAATTGGTTCCACGGACTTCCCGGACTGTTCGAAGCCGGACTATGCGAGGTATTGCTGTTATACAAAAAGTGGCAATTGTTTCAAAGAAATGCGTCCCTCAGTAAGTAAATCCAAATGTCTTTATTAAAAAATAATTGTGTGTATAAAAAATTCATTTTGTATTGTCTAAAAATTGCAATATGGATGTCTGCACCTTTTTCTTCGATTTTTTCTCTTCATAAATTTCTCTGTAGCACCGAACTGCATTGTTTATTGTTCGGCAAACTGTAAGACTACGCTCGATATTGGGATCAACTTCCTTAATATGCTCCGATACGTTCTCAACCATTACAATAATTTTTGTTAGTTGTTCAGTTGTTAATTCCCTTGTAGGAACAAATTACATCATACCCACAAGCAATATTACGATATGGACACATCAGATGAAACGTTTGTGTCTCCAGGATCTGAATATATTCCGGATTCATCAAGCAACTTTGAAACTTCGGAAAAAAGCAACGAATTGACAAAAGGTAAGTCACAGATTTCAATATACATAGACATATTAGACAAAACGATTTTACCTTCAGAATCTGAATATACCCCGGGTTCATCAAGCGATTCTGAAAAAAGTAACCAAAAGAGAACAAGTAAGTAACAACATTCTGTAAATATAGTCGGCAATTGTAAAACATTTATTACAGGTAATGAATTAAGAACAAAAAATAATGTAGACACAACTATTATGACGTTTGGTAGTTTTTTAACATCTACACTATCTACAACATCTGTAGAGTGTATTATGGGCACTCGGCCTTGGACAAAAAAAAACACTTGCCCTTATTGTTTTCAAGAAGTTACGCACTTCTCTCGTCATTTACAAAAAAATCATAAAGACGAAGGCGCTGTGAAGCAATTTTTATCAATGTCTCTAAAAAATCCTAACCGAAAACAACTAATAAATGCTATTCGGAGACAAGGAAATTTTATGTCAAATACACATACAAATATCGTACGCCCAGTTAGAAGACCTAAAGCACAGTATAAGGTCATGAAAAATTCCGAGAATGCCAAAGAAAAGTATATTGTTTGTGAATACTGTCTGGGATATTTCTCAAGAAATTACTTAAGGAGGCACCGAAAACTATGCGCCTTGCGATCGGAAAAAAATGCATCAAAGAACCGAGAACAACATTTAACGGCAGCACAATTGTTTGCAGTATGTGTTGGAAAACACAAAGATTTTTATACACCTTTACGGATAAAGGATGAAATATTTACAATTTTAAGGAATGATGAGATTTCGAAAACTACGATGAGTGATATCCTTATATGCAGCTATGCGGAATCTTTACTGCGCAAACACAAACGTCCTCAAATAAGAAACGTAATTTCAAACAAGATGAGAGAACTGGGACGTCTTTTAATATCGTTGAAAAAAGTCACAGGCGTTCAGCGACTCATTGACGCATTGAACCCTGCAATGTTTGACAACTTCGTTTTGGCTACGAAAATAATTAGTGGATATGATGACAAAACACGTACATTCAGAGCAAGCAGTTTAGCCCTTCACATGGGAACGACTTTAAAGCAAGTGTGTAATGAGGCCACAAAATTAATTATCAAAAAAACATTTTTTTTACCTGTAGATGATCAAGAACAATCATTGAAGGACATAAAACGGCTGAAAAATCTCATAGAAAATCATTGGAATGCAGAAATTTCTAGTTTGGCGTTAAAAAATTTAAATGAGCAGAAATATTGTAAACCAAAACTTCTGCCACTTACAAGTGACGTCGTCAAATTCCAACAATTTGTTTTAAAAGAAGCTAAAGAGGCGCGTGAAGGATTAAGAAAAGATTGTCAGACAAAAGCAGAATATAGACGGTTGACAGAATGTGTTCTGGCATTAACGCTGTTACTAAATCGTAAACGAATTGGTGAAATTCAATACTTAAAAGTACAAACATATTCCAGCCCGGTTTCGCAAGTGCAACAAGAAGAATGTTTACTGGCGCTTTCGGAAACCGAAAAAACATTGACTAAAAGCTTTAAAAGGGTGATAACAGAGGGGAAGGGTTGTAAACCGGTACCGATATTATTCTCCAAAGATATACAAGAAATGATTAGTGTGCTACTTAACGTGAGAAGCTTATATGTCCGAGAATCTAATGAATATCTGTTTGCGAATACAAATACAGAAAATAGATGGGTAAGCGGTTACCACACGTTAAAGAAACTGGCTAAACTATCAAAAGTCAACGATATAACTTTGTTCACATCAACTAGGCTCCGAAAACAGATTGCTAGCATATTGCAAATATTAAGTGTGACCGAAAATGAAGTGGAACAATTTGCAAGTTTTATGGGACACAAAAAAAACTCACGAAAATTATTACCGGTAAGACCCACAATCTTTGTTGTACTTCTTTTATTTGCAAACGTTTCACTATTTTGGAAATCATTGCTCCTATAGTGATTTCAAATATGTGCCAAGTTTTGCTCACTTTATTTTCGATGTTTTATTGACTTTTATAAATATTGCAATTGCAATCTATACTCTATAATTCGTCTTAAAAATAACATTTTCAATTTTGAAACGTGTAAAAAGTGAGTGGCGACTTGCCTATAAGTTCAATAAGTTTGAAGTAATGCGATAACCACAAATACGAGATGAATATTTTCTATTTTTAACACTATTTTAGGCTTCCCCAAGACGTATACCAAACTGCTAAAGTATCTAAGTTGTTATTGGCAATAAATAGTGGAAAAGCTCATCTATACCAGGGAAAAACTTTAGACGAGATTGACTTGTCAGATAATTTAGAAAGCGATTCAGACTCAGACACCAACATCACGTCTCATAGGACAACTAATTCTGGAGAGGCAGAAACACCTACTTTGACTGATACAACAAACCTAAATTGTGCCATATCAAATGTAGATTTATTACCAAGTCTTGAAACATCTAGTCATCAACCCAAAAGTAAATTTTTCTTTCGCTGAACTAGCCAGATATTTAAAATTATTATTTTCCAGATCAGAATATCACAAGAAAAAAGAAAAAGACAGGATCACAAAGAATTCGATGGTCGCAAAGACAAATAGAAGTAGTTAAAATATTTTTCAGAGATCATATTAAGAATAAACGATCGCCGAGAAAGCATGAAGTAGAAAAATTTATAGACAAATATACAACACTTTTTAATAATAAGAATTGGGTTCAAATAAAAGCGTACATTTACAATTCTTATAAATAATTATCAGATATATTTAAATAACACAATATTTTATACAATATATTAACCACCTACTACATACCTCTTATTTTATTGTTATGTTCAACGTTTAGATTTATATTACAAATGCTCGCTCACACCTAAAAGGTTAGAATTATATACAAATTTCTCTATAACAATTAATGTGGAGGCATCTATGAACGTATCGAATGGGTAATTTTTTGCCTAGAGTTGGTGACAAAAATCAAGTGATACGTATAATTTTGTTTTAGCATTTTAATACGTGTCTATAAGCTCATAGAAAACAAAAGTATCTATTTTTTGTTATATTTGACCTATTAACGCTGGCGCTGTTGTATGTAACTTGCTCAATCTGTTTCAATAAATACTGATTTACTTTTTTTACGCAATGACGCATTTGCTATCTACATAAAAATTTAAAAGCCTCAGTTTTTATTTATTTATTTGTTAAAATGAATATTCCAAATAACCATACCGATGTTATTGTTTATGTAAATTCCGTCAAGTGATTTATATAAACAAAAGAAAATCTATTTCAATTGTACTTATTGTCGAATGTATATATTTTATGCTTTGTAATTAATAAAATAAGCGACCTTCTCAACTAACTTCGCAAGCGCTGCATTTTCGATAAGTACCATCTGTATTATCTGTAATAGCATGATCAGACGTAGGCTTATTTTGTTCTTTGTAGTTACTATTCCTGACTAGTACGCGTTTTTTTTTCTGCTACGATACCACATTTAATTAATTTGTTGTACCTGTAACATTTTTTATAAAGATGGCAACATTTGTTTGACCTTCCATTATTTTCGTCAAAAATAGACATTATTTGATAATAACCTAGGGGAAACTGGCCTAAAATGGCATACCATTTTTTATTACTACTATATATTTTTTCTCAGGCGTCCTATTTTAAAAGTAACTTATGCCGTAGATAGCTTATTTAATTAGTATTAACAAGTTAGTAACAAACAAGACATTAAGTTTAATTCTTCTTGGGAAAGCTTTATTGAAGCAGCGGTTGCGTTATCCATTTTACCCACACTAATCTGGGTAAAATGGCATACAACGATAAAAAATTTATTAATTATAAAAAAAGTTAACAAAACAATATTTTTTATAGACTTATATAAGAAGGTATCAATACATTAAGTCTAGAAAGAAAAATAAACTTTAAAACTTAAAGAACAAAAAATTTCTATTAATTCAAAGTAACATAGGGCAAAATGGCATATATTATTGGCAAGCATCACAAATGTAAATTTTGGTTTTAGGGTTAACTCCAGCACAAAGAATGTGGGCCCATTCGTTACACTTGCAACATCTTATCCACTTCTCTCCTCCTTTCGATTTGGAAAATGCTTCTCCACAAAACAAACAAAACGCATCAGATTTGTCATCCTTGTCTAATCTTTCGCCAGTAAATTTTAATTCTTCAAGTGCATTGCCAAGATCTATTTGCAAGCGTTTCTTCGCCTGTCGCGCTGTTTGCCTTCTTACTTTCTCCGTTTTTTCCACCTCTTTTTTTTCATTTCTTCAATAAAGGGGCTGCTGGTTAGCACTGTTGGAGTTTTCTTCCGCTTTGTGGTCAAGGCTTTAGATGTTGATGGCATGGGGCTTAAAAACGCCAGTGAAACAAAGGCTTCCTCATTTCTAGTACCATTTTCATTATTAGGCGTTTTTACCTCCTTGTATAGCTCATTCGCAGTATCTGTTTCTGCTGTAGTTGACTGGGTATCACTCGGTGCATCAGGCTGATCTGTTGTAATGGAAGGCGCAAACAAGTGCTCAGGAAATACATCTGGATTTATTGGCCAAAGTCCTGAGTTTTTAAAGCCACTTGCAGCATTCTCGATGGTCGCTGCTCTTTCATATGCTGTACAAAAAACTCTTGCCACTTGAAGTTGGGAAATTGGTTTCCCGTCGTTTGATCTAATTTTTTTCGTAACTTCTTGGTTTAAATATGCTTTTAGAGGTGCAAAAAAGGATAGGTCAAGGGGCTGGATACGATGGCTACAATGAGCAGGCAAACACAACAATATTATGCCATTTTCTTTGGCGAATTGCAAAACAGTCAAGTTTTTATGGCTGACGTGTCCGTCTAAGACAAGTAGGACAGGAGACTCTTTAGTCGCATGACTGAATTTTTTAAAATGCTGCAAGTAGGGGAGTTTGGACAATTCTGGACCCTCCTCCCCCTCTCACCCAGCTCCCCCTCACCCCCCTCGCCCTAGTGGCGCCCTCTGCCAACCCAACTGATGTGGCGCCCCCTCGCGGTCGCCAACCCAACTAAAAATTGCAGATTTCATCATTACCAACCCAACTAAAAATGGCAGATTTCATCATTACCAACCCAACTGATGTGGCGCCCCCTCGCGGTCGCCACCCCAAAATGGCAGATTTCATCATTACCAACCCAATGTGGCGCCCCCTCGTGGTCGCCAACCCAAAATGGCAGATTTCATCATTACCAACCCAACTGATGTGGCACCCCCTCGTGGTCGCCACCCCAACTAAAAATGGCAGATTTCATCATTACCAACCCAAATACCATGACGCCCTCTCACAGCCACTAACCAAGAAATGGCATCTCTCATGATTACCAACCTAACTAATGCAGCATACTCTCACGGTCACTAGCCAAACTAAGGTGACGTCAGACAAAATGGCGGACCATCAAGATGGTCTTTGCTTCTAGAGAATTCCTGAATAAATTACCAGGCTTGCTATCGCGCTTCTCAATGTACTTCAAACAGGTCTAAACATGTTTCCAGCGGAAACCGCAACGGCTGTCTGCTTCTGTGATAGCCGCATGCGCAAAAAATATAAAAAGCACCCCCTGATGGATACTACCCCAACTAAATATTAAATATATAAGAATTTCGAATGTAATATCATCAGTATCAATTGCAAAGCGGTGTAGCACCTTCTATATAGTATAATGGCGGTGCAATATGAGAAATATGATAACTTTTTGTCTGCTAATGGTATTGAAATACCTATCATAGTGCGAGATTGGTTATTATCTTCGGAATTAAAGCAAAGCGAGTGTTTATTCATAGCAGCATTCGCATATAAAAACATGCAATATTTTGATATCGATGAATTAATGAACGTTTTGGAATATTGTAACCCAAATATGACCCAACCTAAAAGTGGTACATTTATAGTGAGTATGAATATATATGTGAACCTGATTTAGATCTTCATGCAGAAATTTGCGTATTCGACATAGAAACATCGACTGTACTGACTTTAAATAAGAATATACCGAAGATGTTAATGAGTTGGTATCCTCAATATAATCATCCTGAATTGGACTATAATGACGAGCTGACCGCGACTGGTGGTGGATATGTAATATTTGCCAGTCAGAAGCATTTCGCAAGTAGCTAACATGTACAGACCCGCATAAACATGTCTAGACTTGCTGGAAATACATCAGTCGACAATGTCCGTTGAAAGCAGGCGGAGGGCTCTTAGACAGAAGAAAGACTTGTTGAACATTAGAATTATGAGGTTTATATCCGAAATTGAAAAAATCAAATCTGATTTAGAAATGTATGCGTTGGTGACAAATATTAGTAAAATAAAGCTATAAAATGGAGAATATGGAAAAATATATGATTAGATCTTTTGTTGTACACTTTATATAATTTTATAAATAAATATATGTAATATACATTATTAAATAAAGAGAATATAGCATCCAACATTTTTTCCTTTAAATACCCCTTTTAGATATATATATATAAAGTGCATCTCACTTAAAGAAATGCGTAGACATAGAAGTCATATTTTTTTAAATGCGACTATATATAAGAATAATGTTTTGCAGCTGAATTTTTATACCTTCTCACGATTAAAAACTTCTTATATTGCTTTATACAGGATGTTAGGATACAGATATGTAATTCACCTTAAATAAAAATGCGTGCATGTATAGAATTAATACTTTTTTATTTTTATATAATCATAATATACAGTTTTAATAAAATTACAAAACATTAGCCTCGTCAATCCAGCTATTATGCGAATTATCGAACCCTAACCATTTTACATAAGCTTTTCCGTCCTTTACACGTAATACTTTTTCAATCAGATATACATCTTTATGTTTAGTTTTCTGCAATTCATGTTCGTAGAAACAACCCAAAATCGGATCTCCATTCATATCCTCCAGCATATATGTTGGCGGATTTGTAGCATTAGCTTTAATAATCTTGAACAATTCACTACCCCAGTTCCTGAGATAGCCTTTCGAGAAAACACTTTTGAATTTACTTATCCGCACGATGTCGCCAACTTTATATTTCCGCTTCACAGCTGTTTGCACATCATTGTAGATAGTAGAAAGCAGGAGCTTATTCTTTTTAGTCACATCGCAAGGTCGCATTTTAATTGTTCGATGTTTTGTTTTATTATACGTATCAGTCACGGAGGGTAAAATATCTATCCACTTATAGCTACCTCTCATTGTAAATTCCTTATATAATCTACCCTTTAGCGTACGAATAACACGTTCGGCAATAGACGCTTTCATTGTACTATATGTTGAATAATGGTTTATACCATATTTCTTCATGAGATTTTGAAATCGAGTATTATAAAACTCTTTACCATTGTCGGACTGTATATTTTTCGGCTGTCGAGTGTCTTGTAGAATGCCTTCCATAGCATTACATACATCCAGACCGGTTTTCGATTTAAGGGGTTGAGTCCATAAAAATTTCGAGAAACAGTCTATAACCACAAGTATATATCTATACCCGCCATTCTCTCGAGCATGAGGTATAAATTCGGCCAAGTCAATCTGCCAAACATCGTCAAACCCTCTAATAATGAAGCGACGTCTGGGAAAGAATCTACGAGCCGGCCTATGCAGCTCATCAACTAAATGACGCTTAATACTATTCATAATTAACAATTGTTGTTCAGCGTGTTAATACATCATGTAGGTAGAACAATGCGATGGTAAATGAATTAAAATTATGTTTCGTCTCTATGGTCTTGCGAGCAGTCGGGGTGGTGGTGGTGGTTGTGGGGGTGGGGAATTCCCTGATTTCTTTTCAAGTTTTTTTCTTATAGCTTCCAGTTTAGCATTGAGTTTAACCTCAATTCTACTCTCAACACTTTTTTCCATTCGATACAGCTTTTGATTAGTTTCAGCTTGTAGAGTATTTGCACTAACTTCGACAATCCCTTTGATTGTATCCAAGTTAACGCCCTTATTTAAATTATTTTTCAGTGCAAGTATTTCACCATCCAAATCCTTCTTAATTTTTTCAATCTTTCTACTAACTTCAGAATTTGTAGCATGGTTTTTTCTTAAAACATCAAATTTAGCATCAATCTTCTTCTCAACGCTAGCTTGCATCTGGTTTAATTTCCCATTAATCGACTGTTGCACATTATTTACACTAACATTAACAATACCCTTAAATATATACAAATTAACAGTTTTATTTAAATTAGTTTTAAATGCATTCAAGTTCTCATCCAATTCCCTCTTAATTTTATCAATCTTGTCACTAACCCAGGTGGTTGTTGCGAGATTGTTCCTTAAATTGTCTAGTTCATTTTCGATTCTATTCTCAACAGCAGTCTGCATATGATGTATGATATCACTAATATCCTCAGCCACTTTGGAATTTGAGGCGTCTATTTTTATTTGAATATCACTCACCACATTATCAATCCTTAGATCTATTACGCCAAGTATTCTAGATAGGTGACGCTTATTAACAGAATCTTGATCGTGTATAGGATCTGCTACACGACAAATACGTTTACCGCCAATATCAACATCACCTTCCTCTGTTAATGGCAGAGATGGCTTTTGACGTTTAACGCTAGCTTTACCGCTGCTAAGATATCGGCCAAATTTGTCTACACTCATGACGATACTGAGGAAAAGAATGAGAGTATTAAATATTTATTCAATTACGCCGCATTCTTTAAGCTCCTCGATGATTGACTGCATTTCATTATGGGTACTTTCATTGCCAGAATCCCGAGAGGCCTTCAAAAGTTTAAGACGATCCACGAGCTCGTTTATGTCGTCCCAATAGACGTATTGATATCTATCATGGGTGTTGGAAACAAGCATGCTGCCTATATCTCCGCCAGACCATGTTTCTGAAGTCGAACTGGAATATTTAGCAAGAAGAGGTTTTATTATTTCACGCCATTTGTGGCCTCTAGTCCCCCTCAAGTTATTTTTGGGTTGGAACAGTTTGCGATGCACATTGGTTTCGTGTAAAATATCATAGTAATGTGATAAATCCTCCTCATTATATCTACTTGGTCTAGTTTTAAATATTAATTCATAAAGACCATGAGAACCCGTAAACAGCTTATTATTGATTATTATGTCTTTACCATCTAGATATAATGTATGCCCACCCAATTTCAATCTATTTGTTTCGGGTTCGAATGTAACACCATACGTTGTATCATATACATTGCTTGTATCTTGAAAAAGACCTCGCACAAACTCTCTCGGTAAAGGATTAAGATCTCCATAAAACGTGTTATGTGAATGCGGATCCTCTTCCACCAATGGATTAGACTGCTCATCGAATGGATTAATCGAAGAGCTCTTTTCTATCTCTTGTTTTTTCATCAGCTTTCCTCTATTTTTCAAAGTGTTTGTAATATTCATTATGGGCTCCTTAATTGTTTGTGTTTCCTGTTTTATTGTCGTGCTCAAACCTTCTAGGTTCTCAGTAATGGGCTTAAACATTTTTCGTATTAAATAATCTTCATCGGAACGATTAAGCTTCAATTGCATATACTTATTCCTAATAACTTTACTTGCCTTAATAATATCACGCTTCAATTTCTCATAATCAATTTTTCTACTATTAACTGCCTGCCTGCGCATGATTATTTGCAGACAGATATATATTAACTGAATAAAATGAATAATTCACCAGCATATATAGCGATCAAAACCCTTCCTATAACGACCATTATGCAAATCACTATCCTTGTCTATCACCAGGAATCCGTATTTATCTTTCCAACACTCACCACAAACCGATTTAAACCGCTCAACTGACATGTCAACTCCAACATGATCGTTGTAAATATGTTGTAGATTTGTATTATCCTGCTTAAATAATACCAAAAAATTAGCATTATCCCTAACTAGCTGTTTCGGAATACTAGTATAAGTTTGACATAAATAAAAGCTATCAACACACTTATGTCTACCCATACAAAAATATTTTCTAATATTGTTTTGCTTATCGTACGCCACATCGTCAAAAATGAATATCGAATTTCTCTCAGCCTCCATGGGGTCTATTATATCATCATTCTCCTTACAAGGAAAATATTTCACATCTTTAACATTATTTAAAACATTCTCCAACAGCTTATATTTAGCTTGATATAAAGACTTGGAATAAATGTATACGTTTCCGAACTTGAGACCATTTTCATTGAATAATAACGATAGCATGAGATTTGTTTTCCCAGAGTTTGATGCACCACAAAGTAGCGCTCTAATGGAGTTCGGTAGTAGGCTGCTATGTTTCCGAAATTTACCCTTTTCATCAACGTCCAAATCCAAGTTGATTACTTCAAGTGCATCCTTCTGCTTCACAAGTCTCATGGTGAATGAATTATATATAAATTGTTGGGTGTTTATAAAGCTAATTCATTTCGATGCTAACTTTTAAAGAGGGCGGAGGTGTCGTGAACTCGATAATCAACAAGTTGCCTATAGAGCTTCACCTGCCAGGCGGGTACATGTATTGTGGTCCTGGTACAAAGCTCCAGAAACGTTTAGCACGAGGTGATCCCGGCATTAATCCATTGGATGCGGCTTGTCGGGAACACGATATCGCATATTCACAACATAAAGATTTAAAAGATAGACACGAGGCAGATTTGATATTGCAAGAAAAAGCTTGGAATCGTGTAAAGTCAGCAGACGCAAGTGTTGGTGAAAAGACAGCAGCCTGGTTGGTGACTAACGCAATGAAGGCCAAAAGAAAATTTGGTATGGGCTTAAAGAAAAAACTTTTAAAAAAATAGTGTGCACCAATGTTAAGAAGGCTCTTAAGCGATTCGGGGGTGATATTAAACAGGGTGCTAAATCATCATTGGCAGCAGCTAAGGTTGCAATCAAAGAGGCTGGAGGTCGAAAACATATTAAAACCCCCAGAATAATCCCCATACCGAAAGTTGGGGGCGTATTGCCACTCATACCAATATTCGCCGGGCTAAGCGCTCTCGGCTCACTGGCAGGCGGTGTAAGTGGTATAACACAAGCAGTACTCAAAGCGAAAGCGGCTCGAAGTCAATTACGGGAAGCTGAAAGGCATAATAAAACTATGGAAGCTATCGCATTAAAAGGTATTATATCTGAAGCCATATAAGCGAGGCTTAGGTTTATATCTAAAAGCATCAAAAAACTAATAAGTCGACTGCCTCAAAGAGCATTAACCGATCATGATATTTTGAAATATGCGAAATATATTCACCATTTTAGAGGTGTATTTATGAGGGATACTCTACCAAAATCACCCAACAAAAATGAAAGCGCAGTCGTTAATTTGGATAGCATTAAAGGATCGGGAACACATTGGGTCTGTTATAAGAAGAGAGGTTCTAATATATACTATTATGATTCGTTTGGCAATTTAAAGCCTCCACCGGAATTGATAGAATATTTTAATAGAAAGGGACCTAATAAAATAATGTATAATCATAAGCGATACCAAAATTTCAATACATTCACTTATGCTTAGAATTCCTACTAAATAATATATAATCGTATGTCCATATATCAATATATTAGTCATGTCGTACACTTTCACCCTGAAGGGCACAAAATCAGTGCTTTCTGTTGATTATTATCCGCCTATTGAATTGAATCCCCACTATGAATATGTTCTGGGTCTAATAGGATTTAATAGCTACAATTCGATTCCCAACATTGTAGAGGGCTGTAACAAATTTTATTATGATAATGACAAAGTTATTACAATTCCCACAGGATCTTATGAGATAAGTGATATCGCCGATTTCTTGATGAATGCGATGCCTAGAGGTGCAATATCCCTCAAACCAAACAACAATACAATAAAGTGTGAAATTAAAAGCAAATATGAAATAAATTTTGGACCTAGAGACTCTATACGAAGCATATTAGGCTTTAGTGGGAAGCTATTACCAGCCGATCAAAAACATGAATCGGATTTACCTGTTAATATTATAAAAGTGTCGACAATAAGAATTGAGTGCAATATCACAACATCAGCCTACAACGATAGTCGTTAGTAGGGTACTTTGGAGAGTTCTGGATCCACCCCCCCCACCACTCCCCAGGTCAAAGGTCAAGGGGTCAAAGGTCAAAGGTCAAGGGTCAAAGGTCAAGGGGCCAAAGGTCAAGGGGTCAAAGGTCAAGGGCCAAAGGTCAAGGGTTTGACCCCTTGACCTTTGACCCCTTGACCTGGGGAGTGGTGGGGGGTGGTGGATCCAGAACTCTCCAAAGTACCCTACTGTCGTTTATCCCACACGCTCTACGAATTTTCTCCACAAGTTGAAGCTGGGTTTTCGATTAATATAGCGCCCGAGCATATAATATATCTACCAATTAATTCTAAGCGTATCAATAATATCACATTAACACTGCTCGATCAAGATGGTGATGCCGTAAACTTTAGAGGCGAGCAAATCATTGTTAGATTAGAATTAAAAAGAGTTTCATAATGGGCCTTTCATTTCGTAAACGTTATATAACTTCCTCACCCCCACAACGGAAGATCACTTCAACATCTAAACTCAAGCAGTTAACATCGGCCAATATAATATTTTTACAATCGTTAGGCTTTCGAGTAAAAAATGGAGGAAAAGCTATCAATATTTGAAGGTGTGCATTTTGACGAAGTTATAACGAAAGAAGAGTATCACACATATTATCCGAGAACACACAATTTCAACTTAAATGATGAAGTTCGCATAAGCATTCAAAATCAAGATATATACACACTACCTTCCGAGAGTTATATATACATAGAGGGGAAATTTAAACCTGATGATAATGGTACTGGTCTACCTGAATTAACAAACAATGCATACGCTTTTTTGTTTGATCAGATTCGATATGAGCTTAATGGTGTAGAAATCGATCGCGCAATGAAGCCAGGAATCAGTTCTACGATGAAGGCGTTAGTTTCATATAATGAAGATGAAAGTCGAATGTTGTCGATTGCCGGGTGGGGACCATTCGCACAGCAGCAAGCAACACTCTCCAATAACAAGTTCAACGCATGCCTTCCATTGAGCATGCTTTAGGCTTCTGTTCCGATTACAGGAGGGTTATTATTAACGTCGGTCAAGAATTAGTCCTAATTAGAAGTAAAACAGATGAAAACTGCTATCAAAACAAGACCGCTGATGGTACAAAAAAGGCCTCAATCGAGATTGAAAAGATTGAATGGCGGGTGCCGCATGTAAGCGTAAATGATCAGACACGCTTAAAGTTCTTAAACACCCTTAAAACCAATAAACCGATATATTTAACATTTCGTAAATGGGAGTTATATGAACTTCCAGCTTTGCGTGCAACGAAAACTGACATTTGGCCTGTTAAAACTAGCACTAATCTAGAGAAACCCAGATATGCTATTATAGCGTTTCAGCGCAACAGAAAAGATAATTTTCAGCAAGACGCATCAGGCTTTGATCACGCTTCAATCACAAATATTAAATTACATTTAAATTCAGAATATTACCCATATAGCGATATGAATATAGATATGAGCAAAAAACTATATGCCCAAGCATATCTAATGTACACAAAATTTCAATCGAGCTATTATGGAAACACTCGCGGCCCTCTCATGAGCTATGAGAAGTTCCAC
Organism: Amphimallon solstitiale; assembly: GCA_963170755.1. NCBI lineage: Eukaryota > Metazoa > Arthropoda > Insecta > Coleoptera > Scarabaeidae > Amphimallon > Amphimallon solstitiale. The sequence goes on along the minus strand of OY720677.1, from coordinate 49,423,836 downwards.
GATTCAGCACTTTACGTAATAGACTGATCGAAGCAGAATGAGAGCTTAAAATCATCCACCGTCGATGTTAAGCTTGAGATGCAGTGCCAGGAGACGTTTAGCGAGGACACCTCTTGTTTATTGTTAATTTTACAAGATTGTGTCGTTGAATATAGTGCACTGACAGGCACTGTTAAGAAAATTATATAACATTCAGTCAATCGCGAGACCTCATGGCTAAAAGAGGTAATAATAATAATAATAATAATAATAATAGCTTTATTTGTCCAACGGTTTACCCAGTTATAGGACTGTATTAAATATACACATAATGTACAACGTACTACTCAATAACTTATGCTAATAACTCAAATATACAACAGAATTGTGAGTAATAATAAATATGAAAACAATATAATTAAGTAAAGTAAAAAAAAAAATATATGTCAAAAAAATATGTCCCCATAGTGAAGATTAGCGGCTCTGCACATCACCACCAGCGGAGATCCTTTAAGAAGGTTAGTGCGAGAAAAGGGAAGTAGGAAGGTATGGGTAAAACGAGAGGAGATTCTAGGAATGAAGAAATCCAGACATGAGAGCAAATAAGGGCAGTCAACACGCCCACTGGATAGTTTCCATACAAATCGTGCACCATGTATCTCACGACGGTAACTCAAGGCTTGCATATTATGTGCGTCTAATAAATGTGAATAATCTATGCCACGCTGAGGATAAGTACCGGAACATTTAAAAGACAAATACTTCAGGAATCTTCGCTGCACTCTTTCAATGGAAAGTTGTAAGTAAAGATATTGAGGAGACCATACTTGAGATGCATACTCCAATTTGCTCACAACTAGACTGAAATAAAGTGTCTTCATCAACTGAATATTATTAAAAAATTTGCAACAACGCAATATGAAACCCAATGTCCTAGACGCAGATGCACACATCGAGTCTATATGGTTAGAGAAGCTGAGCCGAGTGTCAAAGTATACCCCAAGGTCCCTAATACCATTAACTCTAGACAATGTATTTCTGTTTAGGATATATACTGATGATACATTGTTTACTTTACGTGTGTAAGATATGAAGCAACATTTATCAATATTTAACTTTAAATTGAATTTGCGACACCAGTCAGTCAAGACACTTAAATCACTTTGGAGTTGGACCACATCATTCCAGGATTTTATAGAACTGTAAATTTTCAGATCATCAGCATAAGCAAGTACCGGACACGTTAATTGCATCAGTACGTCGTTTATGTACAATATGAATAAAAGAGGACCTAGATTTGAGCCTTGTGGCACCCCAGATGAAGGAAAAAATTCTGGCGACTTGTACCCATTATAAAAAACGTAATTAGGTCTCCTAGTGAGATAAGAATGGATAAGCTTGAGCAAATTCGGCGTTAATCCCAGTGCATATAGTTTGTTCATTAAGAATCCATGATCTATCGTATCAAATGCTTTGCTGAAATCCGTATAAATCACATCCACCTGTCCTGAATTGTCCAACTCTCGGCAGGTAAATTGTGTTAGCGCAGTCAGGTTAGTAACTGTCGAACGCCCCCGCACGAATCCATGTTGGTGTTGAGAAATCGATGATTTAGTATTAAAATATATGCATGAATAAAGTACACTTTCGAATACTTTCGCAAAGTTGCAAATGATCGAGATCGGTCTGTAATTCTCCCCTTTGGTATTGTCATCTTTTTTAAAGATGGGAGAGATTCTTGTTCTTCGCCAACGGCCAGGAAATTCCGACGTCTTGATGGATAGGTTTATAATAAGCGCCAGCGGCTTTGAAAAGGAGGATCCTGCTTGACGCACCAATTTGCTAGGGATCTGGTCATCACCTGCACTGAAATCATCTGGTAATGCGGACATAATTCTAAGCAATTCATCCCCAGAGGTACCATGCAAAGTAAACGGTAAGTGGTTGGATTCCGAATCTTCCACGCAAAAGGGGGTACTAGGATGATAAATAGATGAAAACATATCCGCAAATCTGTTGACTATGCCTTGAGGGGAGTCTATTGGGGTATCATTGAAAGTTAAAGTACTAGGAATACGCGAAGATCCAGTTTTGCTTCTCATATATCGAAATATCTCTCTAGGATTACTCAAAATAGAACTTTCAACTTTGTCCATATAGGATTTATAGGATTCATTAATAAGCGTCTTGCAGATTCCTCTCAACCTTTTAAATTCACAATTATAAAATTGATTCTTCGTAGCTCTCTATTTTCGTCGGTAGTAAGATTTTATCTTCAAGTGATGTATAATCTGCTTAGTGAACCATGGCGGATATACAGATTTGTAATTGATTGAAATTTTCGGTACTGAATCATCAAATATATTGTATAATGTAGTGTAGAAGTCATCAAGAGCGCAATCGACATTATTATGGTCTTCAAGGAAAGTCCAATCCACATTCGAAATATCCGAGCAAAGCTTTTGATAGTCAGCTTTTTGAAAATTATATCTTAGATTGTCATTTGACGGAAAATTTGGAAACTTAGTTTCTGCAGTTGAAACAAGTAAAGAGATAGACAAAGGTGGATGATATGGGTCGACAGGTACGAATGGAAATTCGTCAACTTCAATTGAGGCTGAATGTATTGTATTAGACAGTAGCAAATCTAAAAGACGATTATTGCAGTTAACAATATTATTGTATTGTTTCAGTTGAAGTGAGGCGCATAAGAGGTGAAAGGTTGTAGATTTAGCACAGGCAGAAAGATTGCAAGAAAATTGTGGAATATTGAAATCCCCAAGCAAAACGCATGGTTTATCTATAAGGAAAACCTCCAAGACTTCAGAAAACAGCTCAAAATCATGCTGCGGGATATCAGGAGGAATGTAGACGGCAACAATATAAATATTATTTGTAGTACACTTACAAGCTACCAAATCCACTAATGGGACTATAGATGAGACAACATCAGTGCTGATTTGCTCGAGGTTGAGGGTGTTACTCCATGCAATAAATACTCCACCTCCCGTTGATCTATCAGTTAGAGAAAACTTCCTGTCGGATCGAATGACGTTGTAAAATGGCGGTAATATTTCGGCATTATTAATGGAGTCATCTAACCAACTTTCAGTAATAACAATCAGATCGAACGCAGAACTGCAGGCATTCACAAAGAAAGTATGCGTTTTAGATCTAAGCCCACGAGTATTTTGATAATAAATGTTAAGAGGAAGGGAAGAATCGTTGGACGTGGTTAGTTTAAAGATATAATTTCTGGAATACCGTTACGATATTTAATTTTTAGATTTGTTTCACCATTTCTTATGCGGCTGCTCAATTCTGCCTTGGCTTCTTTATGGATTTGTAGTTGCATTGGTGTTCGATCACGAAAAATCGATAGTGAAGAGAAATTGGCGTTAGTTCTCAGCCTCGACACATTACGCAAAATCCTCGTTACAGCTGCATCCGATGAAAATGAAACCTTGATTGGACGCTTACGGGTCGCATCAGTTGGATCAAATTTGCCCAGTCTTGATACTTGAAAATCACCCGCATCGACTTGAATATTGGTACAGATTTTATTAACTAATACAAGTATCTAAATTTATTTGCTCTAAATTGTCGTTAACTTCATCCTCTGAACATCCAAAAATGACAATATTGTTCTTACGTCGATCACGATCTGAGATTTCTTGAATTATTCTTTCAGAGTCAAGAAGGGGTGAGGTAGAAGACGCAGTGGACTGTAAAACGGACTCCTTCAGAACTTTAATCTCCTTCTGAAAGGGAAGCAATAATTGATTTGAGACTATTGAGATCCTCCCCAATTCCAATACAGTTATTACATGTCCAAGTGAACCCTGTTTTAAGATGGATTTTCCGTGCTTCGGAGGTCGATATCCTGAAGCAGTCAATTCGGTACGGTTTTTTGCAGACGCAACAATCAACTACTTTATGTGACTCATCAGTTTTATTACAACACGTGCAGACAGGCATGATAATTACGACCAGGTATATCGTATTGTATCAGGATGGAGAGGGAAAACACTTCACGCCAACGGTGCCCGTCGTGGCGACTTATATACACAACGCGAGGAGAGCTCGGGCAACGGAAAAGGATCGCCAGCAGAATACACAGGTAAGAGAGAGGAGATATGCGTGTTTATATATTTCAAACGAAAAATGTTTATAATATGCTATGAAGAAAAGATATAAGAACCTGGTGATATAAAAAAAAGGAAAAAAAACTTGCCTGGTTGGAGCAATCTTCACCGAAGAAACAATACAATTACACTAAATTGGGACAAATACAATCACTGTAGAACAGCGAAAATTTCACAATCACATAGAGAAAAGTAAGCACTTCAATTTGATACGACTATCAGAATTAAATTAAAAGAAAAACCGAGTAAAATACGGTATTATAAATGAGAGAGGTGCAATTAACACTCGAGATCAACTTCAATCATTCCTTATTATAGACATACAAGGTTATGCGATTCTACATTTCGATCCAAAAGAGATGAGCATAAGTGACGGAGAAAGGAGCATCCATTTTTTATTTAAACCTAGCATCGAATTCCATCTATTATCGAAGAAAGACCAAAGGACCGTTCGATGGCTTGAAAATAATTATTTAAATATAGAATACTCTACTGGTTATGTATATTTTAAGGACATTATTAACTTGTTAAAAAATATCTGTAACTCATATAATAGAGTGTATGTTAAAGGACATCAAAAAAAGGAGCTACTTAAGCAATATGTTGATATTGACATAATTAACTTGGAATATTTTAATGATGTACCAAAGCTTATTAAAAATGTCAATCATTGTTTTTATCATAATAATAAAACTAATGAAGAATGTATATGCACGCAAAATAATATTATAACTCTATGCAATTATCTAAAAAATAAAGAATTATTTTAACCTTCTTATTATTTTTTATTTCAATCCACCTATACATATTAATACTAATATTATAGCAAAATAGTATACGTATGAACATGTCTATACATGTATAAAAGGACCGCCGAGACGGCATCAATCCGATGCAGGTATGTAAGCGAGAGATTTTTTATACATTTCCATTAATTAACCATCACCTGCCCTAAAAAGGGCTACCCAGACAGCAACCATTCGATGTAGGTATGCAACGCTAAAAATTTAAGTGCATTCCTTAGAACACAGCTCGACCGTGGGATCAGAATGCAGCTACTCTTAATTACCTCCGTTCACACGCATATATGTATGCGTGTGGGAAAAAAGGGGTCGTCGCAGCTGTACATGGACCACACACAGTCACCCATGGGAACGGAATGTGCCCGCCGCTAATTGCCTCCGTTCACACGCATATATGCATGCGTGTGGTAAAAAAGGAGTCGTCGCAGCTGTACATGGACCACACACAGTCACCCATGGGAACGGAATGTGCCCGCCGCTAATTGCCTCCGTTCACACGCATATATGCATGCGCGTGGTAAAAAGGGCTTTCTCTTTATACATCACTCCATTTGCGTGAGAATCTAACGCAGATGGATGTATACGTCACGGATGAGTATCTATATATACGTAGATCGGCATCTTTAATTTCATTATAATCAGTGTCTTCGAAGAGTTAAGGTCGTTTTTTAGTGCTTGTTTGTGTTTTACTACAAGGTATTTAGAAAGCCTAATTTATATAATATTAACTTGCAATATTTTTCATTAGTTTTAAAATTTTATAGGACTTTTTTAAAAATTGTTTTTCCAATTATAAGGTTATTTTTTAAATAATTTAATGGTGTATATTTTATTAATATTTTATTGAATATTATTTTTATATACAATTAATCCAGGGTGCTTCAAAGTATTTTATATGCATTTAGTGCTTTCTTTATATTGTTTTTTTTTTTAATTTTTAGGTGCGTAAATTTATATTATTAAATTGATTATTTTATAAGGTTTTAAAGGGTTTTATCAATAAATTTTCAATAATACAAGTATTTTTAGTTAAATATATGCGGATCATAGTTTTCATTAGTTTTTCTACCACTCTAAAATTTTATAGGACTTTTTAAAAATTGTTTTTATCAATTATAAGGTTATTTTTAATAATTTAATGGTGTAAATTTTATTGAATATTTTATTGAATATTATTTTTATATACAATTAATCCAGGGTGCTTCAAAGTATTTTATATGTATTTAGTAGCTTCTTTATATTGTTTTTTTTTCTTTTTTTTAAATTTTTTAGGTGCGTAAATTTATATTATTAAATTGATTATTTTATAAGGTTTTAAAGGGTTTTATCAATAAATTCTCAATAATACAAGTATTAGTAGCGAATCAGTCAAATAAATTAGCAATTTAGATATATTAAAAATTAGGTTTCAATAGCTTTTTATTCTTTTAAATTTATTATATTAATTATTTTTAATTCGCTTTTTCATAGAATGAATTGCATCATATGTGGCAAGTCCTTCACCCGGCGCGACAACATGAAGCGGCATGTGAATACCCTCCACCGCAATTTTGTTTGCGATATTTGTGGGGAGGGTGTGGATACATGTGAGCATGTTGCGGGACCACCTAAGAAGGTGGCCAAAGTAGATGTTACACCATCCACAAGTTCTAATAGACCTGTGGATGCTGCGCCATCTACCAGTCGAGATGCGCCTCAGAGAAGCTGTTGTGGGTTGATGTTCCCTAATAATTCTCTATATAGGGGGCATCTTCCCACACAGCAGCATTTGAATAACAATACCTTTATGCTGCCGGATGGAGTGTTCAAAATTAATTCATCATTTAAAAGCCGGGTCGCGAGTTACAAAATTTTAGGTGATGAGAGTGCTGACATCACAAATTTTGTATCGAACTTGAGAACTAAAGTGTGCAGCCTGATTAACGATGTTCTGGCCAAGGTCGTATCGGGTATTAAGGTGCAGTTAGAGCTATTTGCTCATTATGCTAAAACCGTAGCTGATGAGGAAATAGTCGACTTAAAGTCCTTCAATACTCGGTACGTCATTGTCACCGGGTCTTCAGACTTAGAGGATGTTTTTGATCAGGCTGCTGCCATCATAAAATCGAAAGCGGAGGAGTTTTCGGATAGGGGGAGCAATTGGACACTTAAGATGGTCTCGCATTTAGAGGTTAATATCAACAGCTACCAACCTCTTGGGGGATCATCTTATTTGGAACTACCACCCTCTATTCGAAACAAGAAAGCATGCATCAATATTCAGAACTCGGATGATGCATGCTTGTGTTGGTCGATTGTAGCAGCACTCCACCCGGCAAACATGCATGTAGAGAGAGTTAGTAGTTATCCTCATTACTCCAGCGTCCTAAATTTAGAGGGTATTCAATTCCCGGTTAAAATTAAAGATATTTCAAAAATTGAGAATATGAACAATTTAAGTATTAACGTTTACGGTTTGGCTATTAATGATGAAACAAAAAATCATGAGGTGGTGGGGCCAATTCATTTCACTAAAAACAGAAAAGATATCCACATCAATTTACTCCTAATTGATGATGGAAAAAGAGCCCCTTATGTTTTGATTAAAAATCTGTCCAGGCTAGTCTCATCTCAAATAAGCAAACATGATGGTGAGGTATACATCTGCGATGGGTGTTTAATTCATTTCAGAACATCCGAACAATTAAAAGCCCATCAACAACACGATTGCAACCATGTGTATACGGTACTACCCTCAACCGACGCGCGTAAAACAAAATTTGGAGATATGCTACCCGAAAACATTTTACGTTTCGATAGTCACCATAAGAAAATGTCCGTTCCGTTCGTCGTTTATGCGGATTTTGAAAGTATTCTCCAACCGATTCACACATGCAGCCATGATCCAGCTAGTTCGTATACGAATAAAACATTCAAACACGTTCCATATAGTTTTGCATATCAAATTCTATGTTCGTTTGATGCAAAGTTGAATAAATTTGTCACGTATGCCGGTTTAGATTGCTCAACGGTGTTTGTCCAAAAATTGATAGAAGTTGTTAAGCTAATCTATGAAAACTATTTAAAGACTATCGTGCCGATGAAAACTTTAAATAATAGCGAGCGAAAATTATATAATGAGGCCGTGATTTGCCACATTTGTGAGCTGTCTCTCAACGGAGATAGAGTGAGAGATCACTGCCACATTACGGGAGCGTTTCGAGGGGCCGCTCATTCTAATTGTAATCTAAACTTCAAAATTCCGAAATTTGTCCCTATCTATTTTCACAATTTGAGCGGGTATGATAGCCATCTATTTTTAAGAGATTTGGCACAACAAAATTTAGATATTGATGTAATTCCTATTAATAAAGAGCGATATATCAGTTTCAGCGCGAAAGTTTTGGTCGATGAGTATACAGATAAAAAATCGGGCGAGAAAAAAAATGTTTATATAAAACTACGGTTTTTAGATAGTTTTCGCTTCATGGCGTCTTCTATCGATAAGCATGCACAAAATTTGAGCCCGCAAGACTTTGTCAATGTTAGGCGGGCGTTTCCACTAGATTCACATTTCCATTTAATTAGAAAGAAGGGTGTATTCCCCTATCAATACATAGATACCTTTGGGCGATTGAACGAATCGACCTTACCGGCAAAACGCGATTTTTTTAATTCATTAACGAATGTTGATATTTCGGATGTTGAATATCAACATGCGCAAACTGTATGGAATACGTTTGGATGTCAAAATTTATTAGAGTACTCAAACTTATATTTAAAATCAGACGTTTTACTTTTGGCAGATATTTTTGAAAATTTCAGGAAAATTTGTCGGGATACATACAGTCTGGATCCGGCTCAATATTACACCAGCCCGGGCTTGTCTTGGGATGCTATGTTGAAGCATACCAAAATTGAGCTGGAGCTACTCATAGACATCGACATGCATCATTTTGTTAAGCAGAGTATCAGGGGTGGGTTGTGTCAGGTATCATTGCGGCACGCTACAGCAAATAATAAATATATGCCTAATTATGATGCGAGTGCTCCTAGCTCGTATTTAGCTTATTGGGACGCGAACAATTTGTACGGGTGGGCAATGTCGCAGTATCTACCATTCGGTGGGTTCAGTTGGGCTAGTCAGGATGAAATTGACAATCTAAATATATCTGGGGTCGCTGATGATTCGCCGATTGGCTATTTTTTGGAGGTAGATGTCACGTATCCTGTAACTTTGCACGATGAGCATAACGACCTACCTTTTCTTCCCGAAAACATGGTGCCTCCCACGTCTAAATTTCAGTATAAAAAGTTGATCGCGAATTTACAGAACAAAGAGAAATATGTCATACACTATCAAACATTAAAGCAAGCATTACATTTCGGCCTTAAAATCACCAAAATTCACCGCGTTTTAAAATTCAACCAGTCAAACTGGCTTCAAACTTATATCGACCTAAACACCAGCCTACGTCAGCATGCTAGGAACGATTTTGAAAAGGACTTCTACAAGATTATGAACACCTCCGTATATGGTAAAACCATGGAGAATGTTGACAAGCGAGTAGAAGTCAAATTGGTCACACGTTGGGAGGACCATGGCAAAAGTCGCGGGGCTGGTAGTTTAATCGCGAAACCGAATTTTAAAAGTGTTAGTATTTTTTCCGAAAACTTTGTGGCTGTCCAGATGGGGAAGCTGAAAGTCGTATATAATAAACCTATTTATATCGGCTTCTCCGTCTTGGAGCTATCAAAGCACCTGATGTATGACTTTTTCCACAATTTTTTGAGACGCGTGTATGCTGAAAAGGTCCGTCTGTGTTATATGGATACGGATAGTTTTATCTTAAAAGTAGAAACAGACGATATATACAGCGACATGAAAAAAAATATATCAAAATTCGATACATCGAACTTTTCGGCCAATAATGTCTACAACATAGCACCTCAAAACAAGGCTGTTTTAGGTTTATTTAAAGACGAAAATGCGGGTAATATAATGAGTGAATTTGTCGGATTGCGCGCAAAAATGTATGCCTTAGAGGTTGAGGGTAGGGAGATTAAAAAGGCTAAGGGTGTTAAAAAGAACGTCGTACGGGATGAGATTAGTCTGGCAGATTACAAACACTGTTTATTAAATAATGATATTTTATTAAGAGAGCAAAATCTTTTTCAAATCAAACTACATGAGATTTATACCGTCAAGCAAAATAAATTGAGCCTATCACCTCACGATGATAAACGCAGGGTTAATGAGGATGGCGTTCATACTCTCGCCTGGGGGCATTATAAAATCGACTCACCAGCTCCTTAGATGGTCGCTGCACATGCCTCGGGTGCAGCTGCTCTACCGCCTCAAATTGGGTAAGTACCCCCACCCTTTTTTGTGTAAGTACCCCCACCCTTTTTGTTTGCTTCTCACTGTAATTTTCTCCCACTAAATCAGTATTAGTTTGTTTGCATTCGAGTTCACACATATTCTTTAACCTCTAAGATTAAAATGGAAGCTAGTAAGAATACAAAATTATTATGTACATAAACTTATATCTATATATTTTTTAATTATTTTCAGAAACTTATAATGAATTTATTGGCGATTCGCTTAAAATGATTGATGATAATATCGTTAAGGAAAAACAACTGATTGGGCAGTCATCATACTTCCTCAACAAATGCGGTTCGAAATGGGTGAATATTGGCCTTAGTCCGACTGCTGGATTCGTGCCCATCATCCAGATTCGATCGCCTGCAAGCTGTGTATTCTTTACATTGGACGAGTGGGAAGAATTTTGTAAGACAGAAGGTTGCAGTCCGAATCATCAATTTCGAACGTCAACATTTAGAGATACTAGTGTAATTGTATTAAGCAGTCGCAATCAGCAGCTGGTATTGTCCTCCGATACCTATAGCAATTTGTTTAATTTGCGACTGCTCATTAAGAGTAAATTAGAATTTTTAGTAAATAGTAATTTCATAACATTTTATAAAATGATCTTAACCGCCTGCATGGCATTAACTGGAGATTTATATACGAATGTATCAAAATTACTTGTTGATCATTGTAATTCATTTAACGCTTTCCTTATGATGGAAGTGCTACATATTAGTTATAATTCGCTTTACTATGACTTTGAGCTCATGAAGCTTGGAGATATTGTTAATTTAAAATAATATTGTTAATTTATAAATAATAATAAATAAATTGTTTTTCTTAAAAATATATTGTTTGTTTTATTTTATTTTATAAGTAAGATATACATTTCAAGCATGCGGCTATCACAGAAGCAGACAGCCGTTGCGGTTTCCGCTGGAAACATGTTTAGACCTGTTTGAAGTACATTGAGAAGCGCGATAGCAAGCCTGGTAATTTATTCAGGAATTCTCTAGAAGCAAAGACCATCTTGATGGTCCGCCATTTTGTCTGACGTCACCTTAGTTTGGCTAGTGACCGTGAGAGGATGCTGCATTAGTTAGGTTGGTAGTGATGGGAGATGCCATTTCTTAGTTTGGTTAGTGGCCGTCAGAGGGCGCCACATCAGTTGGGTTGGTAATGATGAAATCTGCCATTTTGGGCTGGCGACCACGAGGGGGTGCCACATCAGTTGGGTTGGTAATGATGAAATCTGCCATTATGGGGTGGCGACCGCGAGGGGGCGCCACATCAGTTGGGTTGGTAATGATGAAATCTGCCATTTTGGGGTGGCGACCACGAGGGGGCGCCACATCAGTTGGGTTGGTAATGATGAAATCTGCAATTTTTAGTTGGGTTGGCGACCGCGAGGGGGCGCCACATCAGTTGGGTTGGTAATGATGAAATCTGCAATTTTTAGTTGGGTTGGCGACCGCGAGGGGGCGCCACATCAGTTGGGTTGGCAGAGGGCGCCACTAGGGCGAGGGGGGTGAGGGGGAGCTGGGTGAGAGGGGGAGGAGGGTCCAGAATTGTCCAAACTCCCCTACTGCTGCATCCACTTGACGAAAATATCGCCTGTCATCCAACCCGATTCCTGAGGAAAGCCTAGGGAACCTGTAGGAGCTCCTTCAAGTAGACCTTCTTTCCAGTTCTTCCGCGGAAAAATAAAAATTGGGGGGATGTAATTGCCTATAGGATTTGTGCAGCAAACTACTGTTACGTGTATTCCTCTTTCAGCACCAGCAATTGTACCCACTTGCTTTTTTCCTTTGCATGCAAATATTTTTGGTGGATTTTGTACCGTTGATACTCCCGTCTCATCGACATTATAAATTCTCTCCGGCATAATTTTGTATTTATTAATGACTTCTTCATATACTTTAAAAAAGTTAGCTATTACTGGCTTATTGAAGGCCATTGCCCGAGCTATAGAGGTATTTTCAGGTTTTCGTAATGTTAGATCTAAATTACGTTTCCTGAAACCTCTAACCCAATCCCATCCAGCTCGTTTTGTGGTTCTGTTAAATCTGTGGTCTATTTTATTTGCTTCTGCCCAATCATAAACTAATCGTCGTAAGTCGTCACAGGTAAGCCCAAACAGTCGTTGCTCCAATAGCTTCATATGTTCAACTAACATTCGTTCTTGCTCCTTCGTAAATGTTGTATGGAATCTACCAAGGCCTTTTGCACTATGTTTAACTGCTTTATTGGCATCTGTAGCTCTTCTTCTAAGAGTAGTAAAAGGGACACCAAAAGTTTTTGACGCTTTCAACCAACCCATTTGCCGACTTTGAACGGCTCGTATAGCATTTTCCATTGCATTCTCGTCCCATTTTTGCCTGTCACTTTTTCTGATATAGTTACAAACCATTTCTGTAAAGATTAAAAATATGTATAAAAACTTCAAATCAGCAAACACTTTAGTTAAGATATCTTATATTTTTAATACCATTATATGTGCCTAAAACGGCATACACCTTTTGGGTCGTATGCCATTTTACCCTACGTATACATATGCCGTTTTACCCTTTGGACACATTCTGCAACTAACCTAATTTTTAAATAACATGCCTGTGATTTAAATTGAAATTATAGCGATATTTCATGCACAGATATATAATATTAAGTACGTACCTCTCAGATTTCCAATATAATTGTCCTAGTCAATTTATATTCACTTAAACCGTTCGAGGAAAAAAGTTTCTATAAGCACAAAAAAACATCCAAGTGTATTAATCTCAACTTGTGCTAGCCTTGCTGTTCTCTGTTACAAAGGAATTTGACATCACTGTTGCCAACATTCCCATATATGAATACGGTCTCTAGTTCGCGCGCGTGTTTCGAAACAACCTCTATGCCGTTTTACCCAAGTATGCCATTTTAAGCCAGCTTCCCCTATTTACCGCATATTTTAGGATTTAAGTTTACATTTATCATTTATTCAATTATTTACTATGGACGTAGTATTATTACGTCAGTATTTTTAATAAAATGTTCAATGCGTGATGTAGCTCATTTAATATGTATATTAGGAATAATAATTAGTAACATATATTTTAGAATATTAAACCAATGTTCTTGTAAGCACATATTTTACAAAACTAATAAGTTAGACGCAGCTTGTATTATGTATTTTTTGCCTTAGTTTACAGTTTTCTTACATTAATCGAATGTTGTTGGGAGTTTTAAGTTGTTGGGAGTTTTAAGTTGTTGTTCTGAACATATACTCGGAATTATCAGGAATAATTCAAAATTTGTTTAATTCATTACTTAAATTTTAAAGAAATTCGTTAAATAAAAATATATGAAAGGAGAAAAGGAAAGTGAGCAGCAACATGAAGAAGAGCTCCCCGCAGAGTGCACCCCCCCCCCCCCCCCCGAGAGGGAGAAGCGACGCCGACGGGAACAGAAGAGGATGAGCGAAAGAATCAAGGAGAAAGAAAAAAAAACAGAGCTAGAAAGACAATGGGCGAGAACGGGACAAACTAATGTATTTATATTTTTGTGTAAAAAATTACATGGCTTTTAATAATAAATTGTTTTAATACTTAATGGATGGTTTCTTTAGATTTGTTGGTACGAAAGCTAGGTAGAATATTTGCTGCATATTGTTATACTTTAATTGAATTTATGACAATAAATAATAGCGTTATAGTATCCAAATTAAGTGTGCTATTAATTGTAATCTCCGGTATCATTTATCCTAGAAAGTCGGTTAAATAGTCAAAATAGTCTTGTAAGTGCTGAATAATATGCAATTAGCTAACATATTTTCAAGAAAATTTAAGATATGATATTATTTTAAATGGAACGGCTGACATCTTTTGCAAGATTTAAGTTAATCATTGACTCCAAAACATCAAAAGACAGAAAAATATATAATAAGGAGGCAAAACGAAGTAGAAATAACAACAAAACTAGCCGTTTTAGTAATAATACTAAGACAAATTTATTAAGAATTAGCAGAAAATGTATTTTTGACATTTCCATAATAACATAATTGTTTTATCGTAATAGTAGTAACCGGGCTCTAATATATTTTGTATAAATTAATACTTTTTTTTGTGATATATGAATCCCGTCACTATTAATTTTTCGATACTAGTGTATTTAAACTATTCTAGGGCAAATTATAATATCTATCACAATTTTATATGAATAGATGTTGCATTAAATAAATAAATAAGTAAGCGCATTTATTTCTTTAATTTGATATTCACTTTATATTGTCTATAATAAAACAAAAATCTAGTCACAGATTGAGCGCAAACCTTTGAATAATGCTTATTTTACCATCTGTAGAATAGTTATTCTATCGGCAAATTAACGTAAATATTTTGCAAGTAGTAGCCCACAATATGTAAGACGTGTTTATTTACCGTAATCTAATTAAAACACAACGCAGCATTGCCACATCGGTGGCTTAACAAAAGGCTAAATGTATCTATTTGTGTTTGGTGTATATACGCCTACACGAGACGCCATCTACAGTGAATTGTATTTAACTATTCGGCGTATCTTGTAGGGGTAAATGGGTCGTCATTAAGCCTTCTTGAAATTTTGTGTGGGAAGTTAGTATCACATAATATAATGAATACTGACGAAATAAACGAAAAACGTTGTGGAGCCCAGCGGTGGGCTTAATAACGTATTTTCGGGCTTAACAAAGTACCACTAGTATGTTGATCGGGCTGCATAATGACCGTTTATATGTCTCTCTCTCTCTCTCTATATATATATATATATATTGTTTAGCATTTTTCTTGGCCGTATTATATTTTATACGATGAGAATTGTCGTGGGTGTAGCGGCCTTCTTTTTGGAACTTTACAGTTTTTAAATAGGTAAAAAATGTAATTAAAAACACATATTTTTTTTCCTTATTTTTTTATGTTACGTTTCGGCTGAACATCTATGTTGCCTTTATCAAACAATCTAAAATATTTTTAACACATTAAAATACAATAAAAAGGATATAACTTTATAACTTACAATTATCAGTGGTTTTTTTAATAATTCCAACCGTGAACACAATAATACGACATATATAAAAGTAATATAATTTTTCTTTTGAAAGTCATCATTTCCTTCTTTAGTTTTTTTAACACTTTCATCAAATCTCATTCACATTTAGAGTCTTGTTCTTACTTTTATAGTGATAATTGTCAAGTTTATGTGTCGACTTTTAAAATATATCTGTGACAAGTGTGTGTTTAAAATCAATGTGTATATAAATTCTTCTAGCTCATGTATCAGTAAAAAGTTGTGTGTATGTTGTCTTGTATTTTGGTTGTTTCTTTTAAATATTTTTTTCCCCCTTATGTGTTTATTCTTTTAACATTAATAAAATGAGGTGTTACGGTTTTAATCAAACTGTTAAATTATTGAAACGTAAATACTTGAAATGTTACTAATGTCGGTCCTATCATTAATTGAGTTTGTAGTTTTTTTAATGTAAATGCTTTCCAAAAAATTCCTAGTTTTATTATGTTTTTCAGTCGTAATTATTGTTGTATTATTGAAATTGAAGGAGTGATTAGTCTGATTAATATGTTTTTTTAGAGCTGTGCTATTATTTGAAAATTTGTGTCCATTTAGCCTTTCTTTCAGGTGTTGCGTTGTTTGGCCAATGTATACCCCATTACAGTCTCCGCAAGGTATTTTGTAAATTACATGAGTCTTTTTTTCATCCGGTATTTTATCCTTAAGTTTTGTGTACAGGTTATTTAGTGTGTTGTACTTCTTATATGCCGCTTTTATGTTGTACGGTTTTAGAATTTTATCTAATCTATTTGAAAGATTTTTAATAAATGGCAGTGGTGCATACTTACAAGCAGTAGATTCTTTTTGTTTATTGTGTTTTTTATTCGAATTGTAGTGTATATGTAGTTGTTGTTTAATGAGTTTATTAATGAACTGTAGAGGGTAATTGTTTTTTTGTAGTGAGGCTTTTATGTTTTCAATTATTTCGGGTCTGAAAATTGGGCTTGTTAAAGTTATCGCTCTTTTTATTAGATTGGTTATTATGTTTTTTTTACATACTGGGGTTTGGCAAGAATTATAATTTAAGTATCTGTCTGAGGCTGTAGGTTTGTGGTACAATTTTGTTAGTATTCTGTTATTGGTTCGTACCAAGGTTAAATCTAAAAAGTTTATGGTATGATTGTTTTCTATTTCAATTTCAAATTTTAATTTGGGGTGGTATGAGTTGAATATCTCTAAAATATTGTCTGTTTGTTCAACTGGTATGCAAGTGATACAATCATCGACGTACCTTTTGAAGAAAAACGGTGTGAATTCTAGCTTGTTTATTATATTTCTTTCTACGTGTTCTAATACTAATTGTGCGATGACACTAGATATTGGGGATCCCATCGCACATCCGTGTACTTGTTTATAAAAGTTATTATTATATTGGAAATAAGTGGCGTTCAAGGTTAATTCTATTGCCTTAATGAATTCATTTAAGGGTAACGTTGTGAAATCCTGCAGTTGATCCCATTGCTCTTTTATTACATCTATGGCTAAACTGATAGGAATGTTGGTGTACATTGACACGACATCCAATGAAATTAAGATGTGGTTATCAGGCAGTTCCAACTTATCCAAAAATGCTTTTAATTCATATGAGTTCTTTAGATAATATTCGTTTTTAGATGTTATACAAGCAATGGAATCTGCAAGAAATTTGGACAATTTGTAGAGCGGGCTTTGTACTGACGAAATTATTGGTCTCAACGGTATGTCTTTTTTGTGTAACTTTGGGAGTCCATATATCTTTGGTGGTTGTGCATTGCTGATTTTAAGTGTTTTGGCAGTTTCTTTCGATATTAGATTGCTACTTTCCCAATGTTTGATCAAATCATTGTTTAATTTTTGATATTTTAATGTTGGATCATATTTTATTTTGCTATAGGTATTGTTGTCATTCAATAAGGTGTTCATTTTTGTGTCATAATCAGATTTGTTCATAACTAGAGTTTTGTTGCTTTTATCTGGCTTTGTAATAATGATTTGAGGGTTGGTTTTTATGAATTGTTTTGTAGTTTTTACTTTTTGGTTGAGATTCTTATGGTGTTGGGTCATTTTTAATTGTGGTTTTTGTTTAAAATTTGTTATCGTATTAGTGATTTTTGCTCTTATTACATTTTTATCATTGTTGTTTAAGTGGTCTATTGAGGCTTCAATGTTAGCAATAATATTTTCTGTAGGAATTTTTTTTGGGCATAGCGGTTGTATTGCGAAATCTTTCCCTAAACTTAATATTTCTGTTACTTCGTTTGGTAAAGCAGTATCTGAAATATTGCATACCCAGTCTTGACTTATGTTATTACTGGTCATTAGTTTTTTTTGAGGTGTTTTATTAATTAATATATTTAGTTTCTTTTGGTGTTTTGTCTTTATGCTGATAAAAAATTGTTCTGTTGTGTGTTTTATTTTACTTTCTAGAGCTAGGAGAATTTCTTTGTTAGTCTTTTTTTTTGAGTTTACTGTGCAAAAATTCTTTTTTGGTAATTGTGTGTTTTAAAGTCTTTATACAATCCGTCAAGAAAAAATTCAATAAAGTATGTTTGAAACTTTGAACCCTATTTAAAAATTTAGTATTAATATTTTCATTGTCAAATTGCAAATGAGAAATTTTGAAATTACAAAAATTAGGAATGATATTCAAATTCTTACATTTAATCAGGAATATTCTCCGGTTTTTAAGTGTAGCTATTCGTCTATCTTCGCGCAGCACAGCTTGGAACAGTCTGTATATATCCATTCCATATTCGTCCTTTATTTCTTTAAAAGTAATTAAATGTTGTAGATCCATTATTTCACCCTGGATAATATTCATTGTTTAGCATTTTTCTTGGCCGTATTATATTTTATACGATGAGAATTGTCGTGGGTGTAGCGGCCTTCTTTTTGGAACTTTACAGTTTTTAAATAGGTAAAAAATGTAATTAAAAACACATATTTTTTTTCTTTATTTTTTTATGTTACGTTTCGGCTGAACATCTATGTTGCCTTTATCAAACAATCTAAAATATTTTTAACACATTAAAATACAATAAAAAGGCTATAACTTTATAACTTACAATTATCAGTGGTTTTTTTAATAATTCCAACCGTGAACACAATAATACGACATATATAAAAGTAATATAATTTTTCTTTTGAAAGTCATCATTTCCTTCTTTAGTTTTTTTAACACTTTCATCAAATCTCATTCACATTTAGAGTCTTGTTCTTACTTTTATAGTGATAATTGTCAAGTTTATGTGTCGACTTTTAAAATATATCTGTGACAAGTGTGTGTTTAAAATCAATGTGTATATAAATTCTTCTAGCTCATGTATCAGTAAAAAGTTGTGTGTATGTTGTCTTGTATTTTGGTTGTTTCTTTTAAATATTTTTTTTTCCCCTTATGTGTTTATTCTTTTAACATTAATAATAATAATAATAATAATAATAATAAACTTTATTCATCTTTAGATGTTTACAATGTTACACTATAATTTTAAACTGTACAATCATTCCTAACATACCTCGTACAATAGTGTCTAAACTCTCTTATAGAAGGACTATGTTTAGTCGCTTCAGGCATACCATTATATAATTTTAAACCCTTATAAAAAAGACTATTCTGCGAAGCCGATTTTTTGTGAAAAGGTAACCTAAAGTTATCTATGTATCTAGTATTGTAGTCATGAATCTCATTACTACACGAAACATATTTGTTTAAATACTTTGGTAACCTATTATGTATTATTTTATAAATCAATATAAGAGTGTTGAACTGAATCCTTTGCTTAACACTAAGCCATTGCAATGTATCTAACATTAATGTAATTCGAGTATACCTATTGCAACTCAGTATAATCCTCATAGCCCTGTTTTGCAGTTTCTGTAATCTATATATATCCCCATCTTTAGCTAGAAATAGAATTGTGGAACAATAATCAAAGTGTGGCGCAATGATTGTCTTATAAACATAGATTCTAGCCCATAAACTTAATTTAGCACTTATCCTACCCAAAAAACCTATTTTTTTTGCAACTTTCTTTTCTATATAGTCAATATTTCTAGAGAATGTTAATTTATTGTCAATTATCACACCGAGATATTTAATCTCATTTACCCATTCAATAATTTCATTATCAATTACCACTGATTCACTAGTGTCATTTATCACACTGCTGTAGATAAGCATAGCTTGTGTTTTCGACGTATTCAACTTTAGTTTATTAATTTTTAACCACTTGCTAACACCTTCTAGTTCACAGTTTATCTTTTTTATTGCTGAATCAACATCCCTATCTGCAACACTTATTAGCGTATCATCCGCAAACAGGTTAATCTTGCAGTCCTTAGTCGCACTTATCACGTCGTTTATGTAAAGGATGAAGAGAAGTGGTCCTAGAATTGATCCTTGAGGGACTCCTAGGGAGACCTCCTCAGCTGTTGACTCTTCATCGTCGTACCTAGTTTTTTGTTTCCTATCTGTTAAATAATCCTTTATCCATTCCAAAGCCATACCTCTTATTCCATATTTACTTAACTTTTGTATTAACTTCTTTCGGTCAAGTGTCTCAAAAGCCCTTTTCAGATCCAAGAAAACTGCCACAACTTTGTTATCGCGATCTATCTCTTCCTTCCAGTTACCTATTACTAAATTTAATGCTGTTTCACATGAGTGATTCCTCCTGAAGCCGGACTGCACATCCACCAACACGCAATTTTTTTCCAGAAAGTATTCTAATTGTTCTTTTGCTGCATATTCTATGATTTTTTCTAATGTTGGCAACATGTTGATCGGTCTAAAATCAGAGCAGTTCTTGGTGCCGTTGATCTTTGGAATCGGTATTATCGTAGTGGTTTTCCAAACATCCGGAAACACGCCTGTCTTGAACGACTCATTAATTATTCCCAACAGCGTATGTCCAATAATCGGAAATGCGTCGCTAATAACTTTTGTATCAATACCATCAGTTGTTGACTTGCTCTTAAGTGATTCTACAATTTTTCGTAGCTGCCCCATTTCAAGCGGTTCAAAAGTGTTCAATATGTTTGTGTCTCCACCGCGATAGTCATCCATATTTACGATCTCTACAATTACTTCGATATTGTCATGTATTTCCCTGATACTTTCGATGAAATACGCATTAAACTTCTCCGCAATTTTCTTTGCTTCACATTCCCTGCTCGATAGAAAATCAATATATTCAGGCTTTCTCTCGCTAGTAACCGTGACTAATGATTTAAGTTTTTTCCACATTCTTTTTGCATCGCCCCTTGTTTCATCAATTTGCCTCTCATAATAAATATTCTCACTTAATTTTATATGTCTATTGTAGTAGTTCCTCATGTTTGTGTAATTACTCCAGTCGTCCTTACTATTGCTATTCTTTGCTACTCTGTATAATGCGTTCCTTTGTTTCTGCAATGACTTTAATTCATGATTAAACCATGGGTTACCCTGACCCACAGCAATTGTTTTATTGTTGACAATGTTGTAATAACTTGCATTTAGTTCATTTACTAGTGACAATGTCCGATTTTGTAAATTATATTTATCGATCTGTTTCCAATTACGTAGTATCAGCATGTTTCGCAAGTCGTAATCTGTATAAGCACTTTTGTCTAATATTTTTTTGCGCTGAATCATATCTATCGAATCGCTGTTTGTAAACTTTAATAATAATGTTTCGTGGTCGGAAATTTTGCAATCGCAAATTTCTACCGTCGCATTCCATTCATTTGTTATAACTAGGTCAATTAATGTTTTCGAATTGCTTGTTACCCTAGTATAATCACCAACCACTTGTTTCATTCCACTTGCAGTAATGATATTTTTCAATCTAGTCGCATAGGTTGAATCTCTGGACATATCCACATTGAAATCACCAAAAATAGTACACATATCCCTTCCATCGAAAGTTTCCTCACACCAGGCCTCAAAAAAGTCCAAAAACTCCACCTTGCTTGCACTAGGACTATGATATAAAACTGTATAAATACCCCTAGCAAACCCGACCGAAACACTTATACTTAGCAACCATATAGCATTATTTACTGTTATGTTGCAAGTTTCACTATAATTGATGTCATTTCTTACGTAAATTATAACACCACCCGTGTATCTGCTGTGCGAATCACATCTCGCAACCGAGTAACCTCTACAGTTTATTTCTGACTCCCGGACATCAGATGTAACACGCGTCTCACTAAGCAGAAGGATAGGCGGGCGATATGTCTCTATCAAATTTTCTATTTGCTCAAAGTTTGCAAGTAAACTCTGTACATTCAAATAAATTACCCCATATTGCTTTGTCGTAACATTACGATTTATTCTAAAAAATCAACTTTATCTCTGGCGTTTTGTAACTTCCGTTTAAATACCGGACAATCTGAGTCCCACGTAGCGTGATTTATGCTAATTTTTAAGTGAAGTTTATCTACAGCATACTTACAATTTATACACTGCACTTTTTTAATAAAATGAGGTGTTACGGTTTTAATCAAACTGTTAAATTATTGAAACGTAAATACTTGAAATGTTACTAATGTCGGTCTTATCATTAATTGAGTTTGTAGTTTTTTTAATGTAAATGCTTTCCAAAAAATTCCTAGTTTTATTATGTTTTTCAGTCGTAATTATTGTTGTATTATTGAAATTGAAGGAGTGATTAGTCTGATTAATATGTTTTTTTAGAGCTGTGCTATTATTTGAAAATTTGTGTCCATTTAGCCTTTCTTTCAGGTGTTGCGTTGTTTGGCCAATGTATACCCCATTACAGTCTCCGCAAGGTATTTTGTAAATTACATGAGTCTTTTTTTCATCCGGTATTTTATCCTTAAGTTTTGTGTACAGGTTATTTAGTGTGTTGTACTTCTTATATGCCGCTTTTATGTTGTACGGTTTTAGAATTTTATCTAATCTATTTGAAAGATTTTTAATAAATGGCAGTGGTGCATACTTACAAGCAGTAGATTCTTTTTGTTTATTGTGTTTTTTATTCGAATTGTAGTGTATATGTAGTTGTTGTTTAATGAGTTTATTAATGAACTGTAGAGGGTAATTGTTTTTTTGTAGTGAGGCTTTTATGTTTTCAATTATTTCGGGTCTGAAAATTGGGCTTGTTAAAGTTATCGCTCTTTTTATTAGATTGGTTATTATGTTTTTTTTACATACTGGGGTTTGGCAAGAATTATAATTTAAGTATCTGTCTGAGGCTGTAGGTTTGTGGTACAATTTTGTTAGTATTCTGTTATTGGTTCGTACCAAGGTTAAATCTAAAAAGTTCATGGTATGATTGTTTTCTATTTCAATTTCAAATTTTAATTTGGGGTGGTATGAGTTGAATATCTCTAAAATATTGTCTGTTTGTTCAACTGGTATGCAAGTGATACAATCATCGACGTACCTTTTGAAGAAAAACGGTGTGAATTCTAGCTTGTTTATTATATTTCTTTCTACGTGTTCTAATACTAATTGTGCGATGACACTAGATATTGGGGATCCCATCGCACATCCGTGTACTTGTTTATAAAAGTTATTATTATATTGGGAATAAGTGGCGTTCAAGGTTAATTCTATTGCCTTAATGAATTCATTTAAGGGTAACGTTGTGAAATCCTGCTGTTGATCCCATTGCTCTTTTATTACATCTATGGCTAAACTGATAGGAATGTTGGTGTACATTGACACGACATCCAATGAAATTAAGATGTGGTTATCAGGCAGTTCCAACTTATCCAAAAATGCTTTTAATTCATATGAGTTCTTTAGAAAATATTCGTTTTTAGATGTTATACAAGCAATGGAATCTGCAAGAAATTTGGACAATTTGTAGAGCGGGCTTTGTACTGACGAAATTATTGGTCTCAACGGTATGTCTTTTTTGTGTAACTTTGGGAGTCCATATATCTTTGGTGGTTGTGCATTGCTGATTTTAAGTGTTTTGGCAGTTTCTTTCGATATTAGATTGCTACTTTCCCAATGTTTGATCAAAAAAATAAAAATAATTTTTGATATTTTAATGTTGGATCATTTTTTATTTTGCTATAGGTATTGTTGTCATTCAATAAGGTGTTCATTTTTGTGTCATAATCAGATTTATTCATAACTAGAGTTTTGTTGCTTTTATCTGGCTTTGTAATAATGATTTGAAGGTTGGTTTTTATGAATTGTTTTGTAGTTTTTACTTTTTGGTTGAGATTCTTATGGTGTTGGGTCATTTTTAATTGTGGTTTTTGTTTAAAATTTGTTATCGTATTAGTGAATTTTGCTCTTATTACATTTTTATCATTGTTGTTTAAGTGGTCTATTGAGGCTTCAATGTTAGCAATAATATTTTCTGGATATATATATATTGTACTAAAGTGGATATACTATCTACTTAAGATATCCCACAAATTAGTAAATCAATGTAAAATTGTTATATTATAAAATGATATGATCTATAATTCAATCTCAGGGTAAAATTTTATTATTAAGTACTATTATGATGATTTTAAGTTGCCTCGAGCTAATTCAGAATTTTTTATAATCTCTATTGTATAAATTATTAATCAAATAGAACATGAGACTCAATATTTAAATTATTTGAATATACTACCTGTTAATACTCTTAAACCGGTCCTGTATATCTCAGTAGATATCTCCTAGTCATACAGTTACCTTAGTATTTTAATATTTAATTAATTGGAATTACGAGTTCAACTGTAAACACGATTTAACTAAATCATTTACTTTCCATAAACTTTACGTATACTATTTTTTAAAATTTGCTAAGTTTTCATGTATTAACAATTTAAATACTTCTTTTATATTTCAATAAGTAAATATATCGCCATCTATTTAGCATATATCTAAATTAATTATGTTCTTTAATATTTTTCCATTAAAGAATGTGTCCATTCAAAAATGTACATAACCTCGACGATCATAAGAAGAAAAACCAAATACTTCAAATCTTATATTAAATTCTTTAAGAAAAACATATACATATTTCCGAGAAAATATTGAAAATCATTACAAAAATCTCTATAAACTTGTCCAATTATAAATTAATGATTATTGAAGATGAGTTTTCTATAAGAATAAAAATGAGAGTATTCAAAAATGACAGTGACTGTTATCCTGCTATATAAAATACTGGTTTTATAATATGAGTTAATTTTTTTTACTATAAAGGTATTTTTATAACTTTGTATGATAAAATAATAAATTTTTATAGTTACTTGGTGTCAATTCAGATTAAATTAAGGTTTTAAATTTATTTCTTCTTAAACTCCCATAAATAATTAATGTTAAAAAATATATACGACCTTTTCCAACTTGAATTATTATTCTTCTTGATGTATACTGACACTTTGTAGTTATCCTGGACTCACACGAAAGATCTATCGATGTTCTGGAAAGACACTTTTCTACACAAGAACTTCAACTGGCTTGAATATTTCCCGATAATCTTGATATAGGCCTTCAAAATTAGATGTCTCGTCACGGATTTATTTGTGTAGTCCTTCTGGTGCTCCGATTGGAATAATACGTCAAAAACTACTGGTATTCTGCAAGATATTTTCGTCAACTGCTCCTAGTGATTGGAAAATGTAAACGTCAAGTGCTCCTAATGTTTTCTAATGCCCTTGGAAATTCCTAATGTCCCTGGTATTTAGAAAAATGTATATGTCCAGTACTTCTAATGGTTCAAAGAAAACGTCTAATGCCCCTGGAATTGGCTAATTTCCGTCTACAGCTCCTGGAATTGTCTAATTTCTGTCCACTGCTCCTGGAAATTTACACGTTCTAATCTTCTAGTTCTCCTTCCAATTTGAGTTGGCAATTTAATATTAACATATAAGTTAATTAATTTGGGTAAGTATTATATTCTTTACTCCTCGTATATACTTTATATAAATTTCTATATTCTGTAAACACTATTTAACTTCTGCTTAGTTAGAATAACATGTATTCTATAATAATTTACTCCAATATTGCTTCTAGTTTATACACTTTTGCTGAAAATAAACTTTAACACGAAAAATTGCGACTATCTTCCGCAAAATTCGAAAAAATTCTTTTTATTTATTTAAAATTACCTTAGTGATAATTCCCATTCTTTTTCAACCAATAAATTAATCACACATTAAAACCAAGCTCAATATAAATTATAGAAGTGTAATGAATTTTTAAATACCTTTCATAAGTCAATATTTCACTCATAATAAATTATTTCTTGTATTTAGTAAAATTATCATGCTTCAAATTACCAATTTTAAGCTTTACTTCTTTGTAGTAACAATTATCTGTCACCTTGACAATTAACTGACACATCCGATATACAATTTATAGCGGTATTTTTTTATCAATTCTTTGTTGATTATTTTCGTATTCTAAAAATCTTTTATCCTTTCCTCATCATTAATAACACTTGAACAAGTTTTTCACAATGCTAAATTACATTTCAAATTTACAATACTTATACAAAATCTTTCTTTACAGATTTTTGGTACATATGCATGGAAGAACAACTCCAATTGTAATAAATACTATTTCACCAAGTAATTATAAAATTCTCCTTTAACTCAATAAACAATATTTTTTCAAGATTACAACCAGTTCATTAATATTCGCAAATTTAACTATCTCTGTCATAATTAAAGAAAAACCGAATCTTGTATAAAACTCATCCTTAATAATTTAAAATAGGCAACTCCTATTACCTCAGTGTATAACCTGAATAATTCTAAAATAAGCAACTCTACCTATATCATTTGCCCCTTTAAGAAATTTAAATTACAATCCATTTGTTAATTTATATTTCTTAATAATAATAAATTGCAATGTAAACGATTTCATCTGTCCATTAATCTTCATTCTAATAATTTTCAACTAAATATAAATTTCTAGGTATCATGTTTGTAAAATACCAACATCATTAATATTTTTACAAGTAACTTTAGTGTAAACTATAATACTATTCACAAATCAGAAAATATGTATATGTTCTATAACAAAATTTTTTATATATAAAATTTACTAATGTAATATGAAATACAATAATGTGTTAAGTGAATATCCTTGTACAAATAATGACTTATTTTCATTTGTTTTAAATTTGCTCTATGTACATGTTTTAAATTTTTTTATAACGATATTTATTGTATAAGGAAAATATCTATTTAGAATGTTGTATACCTGTATTCAATTGAGTTTAATTTTACTTTTCTATAGAAAATATTATACCTCTTTAAAATTAATATCTCGGTTTTATTACGTTTTTTGTTGAATGTCATATAATTCAATATGTGTTTTCTTTGATTATACATTTTATGGCCTCTTAACATGCTTACTCAATTATTTATTTTAACCATTTAATCTGTTCTTATACGAACATAACTTATATTTACTTATTTAAACATTTCTTTTCATCTCAAACTTCCATTTGGAAAGTTAATAACTTTATCTACGTTTTATAGGCGAACGTTACCTTAATATTTAAGTAGACATTTTGTCCAATCTTTTATAATAATATAGGGATTTTATTTACCCATTCTCATATATTTAACTCTATAATACCATAATATCATGGTTCATTTTATTTTAATTATTTTTAGTAAGCATTAATTTTTTTAACAAGTATTATTTCTTCCTTTTTAAGACCTTTTTCTTCTTCTTAATAATTTATACTAAAAAACACACTTATTGTTCATAAAATTCAACTTTTTCGTGCAATAATTGTCATATTATATTCTCAATTTGTTTCAAAAAATGTTTATCTACTCATTACTTAATAATATTTTCCTTCTTTATAATCAATTTCTCTGTTATTTTTTTTATATATAAAACATCAGGTATTTTAAATTTACTTTTCTTGAGCAAACATTAACTTGTACCAACCACTTTTTATACATTATTTAACTATTAAGTACATTTTACTTGGGAATAAGGGAATACAAAAAAAAAATTGTAATACTACTAATATTTATAACAAACCTATGATTAAATTTAAAAAATAAATCTGGACGGTATTTCATTTAATCTTCTTTATTTGTAATAAATCTATCTATGTTTTCATAATATACTGCTCTGCCCCTATTTCATTATCAGGTGAACTTAATTCCCCTAACTTGGCTAACAATTGTGTTTATAACGAAAATATTCAAGATCTATCTTTGTGCGTAAATAAAAATTTAATTTGTGAGAACAATGCATTACTAAATTGAGCCAATGTTGTAATACTAACGATAACAGTACTATATATGGTACTCTCATCCTGTCTATTCTGACTATATGAGGATATCTATTTTTTTATTTAGAATGATTTATTAAGAAAGATAATTTTCCAAATGTGAGATCAATTAAAATACTAGGAACCACAGGTGTATTAAAACCTTCAGAAGTTAATCTCTTCTCTTCTGTTCTATTTATAATATAAGATCAAAGGTAATTACATAAAAAATTATATGTTCGAAAACAAAATTTTGAATTTAATGAGATCAATTAAATAGCTAAGATAAGTCGGTGTTGCTATTACCGTCAAGAGTTGATCTCTTTCTTTTTTATAAAAGAAAACTCTCGTCCTGACTAAAATTATAATTACATAATTTCTATTTTTAATCGCACTCTATTCTTCCATGTATCAAATTTTCTTACTGGTACCAACTTTTCTATATCCATTATAAACTCTCGTCCTGTCAATAACTTCTGATGTACTCTACTTTCTTGAGTTTCACTCCAGAAATTATTTCTAAATAATTCCACGAACTGAGTTAAATCTTTACAGTCGTCTTCAATTCTTTGCAGCCAATCTGCAGCTCCATAATTTAATGTAGCCCTTATCACATTCATCTGACTTCTAAAATCAGGGATATCTTCTATGTATTTTAGAATATTTGTTAAATACGCCATGGGGTGAGTTGACATTTTATCCCCACTAAAATGAGTGATATTTTCTACTCGAATACCTGTATTCAAAATATTATAAGCCGGAGAACAAGTTGTCTGAGGAATCTTAATATTTTGAGCTTTTACTATCAGTTCTTGAATTTGTAATTTCTGTGCATTGCATTCTTCTAAAATATCTTTTATTCCTGCCTTCTGAATATTTGTAGAATCAGCTGTTAATTTTATTTCTTTCAGACAATTATCTTCTGTACTTTCTATTTTTTTAATAAGAGAATCTTCCATTCTTTCTGTTCTGTCTTCAAGTACTTTATTTACTTGATCTACTTCTAGTCGTATTCGTTCTGCTAACTCTTTATGTTTCGCAAGATTATTTTTATCTAATTGTTTTACGTTATCTTGTATACTCTTTACCTTATTCTCTACCTGTTGCACTTTATTCGTAATAAGGGTTTTAACTTCTGTATCTTTAATTTGCAACTTTTCATCCATTTCTTTCCGCAATTTAACTTCTCGACTATCCATGTCAATAGTAAGCTTTTTAACATTTTCTTCTGTATTTCTTAATAACGTTTTCTTTAATTCTTCGAGATTTCTTCTATTCTCTTCTCTAGAATCAAAACTCGCCTTCTCCAACTTATCCAATTTTTCTCCTAATTCTTTTTTATCCTCCTCCCTATTTTTCTTATTCTCTTCACTAACCTTTTCCAATTTATTACTTAATTCTTCCTTTAACTCCACTAAATTCTTCTTACTTTCTATTCTATCCTCATCCCTAATTTTCTCACTTCTCTTAATATCCTCCTCTCTAATTTTCTCGTTTCTCTTAATATCTTCTTCCCTATTTTTCTTAGATTCATCGATAAATTTTGCCAACATATTTTGTAATGCCATCATCTCTACTGATGTCTTAGTCGTCTCTCCTTGCACTTGTATCTTATCTCCTTTGTCCTGTATCTCTTCCAACTGTTGATTTTCTTCCTGGACCTGTAATGTAATATCTCCTCCCTCTTGTGAAATTCCTTCCTGACTAACCTCCACCTCATCATCGCTAGATGGATCTGTTACATGTATACCAGAGCTACTTTTAGATCTGGTGTTCATTTTAAATAAGTAGAGTACACAAATAACTCAAACAAAATTACTTGTTCCTAAATATACCTGTAATTGACTTTATTATCTTTGAAAATGTAAATTAATGTTTCCTCTATAAAACAATAAATAAAATATACCAATTACGCTGTTGTGAGTCTTATATTTACCAGGCCCCACGTTGGGCGCCATAAATGTACTAAAGTGGATATACTATCTACTTAAGATATCCCACAAATTAGTAAATCAATGTAAAATTGTTATATTATAAAATGATATGATCTATAATTCAATCTCAGGGTAAAATTTTATTATTAAGTACTATTATGATGATTTTAAGTTGCCTCGAGCTAATTCAGAATTTTTTATAATCTCTATTGTATAAATTATTAATCAAATAGAACATGAGACTCAATATTTAAATTATTTGAATATACTACCTGTTAATACTCTTAAACCGGTCCTGTATATCTCAGTAGATATCTCCTAGTCATACAGTTACCTTAGTATTTTAATATTTAATTAATTGGAATTACGAGTTCAACTGTAAAAACGATTTAACTAAATCATTTACTTTCCATAAACTTTACGTATACTATTTTTTAAAATTTGCTAAGTTTTCATGTATTAACAATTTAAATACTTCTTTTATATTTCAATAAGTAAATATATCGCCATCTATTTAGCATATATCTAAATTAATTATGTTCTTTAATATTTTTCCATTAAAGAATGTGTCCATTCAAAAATGTACATAACCTCGACGATCATAAGAAGAAAAACCAAATACTTCAAATCTTATATTAAATTCTTTAAGAAAAACATATACATATTTCCGAGAAAATATTGAAAATCATTACAAAAATCTCTATAAACTTGTCCAATTATAAATTAATGATTATTGAAGATGAGTTTTCTATAAGAATAAAAATGAGAGTATTCAAAAATGACAGTGACTGTTATCCTGCTATATAAAATACTGGTTTTATAATATGAGTTAATTTTTTTTACTATAAAGGTATTTTTATAACTTTGTATGATAAAATAATAAATTTTTATAGTTACTTGGTGTCAATTCAGATTAAATTAAGGTTTTAAATTTATTTCTTCTTAAACTCCCATAAATAATTAATGTTAAAAAATATATACGACCTTTTCCAACTTGAATTATTATTCTTCTTGATGTATACTGACACTTTGTAGTTATCCTGGACTCACACGAAAGATCTATCGATGTTCTGGAAAGACACTTTTCTACACAAGAACTTCAACTGGCTTGAATATTTCCCGATAATCTTGATATAGGCCTTCAAAATTAGATGTCTCGTCACGGATTTATTTGTGTAGTCCTTCTGGTGCTCCGATTGGAATAATACGTCAAAAACTACTGGTATTCTGCAAGATATTTTCGTCAACTGCTCCTAGTGATTGGAAAATGTAAACGTCAAGTGTTCCTAATGTTTTCTAATGCCCTTGGAAATTCCTAATGTCCCTGGTATTTAGAAAAATGTATATGTCCAGTACTTCTAATGGTTCAAAGAAAACGTCTAATGCCCCTGGAATTGGCTAATTTCCGTCTACAGCTCCTGGAATTGTCTAATTTCTGTCCACTGCTCCTGGAAATTTACACGTTCTAATCTTCTAGTTCTCCTTCCAATTTGAGTTGGCAATTTAATATTAACATATAAGTTAATTAATTTGGGTAAGTATTATATTCTTTACTCCTCGTATATACTTTATATAAATTTCTATATTCTGTAAACACTATTTAACTTCTGCTTAGTTAGAATAACATGTATTCTATAATAATTTACTCCAATATTGCTTCTAGTTTATACACTTTTGCTGAAAATAAACTTTAACACGAAAAATTGCGACTATCTTCCGCAAAATTCGAAAAAATTCTTTTTATTTATTTAAAATTACCTTAGTGATAATTCCCATTCTTTTTCAACCAATAAATTAATCACACATTAAAACCAAGCTCAATATAAATTATAGAAGTGTAATGAATTTTTAAATACCTTTCATAAGTCAATATTTCACTCATAATAAATTATTTCTTGTATTTAGTAAAATTATCATGCTTCAAATTACCAATTTTAAGCTTTACTTCTTTGTAGTAACAATTATCTGTCACCTTGACAATTAACTGACACATCCGATATACAATTTATAGCGGTATTTTTTTATCAATTCTTTGTTGATTATTTTCGTATTCTAAAAATCTTTTATCCTTTCCTCATCATTAATAACACTTGAACAAGTTTTTCACAATGCTAAATTACATTTCAAATTTACAATACTTATACAAAATCTTTCTTTACAGATTTTTGGTACATATGCATGGAAGAACAACTCCAATTGTAATAAATACTATTTCACCAAGTAATTATAAAATTCTCCTTTAACTCAATAAACAATATTTTTTCAAGATTACAACCAGTTCATTAATATTCGCAAATTTAACTATCTCTGTCATAATTAAAGAAAAACCGAATCTTGTATAAAACTCATCCTTAATAATTTAAAATAGGCAACTCCTATTACCTCAGTGTATAACCTGAATAATTCTAAAATAAGCAACTCTACCTATATCAATATATATAATTATAAATCCAATTATTAATAATAATTTCTTGGGTTAGCGGCCTGGTATTTATTTTATATAAATGTGAATAAAAACGAAAACATTTAACGTTTCGACAATCTGTTTGTCTTTTTCAAAAAATTATCTGTTTAAGAATACACTTACATTTCATCTGTAACAATTACAATTTAATGGTGGGATTCTGGGTAAATCTGTAGAGTCTGTAAATTTATCTGTAAGACCTGTAAGCGTCTGTAACGTTTTTGCTTATTCTGTGCGATTACGAAGTTACAGATTCTCTGTAAATACCCTACAGATATTCGTAACTTTTACGGTGAACGATGTTATCACTGTATGATCAGCGATAGATTAGAAAATTTGAGAGTTGACGTTGACGATTATTTTTAAAAATGGAAATTTTTATAGGATTATTATTAATTGAAACTCACAATAGGTAAGTAATTTCTTAAAATAATACTGATATATATGTATAATAATAGAATATACGTCCAAAATGTATTATTTCTAGGAATCATATGAGGATCTTACGGAGAACTTTGAGGGATAAATCTAATCCTTTTGAAATGCCTGATAGGCATTTCAGGCAGATGTTTCGTCTCAATAAAGAGAATGTAAGAGAACTTATTCAAATATTAGATGGACATTTGCAACCATCTAATATACCACATCACTTGAAAGTAGGTTTCCAGTAGTGCTTGAAATGGTAGTAATAAGTGTAATTGTTAATAGGTCCTAGCAACATTAAACTTCTTGGCATCTGGTTGCTTTCAAAACTCTATTGGTACCAATAACTTTATAGCACTTAGCCAGTCATCCATTAGTCGTATAATTAAAGAAGTCTGCGAAGTCATGACTATTCATTTGATGAAGCAATGGATCAAGTTTCCCACAAACACAGTAGATAAAAATCAAGTAAAACAAGGGTAAGTAATCAAATTATTTCTATAAGATACCTTCAAAATTAAATATAATTAGGTTTTATGAAAAATAGGGCGCACGAGGTGTAGTTGGCGTAATTGACGGAACCTATGTTGATATCCTAGCACCACCAGTGGCTGATGAGTATCATCCTCCATTCGTATATATTAATAGAAAAGGCAAATATTCTATTAATGTAATGCTGGTCAGTGTATATTAAAATTGAACGAATAAAATCTCAACTTAAAAATATATTGCAGATCTGCGACTCAGATACAAAAATTATTGGTTGCTGTGCTAGATATCCGGGATCAGTCCATGATTCGGCCATCTGGCAAATGTCAAACATAAAGCAGCATATGAAAATACAATTTCTAAATGGAGACAAAAATACTCACCTTATTGGTGATAATTTTAAATATGTATACATATCACTTTATCTTAACACATTTACATAGGTGATAGCGGGTATCCTCTAGAACCATGGTTATTCACTCCATTTAATAACGTAAATCCGAACACGCCAGAAGAAAGATTTAACAACGAATTAAAAACTGTTCGTAATGTAATAGAACGGACAAATGGAATTTTAAAGGGAAGATTCCGATGCTTATCAAGATTTCGAACGTTAATGTATCATCCTACTCGAGCAGCAAGTATTATTTATGCCTGCTATATCCTCCATAATATGGCACTAGCAGCTAAATTACCTCTTCAAGATGATGAAATTGAATATAGAGATGAAGCCAATGAATTTCATCGTATGGGTAAATATAATTGTATTGTATGTATCAGTATACATATATCACTTATGTCGAATTTTCATCTTTTACAGACCAAAATCAAGAAGAAAATTTATTGGAAATAGGAAGATTAGTAAGACGAGAGTATATAACAGAAAATATAATGTAATATTAAGTACAAAAAATATAACTATGTATGTATATAAAATACAGAGGAAATCTACTCGTACATAAAATCTTTGTGTTCGTATTTATATTTAGCGATTTCAAATTTCAGTTTTTCTCTTTTTAAGTTTATATAATTATCACAGAAGCCACTTAAAACAGTTACTAAAGTTTGTTGTGTTTCTTCGGCCTTCTTATTTTGTTCAAGTAGCTGTTGTGCTAATTCGTTTAACGGTTTTGGTTTACATTTACGCTTTTTTTCGGGCTTAGGAGTAGTCTCTATTGTACTATGCATGTTCTTATCGGTAGGTGTATTTGTTTGGCCTTCATTTGTAATTATAACTCCGTCAGTTTCAGAGGGCAGTACACATGAAGATTCTTCGATAATATTGAATACAGAAACAGCATCATAATTTTCATTAGCAATTTCGTTTACGTACTCCACTTCAATTCCATCGTACGATGGTATTGCTAGACTACCTGTTACAGATACTTTACCCCATACTGCAAGTCCTCTTTCCTCAAGCTCGGTTAATTTTATTTTTAATGGTGGACCAGATCCAGTCTGTCTGCGATGTTCACTTATTTTTCTGTATTTCGCTTTTGTGGCATATTTCCAATCACCGAATCTCTAAAAAGTAAGTGCGTTTTAAAACTGCAACTTGTATATGATAGAAACTCACTTTTTTCCATTCTTCAACTGATAAATTTGGTCCATCTCCTGACGCATTTAGTTTTTTGACCAAAGCATACCATTTATTATTTATATAATTCTCCTCCAACGTTGGATTTATCGTACCGCTACGAAATGCATAGTCACTCTCCATAACCTGAAGATACATCTCATATTGCTCAGTGCTGGTATTCGTCTTTCTTCTTTTAGCTATGCTAAGATTAAAATCAAATAATCAGTAATCGTGACCAAAACATTCATTAATACAACTATTAGCAGTTTTACTATACAGATTGTTAATAAGTTATTTATATATACGATCTAAGGGACGAATGCTATTGTAATGGTCCACTGTTAAAAGGTTGTACCGGGTAACGAACGGCAGGCCATTCATAGCAACGGAATGACGGAATCCTTTCGATGTTTTAAACTTTTATGAAGCAAATGATATATAATGGATGTGTTCTCTCAATCTAACGTTCGGGATACCTATATGCAAGTAACTTACAAATGATCTGTATATAAGAAGAGGTTATAACAATCATTTTATGATTTATTGCTTCATATATAAGAATTTTAGTATTTGCATATATTATATAAGAAGGTTTAAATATATAAAATATTTTACTTACCTCATAGTTGTGAAAATGTAAATATATATAGAAGATTGATACAAGAAAATACTTTTCAGATGCAAAGAATTACAATAACGTGAATATAGGAGCGTTACCAACTGTCCGTAAATCTGTAACTTAAAAATCTGTAAACTGATCTAATACAGAAAGATGGACAGAATGAGTATTTCTGTAAATCTGTAAAACTCTAGTTTACAGATTTTCTGTTAGCTACAGATTTACGGATTTACAGATTTGTAACGAATTGCACAGAATCCCACCATAAAACTATTTTAAAATAAAACGAACAATTCTGAAACTCACCACAAACAATTTAAAAGGTTTTTGTTGTATGTAAAACATCGCTAATCCCTGCAAATAGGTTTCAATTGAATAATCCTTTTTTTTATTAAATAGGATTCGTCTGTAATTAAACAATATTTTAATTTGTGCTTGTGATCCTTTTTGTTTATTTCCCCCATATGAATTTTATTATAGTCAAATTATATTTTATTTAATAACCCAACAACTAAAAAACATAAAAAGCATAAAAACAGCACACTCACCAACAATCCCTTTTACATTTCTTCAAGGTCAAGAAAATTTAGAATTATTTATATATATATATATATATATATATATATATATATATATATATATATTTATTTTTGTTTCTTGGCCGTATATTATATTTAATATTCAAAAGAAATACTGTATAATTTCTTTTTTTTGAAATTTTCTTGGTGTAGCGGCCTCAATTAAAAATTACTAATCGTAATAAAACAAAATTCTTTTAACGTTTCGACTTTTTATTAAGTCTTTCTCAAAATATTAAAAATGTTTACACAGAAAATACAAACATACTGATGTCAAAACCACAACTGCAATAAATAAGGACAAAACAATAACTACAGAACAATTAATAAAATTTATTTTATCTATTATAATAATGAAAAAACCGTGGACTTACCAAAGTCATGACTTTGGTAAGTCTTAAACTTTATTTTATACATAAACTTATCATTAAAAGAAAATAAAAATCACTGATTTTTTCATAGATGTTCAAAAATACCACCTTGTAGTTCAATACATTTTTGTACACGCTTCCGAACTTCTCGAACTGCAATCTTTAGGGCGTTTACGTTTTTGTACCTTTGCTTATAAATCTGGTTCTTTAAATAACCCCATAAAAAAATCAAGCGGCGTTAAATCTGGCGATCGGGGAGGCCACTGAATAGGACCATTTGTTCCTATCCATGAAGTGTTAAAAATAGTATTTAGACGTTGATGAGTACCTCTGTAGTTGTGCGCAGGTGCGCCATCCTGCTGAAAATGCAGATTCTGTCTACTTATGAGATCCAGATCGTCTAAGAAATTATTCAAAATTTCAGTCAAAAATTCTATGTACCTTTCACCAGTTAGAGTGCCCTCATAAAAGAAAGGACCAACAATCCATGAACCGATTAAACCGCACCAAACATTAAAACTGAAACGGACTTGTGGACGTCTTGGATTTACTAAAAGAAGATTTTTCTTTGACCAGTAATGATGATTTTTTTTATTGTACATTCCAGAATTTGAGAAATTCGATTCATCGGTCCATAAAATATAACGAAAGTTGTTTACATTTTGGCGACAAAAGTTAAGATACCAGTGGCAAAAAAACATTCTTCTCTCTGGATCCCCTGGCAAAAAAACCTGAACTGGTTTGTACTTATAAGGAATGAATTTGTGTTTCTTCAGAATCCTATGCACAGTACCGTGACTCAAATCAGATTCATTGACAATATCTAGTATGGAATTCTCACGGTTGGCCTCAAAATATGCGATAACTGCAATTTCCGTGGCCTCGCTTTTTATAAAAGTCCTTTTTGTCCTTGTTTTGGCAAAAACACTCTCATTGCCTCTAAATTTTCGGTAAAGTCTCAGAAAATATTGCTCATGTGGTTGTGTTCGGAGTGGATATAATTCAGCGTAGTGTTCTTTTGCCCTCCTAGAGGATTTTCTGCACACTAAATAAGATTCTAACATATCACACTTTTCTGAATGGGTAAAAATCATTTTTTTGTCAAATTAATAACTAGCACAATGAAACTTATGAGTGAAAAACTAATAAAACTGTACTAATATTTGACGTTTGGTAGAAAGACTTATCGTCGTTTTCATAGATACATAGAAAGGCACTTGACTTAGCTGGTTTTGTGTATTCATTATAACTCAAGTATTTTTAATCCCAGTAAAAAAATTCTTATAAGATTTTTTGTTTAAAAATTAAAGTTCTTGCAGAAAATGATATAATATACAGGGGTTTCCATTTGAAAAAAAAATATTTTTCGGCAAAACTCGAAAACGCGTTGCTCATTTGTTTTTTTTTTATTCTTCCATCTTAAAGAGCGTTAAAAGTACTACAAATTTGCTAATTTAAACAATCTTGTATCTTTAATAATAACAAAGTTACCAATGGTGAACACTTAATTTGGATTGCCCTGTATACAGTGAGGACGCGCGGGTTGGAATAAATTCATTTAAAATTTTTGGTTATGTTTTATGGAAAAACGTTCGGATAGGTCGATTTTTATTTTTAGCTGCGATTTTTCTAATGGTAAATTAATGTACAAAGGCTGGTCCAAAAATAAGTTACGACCATTAATTTTTTTTTCAAATGGAAACATGTTTTTATTTAATTTGTTAATTCTACATCGAATTCTAAGTATGTTTCATGTACCATGTCCTATACCCAAACTCAACAGTTATCGAGAAATTTACTATTGAACATATCAATAACTGCATGTTCAATTGTAAATTTCTCGAAAACTGTTGAGTTTGGGTATAGGACATGGTACATGAAACATACTTAGAATTCTATGCAGAATTAACAAATTAAATAAAAAATATATGTTTCCATTTGAAAAAAAAAATTGATGGTCGTAACTTATTTTTGTTGTTTTTTATTTAATTTGTTAATTCTGCATCGAATTCTAAGTATGTTTCATGTAACATGTCCTATACCCAAACTCAACAGTTATCGAGAAATTTACAATTGAACATGCAGTTATTGATATGTTCAATTGTAAATTTCTCGGTAACTGTTGAGTTTGGGTATAGCACATGGTACATGAAACATACTTAGAATTCGATGTAGAATTAACAAATTAAATATAAAACATGTTTCCATTTGAAAAAAAAAATGATGGTCGTAACTTATTTTTGGACCAGCCTTTGTACATCAACTTACCATCAGAAAAACGGCAGCTAAAAATAAAAATCGACCTATCCGA
The DNA here is from genome assembly GCA_963170755.1 of Amphimallon solstitiale. Classification (NCBI taxonomy): domain Eukaryota; kingdom Metazoa; phylum Arthropoda; class Insecta; order Coleoptera; family Scarabaeidae; genus Amphimallon; species Amphimallon solstitiale. Next base: position 49,385,521 of record OY720677.1, on the reverse strand, counting down.
GCGTTCTTCCATAAAACAAAACCAAAAATTTTAAATCAATTTATTCCAACCAGCGCGTCCTCACTGTCTGTATATATATAAATATATACCGTGTGGTTGGTCATACGTCTGAACATATCCCTTTTACATGGGGAATCATGTATATGCATATTCCTGCTCCCCATTTTCACCGATACAAATTGTAATGACATAAGGTGAAAGAGAATAATAAACCGCGTCTTTCGGTACTAAAATCTTCTCTTCATACCTTCTAATTACTTCTTTATAAAGCAATTAATATTATAAGTCTAGCTGTAAAATATGGACGGCCGTGCTTTCTTCGATACAATTTACAATCTATCAGATTTTGACAACTGGATAATTGGTACCATAATACTTCAGTTGAAATGGATTTCGTTTATATCGAGTGGTTTATTATACCTACCTCTGAGAACATCCCTTTTACATGGTAAACCATGTTTCTGTCCCTTATATCCACCGATAAATATTATAATGACATCATATGAAAGATAATAATAAACCGCGTCATTTGATACTAAAATCTCTTAAATCTTGTCTTTGCTTTCGTATAAAGCAATTAATATTAAAAATCCAGCTACTATAAAATAAGTTACTTAAGGTGAATTCCATCTACTCGGTATATAAGAATTTACAAATTTCAAATTGAAAATATATAATAATTTGTACATTTTTAATACACTATTGTTGCGTACATAAATAATAAATAAATAAATCAAAAAAAAATAATAATAAGTATTCAAATAACCCCCCCCCGTTTTCAATTAAACAATAACCAAGTCTGTTGTAGAAAGAACTTCTAACATTCGCTAGTTGTCTCTTTGTGATGAGAGCACATTCTTCTTTGATTGCATTCCACAAAGAATTAATGTTTGGGTGGCGTCTTTTATAAATTTTATTTTTAAGGTGACCCCACAGAAATAAGTCGCAGGGTGTCAAATCAGGTGATCTTGCTGGACAGTTTATTGTCCCACTGCGGTCAGATTTGGAAAGGTTAGGTCTAAATAAGTTCTCACATCCACTCCAAAGTGGGCTGGATATCCGTCGTGCTGAAACCATACTTCCTGATTATCCCTGGCTGCTTCATTCAATGCAGGGACAACATTATTCATTAGCAACTCCAAATAAGATAATGAATTTAAATTTCCGTCAATTTTGAAAGGTCCAATTATGTTATTATTAAAAATCCCAGCCCAAACATTAATTTTCTGAGGGTACTGTGTTCTAGTGCACAGCTGTAACCTAGGCTTTTCTTGGAACCAGTACCTAGTGTTCTGTGCATTAGGTTCGTTGTTCAATGTGAACGTTGATTCGTCCGTAAAACAAATAGATGAGAGAAAGTTACGATCTTGATTTGCTCTCTCTTGCAAATCTTCGCAGAATACTCGTCTACTTTCTTCATCCATTGGCAAAATTTCTTGATGGTATTGTGCTTTGTACGGATGGTAGCAATGCCTTCTGAGTATCTTCAAAACTGTTCCGTGATTAGTATTGCACTCGCGAGCAATGAATCTTGCGCTCGTATTCGCATTTGCAGATATTAATGCCAAAATTCTTTCTTCTAATAGATTGTGTTTTCGGTTTGTTCGATTACCTAAAAGATACTCGCTTATAAGCAACTTCGATTAAATAAAAAAACGAAATTTTTACCTTTGCTATTTTCAGCTGCAACACTTGCTATGGTTGTGAATTTATGCACATAATTTTGTATCGTAGCAATTGTTGGAATAGGTCTATCTTCAAATTGTATGGAGAATAAGTCCCTAACTCTGCGTAAACTATTGCCGGCATAAAAACTTTTTATAATAAAAACCCTCTCTTCGATAGTATACACGGAATCCATGTCAACTGACGTAGGGTAAACCCGATAGTTATTGGACACTTAAGAAAATAACTATCTTTTATATTATTTTATTCAACGTAATACGTCATTTTAGAGAATGAAATTATCAAGATGTATTCCATTGACCAAAGAATGGAAGGATTAGTTTTTGTAGGATTTCTTTATGTTCAAAATTATAATTTTTTTAAACAATGATTGCACTAAAGGACAGTGATTGGACACTTTTTATGGTTATTGGACAATAATTTGACATTTATTGGACACCAGTTTTATTTAATTTAATAATTATTTATTTAATAATTAAGTGTTTTACTTTCATTTAAATACGTATTATATAATTCTTCCACATCAGAATAATCATTCTCACTTATGCTATCACTTTCTTCGCGATAGCAATTGTGACACACATATTTGTCTTCTTCTTCAGATGGTATATGTATGTGATGTGTCTGTGGAACGCATTTTTTATGAAAATTGCTATTACATAAGTCGTATTGCAATAAAATCTTATTTGTACCATGAATCACACCTTTGCAAACATAACATAGCAATTTCGAAGAACCAGTTTTTGTTTTTTTGGTGTTAGCTTTGCTAAGTTTAGACTCTTCCCTTTTACGCTTCCTTTCTTCTCTTTCACGATTTAATCTATCACTTTTTTCTTGTTTTTCTCTACATATCATCTGGAAAGTGTGTGATGTTATTGCAAACGGCAGTCTTTCAGTTTGCCTTTCTCCTTTCCTTTCAGGAACATTTGGATATAGAAGATATTCTGTGAAAGAGGTCTTTTTTTCTGGTTGTAAATTATTGATCTCTTCATCGTGATGGGAAGTCGTGGGCTTAACCATTTCTTCACCAATAGGTCTTGCATCGTTTTCGTCTCCCACGTGTTGTAAATTTACACCCTCTACATCGAGCAAATGTTGATTTTTCTTTTTTGTTAGAAAAACAGTGTCATCGGCAAACAATACTGTTTGTGCGTGAATATTACTAGCAGTCCCAATATAGAACCTTGGGGCACACCGTGCTTAACTACCTGCACTTTACTAAGTTTAGAGTGTACCTCAACCTGCTGAACCCTGTCGACCAAATAAGATTATAGCAATTCCAAGGACATAACCACGGAATCCCTAGAATTCCAATTTTTCCAGTAACACACCATGCGACACACAATCGAAGGCATTCGAGAGATCACAAAACAGTGCGTTCACAGTCTGTGAGTTCTAAAAAGCATCAGTAACAAATTTACAATGTGTAGCACTGCATCCAAGGTAGATACCCCTTTGCGAAAACCATATTGTTCATGCGATAAAATGTTATTTTTTCTAGGTAACTTAGGATTCTATTGAATAAAACCCTTTCAATAACTTTCCCTAGCACTTGTATAATTGGTATTGGTCTATAGTTTTCATATTTGTCAGATCTTTCTATAGCCCTGACAACGATTTCTTCTTCATGTGGTTTCAAAACTGGTTGTCTGTCTGGATTTAATATATTCACTCCTCGATATTTCCTACTTAGAGTTGCCCTTGACACTCCATAGCGTTCTTCGGCCTCCCTAAGGGACAATGTGCCATTTGCAACCCTTTGTAGAGCAGTCTGTAAATGTTCATCTGAATAATCAACATACCTTCGCGCCCCGAGCTGTCTTCTGTATTTGCGTGGCATGTCTCAATTTACCTGAACAAACATAATTTTTGTAAAATACATATGCAACTTTTTTTACAGAAAGTTTTGAGGTTAAATTTTTACGTTACACTATTAAAGACATATTGTATAAGAAACGGGATATTCATTTTCTAAATAAACCACATATTTTTTTTTCGGCTAATGAGACTACTTTGAGGTTTTTAAAACCAAGAAATATGTAATTACTTACCTACGCATTTACCACAAACAAAACATCACGTGAAACAACAATTCCCCCGTTTTCTGTCTTATCAGGCATATGCAACACAAAATATAGCGAAGAAGTTCCCATATTCATACCTAGATGGCGTCACGCTACGGTACCTTATTATAAAGAATTCTTTCTAATCTTTTATTATCTATTGTAAAGTACTCTGTCAAATCAAAAAATAATTGATCAGCGTTCGTATGCTGCCTAGCAAACATAATATCACACAGACTTTTGGAATATAATACAACAAGTACCTGTTCTTTCGTTTCTATAAAGTTAAGAGATAAGTCATTACACAATTTTACCTTCTCATGATAGTAGCTGTCAATACTTTCTCCCCTTGTCTATTGTTTATTCACCATTCTTTCCCAACGGACACTTAAATTTTCCTTATGCACAAATGTATTACTGAAGACTACAACAAAGTCATTCCAAGTCTTTATTTCATCGCATTTTGTGGCATACCAGAAACTTGCACCATCTATTAGCCTTGTTCGCGCTGTTTCTAGCATATACGTATCAGTAATATAATGCAGGGTCTGTGCACTATGAAGTTTATCCAACCACAATTTAGCTTTAGTAATATCTCCATTGTACACTTCCACATTTCTCAAGATATCAGGCATGATGCTCATGTTAGCATTGTTTGGTAAAGAATTCTTCTCCGTATCTGTACATTTTTCAATTAATTTCTCTATTAAAGTTTGACTCATCTAGAAAATTCTGTACTAAAATATTTAAATCTAAATTTTCTCTTGTAGAATTCTCCAACGTCTCTCTATTTTCGTCCATCTCGTTCTCTGTCTGAGGATTAATTCCAGTATTCTGCTAAGTTCCAGTCAACTGTTATTGAAATTTCTCAAATTTATCCATTGTTTTCTTTTTGTTTTGACAATTCCTCTCAACAACAAAAATACTAAAAACGTACCGCCAACTGTTGCGCACTTAACTTCCTTTTGTTACTACCAATGCAAACTTATTTAGAGGTTAAGGTAACTCTCTTTTCCCTCCAATTCTTGCTTATCCATTTCTGTTCTTTCAATTCTTTCTTACGTATCTTCACGTTCCATCTACATCTGATTCTTATTTTATGTCACTTCTGATATGTTAATTCCTTCTCTTTAATCCAGAAATCAAACGTACACGTTAGAGTTAATGATATAGGGGAGAGGAGGGAAATCGTACGCACCTAAGCAATATCTGATCTAAGTCAAGCGATTTAATTACTGTAGACTGCAGATTTGTCACAGTTGTTCACTTATATGTTCCCTTTAACAACACCATCTTAAATTTTATTTTAAGTTGAAAGTGTTTATATAAAATAGGTAAAGTTAAGTTTGTTGTCTTGCGTATTATTACCCGCTATTGCGGATAATGATACGCATTTGGTCGGGTATTGACACGTAATAGAAAAACTCTATTTGTGAGACTTTTTATTGAAAAACCGCTACAAAATATCCAAAATTCTAAAAATGTATACAGTACAACCTCGATAATCCGAACTAATTCAGCACGACACTGTTCGGATTAGGCTTTTGTTCGGATTAAATAAAACTATTGAAAAAAACAACAAATAAGCTCAAAAGTAATATTTATTCTACAAAATAACATTAAAATTTATTCTTTAAGAAAAAAATCTTTAATTGACTTTTGTTTCAAGATATTTGATTTATTTATGTAGAGTTTCATCGCTTTTTCTCGCATCTGCCTTAGTAACAATATTTGATTCATTGGAATGTCATTTTCCAATGCCCATTGAATACAAATATTGAAACTAGCTAATGGTGTATTATGAGCAGTTGATCCCTCTTGCGGACAAGTTTCATCGTTTTCTTCTTCCTTTTGTTCCACCACCTCCATAAAAATTTCATCGTCTGTTAATGTGATGTCTTGTTTTTCATCGTTATTGTCGATTGCCCAGATTCGAACTTCACTTGTGGTTAAATTTCCTCCTTTAGATAAGCTATTTAAAAGACCAGTCATAATTGCCAAATCCTTTTCTTTTCCATTTTCATCCGGAGGATTCCCATTCAAAAATGTGGCTAATGGAATCAGATCTTCGTCGTCATAGGAATTATCTTCATAGTTCGTTAATACTGGAAGATACTTCTTGCAAGCGATTAGGCCAAAGATTTTTCCAAGATTTGCTAATTAAATTTGAACTAACAGATTGCCATGCTTCCTTCAATGCATAAATAACGTCTTTTAGGTTTAGATTTTTCAAAGTAGCTGAAATGTCATCTCCTGCACTTACAACTTGAACCAGCAGCGTTTTGCGATAATGTATCTTAATCGCTTGAATGACATGTTGGTCCATAGGCTGTAGGATCGGTGTACAGTTGGGTGGTAAAAACATTACTGTAATTTGACCATCGTCACTAGTTAATTCGTCTTCATTAGGGTGTCCAGGAGCGTTGTCCAGAACAAGAAGTGCTTTCTTGGGTAATTTTAATTCTGACATTTTTCTTCTAACGGCTGGTACAAATTCTTCGAAGAACCATTCCTTTAATATATCTTGAGTGACCCAAGCCCGGGATTGTCCTTTATACACTACTGGTAAGGAACCAATTTTAGGAAAAGCTCTCGATTTTTTGGCTTTCCCAATTACGAGTAATTTCAATTTGTGGGTGCCCGTCGAATTGGCACAGGGCATAAATGTTAATCTTTCTTTACTAATCTTACGGCCCGGAGCAGAATCTTCATTTTTGTGAACCAGACTCTTATTTGGAAGAACTCTCCAAAATAACCCACTTTCGTCCGCATTATACACCTGATCTGGTGTCAGCCCGAGTTCTTCAATTTTCTGTAGAAATTCGTACTTGTATGGTTCAACGGCGTTAATGTCTGAAGAAAGTTTTTCCCCACATACAGACAACTGTCGAATGCCGAATCTGTTTTTAAATTTGTCAAGCCAACCCAAACTTGCTTGAAAGTCATTCTTTCCTGTAATTTTTTGATAAAAATATTTTGCCTTTTCTCTCAAAATTTCTCCAGATATCGGAGTGTTTCGGCACCTCTCTTGAAGAAACCACGTGTAAACTGCGGTATCTACCGCTGGGTAATTTGCTTGTTTTATAGTTTTTCGCTTATGTGGTTCTGCTTCACTAGAAGCTATAAATTGTCTTATTTTTTCTTTTTTCTTTTTGATTTCTGAAATTGTGGCTTTTCCTACACCATACACCTTTGCGAGTGCTGTCCCTGTTTGTCCCTCTTCCAGTTTTTGTAAAATGTCCAATTTTTGTGACAGGGTGAGGGTACGATGTTTTCTTTTTTCCGACATAATTTTGTTTAATATGTATGTGGTGTATACACTTGGACAACAACTGTTTACGCTGTGAAACTCTGGTCACCGTATCCACAAATCTTTGTAAGCGACTAAACTCACTCGATCGTTTAACGCCTGTCTTTATATACATACATATGTACAAAGTTAATACATACATACAATAATTCTATAGAAACGTCTGTTTACGAAAATCGTAAAACTTTCGATTACCATTCTGCCGAACAAAGAAGCCGGTGTCGTTTAATATTGCGCAACGCTCGGTGTTTCCCCGAAAGATGAATCATCGCTCTCCAAATGTAGAGTTTTTCTAGACATTTTCCTAACGATAACAAAGACATTCTAACACAAACGATTGAATCTCTTGTGAGTTGTAGTTAAAAATACATTCATTGATGAAATAAATGGCAAGAATTTTCTTAAGCAAATAGCTGTTTATTCTACCTAATCGTATAACAACCGACGTTTCTATGAGTCGCTCATCTTTTTCAAAGGCTACAATAACAGTTGATTTTTTTATAATTGGAGATTTCTATATAAAGTTATAACTTACTTAAATACGGTAAAATATGGTAAAACATTGTTGATTAAATTCTAAATTCAACCATTAAACCAATTAGGTTGAAGAAGCTAACATATATGTTAGATGTTAAATACCGAATAGGAGAAAAATTTGTTAAGTTTGAAAATTTAAAAATTTAAAAAATTGGAATGTTAAAATATTAAAATAACATGTTTCCTATTTGGAAACTGCAGTGGGAATGAATATCAAAGTGTATGGTGGAAGAGCACGGCCGTGAAAAGTTGTTATTTATATGGAAAGAAAAAAAATTTCTTGTGTATGAAGTAATGTATTAAAAATCTATATGTTGGTTGTATATAGTGACGTGAATTTGAAATTACTTAAAAACCAAAAAACAATACATTCATTGTTTTGCTCTCCCCAATTTTTTAGTATCAGCTATTAGTCAAAAGAAACACTTCATGTCGATGTTCGGAGTAGCGAATTTGAAAATGTGGTTTTTGTTCGGATTATAGAAACGAAATAGTTGTTCGGATTACTGGAGGTTCTAATTACCGGGGGTTCGGATTATCGAGGTTGTACTGTACTTATATATATTTAAAAGTTATTAATGAATTGCAAAACATATTTCAGAACTTGAGACCTTAACCCATAGCGCCTGAATTATTTTTTGTTTTAAAAACTGTTTACTGTATGTGTACTTTGAGTTGTATTTGTTCATAATACAAGTTAGTAATATGAAATTCGTTATTTTTGTAAGCATTTTTCGAAAATGTGGTGTTACCATATGGTAACGCTAGGCGTTGGGTAACCTATAGCATGCATAACATTGGAAAAAATGAAAAATCTCAGTTTTCGAATACTGTATTTATTATTGTGTGTGGAACAATTCAAAGCAATCTACGCACAGTCCTACATTGCACTTTTTGCACATTGTGCGTACGCTTGAACTACAACCTTCTCCAGCACACCTTCGACGTTTCTTTTCCGGCGTTGGAGTTACTAAATGGTCCAATCCATCATACCGTAACCCGTCAGCAACCCTGTTACACGATACACTTGATTTAGAAACTGCCATTCTTCCAGGACCTCTTGGCGCTGTACCAAAAGTACGTAGATAAGTTGTAGCAATTTCCCTTCGAAATACGAGCTGTGTTATATCACCTCCAGATTTTTTGTGAAGCTGCCAAGCATTGTGGATTGATGTATCTACTATCCAAGAAAATAGACACCACCACCATTTTTTACCTCGTATACTTATCCTGTGTCGCGCTACGTTTTCGTCCATCAGATCTGTACCGCCCATACATGCGTTATATTGAGAAATTATATGTGGTCTTGGGACGTTTATGACTTTTTTTTGTGACTGACAGTAGCGCTTTACATTTGCGATAGGATTTATTCCGTAACACGTAGATGCTATACTTACGATACCATTATCAACCCAACGAGCAAATAAAATACCACGGTCACCATCAATCACAGATTCGTATGTTCCTCTTACTTTCTTGCTAAACACTCTTTTCTCTGTAAGAGGGCAACTCTTGGGTATTCTGTTCTCTCGTATTGTGCCTGTCGCAAAATATCCCCTTTCCTTCAAATGAGTGAGTAAATTAGAACCGGTAAATAAATTATCAAAGTAGATTTTGTAGCACAAGTTCCTTTTTTCTACAGGTAGTTCGTCCAACATGGTTACTAATGGTGCAGCGGCTTTACCAAACTCCTTTTCATATTGCACGTTACGTCTTGGATTGTTTCCTTGATACATTTCGAAATTTAGTAAATAGCCCGATTTTGTGTTCAGGGACCACATCTTGTAACCAAATCTTATTGGCTTACCTCTTATAAATTGCTTGCAACCATGACGTCCGTAATACTTTACCATACTTTCGTCGTAGCATAAATCCTCATCAGGTTGAAAATGCTCCAAGAATTTTTCCTTGATTTTATCCATAAGAGGTCGCATTTTCCATATTTTGTCAGTCAGATCTGGTTTGGAGTTGTCTGCACAATGTAGAAAGCGGGATATTTGCAAAAATCGATCTCGTCTCATTGAATTGTAGATAATATTGTTTCTCATGTCGCTTTCCGAATCCCAATAATATCTCTTCCCAGGTAATTCATTATATCCACTAATAATTAGTATTGCCAAAAAACATTTCATTTCTTCGATTGATATTTTGGGATCCTGACAATTAGTAAATAATGCGTATCGACTGCTTTGTTCTACAAGAAACTTCATTATATCTTCATCGAAAAATAATTCAAAGATTTCTACACAGGTTTATACATTTCGTAATTCGGCGAAATAAAGTTATTGTGTGTGTGTTCCAAATCTCCTGATATCCACTTGATATCGGTAACATTTTGAGGTGATACTAAAATTTCGTCACGATCACTACCTCTTAGAACAACTTCTGCATTAGCACGAAGTTGTGCACCTGGTAAATTATCAATAGTGCCTCCACCATCCTCATCTCCCGAATTTTGGTCAGTTAGGACACCTGCTTCAGGTGGTTCTATATAAATGGCGTCAACTTCATCTGCATACGCAATTTCCAATGCCTCGTGCAGTGTATGACCGCCTTTGTAAAATATGCAAAGTATGGAGTTTGAAACGCCTAGCGTTACCATATGGTAACACAGTTAAAAATACATGTATTACACGGGGTGTATGTAACTAAGAGTTATTCTAATCATTTCCAACTGTAATACATATATTTGTTTACGCAATGAAGAGGTATAACAAATTCTAACTAACTATAGAAAGGAACAACACTTACTCAAAGTGTATAAGGTCGGCCATTCTCTTCTACAAATAAAAACGAATACTTAAAAAATATAAATACTCCAACTTCCACTTCAAACCGTATAACGGATGATTGCAAATGGTATAATAGTTTACTGAGAATGAGTAATAAGCGCCATCTACTCTATATTTTTAAAGTTTATAAAATGAGAACATATTTAAACAGAGTCTAATACCGTTACCATATGGTAACGCTAAGCGCTTATGGGTTAAATTAAAATTTTGCTACAAGGTGTCTTTTAACAGAAGATTTTTTATAACAAAAGTCACATCTATAATCAACGGCAGAGCTCCACCCACTACATTCGGCATATGTTCACAGTCCACAACTAACACATCTATACCATATCTCTCCATCTTTTCCAAAATCTTCACACACCAAGCATTGCTTTTTCTCTTTTGAATCCACATCCATGTTGACCATGCCGTCGAGTTCGTCATCATCAACTAGACATTTCTCGTCAATTTCGTCGTCTTCGGAACTGCCTGAGTCTAATTCCATATTTCTTTTATTTTTCGGTTTTTTGCGTACTGCAACCTTCTCCCTAATATCTTTATTCTTACTTTGTCGAACTGAACTAACTTTATTCATTTTTTGTTGCTTCTCTTCGAGAATCAATTTTAACGGCGTAGCAGTTAATATCTCCGACTTTCCCTTGTTACTTTTTTTAGTTTTTCCTTTCCGAGAATATGACGGCAATGGCGATAGTTCTGCAATGGTAACCTTTTCTTTCGGTAAAGCACTATTCTTTGATTTCCCTTTAAAACGCGACTGATGTTTAGCTGGAACGTGAGGAGTTGACGGGACATGCTAATAGGCCAGAAGTTGACGGGACAGAAGTTGAAAAGCCATTAGTTGACGGGCCAGGATCAATCTCATTTGTGGAGTCCAAATCATCAGATACCGTAGGTAGATATTGACTAGCAGCTTCAAAATCCTCTCTTGTAAATTTATCGTGATTGAATGGATAGATCCCAGTTGCGTTAAAACCTGATCAAGCCTTTTCCATAGTCGCAATTTTAACGTAGGCGTTATTAAATATTTCTGCTAAATCAGGGAAAGTTATTTTCTCTTGCTTGCCAATTTTAAAAAAAAGATCACACTCCTTATTAAACGCGCACCTAAATGCTCCAAAAAATGTAGTGTCGAGAGGCTGCAAGCGGTGAGAGGTATGTGGCGGTATAGATAACATTACGATTCCATTATCTTTACAATAATTATAAATCAAAAGAGATATATGGCTATAATGGTTGTCGAGCAACAACAAAACAGGATTTTCTGGACTTGATTTTACATGACATTTAAAATGCTGTAACCACTGAAGGAAACATTTCTCGGTGCTCCAGCCATTATCGGTAACTGCATAAATACCCTCGACTGGTCCATGTTTCGTCAATGTGGGCGACTTTCGCTTTCTGGGAAATATAAGGAGTGGCGGAATAGAGCCTCCAGAAGCACTCATTGCGCATATGGCAGTGACAGTCTTTCCACGTTCCCAAGATATTTTTGATCCAAATTGTTTAACGCCTCTGGGTCCAAGTTGTTTAGTAGGCTTCTGAACAGTTGAAATCCCAGTCTCGTCAACGTTAAACATTCTGCTTGGTGCAAATTTATATTTTTCTAAGAGAGTTGCCAAGTTTGAATAAAAAAGTTTAACAGATTCTTCATTGAAAGCAGTTATTCTATTCACACTTGTTCCTTCAGGTTTTCTTAGGCTGATTTGGGGATTTCTCTTAAGAAATGATTGCAACCAATCCTTGCCTGCTTCCTGACGGTTTTTATTAAATTCATGGCGTATGCCATTAGACTCTGCATATTGAAAAGCGAGTTTTCGTAACTCCACTGGCGTCAATCCATGAAACAATTTAGCTAACTTGAGAACATGATTAGCCATTTGTGTCTCAGTCTCAGCTGAGAATGTAGAATGTCTTCCTATTCTTGGGCCAGATCTGTCGTTAGTTCGCCTACGAGCTCTCAATGTTGCTTCGTGATTGTTGAATGACCTAGAAACTTCTAGAATTTTTCTGCCAGAATCTATTGCCTCATGAGCTTTCTGTAAAGTCTCCTCGTCTATTCGTTTTCCTAACGTACTTGTTAAGCATCTAAAAAAAGAATAATAACATTTTAATGTAGCAAACACAAGTGCTCCTTCAATTTTGGATACTTCGGGTAATAGTACGCAGATTGAGGGTAATCGTACGCATCCGATTCGATGCTATTATGCTTATGAGCTTCTCAAACAAACACAGGATAATATTCCCACAGTAAATGTACGTCATTTACTTCAGTAGAGGCTAGTCTTTTTACTATAAAAATTAGAGCGACTTTCAAATAGATCTACACAACTTACCTTTATTTTAATCAGGCACAAATATTATAAGAAAAATACCGAAAAGTCAATATGGTCGACTACTAACAAACACAAGAGTGGAACTGAAATGTATCGCAACAAAGTTGTTGAGACACGTGGCAGCCACAATATCAGGTACGACATTTAAAGCCTGCCGGTTCACACCAAGCCCTTTCATTTTATGGGGTATACCTTCCATGTGAACAGTTATTTTTCTTCCGTATAGGACAGTATGGTGTAGCATTGAAATGGCTTCCACCGATTCAACGGGATGCCAATAATATATATTCTTTGTAGTTTTCTCCATTTTTTTTGCGCATGTTATATGCCCAGTCCTCCAAAATTGTTGCGATAATATTTTTTAAACTATGTCGGAAAATGTTAAATAAGTATGTAAGTATCTTTATTAAACAATTAAGAATCTTTACAATTGTTGTAGTTAATGGTGCAATTATTGTAGGTAATAGTGCTGTTTCTTTGAGATGAAGAGGAAGAAACAGTGTCTCCTCTTAATTTGTTTATTACGGTTGCGTGATGCTTTTCGTCAAGTTGTAGATAGGGTTTGATGGAGTTTGCAGAAGAGTGTCCTGTTATTTTTAACAACTGCTGCTCACCTACTCCACTTTTAGCTAGTTGTGTTACAGCAGAAGAACGATGTGAATGGTTTGTAATTTTTATCTTTTTAGGATCCAAGCCAATCTTTTGGGCCGCTTGTTTTGTCCATTTTCCTATTTCGTTTTGGCCTACCGGGAGATTTTTATACCACCCCTTAGATAAAGGTTCCTGCCAATATGGATTAGGTGACAAAAAGAAACGATCAATTTGAATATTTTCAGTTCTTTTTGACATTAATTTATGAAAAAGACGTACCGGACATTTGTCAGTGTTATTTTTATTTGGCGTTAAAAATTTGCTATCAGTTAACCTGCGCGATCCACCTTGTGCAGTTTTAGAAATTATCGGATTATATTCTATCCTTCCAGTTTGATTTCCATAATGATCTATTTCTTCTCTAAAATATTGCACTAACGCTTTTGACGCTTCTCCACCTCTCCATGCCAGTTCGTAGCTAGCAGTGTGATAGAACTTTCTTTGTAATCCATTTGGAGTATTTTCGTCCCATGCTGCTATCATCTGTTCTATTTCTTCTTTCTTGAGAGCTGCAGCAGATGATTTTCTTTTTTCGAGAATAAATTGAAGTTCTCGACGCTTACAATTACGCGCGTCTCTCGCAGTCTTAAATTCAATATCAGTGAATGGATCCATTTTTCTATTATAATCCTTGAAATATTTTTCCTGGATAAGTTTTGCAGTTCCATTCCACAAAGTTTTGACAACAGATTCTTTGTAGTTTTCTCCATTTTTTTTGCGCATGTTATATGCCCAGTCCTCCAAAATTGTTGCGATTTGTTTCAACTCGGTTGATGCAGTTAACTCATAATTACGTTCAAGGCAAAACTCTGAAAACTGTTTCCATATTGTGTTCTTACTTTTTTGGTGTTGATTGGTGTTGTTTGTTCGACAGCTGTTTGTATTGAATCAGTCATGCGACGTAGCTGCGGGGTGATGCCAGGAATGAAATTTTCGTCCCGTAATATGGCTCGGACATCGTGTTGTATTTCGTCCAAAGTCCGGAGTTCTCTTCCGAAGGTGAGGTAAGCGGACGTGTATCCGGTGATCTGGTATACGGAACTGTTCATGGCAAAGCGGATGCTAGGGAGTCGTTGGGATCAGTCGGTATGGTATCGTCCTACTTGGGTGGAAAGTTGAAACTGCAGGTCTCGATTTCGTCGCTCCACTGGGTTGGCGGCTGGGTGGTAGACAGGGGTAAATTGTTGGTGTATCCGTAATACATAGGCAACCTGTTGCATGACTGCGTTGGTAAACTGGGCTCCATTATCACTAATGATTCGTCTGGGTAAGCCATATCTTAGGAAGATTTCGTCAATTAGGACGCGAGCGCATTCCTCGGCGGTAGCCTGCTTAAGGGGAAATAGCTCGGTCCATCTGGATACGGTGTCTTCAGTAATACATATCCACTTGGCTGGCGGGTAAGGGCCCAAATAGGTCGATGGCTTTAACCTCAAATCGTTGTTTCATTGCTGGTGTTTGTAGGAGGCCGGCTGGTTTCAAGTTGCTGGCTTTATATCGTTGGCAGGTGGGGCTGTTCTTTAGGTAGTCAGCAACAGTTTGGCGCATCCCCGGCCAGAAATAGCGTCGGCTGATTCGGTGCCAGGTGCGTTCAACTCCATAGTGTCCAGCGGTTGGGGATTCGTGGTATTCTTGCAGGATTCGTTTTCGGTTGGAGGCGGCACGACAAGTTGTGCCTCATCATTGTCGTCGTTTTGAGCGTAACGATATAGGATGGCCTGAGAGACGGAATACCCACGGGTAGTCCATGAAGTAGCATCCTCCATGTGGTCTGATTCAAAAGCCGTCAGGATTTTCCGTACTTCGGGATCGTCGAGTTGGTCCTGTCGTATGGTTTGGGTTTGCGCGATCGGGATATCGACGGTAACTAAACACATTTCTTCTTCTCCGAGCGGAGGCCGGGACAAGGTGTCAGCGACTACATTTGCTTTTCCGGGTGTGTACTCGATGTCTAAGTGGTAGGGCCGTAGCTGCAGTGCCCATCGAGCGAGTCGTACGCTGGGTGATCGTATTGATATGAGCCATCGAAGAGGTTGGTGATCAGTGATGATGACGGCGGAGGTCTCCTCTATATACCCCCGGAAACGCCACACAGCCCAAACAACGGCTAGGGCTTCTCGCTCTGTAGTGGAGTAGTTCCTCTCGGGTGCTGTGAGGAGGCGGCTCGCGCACTCAATCGGTAACTCGTGTGAAGCGGCTTCTTGTAGGAGCGCCGCCCCCAGGGCGTACGCGCTGGCATCCGTGCGCAGAATAAACGGGCGGGAGTGGTCAGCTTGGTGCAAATTTATATTTTTCTAAGAGAGTTGCCAAGTTTGAATAAAAAAGTTTAACAGATTCTTCATTGAAAGCAGTTATTCTATTCACACTTGTTCCTTCAGGTTTTCTTAGGCTGATTTGGGGATTTCTCTTAAGAAATGATTGCAACCAATCCTTGCCTGCTTCCTGACGGTTTTTATTAAATTCATGGCGTATGCCATTAGACTCTGCATATTGAAAAGCGAGTTTTCGTAACTCCACTGGCGTCAATCCATGAAACAATTTAGCTAACTTGAGAACATGATTAGCCATTTGTGTCTCAGTCTCAGCTGAGAATGTAGAACGTCTTCCTATTCTTGGGCCAGATCTGTCGTTAGTTCGCCTACGAGCTCTCAATGTTGCTTCGTGAATGTTGAATGACCTAGAAACTTCTAGAATTTTTCTGCCAGAATCTATTGCCTCATGAGCTTTCTGTAAAGTCTCCTCGGTCCAATGAGCGATATTCGTTTTCCTAACGTACTTGTTAAGCATCTAAAAAAAGAATAATAACATTTTAATGTAGCAAACACAAGTGCTCCTTCAATTTTGGATACTTCGGGTAATAGTACGCAGATTGAGGGTAATCGTACGCATCCGATTCGACGCCATTATGCTTATGAGCTTCTCAAACAAACACAGGATAATATTCCCACAATAAATGTACGTCATTTACTTCAGTAGAGGCTAGTCTTTTTACTATAAAAATTAGAGCGACTTTCAAATAGATCTACACAACTTACCTTTATTTTAATCAGGCACAAATATTATAAGAAAAATACCGAAAAGTCAATATGGTCGACTACTAACAAACACAAGAGTGGAACTGAAATGTATCGCAACAAAGTTGTTGAGACACGTGGCAGCCATAATATCAGGTACGACATTTAAAGCCTGCCGGTTCACACCAAGCCCTTTCATTTTATGGGGTATACCTTCCATGTGAACAGTTATTTTTCTTCCGTATAGGACAGTATGGTGTAGCATTGAAATGGCTTCCACCGATTCAACGGGGTGCCAATAATATATATTCTTTGTAGTTTTCTCCATTTTTTTTGCGCATGTTATATGCCCAGTCCTCCAAAATTGTTGCGATAATATTTTTTAAACTATGTCGGAAAATGTTATATAAGTATGTAAGTATCTTTATTAAACAATTAAGAATCTTTACAATTGTTGTAGTTAATGGTGCAATTATTGTAGGTAATAGTGCTATTTCTTTGAGATGAAGAGGAAGAAACAGTGTCTCCTCTTAATTTGTTTATTACGGTTGCGTGATGCTTTTCGTCAAGTTGTAGATAGGGTTTGATGGAGTTTGCAGAAGAGTGTCCTGTTATTTTTAACAACTGCTGCTCACCTACTCCACTTTTAGCTAGTTGTGTTACAGCAGAAGAACGATGTGAATGGTTTGTAATTTTTATCTTTTTAGGATCCAAGCCAATCTTTTGGGCCGCTTGTTTTGTCCATTTTCCTATTTCGTTTTGGCCTACCGGGAGATTTTTATACCACCCCTTAGATAAAGGTTCCTGCCAATATGGATTAGGTGACAAAAAGAAACGATCAATTTGAATATTTTCAGTTCTTTTTGACATTAATTTATGAAAAAGACGTACCGGACATTTGTCAGTGTTATTTTTATTTGGCGTTAAAAATTTGCTATCAGTTAACCTGCGCGATCCACCTTGTGCAGTTTTAGAAATTATCGGATTATATTCTATCCTTCCAGTTTGATTTCCATAATGATCTATTTCTTCTCTAAAATATTGCACTAACGCTTTTGACGCTTCTCCACCTCTCCATGCCAGTTCGTAGCTAGCAGTGTGATAGAACTTTCTTTGTAATCCATTTGGAGTATTTTCGTCCCATGCTGCTATCATCTGTTCTATTTCTTCTTTCTTGAGAGCTGCAGCAGATGATTTTCTTTTTTCGAGAATAAATTGAAGTTCTCCACGCTTACAATTACGCGCGTCTCTCGCAGTCTTAAATTCAATATCAGTGAATGGATCCATTTTTCTATTATAATCCTTGAAATATTTTTCCTGGATAAGTTTTGCGGTTCCATTCCACAAAGTTTTGACAACAGATTCTTTGTAGTTTTCTCCATTTTTTTTGCGCATGTTATATGCCCAGTCCTCCAAAATTGTTGCTATTTGTTTCAACTCGGTTGATGCAGTTAACTCATAATTACGTTCAAGGCAAAACTCTGAAAACTGTTTCCATATTGTGTTCTTACTTTTTTTGGTGTTGATTGGTGTTGTTTGTTGGACAGCTGTTTGTATTGAATCAGTCATGCGACGTAGCTGCGGGGTGATGGCAGGAATGAAATTTTCGTCCCGTAATATGTCTCGGACATCGTGTTGTATTTCGTCCAAAGTCCGGAGTTCTCTTCCGAAGGTGAGGTAAGCGGACGTGTATCCGGTGATCTGGTATACGGCACTGTTCATGGCAAAGCGGATGCTAGGGAGTCGTTGGGACCAGTCGGTATGGTATCGTCCTACTTGGGTGGAAAGTTGGAACTGCAGGTCTCGATTTCGTCGCTCCACTGGGTTGGCGGCTGGGTGGTAGACAGGGGTAAATTGTTGGTGTATCCGTAATACATAGGCAACCTGTTGCATGACTGCGTTGGTAAACTGGGCTCCATTATCACTAATGATTCGTCTGGGTAAGCCATATCTTAGGAAGATTTCGTCAATTAGGACGCGGGCGCATTCCTCGGCGGTAGCCTGCTTAAGGGGAAATAGCTCGGTCCATCTGGATACGGTGTCTTCAGTAATACATATCCACTTGGCTGGCGGGTAAGGGCCCAAATAGGTCGATGGCTTTAACCTCAAATCGTTGTTTCATTGCTGGTGTTTGTAGGAGGCCGGCTGGTTTCAAGTTGCTGGCTTTATATCGTTGGCAGGTGGGGCTGTTCTTTAGGTAGTCAGCAACAGTTTGGCGCATCCCCGGCCAGAAATAGCGTCGGCTGATTCGGTGCCAGGTGCGTTCAACATAGTGTCCAGCGGTTGGGGATTCGTGGTATTCTTGCAGGATTCGTTTTCGGTTGGAGGCGGCACGACAAGTTGTGCCTCATCATTGTCGTCGTTTTGAGCGTAACGATATAGGATGCCCTGAGAGACGGGATACCCACGGGTAGTCCATGAAGTAGCATCCTCCATGTTGTCTGATTCAAAAGCCGTCAGGATTTTCCGTACTTCGGGATCGTCGAGTTGGTCCTGTCGTATGGTTTGGGTTTGCGCGATCGGGATATCGACGGTAACTAAACACATTTCTTCTTCTCCGAGCGGAGGCCGGGACAGGGTGTCAGCGACTACATTTGCTTTTCCGGGTGTGTACTCGATGTCTAAGTGGTAGGGCCGCAGCTGCAGTGCCCATCGAGCGAGTCGTACGCTGGGTGATCGTATTGATATGAGCCATCGAAGAGGTTGGTGATCAGTGATGATGACGGCGGAGGTCTCCTCTATATATCCCCGGAAACGCCACACAGCCCAAACAACGGCTAGGGCTTCTCGCTCTGTAGTGGAGTAATTCCTCTCGGGCGCTGTGAGGAGGCGGCTCGCGCACTCAATCGGTAACTCGTGTGAAGCGGCTTCTTGTAGGAGCGCCGCCCCCAGGGCGTACGCGCTGGCATCCGTGCGCAGAATAAACGGGCGGGAGTGGTCAGCTTGGTGCAAATTTATATTTTTCTAAGAGAGTTGCCAAGTTTGAATAAAAAAGTTTAACAGATTCTTCATTGAAAGCAGTTATTCTATTCACACTTGTTCCTTCAGGTTTTCTTAGGCTGATTTGGGGATTTCTCTTAAGAAATGATTGCAACCAATCCTTGCCTGCTTCCTGACGGTTTTTATTAAATTCATGGCGTATGCCATTAGACTCTGCATATTGAAAAGCGAGTTTTCGTAACTCCACTGGCGTCAATCCATGAAACAATTTAGCTAACTTGAGAACATGATTAGCCATTTGTGTCTCAGTCTCAGCTGAGAATGTAGAACGTCTTCCTAATCTTGGGCCAGATCTGTCGTTAGTTCGCCTACGAGCTCTCAATGTTGCTTGGTGAATGTTGAATGACCTAGAAACTTCTAGAATTTTTCTGCCAGAATCTATTGCCTCATGAGCTTTCTGTAAAGTCTCCTCGGTCCAATGAGCGATATTCGTTTTCCTAACGTACTTGTTAAGCATCTAAAAAAAGAATAATAACATTTTAATGTAGCAAACACAAGTGCTCCTTCAATTTTGGATACTTCGGGTAATAGTACGCAGATTGAGGGTAATCGTACGCATCCGATTCGACGCCATTATGCTTATGAGCTTCTCAAACAAACACAGGATAATATTCCCACAATAAATGTACGTCATTTACTTCAGTAGAGGCTAGTCTTTTTACTATAAAAATTAGAGCGACTTTCAAATAGATCTACACAACTTACCTTTATTTTAATCAGGCACAAATATTATAAGAAAAATACCGAAAAGTCAATATGGTCTACTACTAACAAACACAAGAGTGGAACTGAAATGTATCGCAACAAAGTTGTTGAGACACGTGGCAGCCACAATATCAGGTACGACATTTAAAGCCTGCCGGTTCACACCAAGCCCTTTCATTTTATGGGGTACACCTTCCATGTGAACAGTTATTTTTCTTCCGTATAGGACAGTATGGTGTAGCATTGAAATGGCTTCCACCGATTCAACGGGATGCCAATAATATATATTCTTTGTAGTTTTCTCCATTTTTTTTGCGCATGTTATATGCCCAGTCCTCCAAAATTGTTGCGATAATATTTTTTAAACTATGTCGGAAAATGTTAAATAAGTATGTACGTATCTTTATTAAACAATTAAGAATCTTTACAATTGTTGTAGTTAATGGTGCAATTATTGTAGGTAATAGTGCTATTTCTTTGAGATGAAGAGGAAGAAACAGTGTCTCCTCTTAATTTGTTTATTACGGTTGCGTGATGCTTTTCGTCAAGTTGTAGATAGGGTTTGATGGAGTTTGCAGAAGAGTGTCCTGTTATTTTTAACAACTGCTGCTCACCTACTCCACTTTTAGCTAGTTGTGTTACAGCAGAAGAACGATGTGAATGGTTTGTAATTTTTATCTTTTTAGGATCCAAGCCAATCTTTTGGGCCGCTTGTTTTGTCTATCTTCCTATTTCGTTTTGGCCTACCGGGAGATTTTTATACCACCCCTTAGATAAAGGTTCCTGCCAATATGGATTAGGTGACAAAAAGAAACGATCAATTTGAATATTTTCAGTTCTTTTTGACATTAATTTATGAAAAAGACGTACCGGACATTTGTCAGTGTTATTTTTATTTGGCGTTAAAAATTTGCTATCAGTTAACCTGCGCGATCCACCTTGTGCAGTTTTAGAAATTATCGGATTATATTCTATCCTTCCAGTTTGATTTCCATAATGATCTATTTCTTCTCTAAAATATTGCACTAACGCTTTTGACGCTTCTCCACCTCTCCATGCCAGTTCGTAGCTAGCAGTGTGATAGAACTTTCTTTGTAATCCATTTGGAGTATTTTCGTCCCATGCTGCTATCATCTGTTCTATTTCTTCTTTCTTGAGAGCTGCAGCAGATGATTTTCTTTTTTCGAGAATAAATTGAAGTTCTCGACGCTTACAATTACGCGCGTCTCTCGCAGTCTTAAATTCAATATCAGTGAATGGATCCATTTTTCTATTATAATCCTTGAAATATTTTTCCTGGATAAGTTTTGCGGTTCCATTCCACAAAGTTTTGACAACAGATTCTTTGTAGTTTTCTCCATTTTTTTGCGCATGTTATATGCCCAGTCCTCCAAAATTGTTGCGATTTGTTTCAACTCGGTTGATGCAGTTAACTCATAATTACGTTCAAGGCAAAACTCTGAAAACTGTTTCCATATTGTGTTCTTACTTTTTTTGGTGTTGATTGGTGTTGTTTGTTCGACAGCTGTTTGTATTGAATCAGTCATGCGACGTAGCTGCGGGGTGATGGCAGGAATGAAATTTTCGTCCCGTAATATGGCTCGGACATCGTGTTGTATTTCGTCCAAAGTCCGGAGTTCTCTTCCGAAGGTGAGGTAAGCGGACGTGTATCCGGTGATCTGGTATACGGCACTGTTCATGGCAAAGCGGATGCTAGGGAGTCGTTGGAACCAGTCGGTATGGTATCGTCCTACTTGGGTGGAAAGTTGGAACTGCAGGTCTCGATTTCGTCGCTCCACTGGGTTGGCGGCTGGGTGGTAGACAGGGGTAAATTGTTGGTGTATCCGTAATACATAGGCAACCTGTTGCATCGGAAAATGTTAAATAAGTATGTAAGTATCTTTATTAAACAATTAAGAATCTTTACAATTGTTGTAGTTAATGGTGTAATTATTGTAGGTAATAGTGCTATTTCTTTGAGATGAAGAGGAAGAAACAGTGTCTCCTCTTAATTTGTTTATTACGGTTGCGTGATGCTTTTCGTCAAGTTGTAGATAGGGTTTGATGGAGTTTGCAGAAGAGTGTCCTGTTATTTTTAACAACTGCTGCTCACCTACTCCACTTTTAGCTAGTTGTGTTACAGCAGAAGAACGATGTGAATGGTTTGTAATTTTTATCTTTTTAGGATCCAAGCCAATCTTTTGGGCCGCTTGTTTTGTCCATTTTCCTATTTCGTTTTGGCCTACCGGGAGATTTTTATACCACCCCTTAGATAAAGGTTCCTGCCAATATGGATTAGGTGACAAAAAGAAACGATCAATTCGAATATTTTCAGTTCTTTTTGACATTAATTTATGAAAAAGACGTACCGGACATTTGTCAGTGTTATTTTTATTTGGCGTTAAAAATTTGCTATCAGTTAACCTGCGCGATCCACCTTGTGCAGTTTTAGAAATTATCGGATTATATTCTATCCTTCCAGTTTGATTTCCATAATGATCTATTTCTTCTCTAAAATATTGCACTAACGCTTTTGACGCTTCTCCACCTCTCCATGCCAGTTCGTAGCTAGCAGTGTGATAGAACTTTCTTTGTAATCCATTTGGAGTATTTTCGTCCCATGCTGCTATCATCTGTTCTATTTCTTCTTTCTTGAGAGCTGCAGCAGATGATTTTCTTTTTTTCGAGAATAAATTGAAGTTCTCGACGCTTACAATTACGCGCGTCTCTCGCAGTCTTAAATTCAATATCAGTGAATGGATCCATTTTTCTATTATAATCCTTGAAATATTTTTCCTGGATAAGTTTTGCGGTTCCATTCCACAAAGTTTTGACAACAGATTCTTTGTAGTTTTCTCCATTTTTTTTGCGCATGTTATATGCCCAGTCCTCCAAAATTGTTGCGATTTGTTTCAACTCGGTTGATGCAGTTAACTCATAATTACGTTCAAGGCAAAACTCTGAAAACTGTTTCCATATTGTGTTCTTACTTTTTTGGTGTTGATTGGTGTTGTTTGTTCGACAGCTGTTTGTATTGAATCAGTCATGCGACGTAGCTGCGGGGTGATGGCAGGAATGAAATTTTCGTCCCGTAATATGGCTCGGACATCGTGTTGTATTTCGTCCAAAGTCCGGAGTTCTCTTCCGAAGGTGAGGTAAGCGGACGTGTATCCGGTGATCTGGTATACGGAACTGTTCATGGCAAAGCGGATGCTAGGGAGTCGTTGGGACCAGTCGGTATGGTATCGTCCTACTTGGGTGGAAAGTTGGAACTGCAGTTCTCGATTTCGTCGCTCCACTGGGTTGGCGGCTGAGTGGTAGACAGGGGTAAATTGTTGGTGTATCCGTAATACATAGGCAACCTGTTGCATTACTGCGTTGGTAAACTGGGCTCCATTATCACTAATGATTCGTCTGGGTAAGCCATATCTTAGGAAGATTTCGTCAATTAGGACGCGGGCGCATTCCTCGGCGGTAGCCTGCTTAAGGGGAAATAGCTCGGTCCATCTGGATACGGTGTCTTCAGTAATACATATCCACTTGGCTGGCGGGTAAGGGCCCAAATAGGTCGATGGCTTTAACCTCAAATCGTTGTTTCATTGCTGGTGTTTGTAGGAGGCCGGCTGGTTTCAAGTTGCTGGCTTTATATCGTTGGCAGGTGGGGCTGTTCTTTAGGTAGTCAGCAACAGTTTGGCGCATCCCCGGCCAGAAATAGCGTCGGCTGATTCGGTGCCAGGTGCGTTCAACTCCATAGTGTCCAGCGGTTGGGGATTCGTGGTATTCTTGCAGGATTCGTTTTCGGTTGGAGGCGGCACGACAAGTTATGCCTCATCATTGTCGTCGTTTTGAGCGTAACGATATAGGATGCCCTGAGAGACGGGATACCCACGGGTAGTCCATGAAGTAGCATCCTCCATGTGGTCTGATTCAAAAGCCGTCAGGATTTTCCGTACTTCGGGATCGTCGAGTTGGTCCTGTCGTATGGTTTGGGTTTGCGCGATCGGGATATCGACGGTAACTAAACACATTTCTTCTTCTCCGAGCGGAGGCCGGGACAAGGTGTCAGCGACTACATTTGCTTTTCCGGGTGTGTACTCGATGTCTAAGTGGTAGGGCCGCAGCTGCAGTGCCCATCGAGCGAGTCGTACGCTGGGTGATCGTATTGATATGAGCCATCGAAGAGGTTGGTGATCAGTGATGATGACGGCGGAGGTCTCCTCTATATATCCCCGGAAACGCCACACAGCCCAAACAACGGCTAGGGCTTCTCGCTCTGTAGTGGAGTAATTCCTCTCGGGCGCTGTGAGGAGGCGGCTCGCGCACTCAATCGGTAACTCGTGTGAAGCGGCTTCTTGTAGGAGCGCCGCCCCCAGGGCGTACGCGCTGGCATCCGTGCGCAGAATAAACGGGCGGGAGTGGTCAGCTTGGTGCAAATTTATATTTTTCTAAGAGAGTTGCCAAGTTTGAATAAAAAAGTTTAACAGATTCTTCATTGAAAGCAGTTATTCTATTCACACTTGTTCCTTCAGGTTTTCTTAGGCTGATTTGGGGATTTCTCTTAAGAAATGATTGCAACCAATCCTTGCCTGCTTCCTGACGGTTTTTATTAAATTCATGGCGTATGCCATTAGACTCTGCATATTGAAAAGCGAGTTTTCGTAACTCCACTGGCGTCAATCCATGAAACAATTTAGCTAACTTGAGAACATGATTAGCCATTTGTGTCTCAGTCTCAGCTGAGAATGTAGAACGTCTTCCTAATCTTGGGCCAGATCTGTCGTTAGTTCGCCTACGAGCTCTCAATGTTGCTTCGTGAATGTTGAATGACCTAGAAACTTCTAGAATTTTTCTGCCAGAATCTATTGCCTCATGAGGTTTCTGTAAAGTCTCCTCGGTCCAATGAGCGATATTCGTTTTCCTAACGTACTTGTTAAGCATCTAAAAAAGAATAATAACATTTTAATGTAGCAAACACAAGTGCTCCTTCAATTTTGGATACTTCGGGTAATAGTACGCAGATTGAGGGTAATCGTACGCATCCGATTCGACGCCATTATGCTTATGAGCTTCTCAAACAAACACAGGATAATATTCCCACAATAAATGTACGTCATTTACTTCAGTAGAGGCTAGTCTTTTTACTATAAAAATTATAGCGACTTTCAAATAGATCTACACAACTTACCTTTATTTTAATCAGGCGCAAATATTATAAGTAAAATACCGAAAAGTCAATATGGTCGACTACTAACAAACACACGAGTGGAACTCAAATGTATCGCAACAAAGTTGTTGAGACACGTGGCAGCCACAATATCAGGTACGACATTCAAAGCCTGCCGGTTCACACCAAGCCCTTTCATTTTATGGGGTATACCTTCCATGTGAACAGTTATTTTTCTGCCGTATAGGACAGTATGGTGTAGCATTGAAATGGCTTCCACCGATTCAACGGGGTGCCAATAATATATATTCTTTGTAGTTTTCTCCATTTTTTTTGCGCATGTTATATGCCCAGTCCTCCAAAATTGTTGCGATAATATTTTTTAAACTATGTCGGAAAATGTTAAATAAGTATGTAAGTATCTTTATTAAACAATTAAGAATCTTTACAATTGTTGTAGTTAATGGTGCAATTATTGTAGGTAATAGTGCTATTTCTTTGAGATGAAGAGGAAGAAACAGTGTCTCCTCTTAATTTGTTTATTACGGTTGCGTGATGCTTTTCGTCAAGTTGTAGATAGGGTTTGATGGAGTTTGCAGAAGAGTGTCCTGTTATTTTTAACAACTGCTGCTCACCTACTCCACTTTTAGCTAGTTGTGTTACAGCAGAAGAACGATGTGAATGGTTTGTAATTTTTATCTTTTTAGGATCCAAGCCAATCTTTTGGGCCGCTTGTTTTGTCCATTTTCCTATTTCGTTTTGGCCTACCGGGAGATTTTTATACCACCCCTTAGATAAAGGTTCCTGCCAATATGGATTAGGTGACAAAAAGAAACGATCAATTTGAATATTTTCAGTTCTTTTTGACATTAATTTATGAAAAAGACGTACCGGACATTTGTCAGTGTTATTTTTATTTGGCGTTAAAAATTTGCTATCAGTTAACCTGCGCGATCCACCTTGTGCAGTTTTAGAAATTATCGGATTATATTCTATCCTTCCAGTTTGATTTCCATAATGATCTATTTCTTCTCTAAAATATTGCACTAACGCTTTTGACGCTTCTCCACCTCTCCATGCCAGTTCGTAGCTAGCAGTGTGATAGAACTTTCTTTGTAATCCATTTGGAGTATTTTCGTCCCATGCTGCTATCATCTGTTCTATTTCTTCTTTCTTGAGAGCTGCAGCAGATGATTTTCTTTTTTCGAGAATAAATTGAAGTTCTCCACGCTTACAATTACGCGCGTCTCTCGCAGTCTTAAATTCAATATCAGTGAATGGATCCATTTTTCTATTATAATCCTTGAAATATTTTTCCTGGATAAGTTTTGCGGTTCCATTCCACAAAGTTTTGACAACAGATTCTTTGTAGTTTTCTCCATTTTTTTTGCGCATGTTATATGCCCAATCCTCCAAAATTGTTGCTATTTGTTTCAACTCGGTTGATGCAGTTAACTCATAATTACGTTCAAGGCAAAACTCTGAAAACTGTTTCCATATTGTGTTCTTACTTTTTTTGGTGTTGATTGGTGTTGTTTGTTGGACAGCTGTTTGTATTGAATCAGTCATGCGACGTAGCTGCGGGGTGATGGCAGGAATGAAATTTTCGTCCCGTAATATGTCTCGGACATCGTGTTGTATTTCGTCCAAAGTCCGGAGTTCTCTTCCGAAGGTGAGGTAAGCGGACGTGTATCCGGTGATCTGGTATACGGCACTGTTCATGGCAAAGCGGATGCTAGGGAGTCGTTGGGACCAGTCGGTATGGTATCGTCCTACTTGGGTGGAAAGTTGGAACTGCAGGTCTCGATTTCGTCGCTCCACTGGGTTGGCGGCTGGGTGGTAGACAGGGGTAAATTGTTGGTGTATCCGTAATACATAGGCAACCTGTTGCATGACTGCGTTGGTAAACTGGGCTCCATTATCACTAATGATTCGTCTGGGTAAGCCATATCTTAGGAAGATTTCGTCAATTAGGACGCGGGCGCATTCCTCGGCGGTAGCCTGCTTAAGGGGAAATAGCTCGGTCCATCTGGATACGGTGTCTTCAGTAATACATATCCACTTGGCTGGCGGGTAAGGGCCCAAATACGTCGATGGCTTTAACCTCAAATCGTTGTTTCATTGCTGGTGTTTGTAGGAGGCCGGCTGGTTTCAAGTTGCTGACTTTATATCGTTGGCAGGTGGGGCTGTTCTTTAGGTAGTCAGCAACAGTTTGGCGCATCCCCGGCCAGAAATAGCGTCGGCTGATTCGGTGCCAGGTGCGTTCAACATAGTGTCCAGCGGTTGGGGATTCGTGGTATTCTTGCAGGATTCGTTTTCGGTTGGAGGCGGCACGACAAGTTGTGCCTCATCATTGTCGTCGTTTTGAGCGTAACGATATAGGATGCCCTGAGAGACGGGATACCCACGGGTAGTCCATGAAGTAGCATCCTCCATGTTGTCTGATTCAAAAGCCGTCAGGATTTTCCGTACTTCGGGATCGTCGAGTTGGTCCTGTCGTATGGTTTGGGTTTGCGCGATCGGGATATCGACGGTAACTAAACACATTTCTTCTTCTCCGAGCGGAGGCCGGGACAAGGTGTCAGCGACTACATTTGCTTTTCCGGGTGTGTACTCGATGTCTAAGTGGTAGGGCCGTAGCTGCAGTGCCCATCGAGCGAGTCGTACGCTGGGTGATCGTATTGATATGAGCCATCGAAGAGGTTGGTGATCAGTGATGATGACGGCGGAGGTCTCCTCTATATATCCCCGGAAACGCCACACAGCCCAAACAACGGCTAGGGCTTCTCGCTCTGTAGTGGAGTAATTCCTCTCGGGCGCTGTGAGGAGGCGGCTCGCGCACTCAATCGGTAACTCGTGTGAAGCGGCTTCTTGTAGGAGCGCCGCCCCCAGGGCGTACGCGCTGGCATCCGTGCGCAGAATAAACGGGCGGGAGTGGTCAGCTTGGTGCAAATTTATATTTTTCTAAGAGAGTTGCCAAGTTTGAATAAAAAAGTTTAACAGATTCTTCATTGAAAGCAGTTATTCTATTCACACTTGTTCCTTCAGGTTTTCTTAGGCTGATTTGGGGATTTCTCTTAAGAAATGATTGCAACCAATCCTTGCCTGCTTCCTGACGGTTTTTATTAAATTCATGGCGTATGCCATTAGACTCTGCATATTGAAAAGCGAGTTTTCGTAACTCCACTGGCGTCAATCCATGAAACAATTTAGCTAACTTGAGAACATGATTAGCCATTTGTGTCTCAGTCTCAGCTGAGAATGTAGAACGTCTTCCTAATCTTGGGCCAGATCTGTCGTTAGTTCGCCTACGAGCTCTCAATGTTGCTTCGTGAATGTTGAATGACCTAGAAACTTCTAGAATTTTTCTGCCAGAATCTATTGCCTCATGAGCTTTCTGTAAAGTCTCCTCGGTCCAATGAGCGATATTCGTTTTCCTAACGTACTTGTTAAGCATCTAAAGAAAGAATAATAACATTTTAATGTAGCAAACGCAAGTGCTCCTTCAATTTTGGATACTTCGGGTAATAGTACGCAGATTGAGGGTAATCGTACGCATCCGATTCGACGCCATTATGCTTATGAGCTTCTCAAACAAACACAGGATAATATTCCCACAATAAATGTACGTCATTTACTTCAGTAGAGGCTAGTCTTTTTACTATAAAAATTAGAGCGACTTTCAAATAGATCTACACAACTTACCTTTATTTTAATCAGGCACAAATATTATAAGAAAAATACCGAAAAGTCAATATGGTCTACTACTAACAAACACAAGAGTGGAACTGAAATGTATCGCAACAAAGTTGTTGAGACACGTGGCAGCCACAATATCAGGTACGACATCTAAAGCCTGCCGGTTCACACCAAGCCCTTTCATTTTATGGGGTATACCTTCCATGTGAACAGTTATTTTTCTTCCGTATAGGACAGTATGGTGTAGCATTGAAATGGCTTCCACCGATTCAACGGGATGCCAATAATATATATTCTTTGTAGTTTTCTCCATTTTTTTTGCGCATGTTATATGCCCAGTCCTCCAAAATTGTTGCGATAATATTTTTTAAACTATGTCGGAAAATGTTAAATAAGTATGTAAGTATCTTTATTAAACAATTAAGAATCTTTACAATTGTTGTAGTTAATGGTGCAATTATTGTAGGTAATAGTGCTATTTCTTTGAGATGAAGAGGAAGAAACAGTGTCTCCTCTTAATTTGTTTATTACGGTTGCGTGATGCTTTTCGTCAAGTTGTAGATAGGGTTTGATGGAGTTTGCAGAAGAGTGTCCTGTTATTTTTAACAACTGCTGCTCACCTACTCCACTTTTAGCTAGTTGTGTTACAGCAGAAGAACGATGTGAATGGTTTGTAATTTTTATCTTTTTAGGATCCAAGCCAATCTTTTGGGCCGCTTGTTTTGTCCATTTTCCTATTTCGTTTTGGCCTACCGGGAGATTTTTATACCACCCCTTAGATAAAGGTTCCTGCCAATATGGATTAGGTGACAAAAAGAAACGATCAATTTGAATATTTTCAGTTCTTTTTGACATTAATTTATGAAAAAGACGTACCGGACATTTGTCAGTGTTATTTTTATTTGGCGTTAAAAATTTGCTATCAGTTAACCTGCGCGATCCACCTTGTGCAGTTTTAGAAATTATCGGATTATATTCTATCCTTCCAGTTTGATTTCCATAATGATCTATTTCTTCTCTAAAATATTGCACTAACGCTTTTCACGCTTCTCCACCTCTCCATGCCAGTTCGTAGCTAGCAGTGTGATAGAACTTTCTTTGTAATCCATTTGGAGTATTTTCGTCCCATGCTGCTATCATCTGTTCTATTTCTTCTTTCTTGAGAGCTGCAGCAGATGATTTTCTTTTTTCGAGAATAAATTGAAGTTCTCGACGCTTACAATTACGCGCGTCTCTCGCAGTCTTAAATTCAATATCAGTGAATGGATCCATTTTTCTATTATAATCCTTGAAATATTTTTCCTGGATAAGTTTTGCGGTTCCATTCCACAAAGTTTTGACAACAGATTCTTTGTAGTTTTCTCCATTTTTTTTGCGCATGTTATATGCCCAGTCCTCCAAAATTGTTGCGATTTGTTTCAACTCGGTTGATGCAGTTAACTCATAATTACGTTCAAGGCAAAACTCTGAAAACTGTTTCCATATTGTGTTCTTACTTTTTTTGGTGTTGATTGGTGTCGTTTGTTCGACAGCTGTTTGTATTGAATCAGTCATGCGACGTAGCTGCGGGGTGATGGCAGGAATGAAATTTTCGTCCCGTAATATGGCTCGGACATCGTGTTGTATTTCGTCCAAAGTCCGGAGTTCTCTTCCGAAGGTGAGGTAAGCGGACGTGTATCCGGTGATCTGGTATACGGCACTGTTCATGGCAAAGCGGATGCTAGGGTGTCGTTGGAACCAGTCGGTATGGTATCGTCCTACTTGGGTGGAAAGTTGGAACTGCAGGTCTCGATTTCGTCGCTCCACTGGGTTGGCGGCTGGGTGGTAGACAGGGGTAAATTGTTGGTGTATCCGTAATACATAGGCAACCTGTTGCATCGGAAAATGTTAAATAAGTATGTAAGTATCTTTATTAAACAATTAAGAATCTTTACAATTGTTGTAGTTAATGGTGTAATTATTGTAGGTAATAGTGCTATTTCTTTGAGATGAAGAGGAAGAAACAGTGTCTCCTCTTAATTTGTTTATTACGGTTGCGTGATGCTTTTCGTCAAGTTGTAGATAGGGTTTGATGGAGTTTGCAGAAGAGTGTCCTGTTATTTTTAACAACTGCTGCTCACCTACTCCACTTTTAGCTAGTTGTGTTACAGCAGAAGAACGATGTGAATGGTTTGTAATTTTTATCTTTTTAGGATCCAAGCCAATCTTTTGGGCCGCTTGTTTTGTCCATTTTCCTATTTCGTTTTGGCCTACCGGGAGATTTTTATACCACCCCTTAGATAAAGGTTCCTGCCAATATGGATTAGGTGACAAAAAGAAACGATCAATTCGAATATTTTCAGTTCTTTTTGACATTAATTTATGAAAAAGACGTACCGGACATTTGTCAGTGTTATTTTTATTTGGCGTTAAAAATTTGCTATCAGTTAACCTGCGCGATCCACCTTGTGCAGTTTTAGAAATTATCGGATTATATTCTATCCTTCCAGTTTGATTTCCATAATGATCTATTTCTTCTCTAAAATATTGCACTAACCCTTTTGACGCTTCTCCACCTCTCCATGCCAGTTCGTAGCTAGCAGTGTGATAGAACTTTCTTTGTAATCCATTTGGAGTATTTTCGTCTCATGCTGCTATCATCTGTTCTATTTCTTCTTTCTTGAGAGCTGCAGCAGATGATTTTCTTTTTTCGAGAATAAATTGAAGTTCTCGACGCTTACAATTACGCGCGTCTCTCGCAGTCTTAAATTCAATATCAGTGAATGGATCCATTTTTCTATTATAATCCTTGAAATATTTTTCCTGGATAAGTTTTGCGGTTCCATTCCACAAAGTTTTGACAACAGATTCTTTGTAGTTTTCTCAATTTTTTTTGCGCATGTTATATGCCCAGTCCTCCAAAATTGTTGCGATTTGTTTCAACTCGGTTGATGCAGTTAACTCATAATTACGTTCAAGGCAAAACTCTGAAAACTGTTTCCATATTGTGTTCTTACTTTTTTGGTGTTGATTGGTGTTGTTTGTTCGACAGCTGTTTGTATTGAATCAGTCATGCGACGTAGCTGCGGGGTGATGGCAAGAATGAAATTTTCGTCCCGTAATATGGCTCGGACATCGTGTTGTATTTCGTCCAAAGTCCGGAGTTCTCTTCCGAAGGTGAGGTAAGCGGACGTGTATCCGGTGATCTGGTATACGGAACTGTTCATGGCAAAGCGGATGCTAGGGAGTCGTTGGGATCAGTCGGTATGGTATCGTCCTACTTGGGTGGAAAGTTGGAACTGCAGGTCTCGATTTCGTCGCTCCACTGGGTTGGCGGCTGGGTGGTAGACAGGGGTAAATTGTTGGTGTATCCGTAATACATAGGCAACCTGTTGCATGACTGCGTTGGTAAACTGGGCTCCATTATCACTAATGATTCTTCTGGGTAAGCCATATCTTAGGAAGATTTCGTCAATTAGGACGCGAGCGCATTGTGTGAGGAGGCGGCTCGCGCACTCAATCGGTAACTCGTGTGAAGCGGCGTCTTGTAGGAGCGCCGCCCCCAGGGCGTACGCGCTGGCATCCGTGCGCAGAATAAACGGGCGGGAGTGGTCAGCTTGGTGCAAATTTATATTTTTCTAAGAGAGTTGCCAAGTTTGAATAAAAAAGTTTAACAGATTCTTCATTGAAAGCAGTTATTCTATTCACACTTGTTCCTTCAGGTTTTCTTAGGCTGATTTGGGGACTTCTCTTAAGAAATGATTGCAACCAATCCTTGCCTGCTTCCTGACGGTTTTTATTAAATTCATGGCGTATGCCATTAGACTCTGCATATTGAAAAGCGAGTTTTCGTAACTCCACTGGCGTCAATCCATGAAACAATTTAGCTAACTTGAGAACATGATTAGCCATTTGTGTCTCAGTCTCAGCTGAGAATGTAGAACGTCTTCCTAATCTTGGGCCAGATCTGTCGTTAGTTCGCCTACGAACTCTCAATGTTGCTTCGTGAATGTTGAATGACCTAGAAACTTCTAGAATTTTTCTGCCAGAATCTATTGCCTCATGAGCTTTCTGTAAAGTCTCCTCGGTCCAATGAGCGATATTCGTTTTCCTAACGTACTTGTTAAGCATCTAAAAAAAGAATAATAACATTTTAATGTAGCAAACACAAGTGCTCCTTCAATTTTGGATACTTCGGGTAATAGTACGCAGATTGAGGGTAATCGTACGCATCCGATTCGACGCCATTATGCTTATGAGCTTCTCAAACAAACACAGGATAATATTCCCACAATAAATGTACGTCATTTACTTCAGTAGAGGCTAGTCTTTTTACTATAAAAATTAGAGCGACTTTCAAATAGATCTACACAACTTACCTTTATTTTAATAAGTTTAGTTTAACAATTTTTATACAATAACACAGTTGTTAGGACGTCACAAAACTACTGACTAATATATGAACAGTGATATGTTTTCTCTTATACTCTTTCTACCCTACTGCCGTAAATAATGTGTGTCCCGTGGGCTCCCCACTCCTATACCTCACTAGAATACTGAACGTTCCGCCCCCCATTGAAACAATGGTTTCAATACTTAATTTTCCACTGGTAGCGGAGCCAACTTTGATATGGCTCGTTTGATAAGTCCGGATTTTGTCCGCACTGTTACCACTCTAACTCGTCCATCTCCGCCTGGGTGCGCGTCTTCCACTCTTCCCAGCTTCCATGCCAGTGGTGGTGTGTTCTCTTCCTTTATGATAACTACGTCTCCTATCCTTAAGTTTGGCTGAGGCTTGTGCCACTTGGGACGCTGCTGCAGATGATGGATATATTCCTGGGACCAGCGCTTCCAAAAATGTTGGCACATTTGCTGTACCAACTGCCACCTAGTCAGTCGGTTGGGATTGGACTTTGTGAGGACAGGTTCTGGGATTTGTGTAAGTGGTGCGAATGTCAGAAAATGAGCAGGAGTTAGAACTGTAATCTCCGTAGGATCGTCATAAATTGGTGTGATGGGTCTGGAGTTAACACAACTTTCTACGACTGTTAATAACGTATACATTTCTTCAAATGACAATCTTGCTTCTCCAACCACTCGTTTAATGTGATACTTAACGCTTTTGATTCCACTTTCCCACAAACCACCGAAATTAGGTGCATTTGGAGGTATGAAATGCCATTGTACTGATTCTGTTGCTAAATCAGTAGCTATTTGGTCTTGATTTTTTGTTAAGTACTTCTGCAAGTCTTGTAATTCATTATTGGCTCCTTGGAAATTAGTTCCATTGTCACTATATATGTTTGCTGGTCGACCTCGTCTCGCGATGAAGCGACGAAAGGCTGCCATAAAATCACTGGTGGATAGGCTTGAAACTAACTCAAGGTGTATTGCCTTTGTTGTCATGCAAATAAAAAGTGAAATATATGATTTCAATATTGCTGCTTTTCGTAGTTTACTTGATCGAACAAGTAAGGGACCACCATAATCTACGCCAACATTGATGAATGGACGTATTGTTTCAAAACGGTATTTTGGCAAATCACCCATTAATTGATTTTGTTGAGTATTTGCAATTTTGAATTTAAAGCATCTATGGCAGTCATGTATGACATGTTTGACCAGATTGCGACCGTTTATTGGCCAGTATGTTTGTCTAATATGATTCAGAAGTGATTGTGTGCCTGAATGAAGAGTTATCACATGTGCGTGTTGAATGATTAATTTTGTGAGAGTGTGATTTGCTGGTAATATAATTTGGTGTTTCTTGTCATAGCTGAAGTCTGTATTTTGAATTCTTCCACCAACTCGCAAAAGGCCAGCATTGTCCATAAAAGGAGTAAGTGATTTTAATTTACTTCTAGTTGGAATCTCTTCATTCTTCTTCAAACAGCGTATTTCTTCATGAAATTCTTCTAACTGTGCTCTTCTAATTAATACATGCAATGCATAGTTTAGTTCTCTGACTGTCAATGGTCCTCTTCGTCTAACTCTGTCTGGGAATTTAACAAATCTCAAGCATGTTGCTATGATACGTTGTAACTTATTCAAATCTGAATATTTTGTGTAAATATCCCACTTGTGGACACTCACAAGGCATGTTGTATTAATCGGTTTATACTCTAATACCTCTCTTGGCAAGTCAAGTACAAAATCCTCATTCGGCCACTCCGCTTCGTCCTGAATCGTCCAACGCGGTCCATGCCACCATTGTTCATGCTCCATAAGATCTCTGGCATAGCATCCTCGTGAGATAAGGTCTGCAGGATTATCCTTTGTACTTGTCCACCTCCAATCATGTACTTTAGTAAGACGCTGAATTTCTGCAACTCGATTAGCTACAAATGTCTTAAGTTTATGGGATGGAGTACGAATCCATGCTAGTGTTATAGTAGAATCCGACCACAGTACTGTCCTTTCGATTTGAAGGTCCAGAGCTTTTCTCACAACCTCCAAAAGATGTGCAAGCAACAAGGCTCCACACAATTCTAGTCTTGGCAAGGAAATTCGTTTCAGAGGTGCCACCTTCGCCTTAGAACAAAGCAAGTGCATTTCACAAGTAGTGTCATTAGTAGATCTTAAATAAATGCATGCTCCATATGCTAGCTCTGAAGCATCACAAAATCCATGGATCTGAATTTTGTTTGGTTCAATGGAAGTTACTCTTCGAGAAATGTGTAGTTCCCGCAACTCCCCCAACTGTGATGAGAACGTTGTCCAAGTATCCAAAATATCTCGAGATACTGGCTCATCCCAATTAGATTTGCTTTGCCACAATTGTTGCATTAGTATTTTGCCTTTGCACACTATGGGACCGAGCAATCCCAACGGATCATACAATCGTGCTATTTGTGACAATAAGGTTCCCTTTGTAAGTTTTTGCTGATGGTCAATATTTACCTTATACAAAATAACATCCTGTGCAGCATTCCACTGTAAACCCAACGTTTTTTGAGTTTGTGTTATATCCAAGTGAATTAATGGATCATCTGATGTGTCTTCCAGTCCTTGTAATAATCTTGAATCATTAGCTGACCACTTTCTCAATCTAAATCCACCCTTCTGAAGTAGTTTAGACAATTGGTCTCTCTTCTCCTCTGTTTCTTTGATTGTTTGCCCTCCTGTGAGAACATCATCTACATAAAAATCACGTTTAATTATTGGAGATGCTAACGGAAAATGCTCTTGCTCATCGTCAGCTAGTTTACATAAGCAACGTATAGCTAAATATGGCGCACACGCGGTACCATATGTTACCGTCTGGAGCTGATAGACCTTGATGGGTTGAGTGTCTTCAGTTCTCCATAATATCTTTTGGTATTTGACATCATTGGGATCCACAAGAATCTGTCTGTACATCTTCTCTATGTCAGCTGTTATTACATATCGATGTGTTCTAAAACGCAATAGAATATTGAACAGATCATCTTGTATGGATGGACCAACCATTAACATAGAATTAAGAGATACACCATTGTCTGTCGTAGCTGATGCATCAAAAACAACTCTGATCTTTGTACTCAAACTAGTCTCTTTAAGTACTGCATGATGTGGTAGGTAATATCCTTCTGAGACATCGTCATTCAGAACTTCTTCCATGTGTCCCAACTCTGAGTATTCCTCCAAAAACTGCGAATATTGTTGTTTAAACTCTTTGTTTTGTTTGAATTTGCTTTCTAATTTTTTGAAACGTTCAAATGCTGTGTTATATGATTTTCCTAGCATTTGCTCTGGTGGCTGTTTAAACGGTAGTTTTACAATAAATCTCCCTGTATCATTTCTGGTAGTGTTTTCCTGAAACTGTTTCTCACATTCAATCTCTTCTGTCGATAGATGTTTCTTGTAAACTTCTTCTATTTCCCAAAATCGTCTCATTTGTGTTTCAACTGCTTCTTCTGCTGTCAAACAAATTGGCTGAAAAGTACTGACTAACGAATGTTGAACTCGCCCTGAAATGATTGCGCCTAATTTTGTATTTTGTATTGGTGGTATATCTTTATGGAATTTTATTGTGCGACCCTTCAAAATCTCCAGAAATATTTCTGCTCCTATCAGCATATCGATTTCTCCTGGTATATTGAAATTAGGATCAGCAAATTGTATATTCGATGGTAAATTCCATTTTTCTAAATCGATTCTTATTGTTGGCAACTCACTCGTGATTTTGTCCAATATCAAGAATTCTAATGTTTTATTGTAATTGTTCATTCGTGATGATATATGAATAAAAACACTCTTGTTTACTTCAGTGCAGATTTGACCTATTCCTCCTACAGGAATGTGTTTATCTGTAGTTCTTAGGCATAACCGCTCGACCAATTTAGATGTTACAAAATTTGTTTGACTCGCACTATCTAATAAAGCCCTACATTGTTGCCACTGCCCTTGCATATCTTTAACATTAATAAGTGCTGTAGCTAGTAATATTTCTGATGAATTATTTAATTGTTGCAATGCAAAGTTCTGCCTCGGAATTATGGCTTGCTCGTTGCTCCTTGTGTTTGACTCTGATCTCTGCCCAGTACTGTTCTTGCAATGACTATTTTCAGTTTTATTTCTCCCTATATGAATTAGCGTATTATGCTTTCGTTGACACAAACGACACGTAGATGTAGACGTACATTGTGAGAATCACGCAGGCAATTAAAGCAAACATTGAGTTTTTTCACTGTTTCTGTTCGCTCGCTTGGCTCTTGTTTGAGAAACTTCATACATTTGTACAATGCATGATAATTTCCACATAATTTACAACCTTTGCCATTTGTTTTGCTATTCTCTGTGGAATGATGTGAATGAATTGTTTTTTGAAATTTTGTTTTCTCATGTGAGACTGTTCCCATGGCTTCTAATGAAAAACAACGTTTCTCTAAAAATGTGAAAAGTTCTTCCAATTTTGGTAATTCTTGTGTATTTGCGTCTTTACGCACTCCCACTCACGCCTGCATTGATTGTCAAGCTTTTGTGTTATTAAATAAATGATTATATCATCCCAACTCTCTGTTGGACGACCTAAAGATTTTAATGATCTTATATGTTGCTTCGTATCATTTATTAAATGCCTTAGACTTGTCACAGAATCCTTTGTTATTTGTGATAGTTCAAAAAGGGATTTGATGTGTATGTTCACCAAAAATTGCGTGTTATTGAATCTACCTACTAGAAGTTTCCATGCTTCGTCATAATTGTCTGCACATACTGAGATAGAATCTATTATCTGTAGTGCTTCACCCTTTAATTGACTCTTTAAATAGTAAAACTTTTGTATTTTTGGTGTACACTATTGTTTTCGTGTATTAATGATTCAAATATATCGTGAAAACTTTGCCAAGCTTGATATTCTCCTGAGAAAATTGGAATATTTATGTGAGGTAATTTTATTGGTTCGTTTTTATCTGTCGCTTTTATAACAGATTTAACATTGGCGTTGGTATTTATTATTTTCTTTATGGCACACTTTGCGTTATAATATGATGTTTCAAAAATATCTCTGTCACTCTCATTTTCTATATTTAATTTCTCTAATTGACTTTGTATCTCATCATATTTTACCCATTGTTCCTCGAGTTTAATATCTCTAATTGCAATTTGTTCTAAATCTCCGTCGGTATACTCTTTTACAAAATTGTATATACGTGTGACCGCAGCTTTTACAGTCTTTCTGGAATTTTTTAATTCCTCCTCGCTCATGTTGTGTTAACTTATAATAATGTATATATATTCAAAGGAAATAAAAAAAGGAATATTAAATGAATAGGATACTGACTTACTTGCTTTTTGTGACGCCCAATGTGCAGCTGTGTTGACTTTTTTGCAAAAAACTTCGTCTGACTCGGACGTTGATGCTCCTCTCCTTCTCACACGCTCCTCGCTGGTATGTTGTATTCGCTCTCGCACTATGTATGTATGATAGGTATGCACTGTATGTATGCATGTACGACTCTCCGATGCTCCAATAAATGTGTACACAACATATATATATATATATGGCTGAAGGACCAAATGTTTGGGATGTTCCCTTGTTTAATAAAACAATTATGTGAGAAGAGTAAATATCTAATGAATAAGTTTAGTTTAACAATTTTTATACAATAACACAGTTGTTAGGACGTCACAAAACTACTGACTAATATATGAACTTCTTCTTCTTCTTCTTCTTTACTGGTTTTATAAGTTAGGCCTCGGGCCTTTTACTTTAAATCTGGATGCGGATGATCTTGTTGTTGAAGATTGAATGATGTGCTCTTACAGAGGAATAATGATTTGCTGCTGATGCGAGCTGTAGTGTGTATCAGGTGTGGGATCGGATGATGGTAGAGGATAAGTAGAACTGTGGGTTGTTGTAGCACTTTTTGTGTGTTTTAATTTTCGTTGTTTTTGTTGAAGAGTTCAACTATTTTTGCAGTTTGTTTTATAAAATCAGAAATCTGATTGTGTGTTGCGTTGGTATTATGTAGAGTGATGAGCATTTTCCCCAGAGTGAGTGCAAGCTCTTCGTTGTTATTATGATTTGACGATGTATTTGGATCTGCACGTGTGTATGCTTGTGTGTTCGTGTGTGTTTGATCTGCTGTTTGCTGTCGGTGTTGCGTCCATGGATTGTGTGTAGGTATCGGCGCTTCAACGTAGGTCGGTCTGTTTTGTTTTCGGTTCGGGTTTCTCGGACAGTCGATCCAGGCCGCCGTATGATTACCGGCGCAGTTCGCGCACTTTGCCGGTGTATCTCTCGTTTTAGTGCAGCGGTGGGTGGAATGCCCCTCACCGCATTTCATACATACGTACGAAGTGTAGCAGTTTTCTTGTATGTGACCGAATCTTTGACATTTATGGCACTGAATAATGCGGGATCTTTTCTTCATCGGTTCTACGGTAATATGAATACCGCAGCATTCTTTTAGGTTAAAAATTGTTTTATATTCCCTGTTTAGATTGACCAGAACTAGGGGCACTGGGCGGCTGTGTTTGCCCGTCATTCTGGTGACGTTCTGTGTCTGTATTCCGTTAGCTGCGAGGTCTGCTTTGATGTCGTCAGTAGTTAGTTCGATCGGGACTCCTCGGAGGACTACTTTCAGCGGTTTCACATGGTTTAATTTAAACGTGTAGAATTCTGTTTTATCTTCTTGAAGGATTCTGTGTAGCTTGTGGTAATCGGTTTCTGTTGCAGGTGTGATGCGGATGCCCGCGCGGATTAGTTTGTTCTGTGTGATTTGGATGTCGTGTTTTGCAATTGTTTCGCGTAGCTGTGGCCATTTGCTCGTATCCGTTGCGATGATAGGAGTTATGCGTTTTTTGGTAGTATTTTTAGCTTGATTAGTGCTTCCACTTGGTAGAGCGGCTTCGTTGGAGGTTATGTTTTCTGTATTCTCTGGTGTTTGTTCTGTTTCCATGTTGCTAATCGTTTGTAGAGGGTCAAAACGATTATTTGTTTCGATTTGTTTGTTTGTGTGCTCCGTTTTGGGTCTTTTCAGCGGATTCCTCGGGGACATAAATCCCTCACTGTCAATTTTCTCCTTAGCCGGGAGTCCTTGCACTAGCATGTTCTTCAATTGTATTATGGGAGCTACCGGTGGTATAGTAATAGGCACATGTGGCCGAAAAACCATCTGTGCGAGATCCTTCTGCGTTTGAGATGGGGACGCTTCTCCCATTGCTACTTTTTGCTGCATTACTCCGTTTATTGTAACAAGTATTTGTTGCAAATCTTCGTACGTTGTGTTTGGGTTGTTATTCAAGTTTGCGATGAATTGTTCGATTCGGGCGTCAACTTGCGCTGTCGAGGCGGTTTCTCCATCACTACTATCGCTATCGGACAGCATGATGTCGTTGTCACTTAACTATAAAATCGTCCTGTTACCTTTCAGCTTATAGGAATTACTCAAGATAAGGTTATTCGAATTACCTGAGCTCTTATAGCTGTAGTACTCTAATACGGGGAGACGTGGCGTCCTTCCTTCAGGATGGCACTACACTTATTCACTGGGTGTTCCAGGATAGGGCTTATATTAGTGTCGGGGGTTAAAGAAAGAGTTGTTTCAAACCACATGAATTTATTACCACAACTCGGTCACTAAACAATAGCCACGCAGGACTATAAAGAAATGGCTTAAGGCAACACTAAATATTAAGAGATATATACATAGATTGATATTATATACACTGTCTACTGAGACACCTTGACCAAAGGGCTAATGATCCCACACACAGGGGGATAAGACAAAGGGGGTGGTCGCTAGATACTGGCAGTTTTAAAATAGAGAGGGATATTTGAGACACTCAGTTGGGGTTCTAGGGGATAAGGCTCCCTTCGGGGTACCTAGTCAATTAACGCCTAGAATGGGTAAGGCTGCCTTCGGGTACCAAACCAACTAACTACTTCTGAGTGACGTGACGGGGCTATCTTGAGATTGCCAACCGTGCAAGCTTAGGAATCAGTTCAGTACTTACGGTTGTAACAATGGGTACGACGTGAGGTCACTTTAGCCACACGTCACTAGTCACTGGGATGGTGTATCGGCACAGGTCTGACACTTGAATAACGATCCGTGGTCTGGATCTTTGTTGAGCACTAAGTGGCACTCACAACTTCAACAACCTCTCGTATTTGGTTGGGTCACTTTGTTCAACAACCTCTCTTTTGGTTGGGTCACTTTGTTCACAACCTCTCTTTGGTTGGGTCACTTTGTTCAACAGCCTCACTAACAGGTCACGAATGCTCCTTGGATGTTGGTTGAAGCACGCAACTGCTGTTGATTCGGACTCTTGGTCCTCCTCGTAAGTGTTCGGCTTATCCCTTTAAGGTCCTTCCTTGTCTTCGGGTATCTTCGGGTCACCTCGGAAACGTTCGGGTTTGCTTCGTCTCGTTTGTAGAAGCCTTCCTACGCCTTCGGGTATCTTCGGGTCACCTCGGAAACGTTCGGTTTTGCTTCGTCTCGTTCGTAGAAGCCTTCCTACGCCTTCGGGTATCTTCGGGTCACCTCGGAAACGTTCGGGTTTGCTTCGTCTCGTTCGTAGAAGCCTTCCTACGCCTTCGGGTATCTTCGGGTCACCTCGGAAACGCTCGGGTTTGCTTCGTCTCGTTCGTAGAAGCCTTCCTACGCCTTCGGGTATCTTCGGGTTACCTCGGAAACGCTCGGGTTTGCTTCGAGTCGCTTCGGCTTGCTCACAGAAGTCGTCCTGCGTCTTCAGTTGTCCTCGGGTATCTTCGGCTTTGCCTCGGAAGCGCTCGGTTTTACTTCGAGTCGCTTCGGCTTGCTCGTAGAAGTCGTCCTACGTCTTTAGTTCTCCTCGGGTATGTTCGGCTTTGCCTCGGAAACGCTCGGGATTGCTTCGAGTCGCTTCGGCTTGCTCGTAGAAATCGTCGTATCAGCTCTGAAGTCACTTGTCGAAAGTTCGGTTCTCTCCAGAGAAGGGGCTGTTGTCGCTCTAAGTCTTAGAGACGACTGATTCAGCAGCTAGAGCTGACTGACTGACTTAATATAAAATTTCTTAGCTTTTATAACATTTTTAACGACGTAAACAAATGACGCGCTTGCAGGTGGCCTTTCGGAAGACGTATTCTATTCGTCAGAATAACGACTCTTTTGATTGGCAGAAGCCCTTGCTTCTCGTGTAAAATATTTTCCACTTGATAAATTTTCGAACAAAATTAGTGGGTGGAGCCTGTGAGTTGTCTTCAAGTAATTTCCACTTAGTGCATTGGTGAAAAATTGGTAGGTGGAGCCTGTGAGCGGTAAGTTCATCATTGGTCACAATAACGACTGTTTGGGTTGGTTAAAGATTTTCAGTATTATTATATTTATTAATACTGTTAGAAATATATGGGAATTTTATGGGAAATGTGCATCGTTTGTTAGGTTTGTTTATAACAATTTCATTCACGGATCGAAATGATTTTTAAGTCCGCACAATCTTAGTAAATATTAATAACAACAATATGTAATGTTTATTAGCTCAAATTTATCGCAAGCACGTCGTTTAATTCGTATCCAGGATACGGCAAAGGTAACAGTCCTGTTACCAACAGCCTCTTCCGATGGAAACAAATAAGACGTTTTCCCACAGAACAAGTCCAGGCCCAATATAAGTGTACATGTTTTATTCCTATCTTATCCCGTTCTTCCAGAATAAATTAAAATCCCAAAACATTCGTAAAAGTACAAATTTCGCGTAATAACCTTTTAAGACAATTTTGATACGAATCATAGGCTCCACCCACAACCCAATCAGAATATTCGTGAAGTTAGAGAAATTTCGCGTAATAACTTTTTGAGACAATTTTGATACGAATCATAGGCTCCGCCCACACCAATCAGAATATTCGTGAAGTTAGAGAAATTTCGCGTAATAACTTTTTGAGACAATTTTGATACGAATCACAGGCTCCGCCTACGGCCAATTAAAAACGCTTAAATTCCTAATACACGTAGAAGACGTAACCCTGTTTAGGCCCCAAGGGAAATTACCGTGAAATGAATACTTCTTTGTTCGCCACCTGCGCCACTGGGGTTCCCAAATTAAAACGTAAACACATTTGGAAACCTATATAAGCTGAGGCAAATGCCTACATGATATCGAGTCCCATCTCGGTCACCAGCCTGCCAGCACCAACCTCCTGGACCAGCAGATAACAGGCCACCGATACCGAGCGGACTTTCCAGAAAGCCATCCAGCGGAATTGTATTTACTGCTTACGTAATACAAGGGACCAAAAAGGCACTTTCCAGGTCATTTGAAGTATACGGCGAAACGTGTACAGGTGACCACACGGACCAAGAATCCACTAAGAATTCTTGAGGAATTCTTTATTTCGGACGCCTTCTTCGTCGGAATCCAAGTTCGCCGACGTCTGAGAGTATCTCCACGTGGTGGAATACAGCCGACGTATCGCCTAGTATCGACCGAAGAAGTTATAGGAGGATCCTACTACTGTGTACGTAGTAGCGGCCGTTTAGTTATTTATAGTGCGCTTATTTCGCGTAAAGATACCAAACTTACGGTCCCTCTTTAGTGTTCGCCCATAGTATTAACTTCAGTGCACCAGGACAAGCTACAGCTGCTTACGCTGTAGCAATTAACCGTAAGTGCAGTGAAAAACCTATTAAGCACGCGTTTTTATTTAACATTGTTGGTTGAATGCCAGCACCTCCACCAAAACATTTAAATTCAGTGTGCGCCTTTGTTAATGAATTATCATATTAACTTCACGTGGATTCATTAACAACATTGTTATTGCTAAAGTGTTAATATTAAATTCCACGCGTTAGTGAAACATAACCTTCAAATATCCAACCGATATCTACCCGTATACATTATATTTGTTTATAACAATATTATTATCCAAGTTCGTTATTACTGGTACCCATATGCAGCGTTTGTTTAACTTTTATTCCAGTAACAATCATTTTATTTAACATTGTTGGTTGAATTCCAGCACCTCCACCAAATTATTTAAACTCAGTGCGCGCCGTTATTAATGTATAATATTAATAAATTCACGGTGGATCTTTAACTATATTGTTGTATTCGGAGACTTAACCTTAAATTCG
This sequence comes from Amphimallon solstitiale, assembly GCA_963170755.1. NCBI lineage: Eukaryota > Metazoa > Arthropoda > Insecta > Coleoptera > Scarabaeidae > Amphimallon > Amphimallon solstitiale. The sequence goes on along the minus strand of OY720677.1, from coordinate 49,341,043 downwards.
CGCGCTAGTGAAACCCTAACCTCCAAATACCTAACCTATATTTATCCCTATGTACATTATTTGTTTATAACATTATTAATATTCAAACGTATCGTTATTAGTACCTATACTCAGTGTGTGTTTGACTTTTTTAACGGATAACTTTTATTTTATTATTGGTTAATGCCAACTCCTCCATCATTATTAAGCAGTGTGTGTATTGTTGCTATTTCATAATATTTAGTTGTTTCAAAGTGTACAACAACTATTACTCAGTGTGCCCGTTTGTATTTAAACCTCGACTGTTAACATTTATTCGCGATACGACTTGTTTTTGGTTATAGTGTCGTTTATTAACACAGGTCGTTATTAACATCGGGTATAATTACGTATCATTAAGCTTTGAATTATTAAAATATTATAACGTTGTGGAAAAATTATTGTTTTAATTAATAACATAACCCTACTTTACCCTAAAATCAATTAATACCTCCTGGAGGAGTCTTTTGCCGCGGCCCTTTGTTTGTTTGTTTGTTTTACAAATTCCCAGGATTAAGGGGAGGTATTAGTCCTATCGTTCACGCAGCGGTGCGTGTATTCATCGTATATATGGGGGACAGCCAGAGTGGCGTCACTTCACAAAGTGTTCGGGAGGGATACGATCTCACACACGCACTGGGCTATGGCGCATTATGCACTTTCACAGTTTAAATGAATGTATGTTTTCACATATGTTCACTTTTGAGGCACAGAATAACTATAAAAACACATCTATTCTCTTTCGATAAATATATGAACAGTGATATGTTTTCTCTTATACTCTTTCTACCCTACTGCCGTAAATAATGTGTGTCCCGTGGGCTCCCCACTCCTATACCTCACTAGAATACTGAACACCCAGTCCTCCAAAATTGTTGCGATAATATTTTTTAAACTATGTCGGAAAATGTTAAATAAGTATGTAAGTATCTTTATTAAACAATTAAGAATCTTTACAATTGTTGTAGTTAATGGTGCAATTATTGTAGGTAATAGTGCTATTTCTTTGAGATGAAGAGGAAGAAACAGTGTCTCCTCTTAATTTGTTTATTACGGTTGCGTGATGCTTTTCGTCAAGTTGTAGATAGGGTTTGATGGAGTTTGCAGAAGAGTGTCCTGTTATTTTTATCAACTGCTGCTCACCTACTCCACTTTTAGCTAGTTGTGTTACAGCAGAAGAACGATGTGAATGGTTTGTAATTTTTATCTTTTTAGGATCCAAGCCAATCTTTTGGGCCGCTTGTTTTGTCCATTTTCCTATTTCGTTTTGGCCTACCGGGAGACTTTTATACCACCCCTTAGATAAAGGTTCCTGCCAATATGGATTAGGTGACAAAAAGAAACGATCAATTTGAATATTTTCAGTTCTTTTTGACATTAATTTATGAAAAAGACGTACCGGACATTTGTCAGTGTTATTTTTATTTTTATTTGGCGTTAAAAATTTGCTATCAGTTAACCTGCGCGATCCACCTTGTGCAGTTTTAGAAATTATCGGATTATATTCTATCCTTCCAGTTTGATTTCCATAATGATCTATTTCTTCTCTAAAATATTGCACTAACGCTTTTGACGCTTCTCCACCTCTCCATGCCAGTTCGTAGCTAGCAGTGTGATAGAACTTTCTTTGTAATCCATTTGGAGTATTTTCGTCCCATGCTGCTATCATCTGTTCTATTTCTTCTTTCTTGAGAGCTGCAGCAGATGATTTTCTTTTTTCGAGAATAAATTGAAGTTCTCCACGCTTACAATTACGCGCGTCTCTCGCAGTCTTAAATTCAATATCAGTGAATGGATCCATTTTTCTATTATAATCCTTGAAATATTTTTCCTGGATAAGTTTTGCGGTTCCATTCCACAAAGTTTTGACAACAGATTCTTTGTAGTTTTCTCCATTTTTTTTGCGCATGTTATATGCCCAGTCCTCCAAAATTGTTGCTATTTGTTTCAACTCGGTTGATGCAGTTAACTCATAATTACGTTCAAGGCAAAACTCTGAAAACTGTTTCCATATTGTGTTCTTACTTTTTTTGGTGTTGATTGGTGTTGTTTGTTCGACAGCTGTTTGTATTGAATCAGTCATGCGACGTAGCTGCGGGGTGATGGCAGGAATGAAATTTTCGTCCCGTAATATGGCTCGGACATCGTGTTGTATTTCGTCCAAAGTCCGGAGTTCTCTTCCGAAGGTGAGGTAAGCGGACGTGTATCCGGTGATCTGGCATACGGCACTGTTCATGGCAAAGCGGATGCTAGGGAGTCGTTGGGACCAGTCGGTATGGTATCGTCCTACTTGGGTGGAAAGTTGGAACTGCAGGTCTCGATTTCGTCGCTCCACTGGGTTGGCGGCTGGGTGGTAGACAGGGGTAAATTGTTGGTGTATCCGTAATACATAGGCAACCTGTTGCATGACTGCGTTGGTAAACTGGGCTCCATTATCACTAATGATTCGTCTGGGTAAGCCATATCTTAGGAAGATTTCGTCAATTAGGACGCGGGCGCATTCCTCGGCGGTAGCCTGCTTAAGGGGAAATAGCTCGGTCCATCTGGATACGGTGTCTTCAGTAATACATATCCACTTGGCTGGCGGGTAAGGGCCCAAATAGGTCGATGGCTTTAACCTCAAATCGTTGTTTCATTGCTGGTGTTTGTAGGAGGCCGGCTGGTTTCAAGTTGCTGGCTTTATATCGTTGGCAGGTGGGGCTGTTCTTTAGGTAGTCAGCAACAGTTTGGCGCATCCCCGGCCAGAAATAGCGTCGGCTGATTCGGTGCCAGGTGCGTTCAACTCCATAGTGTCCAGCGGTTGGGGATTCGTGGTATTCTTGCAGGATTCGTTTTCGGTTGGAGGCGGCACGACAAGTTGTGCCTCATCATTGTCGTCGTTTTGAGCGTAACGATATAGGATGCCCTGAGAGACGGGATACCCACGGGTAGTCCATGAAGTAGCATCCTCCATGTTGTCTGATTCAAAAGCCGTCAGGATTTTCCGTACTTCGGGATCGTCGAGTTGGTCCTGTCGTATGGTTTGGGTTTGCGCGATCGGGATATCGACGGTAACTAAACACATTTCTTCTTCTCCGAGCGGAGGCCGGGACAAGGTGTCAGCGACTACATTTGCTTTTCCGGGTGTGTACTCGATGTCTAAGTGGTAGGGCCGCAGCTGCAGTGCCCATCGAGCGAGTCGTACGCTGGGTGATCGTATTGATATGAGCCATCGAAGAGGTTGGTGATCAGTGATGATGACGGCGGAGGTCTCCTCTATATATCCCCGGAAACGCCACACAGCCCAAACAACGGCTAGGGCTTCTCGCTCTGTAGTGGAGTAATTCCTCTCGGGCGCTGTGAGGAGGCGGCTCGCGTACTCAATCGGTAACTCGTGTGAAGCGGCTTCTTGTAGGAGCGCCGCCCCCAGGGCGTACGCGCTGGCATCCGTGCGCAGAATAAACGGGCGGGAGTGGTCAGCTTGGTGCAAATTTATATTTTTCTAAGAGAGTTGCCAAGTTTGAATAAAAAAGTTTAACAGATTCTTCATTGAAAGCAGTTATTCTATTCACACTTGTTCCTTCAGGTTTTCTTAGGCTGATTTGGGGATTTCTCTTAAGAAATGATTGCAACCAATCCTTGCCTGCTTCCTGACGGTTTTTATTAAATTCATGGCGTATGCCATTAGACTCTGCATATTGAAAAGCGAGTTTTCGTAACTCCACTGGCGTCAATCCATGAAACAATTTAGCTAACTTGAGAACATGATTAGCCATTTGTGTCTCAGTCTCAGCTGAGAATGTAGAACGTCTTCCTAATCTTGGGCCAGATCTGTCGTTAGTTCGCCTACGAGCTCTCAATGTTGCTTCGTGAATGTTGAATGACCTAGAAACTTCTAGAATTTTTCTGCCAGAATCTATTGCCTCATGAGCTTTCTGTAAAGTCTCCTCGGTCCAATGAGCGATATTCGTTTTCCTAACGTACTTGTTAAGCATCTAAAAAAAGAATAATAACATTTTAATGTAGCAAACACAAGTGCTCCTTCAATTTTGGATACTTCGGGTAATAGTACGCAGATTGAGGGTAATCGTACGCATCCGATTCGATGCTATTATGCTTATGAGCTTCTCAAACAAACACAGGATAATATTCCCACAGTAAATGTACGTCATTTACTTCAGTAGAGGCTAGTCTTTTACTATAAAAATTAGAGCGACTTTCAAATAGATCTACACAACTTACCTTTATTTTAATCAGGCACAAATATTATAAGAAAAATACCGAAAAGTCAATATGGTCGACTACTAACAAACACAAGAGTGGAACTGAAATGTATCGCAACAAAGTTGTTGAGACACGTGGCAGCCACAATATCATGTACGACATTTAAAGCCTGCCGGTTCACACCAAGCCCTTTCATTTTATGGGGTATACCTTCCATGTGAACAGTTATTTTTCTTCCGTATAGGACAGTATGGTGTAGCATTGAAATGGCTTCCACCGATTCAACGGGATGCCAATAATATATATTCTTTGTAGTTTTCTCCATTTTTTTGCGCATGTTATATGCCCAGTCCTCCAAAATTGTTGCGATAATATTTTTTAAACTATGTCGGAAAATGTTAAATAAGTCTGTAAGTATCTTTATTAAACAATTAAGAATCTTTACAATTGTTGTAGTTAATGGTGCAATTATTGTAGGTAATAGTGCTATTTCTTTGAGATGAAGAGGAAGAAACAGTGTCTCCTCTTAATTTGTTTATTACGGTTGCGTGATGCTTTTCGTCAAGTTGTAGATAGGGTTTGATGGAGTTTGCAGAAGAGTGTCCTGTTATTTTTAACAACTGCTGCTCACCTACTCCACTTTTAGCTAGTTGTGTTACAGCAGAAGAACGATGTGAATGGTTTGTAATTTTTATCTTTTTAGGATCCAAGCCAATCTTTTGGGCCGCTTGTTTTGTCCATTTTCCTATTTCGTTTTGGCCTACCGGGAGATTTTTATACCACCCCTTAGATAAAGGTTCCTGCCAATATGGATTAGGTGACAAAAAGAAACGATCAATTTGAATATTTTCAGTTCTTTTTGACATTAATTTATGAAAAAGACGTACCGGACATTTGTCAGTGTTATTTTTATTTGGCGTTAAAAATTTGCTATCAGTTAACCTGCGCGATCCACCTTGTGCAGTTTTAGAAATTATCGGATTATATTCTATCCTTCCAGTTTGATTTCCATAATGATCTATTTCTTCTCTAAAATATTGCACTAACGCTTTTGACGCTTCTCCACCTCTCCATGCCAGTTCGTAGCTAGCAGTGTGATAGAACTTTCTTTGTAATCCATTTGGAGTATTTTCGTCTCATGCTGCTATCATCTGTTCTATTTCTTCTTTCTTGAGAGCTGCAGCAGATGATTTTCTTTTTTCGAGAATAAATTGAAGTTCTCGACGCTTACAATTACGCGCGTCTCTCGCAGTCTTAAATTCAATATCAGTGAATGGATCCATTTTTCTATTATAATCCTTGAAATATATTTCCTGGATAAGTTTTGCGGTTCCATTCCACAAAGTTTTGACAACAGATTCTTTGTAGTTTTCTCCATTTTTTTGCGCATGTTATATGCCCAGTCCTCCAAAATTGTTGCGATTTGTTTCAACTCGGTTGATGCAGTTAACTCATAATTACGTTCAAGGCAAAACTCTGAAAACTGTTTCCATATTGTGTTCTTACTTTTTTTGGTGTTGATTGGTGTTGTTTGTTCGACAGCTGTTTGTATTGAATCAGTCATGCGACGTAGCTGCGGGGTGATGGCAGGAATGAAATTTTCGTCCCGTAATATGGCTCGGACATCGTGTTGTATTTCGTCCAAAGTCCGGAGTTCTCTTCCGAAGGTGAGGTAAGCGGACGTGTATCCGGTGATCTGGTATACGGCACTGTTCATGGCAAAGCGGATGCTAGGGAGTCGTTGGGACCAGTCGGTATGGTATCGTCCTACTTGGGTGGAAAGTTGGAACTGCAGGTCTCGATTTCGTCGCTCCACTGGGTTGGCGGCTGAGTGGTAGACAGGGGTAAATTGTTGGTGTATCCGTAATACATAGGCAACCTGTTGCATAACTGCGTTGGTAAACTGGGCTCCATTATCACTAATGATTCGTCTGGGTAAGCCATATCTTAGGAAGATTTCGTCAATTAGAACGCGGGCGCATTCCTGGCGGTAGCCTGCTTAAGGGGAAATAGCTCGGTCCATCTGGATACGGTGTCTTCAGTAATACATATCCACTTGGCTGGCGGGCAAGGGCCCAAATAGGTCGATGGCTTTAACCTCAAATCGTTGTTTCATTGCTGGTGTTTGTAGGAGGCCGGCTGGTTTCAAGTTGCTGGCTTTATATCGTTGGCAGGTGGGGCTGTTCTTTAGGTAGTCAGCAACAGTTTGGCGCATCCCCGGCAAGATATAGCGTCGGCTGATTCGGTGCCAGGTGCGTTCAACTCCATAGTGTCCAGCGGTTGGGGATTCGTGGTATTCTTGCAGGATTCCTTTTCGGTTGGAGGCGGCACGACAAGTTGTGCCTCATCATTGTCGTCGTTTTGAGCGTAACGATATAGGATGCCCTGAGAGACGGGATACCCACGGGTAGTCCATGAAGTAGCATCCTCCATGTTGTCTGATTCAAAAGCCGTCATGATTTTCCGTACTTCGGGATCGTCGAGTTGGTCCTGTCGTATGGTTTGGGTTTGCGCGATCGGGATATCGACGGTAACGAAACACATTTCTTCTTCTCCGAGCGGAGGCCGGGACAAGGTGTCAGCGACTACATTTGCTTTTCCGGGTGTGTACTCGATGTCTAAGTGGTAGGGCCGCAGCTGCAGTGCCCATCGAGCGAGTCGTACGCTGGGTGATCGTATTGATATGAGCCATCGAAGAGGTTGGTGATCAGTGATGATGACGGCGGAGGTCTCCTCTATACCGTTTGACTGAAATAAAAGTAGATATAGGGAAACACAGACACGTACACATGTGCATGCAAACGAAGGGTACAGGTCCAAAAGGGGCTAAGTCACATATTAACCATTGTGAGATAAATGAAAATGAAAGTATATAACGCTGTTCTCATGTTATTAGTTAAGTAATCCTGAAATAAAAATCGGAAATACAGACTGTAAATATTACTAAGCAACGTTTTTGTATCAGAAACGAGATTTATTGATATTAAAATACAAGAGAAAATGTATTTAACTCTAAATACACAAATTAAACGGCCTAAAGGTGCCAAGTCCCTTTCAAATGGATTGTCTGCATTCAGTTATCCAGTTCCATTATTTTGTGGGAATGTTGTTAAAAAAGTTCTGAGCCTCTTGCCTGCAAAAGATTTTTGGATCTTGCAGATGTTGAAATTTGTTGGGTGGTATTGGAAGGGCATCTGAAAATGAACAAGAAAATTTGAAGATTTTCTGTTTTGATGTACAAATGAAATTTACCTGTATACAGATATTGGGGAAGAATGAATTCATTTTCCAGTAACACCGGAAAATTCTGACTTTTTCGAACCTTATTATCTTGCAGTACACCTGACGCCCAAAACCCATTGTAACTCGTACGATAGTAAATTAGTTTTGGATGACCAGCGCGAATTTCTAATTCCCTCACTGGACGAGAAGGGAATGGGCATTTCTTCACGTATCTACTATTGAAAAAAAGCGTCCAAGCTCGGAAATACGTTTGATCAACGTCAACTACGTCGAATGGACATGGTTTTGTACGTGCATCTTTAATAATCTCAACCCAGTCTGATGGAATCTCTGCTTTTAGTTTTCCGTTTATTAGGCCCATATTTTTATCAGGTTCCATGTAGGAGTGTCCACGAATTGGAAAGACAACCTTAACATAATCAAGTCTGCGCTCACTATGGACTATATTATGCAAAAAGCGAAACATTGTAAAGTTTTTGTTCTGGCCTCCACAAGAATCACAGAATATGTGGAGTTCTTTCACTTTGGGATACAGAAAATTGTATAAAAAGTGGTGAAGCAAAGAGCATACGTCGTCGCTCCCTTTTTTCGCAACCGTTTCAGGGTAAACATAAAAAACGCTTTTTGCAGTTGACAGAATATGAATATTAAAAACATACACATTCAGCTGGCTTTTGAAATAAACGTCATTCGTTGATATGTTTGGGACACATAGATTTTTGCCATAATCGAGACAGATTGCTTCTTTGGTTTCTGAAATGCGGCTGCTTCTTTTTGCGGCCCTTTTTCGGCTATAAAATACTTCAGCCTTACGTTTGTGTAGCTCATTTTCCACAGTAATGGTTTTTCTTTCGTTCTCCAACTTCTCCTTGGTGTCGGAATCTTCAGCAGTAGAAATGTCAGATTGGAGAGATTTACTCTTGACGATAAATGAATCGCATGCACTACAAGTATCTGAACGGGGATACCCGAAGGAAAGGTTAAATTTTGTATTAAAAATCCTTCTGTATGACTCATAAGACGTTTTGATTGTGGGATGTGAATCGCAAAACATCCTAAACATTTTTTGTATGTTTAGCTCTTCGGGCAAATAAATTCTTTTGCTATCTTTTACACTGTAGTGGCTTGTCCTGCCTTTGAAAGATTTGATGTGGTTGTAAATTGTTTCATAAACATTATGCTGCATTTTACGAGGATAATTAATGTTCTGGCCCCTTTTATCTCTTGGAGCTATTCCCGTTAATTTTAGAGAATTTAGTAGATAAGATAATTTTTTTTTTTATACCATGCATGGCCATAAATGCTTGTTTGCAAACCTGAATTTCCTGTGGGGAATCATTCAAGCTAAAACGAATTCTGTAGGAAAACAGCAGTGCGAAGATTTGCTTCCTCCTCTGGTTTTCTAGGCCTTCGTCAGCGTACCGGCAGAACCGAAATTAAACCACATAAGTAGGAATTCTGCTCATCGTTAGACTTCAATGTATTGAAATTCCTTAATACAGTCATTTTAGCTTCAAACGGCACCTTTTGAAAACATTTTTTCTTACAGTTACAGGACTCACCCAACTCATGACTTTGTAGTTTCATTTTCGTCATAACCTCTTTCATTCGACCGTGTTTTTGCCTTTTCTTGCCTCTATTTTGACACGGCACTTTTTCACACTCACTGTCACTATCCATTATCGTTGATTACCGTCTTTAAGTACACATGTAACGAAGCTCCTTCGTTAATTGAGTAAAATATCATTTATTCACATTTCATATCTATTTTGAATTGCAATTTTCAAATTATATATGTTTAATATTTTATTCAACCGTTCATTAACCGTTATTTTTCATGTTATGAATATTTTGTAATTAGTATACTATTTTATCTATTCATTTCTTTGGCGTTCGCGCTTTTAAATTATCCGTAGACGTCACGATTATTTTTCGCGCGTTGCTACGTCATGTTTACGTAGGAGGACCCCACTCTGCGTACTTGTTTTTCTTGGCGAGACGACCATATAAAAGCGCCGTCCCCGGTCAAAACGTGGACAGAGAGATTCATCCTTCCGACCGTTCCCGACCATAGCACTTAGGCCTATTTGTCGTGAGTGTTATGGTACCGTCCTCTTTAATCTAAGCAGGCCCATTTGTCGTGCTTTGATTAAAGATCCGTAGAAGCAGGCCAATTTGTCGTGCTTCAATCCGTAAACCGTCTCCTTTAATCTGAGCAGGCCCATTTGTCGTGCTTTGATTAAAGGTCCGTAGAAGCAGGCCAATTTGTCATGCTTCAGTCCGTAAAACCTTTTAATTTCAGCAGGCCGATTGTCATGCTGTAATTAAGTACCTTTTCTTTTAATTGACGTAGGCCAATTGTCATATCTCAATTAAAAGTATTCCGAAAACCGCAGACCAAATTAACTAATTTTAATTATTTTCCAGACACTCGTAACGCCGTAATAAGTTATAAATTCTCGCACGTAAATTTCTTTATCTCCGAACTTATGTACAAATCACGTATTACCGCGAAATAAACATTGCATTTTTCCGCCGTAACTCCAACCGACCGCGCATTTTGCGATACCCGACAAATTTCACCGTTAATCGTTAGTAAAGCCCGGACAATGTTTTAAAGATGATAATAATTTTCTTTTATTGTGAAAACACTGAATTTAGAATTATTCCTAATGTAACAAGACCTGTTGTATTTTCTATCACTGTTAAATTTGAAACACGAATGTAATTTTAGGTTATAGAGTAAATATTTTATTTATAGACCGTTGACTGCGACTTTAATGTTCCGATTTGATTTGTTTCATATCATTATTACGTCGTAGGCATGTAATTGTTGTAAATATATTTGTTGTATTTGTATGTATATAATTTTGATTACAATAAACACAATAATATAAAATTCGTCTGTTGTATGGTATATCGATAGGTTAATTTTATTCATGCATTTCAAAGGTAAACAAACATCCGTCATAGCATCAACATAAGAGTATTAGATTGTAAAGAAACAAAGTAGTACGTACCCATATAAATAATCTCGACTAGAGCTAGTTCGTGATACGTTTTCTTTAGATTCACATAGTCACTTTTCACCCAGTAGCACGAGAAGTCATTTTAAATTTTCTTTTGACGTATCCCCTACCGTTCCGATAGTTGGCTCGTTTACCGACATTAATCCGTGGATATGTAATATAGCTTTATGTAAGTATAGACTTCCCAACGTGCACCCGTGTTTGGATGAGAAACCACTATCAGTAAGCATTGAATCTAATAATTTAAAAGAGAAAGAAAAATAGTTAGATAGTTTTTTTTTTCTTGGCATGCGGTGGTTTCCCGTTAACTCCGAAAATAATTAACCGCAATTATTTATAAATTAACCACTGCATGACAAGATGGCGCCCAGCCGTGTAGGCCTTTGTTTTTAGTATAAAAATAAATTATTTCAAGTAAGCAAAATTAAATTAGGTGAATATAAATATTGAATTTTATGATAGACCGTAACCAGTTCAATTATAGTTTTGCTTTGAAAGGATATAAAGTATAAGTTTTACAAATAGATAGTCATACAAATAATACAGGTTCTTTGTTAAATATTAGGAATAAAAGGATAAATAAATAAATAAAAACAGGAATATAATTTTATTCGGTATATAATTTTGTACATTACAATTTTCAAACAATGACGGAGCCGGATAAAACGGATAAACCGGAAAACCCAACTTCTGGTGGGACTATATATAATCTCAAAAAGGAGGATTTAAACGCAATTACGAAAGCCTTAGGTTTAGACGCTTCTGGTACAGTAGATGAGGTACGTAAACGCCTTAGCGTATTTTTGAAGGAATTTAAGCAGGGCTCCGCGACTAAGGGAAATTTTCATACAGACCCACCGCTTGTAGACGCGAAAACCGACAAATCTCCAGCTGCGATCTGCGACTGCTTAAGAAAGTGGGGTTTACACTTCAACGGTAGTTCAGACGCTGTTTCATTTTTAGAAAGGATCAATGAGTTGCAAATGTGTTACGAAATCACGGACGAGCAGATGCTTACTGCGCTGCCTGAATTATTTAAAGATAAAGCACTTTTGTGGCTACGGAATAATAGGTCACTTTGGGGTACGTGGGACGAATTTTTAGAAGATTTCAAACTTCAATATCTTCCGCCACGGTATGAATTGTCAGTAGATTTGGATATACGGTCCCGTCTACAAAAAAGTAATGAGTCTTTTAAGGACTATTTAACCGCAATGTTGACATTGATAAGACGCGGCAGAGCGATGTCCGAGGAGGAGAAAATAGAGCGCGTGTACAATAACATGTCGCCTGCGTATAAAATGTACGTGCGTCGGGACGCGGTACAGTCGCTCAGACAACTGTCTAAAGCTACTGCCGAGTTTGAGTTGCTTCAGGAGGAGCAAGCACGATTTAACAAGAGAGATAATGTAACCCGTTCACCAGAAAAACCCTCTGGTGCTAAACCCGGTACTTCTTCGATAACGCCGCGTTCACATCAGTTATCGTACGTGGTACAAAATCCAAAGCCTCGCGAAGTTCGTACACAATCGGCACCAACGCAAAAGTTATCACAACCAGAACGACGTTGCTGGAATTGTGGAGAAGAGGATCACATGAGAGCAAATTGCAGAAATCCGTTTAAATTGTTTTGCTCGCGTTGTGGAAAGTTGAACATACGATCCAAGGATTGTCGATGCCAGGGAAACTCCGAGAAGGGCGGTCTGCAGGCGAAGACCGTCCATTCGCAATAACACCGCCGATTAACCGTCCGCAGATTCACGACAGGACCTCCACAGGGTCCGACAATCGCGTGTGGATCCGCGTTAATATTTTTGGACAGAGTTTGCGTGCGCTTGTAGACAGCGGCGCTACATCTTCATTTTTGTCTAAATCTCTAGTCACCCGCTTGTTAAAAGAAGATGTCCGACGTGTCCTCAACCGTAAATCTAGAGTTCGCCTAGCAAATGGAGATATCGTAGAGTCACCTGGTTCTGTTTCTTTGCCCGTACACATGGGTAGCCGTATAATACATGTGAATTTTATAATAATGCCTAAAAGCCCGTGTTCCGTCATCTTCGGGATTAATTTTCTTAGAGAGATAGGAGCTGTCCTTGATTTTTCCAAGAGGAAACTGTATTTCAAAGGAGACGACGCAGTTATTGCCGCGAACTGTGGGCTCTCTGAGATACAGGACCGCAAAGATACCGCTTTGAAAAAATTCCTGGAGGAAGAATTGGGAAAGTTTACTATTGTGCCTGGCCGGACGAATCTTATCCGTCATACTATTCGACTAAAACCGGACGCAATCCCGATTAAGCAAAGGTATTATCCGTGCAACCCAAAGAAGCAGGCTTTGACAGATGCTGAGGTAGACAAAATGCTTTGTGACGATATCATTGAACCCAGTAATAGTCCGTGGAGTTCACCTATCGTAGTGGTCGCGAAAAAGAATGGTGGTGTACGTTTCTGCGTGGATTTTCGCAAAGTCAACGCCGTCACGATTAAAGATTCATATCCCCTGCCATATATTTCAAATATACTAGACAAACTTCGCAATAGTAAATATTTTTCAACACTCGATTTAAAGAGTGGTTATTGGCAGGTGGAATTGGATGAAGCTAGCCGACCGATTACCGCATTTACAATTCCTGGGAAGGGCCTGTTTTCGTTTAAAACACTTCCGTTTGGTCTTCATAGCGCGGGAGCGACGTTTCAGCGTTTATTGGACTCCATCATAGGACCAGAGATGGCAGAATACGCGTTTGTGTATCTCGACGATATAATAATCCTGGGAAAGAATTTCGACGAGCATTTGAAGAATTTACGCACTGTTTTTTCACGTTTGCGTGAAGCCGGTCTCCAGATACAGCCCGATAAATGCTCATTTGCCAAACGAAGCATAAAATATTTGGGTCACGTAGTCACGCCTGAAGGCATCCGCACCGATCCAGACAAGATAGCTGCGATTTTAAATGTACCGCCACCGAGAAATAAAAAGGAAATTCGTAGTTTTCTGGGACAGACTTCGTGGTATCGTCGTTTTGTACCGAACTTTGCACGAATTACCGTTCCGCTGGTAAATTTAATCAAGAAAAATGTGCATTGGGAATGGACGACGGAACACGAAGCCGCGTTTGCTGCTGTCAAGAAAGCCTTGACAGAGAGTCCTGTTCTCGCATGCCCGGACTTCACCAAACCTTTCCAGCTGCACACCGACGCCAGTGAAAGAGGTTTGGGAGTCGTTTTGATTCAAGAGATAGAGGGTACCGAAAGAGTGATAGCATACGCAAGCAGGACTTTGAGTAAGGCAGAGGTCAATTATTCTGTGACCCAGAAGGAAGCCCTTGCCGTTGTCTGGGGAATCAAGAAGTTCAAATACTATTTAGAGTTTAACCAGTTCCTTATTGTCACCGATCACCAGTGTTTGAGGTTCTTGAACGATCTGAAGAATCCTTCCGGACGACTTAGTCGTTGGGCGATCGATCTCCAACAGTTCGATTTTATTGTGAAATACCGAAAAGGAGCCATGAATAATTTAGCTGACTCCCTATCACGCGCGCCGCTTCCTTACACGCACGAAAATGATGAAGACGCATGTGCCTTGCTCGAAGAAACGTCTTGCGCTTGGTACAACAAGAAAGTTTCTGATGTCCGTTCCGAACCTGCAAAACATCAGGAATATAGACTGGAAAACGGTAGGTTATATAGACATATACCTGACGTGCATAATATGAGTGGAGTACGCGCTTGGAAGTTGTGCGTAGCAAGATCCGATCGAAACACCGTCTTGAAGGAAATTCATGACGCTCCAGAAGCAGGACACCTGGGCGTCGCCAAAAGCACAGCGAGAGCCGCCTCGTTGTATTACTGGCCAGGAATGTTTCGAGACGTCCGTAGGTATGTGAACCGGTGCAGATCCTGTAAACGACATAAATTTAATCAAGGTAAACCATTGGGACAAATGTTATTTTCACCTGTCGATTGCCCATGGGAACAAGTAAGCGTGGATCTCCTTGGACCTTTTCCGCGTTCGAAGAAAGGATTCACTTCTTTATTAGTTTTACAGGATAGATTCACTAAGTGGGTGGAATGTCAGCCGCTTCGTTCTGCCACTTCTCGGACTGTTATCCAGGCACTTAAGGAAAGGCTCATCTATCGTTTTGGCTGTCCAAAAGTCTTATTGGCCGACAATGGTCCCCAGTTTGCTAGCCACGATTTCAAGAATTATTTCAATGGGTTAGGTGTTAAGCTCAGGTTGAACGCTCCGTATGCTCCTCAGGCCAACCCTGTTCTTCTTCTTCTTCTTCTTCTTCTTTCTATTAGGATTTCTCCTGTTATGTAACCAATCCCTATAAACTGTCTCTCCATCTTTTCCTCGGTCTTCCTGTCCTTCTTCTTCCAAGTGGTCTGCTGTCTCTTGCTATTTTTGGCAATCTCTCGTTGCTCATTCTAGACACGTGGTCCTCCCAGTTTTGTCTTCGCTCTCTTGTCCATATATCAATCTCCGTTACCTGACATGTCTCTCTTATATTTTCATTTCTAACTCTGTCCCATCTGGTTTTTCTCGCTATTCTTCGCAGGACCTTCATCTCCGTCGTTTGCATTTGCCTTCTGGTTTTAGCCGTTTGTGACCTCACTTCGGCCCCATAGGTCAGTATGGGCCTCAATGCACTCTTGTATATTCTTGTTTTTGTATCAATTCTCAGGTACTTGTTGTTCCAGATTACGTCGCTCATGCATCCAGCGAGTCTATTCGTTTTCGCAACTTGTTCATTTGTTTCTTTGTCTATGTCACCCGAGCTTGTTATTACTGTGCCCAAGTATTTCACCTGCATCACCTGTTCTATTATGACGTTGTCTACGACTAACTTGCATCTAATTGGGGCTTTTGCAATCGTCAATACTTTAGTCTTTTCTGTGGAGATTTTCATGTTATATTTTTTGCATGTGTTATTGAATTGAAGTAACAGTCTCTGTAAATTGTCCTCATTCTCTGCTATCAATATAGCATCGTCTGCATAGCATAAAATAGTAATGTTATTTCTTCCCATCCTATATCCTCTCATGTTTTTCACAGATTCTATTATTTCGTCCATCATAAAATTGAACAGCATGGGGCTCAACGAGTCCCCCTGTCGTATTCCCTTTCCAACCGGTATCGCTTGTGATGTTTCTCCATTACATTTCACTCTTATGCAGCCGCCTGTATAGATGTGTTTTATCAGTTGTATTAAAGAAGTTGGAATCTTTCTCCTAGCGAGTATTTCTGTCATATCCGATAAGCGTATTCGGTCAAAAGCCTTTTGTAGATCTACCAGACACATAAATGCTGGTCTGTTAAACTCCAATGACTTTTCAACAACCTGACGCACCACGAATATGGCATCCATGCAAGATCTTCCTTTCCTAAAGCCCTGTTGTTCTTCTTGGTGTTCCGTTAGACTGCTTAGCTTGTCTGTGATTATTCTTGTAGTTAGTTTAAGTGTAGTATTAAGTAGAGTTATGCCTCTATAATTGTTCGGTTCTTTCTTGTCACCCTTCTTAAATATTGGTACCAGGATGGCCGTTTTCCATTCCTTTGGTATTTTCTTCTCTCTTAAAATTTTATTTAGCAAATTGTGCAGTTCGTTTCTTATCGGCTCTCCACCATATTTAAGCAGCTCGTTGTTAATGCCGTCTAGGCCTGTGGATTTTCTATTTCGTAGCTTTATTAATGATTCCTTGAGTTCCGTCGGGCTTATGTGCAGTGTCGCTCGGTTGCCATCTTCTAGTTCCATCTCTCCCTCTACTTCTCCATTTTCCTCCTCGTGTTCGTCTTGGAATAATTGGGCGAAATAACTGGTCCATTGTTGAGTGCTTATTTTGCTTGACTCTATAAATTCTCTAGTTTCTCTTTTTTGATTTCTGATTGTTTTCCATACTTGTCTTTGCAATCCGAAGAAGTCATATTCTAGCTCTTTTGCTGAACCCTGTTGAAAGAACGAATCGTGTGTTAGGGCCTATGATAGCTCAGTATATTGAAAAGGACCATAGGGAGTGGGATATGTACCTACCTCAGTTCATGTTCGCAATTAATAGTGCTAAGCATGAGTCCACAGGATTCACGCCCGCTTTTCTGAACTTCGGAAGAGGGCTCATGCCGCCTAGTTCCCTCCGAAGAACCGCCGATGGTCAGTTGATGAACCATGTAGAACCCAGTACCGAGGATTTAGCACAGGAACTATCCAAGTTGGACGATTTCTTCAAGATAGTGAGGATAAAATTGGCTCAAGCATTCCAGACACAAAGTAGACCGTATAATCTACGCCATCGTCCTTACCGCCCGCAGATTGGACAATGGGTGTACCACCAGACGCATAATCTGTCCGATGCTTCAAAGAAATTCACCGCAAAGTTGGCACCTAAATACGAAGGACCCTCTAAAATTATCCAGATCCTGTCCCCGTCTGTTCTTATGTTACAGGTACCAAACAGACGAAAGCCCGTCAAAGTCCATGTAAAAGACATTAAATTTCCGTCCGCCGACGAGCTGCAAACCGATCTTCCGCCTCCGATTCCGCCGGAGGCCATGAAGGATGTTTTGAACTGACATTTTGGGCAATCCGCCGCACCAGGTGTTTTGTTTCAAGACATCATCCGGAGCTCATACTTCGTACAATCCGCCGTACCAAGTGTGTGCTCATAATACCGTCTAGAGCTCGTACTTCGTGCAATCCGCCGCACGAGGTGTTTTTTTTGTCTGCATGGAAGCCACCAGAGTGGAAATTACGGCCGATCTTCCACCTCCAGATCCATTGGAGGTAGTGGGGGAGGCCAATAGGGTATATAAAGCTGCCAATTGTGCCATGAGTTACAGTCTGTAAGATGAAGCACACCAAGAAACGTGACCAGTCCACAGCACCCATGCCACCGTCATCGCCGGCTCCAGCCATTTCCTGCGAGGAGCAATACCGCCTGAAATGGGGTACGCCGCCTAGCGTAAAGACGCCTGAGCGTCCGACGACCCCTCGATATTTCGTCTCGCCCGCCACCATTGCTGTGATGGAGGAGAAGTATCGGACATACTGCTGTCTGACGCCTCCCAAAGCAGACGTTCCCGTACCGCCCGCCGACGAGACGACGATCGACATAGGACCAACACTATATAGTCCTGATGCCGAGGCCTATCTAGGATTCCGGCTTTTGCAATTATTTGGGGCTTCTCCGGTCCCAGATTTGGTATCTCCGCTGCCGCCGTCGCCCGCATCCAGAAAGAAGCCGTCTCTTCCCGTTTCTCCCCCTACCATTTCTATCCCGTCTCCTCTTCACTCTGACGAATCTTCACTCCTTCAAATAATGTCGCTGGACTCGCTAGTCTCCTTGGATATGCCTTTTCTTACTCCAGATCCTCCACCGCTACCGACAATTCCGCCGTCAACGAAAGGACCGTGTCCGGTCAATCCTGGGGCCTGGGTAAGAAAAGAAGGCACCACCGGCAAGATATCCAAGAAGAGGAAGCGTATGAACAAACAAGTCCGTGTTCGAGTCGATGGCGAATTGATCTCCATGACCCGTCGAGAGGCAGAAGCCCACTACGCCAGCCTGCAACAGCAGAATAGTCAGAGTGAGAGTTAAAATTATCAGGACATCGTGAGTGATGCAAAGACGCTGTGCAAGTGATTACATTTAAGATTGTTAGTATAAGTTTAATTTTTAATCTTACTAGTTCCTGATTTAGTTTTTGAGTATTTGCTATTTTTGTTAATTTTTGAACGCTTTTAATGCATATTCCGTTAGAGTCTTGTTTTTTTTTTAGGGAGGGGCCTGTAACGAAGCTCCTTCGTTAATTGAGTAAAATATCATTTATTCACATTTCATATCTATTTTGAATTGCAATTTTCAAATTATATATGTTTAATATTTTATTCAACCGTTCATTAACCGTTATTTTTCATGTTATGAATATTTTGTAATTAGTATACTATTTTATCTATTCATTTCTTTGGCGTTCGCGCTTTTAAATTATCCGTAGACGTCACGATTATTTTTCGCGCGTTGCTACGTCATGTTTACGTAGGAGGACCCCACTCTGCGTACTTGTTTTTCTTGGCGAGACGACCATATAAAAGCGCCGTCCCCGGTCAAAACGTGGACAGAGAGATTCATCCTTCCGACCGTTCCCGACCATAGCACTTAGGCCTATTTGTCGTGAGTGTTATGGTACCGTCCTCTTTAATCTAAGCAGGCCCATTTGTCGTGCTTTGATTAAAGATCCGTAGAAGCAGGCCAATTTGTCGTGCTTCAATCCGTAAACCGTCTCCTTTAATCTGAGCAGGCCCATTTGTCGTGCTTTGATTAAAGATCCGTAGAAGCAGGCCAATTTGTCATGCTTCAGTCCGTAAAACCTTTTAATTTCAGCAGGCCGATTGTCATGCTGTAATTAAGTACCTTTTCTTTTAATTGACGTAGGCCAATTGTCATATCTCAATTAAAAGTATTCCGAAAACCGCAGACCAAATTAACTAATTTTAATTATTTTCCAGACACTCGTAACGCCGTAATAAGTTATAAATTCTCGCACGTAAATTTCTTTATCTCCGAACTTATGTACAAATCACGTATTACCGCGAAATAAACATTGCATTTTTCCGCCGTAACTCCAACCGACCGCGCATTTTGCGATACCCGACAAATTTCACCGTTAATCGTTAGTAAAGCCCGGACAATGTTTTAAAGATGATAATAATTTTCTTTTATTGTGAAAACACTGAATTTAGAATTATTCCTAATGTAACAAGACCTGTTGTATTTTCTATCACTGTTAAATTTGAAACACGAATGTAATTTTAGGTTATAGAGTAAGTATTTTATTTATAGACCGTTGACTGCGACTTTAATGTTCCGATTTGATTTGTTTCATATCATTATTACGTCGTAGGCATGTAATTGTTGTAAATATATTTGTTGTATTTGTATGTATATAATTTTGATTACAATAAACACAATAATATAAAATTCGTCTGTTGTATGGTATATCGATAGGTTAATTTTATTCATGCATTTCAAAGGTAAACAAACATCCGTCATAGCATCAACATAAGAGTATTAGATTGTAAAGAAACAAAGTAGTACGTACCCATATAAATAATCTCGACTAGAGCTAGTTCGTGATACGTTTTCTTTAGATTCACATAGTCACTTTTCACCCAGTAGCACGAGAAGTGATTTTAAATTTTCTTTTGACGTATCCCCTACCGTTCCGATAGTTGGCTCGTTTACCGACATTAATCCGTGGATATGTGATATAGCTTTATGTAAGTATAGACTTCCCAACGTGCACCCGTGTTTGGATGAGAAACCACTATCAGTAAGCATTGAATCTAATAATTTAAAAGAGAAAGAAAAATAGATAGTTTTTTTTTCCTTGGCATGCGGTGGTTTCCCGTTAACTCCGAAAATAATTAACCGCAATTATTTATAAATTAACCACTGCATGACACACAATCCAATGAAAGTTTATTAAAAAACCAAACAGCAACGATGATAGCAACACAATGCGATGCAGTAATGGCGTATTATGCAATGAAACCTGTATACGAACTAATGGCTCCTTTCGGCCGTGTACATGTGGACTTAGCCCCTTTTATTGGTGTACACCAATATTTCAAGTGTAATTTTCACAGTGACTTAACCTCCTTTTGGACGTGTGCTATACACCATCGAATTCTACTCCCAACAATCTACAAGATGGCGTACTCAGTTTCATTTGACATAATTTTGGACATAGCCCCTTTTGGACCTGTACCCTTCAAACATGAAATGGAGGGAGTACATATGAGTTCATATCGGGACACCGGGGTACCGAGGCTTTAGTGCAAAACGTTGAAAGCTAGTATGCAGACGTTTGCTTTAAGGAATTGCTACGCTATGTACGGCTTTTGTATAATATTTTGGTAACTGATGTATAATGTATTAACATTGAACTGAAACAAAACTCTATAAAATTTGTAACTAAAATAAAATTCTTATAAAAAATTAAATAAAATTTAATGTATGTACGTTCACGCTCTAAAGTTACGGAACGAATGCCATGTTCGCGTTCTCGATCTCCCCACTATCTCCCCACACCACCGGTATGGGTAAACCCTTGAACTGTTGTATACATACATACATAGGTACATGTTTATGTGTGTGTATTTGAAGATGCATATTAACTTTTAACTACGACAATCTGTATATCCCCGGAAACGCCACACAGCCCAAACAACGGCTAGGGCTTCTCGCTCTGTAGTGGAGTAATTCCTCTCGGGCGCTGTGAGGAGGCGGCTCGCGCACTCAATCGGTAACTCGTGTGAAGCGGCTTCTTGTAGGAGCGCCGCCCCCAGGGCGTACGCGCTGGCATCCGTGCGCAGAATAAACGGGCGGGAGTGGTCAGCTTGTTGCAGAATCGGAGCTTCCGTCAGGGCTTGTTTCAAATCTTTGAATGCGTCTTGTTGTGCCTGGGACCATGTCCATGAAGTGGTCTTACGAGTGAGCAGGCTTAGCGGACGGGCACGGTCGGCGAAGTTGAGTACGAAGCGACGGTACCAACTGAAGGTTTGGAGAAAGGTTTGGATTTGCCGCGGGTTCTTTGGTTCTGGGAAGTTTTGAAGAGCGGACACTTTCTGAGGATCGGTCTGAAGTCCCGCAGGAGTAATGAGGTGGCCTAAATAGCGCACCTGGGTGCAACCGAATCGGCACCTTGGACGGTTCAATCGGAGTTTGAAGGTCTTTAATTTGGCGAAGGTGGCTTGGAGATCCTGATAGAAAGAGTCGAAGGTTGATGCAAGTAGGATAAGGTCGTCCAGATACGCAAAGACAGTGGCCTTGAGACCTGACCGGAAACGGTCGATGAGGCGTTGGAAGGTAGCAGGAGCATTCCTCAAGCCGAACGGTTGTCGGTTAAAGCGGTAAATTCCAAACGGGGTGATAAAGGCGGTTTTGTCCAGATCTTCCATGTCTACCTGGATTTGATAGTAGCCTGCCTTTAAGTCCATAACGGCGATGTATCGTGGGCTTCCTGTTGATTGTAGTAGGTCATCAATTCGGGGCAAAGGGTAGCTGTCAGGCGTGGTGACGGCGTTTAACCGGCGGTAGTCGACACACATGCGAACTCCTCCTGTGTGTTTGGGTATCAAGACAACGGGCGCTGCCCATGCGCTCTGGCACTCCTCGATGATGCCATCTTGCTGCAGCCTGTGCAGTTCTGCTTGCAGTGTCTGTCGCTTGCTGGGCGTCATTTGGTAGGGAGGTAGTGCGACAGGCGAGTGATTGTTGGTATATATGCTGTGCGAAGCATGAGGTGTCGGCGGTCCGGTAGGTTGGAAGATGCTCTCGAATTGAAGGATCAGTTGGTTGATCCTTGTTCTTTCTTCCGAACAGAGTTTTTCTCCTTCATCTGGGCGTAGTTCTAACTCTTCCATCTGGCAGAGAGCGACATCCATGGCAGGGAACAGGTCTGGAGGTGCTCCAAGAATTTCCCAATCGCCGTCCGTTCGAGAAGTGGTGGTAGGTGGTTCTGGTCTATACCCTAAGATGGGGTCGGAAGCATAGTCACAAACCATGGTTGCTTCTGGAATAGGGGAAAGAAGGGGCGGCATTTCCATGTCTCTGAAGAGAGGTTCCAGTTCCATGCCCGCTTCTGGATGATCAGGGATCGGATGCTGGGTGACCATCTGAGTGGCATTTCTATCGTCTAGTTTTTGGGCAAACAGGTTTTTGTGAGTTTTCCGGTCTGGGAATTACCATTCTTCGTTTTCGAAATCCAGTATCAATTTGGCGGCTCGGATGAAGTCCATTCCGAGCAGGGTCTTGGCGTTTGGCGTTTCAGGCATTACTACTATGGCGGACACCCCTGTTATTAGTGTTGAAAATAAGAAGTTAGCTTTTGCCACTCTGTATAAAGACATACAAAATCGTATTAATAAGCTCATATTCGAAGTGCAAATGTATATAATCTCAGACGACGACCCTCAAAATTTGTTGTTGGACAAGAGGTTTGGAGAAAAAATAAAGTACTTTCTGATGCTAGTAAGCATTTTGCGTCCAAACTCGCTCCTAAGTATTCCGGACCATACGAAATTACCCGAATTGTATCACCCTGGACATACGAACTTCTTGACGGTCAAGGTAGAACTTCTGTTTGGCATATTCAGGACCTGAAAGCGCATCCACCAGATTAGTTTCGTTAGGTTAATATGACCTGTTGGTTGGGCCGAAAGAATACGCCAACAGTGTAATCAGCTTGGGGTAAAAGTCCCCTAAATGAGTCAGTATATTGTACGACAATCATCTTAGTACAATCCCATCTTCGGATGTATATGGCCTGTTGGTAGGGCTGGAAGAATTCGCCAACAGTGTAATCAGCTTGGGGTAAAAGTCCCCTAAATGAATCAATATATTGCGCAACCACCGTCTTAATGCAATCTTTGAATAATTTTTTTTTTGGTCGTACGAACTTAGTTTTCCATCTGAAATTAACGTGTCTGGTCAAGTGCCTTACGTGTAAGTTTTGATATATGAAGTCTTCAATTATTTGATTAAGTTGTGTTTGCAGGCGTTTAACTTGAAGTAACTGTTCTTTTTTTTATTGTCGCTGTCCTTTGTTTGTGTTTGGGAGACTTGTGTTCAAGAGCGTTGTTGTTGACATTGCATTGTGGTAGCCTTTAGAGCTTTGTAGTTGTCATATAAGATGACCATTTTTAAGCATTGTTGTCGGGATATTAAGTCCCCTTCCTGCTTATTTTGTTGTTATGTACGCTCATGCCCTTTTCTTGACACCTAGTCTGTATGGATTTTTTTTTTGGTAGTATAGCTACCGTTTTTGTTGGGTAACGACAATATATTAGTTTTATTATTATTAGTCGCCTGTTTTCATCTTTTTAATATTACGTATTAGTACCGAGTTTAGTGTGAATGTTGTGTTTATGTACAGATTCGTACATGGTGTCGTGCCCTGACTCTTTTTGGTTTTTTTCGTTTCATATTTTAGTGTTTCATATTTTGAAAATTTAACTTTTGATTTCTTCGGGCCCTAGTATCTTCGTCTTAATCGGAAATTTACTGAAGTAAATTTCCTGAGGGACTTGGAGGGGGATTTGTTACGTTTAAAAAGCAGCGGTGAACATTTATTCATTTATCCCTGTATATTACATGTTAAATATTTTTAGTTCCGTATTAATTCAACTTGTATTTTACATTCCAAATAAATTACGTCTTAAAAGTCTCAACATTGATATCTACGTCGTATATATTTCATCTAGAATATTCGATTCGAAATATTCAGTTTATAAACAACGCTTTGTTCAATTTCAGAGACGCAATATTTACATTAGTTTTCTTATCTAAATAATTCCCACCGTTCTTGTTGTGTAGCGTCATCCAAAAAAGGAGAATACCCTTGTTGAAATGACAGCGTCTGACAGACGCCGAAATGGTTTTGTCTTACCCCTCTACACGTCCAAGGTCCAAATCCGAATAAATTACGTCTATTCTAAATAAATTACGTCTTAAAAGTCTCAACATTGATATCTGCGTCGTATATATGTCATCTAGAATATTCGATTCGAAATATTCAGTTTATAAACAACGCTTTGTTCAATTTCAGAGACGCAATATTTACATTTTAGTTTTCTTATCTAAATAATTCCCACCGTTCTTGTTGTGTAGCGTCATCTAAATAAGGAAAATACCCTTGTTGAAACAACAGCGTCTGACAGACGCCGAAATTTTTATGTCTTACCCCTCTACACGTCCAAGGGTTTATAAGGGCAAGCGCATCCAAAATCAGGGGATTATTAGTACATCATTCATTATTATAACAGCAGAGTAAGTGGTAGTGAAAGAATTATAAATACCAGTCCCCTTTGTCAAGTCCGTAGGCTGCGGTGACAAATATATCTATAATAGATCGAGGTTCAAATATCCTGAAGTTTAGGGATACGCTGTTAGGCGATCTGCCTCTTTCTATAAGTAAATAATTGCGAAGCATTTAGTGTCTTCCGATTCACGGAAAGTAATCCGGATATAAGGGATAATTGTGCACCGCTACCATCTCAGCCCGGCCAGCATTAGCTAGACCTATTACACACGGACCGAATCGACATCTGGGGACCCTCAGTCGGCGAATACTACAAATTCTACCTGCCAGGTATTTCCATTATCCCTCTCTTGTAGTGCCGTGAAATTAAATAAGTACCTAAACTGTCAGTAATTTCTTTGTATATAATAATGTAAAGTATTAATCGAGTACGACAGAGCACGTACATCAAGTCTTTTTTGTGTTTATCTATATATGTTCATATCATATCTTGTGTTTAAATATTCATTGTTTATATTTCTGTTTTTCTTGTACACTCTCATTTATTTTATTTGATGTATTTAATCAAGTAGCTTTTAATATATATAATATATATTTAGTTTATGAATTTTAGTAACTTAATTGGTGCACCAAACGTAATCAATTAGATTATTTGTTAAGTCAAAACCTATAGTTTTGTTTTCTTTTAATGTACCGTCTCTCTAGAATTCAGTGTTTCTTGGTTTTATAAATAACTACAATTATTAATCTCAGATCAAATAACTTTAGTAATTTCTTTCTGACGACAACAAAAGTTAATCCTATTTGTTTATTTAATAATTATTAATATTTTTGCTATAATACTTTGTGACGTAAATATTTCAATTTCATAATTAACATCTCTACGATACCAAATTTTATATTTTCCATTTTCCATTGTTATTTTAGTTAATAAATTGTTATTGTTTTAATAACTTATGTGTTTTCCTTGGAGATAGGCCTATATATTAGTGTAGTGCAAACTTTCCCATTTTTATTGTGCAATACAGTAACAACAGTGACCTTGCCTTGTTAATTAGAAAATGGGTGGCGCAAACGGGCATTAACATCTTTTAGTAATCTCAAGCTCTGAGCTAGACATACAGGGTGGGTCACAGATATAATAACATCAATGGTTCTACTTTGAGGTCAACATCTGGGAATATTATTAATTATAAGCGATTAATAATTATTTATTAAGGTAAGTGAATGTACTGTTCTGACACCCAATCCTCTTGCACCCTGAATTTAAATGTATTTCTATTAGGGGTTTTCTCCCCTAAAGTAACAATTTAAAGTAACACATATTTGTTTAAATACTTTGGTAACCTATTATGTATTATTTTATAAATCAATATAAGAGTGTTGAACTGACTCCTTTGCTTAACACTAAGCCATTGTAGTGTATCTAACACTAATGTAATTCGAGTATACCTATTGCAACTCAATATAATCCTTATAGCCCTGTTTTGCAGCTTCTGTAATCTATATATATCCCCATCTTTGGCTAGAAATAGAATTGTGGAACAATAATCAAAGTATGGGGCAACGATTGTTTTATAAACATAGATTCCAGCCCATAAACTTAATTTAGCACTTATCCTACCCAAAAAACCTATTTTTAGAGAATGTTAATTTATTTTCAATTATCACACCGAGATATTTAATCTCATTTACCCATTCAATAATTTCATTATCAATTACCACTGATTCACTAGTATCATTTATCACACTGCTTAGTGCTGTAGATAAGCATAGTTTGTGTTTTCGACGTATTCAACTTTACTTTATTAATTTTTAACAATTTGCTAACACCTTCAAGTTCACAGTTTATCATTTTTATTGCTGAATCAACATCCCTATCTGCAACACTTATTAGCGTATCATCCGCAAACAGGTTAATCTTGCAGACCTTAGTCGCACTTATCACGTCGTTTATGTAAAGGATGAATAGAAGCGGTCCTAGAATTGATCCTTGAGGGACTCCTAGGGACACCTCGTAAGCTGTTGACTCTTCATCGTCGTACCTGGTTTTTTGTTTCCTATCTGTTAAATAATCCTTTATCCATTCCAAAGCCATACCTCTTATTCCATATTTGCTTAATTTTTGTATTAACTTCTTTCGGTCAAGTGTCTCAAAAGCCCTTTTCAGATCCAAGAAAACTGCCACAACTTTGTTATCGCGGTCTATCTCTTCCTTCCAGTTACCTATTACTAAATTTAATGCTGTTTCACATGAGTGATTCCTCCTGAAGCCGGACTGCACATCCACCAACACGCAATTTTTTTCCAGAAAGTATTCTAATTATTCTTTTGCTGCATATTCTATGATTTTTTTCTAATGTTGGCAACATGTTGATCGGTCTAAAATCAAAGCAGTTCTTTGTGCCGTTGATCTTTGGAATCGGTATTATCGTAGTGGTTTTCCAAACATCCGGAAACACGCCTGTCTTGAACGACTCATTAATTATTCCCAACAGCGTATGTCCAGTAATCGGAAATGCGTCGCTAATAACTTTTGTATCAATACCATCAGTTGTTGACTTGCTCTTTAGTGATTCCACGATTTTTCGTAGCTGCCCCATTTCAAGCGGTTCAAAAGTGTACAATATGTTTGTGTCTCCAACGCGACAGTCATCCATATTTACGATCTACAATTACTTCAATATTGTCATGTATTTCCCTGATACTTTCGATGAAATATGCATTAAACTTCTCTGCAATTTTCTTTGCTTTACATTCCCTGCTCGATGGACTCGATGGAAAATCAATATATTCAGACTTTCTCCCGCTAGTAATCGTGATTAATGTTTTAAGTTTTTTCCACTTTTTTTTTACATCGCCCCTTGTTTCATCAATTTGCCTCTCATAATAAATATTCTTACTTAACTTTATATGTCTATTGTAGTAGTTCTTCATGTTTGTGTAATTACTCCAGTCGTCCTTACTATTGCTATTCTTTGCTACTCTGTATAATGCGTTCCTTTGTTTCTGCAATGATTTTAATTCATGATTAAACCATGGGTTACTCTGCCCCACAGCAGTTGTTTTATTGTTGACAATGTTGTAATAACTTGCATTTAGTTCATTTACTAGTGACAATGTCCGATTTCGTAAATCATATTTATCGATCTGTTTCCAATTACGTAGTATCAGCATATTTCGCAAGTCGTAACCTGTATAAGCACTTTTGTCTAATATTTTTTTGCGCTGAATCATATCTATAGAATCGCTGTTTGTAAACTTTAATAAAGTTTCGTGGTCGGAAATTTTGCAATCGAAAATTTCTACCGTCGCATTCCATTCATTTGTTATAACTAGGTCAATTAATGTTTTCGAATTGCTTGTTATCCTGGTATAATCACCAACCACTAGTTTCATTCCACTTGCAGTAATGATATTTTTCAATCTAGTCGCATAGGTTGAATCCCTGGACATATCCACATTGAAGTCACCAAAAATAGTACACATATCCCTTCCATCAAAAGTTTCCTCGCACCAGGCCTCAAAAAAGTCCAAAAACTCCACATTGCTTGCACGAGGGCTATGATGTAAAACTGTATAGAAATACATCTATAAAAATTTACATAATAAAATATCCTAAACTGTTGAACACCTATATTTTTCATGAACGGATGCTTTTTATTATTATTATACAAATACATTTAAATAAAGAAAGCCTTAATATTTACAGTACCAGTTAAGTTTGGCTGGCGTGTAAACCTTTTTTAAAGATTTAATTTGTATGTGTAAGTTTATATTTCTTATAACAATGTATATATATATATATGTATATATATACCGGGTCGTCCAAAAGTCTGGATTCACGTGGATTTTGAGTAAACTATTCACTTTTTTGGAAAACTGAATTCTGTATCTTGAATGGGAATAAAATTGCAACTCAATAGTATTTTTTATTTCAAAAAAATTGTTTATAATTTTGAGATAAAGTTAATAACAATGTTTTTTTAAATGGAAACCTACCGTGATTTTTATTTCAGAGAGAGTACTTTCGATAAGAATTGCATTGGCATAGAAATTTTGGCTATAAACCTTACGATTATTGTTTAAATTAATATTAAATTTTCGATCCGAACACTCGTTCGCGCTTGTTCGGAAAATACACGAACGTGTCTTCTCTTACCACGTTTCCAACTGTAGGCATGGGTCCACCCCCTAATAAAGCATTCTATTGAAGGCGTTACGTTTATCTTGAATGAAAGCATTTTTTTTTTATAAAATGGAGATCTACCGCGATTACGATATTTAAACGTTATGAGAAAGTACAACGTAGTTTAATAAAAAATAATTTTATGGTCTTTTTCCGTTTTTAGACACTTGGAAGGTCCAAATCTTATCTCATTCTGTTTTTGGTATTACTAGTGTACGTTTACGGAGCGAATTTGAATTTTTATTTTCTGTTTTCTTGAACGTTTTGTTTGTTGTTAATTGTGTTGTTTTGGTATTGACTTTATCTATTATTTTTGTGATCTGTGATTTTGAACAATTTGCGTAAATATGGAACTGGTAGAGAGAGAACCGATAGAAATTCTAATTATGGTGGGATACGGCGACAAAAAGCGGTAGATCTCCATTTTATAAAAAAAAAATGCTTTCATTCAAGATAAACGTAACGCCTTCAATAGAATGCTTTATTAGGGGGTGGACCCATGCCTACAGTTGGAAACGTGGTAAGAGAAGACACGTTCGTGTATTTTCCGAACAAGCGCGAACGAGTGTTCGGATCGAAAATTTAATATTAATTTAAACAATAATCGTAAGGTTTATAGCCAAAATTTCTATGCCAATGCAATTCTTATCGAAAGTACTCTCTCTGAAATAAAAATCACGGTAGGTTTCCATTTAAAAAAACATTGTTATTAACTTTATCTCAAAATTATAAACAATTTTTTTGAAATAAAAAATACTATTGAGTTGCAATTTTATTCCCATTCAAGATACAGAATTCAGTTTTCCAAAAAAGTGAATAGTTTACTCAAAATCCACGTGAATCCAGACTTTTGGACGACCCGGTATATTATTTAAACTCTTGACAAGCATCATTGGTAATTTTCGGCAGTAATTAAAGAAACACACTTTAGTTAATCATAATGTTTGATTTATTTTAACGTTTCGACCTCTTTTTTGGTCTTCATCAGAATAATATATACAGCTAAGAAACTATTTTTCATACACCATTTATATACAAAATTTTAAATTTAAAACACTTAATGCATTTTATTGTTGTGCACTTCTAAAAAAGGTTGTAAGGACACACTGTTTATACGTGGTTACGCTTTCCCTCGCCGCGGATCGACCTGGCAGAGAGGAGGCGCAAATGGCGCTGACGAAAACTAAATTAATGTCATCCGTTCGAAAACTAAGGATGTGCCAGTTTGTCCGAGTTTCACGTCTGTAGCCTCGTTCAATTAAATTTATGAAAGTTTCGGAGATTTTTTGTGTGTCACCTTCACCCCCCGCCTTACCTCGCTTCCCTAGAGCTTGTTGGAAAAGTTGGGATGGAGCCTGTGCCTCTTGCTCACGGTTGATATGGGTCACTACTAAAGTGGATGACAAGGCGCCAGCCGTCTAATGTTTACTCAGCCCACTCTACAAGTTATTTATCCCGACGGCAGAAATAATTTTGGGGAGCTCCAGGTGTAGCAAGTCAAACATACACAAAATATTCAACAATAACAAATTTATTTGGATCCGTATCCTTCCCTAACAATGAACATTGACGACGTCAAATTAAACACAATATGTTGTTCAAGTATATAAAAATAACCCACGAGAAAAAAAAACATAAGCCATTAACTATTACAAATATGAATTCAAAAGGTGACTTAAAGGTTACTCGTTACTATAAGGTACTCAACACATGAACAAATGGGGCGGGTGGACTGATCACCCTGTATAGCAACAAGAAATTCAAAGTCAGTACTCAACAAATTGCTTTAGCAAGAGCAAAAAAAAAGGTTAATTAAAACAGCAAGTACACTGACGTTAACTTGAGTGACGTACCTGCAGCGGTATCCTTAAGTCTGAGTTCCGGAAGTATGAACCCACAGATTCTTAAATTAAATCAAAGGCAACAGTAACAAATAGAGCTCCGCTCGTACAAAAAAATAAAAATATAGGAAACAAGTACTTGTTTTAACATGAATCAATACATTAGGGTATCCACGGGTCACCCCTGTAGATATCAACATTGAATTTAAATGCACAAATAACACTAGAGTACCACTGAAGTTGCAAAATAGAAATGAATTTAACAAGTAAAAGTAGCTGAGGGCATACGAGAACAGAAGGAACTCGCACTATTAACTTAATTTGGCAATCAACCCTTGCCTCGGGCAAAAGATTACAAAATAAAATTTATTGCAGCTGCAGGATTTAAATTTAACAACCATTAATTGAATTTATAAAGAGTTGAACAACGTTGTAAATATCAAAATAAAATTAAGAGTTACAAGAACAAAATTGAACCATAACCTCCGATTAACAGTATATATCGGGGCTCCACGCAACATACAAAGGCCAATCTGAATGAAACAAATTATTACTTAAAGTCTGGTACACTGGCCATTAAATAAATAATAGAATTTTACTAACCAAAACTTCCAAAACGTACATATATACAAAATTGTGCCACTTAACTTGTCGTATCACAAGGATCTCCACAACCAAAGGTAAATTTCCAATAATGAATTTCCTTGGACTCGAATTAGGGTCGGTAGTTACAGGTAGGATTTCTTCCCTGCACACAGATTGTTGGTTGGAAAGTATCTTTCCCTCCAAACTATCCCAAGGTTTGCAATTTGTCACCTGATACAAAATGGCGAAAAGGATGTTGAAAATTACAATGGCTGACCACGGAACTCAATCGGTCATTAATCTGCACAAATCCGTATCATCCCAGCAGCTAAAGTTAAGAGAAACGAACGGAAACGTTACTAAGAATCTAAAATAACGTTAAGATTGAAACCAATTGTTTGCCTAATTAAAACTAATTGATTGCCTAGACACAATGCTCGTCGCTTCGTCACCCAAACAATCAGCCCTAGCGACTTCGCAAGTGCGGTCAGTGTTACGACGCTAGCTCGTCGCTCCCTGTGTCGCGTAACGGATCCACAAATCTAACCTATTCTCAGGGTGCCTATAATCTTAATCACCGCGTGTGTGTGACCGAACACCCACTTACCTATCAGGTAACAATCGCTTATGATTGATTACCTATTTGATCCGCGGTCCCTCCAAGGAAGGCCAATGGCTCCTGTTCGTTAGTGGCACTGATAATGCTAGCTCACAAAGTATGGCGAGTTTGACTCTTTAATTATGATGTTATAATTGCCCGTGTAAGTGCGCCACCGATTTATTTCACTACAGTGACCACTTATGTTTTTATTAAATTAATTAAATCGGAACTCAATTTAAACTGACACCAGGTGTACCTTCCTCAAAGAAAACAATCACATCAAAAACAATAACAATTTATTGTTAAGAAAGCTAAATATTAAATATTATTAAACATTACATTAAACAAAGAAGTAAATTAATAGAATAAAAATTACAAAAATGTTGAACCTATTATTACAAATAAAGTTTTTCTAATTGATCAGAAATAATAGCGTTAGTACTACTTAGAATGAAATATAAAAAAAATAAACAATAAAGATAAATATTCTTTCAAGAAAATTGGGTATTATGTGTTTATGAAATAAAAGAGCGAGAGGATCTTCTGCCAAAAAAGAGATTTTAGGTATACAAACTCTAGTCACTATTATTTTGTATTACCATTAGACATTCAAATGCAAATTACTACTTGAACTTAACGAAGTTAAATCAGAATAATACAAAGGTTGCAATACATTTAAGTCAATAATTCCGCACAAAGAATAAATATCAAACAGAAACAACAATAAGTAATCTATGCTTTTGACTAATTAATTTGACACACACTGTACAATGAAAATAAAAGATTTACACTATTAAAATATGTCAACATTTAAATCTTTAGTGACCTTAACAATAATCAATCCGCAATATTAGTTTAATTAAACTACTAGTGTTGGTGGATGAAGTAAAAAAAAAGTCACAACTTTTTTGGTGAAGTATCTCACTAGTTTCACCGTTCAGCAAATTTATTAGGGGAGACTAAGGGAGTTTGATACAGTTAAAACCTTAATAGGAATATTAGAATAAGTATTAATTTTGTATATTTTTTTGTGGTGCCTTTGGCAACCAACTGATTTGTTATTAATCGTAGAGAACTAAAATCTACCGATTTTAAGTATGATGGTAGATTATTATTATTTTTAAAAAAATTGTAAAGTGTATCAACCCTCCCATAGTAAGGGAGCTTTCATACAAAAGATAAAAAACAACGAAATACTCTTAAAATATTATTATTATCGCTTAAATACAAAATCTTTGGATAGTAGTAACTAATTCACATCGTCAAATTTATGAAAATTGACAGGAAATGCTAATTTTCTTGGGGACCTGGCAGTTACACCGACAAAACTTGGCAGTGGCAATTTCATAACATCTTCTCCGGGCACTAAAGATTGATCTTCCACATCTGGATATACAAAATGATATCCAGGTTTCTTCCGTCGCATAAAATTGACTGTATATTCTCTATCATCTATTTTTTCTAAAACTTTACCAACGTAGTACCTTATAGGGGAGGCTGGGGGATATTTGGACACTTGTAGGATCTAACTGGACAATTCAAAGTTGTTAGTTTATTTTTAAAGTTTATGTTGACTTACATGTAAATTATATTACATACACTCTTTACCTAGCTACATTGTATAAAAATCCTCATTAAAATAATATTAAATGCTTTAGTTTGAACTAAAGTTAAAATGGTTCAAAATCTTCTACGTGTCTACTTAGACCCCGATACCGGGGTCTAAGTGGACATGTACTGGGGTCTAATGGGATTAAGTAAATAATGGGTACCTACCTACTTTTCATGTATTTTTTATTAAAAGAACGTTTCTAAATTACATTAAACATACTAAGATCATCTGAAAAAGTTACAACTGTTACTAAGCGCTCATTTAATATGTCATTTGTTATGGGAATTAACTTTTTTACAATATCACCTATATCAATCCATGATTCATCTACAGTCTCCGGATAAAAAAATTTAAATGAATTCGGTTTTTTTCTTAAAAAATTACTTGGGCTTCTGTTAGGTCTTTTGAAATTTCATTCACAATGCCTACATAATGGATGCATTTTTTTTTGTTACAAACTTGACCAGAACAAACTCATTAATTCTGATTTTTAATTGTATTTCATCAAATTCATTATCTGATGATGAATCACGCAATGACATTTCACCGCTTGATTTCTCACTCTCACTTTCATTTAAACTTATTCGTTTTCTGGTAGTATTTACCTTCGTTATTTTTTCTTGTTTTGTGTCTTTATTCAATACATTTCTCTTGACAATAAGTGCTTTCTTCTTTCGTTCTTCTGTTAATAGCTCAATTTCCTCTTTCTCCGGGGTATCTGTTAACACTCTGGTTCTTCCACGATTAGACGTTTTTCTAGGCGGGGCCTTTGGATACGGCCTTACACAGCATGGACTTATTGCTGTATTTGTGCCTTCTTCCACAGATATATTAAAATCTTCTGAAATATTCAAAGGGTTTTCAGTTGTTGAATAAGGCTGTATGCCACTAGTAGAGGGAATCTCCAGTTCTGTTGACGTGTTAGTCGTAGAATTATTAATGGCGTCTTGTGGGCGGTCAGAAACATATGATGAAAGAAAGTCATCTTCACGGAAGTTCTCTCTATTAAATGGAAATATTCCCGTTTTAGCAAATCCAGATAAAATATTTTTTGGAGTGAACGTATCTGTAATTGCTCTGTTTACAAGTTGGGGGACTTGATACAAGTTTACCGGTTTGCCGGGATTAGAGATCATCCAGTCATTTAAAGCTACACTGAAGCGTTTTTTAAATGGCCCGTATACACCCACATCTAGAGGCTGTAGTTTGTGGGAGCAGTGTGGAGGAAATGTTATCATACTAACTCCATTGTCTTTTGCATATTTGATGGTTTCTATTGAAATATGGCTCTCATGGTTATCAAGGATTAATAAACGGGATTCTCCTTAGAAACCACAGCAAAGTGAACAAAATGATGCATTACTTTAACAAAATTATCTGCAGTCATCCAACCCGTCTTATGAGCCAACCAATGATCTTATAATAGGTTAGATGCAGCATTGGTATATCGTCGGCGTATGCAGGATTGTCCAAGACATTAGAGAGAGAAAGTAACATCGCACGAATTCCAAGTGCGACAAGGAACGAGTTACTATCACGTGGGTACGGGCAACTTTTATATGATTTGTATTAAGTCAGATTACTAATTTAATTTCAAAAATCGTTACGTCTAGAAGACACGAATGTTAATGTATAATTTAAGTAAGGCAAATAAAATGCAACAATGAGAATTTATTGAAAACACTGTAAATACAATTTAAAGTAATTAAGTAACAGAATAAGAGCATTAATTACGTAATAAACTGGATTAAATAAAATTATGTAATATTAATAGTGTAGTGTAATAATTCCTTACAACATGTATGAAAATACATTCTACCCCAGACAGTTATTTCGGTAACATAATACATATAAATAAATACTAAATAACTATATAGAGAAAATCAAAAAAAAAATAGTTTCTTATTTTATGGATGCACTAGTTTAACAGTCAGTTTGCAGAAAAAAGAGAACTGTACTTCCTTTCATTACAAAGGACAATTATTTAAGGACTTTTCTTTCAGAATATAAAAAATAATTATTGATTCTTAAATAAAATTAGTTTAGAATATTTGTGCCGAATTCTATCTTTTACCTCATTTATTTGCATATTTTTATGAAATAATCTAATGGAAAAGTAATATTTCAATATTAAATTTAACATTTGTAAAAGGTGATTATTAAGTGGAGACTGATCCAGAATATGGTCATTTAAGCTGGGAAAAAGGGTATTAATGTTTAACTGTTTTTTAGTCAAATAGATTAATTTTAAGATAATGTTTCCACTATAAATGTTGTTGTTTCGAAAAATAACTTCAGCAGTTTTACATATACTAATCATATCACTAGATGGTTTAATTAACCCACCTCTGTCTTTCCTCGTAATTAATTTAGATAATGAAACATTGCTTTCCAATGCTGAACAACATTTGGGACAGTCAAGTTTTTGTTTTAATTTTCGTATAATAAAGCCGCAAATATATGCGATCACATCATGTTTATATGGTGAATTGACACTCGAAGTAAAATCGTCGCATTCAATGTCTGCAATATTATCAAAATCAGATTCTTCAGTTATTACCAAACCGTCCACATTTTGATCTATAGACAAATTTGCCTTATGGTTGGATGAAATATGTAGTATGTATGTGTCATCTTGTGGTAGGCAGTTGGCAGAGAATTTTGACTTAATTTCTGTATGAATTAACAGCCTTTTGTATGCTGCTTCAAATTGTAAGGCTGTTGGATTATTATTAAATCCTACAGCACAAAAAAATGTCTCGATGTGATCCTGACCCAGTTTGTACGACAGTAAGTACGGGAAATCTTTTTTCTCAATTATGTACTTTTCGACAATTCCTTGAATTGAAGTCATATTGATTATCAAACCAAGGAAACCTTTCTTACGTCTACCGCAAACTAATTCTTCCCCTTCTACATTTTTTAACGATAAAATATATGGTTTGGCTTATTCAAAGAAATTTTTCACGGTCAAAATATTGGTCTCCGATAACGGTTTACGGAACTGACTCTTACTCAACGAATTTCTTGTATTAAATATATCAAAGAGTGTGTCTAAAATACAGCAAAAATTGGCAGTTGCACTTGATTGATAAAACTGTGGAAGTTTCAGATCTTCCTCACAATAATTCAAAGCATCAGCCACACTTGAGCTGAATAACTGGACCGACAATTTCACTTTCATTTTATCATTTTGATAGTCAATATGCCTCTTTCTAATTTTTGTGGCAAGATACAATTCTTGGCTTTCTTGCAATTCTTCCAATTAAAGCTTTAAAGTATCGCCATAAAATTTTATTGTTTTGATCGTCTAGAAATTCACTCCAATCGCCCAAAGCATTTCGTAACAATTTCATTACATGGCAAGGATCCAAAATAATAAAAACCTCCTCCTGCGTTTATGGATGCACAAAAAATTTTCTCATTTCGGAGATACTAAAACCCGCACCTAGAAGAGATGCACACAAAAAAATATTTGCTTGTTTCAAATATATCTGCTTCATTTTGAACATATCATTTGTTCCCATATAAGCAAGCAAATCACACAATTAAATTAAGAATAATAATTTCTTGCTTATAAGTAATTGTTCTTTTTATATCGAATAAATTATAAGTTCAATGTGAATAAAACAAGATATATTGCTTCGAAATTATGATGTTTTAAATTGAAATAAAAGCGTATTCTTCAACTGAGAATATAATATCTCAAACTAAAGTTAAGAAAGCATTATTTTAAGGTACTCCTATATTTACAATAATCATTCGATATGTTCAAAATATTATAATTGAAGAATATAATAGTCTTCTATGGAGAATATTGTTTATTTATATCAAAAACAGTTATACTTGAAATGATTAAATTTCTGCTTGAATTTAGACTATTAAGGATTTGCTTTAACCTGTTCATATATTTACTTTAAATATATCAAGCGTTCAAAGGAAGTAGGATGTATATTCAGTTTAAAAGGATTATTTTCGATATTTATATATATCTTGACCTACATTTCATTTTTTTACTGATAATTTCTGTATTATATTCTATTATACTGTATTGATAATGCCAATGGACTGCATTATATATATATATATATATATATATATATATATATATATATATATACTAATAATAATAGCAGTTTATTGGCATTACCAGTAACAGAAAGAATACAGAAAGTATCAGCAAAAAAAAGAAATGTAGATAAAGATAAATATCGCAAATATCCTATTAAACACAAAGAATTCATTAGGTATGTATATATTATTAATTGGCTGTACTTACTACTAGTTATTTTCCCTAGGTTTGGTCATAGAGTATTTTATTTTTACTTATCTTCTCATTCTGTATGTGTACTGTAAACAAAACTCGTTTCAAAAATAAAGTAGGTATTTACTATAAATACAGAAAATAAACCTTTGAAATTCAATACCTATACAATTAAGTAGACAAAGTATATTGACCGACTTAGATGAACTTACTGTAATAATTTTTTTATTTAAAGATAACATAAATCATATACTATAACAAAAATTTGGAGATAAATGTACTGAAAGAAAATAATAGAACTAGAAGAATAATGCTTTATTAATTAATAATAAGTTAAATACAATATTAGAAACAAGAAGAGTTTGAGATGTCATTAATTGGTTTAGTAATAATAATAAACATAATTATTAACTTAAAATTAAAAAAATAATAATGGTTACTCGCTACCCGAGAATAGCCGTGACACATGCGAACAATCTTAACTTATTGTTGATAATAATAATCTGAAATTTACATAAATTCAAATTTAAGGAGAGAAATCAAAGGAAACATACACATAAACATTTAACAATAATACAATAGGCACATTTTCTACTTCTATACTATATAAGAGAGGCAACTGAAAACGTCACAATAGAAAAGATGACATACTATTATTTAAATCACATAATCTTGTAATGATAAAACAAATGCAAATCAAAATCTCTTGATATGTTCTATTTATAAATAAACTTATATCATTCGTAAAACATAGTCCAATTTAAAAAATAACGACTTTGGAAATAAACCAATAGTTAACTGAAATTATAGTAAGGTAACAATCTGTTCAATCATGGAGAATACAAAACAAGAACTGTGAACCAAAAGCTTGTGATGTCGTCAGACTCTAGAAGTCAAATTTCAAGATACAAAATAAAACTTAAATATATTCCAGATAACAAAGCAAAGTATTTCTATAAATCTAAAACTGGATCGTCACAGAAAATACAAAAACAAAAGGACATATTAAACATAGTGTTAATATATGGATGCAGAAATATACATTTCATTATTGGATATTTTATGTAATACAGTAGGCACTTTAGAAAAAATATCTGATATATTTAATAAAATTAACTCGTAATTTTGACAAGATACTTGGTAAGATTTAAAATGCTGTGAATACGTATTAGTTGCAAAAGATTGACAAAAAAAATAAACACTCTTAGAGTTATTTTTTTTTACGAAAATATATTTAATTTTGCAGAATAATGGCTTATCTTCACTCATTTTATATAATAGTATACTGTTATAATTATATCTTATGCATTCAATTTCATACCAATAAACAGAAAAATAATCATTTAAATCAATAGCAGAACTTACTAAAGTATTTACTTCTCGTAAAGTACATGGGGAACTGTAATCGATATTTTCAAGAGAACTACGCTTTGCCATAAATCTGTAACACGATTTCAGTTGCAAACGAACGGCTAAAGCATATGGCAAATTTTTTCTGCATCTTATATAATGAGACGTGGCTTTCAAATCTTTATGTTTAGCTTCGTATCGCATACTAGAAACTAAAACTGGTGGACCAATTTTCTCTATTATACGTGGATAATGTAACAAAAAATGATGCTTAGGCTTTAACTTTGTATCAAAGAGCGAAATATATAAAGAATGATGTTCTTGAATAAGACAATTGAGCAACTCTAAAGTAGGCTTACTTATTTCTGGACTATTTAAAATATCAGTAATATCTAGTAATATTAAATAAAAGTTCCAAGTATTATTTTGTTGTGGTACCAAATCTCCTACCGCAAATCTAAAGTTTCGCACTAGAGCTAACATTTCTGAAGCTGAAAAGATGATACTACCCCTACTGATATGGTCTTTTGTTATTGTTGGCGGAATATTTTTCTCGTAACACTCATAATCAAGATACTGCAATCTAGAATTCAACAAATCAAGGGTGAAGAAATTTTCATTAATTAAGTTTTTTATTATTAATGCCATATCATATCTATGAATACCCTCATATAAATCATGCATAACATCGCAACACATATTATCATAAATGTGAAAATTTTGTAGTTCATGCCATATACAGTTTTCTTTTAAACCTATCTTTTTCAATAAATCGTCGTTATAATTATTTCTATTTCTTATTAGTTCAATATTTTCAACAATCTGGCTTTCTGAAACGTTTTTAGAAGTAGTACAAAAACGACAAAAAAACTTAGCAGAGAAGCTTTCAGTACAGCCCAGTATTGAATGAAGTCCTAGATTATCGCCCAAAATTAAAATTACTGAAAAGTGGACAGTTTTTATTTTACCGTTAATTGTTATATTTATGCCACAACTTTCTAGATATTTGAGTTCCTCAATTAACTTTCCGAACATAATTTTGTTACCAAACTTATTTCTATCGTGACTATAGAATATTTGAGCCAGGAATATATTTTCTAATTTGGTTATATATTGTGGGGGCAGTGTGGCGATAGTATAATAAATAACACCTATTTTATAGCATCCAGCCTTACTACCAAGAGGGTTACCAGTTTCGAAATCATCGAAATATAAAAGCAACGGAAAAATAGTTTTACCTCTATCACGATTGAGACTTTGATATATTGAACCATTCACAACATTCGACATTGGATTGTTTACATTTTCATTATTCAGTAAGTTTTCTTGATAAGTTAATATTGTATCATACATATTCGGAATTTCCAAAAAAGCTTTCAATGTTTTCTCTACAGGTATATAGTAAGCTACACAATTTTTTACAACTAAAGCAACTTTATCAGCAGTTTGTTTTCTTTGACAGCTAGTTCCTAACTTATGCTCTACTGGTTTTATAAAACAATTACTGTTTTCAAAAAAAATAAATCTTTTGTATTCAGTCATAAGTGTCCCAAATGGATTTTCTATAGTATCTAACATATTATTCAGAATCTGAAAATTATCTATCGAGATACAAAGTTCACAAGTTTCTTTAATTATTGTCCTGAAACTTGAAATTATTCCAGAGGAAAATAAAATCTGTACGGACTCTATAATGTGTTGAATAGCATTTCTTGGTAAAGATAAATTATCATATAATTCAGAAATAAACTTTTGCACAGAATTATTAAATTTTGTTTGAAATTCTTTATAATTTTCGGAAATATTAGCGTTATTAAATGGAATGTTTAATCCTTTTTCTTGGGATTGAACTGCTTGGGATTTTACCAAATTTTCATTTGAATTTACTAATTCACTGTTATCACGCTTATTTTCTCGAGATATAGCTGAAGTAATATGGTGCTTCATTCTGATATGTTTCTTTAAATCATGCTTTCTATGGTACAATCTGTAACAGTTCAATATTGGACAAACGAAATGATCAGTCACATCATGAATATATTCCAAATGAAATGTATACTTCTCAAATGAAAGAAAGCTTTTACTACATATCAAGCACTTCAACATATTCTTACTTTCTTATACCAATTATTTATATGTGTATACATATACTCAAATTGAAATTTACAGAAAAATTATAAATATGTACACAAGTGTATTCTTATCATATGTGCTTATGAATTTGTCTGAGAGAAAATTGATAGAATATTTACTAAATTAGGAGAAATTACATCATTCTTAGTGTGAATATTGTACACGCACGTTTGTATAAGTGTGTAAATATATTGGGCTTCTATAGGATACTTTGCATTAAAAGCATGAAATATTTTGAAAAGCGTATCAAATGCATTCTTAGCTGTATCTAATTGTAAAAATATATTATCTATTACTATATAAAAGTTTTTTGGCTCTTGAATGGAAAGACCCTCATATAAAATATATGGCTGAATTGTTTGCTTTTTTGAATAAGCCTTCTCACTTTTCTTTCTTATGGCTTCTTCAATATCTCCAGGAGTCTGAAATATGTTCGTGTTTTATATTAATACATGTACAGTATGTTTCACATTAAATGTGAATCTGAAAATATTTTCTCAATTAATTTTCATTTAATTTACATAGATTCGCATTTAATTTACATATATATAATATGTTGTAATATATGTACAATATGTTGCAAATTAAATGCAAATTAAATAAAAATTAAATGAGAAAATATTTTCAAATTCGCATTTAATTTACAATATGTATACAATATGTTACAATACCTGTACAATGTGTTGCAAATTAAATACAAGTTAATTGAAAATTAAATTAGAAAGTATTTTCAAATGGATTCGCATTTAATTTGAAACATAGTGTACATACATCTAACAATATTATTACTACTACCTTAGCTTGAACAATAATAGCTTCTACTGTTTCTAGAGTTGAGAATTTCCAATGTGTCCTTTTGGGAGAATTTATAACAAGTCTCCCTTTTGGGGGTATTAAATACGGTAGGGCTGTTAATTCTATAATAAATTTTGCATCTATAAAATATATAATATGTTATACACTGTAATGTAGGTTTCTCTTTACTTACTATCATTATCAACTCCTGTTCGTGTTTCCAATAAATTTACTAATGTAGAATCTGTAATAGACGGCATTCGATTTACTAACGTTTCAAAAAAGAGATCCCAATCCGTCAATAATTTCAATTGGTGTTCAGGATATAATTTTCTAAAATCGTACTGTATCTGTAATGCAAACAATAGACGTATAAAAATCAACAAATATATTTTGTATGCTTATGTATATTTTATTTTAATTTTACACAGCATAATAAACGATTCTTGGATACTTATTGAAGAGTTATAAAAATCATAGTAACGGGGTTTATTAAGATAGGCCATCGAAAGCAGCACAGCCATATTTTGTAAGTAAATAATTAAAAAACCTTTTAGAACAAAAATTGACATATTCGAGCAATTTTATTTAAATCGATTAGTAACCATTAAATCTGGTCGAACTGTTTTGGTGGACCTTTCGTTAGAGTTTAAAAATTTTCTACTTACTAAGCTATCATTTTTTACTTTGCGCAATATCGGCCAACGCTCTAAGAAATCGTTTATATTATGGGTTTTATCACTATGACGTAAATCATATGTAACTTCCCATTTTTTTATAACTTCATCCCATGGTTCTGCATTGATTTGTAGCCATAACATATCCTGATTTTCAATATTTGAAAAGGGCGTGACGTCATGGGGTATTACATTTTCATCTAGACATTTTCTTTTTCTTTTGGGGACTGCTTCCTCACATTTATGGACTAAGTTACGGACTTTATCAACTAACTTTCCCTTTGCTAATATTGGCTTTCCACTTATGGATTCCGCCTTTTTTACAGGTGCTATAAAATATGTACCCATACATTCTGTTGAGAATAAAGTAATAATTTTAGCTCCTATTTTATTATATTCATCAGGTCTTAAGCGACTAAAATAAAATTTGTTAAATGCATATGTGTAAAAGCTTATATGTTCATATCTTACTTTCTTATTATGTATGCGTACAAGTGCTTAATAATTATGTCTACTAAACGAGTTCGCCTCGTGTTGTCTAAGCAGTTGTATGTATCGTGAAATTTAAGTATACTATTGCCCATAGGTGAGGTTTGTAGTAACGTTTTTAGATCGAAGTCTGGAAATTGCTCAGGTAAATAAGCAAGTTTTGAAGAAGTTTTTTCGATATTAATAACATCAAGCATTATGTTATCTTCGTTAAAACTTTCGTCTGAAGTTTGAATGGAAAGTGTTGTTGCTGGTGATGTAGGCTCATCGTTATCCTATAATTAAAATACTAATCAAATTCTCCATCAAAATATATTATAATCAGATAGTTTACCTTCTTTCTTAATTCTTTTATTTTAATTGAAATTAATCGTCTCATACCAAATGACTTTGGAACAAGCTCCTCCAGGTCATTGACAGATAGTTGTCTTAATACTTCGAAATTTATGTCATTTTCTACATGAAACAAAAACAAATTACTGTTTGTGTTCGATAGATATTTGTATTGTAAGATTAATTCGAAATAA
Source organism: Amphimallon solstitiale (assembly GCA_963170755.1). Taxonomy (NCBI): domain Eukaryota; kingdom Metazoa; phylum Arthropoda; class Insecta; order Coleoptera; family Scarabaeidae; genus Amphimallon; species Amphimallon solstitiale. The sequence continues at coordinate 49,297,668 of OY720677.1, read as the reverse complement.
AATCAAATAAATTAGTACATAGGTACACTGTTTGTGATATGTAATTATCAGTTTCAAGTTCAAGAATAAAATTATAGAAAAAAACTGGTCGATTTAAGTTGGATACCTATGTAAGATTGGACTTTTAGGATTGAACACAGAATTTAATGCCATATAGATAAAGTGGGTTTTATTTGAAAAGATAAATGACTGTCTTTGGCTTTTTTTACAAAAAAGTTGCAAATTAAATTATAAATGCTTTTATGGGCTTTATAAATTTACTTGAAATATGATATTTACAAAATATATATATGACGTCTACAAAAGTTGCGTAGGCGCAAGAAAAGAAAGGGTTTGTTGACACAAACAAATACGCGTATAAATGGTTTTTCTTTGTATCCCGCAATCTTATTTGATTTTAACGTTTTACATAATTGAAGCAAGAATGTTATTTTGTTATATATATATCTACTATTTTTTCAAAATAAACATAAAACTCTAATATTTTTTCTTGGTTAGGAAAGCAAATATTTGTTTCAATTTGTTTGTAGCAACAAATATAATTGTTTCATTCCGTGCGTGTTACCTATATTGCACTGCCTCTACCTCTATTTCATGTAGTCGGTAGATAATAAACTCGCCCAATAATATTGTGCAGTTCTAAAATAATACCAATTTGTCTATTTAGAAAAATCATCGTTTACACAAACGAAATAAAACCGACGTCACGCCCATACAATCCATAAGAGAAGTACACTTCATTTATTTGTTTTTGATAATACCAATAATGTGAATACATGGGCCTATGTTCAACCCCATTTGATCTTATACTTTATACATAATAATACACTTCTCTATGATTCATACCTACCTAGACATATATATATAAGTGCATAATTCATATGTAATCTAACCAAGTACTGTATTTTATAAAATTGAATACTGTATATTCTGAGTGATATGATGATATTACAATACCTTATGCTGTATGGCATTTAAGATTTTAGTTTTAATGGCCTGCGGCGTCACTATACAGTTCAAATTGAGGTAAGTATAGCTAACTAACAAGGGAAACAACAGTTTTACTTACCAACAAAAATGTTTACCGTTTCTTGGTTGCACCCCCACTCTTTTAATAAATCTGAAACATTGTTTTCCATTTTACTAGCAATTGTTATTATTGTAATATTGCACAACACTATTTACAGGAATACTATGCATGCAAATGGCGTATGACCACATATGGAAGTTGACGACAATCACGTGATATGAAGAATTTTACGCGGAAACCAATAAAATTAGGCATCGTTCAAGAAAATGTGGTAGGGATGCTTTTTACAAGAACACCAGCGTATACCTACGTTAAATGAGAAATTAATTGATATTTGAAATAAAATTTCCAATAATTTCGATTTTAGTATGACACACATTCTTAATTTGAGAATATTTATATTTATTTCAATAATATTAATTTTGTTTTAAGCATACAATTTAAATATATATTTTTCTTTAAACAAATGTACACATATGTTTCACTCAATATTTGTATATTCAATCTGAGAAAAATATATTCAAACGGAGAAAATTTTTTGGAGTATATCTCATTTCTCAAACCAAATATACGTTTCTTTGTGTGTGCCATTGACCAATTAGTTGCAGCACCATCGAAAGTTAAAGATATAACTTTCGCTCCAGCTTTGTGCAGTATATGTATACAACTCTTTACCAGATTTGCTTTTTCTTCAGCTGTTGTAGATTTTACCAAAAAGTAATCAACTGGGATCATGCATCTGCAGTTTACCCCTACTATTAAAAATACTAACGCCTCTTTCGCTAAATGCAAAGAATCGCTGTCAATATTTACACCATAATTAATATAACCCAAACTTCTGGTACCATTCCAATCCACATGTTGCCTTATCGACATCTCATACATTATGAGGGAACATATTAACTGTTTTCATTCTTTTTCCTGCTCATCTTTTTTAATTTTGATGGCATTTAAGGATTCAACTGCAAAACCAGGTGAACCATCAACTGTGCTGTACCATTTTCTGAGCGTGGTGGGATGTGGTAAGCACTTTCCAAAAGTCGTTCTCACATAATCATAGGCGGAGCTGGAATAAAAATGTAAAGTGAGGGCAAATGCTTTAAGTTCTGGAGGAAATTTCCGTTCACTCGTTACTTTCAGTTGATGTAACAATAACTGTTGTTGACAAATTGGAATACATTCCTAAAGAAAAAAAAGAAAAAACGTAAATAAATTTGCAACAAAAATATGATTTCTGAAATAATTCTTTTAACTAATCGTGCAAAGAAAGATATTTTATGATCACTACCACTACTTTTGCAAGCATAACTTGGGGAAACAAATATTTATACAACTGGTTATGAAAGCTCTACTTTTTCTAACGAATTTTGGAATTTGATGAACAACGGTGAAGCCCGAATGCAAAACAAAAAGATGTTTAATAACAAGCTGTGTACTACTTTTTTCGCACAGCAATTCAGAATTTTGTGAGTTACCAATTTATTATCAAACCTGGAGAATTGAGTAGCAGCCAGATGAGATTTTGTTACTTTGTTTTAAATGATCAATTAAATCATTCAATGATTTTATTTTCTTTTGAAGGCGATATACTTTTTTTTATGTAAGAATGCTATTGCCTTCTTTTGTCGACATATTGTTCGTGTTGCAATTTCCCACATCATTTTTGCTTTTTTTGGATTAACCATATCTTCTAATGATAGATCACCCATGTAAACTGGTTGACTTCTTTTCCTAACAAAGAAAACAAGTTCTGTGTAGATATCAGATAAACTTCACCATACCTTTTCGTCCTTTGTAATGTTCCTAATTTTGGTGGTAATTCATTTTGCAAGATAAGTTCCATGGATAATCAGTCTGCTTCCATTGCAGCAGTACATGATTGTTTAGCAGTGTTTGATTGTATTGGTGAGGAAGTTGTAGAACTACATTAAATATTTTTTACCAACGTTGACATATACCAGGTGTTCGCGCGAAGGTGCTCACTATTGCTATCTTCGTTAATATCAAACGTACGAAGTCGGTTAAATTAGCAAACTAATAGTATTTTTTCCTCTGATTACAACGCTGAAAACAGAAAAACAATTGCGCATCTGGTTTACGAGTTATTTATAAAAATAATGTTCTTATAAATGGAACACCCTGTATATTTTTACATCTTTGATAACTACACCAAATTTCTAGCAACAAATGTCATTATGACTTTTCCTCTAAGTTGAAAAATAAAAACTCTAGAGACAACAATTTTTAAACAACACAGCAAGCACCTAATGTAATTTATTGAATGACAATTAACAAGTAATACAAAAAAAAAAACAATAACAAAAGCTTAACCAAACAATAATGATAAAAACTGCTATTTTAAGAGGTGTTCAAAAATGTCACCATTTACCTCTATACATTTTTCAGCACGCTTCTTAATGTTTCGGATAGCTTTTAGGAGCGTGCGACCATCAATATTCGTCTGTCAGAGAATAAGGCTAAATGGTTATGGGAAGAATGCAATCTTAATGCACCGCATAAAAGATTCAATACAACTCAAGTAGTTTGTTGCCTAATGACAATAATCAATCAACAATTTCAGACTTTCACAAACTGCTGCAGTTGCTGATTGTGACGTCGAAGAAATTAAAACCCGCCTTTATTCACATTTGGTATCCGTAAAATTTATGCGAACCAAGTTATATATCAAACCACCATCGTATATGTCAGAAAAACAGAAACTAGGCAGAAAATTAAACTGAAAAGTAAGCTGATCTATTGCAGCTGAATTAAAAGAAAAACAGCAACAGAAAAATGGAGACTTACTGGATATACATGCCAAACATAAGGAGCATCAAAAATAAATCTGAAATAGAAACTGTATCAACAATACATCGCAATCCTTCCCTTATATTTAAGAATGTCAACCTAATAGTTTGAAATGAATCTATTATATGGCATTTCTTAGTGTTCTTTTAACTTTTTAGAATGTCAGCCTAACAGTTCGAGAAGATTGTACGACAATTATTAAAATGTTCTTTTAACATTTAAGAATGTCAACCTAACAGTTCAAGAAGATTGTACGGCTATTATTAAAATGTTCCTTTAACATTTAAGAATGTCAACCTAACAGTTCGGGATGATTGTATGACAATTATTAAAATGTTGTTTTAACACTTATAGATGTCAACCTAACAGTTCCAGAAGTTTGTATGGCAATTATTAAAATGTTATTTTAACATTTAAGGATGTCAACCTAACAGTTAGGGAAGGTTGTATGGCAATTAATAAAATGTTGTTTTAACGTTTAAGTTAACACTTTTTAGATGGTTATGCCAACCATTTAAACTATTGCTCACTGGTAAAAGTTTAAAACTGCTGAGTTAACCAATTATTGGTTAACTGAACCCTTTTACTTTCTTATACGTAGTATAAGGAAGTATTGTGATGATGAAAATTTTCGACCTCGAGATTTTTGCAGATGTCCACATTTTGAAGTCCCCTGATACCAAAAAAGTGGTTTTTAAAAAATGTCTGTGTGTCTGTGTGACTGGCTGTGTGTGTGTGTGACCACGATAGCGCTCAAACCGCTGTAGGTATCTATTCCAAGTTTTGCATTTAGTAGTATAATCACCCTCTTGAGAACTGATTAGATTTTCAGCAAAATCGGCCGACCGGAAGTAGTAGTTTACTTCAGTGAAAAAATCGAATTTTGACAATATTTCGTCAACTACCAAGTTTAAATAAATTTATAAAGAATTCATATATACTTAAAATTAAAATTGAGAATAATTTTATTTAAAAAGTTTTTCGAAATTCCTACCGGAAGTAGGTCTTTTACCCTTATCGAAAATCAGTTTTTTGCGAATATTTCGCAAGTTATGCTTTTTAGACAAGTACGTTGCGGATATAAAAGTATTTAAAAAATAATTTTCAATATCTTTTGTATAAAAAAAATTTCAAAATTCAGACCGGAAGTACCACTTTTACTCTTATCGAATAGCGATTTTTTGCAAATATGTCGTAAGTTATGCATTCTATACATATTTATCAAGAGTACAAAAGTATTTAGAACTGGATTTGCAATATTTTTTGTATATATGAAATTTCAAAATTCGGACCGGAAGTAGCACTTTTACTCTTAGCGAGGAGCACTTTTTTGATAATATCTTGCAAAGTATGCATTATATAGAGATTTATTAAGAGAATAGAAGTACTTAGAATAGGATTTTGAATAATTTTTGTATAAAAAATTCTTAAAATTCTATAGTTTGAAACGCTTATACCTATAAGAAAGTCGTGTGGTGGCCACACCTAATTTTTTACTTTCTTATACGTAGTATAAGGAAGTATTGTGATGATGAAAATTTTCGACCTCGAGATTTTTGCAGATGTCCACGTTTTGAAGTCCCCTGATACCAAAAAAGTGGTTTTTAAAAAATGTCTGTGTGTCTGTGTGTGTGTGTGTCTGTGTGTCTGTGTGTCTGTGTGTCTGTGTGTGTGTGTGTGACCACGATAGCGGTCAAACCGCTGTAGATATCAATTCCAAATTTTGTATTTACGTGTATAATCTCCCTCTTGAGATCTGATTAGTTTTTCAGTAAAATCGGTAGACCGGAAGTAGCAGTTTACTTCAGCGAAAAAATCGAATTTTGACAATATTTCGTCAACTACTAAGTTTAAAAAAATTTATAAAGAATTCACATATGCTTAAAATTGAAATTGAAAATAATTTTATTTAAAAAGTTTTTCGAAATTCCTACCGGAAGTAGGTCTTTTACTCTTATCGAAAATCAGTTTTTTGCGAATATTTCGCAAGTCATGCTTTTTAGACAAGTACGTTACGGGTATAAAAGTATTTAAAACATAATTTTCAATATCTTTTGTATAAAAGAAATTTCAAAATTCAGACCGGAAGTACCACTTTTACTCTTATCGAATAACGATTTTTTGCAAATATGTCGTAAGTTATGCATTCTATATATATTTATCAAGAGTATAAAAGTATTTAGAACTGGATTTGCAATATTTTTTGTATATATGAAATTTCAACATTCGGACCGGAAGTAGCACTTTTACTCTTAGCGAGTAGCACTTTTTTTCGAATATCTTGCAAAGTATGCATTCTATAGCGATTTATTAAGAGAATGAAAGTACTTAGAATAGGATTTTGAATAAGTTTTGTATAAAAAAATTCTTAAAATTGTATAGTTTAAAACGCTCATACGTATAAGAAAGTTGTGTGGTGGCCACACCTCATTTTTTCGTCAAAAAATGAATAATGCAGATTGCCGTGTGACAGGGGGCGTACTCGTGTTAGAGAATCTCGCGTGTTCGGCATTTTCCTCATTGTTCACCTAGATTCACCAAAATTTAATCGTATACCGTTGTTCCAAATTTTGATTTTCGATTTTCTGTAACGCGTTACAAAAACACAACTTTGCTTTATTACGATCTCTACGATTGCGTCGATTCGACGAGACATTGAGATTATTACTCTACGACGGACTGACTTACAACCTATGTAAATGGAAAGCCTCTACTCTCATTACTTTTCTGTCACACCACGTATATAAATTTTTATTTCTGTCAAGAATAGAGTGGTATTTTTCTCATCGACAACAGTTGGTATTTCATTACAATAACTATACTATTGTTCACTACAAGAGCTTGCTTTCTTTCCAAGAAGTGATGCAAAATCCTCCTTTTGAAAATAATACACGCGCTTTTAAAGAATTTCTATGTAAAAGTAAATAACTCATAGTAATAGGTCAAAGTTACTTTGTTAAGTTTTCTAATATAAAATTAAACACTCTTCGTATCATACTACAATAGAAATGCAATTTACAAACGATATTAAATATCATAATGAGGATATAAACGTAGTCAGCCTTGATCTGATAATTTAACAACAGAGGGTATGGAAACCTATATTTTTTACAATAATAATGGTAATAATTTTATTTATCCAACACTTTACATTTAAAGAAGAACGGTACACATTATATAATTATAAAAAAATATTATTTAATTAACCATAGGGGGTAATATTTTACATAATAACAAAAACGTAAAATGCGATGGTTTTGACAAATTTCCAGTTTTGAACTAAACTTTCTATTTGAAGACTAAATAAACTCAGCCATTTTTACTTTCTTATACGTAGTATAAGGAAGTATTGTGATGATGAAAATTTTCGACCTCGAGATTTTTGCAGATGTCCACGTTTTGAAGTCCCCTGATACCGAAAAAGTGGTTTTTAAAAAATGTCTGTGTGTCTGTGTGTCTGTCTCTCTCTGTGTGTGTGACCACGATAGCGGCCAAACCGCTGCAGATATCAATTCCAAATTTTGTATTTACGTGTATAATCTCCCTCTTGAGATCTGATTAGTTTTTCAGTAAAATCGGTAGTCCGGAAGTAGCAGTTTACTTCAGCGAAAAAATCGAATTTTGCGAATATTTCGTCAACTACTAAGTTTAAACAAATTTATAAAGAATTCATATATACTTAAAATTAAAATTAAGAAGAATTTTATTTAAAAAGTTTTTCGAAATTCCTACCGGAAGTAGGTCTTTTACTCTTATCGAAAATCAGTTTTTTGCGAATATTTCGCAAGTCATGCTTTTTAGACAAGTACGTTACGGGTATAAAAGTATTTAAAACATAATTTTCAATATCTTTTGTATAAAAAAAAATTCAAAATTCACACCGGAAGTACCACTTTTACTCTTATCGAATAGCGATTTTTTGCAAATATGTCGTAAGTTATGCATTCTATATATATTTATCAAGAGTACAAAAGTATTTAGAATTGGATTTGCAATATTTTTTGTATATATGAAATTTCAAAATTCGGACCGGAAGTAGCACTTTTACTCTTAACGAGGAGCACTTTTTTGATAATATCTTGCAAAGTATGCATTCTATAGCGATTTATTAAGCGAAAGAAAGTACCTAGAATAGGATTTTGAATAAGTTTTGTATAAAAAAATTCTTAAAATTGTATAGTTTGAAACGCTCATACGTATAAGAAAGTCGTGTGGTGGCCACACCTCATTTTTTTCCTCGGTGTACCATGACTACGGCCACGATTGGGCGTTGTTGCCGGTGTGTCTAGTATACATATATCCTATCCCCAATATGATTTTACACATGCGGTATATAAAAGAAACTATAAAATATGGTATACTGTTAAATAAAACGTGGAACAAAATCCAAATAATAACCATATTGCTAAACACGCTAAACTTAGTTCTAACGCTAATATGTAAACCACCTAAAGTGCAATTCCAATGTTTTTTTGCCGACTGTATATCTACTATAGACAAAGACATACGAACCTATAACCCGCAGCGGTGTGTTCGAAAATACCGGATTCTACACCGTAGTTCAGCGCTCTCTCGACAAGAATTTTGAAATTTCTTGGTTTCGCCCTGCCTTTAATCATACTGTCAATTTAATCCAAAATATGTCTTTCAGTGAAGTGCGACATATTCGATAGGTTTGTTATGGCGTCCAGTACATTTTTGGCGTTTCATCCATATTTAAAATAACTAGGATGGAGCTACTTGTTTCTCAAATTTCTGAAGTTCTCAACACAGTGTTACACTCTGTTTTTTTTTTTTTGGTTGCTTTACTGCATCCTTTGAGAATTTCTTTTGGAGTACCCTGTATCGGGTTTGTGTTTGTTGTGATAAGCCTGGTCCTAGGGCTTACCTTTACTCGATCGTCATCTCGATTAGCTCTCGCGAATCGGATCGAGATACGGAATTTGTTAAAAAGGTTTCTAATTAAAACACATCACGTTAACTAACTAACTATATGTATATGTTAATGTACATGTTCGGATTGAAAGTCAATACATTATCTGAACGTTAATCAATCATAATGGTGAATCTAACGTGAATGGCTTAAAACTAACTTACACTACTATTTATAACATATTGCAATATTAACCTATTTAAATTACTGACGTCACGGGTGCATTAACATTGTCCGTGTATTACCGTATATGGGCATCGGAGAAAAGCTTAAATGAGGAGCATCGTTTCAAAACAGCTTTTATCCGTTTCACACAATTGATCAGAATGACCTAGAAACATCTAACAGTCTACATCTATAAAACACTCTACTTTTTGCAATTTTGATTGTGTTTACCAAAGCTTTTGATGTATTTCGAAATGGTAAGTGAAATCTTAAATTTCAATTAACGCGGTAATTAAGGCCTTTAGGATGGATAAAAGCACTTTTGAAAAATTTATTTGGATAAAAGCCATTTTGAACCATAGCTGATGGATAAAAGCCAAATTCTATGAAAAGAAGGAAACATAATATCTTTATTGAAACATTAGAAATATTTTTTCCATATTGGCATATAACATTAATCATTAATCAACATAACCTTTTTAAATACATATTCCACAATCTTCTTCATTACAGTCACATTCTTCATTTTCAGAATTTTCTTCATGGTTATTTGGTTGGTCAAATAAATGTTTGTAAAATTGGAGTTCAGGAATGGACTGCCAGTTCTCATCGTACAGATTTAATAATGTTTTTAAGTTGTCTAGTTTTTTTTTTTTACTTCATGCTTTAGTTCTAAATTTGAAAGTGCATCATCCTTAAGTATATTTTCCAATTTTTTTCCTCTAGTGGTTATACTTTGATATGTTCCTGACAAATTATCGTTTCTGTAAAACTGTTCCATTTTTATTTTAACAGTTTTATTTGGTATATCTCTCTTTATTTTAATCCTCTTCATGTCTTTTATACCATTTAATTTTTTCAACGGTATCTTCTTGTGATCTTGCACATTCCAGTCTTCTCCTAGCTTTCTTACCAAACCTACATTTTCATACAACTCCCAGTATTCTTCTTGTTGCATTATAGTACTTTGTTTCTTTAAAATCTTTTCAACTCGTCCAAATACTCTATCAGCTGGCAAGTATGAGTGCCCTCTTACTGGAAATACAACAAGAATATCTTTAATTGTAAGAGGGGCTTCTTTGTACAACCACAAAGCCAAACTGTTCATAACAATATGGTTTTTATTCTGTCCAGAACACCCATCCGCAAAGAGCCTCACGGTTGTGCAAGTAGCAGGAAAATCAAATTTTGTTAGGAAGTCTATCAACGCTGAAGACACTTCGTTGGAGCCACGTCCAGCAAGATTTTCTGACCAGGTGTAGAAAACAGGATGTTCAGATTTTATATCTGTGACACAAAAACAGTAAAAGGCAAGCTGCCTTAAATAAAAAGCTTCCCCGATTGGAAGTTTGGGCAGGCACTGAACTTGTTGCATATCAAAACAAAATGAGACGCTTTCTTCCTTCTCCTCTTTCATCAAAAGATGAAATTGTTTTGCCCTCAGTTTATGGATCCTTAATTCAGTCATAATTTTCGCTTGCACTGACTGATCGTTGCAACGTTTTAATTCATTACGTTTACGAAAACAGAAGCTACACACATCAGATGCTGGCGATCCAAATCCAATGTTGTACTCAGTGGAAAAAATGTTTTTAAAAAATCCCAACTTGACCTTCAAGTCTTCGGTTGCTTTTGTATTATAGAGTTTCCACAACTTAGATATGCTTTGATTAGAAGGGAGATACAATCGCTTTGATTTACTTCTATTGTAGTGACTTTCATGGGCTTTCAAACTACCAATGAAGTGCCTAACATTTTCACGTTTGGCGCTACTTTTGTGAGACCGGTGGTCGCCTCCTCTGTTTTCCTTTATTTCCCCTCCATCTAACTTTGTATTCGCTACTTTCTGGATCCTCTTTTGAGTAATGCCAAAGGCATTTAAAAACATTTTTTGGCACACGCGATGAATTTTTTTTTTTTGTTCTGTTCGCAAGAAGTATTCCACTGATACCGTGGTATTTTTTTCTCTACAATCCTGTTTATATTTTGGCCTTCTTCTTTTCGGAGTTGAAACATTTATGTAGTGGGATAATTTTACATCCTGCACTACTTTGTCCGCCTTTGAATAAACATTTTGTCTGCAGTAAATTATGTCATTTTTAGATAACTTTAAGCATTTGTAAGTTTTTCCATCGTGGGTGCAGGGGAATTCAACATTTTCAGCATTTGGGAAATGATCTTGGTACCTATAAGAGCAGTGACCCCCATAAACGTTGTAAATAAATAACAACATAACCTATAAAACAAACCTCATAATTTTTTGTTTCTGTCTCGTCGTCATATTTCGTTGCCTCTTTCGGCTACCCTGGCTGTTTCCTTGCACGTAAACATCACCATTACTAGATATTACGTTGTCCATTGTTAATTTCTAAGCACAGTAGACACGCAAGCCTGCCTCAAAAACGAACAAAACTATCTAAATAATGATTCCCACGTGTTGTGGATAGAAATCGTTTTGAATCACCACTCTTGATGGATAAAAGCCGCTTTGAAAAAACTGCTTATTTTTATCATTAAATTGCATATGGACAGAAGCTGTTTTGAAACCTCTAATTGGTGCCAAAAGTTGTGTTTTAAGGTGCAGAATGTGACGCCATCTAAAAGTGAATAGTCGAATTTTACGGATAAAAGCTGTTTTGAAACGATGCTCCTCAAATATGCACTTCTGTTAGCAAGTATTGCGGAAATGCTTATCCTCGTTAAATTATATTAAATGTTCTTAATGTACGAGGTCTAGTCGATTAGTCGGTTATTACACCTTTCGCGGGCGGGAAAAAGAAAATTATGACGAAGTCCATATATTTTCTTTGTATTACACTTACAAGAAGTAATATTAATTTTATTATATACATAGAATTCATATTCGTAATCGTTAAATTTCTTAATTCTATTTTTGTGAACTATAACTAACTTATTGTCTATATTTAGAGTAACATTTGGGGGATCGTTAATGTTTACAATTTCAAAGGGACCCTTATATAATTCTTGCAATTTGTTTCCTGATTCATTTTGTAAAACTACTTTGTCTCCAATTTTATAATGAACACTTGCTCTGTTCTTGTCGAGAGCTTCTTTTCTGCTTGTTTTTGAGTCGATTAAATTGTTTCGAGCCTCTGTACATGCCGATTGTAGTCTGTATTTTAATTCGGTTGCATAGTTGTCGAAATTGTACAAAGGTTCTATTAAGCTTGTTATTGAAGTAGGTAAAGGGTTATGTTTTCCGAACACTAACTCGTGTGGAGTGTATTTAGTTTCTGTATGAACCGTGTTGTTGAATGCAAAGCTCCAGAATGGTATCCATGTGGACCAGTTGTCTGTGTGTTTAGCAAGTTGTATTCGGAGGTATGCTCCTAGATTTTTATGTGTGTTTTCTAATGACCCTAATGTTTCGTGATGGTACGCGGTTGATTTTAGTTGTTTTATGCCTAATATGTTGCATATTTCTTTTAAAGCGTGCGACATAAATTCGGTTCCTTGATCAGATACTATTTGATCAGGAACTCCGTACCGTAAGATGAAATTTTCTACGAAAGCTTTGGCTACAGTTAGAGCTTCTTTATTTTTGAGTGGATACACTTCTACGAATTTTGTGAGTTCGCATTGTAAGGATAAAACGTATTTATTTTCCTCTATGTCTTGGTGTATAGGACCTACTAAATCTAAAAAAACTTTTTGAAAAGAATGTGTTGCGGTCGTGGTGACAATGATTGGTTCTTTATTAGGTATAGAATATTTATGTCTTTGACAATCGTTACAGCGTTTTACGAATGATTCTACGTCTTTCTTTAGTTGTGGCCAATAATAAAATCTCTTTATGTTGTTGAACATACGGTTTATTCCGCTATGTCCTCCTGTAGGTAACATATGGTAATCGTTTAAAATTAATTGTTTGACTTCTTTATTATCAATTCTTTGAGCTCCGTTAATGACATTTATTTTAACTTTTAAGTTTTTGATTTTTTCTTTATTCCATGGAATTAGTTTCTTTATGAACTGACTGTTTAAAGAACTATCTTTAATTATACATATTTCGTATATGTTGTATTTTGCGCAAATATTTTCGAGTTGCTCAAGTGTTGCACGAAATGCTCTCTTCACTGTAATTGCATACTCGTCAATGAAAATGATTTTTGATTTATCATTATATAACATTGATTTTGATTTATAAATTGGATTTAATTCATACATGCATGTGTCATTATTTTTCATGTCATTGAAGTCATTGTTACTTACTATTCTGATTTCGACGGATTCTTTAGGTTTTTTCAATAGTTCCACGACACCCGGGTGATCAATTCCGGTTGTAGTAGTACTTGTTGTTGTGTCCTTTGTAGAGATGCCTTCAAAAGCCTCTTGCCTCGACTGTGCACGTTTCGTGACAAAAATACTGTTGCATGCATCTTTACTGACATTCTTTAAATCTTCTGAATCTATCTGTATTCGCGATAAAGCGTCTGCTACCGTATTTTCAGAGCCTTTGATGTATTTTACAACAAAGTCGTATTCTTCTAGGGTTAATCTAAATTTTGTTAAACGACTAGAAGGGTTCGTCATACCGAAAAGGTAGACGAGTGGCCGATGATCTCCGTGGATCTCAAATTTTTTCCCGTATAGGAAGGGTCTGAAGTGTTTCACAGCCCAGCATATGGCAAGTAAATCTTTTTGGATGCTGCAGTAGTTTCGTTCTGCCTTATTTAATGTGCGACTTGCGTATGAGACTGGCTTGTTGTCTTTGTTTGATAGAACGGCACCGATTGAATATCCTGATGCGTCTGTTTTTAAAATGAATGTGTTCCCGTCTTCGAAATTTGGATACTGCAATATGGGAGGTGTTTGTAAAGCTAATTTTAGAGTTCTGAATGATTTTTGGCATTGATCTGACCAAATGAAAGGTGTATTTTTCCTTGATAAATTATTTAAAGGAGAAGCGATTTTTGCAAAGTTTGGAATAAAACGTCTGTAATAGTTTGCAAATGCGACGAAGCGTTTCGTTTCCTTCGCATCTTTTGGTACTGGATAATTTTTCAGTGTGATAATTTTGGAAGGGTCTGGTGATACTCCTTCGGATGATATAACGTGACCGAGATATAATATTTCTTTTTTTAGAAAATCGCATTTGTATGGATTAAGCTTTAAATTAACCTTTCTTAACCTTTCTAAAACCTTTACTAAATTTTGATTGTGATTCATTAAACTATTTCCAAATACTATTAAATCATCTAAATAAATGAAACAATTTTCGTAATTCAAACCTGTCATAGCTATTGTCATGGCGCGTGTGAAAGCACTGCTGCTTATTTTTAATCCCATGGGTAGGCATGTGAGCTGGAACTGAGCTTTGTCTGTGGTGAAAGCTGTGTATGGGCGGCTTTCTGTATCCAGTTCTATTTGGTGGTACCCCTGTGCTAAATCTGACAGTGAGTCTAAAATTTCGTTTATAGAAGGCAAAGGGAATTTGTCGTCTTCTATTTGTTTGTTTAATAACCGATAATCTATAACTAATCTCCATTTTTGATTACCTTGATTGTCTTTTTTCTTTGGTACTAATAAAATTGGTGATGACCAAGCTGATTTGGCTTTTTCTATTATACCGTCTGACAAAAGTTTTCCGATTTGTCTGTCTATTTCTGGTTTTTGGGCATGCGGCAGTCTGTAAGGTTTGACATATTGCTGTGACCTCGCAAATTTGTAAAATAAGAATAGTTTTAGAGATTGATTTAAGAATTAGTTTAAGCTTACAAATAAAAGTAAAAATAAGAAAAAGTCCTATTTAGATATTATTGAGTAAAATTATGCAACAAGAACTACATGAAGGTATACAAAGTTGCATACTTATAGTCAAATTTTTATTATAACAGTAAATAATGAAATATGCAAAGTAAAGTTTATTAAATAAATATAAAACAAATGATGTAGAATAAAAATTTATTAAATAAAGAAATATATGAAATAAAGACAAAATAAATATAAGTAATATATTTCTTTTGTAGAAAAGATACACAAAAAGTATGGGTTATAAATCATGAAAAGAAATGAAATTTATATGCATAAGGCAATAAAAATCTTATGAGAGTTTAAGAATTAAATAGTATTAAAGAATAAAATTTACCTTAGCTTACTACTAGACAAATAAAAAAGGATATAAAAATGTGTAAAACATGGAAGCAATCAGCAGTGACATATTTTTGTATTTAAAAGCTGACATTATAAATAAATAAAAAGGTATCTGTGTTCATGAGTTGTTCGTAACACAATGCTTCAGGGACTAGAGGCGGACGTGTTCTACAAGGATAGGCAGTGCGGAATAATGGTTATCTTCGACGTGTTTCCCATTTTGCCAAGGCGAACTCCGACTAAAAGAAAAGTAAAACTAACATTAATAAATGGAAAGAAAAAGTATGTGTCGAACAATGAACAAGGTAATAGGTTCATTGACGAGCACAAGGAAGGATGGTATTAGTAACAAGAATAAACCTACCGTTGGGAATCATGTGCAAAGCAGAGGGGACCTTTGAATTGGAAGGTTATGTTGACGTTTAAGTGAATTGTGAACTGTCAGAACAAAATGTGTATGTGTGCGTGAATCAAGGCGGCAACATATGGGCAGCGATTTCACGGGAAAAGTGTATTCCAGTACCAACCTAAACATGGACTAGAGGGCGCAATGGTCAACATAGTTTATTTTTGCCGCTATAAATACGAAGACAAGATTCGACAAGACAGACTTTCTGATAACACTTCCGAGAGGAAAGACTTCTGATAACACTTCCGAGAGGGAGACTTTCTGATAACACCTCCGAGAGGTGAACTTCTCAGAACACTGACAAAAGGAAGATCTCTTAAAGAATAAGTTTTTTTTTAATTGTTATAATGTAGTTTTTCATTATTTCTTCAACACATATAGTAACAGTAATTTATTTTATTTAATACATTTGAATTCATTTGAAGCGTTCATAATGGACATTCAAAATAGTTTTATTGATAACAAGTAAGTTTATTATTTCTTTTGAAAATTAAGTTATACGAGTTGTTGGACAGACATTGATTTTTACGTGCGAATGATTAATCAATGTATTGTTGGACAAAAAAATAGACAAGTAAATAATTTATCCTGTAAGGTTTATTTTAAATTTATATAGTTGGAATTACAACCAAATAGGATTAATGGTGTTGGTCAGTTGGAGAGATGTTACGTGAAAATGAGCATTTTCTTCATCGTATTGTCTAGACATCATTAATTTCTTTCAAATTAAGCGAATAATAAATTAGAATTTCACAAGGCATAGATTAAGAGCTCGATACAACACGTGCAAATGGTTGTCTAAAGCAATTAATTGAAGCCTATACATAAATATTATAACGTCGATGAGTATATTTATAAACGTACAATAAAAGTTTATTTTTGTTTATTTGCAGGATAAATATTTATTTTGTTTGGTAGAATAAATAAATAAACAAAAGATTTACATACATTACAACCGGCATTAGGTATAAATGATATGAGCATTTTTCAATTATGTATCTTGTTTAGAGCATAAAGGTGTGCATATAAAGGAAACTATATTTTTGAATCCATAAATTACAAAATAAAAAAAAAAAATACATGATTATGTTGAATAGACATACAGTTTTTTTCTTTGAACAAAACTATTACCTCTTTCCCTATAATGAGCAAGAGAAAAATCATCAGCAAATAAGAAGGAACCACAAACATTGCCAGGACCCACAATAGTTATAAGGTACATGACACAACAATATAAGATAAAACACAAAACCAATTATAAGTTCTTGGTGTGTAAAGAATAATTTAAAGAGTATAATGTGTACAAAAGACTATACCCTACGTGTGGTAATACACACAAAAGTATGTTGTTACAGCATATAAATTATATGGCAATATTGTTATTTAAAATAAATATTTATATGCTACAGCATTAATTAAATGGCGATGCCCAACGTATGGCAATATTGTTATTTAAAATAAATATTTATGTTACAGCATTAATTTAAATGGCGCTCAACGTAGTGGGGCAATGTATTCCTTTTCTTGTTGTTTATTAATCATGTATTTATTTAACGCCCAAAATAGAGAGGCAATGCATTATTTTTCATAATTGTTTAAAAGAAGAAAAAATATATATATATATAATTAATGTTGCTTAACATAGTGGAGCATTGTATTCATTTTCTCGTTTGTCAATAATTATTTACATAACATTTAACGTTGTGAAGCAATGCAATTTTTGTTTTTTTTTAAATGTTTAAACAAAAAAATAATAATTTATTTTGTACAAATAATGGGTACAAAGTTTGTTTCATTTTTTTTATTTATTAGTAAATAGAATAATTATTCAGTGTCCAAGTTAGAGACAGATTACCTTAATTTTCATTTACTGGTGAATTATCAATTTCTCTTGTTTAGAAAGGGATAAAAAAAAAAAGAAAAAAAAAAAAAAAGGGAATAGTATTTGATTAGATAAGTTTAGTTATTAATTTATAAGTTAGAAATAAGATAAAAATGGCAGATAAAGATAAAAATGATGGTGAAGGTTCACAGTTCACTAAATACAGGGACAATCGTCCGGTATATTCTGATTCAGATTCAGAAAAACCTGAATCAGAGGATCAAACACTTGATAGCAACGTACAAACAGAAAGCATCAGTAGCATAACTGGTGAACAAAAAATTGAGAATCTTTTTAATAAACTATTCAGCAGAATAGAAGAAAGTGATAAGAATTTAAATCAAAGATTAGTAGAAAATAATTTAAGTATAAATCAAAGATTAGAACAAAATAATTTAAGTATAAATCAAAGACTAGAAGAAAATAATTTGAGTATGAACAGGAAATTTGAGGAAAGCAATCAAAGATTAGAACAAAATAAAATAGAAATAAACTCAAGATTAGACAAGGTTCTCATGGAATTAAGAAAAGAAACTTTAGAGCTAAATGCAAAAGTAGAATTAAAGTTAGAACAGTCAGTGTCAACTTTAAATAAACAAATAAACATTAATGAAAAGAAATGTGAAGGTAAAGGCACATTCATAATAAAAGAAATCAACGAAAGATCTGCCAAAACACAAGCTAGTTTTGATAAGGTAGATGAGAAAATAAATTCTCTTGAAAATAAAGTTAAAGGGAATAATGTGCAATATCAAGAGCAAATACAAGAACTTTCACACCAAGTGGAAGATTGTAAAATAAAATATGGTGTTTGTACGGACACAATGTTGACCCTACAAAACAAAACTTTAAACTTCGAAAACACTATAAAGGGTTAGAGAACAAAGTACATGGGGTTAGTACACCTAGTGTATCTTTGACACAAATACCTGGTAGCGCAGAGAATATACCAAAATTCTCAGGATTTTACAAAGATAACCCAATGGCGTTTATGAGAACGATAAAAACATACATGAGGGGAATATCTGATGAGATGTCAAGGCTACATTTCATAAGAGGTTGTTTGAAGGATTATGCACTTCAGTGGTACGATATGATAATAGATGAAGTAGTGGATTTCAAAGAATTTGAGATTCGTTTTGTGAGACAGTACTGGGGACAGACTCAGCAGAGGAAGATTAGACACGATTTAGTGTTTGGCAAATACAGAGCTGGATCTTCTAGAGAAAACTACACCATAAGAAAATATTCTTTTCTTAAATACATCCAACCAACCATTGAAGAAAGTGATATTGTTTCACAGCTAGCAGCACACTTTGACCACAACGTTACACAGGCGGTGGCACTTCAAGGAATTGATAACATTGAAGCACTCCTGGAACTGGTCAAGAGATTAGACGATGTGGATGAGAAGGGAAACAGCAAGAGTTATGGAAACATCAAATATACAAACGATCCACCCAGAAATGATAATAATAAATACAACAATGGAAATAATCCACATATAAACAAGACACCTCGTTACAATCAAGATAAACAGTACAATAATAATGGGTACAATCAAAATCAGGGTAAAAAGAATTATGGAAACAACCCTTATACATATAATAAGCCAAGCTATGGGAACAATCCATATTCATACAATAAAGCAAGAAACGATGAAAATGAGAGGAAGAAAGAACAGAATTATGGGAAGGAAGAAAGAAACCCTGAGAGGGAAAGAAGAGTGAACAATGTTCAAATAAGTGAAGAAAAAGAAGAAATAAGTACGAAGAAAAAAACAGAATCAAAAGGTGCAATACCCAAGGATTCAAGACAACTACCGACAAATAAAGAATGGGTAAATTCTACCTACTCAAATGCGACTTCGTTGGATTTTTAGAAAGGCCAGTCAAGAAGAAAAAGAAGATACAAAACGTATATAACTTTGACGATCTAAAGAAAATCACGACGGAATTACCACACATAACAGTAAAAATAGGGAACGAAGAGATAGAAGCATTATTAGACACAGGAGCGCAATTATCTTTATTAGATAGTAGTATTATAAGTAGACATAGAAAAATTAGGATATTGTATGCCTATAAGAAAAGTAAATTTAATAAATGCAAATAAGAAACGCATCATTACTGTAGATAAAGTTTTTTGTATAAATGTTAGAATAGGTAGTTTAAATTTATTAACAGAATTCATAATAGTGCCTAATTTGAACAGCAATTGTATTTTGGGGATAGACTTTTTAAGTCAATATGGTACAAAAATAAATATGGAAAACAAAACATTTCATATTAAAAATTCAATAATCTCCTGGTGTAAGGAAACACAGGAAGATGAGATATTAATTAATAATTTATATATAAATAATGCTGAACAAAATCTCACAAATAAAATGGATAGTAGTTTATTAGACAATAAGTGTGCACATCCTGTGAAGCATCGTCAAAGTGAGGACTTCACGCAATATAGGGATGGTACGAATTTAAATTGCGATAAACAATACATAAGCCATGTGAGCAATCTTGTCAGCAAGTATAAAGAGTTATTTGATAATAAACCTGGTTTAGCAAAAGGCTATGAACACAGGCTAAAAGTAGATGAAACACAACCTTTTAAAGTTAAAAATTATCCTGTCCCCAATAAATACAGAGAACAAGTCAAATTAGAAATTAAAGAAATGTTAAAGAACAAAATTATAGAAAAAACGGAATCAACATTTACCAATCCTGTAGTCGAAATAAACAAAAGGGGTATAAGTGATCAAAGGGACACTATACTACCAAAATATTTAAATTCTAGAAACTCACCTTATTTTGAAGCTCAACAGAGCGTTACATTTTCGTTAACAATGTGTGTAAATATCGAACAGTTCAAAAGGACCGATCGGAGGCGTACTTTTTGGCTGGCAACAATAAGTAATGATTCAATAAATGATTGTTCATTCTTAGTAATGTTATTTATAATTAGAAAGAAAGGAATCAAGTTTAAAAAGACTCATGAAAGAAGCAAAGTACAAAAGGATGAAAGGAAATATTTTGCCTTCATGCTTACATTAATTGCAATAATAAAGAAGGGAGTAAAATTTAAATGGACTCCTGAAACTCTCAAAGCATTTGAAGAGGTGAAAGAGAATTTTTGCAAAGCATTAATAGGAAATTTAACCGATATTAATGAAGAATTTGTTTTAAGATGCGACGCATCAAATAATGCAATAGCTATAAGAAATTTAGCATTAAGTATCGTTAATCAAATATCTATGCTTTATGATTATATAGACGTAGAAGATTAATAATCATTTGTGCGAGTTTTCACAATGGTTATTATATGTGTCGTTCACGCTTTAATAATCATTGTTGACGATTCACGACAAAGTATAATAACCAAGGGATATGCTGTGACCTCGCAAATTTGTAAAATAAGAATAGTTTTAGAGATTGATTTAAGAATTAGTTTAAGCTTAGAAATAAAAGTAAAAATAAGAAAAAGTCCTATTTAGATATTATTGAGTAAAATTATGCAACAAGAACTACATGAAGGTATACAAAGTTGCATACTTATAGTCAAATTTTTATTATAACAGTAAATAATGAAATATGCAAAGTAAAGTTTATTAAATAAATATAAAACAAATGATGTAGAATAAAAATTTATTAAATAAAGAAATATATGAAATAAAGACAAAATAAATATAAGTAATATATTTCTTTTGTAGAAAAGATACACAAAAAGTATGGGTTATAAATCATGAAAAGAAATGAAATTTATATGCATAAGGCAATAAAAATCTTATGAGAGTTTAAGAATTAAATAGTATTAAAGAATAAAATTTACCTTAGCTTACTACTAGACAAATAAAAAAGGATATAAAAATGTGTAAAACATGGAAGCAATCAGCAGTGACATATTTTTGTATTTAAAAGCTGACATTATAAATAAATAAAAAGGTATCTGTGTTCATGAGTTGTTCGTAACACAATGCTTCAGGGACTAGAGGCGGACGTGTTCTACAAGGATAGGCAGTGCGGAATAATGGTTATCTTCGACGTGTTTCCCATTTTGCCAAGGCGAACTCCGACTAAAAGAAAAGTAAAACTAACATTAATAAATGGAAAGAAAAAGTATGTGTCGAACAATGAACAAGGTAATAGGTTCATTGACGAGCACAAGGAAGGATGGTATTAGTAACAAGAATAAACCTACCGTTGGGAATCATGTGCAAAGCAGAGGGGACCTTTGAATTGGAAGGTTATGTTGACGTTTAAGTGAATTGTGAACTGTCAGAACAAAATGTGTATGTGTGCGTGAATCAAGGCGGCAACATATGGGCAGCGATTTCACGGGAAAAGTGTATTCCAGTACCAACCTAAACATGGACTAGAGGGCGCAATGGTCAACATAGTTTATTTTTGCCGCTATAAATACGAAGACAAGATTCGACAAGACAGACTTTCTGATAACACTTCCGAGAGGAAAGACTTCTGATAACACTTCCGAGAGGGAGACTTTCTGATAACACCTCCGAGAGGTGAACTTCTCAGAACACTGACAAAAGGAAGATCTCTTAAAGAATAAGTTTTTTTTTAATTGTTATATTGTAGTTTTTCATTATTTCTTCAACACATATAGTAACAGTAATTTATTTTATTTAATACATTTGAATTCATTTGAAGCGTTCATAATGGACATTCAAAATAGTTTTATTGATAACAAGTAAGTTTATTATTTCTTTTGAAAATTAAGTTATACGAGTTGTTGGACAGACATTGATTTTTACGTGCGAATGATTAATCAATGTATTGTTGGACAAAAAAATAGACAAGTAAATAATTTATCCTGTAAGGTTTATTTTAAATTTATATAGTTGGAATTACAACCAAATAGGATTAATGGTGTTGGTCAGTTGGAGAGATGTTACGTGAAAATGAGCATTTTCTTCATCGTATTGTCTAGACATCATTAATTTCTTTCAAATTAAGCGAATAATAAATTAGAATTTCACAAGGCATAGATTAAGAGCTCGATACAACACGTGCAAATGGTTGTCTAAAGCAATTAATTGAAGCCTATACATAAATATTATAACGTCGATGAGTATATTTATAAACGTACAATAAAAGTTTATTTTTGTTTATTTGCAGGATAAATATTTATTTTGTTTGGTAGAATAAATAAATAAACAAAAGATTTACATACATTACAACCGGCATTAGGTATAAATGATATGAGCATTTTTCAATTATGTATCTTGTTTAGAGCATAAAGGTGTGCATATAAAGGAAACTATATTTTTGAATCCATAAATTACAAAATAAAAAAAAAAAATACATGATTATGTTGAATAGACATACAGTTTTTTTCTTTGAACAAAACTATTACCTCTTTCCCTATAATGAGCAAGAGAAAAATCATCAGCAAATAAGAAGGAACCACAAACATTGCCAGGACCCACAATAGTTATAAGGTACATGACACAACAATATAAGATAAAACACAAAACCAATTATAAGTTCTTGGTGTGTAAAGAATAATTTAAAGAGTATAATGTGTACAAAAGACTATACCCTACGTGTGGAAATACACACAAAAGTATGTTGTTACAGCATATAAATTATATGGCAATATTGTTATTTAAAATAAATATTTATATGCTACAGCATTAATTAAATGGCGATGCCCAACGTATGGCAATATTGTTATTTAAAATAAATATTTATGTTACAGCAATATGTTGGTTTCGCGGTTTTATAATTTAAACGAATCTTTTCTTTATAAATGTTTGTAAAAGTTAATTTATCCGATTCTAAATGGAATACGTCTGCGTAATTCGCAAGAACTTTTTGCAAGGCGATATCTTCTTCGTTATTTAAATGTTTTTTATTAACTGATCGCAAAATTGTGTCTACGCGGTGGACTGATTTATATTTGGGACCGTTAAATGTACATATATCGTAGTCGTCTAGACTCGTTAAAGTCGGCGTAAAGTTTTTTAATTTGATATAGTTTTCTCGCGTATTTAATATGCGGATAGGTATCTTGTTATTTTTTGATGACACTATTGTTCCAGCTATAAAAATACCTTGTGCAATTTCTCCCGCTTCGATAACGCAATTTCCTTCAATGTTAACCGTACAATGTGTGACTAATTCGCATCTTGCTGGGATTGTTAAGGATTTGTCGTAGTTCGACTGTAAATTTACTTTTACCTGTTGGTTGTTTATCTGAAATGAAACGTCAAATGTTTCGTAATTTATTTTTGCTCGGTGTTTCGCTAAGAAATCTGAACCTATGATTCCGTGTATGTTATTAATAAAAGTGCTTGTTATTAAAAATTCGTGACCTACCTTTACATCGCCTATGTGTATTTCTATATTCGCTGATCCTGAAGAATGTGTTGTACCGGCTATACCGTGTATCGCAACTTTCGCTGAGTCATCTATATGTTCGCTATGTGAAATGTAATCTTTGAAAAAAATAGTCGATGACGCACCTGTATCGATTAAGAAATTTAAAATTTTGTTATTATATTTAGTATGAATATATGTAAGTCCGTTAAGATTAAAATTTGTTACGGTTTGGAGTCGATTTCCCTTAGGAACGAAAAAACTGAGTTTCGTTTTCTACGTTATATGAAAACGTGTTTTGTGGATGTCGTTGATTGAAATTTCTGTTATGAGTTTTATTGTTATAATTTCCTCTGTTATTATTGTTATTTCCTCTACCGTAGTTTCTGAAAGTGTTGGATTTCGGACGTGTGTAGTTATTATGTTTAAAATGGTTATTTAGTGGAGAATTACTTTGTGAGGAAGTCTTATGTGGAAAGGTATACGGGACGCGTGATTGGAAATTATGGGATTTACCCGGCAGTCGGCGTGTGTTTCCCCGCATGTGAAATACTTGCGAGTTTTCTGCAACATTGAGTTGTTCCTCTGATGCATGTTGTATCGCGGTGCTTAGTTTGTCGTGATTGCGAGCTTTTACTAATGTTCTTAAATCATTATTTCTTATTCCGTTGGCAAATGTATTTATGGCTATTTTCTCGTTCATGTCGCGCAATTTTTCTGTTAGCGTGTTGTCGTCTCCTGCTTGTGCGATTGCTAAATTCGTGAAAAGATCTTCTACTGTTTGCCCGAAGTCTTCGATTGATTTTCCCCCTTGTTTCGCGTTATTAAGTTGGGTTGCAAGAGCGGTAACCGATTTTGTAGGAATGAAATGTTTTTTCAGGTCAGCTATGAGATCGTCGTTGCTATCATAATTCCGATTTAATCTGATTTTGGCCTTTTCCGTTAACCTAGTTTTTAATACGTATTGGGTTAAAGTTTTCTTACCGTTTGCGTCTAACAGAGAATCGTACAACTTAATCGAGTCAATCAGCAGCTTTGTGACATCTTGTTTGTCGTTCATTACATGCAACAAACTTGCAGCGGTTTTTAAATCAAAATTTTCCGCCATTATTTCTATAACATTTGTATCCTTACCTATATTACTTAACCTAGAACCTAAAATACTATCTATTTCATTTAAATATTTGAATATATCTTTGAAGTAGTTGTAATTCGCCGATTCTGCATCACCACCCTCCACCCAAGGTCACGGCTCTGAAATCCCGGGAAATGACCCCCTCCACTTTTTAGATTTTCCAGATTAGAAATGCCAGTCATTAGAAAAAATAGGAAAATCCTTAGAAACATCATTAGAAAAATAGAAAATCGTTAGGAAATTTAGATTTTCCGGGTTATAAATGACCTCCTTTATCTTTTTTTTTTTTTTTTTTAGATTAGAAAGGGTGCTCTAGATTTACCTAAACTGGAGGACACTGTAAATTAGAAAGGGCGCTCTAAAGTTGAACTAAATACATATACAGCCTGGTTCTTGATGACGTAGCAGTCAAATATATACACTATGTTCCAAAAGTGTTGAACAATATCACCGCCAGGTTATATTTTAATTCAATAAATACTCTGTGACGTAGCACTCCTGCCATATAAAATACTAACAACCACAATGATTTTTGTATAGGTGAGGTTTTGGGAGACATTTAGTTTTTTTTTTCCTTCAAAATAAAAGATTAGCTTTTTTAGAAACAGTTTATTTATATATCCAAACAGATACAATCAAATACATTATTTGAGAAAATCTGATAATAGTCTAACATTATGTAAGGCACAATTACAATAGTCCTTAGTATGAAACACAAAAGTTTCATTAGTCTTATCTAACTTAATACTATTTTCATCACACTCTAAATTAATTATTACAGAATTGGGTAAATACTTTTTTAAAAACATTTTTTTTTGATGTCCCTTAACATAAATACGACCGTTGTAACAAACAAACCTATTCAAAATATTTCCTATTTCGGAGTAGGGTATATATCCATCGTCATACAATAAACCGTGATGATTTTCTTTTAACCACAACACCTGACATAATTCTTCACGTGTGAGATTATTGTAAGACACATTAGGTTTGAAAATGAAATGACCTACTTTTACACCATCACTGATTGCCATTTCCTTGACCATAAAACCATTTTTAAGTTGAAATCCTTGTAGATCGATAGCTATCGATGAATGTTGTTGAGATAAAATCGAGTTTAAATTATTCTCATTTTTTTTTTAATTCTATCCGTTGTTAATATTCGACACTCACACAATTCATTCATAGATATATCATCAAAATTATCCATCATGAAATTATTTTCTTAACTGTTCCCGTAAGAGGTTGGTATTCTACTAAGTTATCGTGTAAAATGAGACAGTATACCACCGTATCTGCTTTAAATTGCTCTTGACATTCCATTTCCAGTTTTATATCAACACTTGAGGAAATCAATGATTCGTTTTGCTTGGAGCAGTCGATTAAATAAAGAGCATGATCATGAAACTGGTTATAATCCAGAAGTGGTTGGTTTTGACGACCGTAATAACTAGACTGAAAATTTGAATACGCGTGATATGCAATAGCATATCGTTTAAGTCCCATATTTAAATTCATAGAGGTGTATGGATAGCTCTCCGAATTTAGATATAATTTTAGATTAGTAATTGCAGAATGGTCAAAGTCGGAGGAATCTTCAAGAGGGTTATCTTTCTTCTTAAGTTGAAATCCTACAATAACATAGCGTGGTTTCTCCAAGTTCGTGCTAGTTTTGATAGGCCATATATCGTTTTTTGTAGTGCGCAGTGAAGGTAGTTCGTGTAGTTCCCACTTTCTGAATGGTATGTATATCGATTTGTTTTCTCGAAGAGCCTGTAGCAGTCTCAAGCGAGTCTTATCGTTTACAGTAATATGTGGCACGTACCATTCAATCTTTTCAATTTCTATGGTTGCCTTCTTCGTGCCATCCGCCAAATTGTTCTTATAACAATTATCGTCAGTTTTACTGCGATTCAGTATCAATTCCTGACTGACATTCATTACTATCTGCTTGTAATCATCGAATATCCCAAAACAAAATTTGAGCGGTAGGACAGCGTTGAATCCATTTACGGAGAAGGTGGGTTGTTCATCCTTGAACGGGCACCAACCTGCCATTTCAAACATTTTAGATTCATTCGCATTGTAAGAAACGTACGCCTTCATTGCAGTAGTGATACCAGGCTTCATGCAACGATCAATCTCAACACCGTTAATTTCATATCGCATCTGATCGAATAGAAAAGCATATGCATTGTTTGTTAGTTTACAACTACCTGTTCCGGTAGTCTGCTCGTTGAATTTGCCCTGTATGTGAATGAAACTTTCACTTGGTAAAGTGTAAATATCCTGATGTTGAATGGGGATGCGAATTTCATCATTTAGGTTAAAGTTATTTGCGCGTGGATAGTAGACGTGGTTTTGCTCCTTCACTATAGCATCATCGAATTTTAATCCTTGGAATATCTGCAACTTTTCCATTATTCTCGATCACTTTCAAACCAATAGATTTTAGAAAAGCAATGTTAGCAGGTGTTAATCGACGGCGCGCACGTGATTGAATGAATGTGTGTTTGTCAGATCTATACGTTTTATTGTTTTGATTATTAAATGATAGACCCATTTTCCACCTCACGACAATCTCTTAAGTTCGAGACGTACAACTATCTGCTCGCCACGAAAATCTACTGGGTCAGAGTCTTGATCTAATAAGGTGAGGGTAATATTACTAATTCTTTTTGTATTAATCGGCAAATAAACGATATTTCTCGGTTCTATATTGATGCTATAGCCCGGTTCAACTGAAGGTGCGAATTCAAATAATGTATGTGCGAGATGTGTGTCATAGTACGTAGACGTTACGATATTGCACTCGATTCTTATAGTGACGACCTTTATAATCTGTACAGCGAGATCCGATTCATGATTTTGTCCGGCAATCAATTTCCGACTACTGAACCCCAACATTCGTCCAATAGAATCATTTGGTGTAAAATCAATGGTATACTGACTCTGTATCTCACATCTTAGTGTATTGTTGTTGGGCTTTATTGACATCAATTTCTTTTTGTCTGTTACGTCACCAATTATTTGTTTCTGCAGGTAAGCCTCCAAGTCCCCTATTTCATAGGAACCAGTAGGTATATCTAACACGTGATTATCATAATAAAATTTGTTGTGTCCCTCATATATGTTTGGGATAGTGTTGTACGTATGCAGACCTATAAGACCAATAGCATATTCATGTCGACTATCCAAATCAATTGGCGGATAGTAATCCGCTGTGAGCACATTACTCGTGCTGCTGAGCGTGAACGTACTCGACATGATACTAATGACTTTCTAATCTCTACACTCGGCTATATAAGAATTGTAGACACAAATGTCCACAATTTTTCTCATTAAAATTTTGAAACCGCGAATGATTGTAGATAATTTGACAGTTTTTAAAGTATTCTATCAATTCCAAAGGTGGTGATAAGTTACCGAATGAATCGAAATAATTAACTGTACGGTTTTTCTTACAATAAGCGACCCAATGGGTTCCCGGTCCGGATATCGAATCAAGATTAACGACTGCACACTCACTTTTCCTCGGTGTATTAGGCAAATTGTCTCTCATAAAGACACCTCGAAAATTAGGTATGTTTTCTCCAAACTTTAAAATATCTTTGTCTGTGAGAGCTCTTCGTGGCAGTCTGCTTAGTAGTTTTTTGACTGTGGTTTTAAATACAGTCCCAATCCTTTCCTGTATGGTTTCAAATACAGACCCTGACCATTTTTCCCCAATGCAACAGCCTCCATTGCTTTATTATGTCGTTGTGTTTCAGCCAGTAATTTTTGAGATGCCTTAGCTTTATTTACAGCCTGTGTAATTCCAGCAGCTCCTCCAGCAAGAGTGCCTAAAGCGCTCAAACCCGCAAACAGTGGTATTAAAGGTATAAAACCACCAGGTTTTTATTATCGGTATAATTCTAGGTGTTCTGATATTTTTTCTACCTCCATTTTTTCTAACTGCAATTTTAGCAGCTGCGAGTGATATTTTTGCTTGCTCCGCAAAATCCTTAATTTTTGAATTCGTCAGAGCTGATTTTGCTTGTGCTACAACGCCCCTTCTGAAGGGAACTCTTCTACTCTTAATACCAGCTCCTTTCATTTGCTTTCTACTGCTTCTTCGTTGTACTCTCTTCATTTGTGTATTTAGATTTATACCCATCCCCAGTTTTCTTTTAACTTTCATGCTGTTAGTCACCAACCAGCCAGCCGCTTTCTCACCAAGACTAGCGTCTTTTGATTTAACGCGATTCCAAGCTTTTTCTTCAAGAATTTGATCTGCCTTGTGACGGTCTTTAATATCCTTATTTTTAGAGTATGCAATGTCGTGCTCTTTACAAGCGGCGTCGAGTGGGTTTATTCCAGGATCTCCTCGAGCTAAACGCTCTTTTACTTTCGTCCCAGGCCCGCACCACTGGTATTGGGGCAAGTGCAGCTCTACAGGAAGATTGTTGATAAGTGTGTTTAGGACACCACCTCCTTCTTTGAACACTAACATTTGAGTGAATGATATTTGATTGGATGAACTCCCTAAATACACTTAGTATCGCATCATGCGTCTTGTTAAGCAGAAGCTTGACCTCCAAGTAAAAAATTTGGATAATGAATTACTATCTGAAAATTTATATTACAGACATAATTCATTACTGCCCAATACAATTCGATGTATAATATGCGGGCCGTCCAATTGTGGAAAAACAAATGCTCTGATAAGTCTGATTATTGAAGAAAACGGTCTTAAATTTCATAATATCTATATATACTCCAAGTCACTCTTCCAACCGAAATATCAATTCCTAGAAAAGGTCATCAGTAATGTTAAAGACATAAAGTATTTCAAGTACACCGAAAACGATAATATTATAGATCCTAATGAAGCATTAGAAAACTCTATATTTATTTTCGATGATGTTGCTTGTGACAGACAGGACAAAATTAGATCGTATTTTAGTATGGGTCGACATAAGGCCATCGATTCTTTCTACGTATGTCAAACATATACTCGCATACCTAAACATTTAATTCGAGACAATGCTAATTTTATTATTTTATTTAAACAAGACGATCTAAATCTTAGACATATATATGACGATCATGTGGGCACCGACATGACTTTCGACCAGTTCAAATCAGTTTGCGCAGAGTGTTGGAAAAATAAATATGACTTTCTCACAATTGATAAGGATAGTAACATAAATGAGGGTCGCTATCGAAAAATGTTTGATTGCTTTATATATTTGTAAATGAAGATAAATTTGTCAATCAAGTATTGATATTCAACCGTGTTAGACGTGATAAAATGGAAGAAGTACCGGAAGCATACGATGATACACCTGTAGGTTGTTGTGACATCTGTTGTTTGTTCTGTGAATGTATTTCAACTTTTCTACTATGTATTTTCTATTAGTCATTAAGGACAAGCTGCAGTAATAACATCAAGTTACAACTTTGAACATTATAGAGAGCTCTTTAAAACCTGCATCAGCCGTTCAAAGCTCTTCAGAAGCTGTTCAAAGCTCTTCAGAAGCTGTTCAAAGCCCTTCAGAAGCTGTTCAAAGCTCTTCAGAAGCTGTTCAAAGCTGTTGGAAGCACTTCAAAGCTGTTCAAAGCTGTTTGAAAGCTGTTCAAAGCACTTCAAAAGCTGTTCAAAATCTTTAAATATGGCCACACAGAGCAGTAATAATAGTGATAGAATTACATCGTAAATAATACGAGCTACCAAGTCCATTAGAAGGAAACATTTAGCATTAAAATCAGGTCGTTCTGATTATGATAAGTTAATAACAGAACATTTTAAACCTGTTACCGAACCCCTTCGGAAGGTATTGAAAGATGTCGTTATACCAACAGTTAAAAGTGAAACTAAGATGGAACCAAAGGATGAAAGTATGGATGAGGATGGTGAAATATTAAGGACACCCCCAATAAAACTTCGACTGGAAAAACCGACAACACCTAAAAAGAGGGTAACCCATGATCGGACAATTCAAGTACAGCCCACCGGTATCGACAAAGATGTACAACATGATGATAGTGTATTTGAGCTTGACACAACACCAGTCGAGGTGGATCCTGAGAAATCATTTCAGCAGTATCGTACTCATTATAGGGAGATGCTTAGAAGGACACCTGAAATCGTCGATGACTATCTAGAACAGTACGAGTTAATGCCAAGGACTTACTTGGATGGCTTATTGGCGGATACCGCCGGTGAATATGATTTAACAACAGGTGTTCACTTCGATCCTATAACAAATAAATTTAAAATTGGCAACTCCATTTTAACCATCGACGGTAAAGATATTGTAATTGATAATGTGCGATATAGAGGAACTGGTGGTCTCTACGAATTAATATTTAAAGCCCGTCCGGAAGGTTTTACTAAAGACGATGAGCATCGATATCGTGCAATTTTAAAACAGACTAATGTACATCGTCGCGGATATAATCCTAATAAACAGGTGCAAGGTAGTAAGAGTTACAAGTATGTAAACATCATTAGGCCCCTAACATATGAGCGACATTCATCAACAAGTGCTGTTATTGAGGGTGGTGGTCATTTAGGAGAAGAACTCATATTTAGAAATGAACCTTATCAGTACGTTTACTGGGATGATATAAACGAATTGGTGGATCGTTTACGTTTACTGATAGCTTCCAAGCATTCAGGGAATAACGGTCATACCAACGAAATACTCAGCATCATCTCAGAACTCCAGGAGGCTGGTGTTATCGAATATAATTAGAGACATTTTCAAATCAACGTCTCAGTCTAAATACAATCGTCAATATGGATAGCATTGATAAATTTGGTCGTCATTTAACTAAATCAAAAATAAGAAAATCTGTACCCACAGATAACCTTCATCCACTTTTGGAGACTAGTACTGAAGGACATTACAATTTTAAAAATAAGCGACTATGTAATGTTCAATCACCAGTAGAAGTTGACGACTGTGCAAATAAAGCTTACGTGGACAAAAAGTTTAAAGATGTTGATGAAGTCATTAAAAAATCTAAATCACCGTATTATAGCCAAATTACGGAGTTTATCAAACTACAGACTGACGTAGAGGATTTAAAACGTTTGAAAACAAACGTCACCAGCAAAACTGATGAGCTGACGGATAGCGTAGATCGGCTGAATCGTGAATTTCTAACATATAAAACCAAAGTAGATGAGGCTCTACACTTGGACAACAAGTTCAGATTTGATTTGGACGTTGTTGAAGATAAATTGATACAAAACGAGTCCTCATTTAAAACTTTATTGACCAATTTAGAAACAAAAATCGATAACAAAATTGATAAATTAATTACTACTAATGAGTCAGATTAAGCGCGATGTGGTCAATGAGCTACACAAACCAGCTCGAAGGATATTCAAAAGACGTCGTGTTATTATTAAGGGTCTGGATGATTTATGGCAGAGTGATTTAATGGAGTTTATTCCATACGCAAAAGAAAATAAAGGCTACAAATACATACTCGTGGTTATAGACTGCTTCTCGAAATTTCTGTGGACTCAACCACTAAAAAGTAAGACTGCTTTAGAGGTTGTGAACGCAATGAGAACAATTTTAAAAGGAACTAGACAACCTAAAAATTTACAATCAGATAATGGTCTTGAATATTATAACGCTTCATTTAAAAATCTGATGAAGCAGTACAGTATAAATCATTATTCAACGTATAGTACAATGAAGGCCTCAATTGCCGAACGCGTAATTCGAACAATCAAGGAAAAATTATATAAAGAATTCAGTATGCTTGGTAAATATAGATGGATAGATATATTACCGACTGTAACTGATACCTACAATAGGACTAAACATAGTACGATTAAAATGCGACCTCGTGATGTCAACAAGAAGAATGAAAAACGTTTATTAAAAAGTGTTTATAGTCATCTTAAAATAAGTGGAGTTAGGAAATTTCGAGTTGGGGATATTGTACGATTGAGTAAACATAAGACTGTATTTGAGAAAGGCTTTACGCCAAACTGGTCTACAGAACTATTTAAAATAGTTAAGGCAAATATTACAAATCCAGCAACATATATTCTAGAAGATATGAACGGACAGCCTATTTTGGGAAGTTTTTACGAAGAAGAATTACAAAAAGCAAAACATACAGATGTGTATCTTGTGGAGAAAATAATAAGACGGAAAGGCAATAAAGTTTATGTGAAATGGTTGGGACTCAAGAGTAACAACAATTCTTGGATATATAAGCAAGATATGTTATAATAATATTTATAAAAAAATTGTATATTTTAATTATTAATAAAATACATATAATTTATTAATATTTTTTTATTATTCATAAAAATTATATAGATAGTTTAGATTCCTTATTTAATTTACAACAAAAGCATTTTCTTATAGCAGGCAATGGTCCATCTATATGATCATTTTGCCAGAGTTGATTATAATGAATATAGCATGGTAAATATTCTGTCAGAAATTTTCTCTTATCCTCGGGAATTTTATGCCAGTTTTGTTTTAAAGATTCGGCTCTCACCTTTGTTTGAAGAATGATCAGTGGGATTTGTTGAATTATAACATCGTCTATTCCTTCGAGAGTTCCGAAATTGTTATCGATTCGTATTATCGTCTTACACATAGCATCCAGTTGGTTTTCCATTTTAGAGTTTTATTTTTCTAGTATTCAATATTATTTCATAAATGTCTATATCACTTCGAAGTTTTCTTCAAAATAAAAGATTGACTTTTTTAGAGAAACAGTTTATTTATATATACAAACAGATACAATAAAATACACTATGTGAGAAAATCTGATACTAGTCTAACATTATATAAGGCACAAATACAATAGTCCTTAGTATGAAACACACAAGTTTCATTAGTCTTATCTTCTCTTTCCTATTTTTGGAGTAGGGTATATATACATCGTCATACAATAAACCGTGATATTTTCTTTTAACCACAACACCTGACATCATTTTTCACCTGTTAGTTATTTAAATTTGTAATATCACCTATTTTCATTACCTCATAATCAAACTGAAGTGTAGTAAAAGAAGTATATAACACTTCTAACATTAGGAAAACATTTAATGAATTTGAATGATCTGATAATAATTTAACAATGTTTTCAAATAGGTCACCACTTAGATTTATACAAGATTTTAATATTATATTATAAAAATTTACAAAATCATCATCTTGAAAAAATGATAATTTATATTTAATTAATGGTTGTAAATTATACAAATTATTATATGTGTCTCTCGATAAAACTATTTGCTGATTTCGGCTACTTAATCGGATAACGCTAATAGATTTATATGATGTATGTTCGATTTTATGATTGGGGCTGTAACCCTCAGTTTTGCAAAATTCATCCCATTCTTCCAATGTAAAGAATATACAGTGTATAGGAGAGCGGATTTGAATGATGGGCACGTATCCAGCTGTTGGACTAAGCCCAATATTCAACCACTTGGAACCGCTTTTGTTAAGGAGGTATGATGATTGTCCAATTAAATGCTTTTCTTTTACGATGTTTTCATTCATCATTTTCAGTGAATTGTCGATAAAGTCATTATAATTTTCTGAAAAGATATAAGAAATATATATTTATTGCTTTAGAAGAAATATTTTTTTCTCAGTCTTACTTGCTTGCATTCTAAGATTTAAATTAAATTCAACTTAAGAGAAATCATAAACACGTCTGAACTGATATTTAGACAAATTAAGACTGATTTAATCGACTGATTATCAATAAAGGTATAATATAAATTAATAGTGGGGTACTCACCAATAGAGATAGCACACAATGGTAACAAGTGCTCAAGGGACCTGTTAAAAAGATGTCTACACAATGTTGTAATGTCCCCAGGCTAAAGTTGTAATACCGTCCTCATTAATCCATCGTTTGTCATCATGAGGTGATAGAGCCAATTTATTTTGTTGAATTGAATGAATCGTGTGGAGTTTCGATTTAAATAAATTTTGTGTTTTATAAATTAAATTATTTTTAAATAGACAATTTTTATAATCATCCAAACTAATTTCATCCCTCACAACGTTTTTCTTAATACCCTTAGATTTTTTAGTCTCCCTACCTTCAACATCTAAAGCATACATTTTTGCTCGCAGTCCAACAAATTCATTCATTATACTACCCGCATTTTCGTCCTTCATTAAACCGAGAACGGATTTATTTTGGGGTGAGATGTTGAACACATTGTTTATCGAAAAGTTTGAAGTGTCAAATTTTGATATATTTTGTTTAATGTCTTCGTATATATCACTAGTATCAACTTTTAAAATAAAACTGTCGGTGTCCATATAGCATAGACTCATATTTTCTGCATACTTACATTTTAAGTAATTGTAATAAAAATCATACATCAAGTGTTTGGAGAGCTCCAGCACGGAGAAGCCAATGTAAATCGGTTTGTTATATATTACTTTTAACCTCTCCATCTGAATTGCAACAAAATTCTCTGTGAATATACTAGAACTTTTAAAGTTTAATTTTGAAATTAGAGAACAGGCCCCTCGCCT
Organism: Amphimallon solstitiale; assembly: GCA_963170755.1. NCBI lineage: Eukaryota > Metazoa > Arthropoda > Insecta > Coleoptera > Scarabaeidae > Amphimallon > Amphimallon solstitiale. The sequence goes on along the minus strand of OY720677.1, from coordinate 49,262,325 downwards.
CTTACCAATATCTTCCCAGTGAGTTATTAATTTGACATCTACACGCTTGTCCACGTTCTCCATGGTCTTTCCATAGACGGAATTATTCATAAGCTTGTAGAAGTCTTTTTCAAAATCGTTTTTAGAGAGTTTGCGAAGACTGGTATTTAAATCGATATATTTTTGTAGCCAATTTGACTGGTTAAATTCTAATACACGATGAATTTTAATAATTTTGAGACCGAAATATAATGCTTGTTTCAAATTTCTATAATGTATAACATATTTATCTTTATTTTGTAAATTAGCAATTAATTTTTTATGACGGAATTTAGATGAGGGAGGTACCATATTTTCGGAAAGAAAAGGTAAGTCATTATGCTTATCGTGCAAGGCTATAGGATACTCGACATCTACTTCTAAAAAGTAACCAATTTGTGACTCATCTGAAACTATTAAAACATTTAAATTATCTATTTCATTTTGACTAAGCCAGCGAAAATTATTAAATGGTAGATACTGAGACATTGCCCATCCGTATAAATTATTAGCATCCCAATATGCTAAATATGAACTAGGAGCACTAGCATCATAATTCGACATGTATTTATTATTTGCTCTTGCATACCGCAAAGAGACTTGAGCCAACCCACCCCTTATACTTTTTTTAATGAAATGATGCATGTTGATATCTGTTAGTAACTCCAGTTCAATTTTTGTATGCTTCAACATAGCATCCCAAGATAAACCGGGACTGGTATAATATTGAGCGGGATCCAAATCATACGTGTCGCGACAAATTTTACGGAAATTTTCAAAAATATCGGATAATAATAAAACATCAGTTTTTAAATACAAATTCGAATAATCTAATAAATTTTTACATTTAAACGTAGTCCAAACAGTTTCTGCCTGTTGGTAATCTACATCTGAAATATTTTCATTATTTAATGTATTAAAAAAATCACGTTTTGGAGGTAAGACTGGTTCTTGTAAACGTTCAAAAGTATCTATATATTGATAGGGAAAAATTCCTTTTTTTCTAATTAGATTAAATTGAAAATCTAGTGGGAACGCTCGCCGAACATTTAGGAAATCTTTAGAATCTAAGTTTTTTGATAATTTATCAATGGAAGACGCCATAAATCTAAAACTATCTAAAAAGCGTAAACTAAAATAAATATCTCTTTTTACGCCCGTTTTATCCGTGTATTGATCAACTAAAACTTTTTTATTAAAACTAATATATTTTTCTTTGTTTACCGGAATAACATCAATGTCTAAATTATCGTTTGCTAATTCTTTAATGAATAAATGTCCGTCATAGGAGGTTAATGAATGAAAAAAGACAGGTAAGAATTTTGGGATTTTGAAATTTAAGTTACAATTAGAGTGAGCGGCCCCCCTAAACTCCCCCGTAATATGACAGTGATCGGCCACTTTATCTCCATTGAGAGATAATTCACAAATGTGACAGATTACTGCATTATTATATAAATTCTGTTGATTTTGAGTTAAAGACTTCATCGGAACGACAACCTTTAAATACTTTTTGTATATAGCTTTGACATCTTCAATCAATTTCGTGACAAATACTGTTGAACAATCTAAACCTGCATACGTTACAAATTTATTTAAAGAAGCATCATGTGCACAGACAATTTGATAGGCGACACTGTGAGGAATATGTTTATAAGTATCACGAGTATTTGACAGAGATGGATCACCCCCACATGAATCAATTGGTTGTAAAATACATTCAAAATCAGCATAAACAACAAACGGGACTGACATTTTTTTATGATAACCATCAAAACGTAAAATATTTTGCGGTAACATATCACCAAATTTTGTTTTCCTCGGTTCAGTTGAAGGTAGTACTGTATAGACGTGATTACAGTCATTCTCAAGATGATTGTTTAGCAAGGTCTCACTAGAAAACTTTTGTAAACAACCATCACATAAATAAACAGCATGTTCTCTATGATTGATCTGGGATGAAATTAATCTAGATAGATTTTTAATATAAACATAATGTGATTTATTATCATCTTCCAAAAGTAATAGATTTATATGAATGTCTTTTCTGTTTTTAGTAAAATAAATTGGGCCCACTATCTCATAATTTTGTGTTTCGACAGCAAGTGCTAAACCATAAACGTTAATACTTAAATTATTCAATTCTTCAACTTTTGATATATCATTAATTTTAACCGGAAAATTTATGTTTTGTAAATTTAGTACGTTGTTATAATGAGGATAAGATGATGTTCGATTATTATTCTTTAGACGATCTACAGGGTGGAGCGCAGCAACAATCGCCCAAGCTAGGCAAAAAACGTCATTGTTTTTTATATTTATGCAAGCTTTTTTTAATTTAATAGAAGAAGGCAGTTCTATGTATGAAGAGCCACCCAGTGGTTTATAAACATTTATATTTACCTCCAAATGAGATAAACACTTAAGGGACCATCCGCTTCCACGTTCTGCAAACTCTTCAGATTTAGTTTTTATTACTGATACTGCTTTATTAAAGATATCCTCTAAATCTGAAGATTCTGTTGCTATAGCATATCGAGTGTTAAAGGATTTTATTTCAGCTATTTGTGCATTCAAGTGTGGTTTCTCATAATGACCAAATAACTCGAGTTGCACTTTAACACCCGATACAGTCCTCAATAAAACATCTTCAATTAAGCCGAAAAGTTTTAATTTTGTATTGTTCAAAAAACTTTCAATGTCTGAATTTCGGTTACCTAAAATTTTATAACTGGCTATCCTGTTTTTAAACGATGAATTGATTTCGAATATACCTTCCTCTAAAACACTGACATTATTAATGGCATGTTGCTGCGATCGTAGGTGTCCTCTATACTCAGAAATATTTTTAAATGATACATTACAACACTGGTACTTACGACTTGTTGACGCTGTAACATCTACGATTTTATTTGATGTTACAACATTAACTTTTACCTTCTTTTTATCAGGCCCCTTCAAGTGTAAACAATTATCTAATGTTTTACCGCAAATACTACAAAGATAATTGCGGTGAACGTTGTTCACATGTCTTTTTAGACTATCTCTTCGAGAAAATGTCTCCTTGCATATTAAGCAATTCATTCTGGAAAAAAAAAAAGATGAGAACAATTAAATAAATATATGATTACTGTTAAATATATTAAAAAATGTTTAATTTTAAATGCAATAAAAGAAAATTCAGTGTATAAATATTAAAAGTTATATATTAGACATATAACTATAGAAGTTATAACGAATTAAAATATATATCTGGGTTATAATAAAGATTTAAAAAAAAACTGCTTTATACAATATCACATGTATATATAACTGTATTATTTTAAATGTAATATTATATCCAACTTATTAAACGATCGATTATTATCTTAAATATTTAAATTAACACTCACCTGTAGGTATATCAAGAACTTATGTATAACTAAACACTGATGTTAAAACTATAGATGCACAAGACATAATGAAAATACTAAACGTTCACAGCATCTTTTATATAAATTATTTAACCTTATTAAAATATGTATTACAGAGAAAATATATGCCCTTATTATTTCATAAATATTTACGGATACGAATAAGAAATAAAATCTCACATGTATTATTATTGAAGTATGACCTTAATATATTACAAAAAATACATATGTGTATCAGACACGCAGTTGTATTCTATATATGGACGTCTTTAATAAAAGATACGGAATCTTAAACGTATGTGAAACATGTTCCCATTTCTCTTTCACATGTTCCCATTTCGCTTTCACATACAAAACTTTCATTTATCAGTTGAAAGGCACTTGTTATAAATACTGTGCTAAACATATCTACGCTAGTATTCAAGTTTCAATTGAGTAACCATGAATGTACCGACTACGATTATTATCAAATCGAAAGATTTAAAAAGTCTACCAATTAAAATGTTGTTTGTAGTATGTAAGCAGCTCTTTATGTAAGTATTTAAAAAATATTATATACGTTGTTTCTATTTTATGTTTCAAAATATATACAGATATGGTATAAAAAATCTATCGATGAATGAAAATCAAGTACGGGTGAGTCTGACGTAGGGTGAAACCCTTAAAAAAAAATTTGGAGATTTACCCATCGAATACGTCAGGTTAAACTGCTCGAATGATGAAGAAATTAATCTATTTGAGGAGGCCCTAATGAAATTTAATTTTTGCACTAAAGCAGAAGAAGAGTATAGCCAACAACTTCCCAAAAAGAGAACATTAGAACTTAATAAACCTGATAATAAAAAAATTAAATTATTAGAAAATAGGATATTAAAACCTTCAACATCATGCGAGCTTGTAGAGCTTTTTGACCAGGACGCGGACTTATTTAATTCCCAAAAATTCGATATAATACAGATATAATGTATTATATCGAATTTTTCCAATTATTATAATAAATTTTTTATATATATTTTTTTATTCTATTTATAGATATAGCTGTCGGTTCTTGGTGAAACATAATTTATATATACTTTAAGGCAGATAAAATTAAAAAACACTTGATTTCGTTTCACTTAATTTATTAGAATATCTCTAACAATATTGTTTCGGTATGTTCTACCATTCTCAAAGAACTAAATTTGTGTGTATATTTTGTAAACTTATATATTACTTGAGGGCTGAGGGTGTGTTTACTATACCTCCTTTGACGATTTTATTACTGTGTCTATTATCGGTGTGTTTATGTATTCTGTCTATGTGTTGGTTATGTGTAATTTTTTATGTATAGCTTTTTTAATTTCTAGTATTTCTAAATAATTAAGTTTTTTGCTTTTGTTAACATTATATAGTAATTTACAACTATCTATATCGGGAAAGTGGAGTTTCTCAATGCAATGTTCTGCGAACCCTGTGTTTTTTGTTCCTTGGATTATTGCTTTTTTGTGTTCATTTAGTCTTGTTTTTATGTTTCTTCCACTTTGTCCGATATAGATAGCATCACAATTTTTTTAAGTAAAATAAACCCTCCATGTTTATAAATTGTTTTTTTTTAGTATATAAGTTATATCGCTACATTAGTATTTATTAGTTATTATTACAACGTCGTAGTGTTAAACAAAGTGAAAATGTTATTAAAATTAAGCTCAGACGAAAAATATGAAGAATTTTTATACCAAATTGACGTTGATTTACCAGTAGAAATTAGAGACTGGCTTTTTTATACCAAACTGATTAACAATGACTGTGTATATATAGCTGCTTTTGCGTTCCAAAATCAACAATACTTTGATATAGATGATTTAGTAAATCTGTTAAAATATTGTAATCCACATATAAATAATAACAAGGTGACAACTATTTATAACGAATTCGAATCTCTTAACGAACCAGATACTGAATTCTTAAGGGAGATCTGCATGTATGATATAGATAGTAGGAGTGTCTTAAATTTATATAAAGGAAAACCGAAACATTTAAATTTTTGGTACCCACAATATAATCATCCAGAATTGGACTATGACGTGGAGGTGAGTGATAGTGGAAGAGGTTGTATTATATATGGACATCAGCTATATTAAAATAAAATATATAGTACATCGTCAACAGACAACAATGTGTAATATATGTAAACGTAGAATACTGAGATTAAAGAATACCTTATTACGACATAGAATCGATAAATATAAATCTGAATTAAGAAAACTTGGAAGTGATATAGACATTTACAAAATAATATTGAATATTAGAAAAATAAAACTCTAAAATGGAAAACTAATTGGATGCTCTGTGTAAGATGATAATACGAGCCGAGAAAATGTTTTTAAAAAAAGTACTTACCCAATACTGTAATAATTAATTTAGAGTGTGATGAAAATAGTATTAAGTTATATAAGACTAATGAAACTTGTGTGTTTCATACTAAGGACTATTGTAATTGTGCCTTACATAATGTTAGACTATTATCAGATTTTCTCAAATAATGTATTTGATTGTATCTGTTTGGATATATAAATAAAGTGTTTCTAAAAAAGCTAATCTTTTATTTTGAAGGAAAAAAAAAACTAAATGTCTCCCAAAACCTCACCTATACAAAAATCATTGTGGTTGTCAGTATTTTATATGGCAGGAGTGCTACGTCACAGAGTATTTATTGAATTAAAATATAACCTGGCGGTGACCATTTTGTATCCGACATATTGTTCAACACTTTTGGAACATAGTGTATATATTTGACTGCTACGTCATCAAGAACCAGGCTGTATATGTATTTAGTTCAACTTTAGAGCGCCCTTTCTAATTTACAGTGTCCTCCAGTTTAGGTAAATCTAGAGCACCCTTTCTAATCTAAAAAAAAAAAAGAGAGAAAGGAGGTCATTTATAACCCGGAAAATCTAAATTTCCTAACGATTTTCTATTTTTCTAATGATGTTTCTAAGGATTTTCCTATTTTTTCTAATGACTGGCATTTCTAATCTGGAAAATCTAAAAAGTGGAGGGGGTCATTTCCCGGGATTTCAGAGCCGTGACCTTGGGTGGAGGGTGGTGATGCAGAACCGGCGAATTACAACTACTCTTTGACGCACTCTTTCGTGTCGTCGATTACTTTTTGTCTATGTACCCCTTTATTAAATAACTCCCTAAGTTTAACAATATTTGACTTATAATTATTTAACTGTTCATATTTAGAATTAGTTATATCTATGTTCTTACGTCTATCTAAATTGTCTTTCCTTAAATTTCTAGTAAATACCTGCACTTCTTCGTGTAGTTTTCGGAATTGTTCCGAAACTGGCATTAGCTCATAATTTATCTTGGCTTCTGCTTATTTCTCTTCTTATCTTCCTATTGACGGCCTTCTTAAATTTTTGGCTTGCGAAGAATAATCCGGCGGCGCAGCAGCAACATACGAAAATTATAATTACACCTGCAAAAGCTAAAGCGGCTAGGACGTCGGACGTTCCCCATGAGGTGGTTTGGCTTCCGCTGTTTCCGGCTTGGGCTATTATTGGTTCTTCTTTTGTCTCTGAGTTACCCATTTTTATTTCTTCTTTGTTCGTGCTTTTTATGTTCTATTCTTTAGTGGTTCGTTCCATTTTTATATGCCTTTAATGGACTGGCATTGGATCGCCATGTGATAAGCCTGGTCCTAGGGCTTACCTTTACTCGATCGTCATCTCGATTAGCTCTCGCGAATCGGATCGAGATACGGAATTTGTTAAAAGGGTTTCTAATTAAAACACATCACGTTAACTAACTAACTATATGTATATGTTAATGTACATGTTCGGATTGAAAGTCAATACATTATCTGAACGTTAATCAATCATAATGGTGAATCTAACGTGAATGGCTTAAAACTAACTTACACTACTATTTATAACATATTGCAATATTAACCTATTTAAATTACTGACGTCACGGGTGCATTAACATTGTCCGTGTATTACCGTATATGGGCATCGGAGAAAAGCTTAAATATGCACTTCTGTTAGCAAGTATTGCGGAAATGCTTATCCTCGTTAAATTATATTAAATGTTCTTAATGTACGAGGTCTAGTCGATTAGTCGGTTATTACATTGTAACTCGGATTATTTTAGTCACGATAGGTATTTTCAGTTGTTGAGAATTTTTACGTTTACCCTGTAAGATTTCCGTCCGGTACTATTTTATTTTTAAGATTGGAGAATTCTAGTTTTGCTCTTGTCAATGAGAATTGGTTACTGTTTATTTTCGTTAATCGGTGTTAAATTAATCATAATTTGTATCGACCCTAGCGCCATCTCGGAGGGGATTTTCGTAAGATGCCTTGTGTCGTTGCCGCTGTGATTATCTCATGTGTGTAACGCTACCGGCTGACGGAAGATGGCGTAGGTTTCGTAATATTGGGTGTTTTGCTCTTTAAATTTAATTGGAAGCACTTATTTTAATTGTTTTGGGGTTTACAATTTATGGGTTGTCGGTTAAAAATTATTTGTGTAATTTTCCACTTTTGAGTTACCGTTTATACGCTAAATATAGGTCCGTAGTTTTTAAATTAGTCTTCTTGGCTTTCGTGTGCATTAGATCAAATGATCGTTTTGTGCTTAATGTTCGTGATGACAGTCTAATTTGTCTCTGTTGTTCCGTCTCTCGAACAATCAACATTTAAGATTGCTGCAAAACGCGGTTGCTGGTCAGCACTTGTGAATGTAATGACCTTTAGATTTATCGTATCTCATCACCTTATGGTGGATTAAGTTAATTGATTCGCAAGCGTAAATTTGGTTATGTCGTCTTGGAGAAATGCTACAGATAGATATTTATTTTAGCTGATTAGAGTTGCCGTTGTTTTGCAGTTAGTTAGTTACCGATGGGTAACAAATGTTAGATATCGTTTCCGTTGGAAATTTGTGAGCACGTGTACCTTGGAGTGAATATAGGAGTTTTGGAATCTCTGGATCATTGGATCGGTTGGTGAGCACATATTTGTGGTACAGTTTCGTATATATGTTGCTGTTGCCGTGCCTGCGTTATTTTGGAATTTGTGGGTAACCAAACATACCTTTGAGCAGACATCTCCTTGTACTTGTGTCGTATCGTCGGAGGAAATGCGCTGTGTATTTGAATGTGTGGAAACAACAAACAGGTACTGTGACGAGTTTAATTAACGTTTATTACAATTATCTGTAACTGCACCGTTAGGTAGTGCAGACAAACACAACTAAATTTGTGTAAGTTGTGTACATTTCGAACTTGTAACGTATAGTGTATTTCAAAATCCGGGTTAACTGTTCATTAGAGTCAACGTATCCATTTGAATAATTTTTGTGGTGACATATGGGCCACTACGTTTGAATTTTTTTACCTGTAACGTTAGTTTAAATTATACCTGTGACCTATTTGAGGTTAAAACATCAATTTTCGGCTGGTTATATAGCAAAATTATTTTCGTGTATTAGTTCTAGTAGATATTTTGGATGCCTATTTGCATTGTAGCATTCCATTGAGGATGGTATAAATTTATTGCTTTGATATTCATATAATTAATCAACTTTTCCTCTTAGGGGAAAGGCGGGTAAAGTGGCCACCTTTTTGTTTGATGTTTTTTTTGGTACTCTTTTTTTAGTAAATTTAATCAAAATAAATATTGTTATATACTATATCCAATATAGCTTCAGGTAAACTAGCGTTCTTCATGATTTTTTATATATTTTAGTGTAAAAAAAAATATTTTTAAAAAAACGCTAAATGGCCACTTTACCCTCCTATGTCGGGCAAAGTGGCCGACCTGAACAATTGCGTCAAACAAAAGCAAGTATGTACGATAAATGAACTGAAATAGACTCAGGTTCAGTATTTAATTTTGAGGTATTTATTTACAAAAATAAATAAAAATTATTTACAATATTCACATACAAACTCGTCATTGTCCCCCTCAACCCCTGCACACTCTTCGTGAGCCCATTCTTTGCACACAGAACATCGTATCCAACTTTCATTGTCTTTTGAATTAGAAAAAAGGTCATTACAATAAAAACATGTACAATCTTGTTCTTGCTCCTTAAGCTCTTCTTGTTCTTCAACATCAAAAGTGAGTAGTCTCTTTGTTTTTTTAAGCTGTTGATTAAGTTTTTCTGTTTGAAAATTTTTTTTGTCTTCAGGCCTCTTTCTCTTCTTTTTTTCTTGTTGCTCTCGCTTTTGTATTTCTTCCATCAGTTCATTTTTGTACGGGCTGGCTGTAATGATAGCTGTCTTTCCTTTTTTCCTGTTTTGTTTCCTTTGCTTTTTCAGGGTCTGTTTTGGCAACGGAATTATATCTCTTGGACTGATAGCAAAAGAGGACTGATTTAACCCACTGGGTCCAGCAACTGCCAAATCGTCATTGTTAGGTAAATTAACTTGAACCATTTCACCGACATCATCACCACCGTTTCTTGGATTGAACATTACATCTTGACCTTTTTCGGGTTCATCTGCTGTTCTGTTCTTCTGTGGTGCGGGGTCAGGTTCCTCTCCATCTGATTGTAGGCTAGCACCTATGTTGCAGTCGTTCATTGGAATGTCAGACACATCAGAGGGAAGGAAGTCAGCATCACAAAACACATCAGGGTCATAAGGAACAATCCCACATCTCCGAAAACCGTTAATAGCTGTTGCAGGCGTAGCTGCACGCAAAAAAGCCTCGCCAAAAAGTCGACTAATCTGGAACTGAGTGATGGCTCTCCCAGGGTTATTCCTGAGGAACTTCTCACATTCTTGAATGTAGTAGGTCTTAAAAGGTGCCATAAAAGATACATCAAGGGGCTGCAATTTATGGCTGCAGTGTGGAGGTAAGCATATCACAGTCGTGTTATTTTCTCTGGCCTTGATTATGAAGTCAATACTTTTAGTGTGAGTGGAATGTCCATCTAGGATAAGCAGCACTGGTGACTCTGGTGAAGGTTTTGCGTGATGTAGGAAGTGGTCGAACCATTTCAAGAAAATATCGGTCTGCATCCAGCCACTAGGAGTGCATGCAAATTCTGAACCAGGGGGAGCTCCGTCTTTAAGCTCTGCCTTCATGTTCTTCCTGGGGAAAATGACAAAGGGAGGAATAAAAGTGCCTCCAGCAGACATACAAACTTCTAATGTAGACAGAAGGCCTCTTTCGGCCGAAGTTATCGCTCCCACCTGCCGTCTTCCTTTCAAGGCTACTACTTTTGAATGTCTATTTTGTACTGTTAAAAGTCCGGTTTCATCACAGTTATATACACGATGAGCTTCAAACTGGTGTTCATCTTGGACTGTTTTCAATATTTCAAAAAATTTAGTTACATTGGTTTTGTTGAACCCTTGGGCTCTTGCTAGTGAAGTGGCTTCTGGAGTCCGCAAACTTATATTTGGGTGCCTTTTTTTAAATCCTGCCACCCAATCCTTGCCAGCCATCTTTTTTTCGTTGTTATAAGTGTGATGGATGTAGTTTTTTTCTGCGAGGCTGTATGCCGCACGACGTAAATCATTTTGCGTGACTCCATAAAATCTTCTCTCCATGTCTATAATAAATTCAACTAGTTCCTCCTCTTGTTTATCGTTAAATACTTTTCTGTACTTTCCTAGTATTTTTTTCGCACCAGTGGCATCTTGATTCTTCTCAAGTACTCTTCTTTTCAGCGTATTTCTGGGAACGTTAAACTGCTTTGCTGCAGTTGCAAACGGCATATTATCTCTTTTCACTGCTAATATTGCCTGTCGCATTGATTCTGAATCCTATGATTGTTGGGTAGACTTTCTCTTGTATGTGTATGGCATCTTGAAAATACCTGTAACAATATCAATCCTAATAGTTATGTGATAAAATAATATTTTTTAATCTATTACTACTATTTTTAAATATATTATTTTCTTTTTTTGTGACGTAATATGTATAGGACGAGCTATTAATTCATTTAAGCTACTTCGGCAATATTAAATGTATATTATTAGCGAAAGCCATCGTGGCCACTTTACCCGTCACGTACAGTGGCCACTTTGCCCGAAATGACGCCATTACTTAAAAGAACTTCTACAGACTAACCTAAATGACACAGCACTTTTAAACCAACTTCTATTAAACGCTGAAATCAAGCCAATTCAGTAGTATTATTGCCAATAGTTAATGCTTTTTCTATCATTTAGTAATAAAACAAATAGTTAACACTTACCAAAACTCAGAGATAAAGAAAACTAAAACTATTTCACTGTACTCAAACTGCGAAACGCACAACATCCAAACTCATACACGGCAATGAGGCAGTAACTGTCAACCAGTTAACTTCGTTTCCGCATAGGTGCAGCACTAACCAGCGCTATGAAACCAAATGGCCACTTTACCCGCCCTAGCCACTTTACCCGCTACTCCCCTATGTATGTATAATGTTGTACGATCTGAATTTTTCAATCACGTTCACACAGTGTAAAGCGAAGTTAACTGAGCTATTAGTGATAATACTAGTAATAGTAATAAATATTTTTTAGAGTTATTACCCTAGTGCGATCAGCTTGTAGTCAGGCTCTGATATACAGAGTGTTACGTTTATTTTGCTTAAGGTTTTACTGAACTGTGTACAAGCTGCTCGACATTGGAGGGACTCTTAGGCCAATGCTGCCTATGTCAATTTGTTAATTTTAAATAATTCCTTTGCGTAATTTAGATTCTTGGTACACATTTGGTGACCATGTTAATCATTGTATTCAAATTTCAGTGTATTAAATAATTGCAATTGATTGCTCTTGTAGGATATTGTTTTCCTTAATGTGTAATGTTTTTCTGTGTATATTATTAAAATTTGTAAATGTGTTACGGCATTCGTTGACTGGATGAATAGTTGCTGTTATTGTTTTGTGTGTCAACTGAATTTTACACTTTAAATAAACCTGTTTTGTTGACTTGTGAATGTTTGTTTCTCATTTTGTTACCTAAGTGCTTTTATTTGATCATTCTCTTGGGCCAATTCACTTTGGGATAGAGATTAATTTTCAAAGAGATGGCGCCGGGTACTCCATCCACCTCTGTCTCGACAGAACCTATGCCCACACACGAATGAGCTAGCGGCATAATCTCTGTCTTTGATTTTCATCGCACTTGGGAAGCAAAAAGGTAAGGTGTCTGAAGGTGGTCACACAGTTTCCGAAACGTAATTTTAAGTTTTATTTGTGGATTAATGCTTAAGTTGATTCAGTTTATTTCGACATATCACATTACCGCCGGATGGAATTATAGTATGCGTATGCGCCATTTTTGACTGCGCTTCTGGCCTATTTGGTTCTAGGGCTAGTTGTTCCGTTCACAGGCACGGGCGTAGCAACAGTCTAGATTTTGATGTAAGCTAACCAAAACTTATCACAATTACAAAAAATTTGCTGCAATATGCACAATTACAAAAAAATTTTCATATTGTGACATTAAACAAAGCTACATTGCGTTTCCATGTACAATCCAATAGGCAATTGTTTGAGATATTTGCGCGGGCAAAATGATTACATAGTGGAATTCTGTAACTTTCTCGGAAGCTGAAGTGTCAATTTACGATTTTTTGTACATAACCTTTATGTTTAACATGTAAACAGACATTATGTCACTGAAAGAAATAATTTTTTCTACAAACACCGTTAAAAGTTGGCATTTTGACACGGCTAACTTCTCTTAAAAATGCGATTTTATAGCGTAGCGTGTTAAAAAGGCCACTTTTAATACTATCACGAGCACACTTTGTAATGATCACAACCTGCGATAGTATGGCGAATCGAATAATCGAATATGCAGCGTGACAAATTGTTATTAGCCATTTTATGTGCTTCTGCCGCTACAATTGCCATATATAAACTCAAGTTTAATAAGAAACGAAATAAAAGAAGATGGTGGGTGAGGCCAATTTATGAAAATAGAAGAAGACAAGGGCATGGATATCACCTCCTTCAAGAATTACGAAATGACGACGAAATGATTTTCAATTATACACGGATGTCAGTGGAAACTTTTGATTATTTACTCTACTTGGTAGGACCAAGACTGAAGAAGTATAGTTACAGAACCCCCATACCTGAAATGCAACGTCTTGCTCTGACTCTACGGTAATTATAAGTCGTTATACGTACTATTTATTAAAATAAATTTTATAATTTCAGTTATTTAGCGACAGGGGACAGCTTACAAAGTTGTGCTTTTAATTATCGTATTGGTAAAAGTACCGCGTGCACAATTATAAAAGAAACTTGTGATGAACTCTGGAAGTCATTGGATACATTTGTGTTAATACCAAATGAAAGAAAGTGGAGAGAGATTGCAGAAGATTTTGAACACTATTGGCAGCTACCAAATTGTGTAGGAAGCATTGATGGAAAACATATTGTCATCAAAGCCCCTCCTAATACTGGATCTTTATTTTTCAATTATAAAAAGAGTTATAGTGTAGTTCTGTTGGCTGTTGCCAGTGCTGATTATACATTTTCATGTGTAGATATAGGAACTCTTGGTTCAAAATGTGATGGAGGTATATTACGACAGTCTAACTTTGGAAAACGCTTTTTTGCCAATAAGTTAATTATACCTTCTGATAGACCTCTGCCTAACACGGAAATACCTGTACCCTTTTATTTAGTAGGAGATGAAGCTTTTCCTTTACAGTCCAACTTAATGAGACCTTACAGCGGCAGAAATTTAGATCATGAGAAGAGTGTGTTTAACTATCGCTTATCCAGGGCACGCCGTTGTGTCGAAAATGCGTTTGGTATAATGGCTTCACGTTTTCAAATATTTTATCGAACAATATCAGCTTTACCTGAAACTGTTGATTCAATAGTAAAAGCAGCACAATTTTATCATTACTACAGAAGCAAAACAAGCAGGGCCCAACAAAAAATATTGTCATGCAGGTTATGCAGATACTGAAATGGAAAATGGAGAGTATATTCCTGGGCAATGGCGACATGTGGGAGAATCACAGTTGCAACCATTGACCACTCTTGGTCAAAGACTTGGTGCCAGAAATGCGTCACAAATTTCTGTAGCATACAGAGACTACTTAAAACAATATGTTAATTATGTTCTTCCACTTCCATGGCAAAATAATATTGTTAACAGATGTGACCAAGACATATTGAACTTACCTTGTTATACAGACGTAGAATAAAAAGTTTTACAATTTATATTTTTATTCATTTATCTATAAAACAACAAAAATAAATAATCTTCTAATCAAAACAGTAACTAGCACAAACTTAAAAAAAAAATATTTTAATCAAAACAACAACTAGTGGAAAATTTATCAATCAAAAATAGGTATCACGTTCTGTTTGGTGTTGTCTTATTTTTTTTTTACAGTTTAAAATCGCCAACACAAAATCGTCCATTACACGTTGAGCATCTTCATTTGGCAGGGCTTTTAATTCTTCTGTTACATAAGTTGTAAAAGCAGTAAAGTTATTTTCTGGAGTCTGACTAATTGCTTCAACTGCTGTTCCAATCTTTTGGAGAACTTCTGTAACTTCAATTGTCTCGCTTTTGCGTTTCTTTCCAGGCTTTCTACTTGCTTGTGTGTCAGCATGATGTGCATGCACCTCATCAGCGTAATATGTGTGATCACTCTGATCGGAATTTATTTCCATAACAGCCTCCTCTAACAAGAGATCATAATTAGTAGATGGTGCTGTTTCTACTAATACTGCAGCACTATTACTCTCATACGATGATGTAGAAGTCCGAGAGGCATTATCAGTTTCGTATATTCCTTGTGTCTCATCTGTTATGGGAATTTCCAAACTTACTTCCTGTGATAACAAATTGGAGCATGTGCTGAAGAACAAACATTATTAAGCACATCTAAAAAATTTAAATGTAATAATGTTTATACCTTCGACTAGTAGGTTTATCTTTTAAAAAACCCATGTGATGGTATAAACTCCATGGCTTGCGTATAATTTGTCCTGTTCCACTGTGATATAAGTGATCCATTGTTTTGGTTTCTCTTCGGTATTTTTCTCTTAATGCCTTCCATTTATTTTTGCAAGCTTCCACTAGATTACAGGTACATAATGTGTAATGATATAAAATTCACTTCACAACTTAACTTACCAGATGCAAATCCACATTTTATTGCTACTAGTTTCCAGCTATTTTCTTTTCTTAACTTATCATGATAACATTTGTCAGATAAGTCCCACAGAGCAGGGTATGATCTTATTCTATTTATGAGAATCTCGTCGTTTTGCATTGTAAACCAAACAAACTTTATAAACTATACACATAACCAAAATACGCGCGAACGACTAACGAGCATGGTGCGAGGACTAGCGGCTACATTCGTATTCGTACACACAGCACGAGTACGCAGCACGCACAAAGCTTGGCAGAGTCAATCTCGGGCACACTTTCGTGCCGACCATAACGTGCCGGGCACAATCAAATATGAACATTCCCGCAAGAAAGCATTGCGCAAGCTAGCAATTTGTGAAATGCCACGTGGCCACGGTAGGTTCTGAACGAGCCTTAAGAATGGAGCATTGGGAAAGATTGGGCTTAAAATAAACGTTCGTGATTGGTTGAAATCGAATGTGCATTTACACCGGGAAAATAATCGCATTTAGCTCGTTCTGTCAAAAATTTGTTTACTGACAGTTTTGTTCAAAGAGTTTGTTGATTTCCGTATTTTACATATAATAGTTATTTGTTGTTAATATTCTTAAAAAATAGTTCTTCTTAGAACTCGCAAGTGAAATATACATTTGTTAAGGTATTTTATCACTTTCGTTAACTTTCTTTTCGTAATCGCTAATATTTCATAGTATGGCGGAAGCAGTTTTACCAGGTCCTTCAAAAAATCGTAAAGGGAAACATAGAAGATCTGAACAAAGGCAAATGGCTTATAATGTGTACATTAAGCATAAAGACAATATGTCTAAAATAGCTGCAGTCAATCAAACAGCAGAGGAAGTGGGTATTAGTAGGAATACAATGTACTGCATTATTAAAGAAATGGAATTATATGGAGATTTTTGTTTACGTATTCAGTGTTTCATGTTTTGTGAAATAAAAGTACTTGTACATGTTTATAAGAGATTTTTTTAAAAAAGATATGAAATAATATTGCTTTATGGTCTGTCATATTAAAAATACAATTTTATCAGATACATTTACTTTTGTGGATTTAATGAATTTCCATTCATTTTAATATAAATACTTCTTCTGCGGTATTTTTAATACATGATCTTCACATGTAGACACAACGTGTTATTCATTATTTTCTTTATATTTTAAATTTTTTTGTGTGAGCGATATTCTGTTTTGGAAAACTTATCAAATACTGATTAGATGTTTGCCTTTTCATGTTTGTTAGTATGGTTATCATTTTAAAAGCAATGTAAGCCTTACTTAAATAAATGCCAATAAACACGTAAAAGTCAAAATATAATGATATCATATACCACGCGATCATTTAAATTCTAAATTATAGCAGGCGGGATTTTTTTTTATTAGGTTCTCCAGAATGTCAATTATTGATTAATTGAAATTTGCGGTTATGTTATAACTGGTGCGGCAGTGAATCGGGCGATTATGAAAGCACTGTAAGTAACTTTAAAAAAGGAGATTTATTAATTTAAACAATACCAATTGAAACTTACACAATAACAATTATTTAAAAATAACATTCCGAAGATGTCCTCCATTTTGTTCGACACATTCCAGCAATCTTGGGCGAAGGTTATTCATCACATTTTCAAGTGTGGCTCTAGGAATTCGTGTTATTTCTTCGCGAATCCGTTCTTTAAGTTCCCGGAGATTTCGAGGCGGCGGTGATTTAAAAACACGTGATTTCAAGTATCCCCAGAGAAAGTAATCACACAGAGAGAGATCTGGTGATCTTGCTGGCCACGGAATGTCTCCGTTATTGGAAATTACGCGATTAGGAAATAAGCGTCGCAGAACAGCCAGTGAAGTATTGGATGTATGGCAGGTTGCCCCGTCCTGTTGGAAAACATGTCTTGGTAAGCAGGATTACGAGCCTATTGAGGTTGAAGAAAGTTATCCAACATGTTAATATAGCGCAGAGTATTCACTGTAACTGCTCGTTCATTTTGGTCCTCAAAAAAATATGGTCCTAAAACAGCCCTTGATGAAATTGCACACCATACTGTCACCTTATCACTGTGAAGCGGCTTTTCGTGTATTCTCTGTGGATTTTCTCGTGACCAATACCGAAAATTCTGCTTATTGACGAACCCCGAAAGGTGGAAGTGCGCTTCATCACTCATCCAAATATTGTTTACAAATTCTGCATTGTCATTCATCATGTCCAATATCCTATTACAAAAAGCAAGACGGGATGCGTGATCACTAATATTCAGAGCGTGCACTACTTGAATTTTATACGGATGGTAGTGGAGATCGTTGTGTAAAATCCTCCTCACACTGCGATCGGAAATACCGAGAGATATTGCGTGCCGTCGAGCTGAACGGGTGGGACTTCCTTGCATAGCCGTTCGCACCCTGTCAACGTTTTCAGGTGTACGGATATTTTTTACGTGGCCAGTTCGTTTCTTAAGTATTGAGCCTGTTTCTTCAAAGTTCGCAACCCATGTTTTTATTGCATGGGCAGAAGGTACTGCAACATTACGCGGTATGTTAAAATGATTGCGAAATGCTCGCTTCGCGGACACGTAACTGTCATTATTTTTATAATAAGCTTTGACAGCGTACGCTCGTTGTGCACCGCTCCACGGCTCCATCGTGACTAAATGGTAGGGCCAGTGATGTTAACCTTTTAAACTGCTTTTCCCCTCATCACATGATATAAAATCCCTACATTTCCCTACGCTGCCTTTAAATTTTCCCGCCTTTTTTCCCTCAGTCAAAACACCAAAATTATTATCAAAATTTATTACTTATTTAACTATTATCATTGCTATTACAAAACAAATCAAAAAAAATAAATACACAAAATCTCAGTACTGTAAGCAATATGTTTTAGAATTTTAACAGATTTATGGGAAAAAGGGCAACAAATAATCTGCAACTTCTTTATTTTCGCCCATTCTAAAACACAACATTAAGACTTCAAATTAATCTTTATTGTTTATGACTATATAATATATTATATTTCATATCTTTGATCATGGTTACACAATTAAATTTTATGCAATTTAATTCTTTACTTTGTAAAAATGAGCGAATAACACAAATTGAGTTAAGAACCTCATGCGATAAACGATTACGCGTTTTAGCTTTAATATCAGTTACTGTTGAAAATATGCGTTCGCTGTCTGCGTTCGCATGAGGTAACGTAAGAACATATTTTGCTAGATTCGACAAATTTGGAAAAACCAGTACATTCTCGAAATTCTTTTGTTTGGATATATAGGACCAAAAGTCAGCAATATCCTTTTCTTTTAGTCGAGCTAATTCTATATCATCGAAGTGAAATGGCATTTCACGCCATTCAGCTGTTACCTTACCTAAATCTATTTTAAATTTTGAACATAATCTATCAAATTTAAATAAATCTCTATTTTGAGAATTTAAAGCATTTTCCGGCTTTAAAAATTGTAAATCTTTAAAAAAGGAGTCATCACTAATGGGAAACCTATTCTGAATTTCTTCCAAAGCAACAATATAAAAACGCAAACAGTCTAATCTAACTCGATGTGCTTCAGGCTTTGGTAATTTACTAACTAAATTATTGCACTCATTTCCCAGAAAAAATGATTCTATATCTAAAAAATTATCAGGACTATTTACAATCATATCTACTTTCAACTTATGTAATTTAATGAAGTTCTGACCTAATCTGAAAAATATTTTTTTTGACTCACTATATAATTCCTGGACTAGTATATTTTTTGACTGAAATAAAGCATTGATCGAGTTAAAATAGTTAAGCACATATTGTAAAAACAGTAAGTAAGCTTTGTTACATACATTGTTCAAGTCATTTAAAATTGTTTCTGCAGATTTTAATTTATCATCTATCGCAGCTACTCTGAAATAACTTATTAACACCTCCCAGTTTTCCAAAATCCTGGTTACACACTGATGCACAGATAGCCATCTAGTTGAAGCCACCTTGAGTATTTTTTTCTTCTCCACATTGAAATGTTCTTGGATGTCTTCTAGTTGAAGACACCTTTTTGAACTGTGGGAAATGTATGAAGATATTTGACGTAATAATTCCTCAGTACATTCATTATAATCAATTTTCATTAAATCAAGTAATTCAGTATGTATTCTTCCATTTACACTATCATAATATCTTACTAAAAGACACATTGTTTTATTCGAGCTGATGTCTGTGCTTTCATCAATCATTATAGAAAAAGGTACCTCTCGTAATTTTTCTATAAGGCATTTTTTTAGATTAGGTGTAATAACATTCTTAATAATTGCAGTACATTTTTGTCGTCCCAATACAGCTTTCTCAATAATTTTTGAATCGGGAACAATATCCTTGAGAAGTGGGAGTAAATGGTCCACAATTTGCAGTGCTACATTGTGCTCAGCAAAAAACCTGCTTAAACGTATTTCAAAGTTTTTTACGTCTTTATCTTGTTCTTCATTTTTCTGTATAACATAGTTTTCGCACTTTTGATTTGTCTTAATTAACTTCACTTTTTTTATATGCCCCTCACCTTGAGAATGTTTATGTAATTCAGATTTTCCACAGGTAATAATAACGTTGGTTGAATGTTTAACCAATCTTCATTAAACTTCTTTTTTCTATATTTGTATTTTTTAGGTTTACTTGGGCTGACATTTTCACTACTGTTGCAGCTGCTAGCAGCACTAGTATTCATTTTAACCATATAACCTAAATAACAATTAGTAAGGAAATTGAAGATAAGTGACTAATGGCTTCATTTATTATACCTACCTGTGATCTTATTTGAAGTGGTACGATGGTACCTATTATTTGTACTGATAGACTGATAGCAATAGTGATTGCACCACCACAAATCACAAATGTCACCTGTCAACCTGTCATCACCGTCATACACAGAACCACAGAACACTTCACAGTACCGTCATAACTTTGGAACCACAGAAAAATTAACCCTGGAACAGATACCACAGAATAGTGTTCCTGTAGCACAGAATACGCACCGAAGAGACCAAAACAAATTAAAATTGATCTATACGCTGCCAACCGCAAACTACAACAACTTTTTCCCTACAATATTGAACTTCAGATATTTCCCTCACAATTTCCCTACACGCAAAAAAAATGTGCCTTTTTCCCTACATGTAGGGAAATTTCCCTCATGTTAACATCACTACGTTATAAGATGGCGGTAGTCCGGTTCCCCTACCTCGACCACAACACACTGTTTGCAGTGTTGGAAAATCGCCCGATTCACTGCCGCACCCTGTACTTTGTGACATTTGTGAATCTTATGTGTAATCGATTTAAATTTAATTTTGAAACGTTACTTTGACAATTCAAATTGTAAATTAGTACTTATATACCAACTTAATTTAAATTTCACAGCCTGCTCTAATTTAGAATTTAAATGATCGCGCGGTACAATGTTTATCCCTGCTATCCATCTGACAGTAAACATATGTTTTATTTGTTTTCAAAATACAAAATTCATCGTGTGTAAACTGTGCTCATATTGTAGCGCCTTAGATTCTTAGACTGAATGGAGTATAGTAAAAAGTTTAGACAATGCTTAGCGCCTCCTGCCTACTGCAGGCAGTACTAAAATGGATCAAACCAATAAATCGGGAAATTTAAATATTATGTATTTCTATTCCATTTTGCATTTGCCTTAATAGTTTTTGATTCATCACATTAACTGTTCGGAGATAAAACATTAGATGTATTTTAAAGTAAAATCTGCTACACATATTGTTATATTTTAAATCATTTAAAGTGAAGAATAAAAACTTTTAATGTAAGTAAAGTTGACATATTTAAAAAATATGTTGTGCATTATATATAATACTACAGTCCTCGCCAGAGAAAACGGGACACTTTTTTTAACTATTGTAAGTCAAGATTACAGTTATTGATATGATTTGAAATTAGTAATAGATGAAAAATATTATGTATTTGTCAATTTGACAATTTTGACTTTTTGGAAAGAAATATGTAATCAAATTAGGTGTGACAATACTGTTGTGTATCCAGAACTATCAAAGTTTGTCAATTTAGTTTTAACATTACCTCACAGCAGTGCTTCGGTAGAAAGATTTTTTAGTACAGTGTCTCTCAACAAAAGTCAAATCAGAAATCGGAATATGTGCATGACGTGTGCGACACGAGATTTGTCAATTTTCCAAAACTAACGTAAAGAAGACACTAAAATAAGACTATTTCTCTATTGCACTTTTTCTGGAAAAGCCCGAGAAAGCCACAATTTGAAAACATTTGAACATACCTTGTAGGTTAGGGTTAGACTAAATACAATCACATTTTGTACAAGTTTCCATAAAAACACCATTTTACAACAAATTCATCAACTGTAGTCGCTGTAAATCACATTATTTATGTAAATATAAATATTTAAAGCATAATTATGTGTGTTTTAAAACGAAAATATTTGACGTTTTATCTTCACGAACAACAGAATTAAATGTACTAATTTCTATAGATGCATTTGTACTAGTATAGAAAAGTACTACTAATACGGTTATTACAATCGCTTTAAAACGTACGTTCAGTTAGTTTTAACTTTTCATTATACAAATGCCAGTTTACACATTTATCTATAGTAATATCGATCAGTGTAGAGTTGTTTGTATTTGATAATGATGTTATCTAATATAATTTCATAATAATACACTTGATTCAAAAGTCATCATTTCAGTTTTCTAATATCAATTAACCACTTGCTAGTATTGAAACATGAAAGTAGATTAGAGGCTTTAGTTAAATAACACTACAGACAATTATCACACTGTTTATTAAGGTAATTTTAAATACAACAAATATTTAGTAGTGCAGTTATTGAAATTATAAAAATTCTTGGTGATTATTTAACATTAAAGTACTTATGTTATGTAGTCTAATAATGAAGTAACTTTTTAAATTAATATACTATTTAAAATCAATACTTTATAATGAACTAGTTTTTTGCAAGTACATAATAGCAAAATAAATGCATAGACAAAGAAAATAACATAAATTAAATTTAGAAATAAGTTCATTGTACATGCAATATAGAGTACTCAAATAAGAAAAATATGTTTTTGAAGACTAGATTTTTTTTAAAATTTCAGATAAACTTTAAATTATTTAAGGTATGGATGTAGGTACTTAAAAAATAGGATATTTAAAACGTACAAATTAAAAAAAAACTATGAAGTAATTGATAAATACAGAAATTATTTAAGACATGAAGAAACTTAATAATTTAGATATTTTCAACGTATAAACTAGACATTGAACAATATACCATAAAGGCAATAAATACAATGTTTATTACATGTGTTGGACTATTTTTGGTTTATGTCAATATTAGAATTTTTCGTATAACTTCCATTTTCAAAAGCTTCAGTTCAGGTCTGTCTTGCCCCGTTTTACTAAACTCCCACTCCATGAATTTTCTTATTAGGGATTGATGTAAGTAGATATCCTAAAAGTTACAGTCTTCTATGGATTCTAAGGGCCAATTACAAGCTCGCATTTATTCCATCCATTGAATATTGTAGATCTTATAGGAATATAACAATATCTGCAAGCTGGGCAAAATAGATATTGTAGGTGCACAATACGGCAATAGGAAATGCAAGGTTCAAGAATGGTGTGTGGAACCATTCGCTATTCCTAGATCTTACTTTACTATAGAAATAATTCGGTTTGTCTCGGCTTCGTTAAAATTGTACTTTCTCATAGTTCTTTATAAGGAAGTATTGCGATAATAAAAATGTTCTATCTCACGATTTTTGCAGATGTTCGCGTTTACAAGCCCTCCCGATAGTCACAATGGTCTATGCAAACATGTCTGTCTGTCAGTCTGTCTATCACCGGTTTAGAGTATCTGATTAGATTTTCAGTAAAATTGGTAGACCGGAAGTTGTTCAGTTAAAAAGTCAAATTTTACCAACACACACGCACACACACGCAAACGCGTGCTCACAGCCGCCCGCACACACACAGCCGCACACACACACGGCCACACAGCCGCGCCCACACACATGCAAGCGCACGCTCACAGCCGCCCACACACACACGTACACACTGACGCGCTCTCACAGCCGCCCGCACACACACGCAAGTGCACACAGACAGTTGTGTGCGCAAACGTACACGCACACATAGCGTATATCAGGATATCGCAGTAAAGACTGTTTTATGTTATCGCAATAGCAGAAACCAACAATGTATCAACAACTGTGGAAGCCTACAACTTAAATACACACACACACACAACATGCAACCAAGCCAAACTGATGCCTCTGAATTATTGTACATAACACTTACCGATTTTCCACTGGAACCATAAACACTTTGCCTGTACCTCGTTCATAGCCGCCAAAGATCCACTGTCCCTCCACAGAATGTCCACGATGGTACTTTCGTTTACCGAATTTAGATTCGTCAATCTCCACTGTTTTGCCAATGCCTCCTAACTTTTGTTTGTGAACAATATAGGCATCTAATACTACCTCGCGGCAAAAGGAAGACCAATCTACCGCGGTGTGTCTACAAATACTTAATTGTTCACAAATAAGAGTTAAGGGAGAACTGGAAACCCAAAGATTAACGAACCCCAAAATCTGTAAAAGCGAAAGCTTCGAACGTTCGAAAAAAGTTCCAGTCCGTAATGCTATGCGTTTATAACAGTATCGTTGTCGTTTTGGTACTTTTTCATGTCCTCGTCTTAGTCCGTGGCATATCCATTGAAGCTTATCGGGACTAAAAATTAAATAATTACATTAATACAAAACGTATAACGTCAATTCCAATAGTTACCTACCGATTTTCTGCAACATTTAGTATTAGGGCCGATCCACAATGAGGGCACATATACGTACCCTCATTGGGAATCAGTCCCCAAATCATCAGTTGTTCTGCGAGAGTCTTTGGATGACCCTCGCAGAGATTTTTCAGAGAAAGTAAAGTGACATGTTTGCCCGCCATATTATTTAAATAGAATGACATTAGAGCATTTGAATAGCAAAAAACGACATTCATATGACAAATACAATGAAATAAAACGTCAAATATTTTCGTTTTAAAACACACATAATTATGCTTTAAATGTTTATATTTACATAAATAATGTGATTTACAGCGACTACAGTTGATGAATTTGTTGCAAAATGGTGTTTTTATGGAAACTTGAACAAAATGTGACTGTATTTAGTCTAACCCTAACCTACAAGGTATGTTCAAATTTTTTCAAATTGTGGCTTTCTCGGGCTTTTCAGGAGAAAGTGCACTAGAGAAATAGTCTTATTTTCGTGTCTTCTTTACGTTAGTTTTGGGAAAATTGACAAATTTCGTGTCGCACACATCATGCACTTTAGGCCAGAAATCGGTTATCTGACACTACCTTAACCGGAATTTACACTCTAAAAGATTCATAAATAGTGATAATAAATCATGTTTTGATTACAATATTCCTGTGACTGTAACAAAGAAGCATAATAACAATATGTATTCATCAGAATAAAAATAGATTACTGAGTACAATTTTTATACCTAATCTCTAACTAATGTATTAATGTCCAATTTGTAATGTACTATAACTATATTTTAGTTTCTTGTACAGTTTACATCAGTTTAAAACAGCAGTAGTATTACTACAACTTTATGTAAGATTATACTGATAAGTACATATATCTAGAAATTCTTATAATTTCATTTACAAAATAAAATATTTACTTATTGTTTTACATTTTTCTTTTATTTCAATAGTTGTTCTTTGTTCTTTATTAACAAAAACTAAGATGGTATATCTATATATATAATACTGGTACTATATAATGTATTTTAAGGTATGTATTGTTTAATGCTATTTATTTATTATTGCTGAAAAAATCTAGTGAATCTAGAGATTTTTTTATGTTTTTATCTAGTGAAAGTCCTTTTACTTTCTTATACGTAGTATAAGGAAGTATTGTGATGATGAAAATTTTCGACCTCGAGATTTTTGCAGATGTCCACGTTTTGAAGTCCCCTGATACCGAAAAAGTGGTTTTTAAAAAATGTCTCTCTCTCTCTCTCTCTCTCTCTCTCTCTCTCTATGTGTGTGTGTGACCACGATAGCGGTCAAACCGCTGTAGATATCAATTCCAAATTTTGTATTTACGTGTATAATCTTCCTCTTGAGATCTGATTAGTTTTTCAGTAAAATCGGTAGACCGGAAGTAGCAGTTTACTTCAGCGAAAAAATCGAATTTTGCCAATATTTCGTCAACTACTAAGTTTATACAAATTTATAAATAATTCATATGTACTTAAAATTAAAATTGAGAATAATTTTATTTAAAAAGTTTTTCGAAATTCCTACCGGAAGTAGGTCTTTTACTCTGATCGAAAATCAGTTTTTTGCGAATATTTCGCAAGTCGTGCATTCTATATAAAACAGGATTTGCAATTTTTTTTGAAATTTCAAAATTCGGACCGGGAGTAGCACTTTTACTCTTAGCGAGTAGCACTTTTTTGATAATATCTTGCAAAGTATGCATTCTATAGAGATTTATTAAGAGAATAGAAGTACTTAGAATAGGATTTTGAATAATTTTTGTAAAAGGAATTCTTAAAATTCTATAATTTGAAACGCTCATACGTATAAGAAAGTCGTGTGGTGGCCACACCTCAGTTTTTACTTTCTTATACGTAGTATAAGGAAGTATTGTGATGATGCAAATTTTCGACCTCGAAATTTTTGCTGATGTCCACGTTTTGAAGTCCCCTGATACCAAAAAAGTGGTTTTTAAAAAATGTCTGTGTGTCTGTCTGTGTCTGTGTCTGTGTGTGTGTGTGACCACGATAGCGGTCAAACCGCTACAGATATTGTAACGAAGCTCCTTCGTTAATTGAATAAAATATCATTTGTTCACGTTTCATATCTACTTTGAATTGCAATTTTCAAATTTTATATGTTTGATATTTTATTCAACCGATCATTAACCATTGTTTTTCATGTTATAAATATTTTTGTAATTAGTATGCTATTTTATCTATTCGTTTCTTTGTCGTTCGCGCTCTTAAATTGTCCGAAGACGTCACGATTATTTTTCGCGCGTTGCTACGTCACGTTTACGTAGGAGGTTCCCACTCTGCGTACTTGTTTTTCTTGGCGAGACGACCATATAAAAGAGCCGTCCCCGGTCAAGAGGTGGACAGAGAGATTCATCCTTCCAACCGTTCCCGACCATAGCACTTAGGCCTATTTGTCGTAAGTGTTTTGGTACCGTCTTCTTTAATCTAAGCAGGCCAATTTGTCGTGCTTTGATTAAAGATCCGTAGAAGCAGGCCAATTTGTCGTGCTTCAGTCCGTAAACCTTTTCCTTTAATTTAAGCAGGCCAATTTGTCGTGCTTTGATTAAAGATCCATAGAAGCAGGCCAATTTGTCATGCTTCAGTCCGTAAAACCTTTTCATTTAATTTCAGCAGGCCGATTGTCATGCTGTAATTAAGTACCTTTTCTTTTAATTGACGTAGGCCAATTGTCATATCTCAATTAAAAGTATTCCGAAAACCGCAGACCGAATTAAATAATTTTAATTATTTTCCAGATCCTCGTAACGTCGTAATAAATTATAAATTCTCGCACGTAAATTTTTATCTCCGAACTTATGTACAAATCACGTATTACCGCGAAATACACATTGCATTTTTCCGCCGTAACTTCAACCGACCGCACATTTTGCGATACTCGTCAAATTTCACCGTCAATCGTTAGTAAAGCCCGGACAATGTATTAAAGATAATAATTGTTTTCTTTTATTGTGGAAACACTAAATATAAAATTATTCCTAATGTAACAAGACCTGTTGTATTTTCTATCACTGTTAAATTTGAAACACGAATGTAATTTTAGGTTATAGAATAAATATTTTATTTATAGACCGTTGACTGCGACTTTAATGTTCCGATTTAATTTGTTTCATATTATTATTACGTCGTAGGCATGTAATTATTGTAAATATATTTGTTGTATTTGTATGTATATAGTTTTGATTACAATAAACACAATAATATAAAATCCGTCTGTTGTATGGTATATCGATAGGTTAATCTAATTCATGCATTTCAAAGATAAACAAACATCTGTCATAACATTAGCATAAGAGTATTAGATTGTAAAGAAACAAAGTAGTACGTACCCATATAAGTAATCTCGACTAGAGCTAGTTCGTGATACGCATTTTAGATTCACATAGTCACTTTTCATTCAGTAGCACGAGAAGTCATTTTAAATTTTCTTTTGACATATCTCTACCGTTCTGGAAGCTGGCTCGCTTACCGACATTATTCCGTGGATATGTGATATAGCTTTATGTAAGTATAGACTTCCCAACGTGCACCCGTGTTTGGATGAGAATCTACTATCAGTAATCATTGAATCTAATAATTTAAACGAGAAAGAAAAATAATAGTTAGTAGTTTTTTTTTCTTGGCATGCGGTGGTTCCCGTTCACACCGAAAATAATTAACCATAATTATTTATAAATTAACCACTGCATGACAATATCAATTCCAAATTTTGTATTTACGAATATAATCTCCCTCTTGAGAACTGATTAGATGTTGAGCAAAATCAGCAGACCGGAAGTAGTAGTTTGCTTCAGTGAAAAAATCGAATTTTGCAAATATTTCGTTAATTACTAAGTTTAAACAAATTTATAAAGAATTCGTATGTACTTAAAATTGAAATTGTGAACAATTTTATTAAAAAGGTTTCTCGAAATTCCTACCGGAAGTATGTCTGTTACTCTTATCGAAAATCAGTTTCTTGCAAATATTTTGCAAGTCATGCTTTTTAGACAGGTACGCTACGAATATAAAAGTATTTAGAACTTAATTTCCAATATCTTTTGTATAAAAAAAATTTCAAAATTCGAACCGGAAGTATCACTTTTACTCTTACCGAATAACGATTTTTTGCAAATATGTCGTAAATTATGCATTCTATGTATATTTATGAAGAGTACAAAAGTATTTAGAGTTGGATTTGGAATATTTTTTGTATAAATGAAATTTCAAAAGTCGGACCGGAAGTAACACTTTCATACGTATAAGAAAGTCGTGTGGAGGCCACACCTCATTTTTTATCATTACACATAGCATTTTCCCTATGTGTAATGATTAAAAAAAAATTGTCAATGCATTAGCGATATAGTCACTGTATAGTAGACAACCAATTATACACTCGTATTTTGACAAGCAGGAACAGTGAGCTGTCATAAGATTTTTATCAGTCAATTTTCGTTAAACTTTTTATTAAAATTTTAAAATAAAAGTTGAGTTTGTAGCAGAAACACAGTACGATACACGTGTTAAAATGTTATTTTATTTTGCTTATTTTAAATTGCTCCAGTTCCTAATCACCCTCGTGTCGCAAATCTTACTCGCAAAATAAAATAGCACTTTTAACAATTATATCGTAAATAACTAATTTTGTACAATTTTTCTTACAATTTTAAAATTCGAAATATATCACGTCGTCAACATCATAATTGCTACATTAAGGATTTCCCACTGGCCGCGTAACGTTGATACAAATAAAATAATATTCTGGAGATCCGTTTCTCTTACTTCTACCATAAATTATTTGTACGGAAAAATTAAACTTTGCAGCGTACATAAAACCTTTTACATTTATTACGAAACTGTTAAAATTTAGCGCTAAAGTATTTGATTCGGCAATAATATTTGTACTGGTAACACTGGGCGATACAGAGCAAAATAAAGCTTAGAAGAATTAGGTTATGTTTTTAATAAAGAAAATGCAGAATATCACTTGGAACAAAATAATTAGTTTATTATAACAATTAAACGAACTTAAATGTAAAGTCTAATATCATAACAAGTTCTCGAAATGTCCACCTTGTCTTTCAAGGCAATAAGCAAGGCGATCTTGAAAGCAACGAAGTGTATTTCTAATAAATTCTGGCCTTATTCCATTACATGCAGTACGTATACGCTCTTTTAGTTCATTCAACTTGCGTATTCGTACATTGTTGTAAATTTTACTTTTTAGGTAACCCCAAAGAAAATAGTCATTTGGAGATAAATCAGCTGATCTTGGAGGCCATAGTATGGGACCAAATCTACCAATCCACCGTCTTTGAAATAAGTTATTTAAAAAATTCCTGATAGCGTTAGTAGAATGTGGCGGGGCCCCATCCATTTGGAACCAGGGTTCATCAACATTCATTATCTCAATTGATGGAATGATATGGTCTCTCAACAAATTCAAATATTTCACTGCAGTGAGGTTACCGTCAATAAAAAATGGGCCAATATCGCTTATTATTCCAATCCAGACATTAACTTTTTGAGGGTACTGTGTTCGGGTCAGGTTTTGAGCGTGAGGATTTGTACGGAACCAGTACCTAATGGATTAATGGATAGGAAATTTAATAATTTTTCATGGATAAATGTACGGTACAAACCGAAAGTTCTGAGAGTTGACTTCACCGTTTACGGTAAATGTAGCCTCATCAGTAAAAATTATTTTATTTAAAATTTCTTGGTTTTCATTTAACATGTTAAACATTATTTCACAAAACTCAGTTCGTTTTATCTTATCCTCTTCGAAAAGCTCTTGATGATTTGATATTTTGTATGGCCTATATTTAAATTCTTTCAGAGTTTTGTATACCGAACTGTACGATACTCCAAAATGTTTAGCTACAGCTAAAAGCGATCCTACAGACAGTTCCTCTACGTAACACAGGATATTTAATTTCATGTCTTCTGTTCGAACATGATTGGTTCTATTTCTTATACTTTGTTATACGTAGTATAAGGAAGTATTGTGATGATGAAAATTTTCGACCTCGAGATTTTTGCAGATGTCCACGTTTTGAGGTCCCCTGCTACCAAAAAAGTGGTTTTTAAAAAATGTCTGTGTGTCTCTCTGTCTGTGTGTGTCTGTGTCTCTGTGTGTGTGACCACGATAGCGGTCAAACCGCTGTAGATATCAATTCCAAATTTTGTATTTACGTGTGTAATCTGCCTCTTGAGAACTGATTAGATTTTGAGCAAAATCGGCATACCGGAAGTAGTAGTTTACTTCAGTGAAAAAATCGAAATTTGCAAATATTTCGTCAGTTACTAAGTTTAAACAAATTTATAAAGAATTCATATGTACTTAGAATTAAGTTTGAAACAAATTGTCTTAAAAAAGTTTTTCGAAATTCCTACCGGAAGTAGGTCTTTTACTCTTATCGTAAATCAGTTTTTTGCGAATATCTCGCAAGTCATGCTTTTAAGACAAGTACGTTATGAGTATAAAAGTATTTAAAACATAATTTTCAATATCTTTTATATAAAAAAAATTTCAAAATTCAGACCGGAAGTACCACTTTTACTCCTATCGGATAGCGATTTTTTGCAAATATGTTATGCATTCTATATACAGGGTGCCCCACCGAAAACGAAACAGATTGAATATCTCGAAGGAGAAAACTTTTTTGAAAAAACGCAAAAACAGGTCGATTTTTGATCCAAGGGGACACCCTTTCATCATATCTTCAGCTGTGATACGTCATTCTCCTCCCCTCCATCACTCTAACCATTACAATTTAAATAGGGAAAGTACTAAATACCATACATCGTTGAAAAGGTAATTGTACGGAGAATTCAGCAATGTGATTGTTGGTTGCGCTATTTTTGATTTTAGCGCCCTCTAGCGGAAAAAAAACGGTTACGTATTTCACAATGTGACACATCATTTCAAAGCTAATTTTATTAGCAATTTAATGCACAATTGAAAAAAAATTAAATAATCGAAAAACCTTGCAGAGCTCTAACATTAGAAACTACGAACTTATTAGTTTACAAAAGACGCTGACAGTCTGTACTTGAGAATGATGACAAATAAATGTCAAAAATATTACGTATTTAGTTGCTAATAAAATTAGCTTTGAAATGATGTGTGACATTGTGCAATACGTAACCGTTTTTTTCCCGCTAGAGGGCGCTAAAATCAAAAAGAGCGCAACCAACAATCACTTTGTTGAATTCTCGGTACAATTACCTTTTTAATGATGTATCGTATATACAACTTTCCCTATTTAAATTGTAATGGTTGGAGTGATGGAGGGGAGGGTAATGACGTATCACTGTTGAAGATATGATGGAAGGGTGTCCCCCTTGGATCAAAAATCGACCTGTTTTTGCGTTTTTTCAAAAAAGTTTTCTCCTTCGAGATATTCAATCTGTTTCGTTTTCGGTGGGGCACCCTGTATATTTATCAAGAGTAGTGATGGGTTGCTACGAAGCAAACTACTACTTTGAAACTGCTAACTATCGTTAGCAGTTTGTAGCAGCTAACGAATATCAAAAGAAATTGCTACTTTTTGTAGCTGTTTTCCGATGTAAATATTTCTGACGTAGCAGCTCTATAGACATCATATGTTCTATCCCGTTGTATCAGAGAAGCAGTATAAAATCGATAAAACGAAACTGCTACTCGCTGTAGCAGTTTTCTGAGGCAATGTCTCTGATGTAGCAGATTCTATAAACATCGTATATATGTTCTATCCCGTTGTAATAGCGAAGCAATATAAAACTGCTTCTCCGCGTAGCAGTTTTTTAAGCAATATAAAATGAAACTGCTACGGAAAGTAATATTAATATAGCAATATTTTTTATGCAGCAGATTATCTATTCTTCGAGTACATAACATGTACCATAGAGTTGTAGCAGTGTGGCAGCAAAAATTAAAAAGAATTGCGTACTGCCATAATACCAAATAATACATACCTCTTACTTAGTATTGTATATAATGTACATATTACAATTAGTATAATTTTGTAGTAGATACTTCGGTACTTGTAATAAAATCAATGGTTTTATGACTGTTAAATGTATTATTAATACCAAACTTTAGTAGCGTTTTTTTTTTCATAAATTCTGTTTCACTGCCCACTCCTCTTGTTTTCTAAATGCCGTAAATTTCTTTTTTTAACTTTTAATGACTGAAGGAAAGGTACAAAGAAAATATAAAGGCTGAACTAAAAAGTTTATATAAAAATATTATTTACAGACATAAGACAATGAATAAAATATAATGATCAAGAAAAAAAGTACATATAAAATATAAACCATAAATAAAAAACAATTCTAATAAAAATACAATTATACATAACTAACATTGCAATGGTTTCACATGCTTTGAGTTTGCATTTAGAAACAGTATTTGCTGTACCGTTTTTGCTTTAAGCCTGTTTCTTCTGGCCACTAATATTGTACCTGCTTTTGAAAATACTCTTTCACAAGGTACCGATGTCCCTACCACACAAAGTTTTTCCTTAGCTACCTCTGAAACATACGGGAAAGAATATTGTTGTTGCCACCAAACTAAAGGATTTTCCGTTCGCGGTAGTAAAGGTTCCTCTAAATATCTTTGCACTTCTACTATTGCTTTTGATTCTACTGATATGACGGATTGAAATACTTTTGACTTAATATTTTGATCCAAATGTTTAAACAGCAAACACTTTTCTTCACTTGCATCTTTGGCATTTTGACTTTTCTCAGAAGCTTATGTTACCTTGTTTTTTATTTTGGCAGCAACTAAGTTTATCACTATTTTTTTCACTTTTTCAAAAGTACTTTCATCAGAAAATGCAAAATTCTTAAACCTGGGATCTAAAAATGTAGACGTAATCAAAGTGCTACTCTGTTCTAAAGTAGCAAATCTTATATCAATTCCGCTTCCAATTTCTTGTAATAATGAATATCCAATTTGTGAAAATTGTTTCTGTTTTAGTTCGTTATATACGGTTTTTAAACCATTGGCTATAACGATAACCAGCGATCCAGTTAGATATTCTTCGCCACTTACTATTTTAGTAGCATCCTCCATACGTTCCAATATCTGAACAATTTCTTTAATTAACTCCCAATTTTTAGATGTTAGATTTGGCAAATCTTTATCTATTAATGCTACAGTTGTTCTTACTACTTCTTCAAGCTCAATAAATCTTTGTAGCATATAGTATGTGGAGTTCCACCGTGTGGGTACGTCTTGCCGTAATTTTTTTGGCTTTTTATTTGCCTGTTTTTGTATATCTATAAGTTTTGCATTAGATTGTGGGCTTCTTTTAAAATGACCAACAATTG
Source organism: Amphimallon solstitiale (assembly GCA_963170755.1). NCBI lineage: Eukaryota > Metazoa > Arthropoda > Insecta > Coleoptera > Scarabaeidae > Amphimallon > Amphimallon solstitiale. The sequence continues at coordinate 49,228,612 of OY720677.1, read as the reverse complement.
TTTTCACCTTTTCGACTAATTCTTGAACTAATGTAAGTGATTTAGTTACGATAAGATTTAATGTATGAGCAAAACAGCCAAAATGCTTAAGTTGCAATTCTTCTGACAGTGCTTTTTTAATATTTGTTGCATTATCTGACACACTTAATATGATTTTTCTGTTAATTCCCCACTCTAAAAGTATACTTCTAATTTGTGTTGCCAAATTTTGACTAGTGTGGGAGGTATTTGAAACTCTACAATCTAACAGTACTGATTTCATTTCGAAGTTTTCAGATATAAAGTGAGCGGTCACAGCTAAATAACCATCATTATTAATGGAAGTCCAACAGTCTGTGGTAATTGTTAAGGCTTTTACATTATTTACCATATTTTGGATCTGGTGATAAGTTTCTTCATAAAGTGCTGGAAGAAATCTAGTGCTAATAGCTTTTCTGGTGGGCAATGTATATGATGGATTTAATAAATTAATTAGTTTCTTAAAACCTATATCTTCCACAATACTAAATGGTTGCAAATCTAGAGTGAACAGTTCTAATAACTGGTCATCAATTTTTTTCTTAGCCCTAATATTCATTTTCCGCGGAAGCAAGTAGTCAGTAATTTTTTCTTGGTACTTACTTTGTTGATTTTCAACTAACGCTTCAGGTCTATTTATTGTAGTTCTTGCTGATGTAGATGCTTGAGGCTCGGCTTCATTTAAAATAGTAGAACTTTTAGTACCAAGATTCTGTAGATTTATAAGTGGATGTTTTCTTTTTAGGTGAGTTTTCAAATTTGTAACAAGATTTGTATGAAAGCAGTTGTTTGCATATATTACAAACGGCTTTCTCATTTTCAATTTTAAAGAAATTCCATATTTCAGAAGTTTTCCTTTTTTCTGTTTTAGAAGCCATCTGTGTGCATATAAACTGATATGTTAGGAACTCAATTTCATAATATTTTCTCGTATACTTACATTTAAAGTGCAATTGATACTATCGCTTAATATACTTAATATATGAATTTTCTTCAAACATTGACAAGCACTATAACCTAAACTTTCAGATTGTAGTTTATTCTAATGTTGAAGTTTGCCTGTAAGTGATAACTAAAATACTCTAATTTTTGGCTAGCCTGGTTATTTATATGAATTTTTCTGCTGGTAATAGAAAAATCGAATTGTAATAAACTGATGACTGATGTTACAAATACAAATATATAAATAAAAGTGTCACAAATGCAAAAATTAAGCGCTTTGTTTGTTGTTAAAGTTTAGAAAACATTTTATTATAGGAGGCAGGTAGTGTTTATCCACTCAAAGAAGTAATTGATACATTTCACAATAATTTTCTTTTAGAAATTTGGTTTGCAGAATAATAGACGATACTTTTTATACTTTCGTTATAGGAATAGAACATATGCCAGGATAATAAAGAATAAAGAACGATTGTCCAGAAACATTCAATAAAATCAATTAGGTACTCTAAACGAAATATAATGCATATCTTCTTTATTGCTATTTACTACAGTAATCCTTTCATACAGAAATCGCTTACCGGCAAGTATAGTATATGCATACTGGTGCATACATTTATTTCAAAATTCGTAGAACTATTTATAAACTATCGATTCAGAAACTTCTTTCACGTATTAGTAATAAAAAATGGATGGTTTATATTAATACTAAGGTAATACATATAATCATTTTTCAAATACCAGAATTTAATTGCATTTGTATTGATTATAGCAAAACCAAATAACAATCAATATTGAAAAAGACAGAAAATGTTGTAACGTTTATTAGTTATTATGTAAGACAATAAGATATTAAAAAAAAGCCGTATTTAACGAAAAATGCTTTATTTAAGGTATATAGTACGTATGTTGCTATATAGGAGAAATTGCTACAAAAAGTAGCAGTTTTTTTAAACTGCTAACGAAAAGTAGCAGTAGCAGTTTGTAGCTGCTAATGAAAAATAGCAGTTTTACACATCACTAATCAAGAGTACAAAAGTATTTAGAGTTGGATATGGAATATTTTTTGTATAAATGAAATTTCAAAATTCGGACCGGAAGTAGCACTTTCATACGTATAAGAAAGTCGTGTGGTGGCCACACCTGATTTTTTTTGTGAGAATGTAGAACACAACCATCTTCTTGAAATTTTTTAAAAAAGTTCAGAATTGTTTTTGCACAAGGTATAGGCCTGTCTGATTAATTCAGTGAACTCAATACAAGTACCTGGAAGGGACCCGTACGTAGTATGGAGTGAGGCATATTTTCTGCTTAGGCAACCCGTCATTGTGTAGTATTTCTCTCTCTTTCTACCTCATTGGCGGCAATGGGACATTAGGCTAACATATTGATAAACAATTTTTTTGCAGTTTTATATTACAATATTTATTTTTAGGAAATACAGATTAATTATAAAAATACACAATACATACAATTAACAATTTTTGAACAAAATTAATTTGGTCAATTTTTGTCGAATACTAGAAGATTTGCCGTTTAATTCAAAATTTTCAATTTTTGCATGATGATGCATTCTGCATTTTAAGAATACATCAAGAATGCTTCTAACAAGTTGTATTTCATGCAAATCTTCGTTTATAAATTCTTCCGTTACTGGATGTTTTGGTTGAAATAAATCTAAATTTTGCAAAAAATTATTGACAGCAGCACTTTGCAACACTTTTTTTAAATTCGTTTTACTTTTTAATAATTTCTCATTTGCTACTATATAACGAAATTGTCTTTCTGTAAAATGTAAAATTTTGTACACAATATTTGATGCATAAACTAAACCGCTGCGAGTTACGGAATTTGTAAATTTTTTAAAACTTTCCTGAGGTGCACAGTAGGGGTGGTCTTGATGATTTGTGTCTAAAGGATTATAGAATAATATTTGGATACAATCCTGGCAAGTTAACTTTTTTAATAAACTTCGAACAACGAATCCCGTAATGTAATAAATTATATTATCTTGAAAATCGCTTAAACTTGTTACACCAATTGAAGATATTAAATTGTTAATATTTTTAACTTCTTCGCTGTCGTTTGCATCTTCCACGTTCGGGTTTCTCTCAGATCTAATTTGCAGAGAAGAAAAAGTACCAAAATCTATACAATTCGAATTCATGCTTGCTGTAATCGAATTTCTTAATAGCAGTTGTCTTAACGACCACTTTAATTGTTGGGAATTTGGATTATTGTTCCATCCTCCACGAGACCTTATACAAGAAAAAAATAATTCAAGGTGATCTTGTGAGCACTTATAAGTAAGAAAATATTTTATTTGATATTCATTTAACGCAAAAAGATCTTTCGCTAGAGCAAGAGTACTTTTCATGGACAATATAAAACCCAACGCGAATGTTTTTCTACTATGTTGTAAGATCGATATACCGTCAATTGAAAGAGATTTAAAATAATGTATTGCTTCCAAAAAAACTTCCTCAAAATACTGCATTGTTTCAGGTTTCATGGGCGCTTTATAACCTTTACCAAAAGGATTTCTCGAATTCAGAATGTCAAATATTTTATCAATAATCCTGATAAATTCAACAGTCGCTTGACTGCATTCAAATTCTTTCACCCCACGCTCATGCAAAAATTCGATTGCGTCTGCTACTCCACTACTTAACGCTTGGGCAGCCAAACGCACGTTCATGATTTTATTTTTATAATAAATATGATTGGCAGTTAAGGAATTACCAAAACGCAGTTGTTCTTTTTCTTGAATTTCATCCAGTTTTTTGATATAATTCCAACTGATGATCCCTAAATTTGATGTAATATTTTTTTCTGCACAAGCATTCCTACCTAATTTTAACATATTGCTGTGGCATATAAATATTTATTTTAAATAATGTTATTGCCATACGTTGGGCATCGCCATATAATTTATATGCTGTGACAACATATATTTGTGTCTATTACCACACGTAGGGTATAGTCTTTTGTACAGTACAAGTTTGATCAGATATTTTCGGAATGAAATGTTTATAATAATTTATCATTCCCAAGAATCCTCTGAGCATCTTTATGTTCTTTGGTCTGGGATACTTTCTTATTGCTTCCAATTTTTCTTCTTCTATAGTTATTGTTTTACCATCTATAATATACCCTAGATAATTTATTTTATTTTTATAAAATTCACATTTTTCAATGTTAACTTTTAAATCGTTTTCTGCTAACGTATTTAAAACCTTTTCTACTGATTCTTTGTGATTCTCTAAATCTTTATTAAATATCAGTATGTCATCCACATAATGAGAAACGTACTCCTCGTGTGGATCTAAAATTTGTTGCATGGCTCTAACCAAAGCGGCTGTCGCTGTTGATAGGCCAAACGGAACGACTCTATACGAATAGACTAATGAATTGAACATAAAGGAACAATACTTCCTTGAGTCCTTGTGTAATGGTACCAGCCAAAAAGAACTCTTCAGATCTATTTTTGTGAACCACCTTGCATCAGTACACCTTGTTAATAAGGTCTCTATACTCTGCGGAGCTTCAAAATTAGGGGAGGTCCTTGAGTTAAGGCCCCTTGCATCAAGACATAAGCGTAATTTTGTTTCTTTCTGATTGCCTGTATTTTTCTTTACTACCACTACTATTGGATTTATAAATGTTGATTCTGTTCTTTCTATAATTTTATTTTTTAACATTTCTTTAATTTCTAATTTGACTTGTTCTCTGTATTTATTGGGGACAGGATAATTTTTGACTTTAAAAGGTTGTGTTTCATCTACTTTAAGCCTGTGTTCATAGCCTTTTGCTAAACCAGGTTTATTATCAAATAACTCTTTATATTTACTGACAAGATTGCTCACATGGCTTATGTATTGTTTATCGCTATTTAAATTCGTACCATCCCTATATTGCGTGAAGTCCTCACTTTGACGATGCTTCACAGGATGTGCACACTTATTGTCTAATAAACTACTATCCATTTTATTTGTGAGATTTTGTTCAGCATTATTTATATATAAATTATTAATTAATATCTCATCTTCCTGTGTTTCCTTACACCAGGAGATTATTGAATTTTTAATATGAAATGTTTTGTTTTCCATATTTATTTTTGTACCGTATTGACTTAAAAAGTCTATCCCCAAAATACAATTGCTGTTCAAATTAGGCACTATTATGAATTCTGTTAATAATTTTAAACTACCTATTCTAACATTTATACAAAAAACTTTATCTATAGTAATGATATGTTTCTTATTTGCATTTATTAAATTTACTTTTCTTATAGGCATATAATATCCTAATTTTTCTGTCTTTGTCTATAATACTACTATCTAATAATGATAATTGTGCTCCTGTGTCTAATAATGCTTCTATTTCTTCGTTCCCTATTTTTACTGTTATGTGTGGTAATTCCGTCGTGATTTTCTTTAGATCGTCGAAGTTATATACATTTTGTATCTTCTTTTTCTTCTTGACTGGCCTTTCTAAAAATCCAACGAAGTCGCATTTGAGTAGGTAGAATTTACCCATTCTTTATCTGTCGGTAGTTGTCTTGAATCCTTGGGTATTGCACCTTTTGATTCTGTCTTTTCCTTCGTACTTGTTTCTTTCTTCTCTTCATTTATTTGAACGTTGTTCACTCTTCTTTCCCTCTCAGGGTTTCTTTCTTCCTTCCCATGATTCTGTTCTTTCTTCCTTTCATTTTCATAGTTTCTTGTTTTATTGTATGAATATGGATTGTTCCCATAGCTTGGCTTATTATATGTATAAGGGTTGTTTACATAATTCTGTTTGCCCTGATTTTGATTGTACCCATTATTGTTGTACTGTTTGTTTTGATTGTAACGAGGTGTATTGTTTATATGTGGATTATTTCCATTGTTGTTGTTGTTATTATAATTTCTGGGTGGATCGTTTGTATATTTAACATTTCCATAATTTTTGTTGTTTCCCTTTTCATCCACATCGTCTAATCTCTTGACCAGTTCCAGTAATCCTTCAATGTTATCAATTCCTTGAAGTGCCACCGCTTGTGTAACGTTGTGGTCAAAGTGTGCTGCTAGCTGTGAAACAATATCGCTTTCTTCAATGGTTGGTTGTATGTATTTAAGAAAAGAATATTTTCGTATGATGTAGTTTTCTCGAGAAGATCCAGCTCTGTATTTGCCGAACACTAAATCGTGTCTAATTTTCCTCTGCTGAGTCTGTCCCCAGTACTGTCTCACAAAACGAATCTCAAATTCTTTGAAGTCTACTACTTCATCTATTATCATATCGTACCACTGAAGTGCATAATCCTTCAAACAACCTCATATGAAATGTAGCTTTGACATCTCATCAGATATTCCCCTCATATCCGTTTTTATCGTTCTCATAAACGCCATTGGATTATCTTTGTAAAATCCTGAGAATTTTGGTATATTCTCTGCGCTACCAGGTATTTGTGTTAAAGATACACTAGGTATACTAACCCCATGTACTTTGTTCTCTAACCCTTTGATAGTGTTTTCAAAGTTTAAAGTTTTGTTTTGTAGAGTCAACATTGTGTCCGTACAAACACCATATTTTATTTTGCAATCTTCCACCTGATGTGAAAGTTCTTGTATTTGTTCTTGATATTCTACATTATTCCCTTTCACTTTATTTTCAAGAGAATTTATTTTCTCATCTACCTTATCAAAACTAGCTTGTGTTTTGGCAGCCCTTTCGTTGATTTCTTTTATTAAGAATGCGCCTTTACCTTCACATTTCTTTTCATTAATGTTTATTTGTTTATTTAAAGTTGAAACTGACTGTTCTAACTTCAATTCTACTTTTGCATTTAGCTCTAAAGTTTCCTTTCTTAATTCCATGAGAACCTTGTCTATTCTTGAGTTTATTTCTACTTTATTTTGTTCTAATCTTTGATTGCTTTCCTCAAATTTCCTGTTCATATTCAAATTATTTTGTTCTAGTTTTCGATTTAAATTCTTATCATTTTCTTCTATTCTACTGAATAGTTTATTGAAAAGATTCTCAATTTTTTGTTCACCAGCTATGCTACTGATGCTTTCTGTCTGTACGCTACCTTCAAGTGTGCGATCCTCTGATTCAGGGTTTTCTGACTCTGAATCAGAAGATACCGGACGATTGTCCCTGTATTTTGTGAACTGTGAACCTTCACCATTATTCTTATCCTTCTCTGCCATTTTTATCTTATTTCTAACTTATAAATTCATAACGAAACTTATCTAATCAAATACTATTCCTCCTTCTTTATCCCTTTCTAAGTAAGAGAAATTGATAATTCACCAGTAAATGAAAATCAAAGGTATTCTGTCTCTAAATTGGACATTGAATAATTATTCTATTTGCTAATGAATAAAAAATGAAACAAACTTTGTACCCATTATTTGTACAAAATAAATTATTATTTTTTTGTTTAAACATTTAAAAAAAACAAAATTGCACTGCTTCATAACGTTGAATGTTATGTAAATAATTATTGACAAACGAGAAAATGAATACAATGCTCCACTATGTTAAGCAACATTAATTATATATATTTTTTTTTCTTTTAAAACAATTATGAAAAGTAATACATTGCCTCTCTATGTTGGGCGTTAAATAAATATATGATTAATAAACAACAAGAAAAGGAATACATTGCCCCACTTCGTTGAGCGCCATTTTAATTATTGCTGTGGCATATAAATATTTATTTTAAATAATGTTATTGCCATACGTTGGGCATCGCCATATAATTTATATGCTATGACAACATATATTTGTGTGTATTACCACACGTAGGGTATAGTCTTCTGTACATGCTGTACTCTTAAAATTATTCTTTATACACCAAGAACTTATAATTGGTTTTGTATTTTTTATCTTATATTGTTGGAGCATGTACTTTATGACTATTGTGGGTCCTGGCAATGTATGTGGTTCCTTCTCCTTTGCTGATGATTTTTCTCTTGCTCATAATAGGGAAGAGGTAATAGTTTTGTTCAAAGAAAAACTGTATGTCTATACAACATAATCATATATCTTTTATTTTGTAATTTATAGATTCAAAAATAATTTTTATATACACACCTTTATGCTCTAAACAAAATACATAATTGAAAAATGCTCATATCATTTATACCTAATGCCGGTTGTAATGTATGTAAATCTTTTATTTATTTATTTATTCTGCCAAACAAAATAAATATTTATCCTGTAAATAAACAAATGTAAACTTTTATTGTACATTTATGGATATATTTATCGATGTAATTATATTTATGTATTGGCTTCAATTAATTGCTTTAGACAACCATTTGCACGTGTTGTATCTAGCTCTTAATCTTTGCCTTGTGAAATTTTAATTAATTATTTGCTTAACTTGAAAGAGATTAATGATGCCTAGACTATACGATGAAGAAAATGCTCATTTGCACGTAGCATCTCTCCAACTGACCAACACCATTAATCCTATTTGGTTGTAATTCCAACTTTATGAATTTAAAACAAACCTTACAGGATAAAATATTTACTTATCTATATTGTCCAACAATACATTGATTAATCATTTGCACGTAAAAACCAATGTCTGTCCAACAATTTGTATAACTTCCTTTTCAAAAAAAAAATAAACTTACTTGCTATCAAAATATTTATTTTGAATGTCCATTATGAACGCTTCAAGTGAATTCAAATGTATTAAAATAAAATAAACTACTATGACTATACGTGATGAAGAAATAATGAAAACTACAATGTAACAATCTAAAACGTCTTATTCTTTAAGAGATCTTCCTTTCGGAAGTGTTATGAGAAGTCTCCTTCTCGGAATTGTCATCAGAAGTCCTCTTGTCGAATCTTGTTTTCGTATTTATAGCGGCAAAAAAAAACTATGTTGACCATTGCGCCCTCTATAGTCCATATTTAGGTTGGTACTGGAATACACTTTCCTGTGAAATCGCTGCCCGCATGTTGCCGTCTTGATACACGCACACATACACATATTGTTCTGACAGTTCACAATTTACCAAACGTCAACATAACTTTCCAATTCAAAGGTCCCCTCTGCCTCGCACAGCATTTCCAACGGTAGGTTTATTCTTGTCGCTAATACCATCCTTCTTTGTATTCGTCAATGAACCTATTGCCTTGTTCATTGTTCGATACATATTTTTTCTTTCCATTTATTAATGTCAATTTCACTTTTCTTTTAGCCGGATTGCGACTTGGCAAAATGGGAAACATGTTGGAGATAACCATTATTTTTCTTCCCGCACTGCCTGTACCTGTAGGACCGTCTGTTTCTCCACTGCCTCTCTGAAGCATTGTGTTGCAAACAAATCACAAACACATATACTTTTTATTTATTTATGATGTCAGCTACCCTTAAATACAAAAATGTTGTTGCTGATCGTTTCTACGTTTTATATATTTTTATATCCTTTTTCTTAGTCTAGTTGTAAGCTAAGGTAAATTTTATCTTTTAATACAATTTAGTTCATAAACACTTTCATAAAATTTTTACTGCTTTATGCATATAAATCACAATAATTTACTTATTTATATTTCTTGCATATCGTATTTCATCTTTTTCATGATATATAAACCATACATGTTGTGTATTCTTTTACAAAAGAAATATATTACTTATATTTATTTTGTCTTTATTTCATATTTTTATTCTACATCTTTTGTTTCATATTTATTTAATAAACTTTATTTTGTATTTTCTCATTATTTACTTGAATAATAATAGTTTTTTTTAAAATCACTTTTATAAATTGACTATGTGTATGCAACTTTGTATACCTTCATGTAGTTCTTGTTGCATAGTTTTACCCAATAATATTTAAATAGGATTTTTGTTATTTTTATTTTTTTATTTCAAAGCTTAAACTAATTCTTAAATTAATCTCTAAAGCTATTCTTATTCTACAAATTTTGCGAGTTCACGGCAATATGTGCAACATCTAGCATACAGTACACATTAATTGGTGCACAAGGATGGCTAAAATAATAATTGATTTCTTCACCTGAAAGATTACATCCCAATTTATTGTATGTAGAAATATTAGTTTTAGTGCCATCTGATGTTATAGAACGTACTGTAATGCCAACTTCATACAACATTCTTAGACAACAAGTTATTAGCTGACTTTGTATGTCAGCATCTGACTTATTTATTAAGAAATAGCCCACAGGACATTTGAAATGTTTTGTGTAGCTAACTATTTGAAAAAATAACGCTTCTGATGCTGCTTCTTCAAAATCTACGTCTATAAGACCCCCATAGTCAACATTTCCTGTAAACTTTCCTTCTTTATGATCCCAAAGTACTTGTTTTCTAATAGCCATGCCATCAATTATCAGAGCACAATCTTTCAGACTTGGCTCCCTTACTACTTCTTCTTTTAAAAACTCTAGAACCTCACTTAAGAAACCAGGTTCACAGTTTACTTTAGATAACCATTTCCTAATAGTACGACCATTAGGTAAAATGAAATATTTCCTTACAAAATTATACGCTTTTGGAGAATAAAAATATAAGGTTTGTGCAAATTGCTTCATCAATTCAGAATATCTCCGCTGCCCAGAATTTGACGCTGATTGATTGTTTTTTTGATGAAGCACCAATTCTAATGGAAAACCTACAATACAAACACTTACATAACCTGAAAAAAATTAAAGAACAATTATGTACCTTGGAAGTAATTTTTTAAAACAGCATCTAAATTATCGTTGCTACAACCTGCTTCACTGATATGTCTTATGACATCTTTCATATTTGTTATTTTTATATCTCTTCGCTTAACTTTTTGTTTTAAAGTTTTAATTTTCCTTTGCATATGAAGCAATGAACAATAATTGTTCGAAGTTTGTGTTGCTTGATTAATGGAATTACTTGGCACTGAAGAAGTAGAAGTTGACGGTGTATCATCGATTTCCATTGCCACAACACCATCTGTTTTTAAATCTGGTATCTGAAATATAACAATTAGCCAACAAAATGTTTACTTTCTTTTTCACAAGCTTAATTACATATCTCTTCACAACTCTGCGTGATGTATCACTTTTCTGTAAGTGTTTGGGAAAGCAGAAAACACTAGGTACAGCATCCGGTTTTAACAATTTAATGGAACAGCCTGGTCTAATTTGGTAATCTTTTTCTAAAAAGTGCACTCCACAAATTCTGCTGGTTTTTGATGGAGTCCAATTTTCTCTTCTAATTGCTTGAATCCATAATTGAAGAATTTCAGGACGTTTAGAAGGAAATCTGTTTAAAAATTGATTTAATTAATAACATAGAATATCAAATAAGCAGATAATAATAAAAACGTGGAAGTTGTTTTGAAAGTGTGAAATATTGTTTACAGATAAATACTTACGTATGAAAAGGTATCTTATTCCTTGAATCGTGTAAATTATTACAACCATATGCAACACAATTGAGAACCATTTTCACAGAACGATTTAGAACTATCAAAAAACAGTTTGCATACTAAATACACATACACTAGAAGATTCACTGATACTTAAAGCACAAATTCGAACAAGTCAAATGAGCGGTCAGGTAGTAACAACCGATAAAACTCTATAAATAAGACACCTGGCAACAAACCGGCTATTCTTTAAACGTGTTAGACAGTGACGCGAATACTACACAGTAAGTCTATCTTTGTTCTTGCGCCTGACACACTCACTGCTGTGTATCGGAATAGGACGGGTCCCTTCCAGGTACGTGTATGCAGTTCAATGGATTAATTGACGGAAAACATGCATGATAGAAGGACTAAAAGAGATATGACACTCCCGTGGTTAAAATTCGTTCCTTCTGCGCAATGACGTCATGCGGTGACGACCAACAACGTAATTACACGAGTTTAATACGTAAAATTGTACATTACTGTTGATTGTGGATTAAATGAGGCCTGTTGACACAAAAGTTGGTAAATGAAGTGCAATGTCCTCTAATTGGATGTTATATTATTTTCAAATATGACCTTGGGATTAGCCGCAAATGTGATATTCTCATTTAAAAATCTGGATTTATAATATTGTCAACCATCCACTCCGTCCAACTAAAATGCCAGATATCCATGGCCTACTTTGGTCTAAATAGATAGTTAATAAATAATACAGTTTGCACATAGGATAATAATGGGTTTCATTTAATAAAACAAAAACATGTAATACAATATTAACATTTTAATGTATGATTTTGTCAAGTTTTCTTTTTCTAGATTTTTCTAACTCTTGAAGATTACTATTTAACTGTCTTATTCTAAAATACATTCGACTTCTAAAAAATAATGTTTTTACATCCACATGACAATGTATATGTTCGCTTTCCCTTATCAAATACTGAAGATAATTTTTTGTTATAACTAATGTGTCTTTATTAATATCTTGAAAAATTTTCTCCAATTTTTCCAGTTTTTCCATAATTTCTGGAGATGCTTTTGTCAATCCTCCTTCAGATAATTGATCAGTCCATGTAAAACTGGCTGAAGTAGATGTGGAAGTGGTTTGAGGAAGAGTAACATGTTTTAACCTATGACAAATATAACCACCTAAATTTTCAAGTCCGTCGTAAATTAATTCATCTTCATCAGCGAGTTCCATGTTATGGTCTTGGTCATTGTTCAGGTCACGATCTACAAAAACATTAAATGAACTACATATATTAATTATTAATTTTGAATCAATACTAACCAGTCAATAATTTCGAACATAATTCACTGCTTCTTACGTTTTCGCCTAATTCAAGATTCAAATCTGGAGTATGATCTTCTTCAGTATTACCAAATGACAGCGACCCATCATTTTTTCCCAGGATATATTTTCTTAGGCGATATTTGAATTCCAAAGCTGTAGGGTGATCATGGAGGCCTCCTTTGGCCCTGATTACACCAAAAAAGTTTTCTAGAACATCTTGGTTTAGTCTATACGTCAACAAATATTTAATGTTGAATTTATTTTGCATTTCATGAAAGAGAAGCTTTAAAGATATATTGGTAATTAGAATTCCTAAAAAATTTATGCCAGCTACAAATTGACATGCATTGATTTATGTAGCATTTATACCCTTTTGGAACGGCAAAAGCTGTTTTTTGTTGGAAATTTTCATAGAAAGTACGGTGTCAGACATCTTATCCAAAATGATATTTTGTTCATTCAAAGCTAAGCCATATGCTTTTGTTCTTGCTCGTGAATCAGTTTCCGGGACTCGTACATTTAACACATCAAACCAGTCGTTCACCTAAAATTATAATTTTTATTGATAACTTACCTAATGTAATTATTTTATAATATTTTACTGTTTTGAAAAATTCTGAACACTGCGCCCAATTTGTTGATGATTTGAAACGACCTAGCATTCCACATCTAGAGATAGCAGTAGCAATTGTATGTGAAAATAACTTCGTTGCAAACTTCACTTTCTGCCTAGCTGCTCCCTTAACATTCAGCATTTCCTTGTTAATTTTGTGTGTAATTTTTAAATCTGAGCAACTGGTTAAATCAATCAATTCCTCAATAATATTTTTGTTTACTTCTTGTCCTTCCAATATAAAACCTTGATCCACAAAGTGATTTCGTATCAACTTTATTAGATGCGGAACGTCAGCAAATACAAATATTTTTTCATCATTAGCAGGATTGAGGAACCACGTTTTTGAAGTATTAATTCCTATCTCTGAATGTAAAGCACGGTTACCGCCTCCTAAATCGCTTGTCATTGCCACCACATGAAAACCTAAATAATAAAGTAATTTAAGTGATTTAACATCATATATAATTACCTGCAGATTCAACATAATTTATTACATCAAATATCTTATCCTTGGTCAGTTTGCAGTCAAAATCAAAAAATATTGGTTGCTTCCAACTTTTAAACAACCCTCTGAGCATGATCACTTGGACATAACTAAACGGTTTTATTGTTTCATCATTTACTTTATCATACAAAAACTGTTTTTTAATTTTCATTTCATCGAACGATAACACGCATACTTTATCCATTTTAGTCATATCTGAAGTTTTAATAATATGAAAAATCTTCTTTAAAATTCCTGGAGATATTAGTATTTTTTTTAGCCATGATCGAAGAGTTGAAACTGCTGGAAATGGAAATCCACGTTTTAACATAAGTCTATAAGCTTTAGGCCCTGCTGCATGAATAGCTATTGCTTTTGAAATATCCTCAGCTGACCATGTCAATCGTTTATTAGGAGTTTCTATTTTCCTTATCTGCTGAGGGCTAAATAATTTTTTCAGCTGGTTTTGTTCTTTTTCCATTACTGCTAATTGTGCTTTAAGATCAGCTATTTTTGTATCCCTGTCGTCATACTCCGTATTTACTCTAAAACAAAATGTAAGAATTCAAGAAATAAAATGTAACAATACATATTATAATAATAGTAAGACTTACCCCTTGCTAACACATGTATCCACAAGCTTGTTATTGTTACCATCACCTTCTAGAGCATCTGCATCTGGAGAAGAACCAGGTAGGGCCGGGTGATTATTATGGGTACCACCGCCATCCGAAGAAACAGTATTAACTGCATGTGTAAAAGAACTACAACAACCCAGAAGAATAATGCAGGCATTGTTAGATTTACATAAGTTAATTTATAGTATTATGAATACAAAATAGTACAATATTACCTGTTTACAACCGAATCAACAATTTTCTTGCGTTCTCTGGCTTCTCTCCTTTGCTGCCTAAATTTGTTACATTCTGAAGGCAAGGTTTTTGCCTTCATGATGTTTATACTTGGTACGGCACTCTCCTTCAACTGACGACAGTTTTTTGGATTGTAGTTCAGTAATTCGTGTTTCAAATTTCGAACGTAGTCATCGTCTGTGAAATGTGTCGAACAGATTCGAGAATTTTCAACGTTGAAACAGTCGGCACGAGAACAACAGTTCACCCATACACTTCGCGTCGGTTCCTCTTTAGGAAAACGAAAAAATTGTACATTTGGTCCAATACTTTTTAAATTGTTATTGACGGAGCAACCAAACACTGCGCACCGCATTGTACTTAGGTTAATTAATTACCCAATAGAAATAATTTCTAATTTCACAAGTAAAACGATGAGTAAAACGTCAGTCATGTCCGTCATATCACCACAACATGGTCACCACTTGACGTCACCGAGCAATGACCGGTGGGGGAAACATGCGCAATGTCATATCTCTTTTAGTCCTTCTATCATGGAAAACATGTCTCTAACTTGCCTTAAGGCTGGCGTCTCGTACGCTGGCACCGGACAATATTCACGTTGAAAACATGCTCACATTTTTTTGATAAGAAATGGAAACTATTAATTTAATTGTTATAAAAAATACACAGTTATGTTAAGGAAACTTGATTCGAGGTCGTAGGGGTTTTTTAAATGTCTAATTGGGCTGTTTTTTCACTATATACTGTGAATAAAATACCCCTTTTAGAAGTAAAAATAAATATTTTTTATCTGTAATTTTCAAATAAAGTATAGCATTCTTGCACCCCCCTGGACCTCAAAAAATTAGTTTGCATTGTAACAAAAAATACTGCAACGAAAATAATATCTTCGTTTGTAAATGGTATCCAAAATAAAAATGCGTGGACATTATATGAAATTAGGGTTACAATTCAACTATAGTGTGGAGAAAAACCGTCAAGATGCAGAATTATCACGCCAGGAACTTGAATATTAGTGTAGCTTCTGGGCATTAAGGGGCACTGAAATTAGGCGTATATATGTACCTATTATTAATTAAAAATGTCTACAGGATAGGTACTTTTATTTATGCAAAAGTACAATTGCTCACAATACTTCGTCTAATAATAAAAACAGTTATATATTATTATTATTATATATTCAACAGTTTAACACTTTGCGGAATGTAATATAAAATATATACCTATAAAAAACGAAAACGATAATAAATTTGCTATAGGTATAATAATCTTACACATTGTTTACTTTCGAGCGATGTATATTTATAGCAATTTTTGAATGTTTGACATTATTTGAAATATGTATGTTGTGATAACTGGACGAAAAGGGAAAACCTTTCTTGATTTAATATATGATATAATTAAATCTTATAATGTTATCTAATTACGATTACATGTGTATTGTATTGTACTGAAATAAGTAAATCTGCAGCTTATATCTTGATAATCTCGAAGACTTAAACAATGCTTCTACTCGTACTATTATCAGAATATAATATCCAAACAAACACATAAACATGGATAAACTAGAAGATGGTATACCAACTCTAGGTATATTTTATTTAGTCTACTTCAGAAAATTAAATACTTAATTCTTGATGCACAAATTTATTGAATTCTGCGACGGGACTACAAAGGCATTTTGATACCTATAAATATATATAGGTACATTTTTTACTTATTCAATAAATTTTGAGATTTACCGGTGCTTAACGCAAATTATAATTGTATACATTACTCTAAATAAATACTAATTCATTTATTCATAGTGTATGATTAAATAATTAAAAAATATGTACCTATGTATTTATTAATAAGAGTCTATTTGAAATATGTACTATAGCTTGAATTACATCAATAACTTACGAAAGTAATTTTTATATTATACACGTACACACAAACAAAGAAGCTGCAAGATTTACTATTGCAGAGCATAACACAATCTATATTATTCCTACTAATAATATTTATACGTCTAATTTGCTATGATTCCGATTGATAATTGGTAGAAAGGATTAAATATAATACCTATACACGATAAATATAACAAGCTTTTTTGAAAACTTTTTGACTTATGAGCCGCCATCTGAAAAAACCGCTAAATTTTTGCACTATACCAGTTTTTACAAAATATCTTCCAAAGTATTCCAATACTTCCCAAGATAGACCTCTTTGAATTTAGAGATTTTTTCTTAAAAATGTAAAAATCACAAATTTTTAGTTGGTTTTTGCTCGATAGTAAGTATATAGTGAATCCTACGCTAAAGTTTGACACTGCATTTATAGTAGAGGTAAATAGCTAAAGTTCCGAAGCTCTAAATGTGACTTGTCGTCCAGACACATTTTGTCTTATATAACAAAATATCACCATTTGGTTCTTATAATGTAAAGTTGTGGTATATCTGACACTTTTGTTGATGAAACTTATGTAGTATATAATTTATTTATAATTATTTATCAATTATTTATTGAGTTACAAATTTATTGATATATAATTCATAGACCTATTGAATATATGAGATATACAAGCTTAGAATAAATGAACTTTTTTTATTTTTAATAAATAGATACATTAATTTTGTCAGTATTAAGTTATTGCGTAACGTGTCTTCCTAAAAAACTACAAAAATATTCAAAAGAGAGTATCATAGTCTAAACGAGCTAGAAGAATCAGTTTGGTCTTAAACTTTAGCTACCTACCTCTACTATAAATGCTATGTCAGACTTTAGCGGAGAATACACCATTTACTTACTATCGAGCAAAAACCGATTATAAACCTTTATTTTGACATTTTTAAAAAAAAAATTCTCTAATTTCAAAGAGGTCTATCTCGGGAAGTATTGAAGCTAAATATTCCGTTTTTGTATTAAATTGTAGAAAAGTTTATCTAGTTTAATAAGAACGTAAACGGGGTTTTTGCTCAAACTAATACTTTAGGAGATATTTTGTAAAAAGAGGCTAAAACATTTAGCGGTTTCTTCAAGATGGCGGCGTCTGTGGTAGTGGGGAAAATAAGAAAACTTGGGGCTTTGCAACAGTGTACCAATCCATACACCATATCAAAAAATCAAAAGTACCCTAATTAATGTAACCATGCGAGATTTTTTGGTATAGTTTGACTGGGCTATATGTATATTCTCCAAGGATATTACATCGGTGGTGTTTCTATCACAGAAAGTTAATATTCTACGTTTTAGATATCTCTTGAAGGTACTAGATTTGATAGACCATATAAAAATATGGCACAATAGGCTTAAATTATGTGTTCTGCATGTTCAACCGTTTCGTCAGTTTGGTTCTTTTTCGGTGGTTTATACCAAAAAATCTTTATGTTGTCATTAATAGTGAAATATTAGGTAAGTCTATTAAAAGAATATAATAGTAGATATGTCATCTTTTTATAATATGAAAAATCTAAACCTTATTTTGGCAAACTTACTTCAGTTCGGTAAAATATATTTAGGTACGTTTAACAACTAAAATAATTACTTTCACTTCTGAATGTTGCGCATCTCCAATATTATTTAAGAAGATAATAAAATATGACTAATGTTAAGTACAGAAGCGCAGTTCATTTTTGCCAAAAACACTAGTGTCACCTATAGACAGCCTATAATTAAACAGATTTAGTATGAAAATTAATTGTGGACTAAAATACAAACGTAAGTAATTAATACCTATTGATCTTTTCTGGTTACATTCTGAATCATATCTCCTAAACACACAGTTAAAGTTACGAAAATCACAATATAAGCTGTATGTTTTAGTTCATATGTTCAGAGACCGGACACGAGCGGCCGATGACTCATCACCCACGCGCACTATTGAAATTTTGTATTTTTAAAAAGTTTTTAATTTTATTTATATAATTGGATAACAAGTGGGTGGTGATCTATAAAATACAAAATACGTTATTATTTGTTTATATTGTAGTTCAAATCGAGTAAATTCTCCGTACTTTATTAATCTCACGAAATATAAGGTAGGTAAATAGAAGAAAGGAATTTAACATTAAAATAGACTTTTTTGCTGTCCGTTTTCTCGACGAAACCAGATGTTGCAACACCATACGAATAGTGCTATTCAATAACTGCGTGATGTTATACATTATTTCTTTTGTCCGTCGTAATTTCGGCCTCATACGTCCGGTCTACATTCATGACACAATGTTTAGAATAAAACTGCAGTCTATGGTCGACTGTTCTACTTTTTCTACCCTTTGTAACACATCACACAAAATGTCACTTATAAATATTTTATTTTCATTAGTTTTTAACAGTTTTTGTGCGGCAATAGAAGCTTGATGGCATTGTCCATCATTCTTTTTACAATGACCCATGTTTTAAATCCAAAATTCATTAAACACATTACAAATTAAGCGAGAAAGAATACTTCAAACTGACTTGTTCTTTACCATGTTTATAGTCACATGAATTACTAAATATTGTTATTATTATTACTTCAACAAAATGTTTTTCCCAAACATGAATCGTTTTATTCCTATTTATTTTATAAGGTGTACCTACTTGAAATTTTATAAATTGCTATAAATGAATGCTTGTATTTATTGATGCTTAACTGTTGAGATTATTTCTATATAGTCAGGTTCGTAATAAATACTAGCATAAATTTAAAATACTATGGAGACAAAAACGTGTTGAAAGCGTTTCTTTAATAATTTTTTGTGCGTGTTAGTTTTTTGTCTGTCTATGTTCGAGTTCATTTAAAAGCCCCAGATATAAATTTGTTGCTGTAATAGCAATCTACATTTCTATTGCTTCATCTCTCATCCTCAATTAAGTTCGACTATTTGCCAACATGAACCGCCACATTACCGACACCTAATCCTACCCCCCCACATTATATTCTTCAGCACCACCAAACTGAAAACTAAACGCCAGCCTTAAACTATTATTTTTCTGGTACCACATTACTATTGCCACCTTTTCATTTCTGTTGTATTTATCCATGATTTATAAATAAATTATCTATTTTTTAATAAAATGTATTTAATTTATGACTTATGTTTGAATAAAAATTCAGAAATATTAGACATAAAAAATGTTTTTCCCGTCATGGCAACCTGATTTAAAAATTAAGGTATGCTATACGTAAATTCTTCATTGGTGTATAACTGGTTGTCTACTATACAGTGACTATATCGCTAATGCATTGACAATTTTTTTTTATCATTACACATAGGGATAATGCTATGTGTAATGATAAAAAAAGAGCCCGGTATATATACATAATATAACAAAAATATGTATTCCTGTACCCAAATTGAGCAAAACAAACCTTCATTGAGCTATGAAGACAAAATTAAAAATAATTGCTGTAAAAATATATTGCAAGTCATTTACTGTGCTGCATATTTTTTAAGTGGCATTTCCTGTGATGTTACACAACTTTCTATTTCTTCTGTCGTTGTTGAGGGTGCTGAGAAACCTGTAGTTGCAATTTCTTGCATTTTAAATGGGGGATTTGCAACTGTATCTGAAGACAATAATATTTTTGGATAAATTCTTTTATTTTTCCCTTACCCTTCATCCATTTCATTGGCAAATTCAAAGAATCGCCTACAACTTCCTGTCCTGTTTTATTATCTACATACTATTTGTAGCCTCTATCTACTTTTTGTAGCCTCTATCTATTACCCTCTACCTATTTTCACAATGTTGTGGCGAAATATTTTTATTTAACTGCTTGTTCAATTCTTGGGCAATCACTTCCCACAATTTTTTTATATTTACTATATAAATCTATTAAAACTTTTGTGTCATTGGTATTCCACCTATATTCACTATTTTCTTTATTTTGTCTATTTAGTACTATTTCCATGTTGCGAAATGCTAAATATTCTTCTAGAATTAAAAACAAAATACTGTGTTTATTAGATTTTCTTAGAAAATTATTACAAATATTACCGTTACTATTTACTTTCTCCATTTCTCTAAGTAAAACTAATTTTAATTCCGCTTTAGTAGGATTAAGAGACTTTCATGTAATCATAGGATTTTGGATTTAACAGGTACTTGTCAAACACTGAACAAGTGCCATCTACCCACGAATATGATAACGAAAAGGGTAAAATAGTGTTCTAATATCTTTAATTGCAAGTTGGTTTGGTATTGGTTTCTGATAAAACATGCGCAATTGAAACAGTCATAGATCGATCCAAGACTGATCAATAATTTTTATGTTGGAACAAACCTATAGTGTGCGGTTATTAAGAATTCTTAGAACTAATGTAATAAAGTAGCATTTCTTGTCTAAAAGTATCGGGCCTATACAAAAATTACGCGTAACTAAATATATTGCTAACAGATGTTATGTGTAACATTAGGGAAACTATATTACAGACTGAATAGATTTAACAATGGTGATGAGTTGAGGTCCACTTTATCGTTTAATAAGTTGTCTGATTGTTTATGTTTATTAATTTCTAATGTCTCTAGTAGATATAGTTTAATGCTTTTGTTTTCAACGTGAATAATATCAGAATGTTTATTAAAACTGATTATTATGTATCACATGATAAGTCGAATAATTTTTTTGGTTGATGTAAGCGGAGTAATGATCTTCTCTTCCTGTTTGATCTATGCATCCTTTAGTTCATGTACCACAAGTTAGCTTATAGACTCCCGATTTATTGTTGTGATTAGTTTTTCCTTTATTATTCTTGATGTATTTCGCAAGATTATTGTTCGTTTTGTACGCAATATTAATATTGTTGCGTTTTCGAGTTCCAATAAACAACTCGTGCAATTATTTATTTAAAACAGTCTGTATATTTATATACTTAAAATTATATAACAATATAAAAATATAAAACTAAAGTATCACACTTAAAATACTACAATCTAATTAACACTTGTATTTATTTACTACTACTATTATTTAAGTCTGTATATTTATATAACACTCTAAAATAACTGCAGCACTATATTTATTTTTACCGAACGAATTATATTTATTTGCTTATATTTATTTATAGTCGCGTCGGCCACTTCTTACGGACTTTCTTTCTCCCGAACTACTCGGCAATTTCTTCCGTAATGAATGGATCCCGTAATGAATCATGCCGCCTTATATACGTATGTGAAGATTACTAGAGCATTCCTCTAAATTCCATACTTCTCTCGATGTATTGAAGAATATTCCAGACATTTGTCTCCGCTTTCGATACAGTACCATGCGTAAGTGTATGACTCACCGCTTTACGATATTTACCAGCGAGAGAGATTTATGATCTCTTTTTTTGTGCGTGTGACAATTTCGTTTTTATCGCGCCGAGAGATCTGATTCTTTTATTTAATGTAACTCAATTCGTCTGCTGGTTTCGTTACATTGCCCCCTTCTTAAAAACTGCGTTTCGTCCCGAAACACACTATTCCATGTTCTTCTTGTTGGCGGATGACGGAATCTACATCGGGACCCACGGGTGCACCCAGTTGTCTTGTAGAAATGGCAATCCACCGTCTTAGGTTGTATAACGGGCTGATTGGGTTGATAGCTGCATACAACTATTTGCATACCAGTATGCCGAAACACCACCTCCAGCATGTTTCTTACGGTTCTCCATTCCAAACGGTCTAATCCACAACCCAGTTTCGGAATTGCCAGCCTCCTTATATTTTGCTCGAGTGCACGTCCTCGCAAATCAACAAGGGATTCCCACAATGAGCGATAGGTCGGCTTTTCGTTGGAGACTTCTTTTGTGACCAGGTAAAAGATAGATCTCCTGCCACGCTTTATCTCCAGAGCTTTACCAACCCTTGGCTGTTGTTGGGTCAGTTCATTGGCCCCGCCATATCTCCTCTTGAATTCCGCGGCAATCCCTCTGCGCATACATAGGTCCTGGGCCACACAGTGAGCTAAGGCATAATCACAGGGTACCGTAAAAAGATCCTGTTGACTTTCCGTGGTGATTCCAAAACGAGCCTTTTTGGTACCAGAATATTCCTGCATGAAATTCCTATATGGCTCCCCATCTTTACTGGTAATTTGTCGCACATCCGTTACTTCGCCGTTGTCAGGTCCATGATATGGGGCCAACCGGTTGAAATGTACCACCCTTGGTTTGCTATGGGGTGTTCGTCTTATGCGATAAACCACGTCATTTATTCGCTTTAATACTTCCCATGGTCCCTCCCAGTGTTGTTGGAGCTTTGGGGACAGGCCTCGGCGACGTTGAGGATTGTATAACCAAACAAGGTCCCCTTCTCGATAACCACCTTTCTCGGCCTGCACGTCGTAACGATCCTTCATCCTGTCGCTGGCATCTTGAATATGCAGGCGTACTCGTTCGTGGGCATCCTCCAACCTCCGCCTAAGTCCGCTAACGTAGTCTTCTCCTGCCAGGTCTTCTCCAGGCTTACAGCCGAACTTCAGGTCACACGGCAGCCTGAGCTCTCTTCCGAATAACAAATTTGCTGGAGTTTGACCGGTAGTCTCGTGGACCGCAGCTCTGTAAGCCATGAGGAACAGGGGTAGATGTTCATCCCAGTTTCTTTGATGGTCTGCCACTACCTTGGACAGGTGTTTGAGCATTGTCCTGTTCATGCGTTCCACCATTCCATCTGACTGCGGATGCAGCGGTGTCGTTCGCGTTTTCCTAATACCCAGAAGATCGCAAATATTCTGGAATAGAGTTGATTCGAAATTCCTCCCTTGATCGGAATGGAGTTCCAAGGGTGCGCCAAACCGACTAATAAATTCCTTTACGAGCACCTCCGCGACTGTTGCGGCTTCTTGGTTAGGCAAGGCATAAGCTTCGACCCACTTGGTGAAGTAATCCATTACGACAATTATGTATTTATTTCCACTGTCAGTCTCAGGAAATGGCCCAGCCGCATCTATGGCAATCCTTTCAAACGGGCTTCCTACATTGTACTGCTTCATGGGGGCACGTCGACGCTTTTGGGGTCCATTGCTGGCGGCACAATTTGCACATTTTCGGCACCATTCCTTCACGTCTTGTGTGCAATTTACCCAATAAAATCGCTGGCGCACTTTCTCGAGTGTCTTATGTACGCCGAAGTGTCCCCCGGAGCTGTCATCGTGGAGCTGTCGCAGTACATCAGGTATCCTTTTCTTAGGGATGACCACCTGTATCTTTTGCCCTTCTCCATCTGGGTTCTCAACAACACGCTTAAGTAGTCCATTCTCCACCTTCAGGGAGTCCCATTGAGCCCAGTAGGACTTCAGCCCCTGTGAACGAGGAGATACTTCTTGCCAAGTCGGTCTGTGACCAGTACCTTTCCAAACCATCAAGGAACCAAGGTCTTCATCAGCTTCCTGATCGATCCGCAGATTGTCAGGTTGCCACTGATCGTCAACCACGGTAGTTCTGAATGTGTTGGCCGATTTTTCTTCTACCCGGTTGCAATGCTTGCAGTCTTCTGGACATGGTCTCCTTGAAAGAGCATCAGCGTTTTGGTATTTAAGGCCGGCTCGGTGCTCGATGTCGAAGTCGTACTCCTGCAGTCTCTCAATCCACCTGGCCACCTGACCTTCAGGGTTCTTGAAATGTAAGAGCCACTTCAACGCTGCATGATCTGTTCTAATCGAGAACCTCCTTCCATATAGGTATTTATAAAAATGTTCAATGGACTTGACCACCGCTAATAGCTCACGTCTGGTCACGCAGTAGTTCCGTTCGGGCTTGGAAAGCGTCTTGCTGAAATATCCAATTACCTTCTCTTGCCCCTCTTGTACCTGGGAGAGTACGCCGCCAATCCCAACATTGCTAGCATCAGTGTCCAGAATATATTTACCAACTGGCAACGGATAGCTCAGGATTGATGCACTTATCAAAGTCTCCTTCAGTACTTCGAAAGACGCTTGACATTCGCTACTCCAGTGGAAAGGCCCATTTTCTGTCAGACGAGTCAGGGGCTTTGCAATGTTGGCGAACCCCGGGACGTATCGCCGATAGTACGTGCATAATCCCAGAAAACTTCTCACTTCATGCTTGTCCTTTGGGATGGGCCACTTTCGCACGGCCTCTATCTTCTCTGGGTCGACAGCAATCCCTTTTCCAGATACCACATGCCCCAGGTAACTCACTTCTTTGCGGAAAAGGTGACACTTCTTAGGGCTCAACTTCAGGTTTGCACCTCGTAGCCTTCGGAATACCTCCTCCAAATTCTTCACGTGATCTTGAAAGGTTTTCCCAACTACAATCACGTCATCAAGGTACACCAGGCAAGTGTTCCACGAGAGTCCTTTTAACACCGTGTCCATAAGTCGCTCGAAGGTAGCAGGCGCGTTACATAACCCAAAAGGCATGACCGTAAAATGCCACAGGCCCGCTCCCATTGTGAACGCAGCCTTTTCTTTATCGCTAGGCTCCATTCCCATTTGCCAATAACCACTCTTCAAATCCAAGGTGGAAAACCATTTCGTCCCAGCCAAAATGTCCAATGTGTCGTCTATTCGTGGCAAAGGATAGCTGTCTTTCTTCGTTACCTCGTTGAGTCGGCGATAGTCTACGCAGAATCTGGTTGACCCATCCTTCTTCCGCACAAGTACCACTGGCGAAGCCCAAGGACTGTTAGAAGGCTCAATTATACCTTCACTCTCCATGTCTCGTACAATTTGTTCGGCTTCTTGGCGTTTCGCTAATGGTAGTCTTCTGGGTGCTTGGCGAATTGGGTATGCATCGCCTGTATTGATCTTATGCGTGACTACATTGGTTCTTCCTTTGGCGCCCTTCTTTATTCCAAAGACATCTCGATATCGGCATATCAGGTCTTTAACTTGCTGCTGTTCCTTTTTGTTCAGACCTCGGCAAGCCAAATTGGTGACGTTTCGGAGCTCTTCTGGAACGTCAGCAGGCGTGCCTGCCTCCACTTCATCTTGATGAACGATGGCCGACACGGGACAACACCATCCCAATACAGTGCCTCTTTTCAACGTCACGGGGTAATAATTGACGTTCATTACCCTTACTGGCACGGTCCTCTGGGATCTTACCACCGCCTTTGCAATCATTATTCCTCGGCCCACTTCTTCATCATCAACCTTTGGCTCCATCATCGTAACCTTCCCTTCAGTCAGGTCTCCTTCCATGCAAGCTTCCAGGATCATCTCAGCCCGTTTACCCAGGACAGTGTCCTCTGCCAGTACAATGCGTAT
This sequence comes from Amphimallon solstitiale, assembly GCA_963170755.1. Taxonomy (NCBI): domain Eukaryota; kingdom Metazoa; phylum Arthropoda; class Insecta; order Coleoptera; family Scarabaeidae; genus Amphimallon; species Amphimallon solstitiale. Next base: position 49,202,786 of record OY720677.1, on the reverse strand, counting down.
GGAATGGTTATTCATAGAACGGAGGACGAGTTCCTCATTGCCTATCTTCAAGACGCCCAATTTCAGGTCCATCTGGAACCCATATAGCTTCATCACATCCATTCCCAAAATAACTTCTTCCTCTATGTCCGCAACCAGGACGCGATGTTGGATTGATACTGGTCCAATGCCGATCGTCACATCAACTTCTCCTTTTACGTTAGCCGCTTCGCATGTTGCCGTTCTAAGTTGCCATTTGCTGTGTAGTAACGGCTTCTTCTTTTGAATCACATCGGGTCGCACTATGGTCTTCGTCGACCCAGTGTCCAATAGGCCGACAAGGTTTCTTCCTTCCAGAATAACATCCACGTAGAGGTTATTGGCATGGTGTTGCAGAGATGCAATTTGCGCTATTGAGTTTCCCTGCTGCGCCGCTATGGGTTTCTTGGACTCCTTCTTGCATCTGCTACGAACATGGCCCATTTCACCACAATTCCGACATCGAAGCGTTCTTTTCTTAGGTTGCACCTGACTCATTATTCGTCGGACTACCTGTTCTAAGGATTCTTTGGCTTCTGGTAGGTCCCTGACAGAACATACTCTTGTAGGATTTCGAGAGTACAGCTTTGCGGTTTCGAACTCCAGACCATGTGCCAAAGCATCGATTAGTGTTTTTGGTCTTGCCAGCCTCAGTGCTTGCTGTGTATCGCCATCTCGAAGACCATCTATGAATGTCTGCACAGCCAACTGTTCCGAGAAGCTATCTGGGGCTGCTGGATATGCCAGACGAACCAAACGGGCGATATCCGCTTCGAATTCTTGGAGGCTTTCTCCCTTTTTCTGCAGACGATTCTTCAATTGTATGTGATAAACCTGCTCCAGGTGTGCATGCCCATATCTCATCTCAAGACGCTTGATTAATTGAGGGTAGTCTTGACACTCTTCCGGAAGCAAGGTCTGCAGAACGTCACTGGCCTCTCCTCTTAACGACACAATCAGGGCAGTAGCTTTCTCCGGGGACGTCCATCCATTTGCTCCTGCAGCGGCTTCGAATTGTTTTAGGTACGTCATCCATGACGTCTTTCCATCGAAGGTGGGAGGTTTTACCTTTGCCTTTGCTGTTTGGCAGATATCCAGGCTTCTGCTTGAGGTGTCACGGGAACTGCAGTCGTTCATCGCTGGTAATTGAAGCTGAACTTTAAATTCGTCCCTCAATTTCTGTTCTACGGCTTCGATGGCCTCAGAAAATTCCTGTCTCAAATTCGATGAATTCTTCTGAATGTCTTCCTCAAGTTGTTTTGAATTATTTGCCATTTCATCTTTTAGAGCTTTTGAATTATCTGCAATTTCATCTTTTAGAGTTAACATCTCATCTTTTAGGGTCTCAATAGTAGTCTCGAATTGTTTTGAATTATTTTCAATTTTATTTAACATCTCATCTTTTAGAGTCTCCATAGTAGTCTCAAAATGTTTTGAATTATTTGCAAGTTCATATTTTAAAGTCCCCATTTCATCTTTTAAAGTTGACATCTCATCTTTTATCTCATCTTTTAAAGTTTTTGAATTATTTTCCATTTAATTTTTTAGAGTCTCGATAATTAAGCTTGAATCAGTCTGCATTTGAAACAAATATTTTTCGGGATCCTTACCTTCATTTATTAAAATGTCACGGAGCCGCTCCTGAAGAATTATTTTTTTTCCAGACGTATCTGCGTCCCTTTCTTCTAATTCTGCCTTTAACTCGGTGACTTTTAATTCTTCCAAACGTTTGGTAGACATTTTTTTTATTTATTTATTTATTTGCACTTCTATATTGTTTATCCCACACTGACACCAATTGTTGCGTTTTCGGGTTCCAATAAACAACTCGTGCAATTATTTATTTAAAACAGTCTGTATATTTATATACTTAAAATTATATAACAATATAAAAATATAAAACTAAAGTATCACACTTAAAATACTACAATCTAATTAACACTTGTATTTATTTACTACTACTATTATTTAAGTCTGTATATTTATATAACACTCTAAAATAACTGCAGCACTATATTTATTTTTACCGAACGAATTATATTTATTTGCTTATATTTATTTATAGTCGCGTCGGCCACTTCTTACGGACTTTCTTTCTCCCGAACTACTCGGCAATTTCTTCCGTAATGAATGGATCCCGTAATGAATCATGCCGCCTTATATACGTATGTGAAGATTACTAGAGCATTCCTCTAAATTCCATACTTCTCTCGATGTGTTGAAGAATATTCCAGACATTTGTCTCCGCTTTCGATGCAGTACCATGCGTAAGTGTATGACTCACCGCTTTACGATATTTACCAGCGAGAGAGATTTATGATCTCTTTTTTTGTGCGTGTGACAATTTCGTTTTTATCGCGCCGAGAGATCTGATTCTTTTATTTAATGTAACTCAATTCGTCTGCTGGTTTCGTTACAATATTAGGGTAAACCTGGCAATTGTGCCCCACCATTCGAAAAATTGAAATAATAAACGGTGTTATTTAAAACATGTTTATTAAAGTGATTAGTCTTAACCTCCGACTCAATAGGTATAACAAAAACAAAAAAAAACTTCTTAAAAGTAATTAAAATAGCTGAGATCAACGATTTCTTAAAGTCTAGGGTGGGGCACATTCCGGATACATCAGTCATATGTGCCCCAATAAAGCCTCTCATTTTTTAGTCTTCTTGCCTTTTCCTTTTCCTTTATTTTGGTCACCGCACTTGTTGCATTTCTCTGGAAAGTTTGAGCAATCTTCATGCAACCAGCCAGAACACTGCAAACACTGGATCCAGTCACTTTTTTTCTTTGTATGGAAGTAAGATTCGAGACATTCTACACAAGTGTTTTCATTTTCAACAGAACATTCTTCACTTGATTCACTGAGCTGTAACTCTTCTTCACTTTCCGATGATGAAGACACTTTTGCAACATTCTTCTTACGTTTTGCTGGTGCTGCCAAGTGTTTCTCCTGCGACTTCTTTTTGTCTTCAAAGAGTTTACGAGTTGCTAAATGTGTTTCTGATGTCAAAATCTTAACATTCTGTTTCCTTTTACTGGTTTTATGACGTAAAACAGGCAAAGGACTCACTATTTGTAAGGTCTTAGTTGGTGTTTCTTTCTATAAAACATTAGAAGCGTGTGCAATCTGGTCACTCTGATTTATTGAAGATGTTGAAGTACTCGGCAAAGAAAGGTCATTCTTTTGAATATTGTCAGGACTGTTTCTAACTGCTGCATCAGAAACGCTGAAGAAATAGTCAGGAACAATGTTTGGATCATAGGGATATATCCCTGTTGCTTTAAATCCTGAAACACCGATTGCTGGAATTGCAGAGTTGTACCAGGCTTCACCAATTAGTTTTGAAATGTGGTGTCGGTTTAAATTCCTTTCTTTGTTGTTTATAAACCAAGTGGTTACTGCTTTGGATAGGTAGCTTTTAAAAGGCTTGAAAAAACTTTTGTCTAAAGGTTGTAGAGCCTGAGTAGTGTGGCTAGGTAGACAAAGCAAAATTATTTCGTTTTCTTTAGCTAACTGTAGCATTTTATATGAATTCGAATGGGAGGAATGGCCATCAAGAATCAGAAGAACTTTCCCGTCTGACTTTCGTGGAATAAAATGATCTTTCATCCAGTTGTAGAATAGATCAGCGTTGATGTAAGATGATTTTTGATTCATAAAAACATCTGATCCTGGCGGCAGCCCTTCAGAAAATTCAAGTTTTTTGTATTTACCTTTAAATATCAAAACGGGGGGAAGAAAAGTGCCCTCAGCATTGCAGCATGCAATTATAGAAATATGTTCACCTTTTTCAGCGCTGGTTACAGAATTAACACATTTTGCACCCTTGCTAGCTACTACGATTCCAGTTTTATTGTTAATTTGAATGCCACTTTCGTCCATGTTGAAAATTCTTTCAGGCTTACCAATTAAATCATTTTCAGTCAACACTTTCAGCAACATCTCAAAATAATTATTGACATCCTGTCGATTCATACCAGTAGCTCTCGCCAGAGACAGGCCTTCCGCTTTACTTTTACTTAGCTCTGGATGCCTCTTCATGAACCCTTGGAACCAATCCCATCCAGCTTGTTTTTTCTCCTTATTGAATCGATGAGGTAATTCTAGTTTTTCAGCAAAGTCGTAAGCAATAGACTGCAGTCTTGTTTGTTCTAGAGGAAATCCGATGGATTCGAGACGTTTGATGTGAGCTACGAGTCTCAATTCATTTTCATGTCCTAATTCCGAAGGTCTACCTATATTCTGCTTGCTATCCCAGCCTTTCAGGATGTGTCTACGTAAGGTTCTTGATGGTATTTCATATGTCCGGCTAGCTTCATTAACTCCCATTTTCTTGCTCATGACATCTTCTATAGCTTTTTTCATATTTTCTTCTGTCCATTTTCTTGGATCTGTAGCTTTTTCCTTCCCCATTTCCTAAAATAAAATAACCAATCAGAAATACTTAAAAATAAAAATATAAAACTAATACAGACGTGGGCCACATTACCCGAAAGAAATCGGGGCGCATTAGCCAAAGTTCAGTATAACGTGCCCCACTTGATTTCAAACAAAAAGTAGGAAGAACGAAACGCAATTGTAGGTACACAATAGTTCAAAGAGGTTAGCTTTAGAATAAAACTTTAGAAATGGAAAAAAAAACATGAAGCAAACACTTTAACTCAATGTTACAACAGACACTTTAACTCAATGTTACAACAGACACAAAACATTTTCAGACTATGATACATACCTTGTGACCACTTTTTCTTCGTAAAAACAAATAAATAACAGCACTGAGTTGTTTACATCGACGCCATACTTCTATTACTAACCCGCACGGACCAAATTAGCGCCAAATTCAAAATGCATCTGTCAGTTCTGCGAGTGGGGCACATTATCGACTGGGGCACGTATCCCTGATTTACCCTATATATATTTTCTAAGGAATTTTGTTACTTTTACTTGGTCCTCCCCTAAGTGAAAGATTTAAACTTTTTAATTGTAGTGTCTTTTGTAACTGGCTAAATTTCTTGAACGTTTTGTTGAATCATCTCTTAGAATCACTTTAGATATTAAGTTTGGGTCATATCCATTGTTATAGGCAATTTGTTTAATAATATTATATTCTTACTAGCCTGAAGTGGACATTGGTATACTAATAAATCTATGGATCATACTGTCGTAAGCCGTTAATTTATGTTGGTATGGATTGTTGGATTTGTTGTGGGTTATGTCAGTATGTGATTGAAATGAACCGCGTGTATAACTATTCGCGAGTCAAAAGAATTACACGTTGAACTTAATTACTTACTTATAATTAATTTGAATATTGGAACTGATCGCGATATTGAGATAATAGATCTAACCCGGGGCGCCAGAGGTTTTTTTATGGTGAATGAGTATATTAGAAAAACATCAAACTAATTATACAATTGAATTTACTTATTTATTTACCAGTAGTTCTAATTATGTCGGAGGGATTATTCAAGAGAAACTCGTATTTCTATGTTTTAATAGATACCGGGAAACCGGCCCTCAAAGCGCAGCGTTCGTGGGATTTCTTGTCTAAATATATTCCTTCTCTCTCTTTTACTTTGAACTATTCTCTACAAGTTATAACAAGGCTGATATTATATTTTAAATAAAACTCGCAAAATTGAATCAATACATATATTCAATATAACAAAAAATAGAGGAATTTACATACATTAATTCGTACTTACGACAGGATCTTATTATAGATATATTTATATTACATTTAAGATTGACTTTACTTTTAATCTAACAAATAATAACTTAGTTTAAATCTTACGATTATTGTGGCCTTTTATTTGAACAAAATATGTTATTTATATGAGCTCTCTATTTAGCTAGCTACTAAATAGTAATTGGTACCTTTTTAATTACTACGTAGGTTGACGTGGCTATCGGGAGCTTCTGTGACCCAATCAGCTTTTATTTCTTCGTACTTTTTATTTCTTGGTCGCACTTTCGGCGGTACTTCTGCAGAGGGGAAAGCGGGGCTTCTTTTGCCACTTCAGTTTCCGATACTCTGTCGTTTAGCAAGTAAGCACTCTCACTAATTAATTTTGGCACTTATAAAACTGGTATCATTGGTACAATGCCTCTAAACACTTTTGAAAATATACTTTCTTAGCCGGCATTGACCATACACCTTTTGATTCGGAGCGGTTCCATAGGCCGTTATTCTTCGAATGCCTCCTTTTCCTTTTTTCCGCCTTTTCCTTCTTTTTCATATCTTGTTCGTTTTTTGGAAATTTCGAAACTTCCTTTTCGTCGTAACCAATGATATCCGTTGCCGCCGTAAATCATCAAGCGACCATCCCTATTCTGGACTATGCCAAGTACACGTGTTCGTGAAGACAATACTTAATGTTGTCTACACTTCCACATACGATGATGTCATGCTATGTACAATACTCATATAAAACAGTCTATTCAGATGTAGAAATAATACATTTATAACAGATTTTATAAACTTACATTTCATACAAGTAAATTTATTTTTAATATATTTTTAGATTTAACATTTAAATTACCAATTAATATATTTCGAGGTCGGTAAAAAATAAGGAATATATATATCTTTTTGATCTCGAATATTGATTTACGAGTTACGATTCTTAATACTGACGTATTATGCTTTAGATATTTAACATAAATGACTCTACGAGGTAGGTTAAATAATCCGTCCCGTTACATGATTCTTTGTGGTAAATTGAAAATTGCACTTGGTTATTGACTCTTTTTAACATAAGATCTAAGAAATTGTTATTCACTTCTTTTTCTAGTGTAAACGTAATATAGCAATTAATAGAATTAATAAACTCAAAGAAATTATTCAATCGTCTGTTTGTATATCCTACTAAAATGTCGTCAACATATCTGAACCAAAATAAGACGTTCTTTTATTTTCAAAAATCTTACTTTCTAAATTGTCCATAAAGATTTCTGCTAATAGAGGTGACTAAGGATTTCCCATAATTAAACCACTTATAATAATGAGGTGTGGCAACCACACGACTTCCTTATGCGTATGAGCGTTTCAAATTATAAAATTTTAAGAATTTTTTTATTCAAAGATTATTCAAAATCCTATTCTAAGTACTTCTGCTTTCTTAATAAATCTCTAGTGAATGCACACTTTGCAAGATATTCGAAAAAAAACCCTACTCGCAAAACTAAAAGTGTTACTTCCGGTTCGAATTTTAAAATTTCATATGTACAAAAAACATTGCAAATCTAGCTCTAAATACTTTTGTACTCTTGATAAATATATATAGAATTGAATTTACGACATATTTGCAAAAAAACGCTATTAGATAAAAGTGTTACTTTCGATCCGAATTTTGAAATTTTTTTTATACAAAAGGTATTGAAAATTATGTTTTAAATACTTTTATACTCCTAATGTATCGGCCTAGAAAGCATAACTTGCCAGATATTCGCGAAAAACTGATTTTCGATAAGAGTAAAAGACCTACTTCAGATAGGAATTTCAAAAAACTATTTTAATACAATTTTTCTCAAATTTAATTTTGACTAGATTTTAATTCTTTATAAATTTGTTTAAACTTAGTAAGTAGTATTGGCGAAATTCGATGTTTTTACTGAAGTAATCTACTACTTCCGGTTTACCGATTTTACTGAAAAACTAATCAGATCTCAAGAGGAAGATTATATTCATAAATACAAAATCTGGAATTTAGTGGTCACACAGACATTTTTTAAAAACTACTTTTTCGGTACCAGAGGACTTCAAAACGTGGACAAAAATCTCGAAGTGGAAAATTTTCATCATAATACTTTCTCATACAACGTGTAAGAAAGTAAGAATAGTTACTTACGTTCAAAATTATTTTTTAATTGCTGTATTTCTCACTGTCTATATATGTCACTCACAAAATCGCCCATATTGATAACTCTCAATTTAATATTGGGTAATGAAGAGGGAAACAACGGTACAAAGTGTCTAGTGTAAAGTGGATACAAAAATTCTCACGCACCCCTGACTGCCCTCTATACATATAAGTATACGTACACGTTTGTCAACGCTAAAAATAGAAATGATATAGTAGGAAATGCTTCCACCAAATAATTTTTTTCTTAATACAAACATATTTTAAAGAAATTTGTTTAGTTGGAACAGCACAACTTTTCTTAATATAAGGACACACTTTTAAAGAAAACATATTACTTTAGTACTCCAAGAAAATAGGTGCAAAACAATATTTTTTCTTGTTGTAAAAATGCATTTCTCAGCGTGTGGTTTGCAAAGCAAATGTAGAAAACATTATATAAAGTCTGATTTTGCCAAAACAGTTCGTGTGCACTAAATTTAATATGAAAGGCGATATTGCAGTAACCCCTATTACAAAGTAGATAGGGTGTAATCATTTGCCAGACCGTCGAAAGGGTGGAAATTTCATGTTGGAAATGAATTATAGGAAATGTGTGCACTAATTTTTATATGCTATGTAATAGGTATTGCAGTAATACCTTCTAAGAAAACGGAGGCGTTTAAATACATACTTCACCTCGTTTGAGGTTGCAGAAGGCAAAAAAAAAACAATTGTAAAATTAACGGAGAATTACTACTATAATTTGACCGTGAGCAGTAAATAATAATAATAATGGTTTGACGTACATACTACAGAAGTGAACTTGAATTTACAACTGATCTAATTTATTTATTTGTAAGATTACTTTATTCGTCACAACAATTTTGTGAAAACGAGGATAAACAAACTTACCAGGGGGCCGAAATATTAGATAACATTCCCATCCCTTATTCTCCTAACTTCAGGAATAGCTATTTTTAAGTAAGGATGTGTGTCGATCGTGTAGGAAATAACAGTGCAATGTTGCCAGGTTGAATATGAAAGATTAGGACAATTGATGTAAAATGACAGTCATTTAAAATTTGTGACATATGACCGTCATAATGGGTCATTCTGCTTTTACTCACGCTATACAATGATCATTGATGAAATAAGATAAAATTAAAATCTTTTACCTACTACTGAACTACTACCCGGCAGAATTTAATTTATATCCAGAAACCAAATAAAGCAAACTAGTATTTTACAACAGAAGATGTATTTAAGGTAATATAAACGTAAAAGGGATTAAGCTGTGCAAGACTGTAAGGGACGATATCATATAACGGGACAAATACGAATGTGCAAATGTTAAAAAAAAGTTTTCACTTCTTAACAATATAAAGTCACTACCGTTTTTAGAGATTGTTTTTGGAGATATTACAAGTTTGGCCGCGATAAATAACTTGAAATAAATTTTTTCTAGTTGTTTTTGTAACACAAGTACCCAAAATAACGTCATTTCGGTAACCCATATTATTTTGTGTAAAACTAAAAACTTGAACATTTTTCCAAAAACTGAAACTTCTCAATTGTAAGTTAGATTCATGCGTTAAAAAAAATAATTTTACACTTTTTAATTGTGTCGTATAGTTTCACTATTCGAGAAAAACTAAATTTTTAGCTAAAACCAAATGTAAACTGTAAATCTAAGCGAAAATTTTAAAGCAGTACAAAATGATTTCTATTATATGAAAAGCTAAAGTAAGTACCTAAAAATTTGTGCATCAATTTCTCTTCCCAGAAGCCTTTTTGGACTACAATATACGAATAACGAGCTGTTACCGAAGATGACGCGTTGTTACCGAGATGATGTGATGTTACAGAAATGATTCATTTTTACTTAATGATAAAAAAGATTTAAAAAGTTGTAACTAAATGAAACTATTTTTAATGTCATAAGCATTACAAACAAATACAATGTCATCATTTTGATGCCATTTAAATTTTATAATACATTTTATAGGAAAAGTTGTAACTAAATACTATTTTTATTATGACAAACATTACAAACAAATACTTTGTCATCATTCAGATGTAATTTTAATTTTAAAATACAATTAACGTGGTATGTTCTGCAGCAGGTACTACATTTAGCTCCAATAGCAGTCTTTGTTATATTAAAGACGCAACTGTAACACAATCCAGAAGTTTGTTGAAGAGACGGTGCGCTAGGTCCAATTGTAACATCAGAGATAATTTTAATTTTCGGACGAACTGCAAGAGGCTTTATGGTTGGTTTTGCCACACTAACATTTCGAGAAATGTTAGTTTTTAGACATTTTTCGTTGTCTGTAATAAGTTAAGAAATTTTTCTAAAAAAGTTAAAATGTTGATCACCTGATGCAATATAAAAAGGATACCACCTGCTAGAAACTGCACTACCGAAGGCTTCAAACTATAATGGCTGCATTCTTTTCCAGAATCACATAAAAAGCAACTGAGCTTTCTTAGAAATATTTTTGATTTGTTACTTAATTTCAAAGACAACTGATGAAGGGACATAATATTGGGAATAGCAGGTATTTTCTTGGGCAATTCAGTTTTTATTTTTTCTATCTCTTCGCTGGGTACTTCCCAAATATTTATAGTGCTATCCACGAGTTTTTGCACAAAAGTTGATGCAGAAGATATATCGTTCCCATGTAAGACCAATTTATCGGCGCTTCTTTTTAAGGTTCCACCTACTCCATCCATAGGCCCCTTGCCATGCCCACTCTCACTAAAATTCCAAGACATTCCAGAAAGATTTGGGAAATATTTTTGCATTTTTGTAACAAAAAAGTAACAATTGTTTCTGTTACGATATTGTGATGATGGACCATCGGAAAAGAAAGTGAAAGTGTGAGTGTCAGGATATTTGGTACCTAAGTCTGATAGGATTTTATTTAGGTGTCCCCAGACAGCATGTGATTGGTGATCTAAATTATTGCTTACTGAGCAGAAACAATGACTCTCCACACGATCTAATTTTGAGTTATAGATATAATACACTCCGGTATGTAAAGAAATCTGTTTTTTGGACGCACCGAAGTGCATGGATTGTATCTCAGTATCATATTTCGCTACATAATTTTCGGCAAAATCAATTTGCATGATAATTTCTCCCGACAAAAGGTTTTTCTTCTTGTCTTGCAAACTTCTCATTTGATGTCTCATAGTAAAAATATGTTTCTTAAACGTGATAAGCTGTTTGTTTAATGTGTCAAGCAATTGTCTTACAGATGTGGTCCTTTCATTTTTTACAGTTCTTTTAATCTTTTTTAACTTTCCTTTAATCATTTTTTCTTCTGTTTTACTTTCCCATTGATAAAATGTGATTGGTTTTTCTAAATTACACTTTTTATCGTTATCTAATAAGTTATACTTATTTCGCTTACATTTTAAACAATCTTGAAACATGCACTTCATATTTTTGTTATTACATACTACCTCCGATACAATGTCATCTGGACATACCGGTTTAATTAAATGAGAATAGTGTAATTTCTTAATTAACAATTCAATATTTGCATGTTTGATACATGCACACGTTTCCCGATCCTTTTGTTTAGGTTGTACGATCCAGAATGGTTTATTTCGGCAAAAGGTGCTGTAAGAAATTTTCAGATGCCCATTTTCAATGAATTTACGGTGTAAATTTTTGTAAGAATCAAGTAGTAGTCTTTTTTGCTTCTTTAGTTTCCCTTTCCGAACAAAATCTTTTTTTCCGGGACACATTCTTGAATTTGTGTCCAATTCTAGAAAGTCTTCAATTAATTTTCGAACTTTCTGCAACATCAAAAAATTTCTTTTTTTTCTTTCATACTGAGTCAATTTTAAATTTTTTATTTGCTTTCTGTGTTTCTTGTAACTAATAATCCTGGTAGCTTCTCCAATTACATTATATTTCTTTATTATTTCACCACTTATCAATTTTGCTGCGATTTGCTTCTCTTTATTCCCAGGTAATGACTTTATATTTTCTGCAAGTTGATCTTGTAAAACTTCACCAAAAATAAGACGTTTTTTTATTGTAGGAGTAACATTAACACCTTTAGTCATTTGGTTGACTCTGCTTAGTGGCGAACAAATTTTCGCATAATGTTTCGTTTGGTTTCTATAAATTTTTTTCCTGTATCTTTCAACTTTCTTTCGTAACTCGCCAATTTTTCTTTCAGCCTGCTCAAGTTTTCTGTAACATGTTGTTCTGTCGCGCTTAATTTTTTTTCGACCTGCAGTTTTCTTACTTGTTGATGGTCTCACTACTGCTTGTTGAATTACTTCTTGATCACTTTCTGGTGGAGAATTTTCTGCCAAGAAGTTTTTAACTAGCTTTTGTTGCTTAATATTACGCCTGTATTTTCGACTAGCTGCAGTCCATTTTTTTCTTACTTTTCTCTTTTCTCTATTGCTCATTTGTTGAATACCTTTTACTACACCTTGTTCTTTTTTGAGTCTATATCTTTCTCTATCTTTTCGTCTTTTTTCTTCTTTTTGTTCATCAGTCATCTTGGCTCTATGTTTTTTTACCCTTTCACGGACACGGTTTCTTTCTCGAATCAACGAAGCATCAGATGGCTTTTTCTTTTTCTTCGGGGGTTGATTAGCGATGATGTCTTTGCCTGATTGGGATTCGTCTTTGTTTTTTCTCTTTCTGGTGTCGAATTTATTATTAGTAATTGTTTCTTCATCTGCGTGGTCTTTTTCGGGTTTACAAATTTTATCTAAATCTTCACTATTTTCTGCTGTACTTTCGATTTCTTTATTCACTTCTGCCTTCTTTAGGCTTTTAGCTTTTTCTTTTTCTGCTTTACATGCTTCAGATTCTAGTTGACGCGCTACCTTCTTTAAATTTCTAGTTCTTAATTTCTCTGCTCTCTTTGATTCATTTTCTACTTGCCGCTTCTCCAAAGATAGTTCCTTGTCTCTTTTAAGTTTGCTCTTTAATTTACATAACGTTTCCGCATCCATTTTACCATCGCTGATAAAAAAAGAGCATAATAAATTTCACTTAACTTTAGTAATATATTTTTTAGATAAAATGTCATTTCGGTAACAATGCATCATTTCGGTAACAACTGTGTAAAATAATAAGCGTTACCGAAATGAACGTTACCGAAATGATGAAACCGACTTTAAGGACCAACTATTTTCTTGGCGGTTGTCATAGAAACTTAAAATTTTGAGGTTATGCGCTGGAACATGAACAAATCGTGGCTCAATTATTGAAAAACTACATCGATTACAAAAATAGCTCAAAATATGCGTGTCCGAAATGATGTTCAATAAGAGTACGGCTGCAATAGGAAGACTTACTTCCTGTATTTTACTAAGATTTCAAAAAAATAAGAAAAACTTACATGCTTTCTGATGATTCACTAGACACTGTCGTACTTTCTTGCGCATGCTCACGTTCTTCCACAGCTACTAACGAAGGTTGGCTCACTAAATATGTTCTGTTACCGAAATGACGTGAAAAGCTTGGAACAGTATTGTTTACAAAATTTCGAAGTAAAGACCAAACAATAATAATAATAATAAAAAACTTTGGATTTCCAAAGATTTTGAGGTAGAAAACAAAACTTTAACACTAAATAAATTTCAATTAGTTTGGCAACAAACACTGCCAACAGCTTAAAAATCGTGGTATGGGACAGTTACCGAAATGACGTTTTCCAACTTTGCAATGAGAAATTTACTATTGATGTTTATTAAATACCATATCAAAGATTTTGAATCAATAAAAGATAAGTCTGGGAATAATTTAAAAGTATTTGTCAATAGATTATTGTGCGCTGTAATAAAAATATATGCATGGGACACGAATTGTCCCGTTATGTGAAATTTACCCGTAAACTGTAAGACAACATAAACAAAGATAATTTTGTTTTCAATAATAAATTTTTAGTTATTTAATGTTCACTTTATCGATTTCACTACTATTACTAATCAGTAGCTTCTTTTGATCTTTTGTTTCATTGTAATCAGTATCCACTTCATCGGACTCCATTAGAGTTTCCTGCATTTCTTCATAAAGATCACTGTCTTCATCGGTTGTTGATGTTAAAGCGTCCTCGTTGTAGTCACTCTCAATAACCAGTCTGTTATTGCTGTTAGTACTAGTTGATGCCGTAGAGGGACCAGCTTCTGTTGGTGGTTCTTCTAGTTGTACCTGTGCAGTGAAGTGGACATAAATTAATATTTTAATTTTTAACTTACTAGAAAGTTGACCGGGTTGACCCTGAAGATTAACTGATGATGAAGACTTTGAGGCAAAGAGTTTTAGATTATGACTCACATATGTAAGCCTGCCTGCTCGCTTATTTGCAAGTCGATTTCTATTTTTCGAATGGATGCGTCCATAAGAGCTGAAATTACGCTGAGTAGCGGCAGATGTAGCTGGCATTGTTAGAACTGCTTCCGCTACAATTCTTAATGGAAACTGAGAACAAAAACCCTTCCAAAAAGTTACTGCGGCTATATTTGGGTTGTTTGCAGATTCTTGAATAAACTTCATTTTCCAAAATCCTGTATCGTTTCTATATTCAGCAAGATTTTCCAAAATTTCATTTTCGTTAAGGTTGGGAAAGTGGACGGATAAAGTATGAATGTACTGCAATCCTTCTGCTAACTGTTGTCCAGAGAGATGTTTTCCTAAAATAAAAAACACATCCGGCAATTACGAGTATTTTAATAAATTTTCATCAAATCGAAAATTACATTTGTATTTATCATCCAAAATGTTTGCAGCATAATGAATACATGAAAGGGTTTATGGGTTAATAAAATGCCTCTAGAAGCTTCGACATTAAACTGATTGTATATGTCATAAAGTAAAGCTAAAATTATAGGTTCTAAAAACCTGGATGTGATTGGCAAAATCCGTTAAAATTTTATTTCTGAACCGACAATTTTGATTTATATGTGCCATTTTATAAATCGAATACCAAAAAATTCTTTCACTTTCAATTTGCATTTCAAACAATGGTTTTTCCTATTTTCGACAGCTTTTAGTATCTTGTTTTCTTCATTTTTAAGCAAAGGCGATAACGGCAATTCCTTCTTTAGTATATTTTCAATTTTATAAAAGGCTTCAACAACAACGCTTATTTGTCCAGATTTATCAGATATCCAGTTTTTCAAAGGTTGAAGAATTTTTAAAAAGTTTTCTATTCTTTTCCAAAATATATCATCATTTAATATATTGCTTATATTTCTCTTTTCCAGTAAGTCTTCGTATGTATCATTTATTGCAAGAGCCTTTAAAACAGTTTTGTTAGTTTGCAAGCCCTCAAGACTCATCACAATCGAGGCCCGTCGGGTTACTACCGGTAATCTTAGCGAACATGGATTTGATTCGTGTTTTTCTTTTTGTAGATTTAAAAATGCAGCTATTAAAACAGATTTACTTTTGACAACTTTTACGATTGCTTTGCAGTCGTTGACTAATGATAAAGTTGTATCCAATATCGTTTACTAATAAATTTAGAACATGAGCAGAACATCCGTAAAAAACAATTGGTTTGTCCTCATATTTCTTTTCCAATAACTCCCATGCTTTTTTCATATAAGCAGCATTATATGTGCAGCAACTTATGATTTTGTTAACCCCAATTTAAAGAAAAACTTTTTTTAGTTTCATCTGCCATATAGGCTCCAGTTTGGCGATTTTCTCCAACAGATAGAGTTTTATAGAACACCGGTTGCGGAGTTGTAACAATAAAGTTAATTATGCTCTCCAACAAAACTAGTATTCTCTAAACAATCGTGCATTCTTAATTAAGTTTCATTGTACACACTCTCTAATAACGTAGTTGACAAAACAAAACGCGAAGGTAATTGTAGGGAAGGTCTAATTTTTTAAAAGACGTCAATCTAGTACTTAGTTTCAATCACATTCAAAGGTGATCCTGTCGCAAAAATGGCTTTGGCAAATAACCTCCAAATTTCATTTGTTTCCCTGGAACTAGAACGGTCAACAAAACTATCAAGACTACTAACAGTAAATGAAGTCGTAGTTGTGGAGGAATAGGAGGAAGAACTTTCAACGGCAGTAACGCCACTAACCTTGTTCGTTTCTTGGTCCGTTGTTGTCCGGTCAATGTTCTGTACCGTTAAATGTAATTCTTTCTCTTGACCATCGGCGTAGCTAGCCTTAGTTTTCAGGGGGAGCCTGGGCCCCAGTGTACGGTGGATTAAAAAATATATATTTTTTTATTTGTCGTGCAATGAAAAAATAAATAGAAAAAATGCCTTATAATAGTATAGTGGTTTTATTTTTTTTAATATACCTAATACATATAATATAATACACTGCGATAAATATTTACAAAAACAAAATATTACTTACAAGAGAAACTTCCTACTCTGCTCACTAAAAGAATTTACAACACTCTCCAAGTCTATATCGACATCTTTTTCTATATACAACAAAGCCAAATCTGAATGCCTATCTTGAGTCATTGTCGTTCTCAACCAGTTAAAAATCCTCCTCATGACAGAAAAAGACCTCTCGCACGTTGCGCTTGAAATAGGCAAAATAATCGCTACTTTAAAAAGTTGGTAGAGGTTGGGATATGTTTTTTCTGAGTCAATTAAGTTTTTTTTGATATATTCATGACCAACAGTCTCTTTAGATTGTAAAATACAATTTTTTAATACGGTCATTTCTGCTCTTAAGGCAAAAGTGTTGATATTCAAAATTTTGCGATATTGCTCAATGAATTTCTCTGAACCTTCAAAATCTAACTGAAAAAAATGATCTACTGATTTGGCAAGCGCCATACTTTCTGGTGAGAACCTTTTGTTCAGAAATTCTCTTACAGTATCAATAATTCGGTAAAATATGTGTGCCCTCCAGTGCTCAATGACTCCTACGTTAGATCTGGAGCATGTGGCCGGGGTTTGATAGACAAACCCAATCCTACGGTTGTTTCGGTGACGAAGTCAACGAGCTTGCTACTGGCTTGCTTTTTTCTTTTGGATGACGGAATGGAAATTTCCAATGAAATTTCGTATTCTGTGGCAAAGTTCGATATTTTTGTATGAAGATCGGTATAATATTGTTCATTTCTCATTCCATTTAATGAAGTCATAACACTTTTAATAACCTTAACTGCTTTCCCCAGAGTTGCACCTTTCTCCTGGAGGCTCTTTGATAATATATTTAAAATGTTTAGCACCTCGCCCAATACAAAAAGATGAATTATAAATGATGGTTGTTTAATGCTGGATAATATCCCGACTGCTGTGATTGACTGTTTGCTACTTGTATGAGAAACATGTCTTAACAGCGTGGCAAGTTGTATATCGACACACCCAACGAGTATCTGACAGAGTTTTCAACTCCCTGGGGACAATATTGAGGTCCTTCAATATTTGTTTGTATTTTTTATGGTTTTGAGGATCTGAAAAATGTTCGTAAAGTGCCTCCAAAGTACAAAAGAATGTCGATATTGATGGAACATTCTTACAGGAGTCTACCAGAGCCAAGTTAAGTCTATGAGCTAAGCAGTGCGTGTAAATTGCAGCTGGATATTTCTGTCGCATTTGTGTTTGAAGACCACTTATATTGCCTGACATCACCGCAGCTCCGTCATAGGATTGCCCTACCATCTGCAAGTCGCTAAGATTAAGCTCTTCCAATTTTTTGTAGATTAAAGTAAATAAATCCGTGGCCGATCTGTCTTCTGAACAGTCAAGAAATGCAAGAAATCTTTCACGAATTTCTAGATCTTTCGATGCGTAGCGAACACATAAATACAATTATTCCTTTTTGAAAGAACGAGCTTCATTACACATGATTGAAAAAGTTCCGGAATGCCTAATTTCATCGAGTATCTTTTTTAAAGACGCCCGTGACAAGAGGGCAATAATTTCATTTTGTATTTGGGGACTGGTATAGTTTTTATGCGAATTATGTAGAATGTCAAAGTCCTTGTTATACGTTGCTATTAGGTTACATATTTCCTTAAAGTTTCCTTTATTTAATGAACTTTCGCCTTCGTCATGACCTCTAAAAGCAATTTCCTTGACGAGCCAGTGTTAAGCTTATATCTGCCAATATTCTCAAGTAATTCCTATTTTTCTCTATCTGGGTGCTATAAGCTTGTGAAAGATGAGATAAAACATTTCCGCTTTTTATTGTGTTTTTATAGTTATGCCATTTATTGAGACTTTCAATGTGATGCAAAGATACATCATGTTTTTTTAATTTTCCACCGGTTTTTTTCCAGTTGCGGAATCCCAGCATTCTAAAAGCTTCTTCATCCATAACAGCTCCAAAATGACGACAAGCATAGCACGAAATGGAATCTGTTTTGACGCTGTATTCCAACCAATCAAAATCTTTATAATAGTTTGCGCTGAACGACCTTTTTTTTATTACCAAACATAGTTTGTGGAAATCTTTTAAGAATTGGTTGCGATGCGTTTTCTTCTAGTTGGCCCAAGTCAGAAGCGTCTATTTTCACATGGTAATGGTGCGGCATGATTGATTTTGGTTGAATGTTCTGATCCAGATCTTTGCTTGTACCGGGCTGCGGTTCAGACTGATTATTATTATCCTCTTCTAGTGTAGTTGGTTGTATAGATGGTAAAGATGGTGAAGACGTTTGTCTTTTGAATTTTTTTTATTTCCTGACAACCTGAAGATACCTTATATAATAAGGATCACCAAATAGTGCTAAACAGCTATTCTTCGGGCTATGGACCCCGACGAGCGCTGACTTATAAGTAAAATTTGCCGTATTTTTACTAACACTGTTAGACAAAAAAATATAAATTCAGATTGAATGGTGCTACCAAGAAAAAGAAGCATTCTCTATAGGTAGGATGTCACCACCTGCAGACCGGTTTCGAACTCTTTTGTTCTCGTCAGTACAGGGTAGGCATCCTACCTATAGAGTATGCTTCTTTTTCTTAGTAGTACCATTCAATTTGTATTTTTTTATCTAACAGTGTTAAGTGTTAGTAAAAATACGGCAAATTTTGATTATAATTCAGCGCTCGTCGGGATCCATAGCCCGGAGAATAGCTGTTTAGCACTATTTGGTTATCCTTATTGTATAAGGTATCTTCAGGTGGTCAGGAAATAATTTTTCCATATATATTTATATGATATATACCACCTGACAAGCAAGAAAAACATTGTGTCTTATGATAAAGACAATTGCGTACTAAATTTCAATTTCGTTCAATTCGAAATTCGAGTGGATAGTTTTTGAGTTATGCGCGTTTGGTTACAGACCGACAGACAAACAGCAAGTTGCCAACCCAGAAACTCTATCAAATCAAAAATTGAAATATACTTATTTGATATTGCATTTTAATGTTTATATTAATGAAAAAAAAATGACACATAAGCTTGGCGATAAAAGCTATACTGAATAAATTGTTAAAAATAACTAATAAGCGTTAAAAAAAACAAAACACAACTGATAACTTGCAATAAAGCAAATTTACTAACTACTACACTTACTTGGTACTTCGGTAGTAATACGCCAACGATTCTTAAACACAGTTCACCAATACTTCTCTAATTCACTAATACAAATGCACTTGTATCACTACTCTATCGATCGCCGCTTTATTATTTGCTGTACACTGTCAAACTATCTAACTGACTGACTTCTAGCGGCCCAGCTTGCCTTTATATAATACTACGGAGGAACAGACGCGAACTTTCGGGAATTCCCCGCGTTGTTTTCTCTTCTATTCCGCAACAATCTAGACTTGGGATCTTTGAACCCGTGTTGGTGATATAGGAACACGCAGGGGGGGGGACACATTAATGGGGTAATTGGGTTCCGATTTCAAGCGCCATCGGCCGAGGAGGCATGGAAATATTCGTGATTAATTACAAGCTAACATTGCAGATGACTGTATATAGGAATTATTTGATTTGGTAGTTCAGACGTAGTTGTTGAAAGTTCTTTTTAGTTTGTTTCATCTTGTTTGTTTTAAATAGTGTATTAGTATAAAAAGACTATCACCTGTGTTAGTTTAGAACTTTTCTTAAATTATTTTCGCCATAAACGTAAGTAAGCCTATATCTAATGAATACTAGCTTACAAGCAGTTATTCTATACAATGAATTTATTTTCTAGATTTTGGAACGTTAACATGGACAGCAGTCGATATATATATATACGGAAATGTATTATCCCAAATTGTAATGACAGGAGTAGTTCAAGGTATTTCCGGAAAAAATCAAGAAAATGAAAGTTTAACTGTGTTCCCAAGTTTTCAATCAACGAGTAGGACAAACCATAAATCTTCTTGTTGATTCAGATAATTTATTATCATCATATGATTGCATTGAATAAATAAAAAAAAATTTTAGGTGCTACTATACTCCCACCTGAAGCAAAAGACACAGCTTTTATATTATTGTTTTTTGACAAACTATTTGATAGCTTCAATGGCACTCGTAGGTTTGCTGATTCCGGACACTCACTACGATGTCAATTAAATCAGTCTTCCATGCATTTTGAATTTTGGAAGGACGCCAAAGAAGTGATACGAAGCATGAAATTTGTAGACAGGACCACAAATAAAATAAGTGACCCGCCATCTATTAATAATTGATTGCATAATATTAATGCGATGGAATACATTTTTAAAAATTTTCAAAATGAAGGTTTGATTTACCCTGTTTCTAGACATTTTAATCAAGATGGAATAGAAAATTTCTTTTGTTGTATAAGAAGCCATGGTTTGAGGAACAATAATCCAACATCTGCCGCGTTTATTACCTCTTTTAAAACATTAATTATCAACAACCTGGTCTCAAGTAAATCTATTTCATCAAACTGTGAGGACGATAACTTTGCAGGAACATTATGTAATATGCTGGAATACATTACTATGCAAATATTTAATGATAATTTAGTACCTAACATTAATTTACAGTTTAATTATACACTCACAAATATTCCTTCATATTTAGGGTCGTATGTTAGTGGATATGTGGCACGAAAATTGCTTTCATATATATGGAATTGTAGTACATGTTTAACTAATTTAACTACATGTAGTGAAGAAAGTCACCCATACAATGATTGTTGCAAGGCGATATTCACAAGAGTGTATTGCTCCTATCTACAAAATTTGTTCACCTATATAATAATATTGCTTTAAAAATTGTTGAAATATTACCTCGGCTTTGCTTAAATTACAATTTACATGCATTAATTTCTAGTAATGTGGTAGACCATGTAGATTTTGATGCATTTAATTGTCCAAACCACAGAGACTTAAAAAGAAAATTTTTAAATATAACAATAAGATTAGTAATTTATAGTTGGATCAAATCAGTAAATAAGATATTAAGTGGGTCTGATACCAGATTTAAAGCAAATGAAAAGCATGATCCAATTAAAAATTTAGCAGTAATAAAAGCTGAGAAACGTAGAAGATAATATTTTATACTAGAACATTATAAATGTAATTGTATTGAGTACAAATATTTTGTTCAATTTATATGTATGTGTATACATGTATATGTATGTAATATTAATCGTCATTAGTGCAATTATTGATATTTGATTTAAATTATCTTTACTTATTTATTTTTGGCATTTCTTACAAATTGCTGCAAAACAGCTATTATAGATAATTATTTTTTGATGTTTCATGCTCAAAAAGAGTATACCGCCATATATTACGAATTACCTTCTTAAGTAATGTTTTTTGCAACGATTCCTTTAAATGTATGTAATCACACTTATTTTTTATTGACCACTGTAATCAATAATTACACTAAAGAATAAGAACACCTATGCTGATTCTAGAAATATTTATGTAATTTTTTTGATAAATATAGGGGAACCCGGGGCGGAATGGGGTACCAAGTTGAAATTTTTTTTTAAAAATAAGAAAGGCTTTATAATGAGAGCTGAAATACATTTTATGAACTCACTGTAGTGTTGTTAACATTATTGCACAATTAATTTGAAACAAATATAAAACTTTTTTTTTTTACATAATAAAACATAAAACAGTGTCAAGTGCCCCGTTCTGCCCCGGGTATGGGGCACAACGGGGTAGTCGTTACAAAACTTTAAAAAAAACAAAAAATATCATTTGGCTTAGTATTCATTAAGGTTAATCTGATTCACACAGTTCACACACAAGTATAGCTTCATCGTCCTCGCTGTCCACTCCGGCACAGGAATTGTGGGCCCATTTCCCACACACTGAACACGCAACCCAACCCTCATTTGACTTTGAGTAGAGCTCGTTGCAGTATAAACACTCACAGTCTGAGCATTCATCAGAATCACACTCGTTATTTTCGGTTTGTTTCTTTGGCTTCTTAATGTTTTTATTTTTCTTCAGACACTGTCCTTTAGTTTTTCCAATCTTATCTTTGTTTTCTTTTTTAAAAAGCCTTAGTTTTGCTCTTTCTTCTTTGGCGATCCTCTTTTCTTCCTTCTCTTTTATAGCAGTCTCTAACTCTCTTTTGTACGGCGAATCTGTTAAGACAGCAGTCCTCCCTCTTTTTCGATTAGTTCTTCTTGTTCTTCCTTTGACTTTAGGGAGAGGCATTAGAATTTCAGGTGAAACAGGAAATGCTGAGTCAGCCTTCTTAGTTGACATCCATGAGCATCCAGGTGTGACATTAATGTTCTCAACAAATAGGACCTTTTTAGCTGGTGTACCATTAATATCATGGGTAGAAACCTCACTATTATCACCTTTATCACCCAATGTTGATGCATCGTTCTCTTCACCAGGCAAGATAGACGAAGACGATTCCAATTGTCCATTTTCAGATGAGACAGTCTCTTGCGTTGAAGGTACAGTTTGTTCAATGTCAGTCACATCCGCGGGGAGAAAATCAGACTCAATGAAAACAGATCGATCAGTGGGCCAAATCCCTGTAGCTTGAAATCCATTAATGGCTGTCTTCATAGTCGCGCTTTGAATAAAGACTGATCCAAAAAGAGTTGAAATTTGAAACAACGTTACGACTTTCCCTGGATTCATACGTAGCCACTTTCGAAGCTCTTCAGTGTAATGAACACTTAAAGGCTTCATGAAGGACACGTCAAGTGGCCGAAGTATGTGAGAACAGTGCGGTGGTAAACACAGCAATGATACGCCATTCTTTCTCGCATAGTCTATAACCTCAAGGTTCTTTGTGTGTGTTGAGTGTCCGTCTAAAATGAGAAGAACCGGGAATTCCTTTGATGCCTTAGAAAATGCTACAAACTTTTTAAACCATATCAAAAACAACTCTGCAGTCATCCATCCAGTGCTGTGCACTTCAGCCCAACTCCCTGGAGGTAATCCCAGCTCAAACTCTTTCTGCATTTTTTTCCTTGTAAAAATTAACATCGGTGGCATGTATGCTCCACTAGGAGACATGCAAATAAGGCAAGTTACGGTTTCACCTCTTTCGGCCGAGGTTAATGAACCGACTTGTCGCTTGCCCTTACAAGCAATGATTTTAGAATTATTCTTGGGATTTACTGAAACCCCAGTTTCATCACAATTAAATATTTGCGAAGCTGTAAGTTTGTACTTATCTACCAAATTTGTAAGCAACGAAAAGAAATTATCAACTGCTACTTTGTTAAATCCCATAGCCCTTGCGTCAGATGTTGACTCAGGTTGACGAATTGAAAGAGAAGGATTTCTCTTTAAAAATCCATTGGCCCAATCTTGGCCAGCCATTTGATTTTTAAATCTGTGATCTATTCCATTTCTTACCGCTAATTGATACGCGAGAGTACGTAAGTCTTTCATTGTCAAACCGAATAATCGTGCTTACATAGTTTTCAGGTAGTTTACTAGCTCATGTTCCTGCTCTTGGGTAAACACTGCTTGGAATTTTCCAGCAGTCTTGTCAATACAGTGCTCAGGATTTTCCCTTTTTTTCTTCACATATCGTTCCAGCGTAGTTTGGGGAACATTGAATTGAACTGAAGGCTTTACATAACCCAATTGTCCAGAAATCACCGCTTCAACAGCATTACTCATCGACTCGATTGACCAGGACTGCCTATTTGTCTTTCTTTCATATACTCGAACCATCTGGAATTGAAATGCAAAATGTTACGAACTTCATAAAAACAATCTATCAGACCAAAATAGTACGGGGCAGAACGGGGTACTACCCCATTCTACCCCACCCGTTCCGCCCCAGGAACACGATTTTGTTCACAGAGGTTACGCTACTCGAAAACAACGTGTAAAGAAACGATGATCTGGACTAAACTAAAGCCCATTGAACGTATTACAAGTATTGCTAACTACCTTTGTAATAGAACCAAGTGTGTATATCTTACCTTGATTAATAAATCATCACCATTTGCAATACTGGAGCAAAAACTTACACAGTGGTATCTTCACATACAAAACAGCAAGGAAACTAGGCAAACATGGCTGCCCGTGTTGAGCCGCACTAAACTGAAGTAGTTCCACTTGTTGTCGCTTAGCGGCATCATCATCTTGATATTTAAAAAAAACGATCTCCATTCCGCCCCGCTACCCCGTTCTGCCTCGGGTTCCCCTATGTATATATAGTTATTAACGTGTTTCTTTTGACTTTAATAGATATATAATTAATACTACAAAGGGAATAATTTAAATAACTCTCTTTAGATATGAACCTTCGATTGCAGATTTTATTCAAGTTGAACACCAAGTGTTTGTATTTTGTTCAATAGTACTATGCCTCCTCGATAGGTGTCGCACAAAATACATATCCAAAAATTTAACATTAAGTGTCCCTTCTCTTTGGGGTATCCTCTGGGAACACGAAATCGAAATGCGCAGTATTGTATTCCGATGGCTATAGGCGATCCATAACAATATAATATGCATTAAAAAAAATCATTGATTATGTATATTGTTCTCGATATTCTCTGTTAAAATCTCTGTTAAAAACTGACTGACAGATTTCGCCACGTGCCGATTTTGGGAATCAACGCGTGCGGCGTGATCTAGTGGATTCATTAATCAATATTAATTATTACACACGTTTGTGCCCCCCCCCCCTGCCCCCCCCAGCTACGCCTATAGTTGTGACCATAACTCCATCGCTGTCATTATTATTCAACTGACTGAATAGTCACTGTCATAACTTGCCAAAATTACTTTGGTAATTCATAGATAATGCCATAATTATAGATAAAATTTTAAAATTAGTTGGAAATTTTTAATTATAGGAATTGTAAAAGGGGGTAGAGATTCAATCTCATATGCACATAACCGCCGGTAGCGATACGGTATGCCGGTGCCGGCAACCATACTTAAAACCGGCGCCGGCTACGGAGGCACTTCCTAATTTTTAGGCAAAAAGTAATCAGATAGTACAGGCCTAAAATCTAAATTTTTTGACTTATTCCCATTTTTCTGAAAAATTCAAAGTTTTTATAATATTATATTTCTCGAAAACGACGTATTTGGATGGGCACAATTTTTTGTAGTATTGCTCATAATAGGTCTTAATAGAAGCATATTATAATATATTTTTTTCAGTTACTAATTGCATATGCAGAAAACTGGATTAAAATTACATGACACGTTTTTGTATAAAAGTTAACTTTTTCAAATGAAACACCCGTATATCAGTTCATTTTTGAATTTTTTATTAAATTTCACATCAAAAACATGTAAGACGTTAATACTTGAAAAGTGATTATTACTAAGCTGTCGTCGTTTTTTGATATAATTTTGACAACTTTGTTTTTTATATGAATACGATATAGTGAGCCATATTTGTTCCAACATTGGTAATTGAATGGATGCCATTTAATAAGTTGTTACTCGGTTGACAAGCATGATTTCATAATGCATTTTTCTAAAAATTAGCTCAGAGATATGATTTTTACCCGTATTGAGGGAATGACAAAAGAAACTGTTTACCAGCTTAAGATTTTGAGTTGTTTATAAAACTGCATTCCACAAAAATATATTATATCATTACTCTTCTTTTTTCTTTTTCTTTTATAATCTTGGTAAGTGTCTAATTTCTATATCCGGATATTTATACAAAAATTGGATATATTGTACTTACAATACACTCTATTCCAGCAATAGATATATTTCATAAAATGTATAGAATATGGCACAATAAACAAATTTTAAATCAAAACAAATTAATACCTTAATTATAGTAAGTGAAGAAACAGGAATTAGAACATATCAACGGATCTGTAATTAGTGCCAGTAGTAATGAAAGTGGCCATTACTCTTCTAAAGGCATATGTTCTGGGACATCTTCTTCCAGGGTAACGCTGCCGGTAAACTCTCTGACCTAATAATTTCTTTCACTTTACCCAAGTACAAAAATCATATCTGTAAGCTCTTGTTTAGAAAACCTCATTATCAAATCACTTCAATTATATTAAGATTAATTAAATAAAAAAAATTAAGATAAAAACAAATTACACCTGTCAACTAAAAGTAACTTATTAAACGTCATCCATGAACATCACAGGTAATTTCACGGCATGTTATGCTATTTTAATATAAAACCATGAAACTGACAAAATTATATCAAAAAGCGACAATATCTCAGTAATAGTCACTTTTAAAGTATTAACGTCTTACATGTTTTCGATGCGAAATTTAACAAGAAATTCAAAATGAACTGATATACAGGGTGTTCTATTTGAAAAAAATTACTTTTATACAAAAACGTGTCATGTAATTTAATCCAGTTTTCTGCACATGCAGTTATAGTAACTGAAAGAAAACAAAATATGCTTCTATTAGGACCTCTTATTGTAAACAATACTTCAAAAAAATGTGTCCGTCTAATATGTCGCTTTTGAGAAATATAATTTTATAAAATCATTGAATTTCTCAGAAAAATGGAAATAAGTCGAAAACTTTAGATTTTAATAACATACTATCTTATTCCTTTTTGACTGAAAATTATACGGGGGAAAACAAAAATGTAATAATATATAGGGTATTCCATTTAAAAAACTATAACTATGGTCAGCCACCAAGTTATGAAACACTCTGTATAATACAAAATATTTTTAAAATGTGCTCCTTATGAGCAGCTATCAAAAGAAAAAAACCGCTTCGAAATATCTTTACTCATAAAGGCATAATCGGCCTTACCCGCGGAGATAACTCGCCCTGTATATAATATAAAAAAATTATTGTGGATAGATAAAACAAAAACTACAAATGGAATCTCTCAGGTAAACCCGCCTTAATCCTTGGATATACCGTACTGATGATGACCAATGAGTGAGAAACATATATAATCCATTATACAAATAAAACTCAGTATTGTGTAATAAAAAATTTATATATAGGGGTAGATATAATAAATAATAAATTGGTAAATTTCGTCTATATCGGGTTTAGAAAGCACCTTTTAAAACCTCTGTTCTCGTAACAACAGGTTTGCATAGCTCGAGTGTTCCTTCCATCATTTTTTACACTATCATCCACCATTTTCAACAAGTCTTCTATATTTGTATTGTGGGCATTTTTCATGAATATATTGCAAATAGCATTTATGAATCTTGAACCGTCGGATCCTCGATATGATACATAACCTGAAAGTAGTAGGAATTTTAAAATACCACATATTTCCCTTTATTATTATTGAAATCGAGAAATATAAATATTTAAAAGTCATTGATAACAAAGAGGAATTTCTATTAAAAAGATTGTTCTTGAATTCCGAATTTCAACAATGGTGCTAAATTTACAAGAATTTAGCACCTTTGTATAGCAATAGCATCATGCAGAGGCAAAATAGATTATAGTATTGTTTTCCACGAGGGAATAATAGCAATACTTACCAAACGCAAATTCTTAACAATATTAAGTGCGTATAATACATATGATTATCTAGACGTCGAAGAATCTTTCCAGTAAGGCAGACGTCATAGTTCAATATTAGAGCGAGGACGAAGTTTTTAAATTGTAATGTAGAAGCTATGTCGTTTGTAAATGTTTGTTGATTTTATAAAATAACATTATTTTTCTCAGTGCAAAGGATTTTATTTGAAATATATATACTTTATACTTGACACGACAATTTTAGTTAGGGAAAGTTTATTATAAAAGTTTTGCAACAAGTGCAACCTGCCTGTGGTACGCCAACTACCAAGTAAGCTACTGCAGGCCGTGCAAAATCAAATATTATTATGTAATATCTTAAATTATGACTGAAAACAGATGAACGTATTGCCAATAGTAAGAACTTCTACCGCGAGATCAAAAATTATATTGACAAAGGTTTGCCATGGAATGTAAAACGTCTGTCTTAAATTATATCATTAACTGTCATACTGACATAAAGTATTACTATATAAGTGACATTATGACACTTAATAATATAACTTAAGAGGGGCGTTTACTAACAAATAGAACCTTATGCAACTTATATTACTCGCGGGACGGGTAGACGCAAGAGGGTGTGAGTAGGTGGTGGTAGACGATATTCGGTTCTGTTACAGCGCTTCGATTTTATTCACAGATTCTGTCATAGATAAAGGAATACTACAGATGGGAAACATAATGTATAAAGAATGAGTACTTACGGAACTGTTGATGTTGTTGATGTTTTATAATGAGCCAATTTTCGCTTGCCCATAACTTATATTATTAAACTCTCGAATATTATAGGTATATATGACATTTCCTTTTAATTACAAACTGTCACTCTGACTTAAGTCTGGAATAGCCGACCGATTCCGATAGATTTTCGTCTTCGCTAAGACCGGTAGAAATACCGTAAAGTGAAGATAGACGACGCAATAGCTTGGAAAAACCTCGTGTGAAATGTGTGTAACAATGTTTACTATCTAATGTTTTTTATCTTCAAAAATAATTACAGAAAGTTTTTTTTTTATATCGTTCATCAAATGTGCAGCTGGCGCGTGGAGGTTGTTTTTACTTTCTTATACGTAGTATAAGGAAGTATTGTGATGATGAAAATTTTCGACCTCGAGATTTTTGCAGATGTCCACGTTTTGAAGTCCCCTGATACCGAAAAAGTGGTTTTTAAAAAATGTCTGTGTGTCTGTGTGTGTGTGTGTGTGTGTGTGTGTGTGTCTGTGTGTCTGTGTGTGTGTGTGTGACCACGATAGCAGTCAAACCGCTGTAGGTATCAATTTCAAATTTTGTATTTACGTGTGTAATCTCCCTCTTGAGATCTGATTAGTTTTTCAGTAAAATCGGTAGACCGGAAGTAGCACTTTACTTCAGCGAAAAAATCGAATTTTGCCAATATTTCGTCAACTACTAAATTTAAACAAATTTATAAAGAATTCATATATACTTAAAATTAAAATTGAGAATAATTTTATTTAAAAAGTTTTTCGAAATTCCTACCGGAAGTAGGTCTTTTACTCTTATCGAAAATCAGTTTTTTGCGAATATTTCGCAAATCATGCTTTTTAGACAAGTACGTTACGGGTATAAAAGTATTTAGAACATAATTGTCAATATCTTTTGTATAAAAAAAATTTCAAAATTCAGACCGGAAGTGCCACTTTTACTCTTATCGAATAGCGATTTTTTGCAAATATGTCGTAAGTTATGCATTCTATATATATTTATCAAGAGTACAAAAGTATTTAAAACTGGATTTGCAATATTTTTTGTATATATGAAATTTTAAAATTCGGACCGGAAGTAGCACTTTTACTCTTAGCGAGGAGCACTTTTTTGATAATATCTTGCAAAGTATGCATTCTATAGAGATTTATTGAGAGAATAGAAGTACTTAGAATAGGATTTTGAATAATTTTTGTAAAGAAAAATTCTTAAAATTCTATAATTTGAAACGCTTATACGTATAAGAAAGTCGTGTGGTGGCCACACCTCATTTTTTTCTTTTGTGTATCAGCCTTAGTTACTAGACATTAATTAAATTCATGCATTTTTGTCGTTATTTCTAAGACACATAAATTTTGTAAGAAAATAAATTAGTACAAAAACGGACCTTGACATTATAAATTGATGCCTTTTGCATCACCAACCCAAATTTGAGATTCTAAAATTACAAAATAAATTCAAAAAACGCGAAACGGCGATGCCTTAGTTTTCGATAGGTAAACGCTCCTCTTAAGACTGACATTTTACATTCCATGGCAAATCTTTATCAATATAATTTTTGAGCTCGCGGTACCTCCCGTTCCAAAAAATCACGGGCCGTCACTGGTAGTTACTAAAGAATGTGATTGCTCTCACAATTGCGTTTTATTATGTTAAGATATAGATGGCGCTGCGATGAAAAGAATGTTTTTGATCGCCACAACCTTCATTTGTTTTTTATTTGAAAGAGTATTAAAATTAATGTAAATTTTATTATTTGTGTTAGTTTCCAAAATTTAAAGTTTTGTCTTTATTTTGTTTAAATATTTATTTTGTAGGAAAAAATAGCAGTAAACATGTTCACAATTCTTGCTATTATAGTTACTTCACAATTTAAATTTTATAGTTAGTTCCTTTTCATAAATTCAACTTCATAGGCACTCATAGGCATGTAGGCAGAAAAGCATCCATGTCTGTGTTATAGGGTAAGGTTGCTTACGTCGTACCCCCTAAGAAAAAACTACTGTGGTTTTTAGGTTAATTTAAATGAAACATTTTATTTTGCATCCGCTGAATCTTTGTTCATTAGGCTATCAAACTATTTTCATTAAAACACAAAAATCTTTTGTCTAAATGAGTTTTGACCGTTTTTTTAAAAAGTAACATCGGTACGATTAAGGCGCCTAGTTTCCTAATTCGTACCCCCTATAGCCTAAGTCGTACTTAGAATAACAGGTCAGCGACGATTTATTTATTTATTTAACTAAATGAAATTATACATGGAAAACAAAATATAAATTCTTAACAAATCAAATTACTTAAAATTGGGAAATAGAAAATTAGTTTTTTTGAACACAAATATCACAAATATATTTCTTAATGTTACTCTCCACGCCAGCACATAAGTCATGTATCCACCCTTTGCATTCCATGCACTGAATCATATTTTCTTCGCTGTTTTCTTTGCATAGTTGACAGAACCAATTGCCTTTATCTTTAATTTTTTTATTCTTCTTAAACTGTTCATCAATCTTTCTTTTTTTCACAGTTTGCTTCTTTACTTTTTCTACTTTGCCTTTGTTTAAATCCTGCGTAGGCTTCTTTTTTTTATTTGTGGTTTCTTTGGCTATCATTTCGTTTTTATAAGGACTTGAAGTGAGTTCCATTGTTGGTTTCGTTCCCTTCTTCATTTTGTTTATAACTATCGTCATACGAGGGATAGGAGATAAAGTGTGCAAATCAGATTTTATTTGTTGACGATTAATTACATTAACCGTTTCACTATTGTTTTCGGGTACAGATTCTTGAGAACTCGTCGAAGGTCCAGGTAAAACACTTAGTGGTGTTCCAATATTAGGCAGCAATTCAATGTTTGGCGGTGGCGTCACGACTATAGGAGGTGATACACTTAATGGTGGGGTTGCAACTCTAGGTGGCGATGTAACTTTAGTAGATAGAAATGTATTTCTGGGTTGCTCTGTTGCTTCATTTGTATCAGAATTAGCAGACTCTTGGTCTGGTTGCTCAACAATGTGCACAGCAGCTACAAAGTCCTCGTCTTTGATGACATTTCTATCACATGGCCACAAACCTGTTGCCTTAAAACCATTTAGTGCTATGTCCATACGAACTGATCTGGGGTATGCACTACCAAGGAGTTCCGCAATGTTAGCTTGTTTTATAACGTTGCCAGGATTTGAACGTAGCCAACAAGATGCCGCTTCATTGTAGCTGTTTTTTAGTGATTTAAAGAACGATCTATCCAATGGCTGCAGACGATGTGTCGTGTGAGCAGGAAAGGATAGCATGATTATACCATAATCACGAGCAAGCTGAATTGCTTCTAAATTTTTTGTGTGTGTGCTGTGTCCATCTAGTAAAAGCAAAATTTGTTTCTGGTTCCTTTTTTCTAATTTTGTGTATTTTATAAAATGTTCTAGCCATTGGACAAACAGTTCGGATGTTATCCATCCATTTTTAGAGCATCCAAATGCCGTGTTTGGTGGAGCTCCTTTTTTTAGGATGTCATTCATTCTGCCGCGCTTAAATATCAACATTGGCGGAATAAATTCGCCTGCTGCACTCATTGCACATACACATGTCGTTGTAAGACCCCTTTCTCCGCTGGTGATTGCGCCTACTTGATGTTTGCCTTTTTGGGCAATTACTTTAGAAGGTTTGTGAACCGTGGATAATGCTGTCTCATCGACATTGTATATTTGGTCAGCAGTAAACTTCTGTTCATCTAGTATTTTCTCATATTTATCAAAAAAATCATTAACGCGCTCTTTATTAAACCCTTTACTTCTGGCCATGGAAGTTGCTTCGGGGACTCTCAACGACAAAGTGGGATGCTCTTTCATAAAGCGGTAAAACCATTTTTTACCAGCTATTTTCTTCTCGTTGTTGAAACGATGAGGTACATGATACTTCTCAGCAAGTTGGTATGCAAGTCGCCTTAATTCAGTGATAGTTAATCCAAAGAAAGTAGACTCTAGATTAATTATATGTTGTGCTAATTCATCTTCCATTTCTGTTGTCAAATCATTAGGTCTTCCAAATTTTGTTGTTTTATTTAAACCCTTCAAATGACGTCGAAATGTAGGCTTTGGTATCTTGTATCTCCTACATACTTCATTAAATCCAATTTCGCCATTCCGATGTTTTAGTAAAGCTTCGTCCATGTCTTCCTGCTTCCACGTATTGTAAATTCTCTTCGTCATCTTGATCAGCTAAAAAAAAATTAGCTTTGTAAATAACTTCGATCAACACCTAAGTCGTACCGGTACGACTAACGAATTCTCCACAGGTACGACTTAAGCAACAAGACTTTTCAAGATTCAACCTAATATTACTGGCATAACCTAAAAAGTTTCTACCATTTTATCATGTTCAAATGAATTACAGAAAACCACGAAAACAGATATGAATCGAAAAAATAACTTTATCATCATATCCTTTTCTGTAATGGCTTACAAATGAACAAGAAAATTTAATAAGAACTGTTAAAAAACTTACCTTTTAACTATTTCTTCTGTCACGACAATCGGCGGGCAACCCACTAGTTTTTACTTACTCACACCACTATATTGTTCAATTCTATACTACTTGAATTAGTTTTCTGTAAACGTGAGATTAGATATTACTGCAGTACGAGTTAGGCTGCGGTACGACTAAAGCAACCTTACCCTATGTATGTATGCTTGCTTTGATTATTTAGGAAATATTTTGACATTAGCACACATTAGTGATATTTGCTTGATTATTAATTGTCTTTATAATTAACTTCATTCAAACATTTACTCACTTTGCGTTGGGATTGTATTAAAAATATGGTTTTACACACAAATGAAGACAAACTGAATATGGTTTTAATTTATGGAGAATCCGGTAGAAATGCATCTGAAGCAATGCGATTATATGCTCTACGCTTTCCAAACAGGCCTTTACCCGATCACAAAACATTTATAAGTCTGTGTGCAAATCTCAGAAATTACGTTAACTTCAAAAAACAAAAACAATTAAGGCCGAAAAGACTAAGAGATGATGTAATTGCGGCAGCGGTACTACAAACAGTTAATAATAATCTACATACATCATTACGGTAATTACAAGAACAGCATGATCTATCTGTAACGTCTTGCCGTAGGATTCTAAAACAAAATAAATACTTTCCGTATAAAGTTCATTTAGTGCACCATTTAAGAATAGGAGATAATCAACGCAAACTCGATTTTCTGGCAAAATTTTCTGTAATGCTAGCGGAAAATAACTCCTTTATGAATCAGATCATGTCGAGTGACGAATGTCGTTTTCACAACAATGGTACTTTAATTAAGGCTGAACGCCCGCTTCAAGCTGGGTTCGATTTGAAATAGGCGTACCACTGTTTTTCGTGCAAATGTAATAAAAGACAAATGTTTAAGGGTCCGCGTGCTCTGTCTTATGCTGAGGAAAAAGATAGAGAAAAGAACTTGTCACCTAATCTAATCTGCCTGTTATTTATGGCTGCGTTATGGTCTCAGATAATCGCCGGTTGGCCCACATGTTTGGCAGTCGGGAAGCAACCCCCCCCTAAATTAGACAATCTATATTTTCTCAAACACACAAAAAAAGTGAAGCTGAATATGTAAAATCACCTGCCGGATTCGAATTTTGAGTTGGAAAATAAAATCGAAATCGCATAAAGGTCGAAAAATCGTTTTTTTGTGTAAATTTTAAAATTTTCATTTTATTCAATTTTTAATACTTATCTCGTGATATCTCAGCAATGCAGAAAGCTAGGGATCTGTTTTTTTAAGGTTATACCCTAAAGTATTTGGATGATACTAGTGTTTTCGATTTTTCTTTATGGTGTGTAAATTTTATAAAAAAAAAAAAGTTTTAGTAGACGACCAATTTGTGTAAGGTATTTTTCAGCTATCGAGTAACTAATCTTATTTTTCAGAATTTACCCATATATATGTGAAACAAAATAAAGCCAACATTCCAAAATTATTTTTTGTGCAAGAAATAAATTTCTAGATCGTTTCAGCAGGTATAGCGTTAGGGACGGGAAGAGATATTGCTTTTACTTTCTGATACGTAGTATAACGAAGTATTGTGACGCTGACACTGTATATGTACACTATATTGTAAAGAAAATATCAACGGTTTCGATAAAATAATGTCCGAGTAACGATTACTTTCTTAACATACACCGATCTCAGAAGTATTTTACAAACTGCGTAGAAACTGCCCGAAATGGTAGGCGGAGCTACCTCTCGACACAATGTGCGAGCGTACCACATACTCTATTTGATTTCAGTGAATTTCGCCCAAATTTCAAAATTTTGTTTTCCGTTTCGTGACCTTACTTTTAAAAACTAAGAGAAAATAAAATTTATGTATTGCTGTTGAGTGTTACATAATTTTAAATAAAGGCTTGTTTTTTGAAATTTCTTAAATTTTTATTTTTATTTAGGACCCTTTGGACAATTTCGAAGAAATTACGATTTATCCATTGTAAGTCATTTTTTCTTTAAATTAGCGTGTAAATTCGGTAAGGTTTTCATGAAAAATACGATTAGGAAATGGGAAAAACGATTTCGAGGCCGGGCGTATAGCCTTAAGCATAATGCTCGATATTAGTCAGAAGATAGTCCTAGGTGGATAAGGCAAACAAGAAATCGAACAGTTTTTGGCGTTAACGTTTGGTGTGGAATTTTAAACGGATATATCTTAGGCCCCCACTTTTATCATGAAACATTAACTGGTGTGCGCTACTTACATTTCCTGCCAAATGAGTTACCACTATTTTTGGAAGATGTACCTATAGAGCTGCGGAATAATATGTGGTTACATCAAGATATGACTTGCTCATAGTTACTAACTATTTTAATCAAACGTTCCCACGTCGTTGGATTGGTACTAATGGCGTCCTTAGGTGGCCCGCTCGTTCGCCGGATCTAACCCCGTTAGATTTTTTCTTGTGGGGTTACTTGAAAGCTGAAGTTTACAAGGAACCCATAACAGATATGGGCGACCTGTATAATAAAATTTAAGCAAGTGTTCAAAAAATTAGTAGAAATACATTGTTAAATGTTTGCGGGAGAGAACTAATAAGACGATATACGTTATGTAGTAATCAAGAAGGCAACAATTTAGAACATATTTGTTAGTTATATTTGATCCTTTTAAGTATTTAAACAAAATAAAGACAAAACTTTAAAATTACTCTTACTTTCTATAAACACAAATATCTATGAAACCGTTAAATTTTGGAAACACAAATAATAAAATTTACATTAATTTTAGTACTCTTTCAAATAAAAAACAAATAAAGATTGTGGTGATCAAAAAAAATCTTTTCACCGCAGCGCCATCTATATCTTCACATAAACACAATTGTGAGAGCAAACTTGAGTCGATCACATGCTTCAGTAACTACTTTTTACAAAATTCAAATATCTTTATCCGTTTCCGAGATATTTGACCTGGGAGTTTTAAGTGGTACACGTGCCTTCTTTTTTTGCAGATTTTTGTTAATCTGAAATGTAAATTCTTAATATTTGCGATATTTCTATTGTGATGATTTTCGCACATTTAAATTTGTATGTCAGTGCGCACGATCTTCCTTCATATTACCCTTTTGCCATATACACTTTTATATTAACATCCTGCTATAACTTAGTAGCCACTAAATAAGCGTTTATGAATAAAGTAAATTAATAGCATTTTAGTGGGATGTTAGTAGCCACTTACTAGTAGCATACTAACATCCATTAGGATAAGGATTATGAATAAGGCTATAATTAACTTAAGTAATCACATACCTATCATATGACAAAAAAAAATCATTTGTAAAATCACTGATGAAAAGAGTCGTCGATGGTAGAAAAATTAAAACTACGACTACCTAGATGTATGTCAAGCGTTAAGTAAGTCTTTGGAGTCAATGTTCAGACTGTCTATTACATTCGTTTTTATTATTCTGTTAAATCTTGTTCCACCGCTACTATTTTTACATTATTTGTTCATTTACATTAATGATATTGAAATTGAACTAATAGAATACCATTAAAATATATACCTACCTGGCACAGTGGAAAATGCTAACAGTATATCAGCATTACATCTTAGCTTTAAAGGGTTGATATTTACTGTACTATCGGTTTCTTCATCTTTAGCAGGTCCCCTGAAATAAAATATAAATATAAGAAAGCTGTTATATTTCTGGAATATTATAAATACGAAAACGTCAGTTATAGGGTAAAGGTAAAGATCGGCAACTTATATGTTGTCATCAAATTGATTTAACTTCAGATAGTCAAAAAATACCTATACACTTGTGATTCAAGAAATGATGTAAACTATGATGCAACCATAAACACGTGTTTCATACTCGTTGGTCAACGTCAATACGGTATATATAGCCAAGAAAAAAGGTGGTATATCTTTAGAAATAGAAGCTAAAAACGAAAAACAGTCAGGAAGACAGACCGCTATATGTAGCTTAAGTCAGAATATCCGGGTATTTGAGAATACAACTGACAACGCCTTTCACGATGGTCTTCGGGATTCCGTTCATTATTTTTAGGTCCAAGGATGTTTCTTGGCTATACTGCACTGACAATGACCAACGAGTCTGAAACACGCTTCTTAACCACAGAATCGTGTTAGAGCGGAATTTTATGTTAATTGCTTTTGCTGGTTACTAAGTATCTTTTATCTGTGACTAAGACTAACTGCAATAGTATTTTTCTATTCCATTCGTAATTGTTAAATGTAAGTAGTTGGAATGCGAGCATTTTGCAACACAACAGAACATAACCACAACATCAAAACAGAATGAACAAAAAATAGTTCCTTCATCAAAATTTTCTACGCAAGTTAAAAGTTACTCCAAAAGTTTAACGTAAATTAAAGCAAGATAAACCATGTTCTAAATTCATACTTTTTTTAAGGTCTTAAAATTGAACTAGAAATTGAATTCGAAATTGAGAGGCGCAAAATTCGAATTCTCCTTAACTTCGTATTAACTCGACCAAGTTCTACAAATCACGAATAAAACTGATAAATATAAAATGAAGTTTATGACTGCCCACAATCAAGAATTAGCTTCGAATTGTGTATGATAACAGATTCGGCCGTTTGTTCACCGATGAAACCAAAACAAGACAACCAGTTTTTAACGACCAGCAATCAATCTGGCGACCAAGCGTAACCAGATTATTCTATTAAGAATAACACCGACGGAAAATCAATCGTATACGAGAAAACTGGTTGGTTACTGAATCTTTAGTTGCATATGGTCCTTTATATAAAGCTACTTTTTAATATTGTTACGCATCTTTTCGCCATAATTCTTGGACCTCTAAGCTCGCAAAGTTACTTATTCTGAAAATGTATTTAAACTTGACAAATTCGCTAGTAATTTTCAACCACCAATTCCCATTACACTTTTCTAAAACGGAATGCACTCAAAATTCGTATT
The DNA here is from genome assembly GCA_963170755.1 of Amphimallon solstitiale. NCBI lineage: Eukaryota > Metazoa > Arthropoda > Insecta > Coleoptera > Scarabaeidae > Amphimallon > Amphimallon solstitiale. The sequence goes on along the minus strand of OY720677.1, from coordinate 49,164,900 downwards.
TTTCTACTTTCCAGTTTTGAAGTAGATATACACGATAGTAGCATCTTCATTTGACAATCATATCTTCAGAATTGGTCAGAAGTATGTTGCTTTTGTGAACGAATACAAGACAGCAATCGATTGTTTACGACATGTAGTCTTCTTTTGCTTTCATCGGTGAACAGATGACCTTAGATTTACATTTTTTGAAACTAAAACAATAAGAAAAACATTTTATTTTATATTCTTCAAGTACGAAATACAAAATTATTACAGTACTACATAGAAGAAACCACTCATCTATATGAGTGCCTACAAATTGTTGCATAATATAAAGAAAATCAGAAAAGTGACATTATTTGTAAAACCTTCGACGTCGGGATAGGCCCCGTACGATTACTTAATTAGGTACCATCTATAACTCTAATATGTGGTAATTGTAGCGTCGCGCTGCCACCACATTATACATCGAGAAAAAAAATTATTTGATTCTTCGGAGCTCGTTGGCAAAATCGGTAGCCTGAATGAGAAGAAAGTCATTGTTGGATATAAACTAAGTTTAATCCGCCGCCATTTGCATTTTAGCGATCTTTAAATTTTACAATTTCTGCCTTTGCTTAAATATCGACATAAACTAATCAACTTTATCAGAATATGAATTCGAAATGACAGGTTATTGGTGTATAGCTATAAAATGATGTTTATTTGTAAATTAAATATTTAGTGGCAACTCTGGCGATAGAACAATTGAAGGAAGACATTTCCAAGTTGCCGATTTAATAACACGAAACTTTCTTATTCGCAATGCGTAAGTCAAGTACAGACACGCATTAAATCAATCTCTAAATAAACTCACCTTGAGTACTCCCTGTATGCATTATACTCAGTGCACAAACTGCACTACCGCACGAGTGTTGAGTTTTGCAAGTGATTTTTTTTTTATTAATGTTGATTTTTGTCTTTATTCTTTCCAAGAAAGTTCGATGCCAGTTCGAAATCCAACTCGGACTCTACTGTCCCATGACTGTTTCCACGGTGACTGTCTGTTTACCCTGAATTTAATTACCGAAGACGGATTCAAGTCTAAATTGAAATCTGTTATTCAAACTCTTTCCATGCCAAAGGGTTCGATTCTCAGTCGAAACCACGATCAAGGGACAGTCCCCTGACTATTTCATGACACCCGTGTACTTGATTATTCCATAACTAGCCCAATTCTCCTTCGTTCAAATTCTTTAATAATTTTAATAGTTGCTCTGACAAGGGTTAAACAAAAATTGAGCGGTAAACTTGGTTCTTCTCTTCTGTAACAATTTTCAGTGCCTCTACCTTATTCGTGTAGCTTATACTTGGAGTAAAGACTTAAATGGAGAAATATCAAATACCAGACCAATTCATAATGGGGTACCACAAGGATCGATATTGGGACCAATTTTATTTGTGATGTATGTTAATGGTCTCCCAAAAAATATAACACCTAAACAAAGCTGTCTCTATGCTGATAATAAAACTTACGTAGTAGCTGGAACGTCGATTGACGAAATTGGAAAAGAGAGCAAACGGGTAATGGAAGAAATAACAAAATGGTTCCAAAATAATGAACTAAAATTAAATGAAGAGAAAACACAGCATCTCTGTTTCTCAGCAGGAAATGAACAATCATCCCACGCCATTCGATATCTGGGGCTCACGATTGACAATAAACTCACTTGGGACATGCACATATCAGAATTAGCTAACTCGCTAACGATAGCTATATATACTATAAGAAGACTGAAGACTATTGAGGGACAAATTATTCATAAAAAAAGTGGAGAATATTTTAAGTTATCACAGTTTTTATTCAATAGAAGAGTTCTTAAAGTGTGACTTAGAACATTAATGGCTTTTCAATACTTATAGAAAGGTGCATTATACACACATTATTGTTTTGTTTTTGTTGTTTGTTTTATTGTCATATACAGCAAACTGTGAATTTTAATTAATTTACTGACTTTCTCGTAATGGTAATTACAACGAATAAACTATTATTATATTATTATTATTATTATATTATTATATTTACGTTTGTCGTACATTAATCATTGCCATTACACTATAGCAAAGTACAAGTATTTCTATTATTCTGTGATTGTGTACTTTAGGATAGCTTTAGACATACTCGGTACTGCTTCTGTTTGTTTTATTCGACGAAAATCAAGAGAATTATGTATATTCTTAATTGCGACAGAATTACTATGATGAAATAAGAACAGGATTTAAAAAATCTAATTAACATATAAAAAAAATCATTATATACAGGGTGTACCACTTAAAACTCCCAGGTAAAATATCTCCGAAACGGATATAGATATTTGAATTTTGTAAAAAGTAGTTACTACAGAATGTGATTGTCTCTAGTTTTCTCATACAATTGTATTTTATTATGTGAATATATAGATGGCGCTGCGATGAAAAGGATTTTTTTGATCGCCACAATCTTCATTTGTTTTTTATTTGAAAGAGTATTAACATTAATATAAATTTTATTATTTGTGTTAGTTTCCAAAATTTAACGGTTTCTCAGATATTCGTGTTTAAAGAAAATAAGAGTAACTTTAATTTTTGTCTTTATTTTGTTTAAATAATTAAAAGGATCAAATATAACTAACAAAGATGGTCAAAATTGTTGCATTCTTGATTGTTACATAACGTATATCGCCTTATTAGTTCTCTTCCGCAAACATTTAACAATGTATTTCTACTAATTTTTTGAACATTTGCATAAATTTTATTATAAAGGTCGCCCATATCTGTTATGGGTTCCTTATGAACTTCAGTAACCCCATAAGAAAAAATCTAAGTCCTTGTTCACAATGGACATAAGAAACATAAGACATAAGAAACCCATAAGACGTAAGATTTACATAAGAGATACATAACGCGTAAAATTTAATGACTGTCCACAATGAACATAAAGAAAACATAAACGTAAGGATTTGCGCATGCGCCATAGTGGTATTTTGTTTATTTACTTTGACGTTTTAAGGTTAGTAGTTTCTCAAAATTCTGAAGATATTGAAATTTCTGTTAGAATGGATAAAATCTGCATATTACCCTTATTGTTATAAACGAAAAGAAACAAAAATAAATGTCAAAGAAAAACGAGACACGCTGATGGGTTTAGCCGGTAAAAACAAGAAAAGCAAATCCAGTCTGTAAAATCTATTTAATTTATAATATGTATTCTCAAATATATGAAATCAACTTCATTTAACGACACAAATTAAAAGCTTATCTATTTAAATTACATTATAAAGTCTTTAAGAATCATTGTATCTGTATTTTACAAATACAGGTTTCTTAATTTGAAATAATACCGTTTTTTATTTTACCATTGTATTTTATTTATACATACAATTTTTTTTCACACATACACAAATATTAAATGCTCTATCTTACGCTTGTAACTTGTTTTTAATTCATTTTTTTTACATTATAATGTAGTATTATGTCCTCAGATAATGAAATTATTAACATCGTAATCCTTAACCATTTCCATGTTACATGCTGATTAGCTTTTTAATCGCATTCATGCATTAGACAATGCACATTAATTCAATGAATGTTATAATCACACTTCAAGAATATTTGGTTCACTGTTACATTTAGGAAAGGTTATAAAGACAGCAAAAGCATTATATGCTGCACCACGGTGCTCGGCTTTGGTGGTGGTTTCAGTACTAAAGTAAAAATACTTAGTGTAGGTTATTTTTTGTATTGCTGTATGCCTTGAGATGCTTCACAAGTAGTATGTGGAGGTATTCGACATAGCACAATTCCAGTCATTTTCCACACATATTTCAAACAGCACTTTGGAATTAATAATTTCTCATGTGTAACGTTCCATGCTCTTTCGCATATATCACTCATTGATAATATTCAATACGCCTTTGTAAACCAGTGTTATAACTAATGTTTAAAAAAACAAATTGACACATAAGCTTGGCGATAAAAGCTATACTGAATAAATTGTTAAAAAAAAAAAACACAACTGATAACTTGCAATAAAACAAATTTACTAACTACTACACTTACTTGGTGCTTCGGTAGTAATACGCCAACGATTCTTAAACACAGTTCACCAATACTTCTCTAATTCACTAATACAAATACACTTGTTGTATCACTACTCTATCGATCGCCGCTTTATTATTTGCTGTACACTGTCAAACTATCTAACTGACTGACTTCTAGCGGCCCAGCTTGCCTTTATATAATACTACGGAGGAACAGACGCGAACTTTCGGGAATTCCCCGCGTTGTTTTCTCTTCTATTCCGCAACAATCTAGACTTGGGATCTTTGAACCCGTGTTGGTGATATAGGAAGACGAAATCGAAATGCGCAGTATTGTATTCCGATGGCTATAGGCGATCCATAACAATATAAAATGCATTAAAAAAATTCATTGATTATGTATATTGTTCTCGATATTATAAATCTCTGTTAAAAACTGACTGACAGATTTCGGCACGTGCCGATTTTGGGAATCAACGCGTGCGGCGTGATCTAGTGGATTCATTAATCAATATTAATTATTACACATGTTTGTTTTTTTATTGTTTCTTGTTTACATTATTGTATTTGCAATTTTTTTTCTATGAATATTTCAGGGGGGGCAGGCCCCCCCTGGTCCCCCCCTAACTACGCCTATGCTCTTGACGCTTCGGCGTATCCCACTTATCTAACTTCATTTCCGTTTTTATCGTATTTTTTACTAGTTCTGGACATTTATCACAGCCAGCAAGTAAATGGTTTGCCATTCTAGTTGCGTGCATGGCCAGTGATTTTCTGCAAAACTTACATTCATAGCATATTATTTTCTTTTTTATTATTATTTTGTTGCACACGCACAAAATACTGAACACTTTTTTTTCTACTCATTATATTTTATTTATTAATTTCGTCTTGTTTCCACAACACAGTCACTAAGTTACTTTATATACACACCAGTCACCAACCGATACAAAAACTATAACGCAGTTCTCCCTACGAGCGCTGGAGAACGACTGACTTACGCGTTCCCGCGTTTCGTCGTTTAACAGCAAACGTAAACATAACCAAACTTGTTTGTGACAGTCATAATGAAAATGACCGTGGTCATTTTAATATCTGACGGCAATATGTCAAACTCGTCATTTTGCTGTCACAATGCAATGTGACGTGACGGTCATTTTCATTATGACCATGACCTGACCGTGTCATATGACCAAGTCCACATCCCTAGGTAAAATGTAATACGAAAACAATTTCTTTTAAATAGCTTGTGTAATGTTGAAAGGGTTTATGGGTTATATTATAATCAGTTGGATTTCCAGAGTGTTAGGCTAAACATCGAAATGTAAACTATTATTAATTCTTCTACATATCATACCTGTTTAATATTAATTCAATATAATTCACATTCAAGTATCAGCCCATTGTGGAATATTGGTTTAAGTTTGCATTTGCACCCCGTGAGCGGTTGGAAAACAACACAATTTTGTATTAGTAAATTTGAAATATTATAATAATGTTAAAACGTTTCAGTACAGCGAATATGTTTCTATATTTGTCATTTTATATTAATAGCGGACGTTTGGGATGGTTGTTCAACATATTCAGAAATAATATCAATGATATATCTTGTGGTTTCGGATTCTTTGTTTAAACGAAATATTTTTCTAAATTGTATATCAGATAAGTTAAACGCATTTTCCCGCATATAAAAACGACGCCGAGGTCGTTGATAGAGTTCCTCTGCTTCCGCAACATCGATTAGTACTTGATTCACTATAAAAATCTTTTCTTCATCCATGTTACCCAAAACATGTATAATGCTGTGATAATGCACGTATAGTACCTATTCTACTGTACTGTCTATGACTATCTATACCATAACCTATACTAACTACTCTTCTATATGCATTCATCGCTGTCACATGTACAAAATAATTTAAGTCGATATGCGCTTGCTTCTCTTAACTCTTAATATATTCGCTTGACTTGAACCGATTGATATAAATTCTCACAACTCTTGAGAGAGGGGTCTATCTCTCAAGTCCAAGAATACGATTTTAAATATTTTAAGAGAATCTCCTCCGTTGTTCTCTCGACTCGAGAACCGGGCTCCAGAGATACGGACCACTCTATTGAACCACTTTGCGCACGTGAAGTCAACGACACAATATTTATTTTATTTAACTAGTCGAGTATACAGTTTTTTGATAATTATATTATAGTAGTAAGAAATTAAGCATTACTGTGTTACTGGTAATATAATAATTTACTCAATAGTTAGCACTGTTCACTGTGGTATGTAGCAAGAACCGTTACTTTTATATACAATTCCAATGTGGTTGACTAATAGAAGAGTTACAAAATGTACTTCAATAATTACTTTGTGAAAAGGAATTTAATGAGAAAATGGGAGATCATTATTACAAAAGCAGCAACGTGTTCATAATCTGACTGACATGCGGTCTCGTCTGACAATAGGTACCTTTACACTTACACTCTATCCTGCGCGACTGGAACGGGGCGTTCCTATACCGCGTGTTGTCGCCTGGTCAAGAGTGTCGCGTTCCAAAAGTTTCCCGTAAATATTGCAACGCTCCAATCGCGCAGTTTTGAACTGTGCGATGAAACGTTAGACGATAAAACTGTTAGTGTAAATTAAAAAGCGTCAAGTTTCCCGCGTGACAGACGTGGCTCGTGGAGTGTTGAAGGTTTCAACAGTTCTACGGACGATATCTACTAAAATGGACAAACTAATCAAAAAACGAAAATCAAAAGTAGCTTTGTGCGCCGCCATCTACCTAAATATGTCAAATAAGCGACAAAAAAGAAGATGTTGGGTAAAAGGATGGATGGAAAATCGTAACAAATATGGACATATGCCGTTGTTACATGAGCTGCGTGATAATTTTCCTATGGATTTTCGAAACTATTTGCGAATGGATTGTGATTCATTTTGTATTTTGTTGGATTTGGTTTCTCCCATAATTTCCAAAAAAGATACAAAAATGCGTGAAAGCATAAGTGCCGAAGAAAGGTTGACAACAACATTAAGATACTTAGCTACCGGTCGTTCGTTTGAAGATTTGAAATTTTCCACTGGAATATCATCACCATCATTGTGTAAAATTATACCTGAGACATGTAAAGCTATATTTGAGGTTTTAAAGAAAACATATTTACAGGTAAGTTGGCTTTATTTATTTTAAAAACGTGAACATAATCTATATAATAAAAAAAAATATATTATCATTCTCATTTAATACAATTCTAGACTGAATTTAAATTTATCAAAGTATCACCTGCCTGTTGATAAAAACATGTTAAATCAGATTGTTGTGGCCCCTGTTGAATTGAAGCAGAATTTGATGATACTGAACTATATGGGCTAAGGGGTGAAAAGGGTGATGGTGATGGTGCAATTTGTTCTGATGGTGGTATCTGGTAGACAGTTGTCGTATCGGTTAATTGGTTCAATAAACCTTGATTAATAATTTTGTTTATAAGCATATCTGCGTAGATGGCCTGGGTTGAATTCATCCTTTTCATTTTTTTTGCCCATGCAATTGCCGTTGCATCGAATTCATCAAGTGAATCATTAGCAGATTCTAGCTGACTTTTACAGTAGTTTATAAAGTCCACCTGAGACTTATTTTGTTTTGATGTTCTGCTTCTTTTATTCGGGGGTAAACGTTTTGGAAGTTGATGAGATGTTGAGCACGATGCCGACTGAGTTTCAGATCGAACTTCAGCAGATGTCTGAAAAATGTAAAAAAATTGTTACAGTTTCCATCTACAAAGCAAGATTGGCTTAAAATTGCAGCTGGATTTAAAAACAAATGGCAATTTATAAACTGTAGAGGAGCATTTGATGGCAAACATATACGGATTGTACCTCCTCCCCATACAGGAGCTCAATATTATAACTATAAAATTTTTTATAGTATTGTTTTAATGGCACTCGTAGACTCAAACTATGAATTCATTTTTGTCGATGCGGGAAAAAATGGAAGATTATCTGATGCTGGAGTAATTGAAAGCACAGAATTTTATCATAAATTAGAAAATGGTAAGTTACTACCTTTATAAAATTCATCTACAATTTAATGTTGATATTGTTCTAGACCAGCTGAATTTACCAAACATTAGTGAATCAGAAAAGAATCTGAATTTTGTATTTTTGGGCGACGAAGCATTTTCTTTAAAAGAAAATTTTTTAAAACCATATCCCCAAAGAGATCTGTCTTATAGTAAAAGAATATTTAACTATAGACTGTCGCGAGCAAGAAATGTTTCTGAAAATGCATTTGGACTGATAGCTGCACGATTCAGAATTCTACACACGGCAATACACATGATTTACCCAGAAAATATAAGCTACGTTGTACTATTGTGCTCTACACAATTTTCTTAAAAGGCGCGATACTTCATATACATCCCCAACATCATTTGATCATGAAAATCCTTCAACTCATGAACTGCAGCCTGGTGACTGGCGAAAAAATACTGTTGAAATGGTAAATTTACAAAATTGTAAAAAAAATTATTCCACCATAGCTGCCAAAACTAATCGAGATAATTATACTCAATATTTTAATTCTGATGGAAAAGTTTACTGGCAAGACGAAATGTTAACCAAAGGAAAAGCTTAATTTAGAAATAAATGAGCACACATAAAAAAATACCTGTGTATTATTGCGTTCTGAACCATCATCTTCATCTTCCTCCAGAATTTCACTTTCTTGTGTTTCTTCTGTCGCAGAATTTTCAGTTTCTGTTTCTCCAATGTTGGATATACTTGGTGTTGGTAGCTCCTGGTCAATTGTAAATAAAAGTAAGTCAAAGTACCACAGTGTTGGTGTATAAATTTCATCTGAACCAGTTCCACTGCGTTTTGAATCGTCCATCTTTTTCATTTCCTTTCGGAAGGAACCACGAAAGCTTTGAATCTTTTTTACTACATAATCCCGATTGGCTTCGGGATTTATTTTTTTACAAAACTCTACAAGTTTATCGTAAGCGGCATTTTTTAAATTTCTGTTTGTATAATCTCGAGATTTAATCTTCCAAAGACAAGGGTAAGATTTATATATTTCAATGAAATTTGAAACAACTTCCTTACTCCAATATCGTGCATCAGTCATCTTGTCTATAAAATAATAAAAAGACATAAAAAACTACGCATACACATACAGTTGATTTTAGTTAATTTAGGGGCGATTTATAGAAGCGTCATTGAATTAATTGCAATCAAATTTGATCACGTGATGAAATTGAACCAATCAAATCCTCAGATTCACCGAGTTATCGCAATCAAATAGTTAATTGCAATCAAGTATTTAATTCGCTTATTGTAAACTGGCCTTTAATATTTTTTATAAAAAAATACTTACCGCCTGTATGAATTAAAACTGCACCAGAATGACCGCGTGAAAATCAAAATAATTATTAATATTATTCAAGACGAGTTTTAACTGCATGAAAATACAGAGGAAAGAATGCAGGGTTTCATCCATCCAAAAACCGAGTGATTATATAGCATTTACACCTGCAAGTTTTCGCGCGTGACTGGAACGCCCCGTCCTAGTCGCGCAGGATAAAGTGTTAGTGTAAAGGTACCTAATAGCTAGGCATAGACGTACGCTCTTTCCTGCGGGATTAGGACGGCGTGATAATCTCGCGGGATTGGAACGTACCATTCTTGGCGCGGCGTTCTCCACTAACGATAAAAATTGTACAACATACTTATCTTGTACATTCAAACCTTGAAAGGAAAAAACGTTGGTTAGTGGACAATCCTGCTGACTTTCGTGCGAGCTTAGCTTGGCGTGTGGAGTTTTAGAAATCTGAAATTCTTACGGGAAAGATCGTGTATTCTTGTGGGTTTCCAAGTGTTTTAAAAAAGTTGTAGTAAACATGTTGATGCCCCAAGACAGCCGTAAGAGAGCTATTATTGCGGCTTGTATGGTTTACATCTATAACAGTAGCATTTTAAAAAGAAACCGGAAAAAGCGGATTTGGTCGAAAAAATGGTTGTTGGAAAGGGGAAAGTATAGCCATGTTAACCTTGTATCAGAATTACGAGAAAATAACCCCGATGATTTTAAAAATTATTTAAGAATGGACAGCAAAACGTATGATGAATTATTAAGGTTATTACGCCCTCGTCTAACTAAACAAGATACTGTGATGAGAAGATCAATTCCTGCCGAGGAAAGGTTAATGGCCACTCTTAGATTTTTGTCTACAGGAAGATGCTATGAAGATTTGAAATACTCAACAGCAATATCCGCGCAGGCTTTGGGATCTATAATTCCAGAAACATGTCAGGCAATTTTTGAAGTTTTAAAGAAAACATATATGAAGGTATGTATATAGGTATTTTATCATAACGAATAAACTAAACTCTAGTGGCATAAAAGAAATGAAAACCTAAAACATAAAACATATATGAAGGTATGTATATATAGCTATTTTATTATAACGAATAAACTAAACTCTAGTGGCATAAAAGAAATGAAAACCTAAAACACATTGACATTGGTATGGTAAAGGACAATTTCAAGGCTTAAAGTACTTGATAATTCTCATAATATTGAGTAACAGATGAGCAACTATTCGAGGTGGAGGGTGCTGTCAGGTTAGAAGATGGTGTGTAGAGGCCAACAGTAGCTGGAATGGATGGCCGATTGAGCGTGATGTCCGTCTCAGCATTCAATTGATGTAATAAACCGGCACTTAGTACTTTTTGAATTAAAAGTTCAGCATACACCTGTTGACTGGAACTCATTTTTGTTAGTTTAGATGCCACGTTGATTCCGACAGCGTCAAATTCACCAATTCTGTTGGATGTACCTAGTGCCGAAGTACATGCTTTGAAAAATGCTGCTGCATTGGGGTCATTATTGTTTTTTCTTTTTTGCCGTGTTTTTCTTCCTACAGGTGGAGATTGAAGTGTCTGCAATAAAAAGAACGATACATGAATAAAGATTGTTGTACTATAACTTATGTGTTTCTTCTTTTACAGTGCCCATCAACAAGAGTGGAGTGGAAAGCAATTGCCAATAATTTTGAAGAACGGTGGCAAATGATAAACTGCGGAGGAGCACTTGATGGAAAACATATAAGAATTGTGGCACCACGAGGATCTGGAGCACATTTTTACGACTATAAAAATTTGTACAGTATAATTCTTATAGCTCTTGTTAATGCTAATTATGAGTTCATTTACGTGGATGTCGGGAAAAATGGACGAGCAGGCGACGCTGGAGTTTTTGAAGAAACTGATTTTCATCGATGTTTAGTAGATGGTACTTTACATTTACCTGAATGCAATGAAAACGTTCACCATCTTAATTTCAATTTGATTTGCGATGAAGCTTTTGCCTTACACAAACACATGTTAAAGCCTTATTCACAAAAAGATCTCACCTACGAGAGACGAATTTTTAATTACAGACTTTCGCGCGCCAGGAATGTAGTAGAAAATGCATTTGGACTTATTTCAGCCCGATTTCGAATTTTACAAACAAGTATTAACATTGCACCTCAAAAAATCAATTACGTTGTGCTCGCGATTTGTGCTCTACACAACTTTTTGAGAAGATGCAGTTCATCGTATATTACCCCAACAACATTTGATAGAGAAGATCCAGTTACCCACGACATAATAGAAGGAGAATGGCGCGAAAATAATCTGCCTGTTCTTACAACACTGCAACCAACATCCATCAGAAACACTGCCAGAGATGCTAAAGAGAATACTACTTACGTTATTTTATGACAGCAGGACAAGTGAGCTGGCAAGATGAAATGATAAGAAGAGGAAGAGCTTAGTTATAGTATGTTATAAAACTGTTTTCATCATAATTATTTCAAATATAAGCGTACTTACAACACTGGCAGATTCTATTTCATGATTCTCCGTTGCCATGATTTCTTCTGCCTCTCCTTGGGTCTCTTCTATTATTGCTTGTTGTGACTCCTGAGTTTCACTCTCGTCATCGTTTGTGTTCACAGAATGAGGGCTGCTTAAATTTGACACACTGTCGGCCATCATTTCATCTTCTTTTATAAAAAATAGGAGGTCATAATACCACAATGACGGAACATAAACATCTTCGGCAGATGCTCCACTTCGTTGTGAAGTTTTAACTTTTTTTAATTCTTTTCTAAAGGATCCGCGCATCGACTGAATTTTTTTAGTCACAAAATCCTTGTCTGCTTCTATGTTGTACTTTTTAAATACCTCAATCAGCTCTTTAAGGCCCACATTCTTTAAATTTTTATTTGTGTATTCTTTACATTTAATTTTCCAAAGAGCTGGGTGTTGACGATAAGTCTCAATGAACTCTGTCATAAGCTGTTTAGAAAAATATCTATAAAATGTAAAAATATACTCTTCAATAATAAGAATTGTGTAGAATTTATTAACTTACCTTGCGTCCATTTTTAAATAATAATATCTACTCAAAACACAATTTTTAAGCTTGCACCTTGCACCGAAGTGTACAACATGTATCATGCAAGTTTAGACCTGCAGTCGTCGCGCAGGATAAGCTTGGCTCGTGCGTCGTCAATAGACGACCACGCTTGCCCTTGCGTTTATCCCTGTAGTTCGCCTGTATGACAATCCCGCACGATAAACCTGACTCGGCGCCGTCCATACATGGACACTCTTTCCTTCGCGTTTGGAACGTGGCGTTCCAAACTCGTAGGAAAGACTTTCCGTCTATGCCTAGCTAATGTATTAGACAAACAAGTAAAATGACTCCAACGATGACAGCTATTGCACAATATCCAGGAGCTACCTGTTTCTCTATGGCCACACACTATGCATACTTCTGCCATATTTTCAGATGAATGTAGGAGACATTTTTGCACAGTATGTCTGTATTGATTGGGTTCAAAAGTTTCCTGCAAATTCATCCAAAGATGGTCTAAATCGTTCACATGCGCTAATTTTTGTATGTAATAAATTACGTAAATGCCGCAGTTGAAGCTATTTTGTTGGGATACAATTTTGAAAGGAATCTTTCCTAATGTCTAGATTCTTGAATTCAACTTCTCTTCTGTATTAAATCTGTTCCTTGTTGTAATAAATGATTTTACACTTTTAAATATTTTATCTTGTCTCTCTGGTATTACACCCGCTGGATCCAATATAGAAATTCTCTTTGAAGGCATATCTTGGAGTACCAGTATCCAAATGGTTGTTTTCATAAGCGACTGTTAATATCACATAAGAATATTCTTAAAGGATATGTCAAAGGCAGCCAAATTTTAATAAGTGGCTGCTGCTTCACTAAGGATTAGTAAACTATATATACTATCGACGTAAGATATATCTTGTCTATTACGAAGATAAGGATGTCGCACAGGCATCTATAACTTGATCAGATATCCAGCTCTTGCTTGCGGTAATATAATGTTTTAAAATCATATCTATTAAGTATTATACTATGGTATTCATTTTTATAGATTCCAGTTTTAAAAGATATTTGTTGTAAGACAGCATTCAGGAAGTAGGTAATTATTTATAGCCCGCGGATGAGGATCTTGCACATCTGTCGTAGTTTCGGTGTGATTATTTGCTTTCTCTAGCAGCAGTGATAGCAAAGGAATTATTTACTTGTTGTCCCAATTAGATATTAAGAAAATACTGGTTGTTTCGACCAACCTTCAACACTATCAAATCTCGAAGGACTGTGGAGTCTTCTTCGTCTTTTCTGGGTTGTTTGAGGAATATAGAGATAGATTTATTTTATAGTTGAATCGCTTTTTTTTGCCTAGTTTTTCTTATAAATTGCTACATTTTAGCCTCTTATCATTACCTAAGATTTCTTTTTTGACTATACCAAACCTTCTTTCTACAGGTGTAATTACTACATCTCCCAGGATACTTTTTGGGTACAATTTCTTCGAAAATATTGTCCATAGGGGATACGGTATATACTTCTTAAGAATTATTGAAACCAAATCTGGTGATCGATATGAGTTAATAATTTTACACTGCTTAGTATTTAGTGTTTTCTGTTTCTCGTCTGTATTTTCACAAGTACTGACGGCATAATATACTTTTTGGCTTAAAGAAATATGAGTACATTTTTCAAATTCGTTACATTTACAATATGCTAATAATGTTGTTGTGAAGGCTTCATACCAAACAATGATGTCTTCAAATTTGTTTATATTAATAGCAGCACACTGGTAGAAAAGTGTTATTGAATCAAGACGGACCGTTTCAGTTCAAGACAATTACTGTTTAAAGTATCCACAATAGAATTACCGTTTCTCACCAAGAAAAATATATTCTTGAAATGATTTTCTTAATTTTAGAAAATATATATTTCGAGGAAGAATATCAATTTTTTTAATCTAAAGTATTTGTCAACTTAATCCACGAAAATCTAACTCTTAAAGGAAAGAAGCAATTCTGTTTTTCAGAAGTTGCTTTTCTTAATGGAAAAAAATAATTTTTCGGTAAGAGAAATACTGATTTTGCAAATTCTTAATTCAAAAGATATTTAGCTTGAAAGGAAATTATATTTTCTCAATGAAAGTAATTTTTGTTCTTAAACGGACACTATTTGTATTTAGACAAGCTATTGCTTTCTTAAATTTCTCATTTATTACTTCTTTTATATTATATAATACTTACCGTAAAATACTTTTAATTGGAATGTTAAAAATGTAGTCTTCTTGGTAACTCGTAACATTCATATGTTTAGGCGTAAAGTATGTACAGTAAATTTTTATAACTTACACGTTCGCTACACTCCTACACGGAAAAAAGTGGCCCTCACACAATTTATAGTAGTGATTTTGTAAAATAGTTAATGAAACCTATTGTACAACGTAAAAAAGTCGCCGCTAGTAGTAGCTAAAATTAATTTGTACAATTTCAAATTGCACAACTTGTATGTAACAAGTGCGCATATTGTGCGAATTTTCTGTATATACGGCTTACTATTCATATAATATTTAGATTTTAGTAAAATTTTAATAAACAAGTATGCTACAACTTAGTTTTAGTTTTTACTACAAGAAATATTTATTCCTATTTTCAAATTCTAGTAGTTCATATTCATATACATTTTTCCGTGTAGCTTCCTTTTATATGTATAGGTTTAGTACAGATTGAAACAGTCTTTAAATAAAGCATTTCTTTATATATGTAAAACAGCAACAAATATCAAATATTTACAGGACAAATTTGGTCTTTAATAATAACAAATTAAAGTACAAATTACAAGTACGATCAACAATTATGAGAATAAAATTGATTGCGATTAGTCTTGTCTTAAAGTTACAGTGACAGAGAAGAATCTCCAATATTTATCTCATAAATATTGATTGAATTAAATTTACAGAATTACCAAAATATTGTATAATTAATATTAAGTCATTTCCAGAGTCTTGAAAATGCTAATAAGCATGTCTATGTATGTGATAGGATAAGTTATTTTATATAGTAAATAATCACTTCCATGAAACTATATATATAAAAAGATATAATAATAATATATCATACACATATATTATGAAATTAAACACCCTTAATAATTAATACATTATTTTTTTAACGCTAGGTAAGTACAGATCAAAACTTCAATAAACATATTGTACAAATATTTATGAGTTATATTCATTAAAATAAACAAAATCTTCATTTTTGATCGTATGTATTATAGTAGGAATATTTAATATAGCGTCTATGATCGATAATGCACGTCTTTCAGTAGTGCGCTCTATTTTATATGCCCTATAATGTAAATTAAAATTAACAGTTTCCAATATATTGTATATTATATAGCACCCTGATAAATCATTAAACTTAACTACTATCTTTTCTATTAATCCAAACTTTGGCTGATTTTCGGTTAATTGAATGAGAATGACATCAAAAGCATCTGTGCAAATCATATCACCAGATTTTGTTATTTATATTAAATAAGCAACTAATGTAGTCTATTGAGTTAATGGAATTAGTCTTACCTAATTCAATTTCGTCATTTAGTCCAACTTTTCTTCTAAACCTATTGGAATACCTTATGTTGCATTCTAAAAGCGTTCGCTGTCTAGCGATAAACACGTGTTCTGTTGTTGCTCCGTGTTTCTGTGTATATTTGTCGTTACCGCTCAGTGTAAAGTAAGAAAAATTGGTACACAAGTTTTAAATAAGATCAAAGTACCCTTGTATATATTTTTTTAATTGACTTTCTTTGTGAAAAACTGTGTAAATCATAATTGACGGTAATAATGTCTGGTAAATGCATCAAAATAACAGACCTCAAGAAGGACGAACTAAAAACCGAGCTAACAAAAAGAGGAATTCCAGCTGATGGTAAAAAATGTTTACTAGTGGACCGATTAGAAACATATTTAAATTCAAAATATATAACATTAAAAGTAGGAAATGAAAACAACTTGACGTACATAGAATGCGACAATTCCTTCAGCAGCAACTCTAGCAGCGAAACAGTGGTAGATAAAGCCCCTAGAAAAAGAAGCGCAAATGCAAAAAAGTCATACTTTAAACTTATAAATAAAATAGTAACATTAGAGAATCGTATTAAATTTTTGCAAATGACGTTAACAAAATTAAAGAAAAAAACACGAAATATTAAAGTACCACCGACAAACGATATTGCTAAAACTACGTTTAAAAATCAAAATTCCGAAGAACAAGAAGTGGGGCCCAAAGTAAAGGCGAATGTATGTGTTGAGGCTGTAACAAGAAACCAAACTTATAGAACCCAAAAGTATAAAAAGCCTAAAATAGTTTTACTGAGTGACAATTATGGTAAAGGAGCCTTAGATACAATTGAAAACATTGACAGTTTGAAAAACTATGATGTGATTTCAATTACAAAACCGGGAGCTACATTTGAGGAGGTGATTCGGGGTGTCGACCAAACAATTGCCTCATTGTCTGACAAAGATTTTCTGGTCATCATGGCAGGCATTAACAACATTATACGAGGGAGAAAAATGGAGATAGAAACATTTACTGAACTGAACAAATATTGTAAGAAAACCAATATAATATTATTAACGATACCCTATATACGGAATCGTTTAGTATTAAACGCCCTCACGTATGATGTGAATTTACAAATATACGAAAATTTCGTTAAAGGTAATGCTCGTATTCAATATATAGATATAAACAAATTGTTAAATGGGAGTATATCGAATGGAATGTATTTGAATAAACCATGCAAACAGAAAGTATGGGAATCAGTTGCGGATAGAATAACGGGAAGCTTCTTTAAGTTTCACACGGAAAATGTACATATTGTAAAGGAAAATCTTATATACGTTGAATCAAATGATCAACTTTATTGTGATAACACTAGTGAAACTACGACTGCTTCTATTGAAGTTTACGACTCATCGGCGGAAACTTTTTTATGGAAGAGAATGCGCCAACTGACAACATAATCCTAGAAGTTAATGAAGTTGACTGCGAATATGGGGAAGACTCGATAAACATGAATAACCTAGTAAATATGTCAATTGTGCACCATAATGTACAGTGTTTAAGTAATAAAATTGGTGAGCTTGATGTCTTTTTGGAAAGGGATTGTGATATATTCTGTGTGTCGGAGCATTGGTGTATTTCAGGAACTATAGAAAACATTAAGTTGCGGGGCTTTTGCTTGATGGATAGTTTTTGTAGAAATAATTATAGGCACGGAGGCGTAGCAATTTTTATGCGCAATAATATAGCTCGATATAGTAGTAACATTGACGCAATTAGGGAACTTTCTGTCGACCTTCATTTTGAATGTGTTGTATCAAGAGTGGGGTTCCCTGGTTTGAAGTTGCTGGTGGCGGCAATCTACAGGAGCGGTAAGGGTGACTTTTCAATATTCTTGAGTAAATTAGATGAAACTTTGCAGTACCTTCAAAGGTACAGGGGATATAACTTAGTTCTAACCGGTGATTTTAATATTAATTTTCTGTCCCCTACATCAGATGTTCTTAGGTTTGAGGACTTGATTAATTTATATGGTATAATAATTACTTTAAATGAACCTACTAGAATCCATAATTGTTTGGATAATATATGTGTTAACACGACTTTCCCTGAATACAAATCAACCGTGGTGCATAGTGGTTTATCTGACCATTCTGCACAGAGGTTGAAGTTTGTGTTGCATTCTCGGCAAAAAACTTACAGTAAAGCTACAGTCCCATACAGGCAATTAAATAGGATAGAAAATATTACTCATTTCAGAGAACTTTTGCTGAATGAAAATTGGGATATGCTCGCAAGCAATTTGTCTACAAACCACCAATATGAGCATTTTACTGAGAAGATCAGTCATGACTTTGAGCAGGCCTTTCCACTAAAATACAGATCTGCTCATAATAATAAAGGTAATAATGGATGGATAACTAATGGAATTAGAATATCTTCAGCAAGGTTGAAAGGGCTGTACAAACTAACATTGACAGGCAATAATGAAATTATGGAGTATTATAAAGAATATAAACAGGTATACAAAAGGGTAATTACCAATGCCAAAATTTTGCATAACAGTAGACTTATGACTGGGTCCGCGAATAAAACCAAGACAGCGTGGTCAATCATAAAAGGTGATGGCAACATTAAACATAAAGATAGAAACACCTTAACCATAAAAATAGGTAATGAAACTGTTAAAGATCCGAAAATATTAGTGGATCACTTCAATAATTATTTCAATGAAATTGCTGATGGCTTACTGCCTCTACAGGGAAAAAATATGTTTAATACAGGTATAAATCACACATGCACTACATCCTTTTTTTTTCAACCTGTTTGTGAATTGGAGCTCGTAAATATTGTGAACAAACTAAAAAATACATATTCTTCGGGTGATGATAAGATTAGTGCTAATCTATTAAAACAATGTATACATGAGCTTGCGGTTCCTTTAGCACAAATAATCAACAATTCAGTTATAGAAGGCGTATTTCCTGAGAAGCTGAAGGTTTCTAAAATCAAGCCGTTATTCAAAAACGGTGATAGACAATGTATATCAAACTATCGTCCCATATCTTTACTGAACTCTTTTTCTAAGGTTTTTGAAAAAGCCATGGCAGTAAGGTTAATAAAATTTCTAGAGCAAAATAACACGCTTAACGGTAATCAGTTTGGTTTTCGTAATGGACGCAACACCTCCACTGCTATTATTACATTTTTAAAATATCTGTACAGCGATATGGATGAAGGGAAAACTTGTATAGGAATCTTTTTGGACCTGAGTAAAGCCTTCGATCTTGTCAACCATCGAGTGCTACTTCAAAAACTGTATAATTATGGGATTAGAGGAAATGTTTGGGACTGGTTTAATAGCTACCTTGTAGGAAGAAAGCACTATGTGGAAATTGACGGGACCTGCTCTGGCAGGTTACATTTGGGGCGTGGTGTACCACAGGGAAGCATCCTCGGTCCATTACTCTACATAATATATGTCAATGATATGGACGTGGATAGGGCTGTTTTGTTTGCGGATGACACATCTATGATTATAAGTGGCTCAGATGGGACAGATGCTGTGCGATGCGCGGAAAATAGTTTAATCTCGGTAAGCGAATACCTGTCTCAAAATGACTTAGTTATAAACAATAAAAAGACCACTTATATGGACTTCAGAACAAGAACGTATGACAGAGACACATCGAATTTAATTAGATATAACGGTCACAGTATTGCACAGGTTGATAGTACTAGGTTTCTAGGGGTTACCATTGACTATAAATGCAAGTGGAATGAACACATTGACAGCATTTGCAAAAAGATATCTTCATTTTGTCACGTCCTCAGGAACCTTAAATCTGAGGTGAGCCCAGATATTCTCCTAACATATTACTTTGGCCAGATTCATTCGGTGATATCCTATGCGATTTTGGCATGGGGCTCATCGTCTGACCTGGATAGAGTATTTAAAATGCAAAAACGTGCTATACGTATTATTAATGGGGTGGGTAGTAGAACTAGTTGTAGATCATATTTTGCCTCGATGAGAGTGTTGCCGCTACCATGTGTTTACATCATGGAACTTTTGTTATACGCGAAGGACAATCTTAATGATTTGCCTCATTTGAATAGTTATCACTCGTACAACACGCGGAATTCATTACTGTTGGAAATACCAAGGCATAAACTTGCATTCTATGAAAAGAATCCGCACTTACTAGCTATAAAAGCATATAACAAGTTACCCAATAACGTTAAAAATATCGGGTGCAGAAAGATCTTTAAACGCACAATAAAAGAATCTTTGTTGCGGAGGTGTTACTACTCGTTATCAGAGTTCTTGAATGAGATGTAAATCAGAATTTGTGTTTTTATATTAGTTTATATTCACGTTGTTTATGTATATTGTATGTTGTTGTTTATTTGTTGACATATCCCATACTACAATGTAGTCGAGAGGATAAATAAATTATTATTATTATTATGGTAGGTTTATATGGCCTGAAATATTTTTGGCAATGTTTTTCAGATCCCTGTGCTTAGCTTCGTATCTCATAGATGACAATAACGTTAATGGTCCAGTTTTTTGTAACACTCGTTTGTAATGTAATAAAAAATGGTGTTTAGGTTTTAAAGTTTTTCCAAAAATGGTGATATACCATTTGATGATGTTCTGTAATAAGACCATCCAAGAAATCTATTAGATCATTCGTAAGAGCTTTTGAGGTAAGAATTTCGGTAATTTCCAAGAGTTTTATGTAAAACTTCCATACACAATCATTTTCAGGAATTATGTCACCAACGAAGAAACGAAGATTTCTTACAAAGCATAACATCACTGATGCAGACATTATTATATACTGTTTCAATATGTGTTCTTGCTTTATTTCTGGAAGTTTATTGCTCTCCGATTTATGAAAATGAAAATACTTGACCTTGTTATTTAAAAACTCAAGCGTAAACTATCTATTTTCTGTAAGTTTTTTATTGTCAATGCCATGTCGTACCTATGCACTCCTTCAAAAATGTCGTGCATAATATCACAAGACAAATTTTCATATACGTGAAAATAACCTCGATCGTTTCAAATACATTCGGATTGTACACCAAACAATGTATTTTCTAAATGACTTGTATAATTTAGTTTCGATCTTACCGACAATTTATCTTCAGTAATTTGTTGTTGTGCAATAAGTTTAGAGTTAGTACAATATCTGCAGTAATGATTGGATGAAAAACTTTCAGTAAGGCCGAAAATGGATTGGATTCCTAAATTGTCTCCAATAAGAAATGTTAAAACCAAAAAATACTTGTTTTGTTTGACCATCAATATTGATGGAAATACATTCTACTTCTAAGGATCGTAATTCTTGTAATAGCGGAGCAAAAGTTGACATATTTCCATGTAATTTCCGATCTAAAGTATGAAAAATAAGTGCTACAAAAATGTTCTCTAACAATATTGCAATGGAATACATCCAATTGTATAGTATACTACACCTAATTTATATATGCCTGCGTGACTGCTTAGAGGGTCTCCTGTTTCGAAGTCATCAAAATATAAAATAAGAGGTAAAATTATTTTATTAATGTAATTTCTCTTAATATTTTTCCAAACAGTGCACTGAACTAAATTTACTAAGGTAGCATAATCATTATTCAACATATTTAAATATTCTGTTATTTTATTAAATACATTAGGTAACTCTAAAAACATTTTTAAATTATTTTTCATTGGTAGATAACTTGAAGTTGAATTTTTTAAAGTAATACTAATACTGTTATTATTTTTGCAACTATCTTGCCTTACTCCTATTGTATATTGAATTGGTTTAATCATGCCGCATGATTCCTTAAAAACCACATTTCGTTTATATTCTGTATGTTAGTCACTTTAAAATTACTGGAAATCATATTAAGCATGCGTTTAAAATATTTAGCAAGATCGAGTAATTTTTCGTGCCAATTTAAATATGTGTCAATAAGTGTTAACAAATAATTTATACCACCCGACGAAACTAGTCTTGGACATCTTCTATTATTTTTTGTATACAAACTCGATTTAGTAAGGCATTTCCGTAAAGCTTGGAGACAAAACATTCAACATTCCGCAGCTTTAATTAAAGAGTTTTCAAAACACTTAAAGAGCAATTCGATATCGGGCAAAAAACTGCATTATACAAAAGCGAGAGCAAGTAGAATTTTCGTCTTTTTTTTCAATCACATCGTTTAAAGCTTTATTACTATCGTAAGAGTCCAAATATGTTCACTAGCTTTAGGGTACTGCGCATTGAAAACATGGAAGATCTTAAAAAGTAAATCTAAACCGCTTAACAAAGTATTTGCTTTATACCTTATTTCATCTATAACTATAAATGTCGAATTATTAGGTGAGTCTCCCACAACAAGAAGGAAGGTTTGTAAGCATTCTTTTCTTAAAAGTGCCTTGTCTCTCAATCCACTTATTTTCTCTTCCACAAATGCAAGTTCCTAAAGCATAACATACTTTTAGCGATTAGTGTCAGACATATATGAAGTACTTACTTCAACTGATGCTATAATACTCTCAAAACACTCGGCAATTGAATACTTCCAATGTATATTATCCACTTTCTTTCTTCCTTCCTTTTGGTGGAAGTATGTGACACAATATTTGTATTTGGCGAAATGTTTTGGTATCTAAAGTAAATAAATGGTATACAATAAATCAAATTTTTCACATAAAAGATACCTTGATGAGATTCACTATCATTAAGTAGTTCCAGAAGAGTGGTTATTTCCTTGCTCTTAATCTTATTTACTCCAACCGTTTTCATTACAGTTAACCAAAATGAATTCAATTTTTCCAATAAATTGAAATGAGACTCTTTAAAAAAATGTCGAAAATCTAAGTTAATCTAAATAACATTTATTACAGAAATTTACTAATTCTTTATTTAGTGGCAGGTACTTACTAATTGATCTGCACTAATATCGCGTAACAGTGGCCAGTCATTGATAAATTCTGAAAGGGTTTTTTTCTTGTCGTTGTGCCTATACAACGTAGTGATTTTCCACTTTTCTAGTACTTCGTTCCAAGGTTCCGTATAATGTTTTAAAAATGTTAGTGCTTCTTGGGTATTTTCTAAAAGTATCAAATTACAAAAGACGAGTTTAATATGTACTATATTCACATCTTACCATCGTCATTTATTTCAGTATTTAATAACTTTTCATTAAAGTCTAATTTTGTCCTTTTTTGCCTTATTGTGTCACCGCTTATAAATAATATGTTTCTGACTTTGTCTACCAGTCTACCTCTGGCATATACACCCCTGCCAGAGGGACTCTTTCGCTTTGGAATGTATGGAATATAATACGATGTAGCCACTTCTGTTGGAAACACTTCTATTATTTTAGTACATAAATATTCATATTGATCGTGTTTTAGTCGACTGATAAAAAAAACAAATTAGATAATAAAGAGAAATAAAATTTTGAGCTGCGCTATATAACTGTATAAATACTTAATTATAATATCAACTAAGCGGTTTCTACTTGTGTCATCTAATATATTTTCCTTATTGTAAAATTTTAGTATATTTTTTTTATACGAAGATCCTTCTAAACTTTTTTTAAGATCAAAATGAGGAAAATTATGGCCTAAGGCTCTCGATGCATCATCTAGTCCAAGAAAAGTAGTTGTTCTATTGTCTTTTCAAAACCATGGGACCAGACAGTGCGAAGAGATTTGTTAAGTTTTTATATATACATATTTTTAGAACATTTAAACAGTAAATAATTACTGTGACTTACATATATACCTTTATACGTAAAACGTATATGTATATATGCATGTGTTTGAGATACACACATACATTAAGTGCCATTGTCGATAATCGAACGCACAGACACCGGTGTTTCGACCTATGAGGTCTCATCAGTGTGCGTGGAGATTCTCGACAATAGCTTGAAGACTTAAATCGCTGCCTATGTCATTTTCGCATGTTAAATGTAGTGAGAGTATCACAGCGACATCTAACACCCAAAAGATGACACGGTAAAAAGCGCACACTGATGAGAACTCATAGGTCGAAACACCGGTGTCTGTGCGTTCGATTATCGACAATGGCACTTAATGTATGTGTGTATCTCAAACACATGCATATATACATATACGTTTTACGTATAAAGGTATATATGTAAGTCACAGTAATTATTTACTGCTTGATGTTAGTTTTAACATCCATGTGTTCACACTTTTCATTTTCGATTTAAACAGTTACACTAAAACTACAGAATTACACTTACCTGAACTGGCTAAGGTGTTATTTGGTCCTAATTTCAAAGGGTCTGAACTTAAAAACGACAAATTAAATTATATTTTTTTCCTCTTTACTCTAACATGTTTTTATAATGTCACTATTATAATAGCATATCAGAGTATTGCAAAATTGCATTAAAATTTATTAAACATAACCTGTCCAGCGATATATGAAATTTAAAAGTGTGTGATATCAAAACAAGATAGTTTACAAATAGACCTAACAGTCGTAAGCAACGCGTGCATTAGAGCTGTATAGTGTGCAGAAACATTGGTATGTAGATATACACCTACAAGTTTACAAATCAGAACTTTTTAACATAGCTGTTACTGAACTAAAGAGGCAACGAAACGCATGATTTGCCAACTTACTTTTAGAATCAATCCGATATGATTAACGTAATACACAAGATACAAGTGATGCTAGAAACAAACCCAATGCATGTAAATTAGCATCACATGTATCACTCCATACTATTTGATCAAACTAACGTTTATATAAAAAATCTAATTTAAGGGGGTCATGCTCCGTTTTTAAAAATACTCGATGACAAGAACAATAAAGTTCTGAAAGACATAGAGAATTAGGGCTGTCATTTACCCCAGTGCATCTGACGTGCCATGCAAATTATAGTTGACGTGTTGCCAGAAAATATCGTTCGGGATAGAGATGCTATTGTTATCTGTGTCCAATGTTTACATTTCTTTGCTCGGACACTTAAACTACACTGATATTCGGAAAGGAAAGTGTGTATTCAATCTCATAAAGCATATAATATACATTTGAATGAATAGGTAATTCATTCGGATCGAGGTCGCCACACACGTTTCTTTATAGATATAAAAAAAAATACCGATATCTAAAGATATTTGAATTTTACCACAAGCCCAGGATTTGCATCTATGTATTTCTTATATAAGTTAACCCGTAACCGATGAGGTGCGATTTTTGTCACGTCGAGTGTGAGGTGGAAGCCCTCAGACTCCCGATTAAATTTATTTTTTTGATTTTAATACGAATTAGTATCTGTTTAAATTAAATATTATGGCATAGTCTGGAATCTACTTAAACTATTTATGTTTAGTCAGCTATTAATTTTATTACAAACATCTACATTTGGTGAAAAATCCCAGGAGCGTACATTAGGGATGCGCGATATATCGTTTTTAAAAAAATATCGATATTTTCTTTTCGATAATCGAGATTAAAATCGATATTTTTTTATTCAATAATATCGACTGATATCGATTTTTTATTCGAAAATATCGTTTAATCAAAAATGCCATTTTTCCAAATTTCATGCATTTATTTCACATTAATAGACAAAAGAACCTGTTCACATTATACAGAATTTATTATCTTTTTAAGAAAAAAATGAGGTGTGGCCACCACACGACTTTCTTATACGTATGAGCGTTTCAAACTATACAATTTTAAGAATTTTTTTATACAAAAATTATTCAAAATCCTATTCTAAGTACTTTCATTCTCTTAATAAATCGCTACAGAATGCATACTTTGCAAGATATTCGAAAAAGAGTGCTACTCGCTAAGAGTATAAGTGCTACTTCCGGTCCGAATTTTGAAATTTCATATATACAAAAACTATCCAGTTCTAAATACTTTTGTACTCTTGACAAATATATATATATAGAATGCATAACTTATGAAATATTTGCAAAAAATCGCTATTCGGTAAGAGTAAAAGTGGTACTTCCGATCCGAATTTTGAACATTATACAAAAGATATTTAAAATTATAATTTAAATACTTTTATACTCGTAATGTACCTGCCTAGAAAGCATGACTTGCGAGATATTCGCAAAAAACTCATTTTCGATAAGAGTAAAAGACCTACTTCCGGTTGGAATTTCGAAAAACCTTTTTAAGACAATTTGTCTCAAATATAATTTTGAGTACATTTGAATTCTCTATAAATTTGTTTAAACTTTGTAATTGACGAAATATTTGCAAAATTCAATTTTTTTACTGAAGTAAACTACTACATCCAGTCTACCGATTTTACTGAAAAACTAATCAGTTCTCAAGAGGGAGATTATACACGTAAATACAAAATGTGGAATAGATATCTACAGCGGTTTGACCGCTATCGTGGTCACAGACAGACACAAACATTTTTTAAAAACCACTTTTTTGGTATCAGGGGACTTCAAAACGTGGACATCTGCAAAAATCTCGAGGTCGAAAATTTTCGTCATCACAATACTTCCTTATACTACGTATAAGAAAGTAAAAAGTTAATAATTTGGAAAATGCTTATTGGGATGTTTACTATTTCATGTTTCATTTCATAGATTTTACATTTCGTATAGTTCGCCTTTATGGGGCGTTATCTTCCCATTAAACGTTTTTCAAATTTCCCACAGTATTATTTAGTAACTACGACATTTACATGTAAACTTCCCTATTTATAATATATGAGTGGTCATTTTCAGTTTTAATGTTGATGTTACTAAATAATATTGTGGGAAATTTGAAAAATGTTTACTGGGTTAATATTTGTGTTTCTGTATTTGTTTTATACCACTTATATTTTCATTGGAATTTTTTAAATTTTGGAATAAATATATACAGGTGAGTCATTAGTCTTCGATTGGTCTTTTGTGTTTTAAATAAAAGAAAAAACAATAAGTGGAAGATCCATGGTTGCTTGTGGCGCATATTGTAAAAATACTTTAAGCTCTGACGCACTTCCGGTTTCACCGGAAATGCACGGAACTTAAGTTTTTTAAATGACTCGCCCTATATATTTTTGGAGATTCTTGTACTGCTTTAAATTGTCTGTTCAACTGTTTTTTCTGCTACATTTCCCGTTGTTGTTTGAATACATTTTTAAATGTTATTATAAAGATCAGAACTTTCCAGAATTTATTTTTAATTAAAAGTGTCACACATACATGTATCGGCCAGACATATTAAAAAATAATGACGGTATCATCTATGGTCAGAGAAACTATGTTTTCCATAATTATACAAGAAAAAAATACATAATAAATAACAATCATATTTATTTATTAACATAGGAAATTGGCATTCTACAAAGTAATGAATAGAACAGAATAAAGTTGCAGAATTAATGACATAAAGAACTGTATATAGCAGAATATCAGAATAATATAATAAACTTGAAAAAACTAAAAAATAGGAAATATAAGAGGATAACAAACAATACATAACGCCATAAGAAAGCCAAGACGTGATTATTTATAGTCAGAGTAAAACTAAAATTTAAAATCACTTAAATTTTGTCCGTATAAGGTAGTTCCTTATATCTGATATATATTCTGTTATTTTTTCTACTGACGTAAATCACGAATAGGCATTTTCTTTGGATACTGGGGATCAACCAATTCAGGTAGAAAACATCTGTAAAAGAAAGTCACCAACTGCTCCTTCATATTCGCATCCCAGAAATTATCGTCCCTCATGATTGTTTGTACACTAATTCCGAAAGGTGTCCATATAACAAACAAGCACTACTTTCTATTTGTTACATGTAGCTGGCCTTGCACTTGGCAATAATAATTGTCTTTACTTTTTAATGTTATTCGACCATCAACTATCTCCGCAAATTTAATTTTCTTCTCTCGAGCGGCTTCCGTTGGTGAATACGATGCAGCTGCTGACGGGCATTTTATTTCAACAATGCCATCGTCATCTATTAAACCATCCGGCGAAGCAGCTAAAAAATTCAATTTGCCGTCAATAAAAAGACCAGATTCGTGTACACGAATTCCATAGCTTATTTCCAATTCTTTTAGAGCAACAAATTCATGTTCCTGTCCCCAACGTGTTGCCGCAGTCCCGAAAAATTTATTGTACAAAAGACGTTTTATCAAATTTGCGCAATGCGTCGTCTTTCGCATTTTGCATATTGCTCCAAAATTGGACGCAGTCAGTCTTACAGAGCGCTGCTGCCTCCATAATAAGTTAGTGCTTTGCCCTATAGTAGCATGTTGTAACTCGTCACGTTCAGAATCCGATTTTTCAATTGAAGTCAAAATTTCTTTTACTCTTATATCGTACTGCTCTTTTGTTAATGTGACAACCATTTCTATTTCTGTGTCACCATAATCGCTGTCAGCAGGTACTATCGGTTCCCTTTTTTTCTTGTTTTTACATGTAAATAACTTTTTACTGCATTTTCTCCAAGCTCTTACTCTTTTCCAGCTAGTCATAAACTTTTTTGTGTGTTTTCCTGGACTTCTGTATATAGCTTTCTTATGAATAACGCGCGGTAAATCACCCGGTTCCAAGTTGAATGCAATTGAAGCGGCTTCGCATCGAGTTTGATATGATCGTCGTCCGCTGAAATATACTCTTTTCCCGCCAACAAATTTTTCTGAAATCCGGCTAATGTTTATGAATTTTTTAGTACTACAACGGCATGATGTTAATAAAAGCAAGAAAATAAGTGGTAATTTAGACAAGGCATTTACCGATTTTCTAGAACGGACAATAGAAACGTTTCTGAGAAAGAGATTACATTAGGAGTCTTCCCAGATTTAATTTTAAATATTCATTATTTTACGATTATGAAGTAATAAAATGACTGTAAGCACTTATACAGAGAAATATACATGTTCTAATTAATTGTGCCTTTGTAAAATAAAGCAAATTGAGATTAAAACTAAACATATATACGTTTTACATAGAACATAGACTATTACTTTATAAAAACCAATAAAACAAAAATAATAATGATAAACGTCCTTAACAACTATAAAAAATGGCGAACAAATTACATGAATTAAAATTATTTTTAATTCATTAACAATATTATGAGCAATACAACATGAGCGACATGCGTACATAAACCACATTGTATAAAACAATTTATCGTAATTTCGCGTTACACGCCGTTGCAAGCCGGCGACTGAATAAATTGAAGAAAACGGAGTTTTGCCAACAGGAAAATTATTTTTGCAGTGTAGATTCACCAAAATCGTTCTCCCGACCAACTGGCGGCTTGCTCTGCGATCGTCTTACGAATATTGCTTTAAGCGCCTGGAATATAGGCAATGTGTATCAAGAAACATACGTTCTTATCAACGTGATTAAGACAAAACGGTTAGCTTTAATGATGTACTAAAAAGTGTATATTAAAGGTAAAAGACGCATGAAGGTACCCACAGGCAGTTTTTGCCATTAAAGACAAACATTACACCTTAAAGTATACGATAAATATAAGCATTTTTAAAATGTTATTATTCAGTAGTATTTTTTTATGTACAAATTTTTTCTTTCTTTAGGTACTTCAATTTAAGCTTAATTAACAAATTACTCCTTGTTTCAATCGATTCTATACAATGGTTACTACACAATATCGTCGATACGAAACGCTTGCAAATTGGCCTCAGCATTACCCCCTTAAGAGATGACATTGAAACAAGGTTCAAGTTCCCACAGATTCTTTATTAAATTACGGCGACCGGTTTCGTGAGTTTCAAATACTATACTCACATCATCAGGCCAAGCTTAAACAAGAAAATAAGCCCGTGACACCAATGTACAAATTAAAAAAATTATTAAAATGAAAAACAAGTGATAAAATGTGTTTTAAAATGTGCTCAACAAATTAACTAATTAAGTATAACAAATTGTACAAGTCATGTAATGAAAAAATCTTTTTGTTATTTAAAAACAAATTGTGAAAAAAAATTCAAAAAGTCAAAAATACAGTGAAATTATATCAGTATGAAATGAAGGAGACTAATCACAACACTTACAATCCCAAAAAAGACTACTAGTCCGGGAGGTAGCGTTGCATTTTAGGTAGTGATTTTACGCCGATCGACTGTTATCTTTTTCGATACGTATCTTGTTACTAATAACTAAACCAAGCGTCAGCTGACGCACCCGCGGTGGGTGTAGTTGTAAGAGGCCGCGAAACGTGAAAAAAAAGACTTAAATAAAGTCATAGTACGCCGGCTGGTTTTTTTTATAAATAGTTGACATTATACTAAGCTGCATCGTGGAGGGGGGATTATGCGTCAGCTACGCGCATGAACTTGTATAAAAATCACTTCAAATAAAGTAATAGTACGCCGGCGGATTTATTTTTTTATAAATAGTTGACATCATACTGAGTTGAAATGAAATCGTCAGCTGCATCTTGAAGGGGGGATTATGCGTCAGCTGCGTGCATGAACTTGTAAGAAAATAACGTCAAATTAGGTAATAGTACGCCTGACGAAAATTAACTAGGATATTGTTTACATAATTAAAAGTAGGAAAAAAAATCTGCTGTGTGTATAGTGGTGAAAAGACCTTCATCCGACGCAGTAAACAATGTTATTCGGACCCCCTTCATCAAATGTGCAGGGTGCATCTGCGTTTCATGTTGCTAGGTAGACCATGTGGGATGTACGCATCTCTTTCACATACGTGACAGTTTCGAGTGTACTCTTTGAAAGATCGGACGCAAGTGCAAATATGTTTAAAATTCAACCGTTTTGTGTATTCTGTGGCAAAAAGAAAGAATTATTATCTTTTATGGAAAAAACATTACAAATTAAATAATTAACATATTAAATAAAAGACAACAAAAACAACAAAAATAAGTTACGACCATCAATTTTTTTTTTCAAATGGAAACATGTTTTTTATTTAATTTGTTAATTCTGCATCGAATTCTAAGTATGTTTCATGTACCATGTCCTGTACCCAAACTCAATAGTTATCGAAAAATTTACAATTGAACATGCAGTTATTGATATGTTCAATTGTTGCTTTAACGATTACTGTACTCTCTTCTCTCTTCATTTTCTGTTTTTGGGGGTCTGATCTTGCTCCTTGCAACAGCAGTTTTAGTTTAATGTTAGTTTTGGTAGACATATTCACACACCTTCCTAAGATACGATACCTTTAAACCGTCGCCTATCAGTAGGTTAATGCTTATAATCGGGTGTACTGTCATAATTTCTGTCAGCGCCTTTATTTTGTTGTAGACTATTTCCATGTAATTAATGCCTGCTAAGTCTATATTCATAGGCATAAAATACACTGCACTGCTTTTTTCCTCATACTCGGCATTACTAGTTCTTACTTTCGCCGGTTGTATTAGAAAGTCGTTCTGTCCTTCATTAACTGAAATTAGCTCTGCTAGCCCGTGATACCTTAACATTATCTTTTCTGCAATTTTGTTGTTATTTATATTAGTTGGGTCCATCAGGATCGCATAATCTCCGTCCCGGTCGATTAGGGGTACTTGGTTTCCTGAATCTAAATCAGTAACTTTATAGAACTCTTGCGGCCATTTCTCGTCTAAAATTTCTGTTACACTCTCATAACTCTACGTTTCTTCTAATGTTGTTGCAATCTTCTTTATGGTTTTCAACCTTCTAAATTTACAACGAAATATCAACAGTCAGTACATGTAGAGAAATTGTTATATTGGGAGACATAAACAGCAGAACAGGTAAAAAGTTAAATGATATGACGGTGGGTCGATTCGGAGAAGAGATTGTTAACGACAATGGAAACCGACTAATAACGGTATGCGAGCAACTAGACTTAAAAATTCAAAATGGCTTTTTCCAACACAGGGAAATACACAAATACACCTGGACCAAACCCTCCCAAAATCTCAAATCAGTAATTGACTATCTTATTACTAAACAAAAGGCAAAAATAAAAATCCAAGACGTCAGAATAAAACGCGGACTAACATGCGGAAGTGATCACTATTTTCTGGAAGCCAAAATTCTCTTTCCTTGTCAAGGCCAAAACCTTCACCAACAACAGCTGGAGAACACAGGGTTAGGAGAAATGGATCACTGTAGATACGACCTAATAAGCCTAGAGCATGACAGCGTAAAAAACCTATATAAAAAACGACTTAACGAAAAGCTCAATGCACGTTCAAGCGAAAACCCAAATGAAGAGTAAGAGGAAAAGAGAAAACTTTATCATATTTACTTATCTCAAAAAACAGAGAATGCTAGACAAAATTACAAGAGCGCACAATCAAAGGTAAGAAGAATGATTAGTGACAAGAAAAATTTAGTATGGACGCAAAAGTGCCAGAAAATAAACTCTTATTTAGGAGGTCGAAGAGGTACCGAAAATTGGAAGACGATAAAATCAATTAGAAAAGAAACGACCAGAGATATAATTTCGCCAATATCAGACAAAGAATGGGATGCACACTTTAAAAAACTTTTAACAGAAGAAAGAGTGGAATTCCAAGAAGAATAAATAAATGATGCCTTTAGAACGACAGGATCTCCAATATCGTTAACACTTCCTGAAGTTAAAACTATATGCACAGCCTTTTTTTTTTCTTTGTCGGTGGAAAATCCTTTATGAACACCGTACAGGGCATCGTTGTACAGTAGTGTGGGACTCCCAAGACCAGGATTCACTCCTGTCTGGTATACCCACTAAAAACCACTCAATTCTCTCCATGTGCTTCTGCGGAACCACCATTTAGATTTATACATCACAGAAACACTGAGTAGCCTCATTTCTTTTACGCTTTAGTCTCTGGTCTTTCTCTCCTCCTCTCCCTTAGTTTTTAAAATTGCTTTAATCATTTCGTGCAGGTTTATCCAGTTTTCCCTAGAATGAAGCATTTCATCGACTAAGTTTTCCGCTGTTATTCTTTTTTTGCCTAAACCAGCCATCGTTTCCTCCCTTATCGCATTCCAACGACCACATAAAAAAAATTTGGTCTCCACCGTGTCAATATCTTGACAATATGCACATTTGTCGTCTTGTATTTTTTTCCCATCCTACACAGATACTCCCTAAAAACCCCATGTCCCGTCAGAGCTTGTGTGAGGTAGAAGTCCACTTTTTTATGCTCACATTTTATCCATTTCCCTATATTTGGTATTAATCGTTTGGTCCATTGTCCTTTGATTCTATTTCCATCCCATCTCTCCTGCCACGTCTTGAGCGTGCGATCCTCGACTTCCCTATAAGTTTCGTTTTGGCCCTCATCGTGCCCATAGCTCCTCTCTCGGACCAGCAAATCCAATGATGGGACTCCCGTAATGACCTGTAAAGCCACCGTGGAGGCGGTCCTATATGCCATTGCCGCCCTAATCACTATTCTTCTTTGCGCCTTTTCCATCAGGAGAAAATTTCTTGTAACCTCCATTGCCTTCCCCCATATTGGTGCACCGTAGAGTAGTATAGAATGTACCACACCCACGAGCAGTCTCCTTTTATAAATATGGGGTCCTCCCATGTTGGGCATTATGCGTTGCAGTCTTCCTATTTTTCCATCGGCTTTGCCCGTCACTCGTACCAGGTGCTCCCTAAAGCTGCCCCTTTTATCGAAGAATACTTCCAGATATCTGATTGCTTCTTTGGGTACGATATCCACATTGCCTATCTTAAACACTAGGCCATCTATCTTCCTCCTTTGGGTCATAACAAGGGCCTCCGTTTTTTCTGGTGCAAGATCAAGCTCGTTTTGCATCATCCATTTCTCTACTCGTCTTAAGTTCTCATTTGTAAAGCTCATCAAGTCGTTCTTGCTGTCTGCCGTAACAATCATTGCCAGATCATCGGCAAATCCAATGAGTTTTGCCCGCCAAAATAATTTCAATTCCAGAACATCATTGTATAGGACGTTCCATAGAGTGGGTCCCAAAACAGATCCCTGCGGTACTCCCGCTCTCACCTCAATCTTTCCTCGTCTCGTTGCCTGAATGCTTCTTTCTCTGAGATACTCTGAAATGACGTTTACTAGATAATCCGATACCTGTCTCCTTTCCAGTTTTTGAAGTATTAAACTCCAATTAGCAGTATTGAATGC
This sequence comes from Amphimallon solstitiale, assembly GCA_963170755.1. Lineage (NCBI taxonomy): Eukaryota > Metazoa > Arthropoda > Insecta > Coleoptera > Scarabaeidae > Amphimallon > Amphimallon solstitiale. The sequence continues at coordinate 49,130,817 of OY720677.1, read as the reverse complement.
ATTTCTTACATCCAAGGTCACTAGCGCATTCCAACTCCTTCCCCATTTCTCAAGCACTTCTTTAATCTGTTGCATGGCCTGAATCGTAGACTTCCCTTTCCTGAAGCCATATTGGTGTTTAGCCAATCCCCCTTTCTTTTCTATTTCCTCCTCCAGCCCTTGTCTAATCATCGACTCATAAACTTTACTAAGTGCATTCAGGAGGCAGATTGGTCTATAGGAACTAGCCTTCCCTGTTTTACCTTGCTTTGGTATTGAAATGACCTTGGCGTTTTTCCATTCCCTTGGAAATACTTGTGTCTTAAGGAGCTCATTGAGCACCCCTAGGATCCAGCTCCCATTTAACTTTACTGCTTCTTTAATCGCTTCTGGAGGAATTGCATATAACCCCGGAGCTTTTCTCGTTTTCAATTTTGTTGCGGTCTCGACCAGTTCACTCATAGTACAAGCTGGTGCTTCAACTATTCTCCTTCTGTATTCCCATGTCTCAGTCCTCGGGTGCGGAAAGAGGTCCATCAGTATTTCCTTTTTTTGTTTATCCGGAATTTGGTAAGGCGTCAGTTGTTTAATTCCCTTAATTGCTATCCTATAACCGTCTCCCCACACGTCCCTGTTCAAATCCTCACACAATTCCTTTCAATGCCTTTTTTTGGAGTCTCTTATTAGTTTCCGTAATTCCCTCTTACTTGTTTTGTGTTCTTCCATAACTTTATTCCTTAGCTCTTCTTTGAAAAGCGGAAAAATCTGCCGGACCCGGAAATATCCCGGCTGAACTTATTAAATACGGTACAAATGAACTGTTTGTGAGACTACGAAATCTTTTCCAAAAATATCTAAACGGAACCAAAGTCACAAACGAGTGGAAAACATCATATATAACCACAATTCTTTGGAAGGATTTGGAGAATACAAACATAAGCGTTCAGTTAATTAAAGCAATTAAAGAGTTGTACGACAATAGTGAAGCAAAAGTCAAAATAAACAAATTAAAGCCTAACAAAAGGGTTCCAAGTGAATAAAGGTCTTAAACAAGGTTGTTGTATTTCGCCAACCCTCTTCAAGATTTATTTAGAACAAGTCCTTAAAGTATGGAAAAGAAAATGCCAAAACATGGGAATTCCATTAAATGACACCATTTTATACACCTTGTGTTTCGCCGACGATCAAATTGTTGTGGCCCAGGAGTATCACGACTTGGAATATATCACTCGAAAACTGATAGAAGAATACAAAAAGTGGGGTTTGGAGGTCAATATAAAAAAGACAGAGTATATGTGCATTGGTGGAATAAAACAAGATTTAATACTAAATACGGGACAGCGAATTAAGTCTTGTGACGAGTACAAATACTTGGGGCTAAAAATAACAGCGGACGGAACACTAGACAGAGCTATAAAAGACCGAAATGTACAAGGAAGAAAAGCGATAACTTTAATAAATGGAATACTCTGGGACCAGAGTATATCGAAACAGAACAAAAAGCTCATATATAACACCATAGTAAAGAGTATTGTTATGTACAGTTCAGACGTTTGGCCAATCAAGGACAGAACAGAGAAAATGCTGTCCGCTACGAAAATGGATTATTGGAGAAGAGCAGTGGGGAGATCAAGAAGAGAACGAGTTACAAATCAACGAATAAGAGAAATTATGACAGTGGGTCAACGCACGATAGTGGACGAGATAAGAACGAAACAACTGGTATGGTACGGGCATGTGCAGAGAATGGAGAATGAAAGACTACCTAAACAAGTAATACAATGAAATCCAAATGGGCGAAGAAAACGAGGAAGACCACGGAGCAGCTGGAGCGAAGGAATAGAGAGCGAATTGAGGTTTAGGGGTCTGGATGACTAGCTGTGGGCGGATAGAAACGAGTGGAGATTGGAAATCGGAAGACGACGGACGTTGTAAAACCGAGTTATAAAAAAAAAACTTCTGCTTTCATATTTGTTTAGAATGTCTTGTGTCCCAACTTGAACCGCTATAGTTCTCGTTTCTTCCTTAGTCATCTTTGCCTTGGTACATTTTCCTTGTTCTTCAATATATTTCCACTCAGTATTTACATCAGCGGCCTGTCGTTTCAGCTTTTGGATCATATTCTTAATTTCTACCTTCGTTTTTGAACTTGCTTCCGTAATTTTAGCCATTTCCTCTATAGTTCGTTAGTTTTCCAATTTCCTTTCCATGTTCGCCCAGCTCATTTTCTTCTTCATCCCTTGGTCTTTTACTGGATTTTAATATTGCCATCAGTGTACTTTTTTGACCAATTGTTGCCTCTGTATTCGCCCTATCTCTGATCGGTGTTTCCATTTTGCTTTCATCAGCATTTGCCGTTCCATCTCCTCCAATAGCACTACCCTGGCTTTTCCACCTTTGTGTTCCTGGTGGGGTTCTCTGTATGGAGTCTCTCCTCTGGAAGACCTTTTCCTGTGTTACTCCTGTTTTTCCCTTGCTCCTCTTGTGTCCTCCTTTTCCGGCTCCACTTCATCTTTTTTTGTCTATTTTTTCGTCGTTACTTTTGTTCTCATTTTTATTTTTGTTTCTATTTGCGTCTTCCATCTAATTCCCACGAGCAGGGTCGAATTATACTGTCCGGTGCGGCAGTGCGCCCTTACCGCACTAAGGCTACTTACTCTAGGAGGTCGCCTGGTATCCCGGAGGTCGACGCGCTCACGACTGAGCATCTCCCCAACCACGCAATCCTCGACGCGCGCCGTGCACCTTGATTTGAGTTTGTGGTTTCTCTGTGTCCACGGGCCGGCCAATTAGGCGATCTGGGCCTTCTGCCCTCCCCTAAGGCTAGGGTCGGAAGGGGACGCCTTTATCAGTATTTCCCATTTCAGCATAGATATGCCGCCCTTACCGGGGCTGTGTTCAGGATAACACCCTGTCGATGGGGTCGCCATATCCCTACGAATAAGTTTTAGAACCTGATGTGCGCTTTATGAATTTTTTACACCTTTATATATGTCATCTTGTCATTTATATAAGTCACTGTCACTGTATAATGTTATATTTTTAATGTTTGTCAAACCCATAATATTTTTTTTTTGTTATTGTGTGGCAATTGTAAGTTGATTAATAGTTTACTTAACAGTTGTCCCTAATTAAATTATGTTATAGATCTGATGAAGGAATAAATATATTTCCGAAATGTTATTTAGCCAACAATTGTGTTTGAATTAATTATCCAGCCTAAAATTCTACTTTTATTAAAGTAGTAGGAAATTATTTCATACTATATTATATTTGCTAATTATCAGTAATTATATCTTTAATCTAACAATATAATCTATCTAATACATGTAATGAAATTTTTACCTGAATGTGAGTCCGGTCCTTTTCCGAGCATTGTATACGTCTTTCCTGAGCCAGTCTGGCCATAGGCAAATACACAAATATTGTATCTGTCGAGCGCGGATTGTTCGAAATGTGACAATTCATCAAATACTGCACTCTGAATTGCTTGTGCGTTTTATTAAACGAAAATTCAGATTTGTTTTTTAAGACACGCAATATGCATTCGTCCATAATCTGAAACTTACATACGCGTTTCCGTTGGTCTTGTTCTAATGGTGGCCTAATTCTGCACAACACTCTGATGCTTCCTTTCAAGTCTTGAATACAATTGTGTAATTTATCTATCTATCTATCTATCTATCTATCCATCTTTTAACTGGCAAGTTAATGTATTGTTTTTCTTTTAGCACTTCATGGTCGTCGATTAGCTGTTGGTGCTCTTCAGTTAGTTTTTTAAAATCTCCTTTTATATTTAAGTTTATTTGCCGGAGTGTATTACATTCTTCTTCTTTTTGTCTTAGTATTTGTAAAAGTTCTATAACAAAAAGAAAGCTAATATTAACATCAGCTTACGTAAGAGAATCGCTTAGTTTACACCAGTTCTTTTTCTTTTTGATTTTTAATATTTACAGTAACTCATTTAGCTCACAATCTGGAATTTGATGCTAAGTATATTTGATTTTTTGATAATTAAGGAGTGTCGGTGAAGACTAACACTTAGGATTAAGTCAAGCTGCTGTACACAGGTGTGTAATATTTTATAATATGTGTTTTTCCATAATCATATATTTCTCTCTAAAGGTCAATCCATGAAGTAACGACTGCCATTGATACTTTTTTATCAGGAAATATAATTTTTTCCCGGGATAGAAGAGAATTCAATGAGAAGAAAGCCAATTTTGTGGCTAAATTTCAATTTCCTGGAGTAATTGGGGCAATAGAGTGTACCCATATTGCCATATTGAAACCAGTTGTTGAGGAACATAATTTTATTACCAGAAAGGGGTACCATTCTTTAAATGTTCAAATAATATGTGATAGTAATTTAGAAATTCTTAATGTAAATGCTAGTTTCTCGGGGTCTTCACATGATGCATTCATTTGGAGGCAATGTCTTGTTAATGAAGCACTAAGTGATTTATATAGAAATGGAGAAAAAAGGTTCTGGTTAATTGGAGATTCCGGTTATCCTTTAGAGCCATATCTTATGACACCTTTTAACAATCCGGAGGAAGGTACACCTGAATTTGTATTTAATGCACATCATGCTCGTGCCAGAAATTGTGTTGAGAGGTGTATAGGATTGTTAAAGATGCGATTTCAGTGTTTATTGAAGGAACGAACTGCTAGGTATGCACCTCAACTAGTGGGAAAAATGATGAATGCTTGTGTAATTTTTCACAATATCTGTATTAGGAATGACATCCCATTGCTAGGTGATGCATTAGACCCAGTATTTAATAATGATAATGTTAATAATGTAGAGGCTAATTTAAATCTGAACATTTTAAATGAAGGTAGACAAGTAAGAGAATATATTGTAAACAATTATTTTAATTAAACTACTATAGTATTACTATTATTATACTATCTTTATTATTGTCTTATTTTTGATTATATTTAGGATATTTTTGAGAATTATGTGAATTCGAAGAAAAAATTTCTGGAAACAACCAGTAAAACTTCTAAAAACCATTAATAACAATGAATTGGTATAAATAATAATAATAATAATATAATAATAAACTTTATTCATCTTTAGATGTTTACAATGTTACAGTATAATTTTAAACTATACACTCATTCCTAATATACCTCGTACAATAGCGTCTAAACTCTCTTATAGAAGGACTCTGTTTAGTCGCTTCAGGCATACCATTATATATAATTTTAAACTCTTGTAAAAAAGCCTATTCTGTGAAGCCGAGTTTGTGTGTAAAGGTAACCTAAAGTTGTCTGTGTATCTAGTATTGTAGTCATGAATCTCATTACTACACGAAACATATTTGGTCAAATACTTTGGTAACTTATTATGTATTATTTTATAAATCAATATGAGAGTGTTGAACTGAATCTTTTGCTTAACACTAAGCCATTGTAGTGTATCTAACTAATGTAATTCGAGTATACCTATTGCAACTCAATATAATCCTCATAGCCCTGTTTTGCAGCTTCTGTAATCTATATATATATATATCCCCATCCTTGGCTAGAAATAGAATTGTGGAACAATAATCAAAGTGTGGGGTAATGATTGTTTTATAAACATAGATTCCAGCCCATAAACTTAATTTAGCACTTATCCTACCCAAAAAACCTATTTTTTTTTTGCAATTTTCTTTTCTATATAGTCAATATTTCTAGAGAATGTTAATTTATTGTCAATTATCACACCGAGATATTTAATCTCATTTACCCATTCAATAATTTCATTATTAATTACCACTGATTCACTAGTGTCACTTATCACACTGCTGTAGATAAGCATAGCTTGTGTTTTCGACGTATTCAACTTTAGTTTATTAATTTTTAACCATTTGCGAACACCTTCAAGTTCACAGTTTATCTTTTTTATTGCTGAATCAACATCCCTATCTGCAAGACTTATTAGCGTATCATCCGCAAACAGGTTATTCTTGTAGACCTTAGTCGTACTTATCACGTCGTTTATGTAAAGGATGAATGGAAGCGGTCCTAGAATTGATCCTTGAGGGACTCCTAGGGACACTCCCCAGCTGTTGACTTTTCATCATCGTACCTGGTTTTTTGTTTCCTATCTGTTAAATAATCCTTTATCCATTCCAAAGCCATACCTCTTATTCCATATTTGCTTAATTTTTGTATTAACTTCTTTCGGTCAAGTGTCTCAAAAGCCCTTTTCAGATCCAAGAAATCTGCCACAACTTTGTTATCGCGGTCTATCTCTTCCTTCCAGTTACCTATTACTAAATTTAATGCTGTTTCACATGAGTGATTCCTCCTGAAGCCGGACTGCACATCCACCAACACGCAATTTTTTTTCCAGAAAGTATTCTAATTGTTCTCTTGCTGCATATTCTATGATTTTTTCTAATGTTGGCAACATGTTGATCGGTCTAAAATCAGAGCAGGTCTTTGTGCCGTTGATCTTTGGAATCGGTCTTATCGTAGTGGTTTTCCAAACATCCGGAAATACGCCTGTCTTGAACGACTCATTAATTATTCCCAACAGCGTATGTCAAATATTCGGAAATGCGTCGCTAATAACTTTTGTATCAATACCATTAGTTGTTGACTTGCTCTTTAGTGATTCCACAATTTTTCGTAGCTGCCCCATTTCAAGCGGTTCAAAAGTGTACAATATGTTTGTGTCTCCACCGCGACAGTCATCCATATTTACGTTTTCTACAATTACTTCAATATTGTCATGTATTTCCCTGACACTTTCGATGAAATATGCATTAAACTTCTCTGGAATTTTCTTTGCTTCACATTCCCTGCTCGATGGAAAATCAATATATTCAGGCTTTCTCTCGCTAGTAACCGTGATTAATGCTTAAAGTTTTTTCCACATTCTTTTTACATCGCCCCTTGTTTCATCAATTTGCCTCTCATAATAAATATTCTTACTTAACTTTATATGTCTATTGTAGTAGTTCTTCATGTTTGTGTAATTACTCCAGTCGTCCTTACTAATGCTATTCTTTGCTACTCTGTATAATGTGTTCCTTTGTTTCTGCAATGATTTTAATTCATAATTAAACCGTGGGTTACTCTGCCCCACAGCAATTGTCTTCTTGTTGACAATGTTGTAATAACTTGCATTTAGTTCATTTACTAGTGACAATGTCCGATTTCGTAAATCATATTTATCGATCTGTTTCCAATTACGTAGTATCAGCATATTTCGCAAGTCGTAATCTGTATAAGCACTTGTGTCTAATATTTTTTTGCGCTGAATCATATCTATCGAATCGCTGTTTGTAAATTTTAATAATAATGTTTCGTGGTCGGAAATTTTGCAATCGAAAATTTCTATCGTCGCATTCCATTCATTTGTTATAACTAGGTCAGTTAATGTTTTCGAATTACTTGTTACTCTGGTATAATCACCAACGACTTGTTTCATTCCACTTGCAGTAATGATATTTTTCAATCTAGTCGCATAGGTTGAATCCCTGGACATATCCACATTGAAGTCACCAAAAAGAGTACACATATCCCTTCCATCAAAAGTTTCCTCGCACTAGGCCTCAAAAAAGTCCAAAAACTCCACATTGCTTGCACTAGGGCTATGATATAAAACTGTATAGAAATACATCTATAAAAATTTACTTAATAAAATATCCTAAACTGTTGGACACCTATATTTTTAAGAAACTAAACTTGGAGTCTGTGGCTTGAAACTACACAAAAACACTAAAACACCTTCACCACACTAAAGCACAAAAATGGCTAAATACGTATTTCAACAATTAAGTTGTCATCATCAGTGTTGTTCTGTTACGCTACGGTGTGTAGACAGCGCGACTTTTAATCAGTGCTACTGATGATGACAACTTAGTTGTTGAAATACGTATTTAGCCATTTTTGTGCTTTAGTGTGGTGAAGGTGTTTTAGTGTTTTTGTGTACCTATATTTTTCATGAACGGATGCTTTTTATTATTATTATTATACAAATACACTTAAATAAAAAAAAGCCTTAATATTTACAGTACCAATTAAGTTTGGCTGGCGTGTAAACCTTTTTTAAATATTTAATTTGTATGTGTAAGTTTATGTTTCTTATAACAATATATATATATACCGGGTGTCAACGAGATCATGTATCAGCACGCCATTTATTTATTAGTTAAAATAAAACTTTGAAATTCGGACCGTATATATGAGTGATTGACGGGCTTCTTCAGGTACACTCAGTTTTTCTATAGCACTTCCGGTCAAACCGGAAGTGACGTTAATTTTGAATTTTTAAATACAACATTTATTATTTCTGTTCATATTCTGTTTCTTCTAAAAATTTGCCATCTAGTGCAGGTTAACTTTTGACATTTCTGTCAAATATGGCGGTATCTGTTAAATTTATCCATTAAATTAGATTTCGCTATCTTTGACAAAAATGTCAAAAGTTGACCTGCACTAGATGGCAAATTTTCAGAAGAAACAGAATATAAACAAAAATAATAAATGTTGTATTTAAAAATTCAAAATTAAGGCCACTTCCGGTTTGACCGGAAGTGCTATAGAAAAACTGAGTATACCTGAAGAAGCCCACCAATCACTCATATATACGGTCCGAATTTCAAAGTTTTATTTTAACTAATAAATAAATGGCGTGCTGATACATGATCTCGTTGACACCCGGTATATATATATATATATATATATATAAAATATATTACAATTCTTTGCCAAATATACAAATGTATTGAAAAATTCAAAAGATTCTTGGTAGTAGTGGCATACAATGAAGTAAAAGTAATAACAATATGACAACTGGTTGTCAATTAGAAAACAATGACAAATATAAAATGCAAATCACAATGTATAATTGAAAATGTAATCAAATAAGCAATAGGACAGTCGGGATTACTTATATAGTCACATCAAAGGGCTTGGGATTTACCACAAACTGTTCAGTCAATGCAATTATACAAATAACAACGACGCAACTATGTAATGAAAAATTAAGAGTAGAACTGTTGATATTATAACAATATAGAATGTAAAATCAGTCATGTATAAATGTAAATGAAAGCAAATAAGCATAGGACAATCGCCATTACCCATGTAATCCTATCAAATTGGATTAGGTTCACCTAAACATGTACAATCTGACTGAAATACATAGACAATCAACGATGCAACTATGTATGTGTTAAGATGTATTTGTAGCTACAGACATATATGTTTCTACCTAGTTTGGTTTCGTCAGTGCAGCATAACAAAGAAGGTGTATGTTAAAGCATTAATATGTGTTGAATAAAAATTATATAGTATTACCTTAAAATGTCAATCCAAAATGTCCAAGTGTAAAACAACTGTGCACTTACTTAATACTGTGTAATGCCTTATTTCAACCAGGCAGTTAATAAAATATATTACAATTCTTTGCCAAATATACAAATGTATTGAAAAATTCAAAAGATTCTTGGTAGTAGTGGCATACAATGAAGTAAAAGTAATAACAATATATGGGTAATGGCGATTGTCCTATGCTTATTTGCTTTCATTTACATTTATACATGACTGATTTTACATTCTATATTGTTATAATATCAACAGTTCTACTCTTAATTTTTCATTACATAGTTGCGTCGTTGTTATTTGTATAATTGCATTGACTGAACAGTTTGTGGTAAATCCCAAGCCTTTTGATGTGACTATATAAGTAATCCCGACTGTCCTATTGCTTATTTGATTACATTTTCAATTATACATTGTGATTTGCATTTTATATTTGTCATTGTTTTCTAATTGACAACCAGTTGTCATATTGTTATTACTTTTACTTCATTGTATGCCACTACTACCAAGAATCTTTTGAATTTTTCAATACATTTGTATATTTGGCAAAGAATTGTAATATATTTTATTAACTGCCTGGTTGAAATAAGGCATTACACAGTATTAAGTAAGTGCACAGTTGTTTTACACTTGGACATTTTGGATTGACATTTTAAGGTAATACTATATAATTTTTATTCAACACATATTAATGCTTTAACATACACCTTCTTTGTTATGCTGCACTGACAGAAATATTTTACCATTTAAACTAAAATGGAAATTATATATATTGAGAAAGAATTTAAAACAAAAAATTGCTTACTTTAAGTTCTCATTATTTAACAATTCATCTATTCCTTCTGGATATTTCTGTAGTGCATTTTCGAGGCCCTAAGAAATAGCACAAGCTAGCAATTTCACAAATATATTTTAGTATTAATTTTAAAACTAACATTAGCAAAGAGACTGTGTTGCACGATTCTCTGCTTTTGTTCTTGTGCGGTACATTTTGCAAATCTGCTTCGACAAGAATATTTTTTTTTGCAGTAAAGGTGATGGTGCAGGTGGCATAAGAATATCAGTAGGGGACTTGTGCCGATTCTGGCACCTCCTCCCCCTCTCACCCAGCTCCCCCTCACCCCCTCGCCCTAGTGGCGCCCTCTGCCAACCCAACTGATGTGGCGCCCCCTCGCGGTCGCCAACCCAACTAAAAATTGCAGATTTCATCATTACCAACCCAACTAAAAAATTGCAGATTCCATCATTACCAACCCAACTAAAAATTGCAGATTTCATCATTACCAACCCAACTGATGTGGCGCCCCCTCGTGGTCGCCAGACCAAAATTGCAGATTTCATCATTACCAACCCAACTAAAAATTGCAGATTTCATCATTGCCAACCCAACTGATGTGGCGCCCCCTCGTGGTCGCCAGCCCAAAATGGCAGATTTCATCATTACCAACCCAACTGATGTGGTGCTCTCTGACGGCCACTAACCAAACTAAGAAATGGCATCTCCCATCACTACCAACCTAACTAATGTAGCATCCTCTCACGGTCACTAGCCAAACTAAGGTGACGTCAGACAAAATGGCGGACCATCAAGATGGTCTCTGCTTCTAGAGAATTCCTGAATAAATTACCAGGCTTGCTATCGCGCTTCTCAATGTACTTCAAACAGGTCTAAACATGTTTCCAGCGGAAACCACAACGGCTGTCTGCTTCTGTGATAGCAGCATGCTTGAAATGTATATCTTACTTATAAAATAAAATAAAACAAACAATATATTTTTTAAGAAAAACAATTTATTTATTATTATTTATAAATTAACAATATTATTTTAAATTAACAATATCTACAAGCTTCATGACCTCAAAGTCATAGTAAAGCGAATTATAACTAATATGTAGCACTTCCATCATAAGGAAAGCGTTAAATGAATTACAATGATCAACAAGTAATTTTGATACATTCGTATATAAATCTCCAGTTAATGCCATGCAGGCGGTTAAGATCATTTTATAAAATGTTATGAAATTACTATTTACTAAAAATTCTAATTTACTCTTAATGAGCAGTCGCAAATTAAACAAATTGCTATAGGTATCGGAGGACAATACCAGCTGCTGATTGCGACTGCTTAATACAATTACACTAGTATCTCTAAATGTTGACGTTCGGATTTGATGATTCGGACTGCAACCTTCTGTTTTACAAAATTCTTCCCACTCGTCCAATGTGAAGAATACGCAGCTTGCAGGCGATCGAATCTGGATGATGGGCACGAATCCAGCCGCCGGACTAAGGCCGATATTCACCCATTTCGAACCGCATTTGTTGAGGAAGTATGATGACTGCCTAATCAGTTGTTTTTCCTTAACGATATTATCGTCAATCATTTTAAGCGAATCGCCAATAAATTCATTATAAGTTTCTGAAAATAATTAAAAAATATATAGATATAAGTTTATGTACATAATAATTTTGTATTCTTACTAGCTTCCATTTTAATCTTAGAGGTTAAAGAATATGTGTGAACTCGAATGCAAACAAACTAATACTGATTTAGTGGGAGAAAATTACAGTGAGAAGCAAACAAAAAGGGTGGGGGTACTTACCCAATTTGAAGCGGTAGAGCAGCTGCACCCGAGGCATGTGCAGCGACCATCTAAGGAGCTGGTGAGTCGATTTTATAATGCCCCCAGGCGAGAGTATGAACGCCATCCTCATTAACCCTGCGTTTATCATCGTGAGGTGATAGGCTCAATTTATTTTGCTTGACGGTATAAATCTCATTTAGTTTGATTTGAAAAAGATTTTGCTCTCTTAATAAAATATCATTATTCAATAAACAGTGTTTGTAATCTGCCAGACTAATCTCATCCCGCACAACGTTCTTTTTAACACCCTTAGCCTTTTTAATCTCCCTACCCTCAACCTCTAAGGCATACATTTTTGCGCGCAATCCGACAAATTGTTTTGAGGTGCTATGTTGTAGACATTATTGGCCGAAAAGTTCGATGTATCGAATTTTGATATATATTTTTTCATGTCGCTGTATATATCATCTGTCTCTACTTTTAGGATAAAACTGTCCGTATCCATATAACACAGACGGACCTTTTCAGCATACACGCGTCTCAAAAAATTGTGGAAAAAGTCATACATCAGGTGCTTTGATAGCTCCAAGACGGAGAAGCCGATATAAATAGGTTTATTATATACAACTTTCAGCTTCCCCATCTGGACGGCCACAAAGTTTTCGGAAAAAATACTAATACTTTTAAAATTCGGTTTCCCGATTAAACTACCAGCCCCGCGACTTTTGCCATGGTCCTCCCAACGTGTGACCAATTTGACTTCTACTCGCTTATCAACATTCTCCATGGTTTTACCATATACGGGGTTGTTCATAAGCTTGTAGAAGTCCTTTTAAAAATCGTTCCTAGCATGCTGACGTAGGCTGGTGTTTAGGTCGATATAAGTTTGAAGCCAGTTTGACTGGTTGAATTTTAAAACGCGGTGAATTTTGGTGATTTAAAGGCCGAAATGTAATGCTTGCTTTAACGTTTGATAGTGTATGACATATTTCTCTTTGTTCTGTAAATTCGCGATCAACTTTTTATACTGAAATTTAGACGTGGGAGGCACCATGTTTTCGGGAAGAAAAGGTAGGTCGTTATGCTCATCGTGCAAAGTTACAGGATACGTGACATCTACCTCCAAAAAATAGCCAATCGGCGAATCATCAACGACCCCAGATATATTTAGATTGTCAATTTCATCCTGACTAGCCCAACTGAACCCACCGAATGGTAGATACTGCGACATTGCCCACCCGTACAAATTGTTCGCGTCCCAATAAGCTAAATACGAGCTAGGAGCACTCGCATCATAATTAGGCATATATTTATTATTTGCTGTAGCGTGCCGCAATGATACCTGACACAACCCACCCCTGATACTCTGCTTAACAAAATGATGCATGTCGATGTCTATGAGTAGCTCCAGCTCAATTTTGGTATGCTTCAACATAGCACCCCAAGACAAGCCCGGGCTGGTGTAATATTGAGCCGGATCCAGACTGTATGTATCCCGACAAATTTTCCTGAAATTTTCAAAAATATCTGCCAAAAGTAAAACGTCTGATTTTAAATATAAGTTTGAGTACTCTAATAAATTTTGACATCCAAACGTATTCCATACAGTTTGCGCATGTTGATATTCAACATCCGAAATATCAACATTCGTTAATGAATTAAAAAAATCGCGTTTTGTCGGTAAGGTCGATTCGCTCAATCGCCCAAAGGTATCTATGTATTGATAGGGGAATACACCCTTCTTTCTAATTAAATGGAAATGTGAATCTAGTGGAAACGCCCGCCTAACATTGACAAAGTCTTGCGGGCTCAAATTTTGTGCAAGCTTATCGATAGAAGACGCCATGAATCGAAAACTATCTAAAAACCGTAGTTTTATATAAACATTTTTTTTCTCGCCCGATTTTTTATCTGTGTAGTCACCAACCAAAACTTTCGCGCTGAAACTGATATATCTTTCTTTATTAATAGAAATTACGTCAATATCTAAATTTTGTTGTGCCAAATCTCTTAAAAATAGATGGCTATCATACCCGCTCAAATTGTGAAAATAGATAGGGACAAATTTCGGAATTTTGAAGTTTAGATTACAATTAGAATGAGCGGCCCCTCGAAACGCTCCCGTAATGTGGCAGTGATCTCTCACTCTATCTCCGTTGAGAGACAGCTCACAAATGTGGCAAATCACGGCCTCATTATATAATTTTCGCTCGCTATTATTTAAAGTTTTCATCGGCACGATAGTCTTTAAATAATTTTCATAGATTAGCTTAACATCTTCTATCAATTTTTGGACAAACACCGTTGAGCAATCTAAACCGGCATACGTGACAAATTTATTCAACTTTGCATCAAACGAACATACAATTTGATATGCAAAACTATATGGAACGTGTTTGAATGTTTTATTCGTATACGAACTAGCTGGATCACGGCTGCATGTGTGAATCGGTTGGAGAATACTTTCAAAGTCCGCATAAACGACGAACGGAACGGACATTTTCTTATGGTGACTATCGAAACGTAAAATGTTTTCGGGTAGCATATCTCCAAATTTTGTTTTACGCGCGTCGGTTGAGGGTAGTACCGTATACACATGGTTGCAATCATGTTGTTGATGGGCGTTTAATTGTTCGGATGTTCTGAAATTAATTAAACACCCATCACAGATGTGAGCTTCATGACCATGTTTATCGATTTGAGATGAGACTAGCCTGGACAGATTTTTAATCAAAACATAATGTGCTCTTTTTCCATCATCAATTAAGAGTAAATTGATGTGGATATCTTTTCTGTTTTTAGTGAAATGAATTGGCCCCACCACCTCATGATTTTTTGTTTCATCATTAATAGCCAAACCGTAAACGTTAATACTTAAATTGTTCATATTCTCAATTTTTGAAATATCTTTAATTTTAACCGGGAATTGAATACCCTCTAAATTTAGGATGCTGGAGTAATGGGGATAACTACTAACTCTCTCTACACCTTTGTTTGCCGGGTGGAGTGCTGCTACAAGCGACCAACACAAGCATGCATCATCCGAGTTCTGAATATTGATGCATGCTTTCTTGTTTCGGATAGAGGGTGGTAGTTCCAAATAAGATGATCCCCTAAGAGGTTGGTAGCTGTTGATATTAACCTCTAAATGCGAGACCATCTTAAGTGTCCAATTGCTCCCCCTATCCGAAAACTCCTCCGCTTTCGATTTTATGATGGCAGCAGCCTGATCAAAAACATCCTCTAAGTCTGAAGACCCGGTGACAATGACGTACCGAGTATTGAAGGACTTTAAGTCGACTATTTCCTCATCAGCTATGGTTTTAGCATAATGAGCAAATAGCTCTAACTGCACCTTAATACCCGATACAACCTTGGCCAGAACATCGTTAATCAGGCTGCACACTTTAGTTCTCAAGTTCGATAAAAAATTTGTGATGTCAGCACTCTCATCACCTAAAATTTTGTAACTCGCGACCCGACTTTTAAATGATGAATTAATTTTGAACACTCCATCCGGCAGCATAAATGTATTGTTATTCAAATGCTGCTGTGTGCGAAGATGCCCCCTATATAGAGAATTATTAGGGAACATCAACCCACAACAGCTTCTCTGAGGCGCATCTCGACTGGTAGATGGCGCAGCATCCACAGGTCTATTAGAACTTGTGGATGGTGTAACATCTACTTTGGCCACCTTCTTAGGTGGTCCCGCAACATGCTCACATGTATCCACACCCTCCCCACAAATACCGCAAACAAAATTGCGGTGGAGGGTATTCACATGTCGCTTCATGTTGTCGCGCCGGGTGAAGGACTTGCCACATATGATGCAATTCATTCTATGAAAAAGCGAATTAAAAATAATTAATATAATAAATTTAAAAGAATAAAAAGCTATTGAAACCTAATTTTTAATATATCTAAATTGCTAATTTATTTGACTGATTCGCTAGCCTTATAATTGAGAAAAACAATTTTTAAAAGTTCTATAAATTTTAGAGTGGTAGAAAAACTATGATCCGCGTATATTTAACTAAAAATACTTGTATTATTGAGAATTTATTGATAAAACCCTTTAAAACCTTATAAAATAATCAATTTAATAATATAAATTTACGCACCTAAAAATTTAAAAAAAGAAAAAAAAACAATATAAAGAAGCTACTAAATACAAATAAAATACTTTGAAGCACCCTGGATTAATTGTATATAAAAATAATATTCAATAAAATATTCAATAAAATTTACACCATTAAATTATTAAAAATAACCTTATAATTGATAAAAACAATTTTTAAAAAGTCCTATAAAATTTTAGTGGTAGAAAAACTAATGAAAACTATGATCCGCATATATTTAACTAAAAATACTTGTATTATTGAAAATTTATTGATAAAACCCTTTAAAACCTTATAAAATAATCAATTTAATAATATAAATTTACGCACCTAAAAATTTAAAAAAAAGAAAAAAAAACAATATAAAGAAGCTACTAAATACAAATAAAATACTTTGACGCACCCTGGATTAATTGTATATAAAAATAATATTCAATAAAATATTCATTAAAATTTACACCATTAAATTATTAAAAATAACCTTATAATTGATAAAAACAATTTTTAAAAAGTCCTATAAAATTTTAGAGTGGTAGAAAAACTAATGAAAACTATGATCCGCATATATTTAACTAAAAATACTTGTATTATTGAAAATTTATTGATAAAACCCTTTAAAACCTTATAAAATAATCAATTTAATAATATAAATTTACACACCTAAAAATTTAAAAAAAGAAAAAAAAACAATATAAAGAAGCTACTAAATACAAATAAAATACTTTGAAGCACCCTGGATTAATTGTATATAAAAATAATATTCAATAAAATATTCAATAAAATTTACACCATTAAATTATTAAAAATAACCTTATAATTGATAAAAACAATTTTTAAAAAGTCCTATAAAATTTTAGAGTGGTAGAAAAACTAATGAAAACTATGATCCGCATATATTTAACTAAAAATACTTGTATTATTGAAAATTTATTGATAAAACCCTTTAAAACCTTATAAAATAATCAATTTAATAATATAAATTTACGCACCTAAAAATTAAAAAAAAAAAAAACAATATAAAGAAGCTGCTAAATACAAATAAAATACTTTGAAGCACCCTGGATTAATTGTATATAAAAATAATATTCAATAAAATATTAATAAAATATATACCATTAAATTATTTAAAAAATAACCTTATAATTGGAAAAACAATTTTTAAAAAGTCCTATAAAATTTTAAAACTAATGAAAAATATTGCAAGTTAATATTATATAAATTAGGCTTTCTAAATACCTTGTAGTAAAACACAAACAAGCACTAAAAAACGACCTTAACTCTTCGAAGACACTGATTATAATGAAATTAAAGATGCCGATCTACGTATATATAGATACTCATCCGTGACGTATACATCCATCTGCGTTAGATTCTCACTCAAATGGAGCGATGTATAAAGAGAAAGCCCTTTTTACCACACGCATGCATATATGCGTGTGAACGGAGGCAATTAGCGGCGGGCACATTCCGTTCCCATGGGTGACTGTGTGTGGTCCATGTACAGCTGCGACGACTCCTTTTTACCACACGCATGCATATATGCGTGTGAACGGAGGCAATTAGCGGCGGGCACATTCCGTTCCCATGGGTGACTGTGTGTGGTCCATGTACAGCTGCGACGACCCCTTTTTTCCCACACGCATACATATATGCGTGTGAACGGAGGTAATTAAGAGTAGCTGCATTCTGATCCCACGGTCGAGCTGTGTTCTAAGGAATGCACTTAAATTTTTAGCGTTGCATACCTACATCGAATGGTTGCTGTCTGGGTAGCCCTTTTTAGGGCAGGTGATGGTTAATTAATGGAAATGTATAAAAAATCTCTCGCTTACATACCTGCATCGGATTGATGCCGTCTCGGCGGTCCTTTTATACATGTATAGACATGTTCATACGTATACTATTTTGCTATAATATTAGTATTAATATGTATAGGTGGATTGAAATAAAAAATAAGAAGGTTAAAATAATTCTTTATTTTTTAGATAATTGCATAGAGTTATATTATTTTGCGTGCATATACATTCTTCATTAGTTTTATTATTATGATAAAAACAATGATTGACATTTTTAATAAGCTTTGGTACATCATTAAAATATTCCAAGTTAATTATGTCAATATCAACATATTGCTTAAGTAGCTCCTTTTTTTGATGTCCTTTAACATACACTCTATTATATGAGTTACAGATATTTTTTAACAAGTTAATAATGTCCTTAAAATATACATAACCAGTAGAGTATTCTATATTTAAATAATTATTTTCAAGCCATCGAACGGTCCTCTGGTCTTTCTTCGATAATAGATGGAATTCGATGCTAGGTTTAAATAAAAAATGGATGCTCCTTTCTCCGTCACTTATGCTCATCTCTTTTGGATCGAAATGTTGAATCGCATAACCTTGTATGTCTATAATAAGGAATGATTGAAGTTGATCTCGAGTGTTAATTGCACCTCTTTTAGCCATGAGGTCTCGCGATTGACTGAATGTTATATAATTTTCTTAACAGTGCCTGTCAGTGCACTATATTCAACGACACAATCTTGTAAAATTAACAATAAACAAGAGGTGTCCTCGCTAAACGTCTCCTGGCACTGCATCTCAAGCTTAACATCGACGGTGGATGATTTTAAGCTCTCATTCTGCTTCGAACAGTCTATTACGTAAAGTGCTGAATCGTGGAACTTCTCATAGCTCATGAGAGGGCCGCGAGTGTTTCCATAATAGCTCGATTGAAATTTTGTATACATTAGATATGCTTGGGCATATAGTTTTTTGCTCATATCTATATTCATATCGCTATATGGGTAATATTCTGAATTTAAATGTAATTTAATATTTGTGATTGAAGCGTGATCAAAGCCTGATGCGTCTTGCTGAAAATTATCTTTTCTGTTGCGCTGAAACGCTATAATAGCATATCTGGGGTTCTCTAGATTAGTGCTAGTTTTAACAGGCCAAATGTCAGTTTTCGATGCACGCAAAGCTGGAAGTTCATATAACTCCCATTTACGAAATGTTAAATATATCGGTTTATTGGTTTTAAGGGTGTTTAAGAACTTTAAGCGTGTCTGATCATTTACGCTTACATGCGGCACCCGCCATTCAATCTTTTCAATCTCGATTGAGGCCTTTTTTGTACCATCAGCGGTCTTGTTTTGATAGCAGTGTTCATCTGTTTTACTTCTAATTAGGACTAATTCTTGACCGACGTTAATAATAACCCTCCTGTAATCGGAACAGAAGCCTAAAAGCATGCTCAATGGAAGGCATGCGTTGAACTTGTTATTGGAGAGTGTTGCTTGCTGCTGTGCGAATGGTCCCCACCCGGCAATCGACAACATTCGACTTTCATCTTCATTATATGAAACTAACGCCTTCATCGTAGAACTGATTCCTGGCTTCATTGCGCGATCGATTTCTACACCATTAAGCTCATATCGAATCTGATCAAACAAAAAAGCGTATGCATTGTTTGTTAATTCAGGTAGACCAGTACCATTATCATCAGGTTTAAATTTCCCCTCTATGTATATATAACTCTCGGAAGGTAGTGTGTATATATCTTGATTTTGAATGCTTATGCGAACTTCATCATTTAAGTTGAAATTGTGTGTTCTCGGATAATATGTGTGATACTCTTCTTTCGTTATAACTTCGTCAAAATGCACACCTTCAAATATTGATAGCTTTTCCTCCATTTTTTACTCGAAAGCCTAACGATTGTAAAAATATTATATTGGCCGATGTTAACTGCTTGAGTTTAGATGTTGAAGTGATCTTCCGTTGTGGGGGTGAGGAAGTTATATAACGTTTACGAACTGAAAGGCCCATTATGAAACTCTTTTTAATTCTAATCTAACAATGATTTGCTCGCCTCTAAAGTTTACGGCATCACCATCTTGATCGAGCAGTGTTAATGTGATATTATCGATACGCTTAGAATTAATTGGTAGATATATTATATGCTCGGGCGCTATATTAATCGAAAACCCAGCTTCAACTTGTGGAGAAAATTCGTAGAGCGTGTGGGATAAACGACTATCGTTGTAGGCTGATGTTGTGATATTGCACTCAATTCTTATTGTCGACACTTTTATAATATTAACAGGTAAATCCGATTCATGTTTTTGATCGGCTGGTAATAGCTTCCCACTAAAGCCTAATATGCTTCCTATAGAGTCTCTAGGTCCAAAATTTATTTCATATTTGCTTTTAATTTCACACTTTATTGTATTGTTGTTTGGTTTGAGGGATATTGCACCTCTAGGCATCGCATTCATCAAGAAATCGGCGATATCACTTATCTCATAAGATCCTGTGGGAATTGTAATAACTTTGTCATTATCATAATAAAATTTGTTACAGCCCTCTACAATGTTGGGAATCGAATTGTAGCTATTAAATCCTATTAGACCCAGAACATATTCATAGTGGGGATTCAATTCAATAGGCGGATAATAATCAACAGAAAGCACTGATTTTGTGCCCTTCAGGGTGAAAGTGTACGACATGACTAATATATTGATATATGGACATACGATTATATATTATTTAGTAGGAATTCTAAGCATAAGTGACCACAATTGAATGTATTGAAATTTTGGTATCGCTTATGATTATACATTATTTTATTAGGTCCCTTTCTATTAAAATATTCTATCAATTCCGGTGGAGGCTTTAAATTGCCAAACGAATCATAATAGTATATATTAGAACCTCTCTTCTTATAACAGACCCAATGTGTTCCCGATCCTTTAATGCTATCCAAATTAACGACTGCGCTTTCATTTTTGTTGGGTGATTTTGGTAGAGTATCCCTCATAAATACACCTCTAAAATGGTGAATATATTTCGCATATTTCAAAATATCATGATCGGTTAATGCTCTTTGAGGCAGTCGACTTATTAGTTTTTTGATGGTTTTAGATATAAACCTAAGCCTCGCTTATATGGCTTCAGATATAATCCTTTACCTTTTAATGCGATAGCTTCCATAGTTTTATTATGCCTTTCAGCTTCCCGTAATTGACTTCGAGCTGCTTTCGCTTTGAGTACTGTTTGTGTTATACCACTTACACCGCCTGCCAGTGAGCCGAGAGCGCTTAGCCCGGCGAATATTGGTATGAGTGGCAATACGCCCCCAACTTTCGGTATGGGGATTATTCTGGGGGTTTTAATATGTTTTCGACCTCCAGCCTCTTTGATTGCAACCTTAGCTGCTGCCAATGATGATTTAGCACCCTGTTTTGATATCACCCCCGAATCGCTTAAGAGCCTTCTTAACATTGGTGCACACTATTTTTTTAAAAGTTTTTTTCTTTAAGCCCATACCAAATTTTCTTTTGGCCTTCATTGCGTTAGTCACCAACCAGGCTGCTGTCTTTTCACCAACACTTGCGTCTGCTGACTTTACACGATTCCAAGCTTTTTCTTGCAATATCAAATCTGCCTCGTGTCTATCTTTTAAATCTTTATGTTGTGAATATGCGATATCGTGTTCTCGACAAGCCGCATCCAATGGATTAATGCCGTGATCACCTCGTGCTAAACGTTTCTGGAGCTTTGTACCAGGACCACAATACATGTACCCACCTGGCAGGTGAAGCTCTATAGGCAACTTGTTGATTATCGAGTTCAGGACACCTCCGCCCTCTTTAAAAGTTAGCATCGAAATGAATTAGCTTTATAAACATCCAACAATTTATATATAATTCATTCACCATGAGACTTGTGAAGCAGAAGGATGCACTTGAAGTAATCAACTTGGATTTGGACGTTGATGAAAAGGGTAAATTTCGGAAACATAGCAGCCTACTACCGAACTCCATTAGAGCGCTACTTTGTGGTGCATCAAACTCTGGGAAAACAAATCTCATGCTATCGTTATTATTCAATGAAAATGGTCTCAAGTTCGAAAACGTATACATTTATTCCAAGTCTTTATATCAAGCTAAATATAAGCTGTTGGAGAATGTTTTAAATAATGTTAAAGATGTGAAATATTTTCCTTGTAAGGAGAATGATGATATAATAGACCCCATGGAGGCTGAGAGAAATTCGATATTCATTTTTGACGATGTGGCGTGCGATAAGCAAAACAATATTAGAAAATATTTTTGTATGGGTAGACATAAGTGTGTTGATAGCTTTTATTTATGTCAAACTTATACTAGTATTCCGAAACAGCTAGTTAGGGATAATGCTAATTTTTTGGTATTATTTAAGCAGGATAATACAAATCTACAACATATTTACAACGATCATGTTGGAGTTGACATGTCATTTGAGCGGTTTAAATCGGTTTGTGGTGAGTGTTGGAAAGATAAATACGGATTCCTGGTGATAGACAAGGATAGTGATTTGCATAATGGTCGTTATAGGAAGGGTTTTGATCGCTATATATGCTGGTGAATTATCCATTTTATTCAGTTAATATATATCTGTCTGCAAATAATCATGCGCAGGCAGGCAGTTAATAGTAGAAAAATGGATTATGAGAAATTGAAGCGTGATATTATTAAGGCAAGTAAAGTTATTAGGAATAAGTATATGCAATTGAAGCTTAATCGTTCCGATGAAGATTATTTAATACGAAAAATGTTTAAGCCCATTACTGAGAACCTAGAAGGTTTGAACACGACAATAAAACAGGAAACACAAACAATTAAGGAGCCCATAATGAATATTACAAACACTTTGAAAAATAGAGGAAAGCTGATAAAAAAACAAGAGATAGAAAAGAGCTCTTCGATTAATCCATTCGATGAGCAGTCTAATCCATTGGTGGAAGAGGATCCGCATTCACATAACACGTTTTATGGAAATCTTAATCCTTTACCGAGAGAGTTTGTGCGAGGTCTTTTTCAAGATACAAGCAATGTATATGATACAACGTATGGTGTTACATTCGAACCCGAAACAAATAGATTGAAATTGGGTGGGCATACATTATATCTAGATGGTAAAGACATAATAATCAATAATAAGCTGTTTACGGGTTCTCATGGTCTTTATGAATTAATATTTAAAACTAGACCAAGTAGATATAATGAGGAGGATTTATCACATTACTATGATATTTTACACGAAACCAATGTGCATCGCAAACTGTTCCAACCCAAAAATAACTTGAGGGGGACTAGATGCCACAAATGGCGTGAAATAATAAAACCTCTTCTTGCTAAATATTCCAGTTCGACTTCAGAAACATGGTCTGGCGGAGATATAGGCAGCATGCTTGTTTCCAACACCCATGATAGATATCAATACGTCTATTGGGACGACATAAACGAGCTCGTGGATCGTCTTAAACTTTTGAAGGCCTCTCGGGATTCTGGCAATGAAAGTACCCATAATGAAATGCAGTCAATCATCGAGGAGCTTAAAGAATGCGGCGTAATTGAATAAATATTTAATACTCTCATTCTTTTCCTCAGTATCGTCATGAGTGTAGACAAATTTGGCCGATATCTTAGCAGCGGTAAAGCTAGCGTTAAACGTCAAAAGCCATCTCTGCCATTAACAGAGGAAGGTGATGTTGATATTGGCGGTAAACGTATTTGTCGTGTAGCAGATCCTATACACGATCAAGATTCTGTTAATAAGCGTCACCTATCTAGAATACTTGGCGTAATAGATCTAAGGATTGATAATGTGGTGAGTGATATTCAAATAAAAATAGACGCCTCAAATTCCAAAGTGGCTGAGGATATTAGTGATATCATACATCATATGCAGACTGCTGTTGAGAATAGAATCGAAAATGAACTAGACAATTTAAGGAACAATCTCGCAACAACCACCTGGGTTAGTGACAAGATTGATAAAATTAAGAGGGAATTGGATGAGAACTTGAATGCATTTAAAACTAATTTAAATAAAACTGTTAATTTGGATATATTTAAGGGTATTGTTAATGTTAGTGTAAATAATGTGCAACAGTCGATTAATGGGAAATTAAACCAGATGCAAGCTAGCGTTGAGAAGAAGATTGATGCTAAATTTGATGTTTTAAGAAAAAACCATGCTACAAATTCTGAAGTTAGTAAAGAGATTCAAAAAATTAAGAAGGATTTGGATGGTGAAATACTTGCACTGAAAAATAATTTAAATAAGGGCGTTAACTTGGATACAATCAAAGGGATTGTCGAAGTTAGTGCAAATACTCTACAAGCTGAAACTAATCAAAAGCTGTATCGAATGGAAAAAAGTGTTGAGAGTAGAATTGAGGTTAAACTCAATGCTAAACTGGAAGCTATAAGAAAAAAACTTGAAAAGAAATCAGGGAATTCCCCACCCCCACAACCACCACCACCACCCCGACCGCCCGCAAGACCATAGAGACGAAACATAATTTTAATTCATTTACCATCGCATTGTTCTACCTACATGATGTATTAACACGCTGAACAATAATTGTTAATTATGAATAGTATTAAGCGTCATTTAGTTGATGAGCTGCATAGGCCGGCTCGTAGATTCTTTCCCAGACGTCGCTTCATTATTAGAGGGTTTGACGATGTTTGGCAGATTGACTTGGCCGAATTTATACCTCATGCTCGAGAGAATGGCGGGTATAGATATATACTTGTGGTTATAGACTGTTTCTCGAAATTTTTATGGACTCAACCCCTTAAATCGAAAACCGGTCTGGATGTATGTAATGCTATGGAAGGCATTCTACAAGACACTCGACAGCCGAAAAATATACAGTCCGACAATGGTAAAGAGTTTTATAATACTCGATTTCAAAATCTCATGAAGAAATATGGTATAAACCATTATTCAACATATAGTACAATGAAAGCGTCTATTGCCGAACGTGTTATTCGTACGCTAAAGGGTAGATTATATAAGGAATTTACAATGAGAGGTAGCTATAAGTGGATAGATATTTTACCCTCCGTGACTGATACGTATAATAAAACAAAGCATCGAACAATTAAAATGCGACCTTGCGATGTGACTAAAAAGAATGAGAAGCTCCTGCTTTCTACTATCTACAATGATGTGCAAACAGCTGTGAAGCGGAAATATAAAGTTGGTGACATCGTGCGGATAAGTAAATTCAAAAGTGTTTTCTCGAAAGGCTATCTCAGGAACTGGGGTAGTGAATTGTTCAAGATTATTAAAGCTAATGCTACAAATCCGCCAACATATATGCTGGAGGATATGAATGGAGATCCGATTTTGGGTTGTTTCTACGAACATGAATTACAGAAAACTAAACATAAAGATGTATATCTGATTGAAAAAGTATTACGTGTAAAGGACGGAAAAGCTTATGTAAAATGGTTAGGGTTCGATAATTCGCATAATAGCTGGATTGACGAGGATAATGTTTTGTAAATTTATTAAAACTGTATATTATGATTATATAAAAATAAAAAGTATTAATTCTATACATGCACGCATTTTTTATTTAAGGTGAATTACATAACTGTATCCTTGCCTGGTTGGGTCGCGTCGGTGGCACATGACGTCATGTGTCACCGACGCGAGCCAACTAGGTACTGTGTGTGGGTCCCCTCCGGGGACAGGGAAGAGGAGAGTAATAGAAAAAGTTGAGGGGGTGGAACACGAACCTAGAAATCAAAACTATTATGTGGTGTTCTGTTCCACTTCATTGAAGTGAATAAAGTACGAACAGTGGAGGGGATGGAACGGAACATGAGTATATAGGTTTGAAATAATGGAACACGTTCCAGTGTTCCAGTTGGTACATGTGTCTCGTGTTCCAGTGACGTCACAAGGTTTATATTTTCAGATGTCTCCCAGCGTAACTAGTGAGCAATTACGACATTCCTGGCGGTATGGATGTACCCATTCAACCGGAGAATATTATTTATCTAGACGAAAACAATGTACTGTATGTTTACGTTACCGAGAAATTAATAAAACAACTCTTTGGGATTTTACTGTCAGACAAAATACTATACACAGTCCTAGTTTTTGTATGAATTGCATGACTCTGCGAATACACAAATATTATTGGGTAGAAACTGGGGAATTATGTGTCTATGAAAAGCCTCTGGAGAAGCGCAAAAAAACTAATTGGATGCGTTTTCTATTTACAGGCAGAAAACATGACGAGTAAATAGCGCAACTTTACAATGTATATAAACAGCAGCTGGTCTTGGAGATATTGTTAATTTATAAATAATAATAAATAAAAATATATTGTTTGTTTTATTTTATTTTATAAGTAAGATATACATTTCAAGCATGCTGCTATCACAGAAGCAGACAGCCGTTGTGGTTTCCGCTGGAAACATGTTTAGACCTGTTTGAAGTACATTGAGAAGCGCGATAGCAAGCCTGGTAATTTATTCAGGAATTCTCTAGAAGCAGAGACCATCTTGATGGTCCGCCATTTTGTCTGACGTCACCTTAGTTTGGCTAGTGACCGTGAGAGGATGCTACATTAGTTAGGTTGGTAGTGATGGGAGATGCCATTTCTTAGTTTGGTTAGTGGCCGTCAGAGAGCACCACATCAGTTGGGTTGGTAATGATGAAATCTGCCATTTTGGGCTGGCGACCACGAGGGGGCGCCACATCTGTTGGGTTGGTAATGATGAAATCTGCAATTTTTAGTTGGGTTGGTAATGATGAAATCTGCAATTTTGGTCTGGCGACCACGAGGGGGCGCCACATCAGTTGGGTTGGTAATGATGAAATCTGCAATTTTTAGTTGGGTTGGTCATGATGGAATCTGCAATTTTTTAGTTGGGTTGGTAATGATGAAATCTGCAATTTTTAGTTGGGTTGGCGACCGCGAGGGGGCGCCACATCAGCTGGGTTGGCAGAGGGCGCCACTAGGGCGAGGGGGGTGAGGGGGATCTGGGTGAGAGGGGGAGGAGGTGCCAGAATCGGCACAAGTCCCCTACTAATATCATCCAACTCATTTATCATCATGAATGATCTGATGGTCGAGGTAGAGGACGTCGATGCTATGGATTTGTATTTGTACCCATTTCACCCTGTCTTATAGTAGAGTGCTCGGGTAAAATTATTTTCACTTCCGTGGGGGTTTCGGTGTTACAAGATGAAATTTTCAGGAATCAAAGTTATCGCCCTTATAAATCAAAATTTCGAAGTTGTCAAAAATCGGAATGTGCAAAAGGGCACAATATGCGAAATTTGAGTTACATACACAGAAAAAAAGTAGACAAAATTACAAAACTTTTCGTGTAAAAAAAGTGTTAAAGTTTGTAGCGCCTCTATTTTTAACTATTTTTTGAAATGTACGGAGTACATTTACGGTCCACAATTACGTCATCAGAACAGCTGATTCCGGACAAGTGTTTCAGGGGCTAATACGGCGATTCCATGTTTTTGTTTTTGTTTTATTGTTAATCATCACCTTATTAATGTTATTACTGTGAATACTGACTTTTGTGAGTGTAAATAGTAGGTCTAGCCATAAAGGAGTGTATGACGAAGTTTTAATGTGTTGTAAATAGCAAATTTCGACTACCTATAATAGTGAGGTTAGGTTTGAGTTTTGTATAAAGTCTCAATAATTTGAATTGAGGGAATATTTTTCAGATTTAAAGAAAAATTCGGACAAAATGACTATGAGCGACTACGCTCGTGGTCTTCCAAAAGATGCGAAGGAATGGTATTTGCGGAAATTGCGTCACATCAATGGACAAGACCCATATGCTGTGAATATTTCCGAGTACACTCTTTCTCTAAATGATCTGCCAAAAGTTACAATGGCAGTGATGCTGGATTTTTTAATTTTTCGTGTAAGTGAAGTTACTCAAAAGGAAATTCGCGCTTATAAAGGTTTGGATGCCTTTGCCCATTTTGCTGCGGGATGGATCCGGGATATAAAGGCAAAAAAAATTAATACTAACTTTTGTGTTGCTGGAAGGGTAATGCATTAAATATGAAATAAATTACAAATTGAAAAGTTTTTTGTAGGTTATGCATTCTCAAAAAGTTAGAGACTCTTGCCTGCAAGTATGGATAATTTTGTCCAATAAAGGAGAAATTCTAGCCAGCCACTGCACTTGCATTGCAGGTCTGGGAGAAGCATGCACACATGTGTCTGCAATTCTTTTTGCTCTTGAATATGCTGGCAAGTCCATGGAGTCTGTAACAGATGTATTGGCTTACTGGATAGGCCCAAAGACTAAAAAAGAATTCTATAAACCAATAGCAGACATAGAGTTTGAAAAAATAGGTAGCACAAGAACTGAGCAATTGTGCAAGTTAGAAACCTATCCTGAATTATCCGGACAAGAAGTGGAGGCATTCTTAAAGAAGTATGAAGAAAATTGTGGATTGGCAGTGTTGCATTGTTTTTTTAATCCAACGAGAGATGATAGCGTTTGTCCTTTGCTTCTTGTTGACCTATTTCAAGTACAATATGCAGAGCAAAGTCTTGAGGAATTGCAGAAAATTGGTAACAACTTTAAGGAAAAAATAATTGCAAATGTTTCTGCAAGCAGATTAGAAGAAATTGAGCGTGAAACCCGTGACCAAAGCAAAGGAAAAAAATGGTTTTTGTATCGCGCTGGTCGAATAACAGCATCTAATTTTAAAGCGGTATGTCACACAAGTCTCAAGACTCCATCAGTGTCGCTAATAAAACGAATTTGTTACCCACACCTATACAAACGGACGTTCTCAGCTGGTACGTTAATTTTTAACACATTGGATTTACCAATATAGTTTTATTTGTAAACAGGACAGTACGGTTGTGATCATGAGAAAGAAGCGATAACTGGTAATTTGGTACTTTTAGAACTGCATATATTTATTTAACAAATTATAATTAATCTGTAACTATTGGCGGGCATAAGTTAACAAGTCCACAACAGATAGTTACAATTTGATCTATTACAGCAGCATTACCACTTTTTTTCTTAGCTAAAAACATTGGTATCATGTCCTCTAGGATTGTATACTTTTGTCGAAGAACACCAATTACTCGTTCTACATGTATGCTGAAAAATAAATATACAATTTGAAAACACAGTATCACACAAATTACTCATTGTGTGAAACTTTTCTCGCCTTAAAAAGAAAAATAATAATAATTACCGTACACTTGCTAGATTTCTTGTTGTCTCCACATCCTGAATATCCAACTGCTTTTTGCCCTTTAAAAACGCTGGCGTAATCACTTTCGCCATATGTAGACCAGCTAAATCATTAATTAAAAATCCCCTGTCGGCTAATACAATGTCTCCCGGGATTCAGTTGTTTAACACCCCACAATCCTCCGTCAATCCTTTATCGCTAATGCGACCTCCATATGCATTTGAGATAAATGTTATAGCACCACAAGGAGCTATACCGATAAGTATTTTTATAGTATTGTTGTGTTTATATGAGGACCAAGTTGTCGCCTGAATTTCAAGGCGTTTGGATTTCTCCATTTTTATTTCAAAACAATCTATGATTATAGCAATCGTTTTTTGGCCAAATGCTTCTTTAAAACAGCGTGGTCTTGTATTGTCCAACTGGTCTCTGTTGGGCCAAATAATAAAGCTTTTAAGTCGAAAGTACATTAGCCTAATTGTAGTGTAGAAAATTCTTGATATGGTTTGAACACTGGTTTGCAATAAGTAAGCTAACAGAGTAAAATCCAGATTCAGCCTTAGTTTTGTAAGGGCAATTAACAGGTGCTTGAATTTATCTTTAATGACAGTTTGTGGGGTAATTTTGATGAAGTCCTTTAATAAATGGGTATACATACAGTATAAGGCTTTGTAGGTGGGAATTCCTGTGAAATACCGTGTCTTCGAATCATCATCATCAAATGAAGATTGCTCGAATGTTGACTTAGATTTAAATAATCTTAGTTCATACAATTCATTGTGCAAGAGGATGTCTTCACTTAAAATAGCTGTTTTTTCACTTGCAGTTTCAGAGGGCATTGGGGTAACAAATGTTACAGAGACCTCTTCTCTTGCAGAGTCTTCTACCCCTGGTTCATCCTAAAAGAATTATCACTAAAGTACTATATCTACAACATTTGAAAAAGAAACAAGTAATGCGTTAAAAATTTGTACATTGTGTGTTCCACAGCCCATGCAGGAGTGAATATATTTAACAAAGCACAGCTATACCCAAACCCAAATATCCCACACCACACCCTTCAACTCACAACTATCCATATCTGTATTATATGTATGTACCTAAGTCTCTTCACAACAAGTATTCATCTTGGCCCCCATACTTTTCAGTTTTATGAACACAAATTGTATGTATTTTATTTTAATTCATTGCTAAAATTTTTAATTTTTATTTTATCTTTTTTTTATCAACTGAACAATAATGTTTAATAATATAAATATGTTAAAGTTATACCTCTGGAATAACCTCAAGAATTCTTTTTTTTGTTCGATGATATCTGGACGTTGTTCGTGATTTTTCACTTGTCACATATCCCATCTTCTGAGTTGGCACGTAATCAGGATTTAATGTGTCCGTTGAAAGAGCAGGCCATCCTAATAAACAACAGGACTACTTCTAATACTACTTAAAAAAAGGTTCCTAACCTGATATGAAGTGATCACAACACACTGAAGAATTTTTAATCTTTCCTTCAGTTAAGTCTGCTCTTTTAATAGCCTTGATCAATGCATTTCTCTGGGCAACCCCTTCAGGAATTTCTCTTCCCCTTCGATCTCGTATTCCCGGGAAAGAAAAAAATGTTTTTTCACTTTCTCTGTTGCTTCGATTGCTGCATCCAAACACTGCACAAAATCTTGGCATTTTTTAAATATTATTCCTACACTATAGAAATCATTAATCATAAGATAATAAAACAACCGTTTATATTTTACCTTACAAACAATTTAAAATGAAAAATTAAACTGATGATTAAACTGTCTCTTACTAAAAATAAATTATTTTATCTGAACTTCCGTAAACGTTCTTGTGTTGGTTGTCCGGAATCAGCTGATCAGGGCGGAGCTTATGACGTCACTTGGAAATGCCTAATTGGAATATCTCGAAACGAACCGCTGAAAAAACTTACGAAAATTGACCAACTTTTCTGTTTACATACTATTATCTCGGAAAGTAAGGACTAAATCAAAAAAAGTTATTCTTTAGAAAATTTGACCGCATCATTTGACAATGTAACGGTGTGCGTTTTATAATTTTCTGATGCACATTAATGTAATTATGCAATTAATTATGCCGCAATCACATTTTTGATGATTAACGTTGGAACACCCTTGCTCGCGTCCCCACTCTTAGGCAGCATTGTCTATCTCACAATTCACCGTAGCTCCATCGCACTCCCTCTCGTTGATGATTTGTTTATTTGAAGTTAAATGTGTAGTTTGCACACTTGTGATTCCATTCTTTCCGAAGAACGAGTAATTTGAGTGTTTGTATTGACTTGTGGGTATAAGGAAAATAATAATTACTGTAAAGTTTTATCAGCGGAATACTTCTCTCATCAAAAATAGGTATGAAAACGCAAATGTAAATTTATTTTAATTTAATTTCTAACTTAAAAAAATCGAACAGATTATGGATAGTACCGATACTACAAGTTCAGGCAGCGAGCTTGATTCTGTATTAAAGTTTGAAGTTAAACAAGGTCCCGCTTGCATACTTTGCAAAAAAATAGGCTGTACAACAAATTTAACAGAAAAAACGTCGGTTACATTTATTAAAGCTGTTAAATTACGAGAAATGATAACAAAAATATCTGATGAACATATTCAAAAAATAGTGCACGACATAAAACAATCAAATTGGCAAAATTTACAGTGCCACAAAACATGTTATGCAAGCTATACTAGCAAAAAAATATAGAAGTCTTAAAATGTAAGGCACAAAGACAGCAGCAATATGATGAAATTGGTATTCAACCACCTCCCCCTGTCGGAAGATCGTTAAGAAAAGATGTTTTTTACATTAGCAAATGTGTATTCTGCCAAAAACGCTTAATTGGAAAACGTTTGTCGCAGGTTATGTCAAAAAATATTGAAGATAAAATTCGGTATATAGCAAACAAGAAGTTACACTTATTAAAAAGAATCGGTAACAACGATTTGATTGCGATGGAGGTTAAGTACCATATAGGGTGTTTAGTTGGCGGAATGCGGGACGTAGAGAAAATATTGTCACCGAAATCAAGCACGGAGGAAAGCCACCAAGGAACCAAAAAAGAAAAAGATGAGGCTTTAACTTTAGTGCAACATGAAATACAAAATGGAATTGAAAAAGGAAAAGGATTTGCTGTAACATCTATTTTCAAAAGATACTTAGCATTAGGTGGAAATAGATCAAAACGACTGATATTAGAAGAAATTAGAAATCATTTCGGTTCCAAAATAGAAATAGTAAAGCCTAAAAAAGTAAACGAATCATCAGTAGTTATACCATCAGTCCCAAAATCTGATACTGTCCACAGTTTTATTGAAGCTGTTTCTACTTCAACAGCAACTAGTTCATCTAGTTCATCTTTATTCATAGGCGCGTCAGAATTATCTCAAATGCACAAAATATGCACGGATATTGGGAAGGAAATAGACAATATACCAGATCATTTAGATTATCGGGATTTAAGTGTTGATTCTTACCAAAAATATATACCTCAGAGCCTTGCTTGGATCATTGGTTTATTAATTTCAGCTGATGGAAAGGAAAACAACACAGGAGTTATAAACATCTGTCAAGACATCATTTACAATCGATTTAAAGGGAAAAGGTTAACACCCAAACACATCGAACTAGGCATTATGGTGCATCAAGAAACAAGATCAAAAAAAATTATTGAAGCACTCCACACATGTGGACATTCCGCCTCTTATAAAGATGTATTAAGATTGAGAAATACTATTGCACAGGAAGAAATAACTAGGTACTTTTGCAACGATAATTGTTATATTCCCAAGCAACTTGTTCCCAATAGATTGGTACAATTCGCAGCAGATAATATTGATATATTAGAAGAAACGTTAGACAAAGCAGCGACTTTTCACGCAACACAAATGATAGCATTTCAAAAAGGACCGCCTAGCTTAGAAACAGAACCATGTTCCGGAGCAAAAATTTTACCATACAAGAGCAAGCTTGAGATTCCTGAAAACTTTCACTTACTACGAAAAATTAATTACAATAAGTCACAAAAAGTAACACCCCTAATAAATAACAAAAATATGCTTTGTGAATACGAGAAAAAAAATTTCATCTCTTCCTATAATTTAGCATGGATTTTTTGTAGAACATCAATCAGCCGTGATATTTCTAAAAATTTAGTAACAATACCACAGTGGTCTGGATTTAGTAGACTGATTCATCAGGATGATACCTATGTCACAACCTACGGTTACCTTCCTCTTTTGCCCTATGTTGCATCTGAATATGACACTGTGTGGACAACAATGAAACGATGTAATGATATAGCAGCTAAATTAAATAATGAGTATACAATTATCACGTTTGATCAAGCTATATACCATAAAGCGAAAGAAATTCAGTGGCTAAAACCCGATGAATGTTCAAACTTCATTATACGATTGGGGGGATCTCATATAATGATGAACTTTTTAAAAGCTATTGGACAACATATGGACAATTCCGGCCTAAGCGATGTATGGCTGGAGTCTAACGTTTATGGAGATGCTACTGTTATCGGGATAATGCATGGTAAAAAGTGGAATAAAGCAATTAGGGCTCACAAATTAACTTATGAGAGTTTGTTAAGGATATTACTGCCAATGTTTGAAACATGGCTGATGGAATGTAAAAGTGACAATATTCACGTTGTCAATATGAGTAGATTAATGGCAAGTAATATCTTTAAAATAATGACGAAGCAAGGAATCATTAACAATTTTTTTGAACTGGTTAACAATGTCGGTGAATTATCTGAGGCATTTAGGGAGTTTATGGAAAGCCAGCCTCCCACTTTCCAATTTTGGTACACTTACATGGAAATGGTGGAAGTTCTGTTAGAGTTCATGTATAGTGAAAGAACAGGCCGGTGGGATTTACACTTGCAAAGTTTTAGAAAAATGTTGTCCTGGTTTTTTGCTTATGACCACAGCAATTATGCTAGATATAGCAGCTAAATTAAATAATGAGTATACAATTATCACGTTTGATCAAGCTATATACCATCTATGTGACATGCTACATTTAGAAAATAAAGCTCCGACAGTGTATCAGGAATTCTGCGAAGGAAATTTTGTAGTAAAACGCTTGAATGGTGGGTTCAATAGAATTTCTATCGATCAGGCCCTGGAACATGTGAACAAAGCTTCAAAAGATGCGGGGGGAATTGTTGGGCTAACGAAAAATAGTACTAGGCTCGACGAATGGTACTTGAGCTTCAATGAAATTGGACGAATGATAGAAACTTTTACTGTTTCCTTGAAATTAGATAGCTGTATTTCTAGTCAAAATATCGAAACTGGAAAGCAACGAATAATAGTAGATGAACAAACTGCATTAAAGTTAGTCGACCAATTTCTGAAATTTGGTGTATTTAATGACACTTCAGATGCCTTAATCTCTATTTCAACAGAAGAAGTCTAATCCCACAACTTTACAATCCTTCCGACTGAATGCAAAGCAAACCGGAGAAACTGCACTTAAATCTTTCTCTGAAAATATGGACACGTTAGGATTTTACAAACCATTAAAAAAACAAAATGTTTCGGCCAAATTACCTACCAGTAGTAGAGAAACTAAAT
Organism: Amphimallon solstitiale; assembly: GCA_963170755.1. NCBI lineage: Eukaryota > Metazoa > Arthropoda > Insecta > Coleoptera > Scarabaeidae > Amphimallon > Amphimallon solstitiale. The sequence goes on along the minus strand of OY720677.1, from coordinate 49,096,119 downwards.
CTTCTCAGAAAACGCAAGCATTGGAAGGACAACAATTTCTGCAAAAAATTCTAGCAGTTAAAGAAATGGGTAGAACTGTAGACTACAATCTAATCTTTCGACATGAACTAACTACATTCCCTATGTCTTTAACAGTGAATGGACAATTGGCTACGCCGTCTAATAAAAGTGCTTTAGGAGGGATTATTGAAAAATTCACCAAACCTGAGAATATTCTTCCTGATAGCAAAGACGCCAAAGTGTGTTTCATTATTGACGGCATGGCTATGGTGCAACGTATAGGTAAACCAGCCAAATGTAACACATTCGGAGAATATGCCGGGATTTTTGCTAACAGAATATTTAATAATAAATTCGGAGCACAAAGAATAGATCTGGTATTTGATCATTACAAAGAACACTCCATAAAGGGAATAACACGACTTAAACGAGGACAAAAAAGTACTATAAGCAAGATTATAGAGAACGAAGATACGCCCTTACCGCAGCGCTGGAATCTATTCATACATTCGGCATTTAACAAAAAACGATTGACCAATTTCTTATCCGAAAATTTAACAAGTTACTTCACAGAACAACCTGTTGAATTTGCTACTAGTGGAGGATTCAACTGTGTGACAGATTACAGAACCAACTTTCAAGTAAATGCTCCTGAACTACTAACATCAGATCATGAAGAAGCAGATACACGAATTTTATTACACATTCTCTCCGCAAAGAGATCAGGTTACTCGAGGTGCATTGTTGATTGCAACGATACTGATGTCTTAGTGTTGTTGTTGCACTTTAGACAACATCTCACTCCAGAAGTATGGATAAAGACAGGGAAAGGTGATTCTGTGCGATACATTCCCGTTCATGAAATAAATCTACCCGAAAACTTGATTAAAAACCTACCATCGTTTCACGCCCTCACAGGGTGTGATACCACAAGTCAATTTACGGGAATGGGCAAAAAGACTTGTTGGAAAACATATCTGGAATATAGCGACTATTTAAACGGAGTCGGTGTAAAAGAATTTTCTGATGAAATGTTTGCTAAAGTGCAGAGTTTTGTCATGAAATTATACTCCGAAAGAACAGATATACAATGTATAAATACATTAAGGGGAGTTATGGCAGCTTCAACACCAGTATCCAAATTACCACCAACTGAAGATGCTTTGAAACAGCATTGTTTACGGTCGTATTTCCAAGCACTTGTGTGGGAAAATTCTTTGACACCTCTGCCGACAATTCCAAATTTTGAACAGTTTGGTTGGCATCGCAGTGAAAACGGTGAGGTCATTCCAGTTTTAACGACTCTTTCACCGATTCCAACTCAGTTAACAGCTCTGTCATCATGTGGATGCAAGAAAGGTAAATGTGAAATCATTTTGCAGATTAGCCAATTTCTAACACATTTTTTTTTTAGACTGTGTTACCAAAATTTGTAAATGCAGGACGGGCAAGGTGGGTTGTATCGCTTCATGCAGATGTCTTACTCAAAATTCTTGCAAAAATCCTTGGACTGTTTCAAAAACATCAATGGCTGCCAGCGAAATCGAATCGGAAAGCTCCGATGATGAATAATTTTTTATTTTTTTCTTATTTTATATTATTAGAGTAGGGACTACAAATTAATTTTACATTTTATACATTAAAACAGTATGAAATAAAAGTACGCATTTAACTTCAAATAAACAAATCATCAAAGAGAGGGAGTGCGATGGAGCTACGGTGAATTGTGAGATAGACAACGCTGCCTAAAAGTGGGGACGCGAGCAAGGGTGTTCCAACGTTAATAATCAAAAATGTGATTGCGGCATAATCAATTGCATAATTACATTAATGTGCATCAGAAAATTATAAAACGCACACCGTTACATTGTCAAATGATGCGGTCAAATTTTCTAAAGAATAACTTTTTTTGATTTAGTCCTTACTTTCCGAGATAATAGTATGTAAACAGAAAAGTTGGTCAATTTTCGTAAGTTTTTTCAGCGGTTCGTTTCGAGATATTCCAATTTAAAGTTATTCCTCTTAGTGGACCGTAAATGTACTCCGTACATTTCAAAAAATAGTTAAAAATAGACGCGCTACAAACTTTAACACTTTTTTTACATGAAAATTTTTGTAATTTTTTCTACTTTTTTTCTCTGTGTGTAACTCAAATTTCGCATATTGTGCCCTTTTGCACATTCCGATTTTTGACAACTTCGAAATTTTGATTTATAAGGTCGATAACTTTGATTCCTGAAAATTTCATCTTGTAACACCGAAACCCCCACAGAAGTCATTTTTAAACGATTTTCGCAGCACTGAGCTCTCTACTATTACAGAAAGTGCAAAAAGTATGCATCAGATGGGTAGTTTCTCCGATACTGATCCTTTATAAAATTGTTATTGGGATACAGATTTATATTTTTCAAGCTAAATTTTCAAAGACTGAACAACATTTTAGATATAGTAGAAATATGTTAAAATTTAGAATATTAATATATGCAGGTGGTGCGTTTAAAGCGGAATAACTATAATATCTTCTGAACAATTAGTTATTTCCTCAGATAAAAGTTTAGACATATGATGGGGCTAATTAGATGGAGCTATTTTTGTTGCTATGAGAAAGCTACCAACATCATAGCAAGGTCAACTGTAGAATTAGTAGTTTTCCTGAACTATTAGTAAAAAACGTAATACATTTTATGCGTACTTTTTGCTCCACACTGTATGATTTGTGTATAGAGTAAATGTTATTTATAACGTAATACCTGATTCGGAATAGAATTTGTTTTATAATCCTTACATTTCTTTTTAAAAATTAAACGGGAACCACTCTTTTTAAACAGGATATTCATAGTTTCGTCATCTAATAGCTCGAAACTTTCATCGGTGATGCCTTCATCTAGACAATAAAAAGGATTAATGTTACGAAATTACTATTCTTAAATTCGAAGTCATATAGTAGGGCCAGTTTACCTGAATGACCCTTGGCTTGACGGATACGTTTTTAATCCTACTCTATAGTTGGGCCAAGGGGATGCGGTTTTTATCTAGCAAAACATATACAAATTTCTTGTAGGGGTAATATAAATTAAAGTTAATATTTATTTGCTGAAGCATGTTTTGAAAATGGCGAAAAAGAATACACAGCAGTGAGAAAATAATATACATATTTATTTAAAAGACGACACAATTTTTTTTGCCATGGAATGTGAAACGTCTGTCTTAAATTATATCATTAAGTGTCATAAATTAGCCCAACTACGTATCATGTATGTTACAGTAACATAACATATGTAATGTTTCGCTAACGATGAAAATAAACGTACTAGGTAACAGGCGATGTTAAATTTCATACTATGTATCTGTGAGTAACAGTTTACGTTACCGTTCACGTTAGGAATTTGAGTTAACAGAATACATTCGGATGTCCTCGGGAAAACTGAAATAGTAGTATACAAATTTCATGCAGTTAAAAAAGGATAAATCACCAACTCTTTATAGTAAACATAACCCTATTAAACAACAGTAGTGCTAGCTTATAGACAGTTTTTCTATCCTTTATTTTCTTAGTTTTAAAATGAATTCTAACCTTCTAAAACGTTTGAAACGAACCACAAATGCCCAATATGAGGAGCTATTGCAATTTTTAGAGCAGAACAAAGTTTTAATTTACGGAAAAACTAAACCGCAAGAAGCAGGAAATGTTAAGAAATTATGGGACAACTTCGCAAAATATATAAATCCTATGGGTTTAGGACCTATAAAAACAGGCGAACAATGGAAAAAAGTAAGTACATTATCATAATTTTATTAAAAAGCGAATAATGAGCCGTGCAAAATAAACAAATTGAAATTTTATCATATTTGATTAAACGTTGCTTAGTTATTTCGAATTAGAAACCTACTTTTTAAAACCCCAAAAAGCATTTACCCATATATAAATTATCGCTACAAACACAGGATACTCAACAACTGAATTTTCATTTAATTTGAATAATCATACCATTACTTAACTACAACATTTATTGTTTAACTTATTGACATATCAAAACTATAAACATTTTGTTTAATAGATTTTTGTGGAATGGAAAAGTAATGTCAAAAGAAAAAGCAGAGAATCAAAAATCGAAAGAGATCGCACTGGTGGCGGTGGAAATCCAACCAAGAAATTAACCGATCTGGAAGAGAGGCTTCTCAATTTAATTTCGGATATACATTTAGGACTAGAAGAATTACCAGATCGTCTAGGCTCTGCTAACCAACAAGTGGTAGTAGAAGAAAATAGCAATATAGGTTGTGATAGTAACATTTTAAATGAAAGCCCTACAGAAGAAGTGGAAGAAATTCCAAAGTTGATTGACAATATTAGCGAAGCGGAAGGAATTCCAGAGTTGATTTACAATATTAGCGCAGACGAAATAATGATTGAGCCAACTGATGAATTGCTTGCTTCCGAAGACACGATTTCTAAAGAAATAAAAACAAATCCACTAACTACTAACAATAGAAAGAGCAAACAGTGCTCAGAAAAAAGATACACAAGTAGCTTTTTAGAATCGGCTGCGAATTCATACAATGCAGCGCAAGATATGCGATACAACGCCGCAGTAAAAAATGCAGAATCAGTAACTTATCTTGCTGAAGCCATCAACAATTACGCCGAGGTTTACAGGGAGCATTTGGAAATAGAAAAACTGAGAATAGAAACTGAAGCTATAAAGGCACGAGCACAATTAATGAAAGCCAAGACAGAAATGATGAAGATGGAAGAGAGTTTATTCGAAAAGCACTAGACTACCTACTTTATAAACACATAAGAATTTGTTCCTTATTTTTTTTGTTATATATGTATCTTAAGCAATATTTTTTTAGTTACATACCTTTTATACATGTTATATAAATACATTACAAATATTAAAGTTAATTGACTGCGCTAAAAAAAAAATAAAAAAAAATATGCCGCAATAATTTTTGTAATGTTGAAGATGAAAAAAAAATATTTCGAAACGTCACGTCTCACAAATGAAATGATCTTGAAATTGTAATATGTATACCGACGTCTATTATTTATTCAACTGTATCCCCCATTCTTCGTTGTATTTTTAGGTTATACCTGAAAAATTCGATAGAAATATTATATAAAATAATTTGCGAATAAAATTTCGCACCTTTGGTCTAAATTCTGAATATCACGCATTAGAAATAAATTAATTAAACCATCAAGCGCAATGGTTAACTTCTTAACGACACCCTCATACCACTTGTTACAATTCGACCGTTAAGGAAAGATAAACGGAGGATGATAACCATTTACGTTAAACAACATTTAACTGTTACACGATACATGGTACGAATTTAGGACGTTAGCCTAACAGCCATGTTAAAATCTCATTAACGTGTATGTTATCTTAACATACATGATACATAGTTGGCCTGATTGTCTTTATATTAATGACAGTATGGCACTTAATGATATAACTTAAGACAGACGTTTTACATTCCATGGCAAACCTTTAACAATATAATTTTTGATCTCGCGGTACAACACAGTTACAGAAGTTTTAGAAAAAAATATATATACAATAGCTAATACATAATAATATTAAATAATTGGGGCATATTTATAAGAAATTGTTTTAACAAAATCCAACCTACTTATGGTTTTAAGCATAAATTCTACAATTTCACTTTGTATATACTTTTGTTTTATTCTTCTATGGTAGGTTTAACTGGATGAATATGCCTATTAGAACTATTAATTTTTATATACACTTCGCTTTGAAAGCATAAAAGTTGATCTAAAAATTTGGGTGTGTGGCGTAAAAACTTTTATCGAATCTAGAGTGAACGGATTCACAGGCATTCGTTGTTCTGTTAATAGAGACACTTGAAGAGACCCAAATATGTGGTGGGAACAATGAATCTTCAGTAATATAATTGTCAGCCAAATAATCACAAAAATTTTCTAACTAACTCATTATTTTTTGGTATGTGAGAAATTAAATCAAAAGTAAAACAATCACCTACTTCAATAGAATTTAAAAATTGCAGCCCAAAGAAATATTTTAAAGCTCTTCCGACATCTATGAGGATATATCAGATATAAACGAGACTGATTTTTTTAAACTATTAATGCTTTATTGAAAAAGGTTAATACAAATGTACTATTTTTCTACATAACCTCCCGCCCGTGCAATACATTTTTCCCAACGGATTGGAAGCTTTTTAATACCGTTATCGTAAAAACTTTTAGGCCGCTCACGCAGCCACTGGAGCACAAATGTCTCTACCGCTTGGTCGCTGTCGAAACGCTGGCCTCCAAGAGTTTCTTTTAGAGGTCCAAACAAATGGTAGTCACAGGGTGACAAGTCTGGACTGTAAGCAGGATGTTCCAAGATTTCCCAGCCGAATTGTTCTACTTTTTGCCTCGTAATGTTTGCCGAATGTTTTCTGGCGTTGTCGTGAAGGAGAATGACATTTTTAACGGATTGCGTCTTTCTTTTTCGTCGAAAAGACAATTTTGCGGCATCCAAAACGTCGCAATAATATTGGGCATTAATTGTGCGGCGATCATGAAGAAAATCGACGTGAAATGCACCTTGTCGATCAAAAAACACAGTTGCCATAATCTTCCCGGCAGACAACCGCGTCTTCGCCTTTATCGGCGCCCTCTCACTCCTTCTCCACTCCATACTTGCCTGTTTACTCTCGGGAGTATAATGGTGCACCCAAGTTTCGTCACAAGCTACTATTCGATTTAAAAACAAATCACCCTCTCGCTGAAATCGATTAAAGAGACGCTGAGAAATCTCAAGTTGATGTTGTTTGTGTTCGGGCGACAGCAGACGCGGAACCCATCTAGCGGACACTTTATGAAATCCCAAGACCTCCCTCAATATTTTTTGGGCACTGCCATAAACAATGTTAAGTGTCGCAGCGATACTTCCGATGTTTAAGCGTCTGTCGTCCTCCAGAAGACTCCGAACTGCCTCAATGTTGGCTTCGGTAACGCTCGTCCGTGGGCGTCGAACGTGGCTCTGGTTTTCAACTTTCTTCGGGCTTCCAGAAAATTGTTTATGCCATGCAAACACGCGAGGTCGTGAAAGGGTTTTCTCCCCGAACTGAGCGTACAATCTGCGTAAAATGTCTGTTGGACTCACCCCCTCATTGGTCAAAAACTTAATAATTATCCGCTGCTCCACGGAAACATGCACTGTTTGCTCACTCATGGTCACTGCACTACTGAACGGTCTCGACGGAATTTCAGAGGTTGCTCTCCCCACCCTAAGTGCTTTGTCTACATAGCCACCTACTTCGCCGATTCAAAAAACTTTTGTACGAGTCATTAAAAAATCAATCTCGTTTATATCTGATATACCCTCGTATATTATTTTTGTATACCATGCCTGCGTCAAATGAAACCTATAATATTAACATCTCTCCATATTTGATTAACAGCATTATGAATCCCTAATAATATAAAAAATGCAAGTTGGTAAAACATGTAAAAATAATAATTTTATTATGGCCATCGTTTACCCGTAAAAATGGCTCTCCTTTGTTTTTGGAGCGACATTTTCCAAAAAAAAAAGGAGGAAGACTTCTTTCAGATACCTTGGAAGAGGAGGAAGTTTAGTTCTTCTGGACATATAGAGGTTATGCCGAACAAGCTCCAGGACTATTTGCTCGAAGTTCTTAATCAGTTTTGCAGGTTTCTTGTATAAATCCGTTCAAGCTTTGGGTTGTTGCTTATTATTTGTCGTTGAAGATGCTCGTCGTAGGATGATTGTGATTCAAATCTGAATAAAGAATTACACTGTGGTCATCAGCAGTGGGTGGGTATAATTTTGCGGGACATTTAGATTTTTTATTTACGCTCTCCAACGCTTGTCTTTTAGAATATTTGCGACACAAAACTTAAATTCATTAACTGCTAATAATTCTGTGCCGTTTACACTATACTGAACGTTTCAGAATAATGTAAGAAAATTCGCTAAAAGTTTACATTTATAAGCCCTTATTCCCGCGACAGTCTCATATATATTTTCAGAGTCTACTGGTAATTCCGTCCCAATTGCTTTCAAAAATAAATTTTATTGGCCGAATCTGTAAATTCATAATCAGGGAGGAGCAATTTAGAAAACGTCAATAGTAGTGCAACTAATCCCTACATCGGACCGTTCCGGCCCAACTAAAGCCTGATTTATAAACTTGAAGTTGACGTTGTAGTTGCAGTTGACGCTAGCAGTTGCCGTTCGTTCTTTCGATTTCTTTCGGAAATAGCATTTATAAACTTGAAGTTCGTTCGAACTGCGAATGGAAACGTTGGCAACTAAATAAGAGTACACATAACCTATGAATGACATCCATGTTTTTTATGCAATTTCAAAGATTTCAAAAATGAATTCGATAGACGATCATACGAAGTTCGCAGCAGCTGGTATTGTTTTATGTGCATATGCAGCTCCGATGTTGAAAAAGAAAAATCGAAAACAGCGACAATATAAAGTGAAACCCATTAATCGAAACAGAAGAGTAGGAGGAAATTACCAGTATTATCAGAAAATGAAGGGTTGAGATACATCTCAATTCTTTAAGTACACAAGAATGGCAATACCTGTTTTTGAAAAGTTATTAAGCATCATCAAACCCTAAATAAGATGGCAAGTCAGGTCAGATGGCATATCATCAGAGAAAAGACTAGTGATAACATTACAGTATGGCTTACACACACATTTGATATATAATAATATTTAAAGAATAATTGTATATGTTAAGCTGTTATTGTAAAATATAAGTTTTTTGTTAATATTTTTATTTCTTTTAGATATCTATCACAAGGTACAAGTATGCAAGCACTGGCATGGTCCTTTAATGTTGGCTTGACGACTGTCCACAAAATCGTTCATGAAACAAGCAAAGCGCTATTGGATACACTTGGCCCTATATATTTACAGTCCCCATCCGCAGAAGAAGAATGGTTGGATATTGCGAATGGCTTCATGTATCGGTGGAATTTCCCCCATTGCATAGGTGCTCTGGATGGAAAGCACATAAATATTCAGGCACCTGCAAAAAGTGGGTCACTGTATTATAATTATAAACATAGATTTAGTATAGTCCTGTTGGCATGCTGTGACAGTAAATATCGCTTTACAATGGTAGATATAGGGGCATTTGGTTCACAAAGCGATGGTGGTATTTTCCAAAACAGTATTTTTGGTAAAAGACTTGAGGAAGCAGATTAGAATCTTCCAGGAGCCAGGAACTTACCAGGCACAGATAAGGAAATGCCTTATTTCTTAGTAGCAGATGAGGCATTTCCTTTAAAACATTATATTATGAGACATACCCAGGGAAAAATTTGTCGATTCAACAAAAAAATTTCAATTATCGACTATCTCGTGCCAGACAAGTCATTGAGAATGCTTTTGGTATTATGGTTGCAAGATGGAGAATTTTAAAAACCACTATTAATGCAAAAGTGGAAAATGTGGACAATTTAATAAAAGCTGTTGTTGTTCTTCACAATTATTGTCAAACAGAAAATATTAATATGTACTGTCCAACCGGTTTTACAGACACAGCCGATCACCAAAACGGAGCATGGAGAGAGGAACAAACTCCACTTCAGTCCGTTGGACGAGTAGGTGCAAACATTTCACTTAGGGAAATGTACACTATGAGAGATACATTAGCAGAATATTTTATTTCTGAATACGGAAGTGTTTCATGGCAGAATGAAATGATTAATAGAGGGAGATTATATGTATAAAGCACATAATTAGTTGTATACTTTTGAAAATACCTTTGTTTATATGTATTTTATTACAAATGTAAATGGATAAAATAAGATATTTAGTTTAAAATTTTTTATATATTTTAATTTAAAGAAGTTGTATACTTTTGAAGATACCCTTGTTTATGTTTTATTGCAAATATAAATGGATAAAATAAAGATACAAAATTTAAAAATTTTTATATATTTTATTTTAAAGAAGTCTCATACATATATAGACTTTTATTTAATATCCTCCAATACCTTTAACATTTTTTTTCTTTTTTCCTTCGCCTCTGTGTCAGGCATTTCCGCCAATCGAGAATATACTTAATTAGTGAAATCACGGTTCGGATCATTCTCTTTTTGTTTCGGTTCCAGTGAACACGCAATTTTTTTGCAACTTCTACTACCTCACTGATTTCTTCATCAAACTTCCTTTTCTTATTTTCTATAATAGATGTATAAACACTGTATAAAGCATCAACAGCATAAATCATGAATTTACCTTTTGATGAAGTTGATGAACTCTGAAAATTGACATCTTGTACATGTGTCTCTGGGCCTTGCTGGACTTCAGGCTCATCTCCATCGGTATTTTCTAATTCTGTCGGTGATAAAATAACATCTACCGATCACCAGACAGACCCAGACGAACATGAAGATGATGGTCGACTTTCGGTATAATTTTTACCCATCGGTGTAGTTGTATATGTCCTATAATAAAAGCATTGGCATTAAAACAAATTCATCCACATTTATTTTGTACTGACTTTCTGGGACGCGTTTATTTGTTATAAAATAACATGTTCTCAAAATACGGCCAGTTTGATTCTGGTGTACCAGACCCACTCGGTTTGTACCGTTTCTCACGCGTGAACCTATCACGCAGATTCTTCCACTGTCTCATACATTCGGCAACTAAACATTCTATTTAGTATATTACAATCATTAAAAAATTATCTATACGCTTACCATCCATATGTACAATTTGTGAAATTTCATTCCACGCTACTTAAGTTTTTCAAATAAAACAATGCTTTTTTAAAAAGAACATTAATTTATTATCAAACTTTTCGAACCGTTACATTCAATATATACGTAACGACTAAACTACTTTACTAAAAGGCGTGTTGAATGTTAAGAAAATACAGCTGTTTATCTAATTTATAAAGTACATAATATCACGTACGCTACTAAGAATTGAAAGATAATTATGTTCTTAGCGTGTACGAGTGGAATCATAACACCTCCCCTGTAAGATTAAAATTTACACTGTAAACCAGTTAAATTTTGTGAATTAGAATTATTTTCTGAATTAGGCTTAAAACAATTTGATTTCGAAAATTTTTATTTCTAATACATTTGACAATTATATAAATACAAACTATTACAACTATACAATACATAATAGTGATCCAAACACTGGGGTTCTTATTTAAGAAATTTACATCATCTTCAATATTCCTTTGTAAATTATCCAAATGGTTTATTAAGTCTTTAGTTTCTTCTAATTGAACGGATTTTAAATTTATAGGATATAAATCAGTTTTGGTGTTACTTTTTATTTTTAACGAAGCTCCTTCATTAAATGAATAAAATATCATTTATTCACGTTTCATATCTACTTTGAATTGCAATTTTCAAATTATATATGTTTGATATTTTATTCAGCCGGTCATTAATCATTGTTTATCATGTTGTAAATATTTTTGTAATTAATATGCTATTTCATCTGTTCATTTCTTTGTCGTTCGCGCTCTTAAGTTATCCGAAGACGTCACGATTATTTTCCGCGCGTTGCTACGTCATGTCTACGTATGACAATCCCACTCTGCATACTTGTTTTTCATGGCGAAGCGACCATATAAAAGAGCCGTCAACGGCCAAGAAAATAGAGAGTCTTCCTTCCGACCTGTTCCCGACCAGAACACTAAGACCTATTTGTCGTGAGTGCTCTGATATCCGTCTTTCCTAATTGAATCAGACCCATTGTCGTGTTTCAATTAGGACCTGTCTAAAACCGTATCGCTTTTAGTTAGGCCTATTGTCATGAGTAGAAGCGTTCCCGCCTACCAGCTTTTTAATTGAGACAGACCCATTGTCGTGTTTTAATTAAGAATCCGCAACCCTTTAATTGAGACAGACCCATTGTCGTGTTTTAATTAAGAATCCGCAACCCTTTAATTGAGACAGACCCATTGTCGTGTTTCAGTTAAGAATCCGCAACGTTTTAATTGAGGCAGACATATTGTCGTGTTTCAATAAGAATATCCCGAAAACCGCAAACCAAATTAAGTAATTTAAATTCTTTTACAGATACGCGTAACGTCATATTAAGATAAAAATTCTCGCACGTATATAAAATTCCAGATCTCCGAACATAAGTACAAGTCACGCGTTATCGCGAAGTAAACGTTGTACCTTCTCGCAATAATTTTGTCCGACCGCATGTTTCGCGATAATCGATATCATTTACCGTCATGTATTAGCAAAAGTCCGGACAACGTACTAAAAGTAATATTTAAAAGCACTACAGATGAAATAAAATATTCCTAACATAACAAGACCTGTTGAATTTCATTTTATTGTAAAATTAGAAACTCCGATGTAGTTTTAGGTTAGAAAATAAATATTCTATTTATAGATCGCTGGCTGCGATATTAATATTTTGATTTAATTTGTTTTCTCTATTGTCAAATCGTAGGCATATAATTTGTGTATATATATTAATGTATTTGTATATAGTTTTGGTTGCAATAAACACAATAATGTAGAATCTGTCTGTTGAATGATATGTCAATAAATTAATTTAATTCATGCATTTTAAAGGAAAACAAACATCTGTCTAGACATTAAAGTAAGTGTATTAGAACATGAAGAAACAAAGTAATACGTACCCACATAAATAAACTCACGACGAGAGCTAGGCCGTGATACGCAATTTAGATTCACAAAATCACTTTTCATTCATAAGCACGAGAAGTCATTTTAAATTTTCTTTTGACATATTCCTACCGTTCAAAAAGATAGCACGTTTGCCGACATTAACCCGTGGATACGTAACAGAGTTCGATGTAAGTATAGGCTACCCAACGTGCATCCGTACATGGATGGAAAACTGCTAACAGTCATTTAGAATCTAATATTTTAAAAGAAAATAGATTTTTCTTGGTATGTGGTGGTTCCGTAAATAAATACCGAAAATAATTAACAATAATTATTTATAAATAAACCACTGCATTACAAATATTGTATTCAAAATTAAATAATTTGTACATACTATTTCTAATTTTATATGAATTTTGTATAATAATACCAAACAATACAGTTTGGTGGAATATAAATAATATTTGTGTTTTGAATTTGTTTAGCGTAATGATTATCATTACATGAAATTGACATTTTAGTTTGATTAGCTGATACAATTATCCAATAATTATTCTCAATCTCTTGTATTTTTATATCATCTAGGATTATTGGTATTTGTTTACAACTTTGATAATTATTTGACAATGATACAATTTGTATTTCACATGGACTCTTATCACTTATAGGGTGAAACCACCAATGAATGAACACTTAAGAGACGAAGCCAAGACATTTAAATAATTTTCGGTGTTCTGGTTGATCAAGTAAAGTTTTTTATGTGTTAGTAGGTTGCTTAATAGTTGTTATTTGCAATTATGCTTCAAAATTACGTTTTCACTAAAAATTTGGATAGAAATCACGAAAAATCTTCAAGAAGTGCAAAAAACCCACTAAATGAACACTTGCCACCAATAAATGAACATATTTTTCCAGTTAATGAACATACAGATTTCTACATATCCTCATGCAAATTGGACAGAAAAATAGGATATAACAAAGATTTTAAAAGAAAAAAAAACAGGCCTAGGTATTTTATTCTTATCGTAAACAAAACTACAAAAATAAAAAAATAAATATTTTTTTTTTCACAAAAAGATAAAGTTTTAAAATGACATTACCTACCAAAATTTATTGCTCGCAATAGATAGGTCAACGGAAACTGTTTAGGTATTATTCATTAGCATATTTTTTCATTTCTGGTACAGAGAATAAATCGATCGATGCCTGGGGAATGTTTATTTTTTCTTTGATAGATTTAAATTTATACCAAAGCACATCCCTTTTCGATGGCCATTTAAATTTATCGTCTCCACAAGGCCACATAACTGAAACTTCGTATTCAGCTTTTCTTATATTTTTAATAACACCCGGAAAATGTGAATTTTCATATTGCACAATAACATAGTCACCAGCGTTATATTTACTGTCACTTAATATTTCTTTTCTATTATCTGTTGGATTTTCTTGCCAACTTTCTCCTTCAATTTCGATGACATTTTTTTTTACTCGTACATGAGTTTTCATTTTCTTGTCCAAAGTAGGACCAATTTTATCATCAACAGAAACCTTTCTTTTTTGGGTCTTATCTTTTTTAGTATTCGGTTCTAGCTTCCTCTTTTTCCTAGCTTCACGTTTTTTCTCAATTAATCTTTGTTTCTCAAGACGCTCAGATTCTTTCTTTTCCTGAATTTCTTTCCATTTCTTGGACGTTATAGCATATGGCATTCTAACTTTGTTTTCTTTTGACTTCTTTTTTGTATTACTGTCATCAAGTCTGGGCCATGAGAGATGTTTAGTCCATAAATCATTTACTGAGGAACTTTCCGCATTCTCGTTTTCTTTTCCTAATTGATCTTTTTCCGGTGTTGTATTTGGTTTATCTATTTTTTTCTCGACCAAAAGTAAATTAAAGTTCACGTTGTTTTCTTCTTCTAGAAGTTCATCTGAAGATTCTTCCTCTTCAGTAACAACATTATTGTCTTCGTTTTCAGCGTTTTTATCAGTACTTTGTGTTTCTTGTATTACTTCTTTCTCTTCCACCTTTTTCATTTGACACTCTTCCTTCTCTAACTGGAAATAATGTGCTTCTCCCGGTAATTCTAGTTCTTCATTTTTTTCAATTTTATTTTCTTTTTCTTCTTGTTTGTCATCTTCAAGATTGCTGTTTGCTCCTCCAGCTTCCACTCTTTCCGCGTTATATCTTTCTCTTTCTGCTTTTACTGTTTCTTTTTCTTCTGAAGTTGTATTTTCTTTCATACAAGGAAGTTGAGTAGGAGTATTTGTATTATGGGGCTTTAGAATTATGTCTTGCAAAATATGAATTTTTTTCTGTTCACTTTGTACAGGATTAAAAAGATCAATATTTTCAAAAGTATCGGAAATGTCAAAATCATGTAGACTGTTATCATAATTGTTCTCACATGCATTGAATATATCAGATGGATGAAACAATACACCGTCTATTTCCATTGGCATACTTTGTATATCCAAAACACTGGATAGATCGCTACTGGTGTCATCATTTAGGTTTTGTAGTCTTATCATACTTCTTTTTTTTATTTTCGTATAAATTTCTTTAAGTTCGTTATTTCCTGTGCTTCCTAAATTCTCCTGCCCGATTACATAATCCAAAACTCTTTTGGCCGTTTTATAATCATCTGCAGTTGGTGACTGACTGGACACAGGAACTGATTCTTCTGAGGTCAATTTATATCTATCGGGCATACACTTTGAGTAATCTATCGAATTTGGGTCGAAAGGAAACAGGCCACAAACTCTAAAGGCATTTTTTATGGTGTCAGTAGATATCATATCGAAGGCCGTTTTAAAAATAGCTGTGAAATTTGTTTTGTTTATGGGTACTTTTGGCTTTTCAGATCTGTGACTTTGACATGCTTTCTTCCAATAGGTTTTAAGTGGTTTAAATATAGCCACGTCGCAAGGTTGAATGATATGCGTCGCATTCGGAGGGAGACAGTAAAGATGAATTCCTTTTTCTCTGCAAAAATCTGCCAATTCTATACTTAAATGACTCTTATGTCCATCTAAAAATAAGATGACTGGAAACTGTACTTTTTTATCTAGCAACCAGGGATGAAGTACGTTTGCAACATACTCGTAAAAAGTACTAGAAACCATCCAGCCTGTATCCGAACGACCAACCGCCCAGTCATCGAACATATTGTTGATAATATGAGTAGGTAATCTTTTGAATGGAAAAATTACCATCGGTGGTAATCGTTCCCCGTTAGCATTAAAGGTGCACAGCACAGTAATGCTTTCTTTTTCTGAACCTGTGACCACTTCATAAAAATTTTTCATGTTTTTAGGACCTAGCAGTTTTCCACTCTTTGGGCAAGTTTGTACACCGGTTTCATCGCAGTTCATAATTCTGCTTGGATCTTCCATCATTTCGAAGCAGTTATTTTCTCTTAAAAATATTTCAAGCTCACTAAACCATTTCCTTATGCTCTCTTCATTCACTGTAGCTCTAGATTTTGAAATTACTTCGGCGTTTTTCAAAACAATATGTTTGTCACGTTTCAAGAATAAATTAAACCATTTTACTCCAGGTCTAAAATCAGTAAATGGATTTGGTCTCTTGCTGCTCTTTAAAATTTTTTGCACCGAATCTCTCACAGCATCAGGATGCAGAGGAAAACCAACTTTGGCATTTTGTAGAATCCATTCTTCAATCTTATTTTCCTCTTGCTCGGTCAGAACTGTCGGAGGACCCATTTTCCGTTGCCGTGGGACCTTTTCTTTTAATTTGTTGTGCAATGTGCCCTTTGGAATTCCATAATCTTTGTGAGCTTTATTTAGTGATATTTTACCCTCTCGGATTAAATTTAATGCCTCTTGTAATGTGGCTTCTGTGTAACAGAATCTTTGGTAACGTTTTGGCTCCATTGATTGCAGCAATTTTTATCTAGAGGTAGGAAACATAATAATTACAAAAATAGAAATACCTGTACACGTATTTAAGTGCCGAATTTAATTAAAAGATATTAGATTACACAGTGTTCATTTACTGGTAACATAGAACTAGTCAATGAACAGCCTGTGCAGGCTTGTTTTATACCCCGTTCATTTACTGGAAATCGACATTTCTTACTTATAAACAAGTTGAATAAGGATGAAGTAACTTTCACACTGTTGGGATTGCATGCTAAAATGAGACAAAAGTAATGGCGCGAAATACCAGTAAATGAACACCTGTTCATTCACTGGGTATAAGCAAAATCTATATACCAGTGAGATGAACACGCATTTATTAATTTTGGAAACAATTCTAAGATAACATTTCTATTCAAATTACTCTGAAAAACTATAAGACACCTGTCAAAATCATAATCTTGTCGCTTCCGTTCAAAACTATTCAGATAAACCTTATTCTATAAACTCACCTTAGCGGCTTCTGTAAACAAAATCTCAACGCAGTCGTTACCACCACAACGCGCATGACCATTGAAATTTTTTTACGCAGAGGTTAAAAAAAAGGCGCCAAATGAAACAATACAATATGTAGTTCAAAGATGGCAGCATCATTATCGAAAAAGAAAACTGTAATTTGTTGGTAACAAAGCTTATTATAAGTCTTTTTGGTGTAACATGTTCATTTACTGGTGGGTGTTCATTCATTGGTGGTTTCACCCTAGGTATTAAATTTACAGTTTCACACAAAAATTCATGAGGTAATATTTCTTTACATTTTTCATTTAAATTACTATAATATTCTCATTACCTAGCATATAGTGGGTTGACGGAATTATTGTTCTTGGTGTATTTCCATATTTCATTGGAAGTGAATATATATGATAGAAATTATAGACAATCTTCGAAACTAGTGGCACTTCGAGAATGAAAACGATATTCATATTGTGCTGATAAGCTTTGATATTTATTAGTGATTCTAGTATCATGATATTGTCCATTGAAAGTTTTATCGGAAGTATTGATTGGTGATTGGGTAATGGTTGATTGGTGACTGGTAATTGAAGAGAGGTCCTGAAGTAGTAAATGCGGTTCAATAATAGAAGGATGCATCGTATTTAATCTAGCAAATACCAAAGATGATCTGATATCAGACAGTATTCGGGCTATCATCATTAAACTATTTGTTAATTGAGAATACACTATAGATAGGGTAATGTAATCGTACCTTGATTCTTGATATTTCTTCGATTCTGTGATTATTTTTCCAATTTGTATTATTCTGTTTTGGATGATTAGTTGATTATGTTTCAAATTTGCTACTGTATTGTTGAACGAGGTAATAGCGTGTTTTGTTAGCGATACATATTCTTTTAAAATTTGTGTGTTCTTTTTATTTGATTTTTGTAGTTCTTGAAGTTGGTGATCGATCTTTTCGGCGTCTTCTTGGTCCATGTTTCCGGTAATTAATTTAACTGCTGTCCCAAGTCCATTTAAAATTCCTCTTCTTTGAACCCTGTGTTGTGGAATAACCTGTTCGATTAATTTATCAATTTCTTGTCTTAAATGTGTTATTATATACTGGGAGTTGTGCATTTCTTTTACATACCATTTTTCCGCTTCTTCTTGGTAAAACGATTGATTTAATTTAGTAGCTGCGTAACATAACGATTCATATTCCTTAATTATTTCTTCTATATTAATATCCTTAACTAATGTCCAAGTATTGGTTTTTACCTTGGCAGTACCTAATTTATGCGGTAGTAATCCGGGATTGTTTTTTATTTCGTGGATTTCCGCTTCTGATGCCATTTCCGTTAATCCGAATTGGATGAGGCACCTATAACAGGCGGTTGTTTTAATCGATTTGAATGTACTATAATTTCTGATTGTGTTTTAATATTTTTTATAATACATGTATGATTCGATCTTATCTCAATTAGTTCAAAAGGGCCGGTATATTTATTTGCCAATTTACTTCTCTTAGCTTGCTTGACATAAACGTGTTGGCCTATTTTGAATGGTGATTTTGGTAAATTTTCGTTTCGCTTTTCTATTATATGTTCTTTAAGTGCTCTTGTTTTCTCTTTAATAGTATTATATAATCTTTTCATTCTTTCTTTGTATAAATCGACATAATGTTCGTAAAATTCAGATTCGTAATGTATATCAAATGGGTCTAAGGTTGCTGTGTATCCGAATAGTATCTCAAAAGGCGTGTACTTTGTTGTTGCGTTTATACTATTATTATATGCAATTAACGCATATTTCATTAATTTACAATTGGTTCGTCTTTTTCTTGAAGTAAGATTCTTAAATGTTCTAATAATGTACTGTGGAATCGTTCTACTATACCGTTCGATTGTGAATTATGCGGTGTAATCGTATGAACATTGATTTTATGATCGTGCAAAAGACTTGTAATTGTTCGATTAACAAATTCTGTACCATTATCCATAGTAATTGATTTAGGTATTGAGTAATGACAAAAGAAATTTAACAGTTTATCTAGAATTTCTATTGCTGTTTTGCCTTTAATATGATAAGCCTGACCTATTTTTGTAAATGCGTCAACTATGGTAAGGAAATCAGTATTTTGTATTGAAAAGGTATCGATATGGATTTTTCGAAAGGTCTTTCAAATGTTTCGGTTTGGTTTTGGGGGTGATTTTGGAGGATTTCTATCGTATTTAGTCTTTTTACAAATTTCGCAGTTGTTTATATAGTTTCTAACGTCTGTTTCCATATTTTTCCAGTAATATCTTCTTTGTAAATAAGATGTTGTCTCTGTTGATCCCCGATGATTTATTTTTCCTTCGTGATGTAATTTTATTAAATTTTTTCTTTCTTCTACGTTATCTATTGTTCGTAGTTCCTTAGTACATCTGATAATTTCGGGTCCTTGTTCTCCAAATATCGCAATGTATTCTGCACAGAAATGTTTGTACATTTCTTCTGTATCGAACGTTATATGATATTTTCTATTGGGTTGTAAATATTCTTTCAAGAAGTCTCTTATTAATTTTGTGTTGTTGGTTTTTGTTACTTCAAGATAGTAGATGGTTTTACCTTCTTTGATTGTGAACTTAACAGGTTGTGGATCTATATACACTGTTTTTACATGAATTTGGTACGGCTTGTTGTTAATTGCTTCTTCTTGAATCGGAATACTTGTAGGCGGTGAAGATGGATCTGCTATATTCGAATTAATCGTATCTAAAACTTCGTTCTCCCTGTCTAATTCTCTTAGAATATCATCGATTTCTTCAGCCGATAATCGTCTATTGGTTGTATCGCTTAAGAGTTCGTTGAATTCATCTTCATCGATGTTTACCATTAGTGATTGTGTGTCTAAAGGATGAATTTCGATTCTAGACGGAGGGTCTGCATTCGTTTTGTATTTTCCTTTTTTGTAAATTACTTCATAGTCAAATTCTCCTAATTTTAATCTCCGACGGGCTAATTTCGAATGCTTCAATGAAAAAAGCCATTGCAAAGGGCGGTGGTCGCCGTATATTTTGGATTTTCGTCTGTATAGATAAGGGTGAAAGTATTTTGTTCTAGGTCGAATAATATTTTGTTCTAACATAGTTGATATCTGTCTTTGAACGTCCGCTTTGTGTATTTGCGGGTATCGATAAGATTTTGTAAATACACGAGAAGTATTTTCTTTTACCTTTACTTGGTGTTTAATCGCATTATTAGACGTCAAGGGTATTTTATCATTATAAAATATGTCTTTGTATTCACAGCAAAGAGATTTTATTGTTTCGTTTTCTTCTTTATTCATGTGAAGTTTACTTAAGTTTTCGTTTGTTTCAGTTTGTATTTTCTTCTGTTAATGAAGAAAATTCATTGAAATGTCGACTTCTATAGGTTCGTGAAAATTAACATGCTGATCTTGGTCAGATGAATTAATAATACCAGTATAACATTCAGCATTATTTACATTCACTACGGATGCAGGTATTTCTAAATTTGACTGGAATTTTGTAAATGGAGAAAATTTATGTCCTAAATTAACATTTACGGGCAACTTTTCTAATTTTTCTGTTCTTGCGGGACTTATAATTTTCTCGCTTTTGGTATTCTTAACCTGATTGTCTATATAAAACGGTATTTTTGTTTTGCTCGTCACTAACACATTATTTTTTAAATCTATTTCTGCTTCTAATTTTCGAAGTATATCTAGACCTATTAAGCCATCATAATTTGGATTAAAATCGAATACATAAAATTTGTGTTCTAAACTGTCCTTAAAAATTTGTGAAATAGGTTTTATTATACTATGATTATGCTGACTTGCGTGATGAGCCGATTGAATAATAAAATTATCTGCTTGTACGAGGTGCAGATAATAAGATGAAGCTAAATGTGTTGAAATTAATGATTTTGTAGATCCGGTGTCTAGCAAGAACTTTGAATTTGTTTCAGGTAGGATAATGTAAGGAAGTTTTGATACAGAACTGGTAACGTTAATTTCTACTATTTCGTTGTTGTTTCCGAGGCTGTTATACGAAAATTTTCTTCTTGTGTTTGTGGTTTAAAATCCGTTTCTTCGGTGGAAGGTTCGTTTTCATAACTTGTGACGTTTTCTTGGTAATTTTCCCAATCTTCATAATTAGGATACTGGACATGATCTTGGTATGTGTATGGTTCTTGATAGTCGGGTGTATCTTGATAGAATAATTCTTGTATATTACATGTTGGTTGGTAAATTTGTTGGTAATTAAGATTCGCTCTACTCGTGAGTCCTGATGGTGAACTTGACCAATCCATCGGTGTAGGTTTTGATAGATTTGATTTAACAGTATTTCTTGTCATTTGTGAAGGTGATTTGAAATTATTAAATAGAGGTTTTTGTGGAAATGACTGCTGACGTTGTTGGAAAAATTGTGTTTGTTGAGGGTAAAATGGTCGTTGAAGAAAATTATTTTGTTGAGGTTGGGATTGTGTGAAAGGAAATGATTGAACTGAACGTATTGGATATTGTGCTCGAATCATAGGAGAGTTGGAAAAATGTGGGTTTTGTAATGTTTGAAATATTTTAGGTATAGCTGGCTTACTGAAAGGCATAGGTGTCTTTTGTCTTTGATAATTTACATTCTCTTGTTCTTGGGCAAAATTCAATGCATCTTCTAGTTTTGTTGGATTTCTACATTGCATTATTAAACGCGTTGGTTCCCTTAATCCGTTAATAAATGATTTCAGCGCCAATTCACGATATAATTCTATTTTATTATCTCTTAAAGTAATATTTTTCTCATGCACGTTAATTCGAGCAACTAATAAGCTACATAAGTTTAAACAACGTTCACCAAATGCTGAAGGCGTTTCATTTGTGTACTGTTCTAACCTCTGCAATTCTATAATTAAAGTAGTTTCATTTCTTCTATCACTGAAGGTGTTAATTAATAATCCCTTTAATTTATCCCAAGATTGAACATTACGGACTGATGCGATCTGTGCGGCTTTGCCTGATAATTTATTTAAAATTCCTCGAAAAAGAAAACTGTTTGCTACCCTCTTGTATTTAAATTAAAATGGCCGAGGCCTTAAACAAATCGGTACCCAGAAAATTCCAAGAAGGTAGTGAATTAAGCACCACCACGGTAATTAACCTTCTATTTAAAATTTTTAAAAGGACGCTTGTCTATTAATTAATCTCCAACTTATAACACTCAGTCTTACCTCTTACTTCCCCAAGGGTCGATGTTAAATATGGGAGTCAGCACTGCCTCCAGCTACAGTCAGAGAAGGGCGAGATCG
Organism: Amphimallon solstitiale; assembly: GCA_963170755.1. Lineage (NCBI taxonomy): Eukaryota > Metazoa > Arthropoda > Insecta > Coleoptera > Scarabaeidae > Amphimallon > Amphimallon solstitiale. The sequence continues at coordinate 49,073,783 of OY720677.1, read as the reverse complement.
AACACCGTACTAAGTCGAAGGTTATGATGTTAGGGCGCCTATCCGTAATAATGTGCTGAGCCCAACAGATATTCAGACCCCGGACCAGATCCAATATAAAACCCCCAGGTGATAAGTAAATAAGACCAATACACACTCATTCAACTTAACAAACAATTTATTGGAATTTAACCAAATCTCAACAGTGTATTTCCAGTGCTGTACAAAACCGGCTATATATAAAATCTCTAACTTCCAAGAGATATTAAAACAAAGGCAAAAAAAAAACAATGAAAGTGAAACCCAAGCGCAACTCGGTTGCAAATTTTCAGTGACGTGACATTACAAAATTTAGAAGTTCAAAAAGGTGAACACAAGAACAACTTAAAACTAACATTGATTCACCAACAATATTCTTATAAGTACATAGTTATAAGGCAACTTGCCAGAAGTCCCTCCAAAGTCGAACAGTTTGATCGTATAATGCAACACGTCAACCAAAATGAAACACTCTGTATACCAGAGGCATCCGACAATCTATTCGACGATAGAGAACAGACTCTAAATTGTAAGATATCTAATTCTATAAAAGAAATAGCGCTAGTTAACTATGCTTTACAGGTAGAATATGTGATTAAATAAAATTCATTAAATTCTTACGAGAGTATACCAAAAATAAAATTACAATCATTGACTAAATGCATTAAATAACGCCTAAGAATTTACACAAGACCGATGTGAGGCTACACTGCCACACACATCCAAAATTTAAATTCAATTTCTAAATCCAAAAATAAAAATGGCTACGTAACGTCTCCAAAAATGTCAAAGTAACCTCCAAAATGGGGTCACTATTGTCAATAAAACTACGTTAAATTAATTAATTCAAAAACATAAAGGCTCACAGGCCATAAGAAGTTAAATTAGGAAATTACGATTACTTATTTAATTAATTAAGCCGGAAAATTGAAATTCACTGTTCCAAATTACACGATATTGACACAAATGTAGACAAACTAGTAGTTATATAATGCGGATTCCAGCGCAATTTCCTATGTTATTTCTTATGGAGGTTCATTCTGCAATTCAAGGTCATTTGAAATTTATACAGGTGTAATCACTTTCGTGCCACGAGGCAAGTCATTCAATCCTTACAGGCCTTCTTATATATATGTATGTATATATGTATATACGCGAGCGAGCGTAGGTGTGTGCGGCGGTGTGTGTGTGTGTGTGTGTAACCAGCTTCGGAGGTGTAGAGAAAGATAGGGAAGGAGTTGTTTAATATACCTGTATACAAAGATGAGATGCGAACACCGCACGACTTTTATACATATGTACATTCAAATTATTCAATTAATAATACAGCTAGCATAGAAACAATGATTAACTTTTATTAAATACTAATACTGTAATTATATTTAATTATACTAATTATATAGCATGATTATGCTATCATAATGCTAATAAGTACATGTGAAATTCCTGAATAAATTACCAGGCTTGCTATCGCGCTTCTCAATGTACTTCAAACAGGTCTAAACATGTTTCCAGCGGAAACCGCAACGGCTGTCTGCTTCTGTGATAGACGCATGCATGAAATGTATATCTTACTTATAAAATAAAATAAAACAAACAATATATTTTTTTAAGAAAAACAATTTATTTATTATTATTTATAAATTAACAATATTATTTTAAATTAACAATATCTCCAAGCTTCATACCATCAAGATGGTCGATAAAAATATAAACTTTACATCTAAGATCGGCATACCATTTCAAATTATAAAATAAATATACAGTATGCTACTGGTCGAGATAGCAACCAAGTATGAATATACAGGACGTTTCAAAGGTAGGGATTTTTAGAAAAACAATGTATTAATTAACAATATGACCAAGTTTCATACCATCAAGATGGTCGATAAAAATATAAACCTTACATCTAAGATCGGCATACCATTTCAAATTATAAAATAAATATACAGTATGCTACTGGACGAGATAGCAACCAAGTATGAATATACAGGACGTTTTCAAAGGTAGGGATTTTTAGAAAAGCAAGATGACGAATCCAAGATGGCCGCCAAAAATCTAATAAACTAATGCCACGTCAAGCATCCAATATATCAAAACCATGCACTCGAACTCCTATGAAACATCATCTCAAAACCATCGCTAGAATCAGCTCACAACCGGGTCATGAAGCGATTCTGAAACCCCTATATTAAAACCACACATTCAAACCACTATCAAATCCCTCTTTTCTCAAAAAACTATCCAACCATCCATCCGTCCATCCATCCATCCATCTGGATAACATAGCAACCAAATATTAATATACAGGACGCTTCAAAGTAGGGATTTTTTAGAAAAGCAAGATGGAGAATCCAAGATGGCCGCCAAAAATCTAATAAACTAAGGTGACGTCAGGCGAAATAGCCGACTATCAATATGATCGATCAAAATATAAACTCAACTTCTAGAAAATACCCAACTCCGTATCACGCATCACAACAACAACCACCCAACATAGTTTCAAACGCCCACAACACCGGATCAACTTAGGAAGATACATCTAGGTCAAACCCAACATACTTTCAAACACCACCACCGAGGATTTATATTTGACATCAGCATACCATCTCAAATCATAAAATAAATATACAGTATGATACTGGATAACATAGCAACCAATTATGAATATACAGGACGTTTCAAAGGTAGGGATTTTTAGAAAAGCAAGATGGCCACCAAAAATCTAATAAACTTCGGTGGCATCAGACATCAATCTATTAAAACCACTATCAAATCATTCTCTTTTAAAGCCGTCATTCCAAAACAATACATTCAAATCATACATTCAGTGATAGATGCATAAATGAAATGTATTTATGCAGCCTAGCAGTTCAAAGCTTGTTATCGAGCTTACCAGTATATTTCTAACAGATCTAAACACGTTTCTAATGGAAACCACAACGTTTGATCACTATCAACACCTCTATGATAGTCACATTATTTAATATATCTATACCATATAATAAAAAGGAACAACATATTTTAAGAAAAACAATTTTTAAAAAATAATAACCACATTTGTAGGTGAATTATAGCTAATATATATAGCATATCAATCATAGGGAAAAAACATTAAACGAATTACAACGATAAACAATTATGACATATAAATCCATAGGTAAAGTTATATAGGTAATAAACATCATTCTCTCCATAGAAGACCTAGATATTTAATACCACATACATAAATACATAGACACTCTAATCCTCATATGAATAAATTGATAGACTTATAATAATTATTTTCATCCATAAGTATACATACATACTTTTATATATATCACTACAAGAAATAAGTCAACACCTCTATGATAGTCACATTATTTAATATATCTATACCATAAAATAAAAAGGAACAACATATTTTAAGAAAAACAATTATTAAAAAATAATAACCACATTTTGTATGCGAATTATAGCTAATATAGCATATCAATCATAGGGAAAAACATTAAACGAATTACAATGATAAGCAATTATGACATATAAATCCATAGGTAAAGTTATATAGGTAATAAACATCATTCCCTCCATAGAAAACCTAGATATTTAATACCACATACATAAATACATAGACACTCTAATCCTCATATGAATAAATTGATAGTCTTATAATAATTATTTTCATCCATAAGTATACATACATACTTTTATAGTATATGGTTTGAAGTAGTATACTTTTATATATATCACTACAAGAAATAAGTCAACACCTCTATGATAGTAGCCTTATTTAATATATCTATATCATAAAATAAAAAGGAACAACATATTTTAAGAAAAAACAATTTATTAAAAAATAATAACCACATTTTGTAGGCGAATTATAGCATATCAATCATAGGGAAAAACATTAAACGAAATACAACGATAAACAATTATGACATATAAATCCATAGGTAAAGTTATATAGGTAATAAACATCATTCTCTCCATAGAAGACCTAGATATTTAATACCACATACATAAATACATAGACACTCTAATCCTCATATGAATAAATTGATAGACTTATAATAATTATTTTCATCCATAAGTATACATACATACTTTTATATATATCACTACAAGAAATAACTCGACACCGCTGTGATAGTCACCTTATTTAATATATCTATATTATAAAATAAAAAGGAACAACATATTTTCAAGAAAACAATTTATTAAAAATAAAACAACTACACACATCAAACAAACCTCAACCATACTTTCAATTTCACAAATATCAAATTTAAACAAAACAATCAAATGCAAAGGCAAGGAATGTTCTCGAGATGATCCATATAGTGCAATATAACAATGCAGTAAAACGATAGAGCTGAGATACATGCTCTATCAAATTTTTTATTACCCACTTTTTCAGCAATCAAAACTTTTTGACAAAACACTACACATATGAAAAATAGACATAGCATTAAATATTTCCATTTTAGAGATACCCCAGCCTAATCCCAATTTTAAATATCATAAATTCTTAAATTGATTTAGTTAACTTTCTTATAATATTTAAAAAGGTTGAAAAGGAAACATACTAAGTCCCACAACAGATAAAATATGTGCTATCTTTTTACACTTCACGTTTAGTACTGTCATTAGAAGAAATATGCCTGAGGTACAGCTTTTAATATGAAATTTAGGGGTTTTTTTTTTCACAAAAACATAGTTTATCCCTAATAAAACTAATTTTGAAACACAATGTGCACATAGTATTAAAAAAGAGAATAAAAACATTAAACAAGGTACGCTTCACACGAAACATTTTTATAAATTACATTTTAAAAACATGGAATTCTATTTTATTTGAATGACATTGTATTTACAAATAGTTTTTATATCATTCCAAGAAATATGCTTTTCATTAAATATTAACCACTGAACAACAGCAGTATACACAAAAAAAAAAAAAAAAAAAAAACTAATATAAAGACAGTATTAACGTTCTAACCAAAAGATTTGCAAAATAATAAATATATACTTGTTCATCGCTTAAAAACAATCGAAAAATTGATGTTTGCCAAGCTATTTATCAATATTTAAGAGTTAAAAATTTATCATCATTTTTACATTTACAGATACCCCATGTTTAATATCAATTTGAATTAACATAAATTCATAAAATGAGTCCATCTTTTCACACATCATGCGTTTTTGTACAACAGCGAATGTATTACATTTTAAAGCACTTTATAATTTGAGAAAAATAGCAAATCATATCACGAAACACTATTATAAATTCTATTTTATTTGGATGACATTGTATTTACAAATAGTTTTTATATCATTACAAGAAATATACTTTTCATTAAATATTAACCACTGAACAACAGTAGTATAATAAATACTCGCTTTCAATTATTTAATATTGAAATTACGTAAAATTCAATGCAATACACTTAAAACATTTGAAAAATCATGTTTGGTAAGCCCAATATATATCAATATTAAGACAAAATTATTATTAATTTTACATCTACAGATACCCCATGTTTAATATCAATTTGAATTAACATAATTTCATAAAATGAGTCTATCTTTAAATTTAGGGGTTTTTACACAAAACATAGTTTACGCCTAATAAAACTAATTTTTGAAACACAATGTACACATAGTATTAAAAAAAAAAAAGATGATAAAAACATTAAACAAGGTACGCTTCACACGAATCATTTTTATAAATTACATTTTAAAACATGGAATTCTATTTTATTTGGATGACATTGTATTTTGGTAAGCCAAATATATATCAATATTTAAGACAAAAATTATTATTAATTTTCCATCTACAGATACCCCATGTTTAATATCAATTTGAATGAACATAATTTCATAAAATGAGTCTATCTTTAAATTTTTGTCAGTTTTATCTTTATTATTTTTAATATGATTCTGTAGTTTGTTGTTTGTACGAAATGAAATTAATGTCTTTGTTGTTTTTCGTAAATATGTTTTTATTTTCATGGAAGGTGTACCTATATAAGTCACAGAGGCAAATTTTGATGAGTAAGTTGAGGAACTATAGGATAATTCTTGGATATGATTTTTGCTTTTTGTTTTTTATGAAGGAGATTATTTATTAATTCTTTTGAATAACTATTATTCTGAGCTATGGTGTAAATTCTATCTAATTCTTTATCAAAATTAATCTTATGCATAAGAACATGGATTATTTTATATAACATTGAGTGGAAAGCAGCAAGTTTATGACTAATCGGGTGGAAAGAGTTAGAATGTATCGTAATATCTGTGTGAGTAGGTTTATGGTAAATAGCGAATTCGTGTGTAGAGGTCTAGAAATTAATGGTTTTATTTACTTCTAATTCTATGGTGAATTTAATATTAGGATGCAAAATGTTAATATGATTATGAAGTGAATTTAATTGTCTATCCGTTCCTTTAAAACACACCAAAATATCATCTACATATCTCACCCAGTATATACAATTTTTAAATAACGAATGTTTACTAATAATGTCTTCAAGGTTGTCCATAAATATTTCGGATAATAAGGGACTTAGTGGGTTTCCGTTTAACACTTCTTTTGGGGGAATAATCGTAAACAAACATCAAATGAAATGAGTTTTAAATTATCTGGTAATTTAAATTTACTAATTTTATTTATCGAAAATTTCGGTTTGAATTTAGTGTATTCTAAAATGATTTTTATAAGTTGTTTGCATAGATTCACATCTGGTGCTTTTACATACGAAACAACTGGACGAATAGGTATATTCTTTTTATGTAATTTTAGTAAACCATATAATTCTGGAGGTTGTGGGTTCATAACCGGTAGTTGGAACTTTTGTGCATTATTGAATAAACATTCGGTATTGTTTATAGCACTTTTAATTTGTTTTTGAAACCACTCTGTAGGGTTAGATTTTAGTTTTATGAACGCATTAGTACAATAGTAAAATAGAGGAGTTCCCATTGGAAGACGACCGTTTTCAACACTGAAAGCAGTTTTTTTATATCGAATCAGGGTGCATTTCTATTTGATAATAGCCCGAAGCTAGATCAAGAGTAGTAAAATAATTACACCGTCTTAGTTTATCTAAAATATCACTAATGTTTGGTATAGGGTATCGATCATCTATTGTTTTTTCGTTTAATTTTCGATAATCAACCACCATGCGCCATTTCTTTACTCCGCTGGCGTCGAGCTTTTTCGGAACTATCCATACAGGACTGGACCATGGTGAATATGATGGTCTAATGATTCCGTCTTCTAATAATTTCGATATTTGTTTATTAATTTCTTGCTTATGAACACACGGATAGCGGTATGACTTAGTATATATGTATTGAGATTTCATCGGTTGTCTTTATTTCGTGTTTAATTTGATTTGAAAATGTTAATTTTTTTTTCATTATCATGAAATAAATCTGAAAATACTGTGACAAGTTTACTTAAACAATCTTTTTCTTCCGAATTTAAATGATCTGTTCTAAATTTATTTATATTAATTTTGAATGGCTGTGTATTATTATTACAAGTGGCATATTTTCCTGAAATTGCTCTATATGAAAACATTCAAATTTGTTTCGTCAAATTTGTTCGCATATTCATTTAATAAATTTCGGTCTATGAGTATCGTTTGCGAAATTGATCTCTTATTAATTATTTCAACTGTTGCTTGATTATATTGTACATAGAGTAGCCCTGGAGGTATATAAATACTTGATCGTCTGTGTCTATTTGGGGTATTATGATATCACAATCAGGTAAGTATTACTGAACACAAAAGGGGAAATTTCAATATCTTGTGTTTCGAACTCTTTTCTGTAATAGAGCGGTACTTGAATATTGTCATTATATATAACACGGTTTTATATAACGACATTATTAGACTCATATAAACCTTCTTCGTTCGTTATAATGCTGATTACAACTAATAATATCTCCCATTCAGTTGAGTAAACCAGTACAAATAAATATACAATAATACAAATACAAATTTCATTAGGTAGGACAATTAGTATGTTCTGATGTATTAAGCTGGCATAGAATTTTTTTAATAATATAGCTAATATATCTCTGTTCACAATTTAAATGGTTGGTTTTATAGTATTAGAAGGTCGTAACAAATAATTTGCTAATTATACATTAAAAAACATCAAAAAACAACTAAAAAGAATTATGATTGCATATTATTTTAATTTTGCATCAGAAACACTGAGTGGAGAAATAATTCTAGTATTATTTAAAGAGAATTGATTTATATAAAAGTAGCCTTTTCTTCAAATAAAACTTGAACTAAACCAGCAGTATTGTACAAACATATAAATCTGTCTTGACAGGGAGTATAATAGCTAATTCCATAGAATATATAAAAAAAACTAATGTAAGATAGAGATCTTGTTTTTCTTACTCGATATGTCCAGAACAATACAAGTTAAGAATATATATATATAATAAAACACAATTGTTTAGTTTCAAAAAATTATAATGTTCACACAAACGTAGTTTAAAAACCATTTCTCATGTTTACCATTACTGACTAATTTTAAATTAATAGTCGAGGAAGGAGATACATGTTGAAACTCCATTATATATATATATATATATATATATATATATATATATATATATAATAATTTCTTATTAAAAACCGTTAGATCTGTCTGCAAAACTGTCGAGTTGACATTTTCTATATCGTAGCCCGAATTATCGAATTTATAAAAGCTGACCCTTATCGGATTGTTTTCAAACAATTTTTCGCTAACGAGCATTTTCAAGCCACTAACACCTATAAGTTAGTCCACAAGGCCACGATACTTCTTGCATATATCAGCATGGATATCTAGAAATCTCGAAATCTGTATGCTACATACTTCAAGATAGAGATATTTCAGGGATATAGGTGTATTAAGGGGGCGTTTGAATCATAGAATACAATATAAATTTACAATTATGCAATGTCGGTTATAAAATCATTAATTGTTTATTTTATTGTATGTAATAAGTCATAATATCCTCCTACGTATGGTATAGGGGTTCTTTTGATAAAATTGAAATAATTTTTTTATAAAAAGAATTTATGTAAATTAAACCCCTATACCATACGTAGGAGGATATTATGACTTATTACATACAATAAAATAAACAATTAATGATTTTATAACCGACATTTGCATAATTGTAAATTTATATTGTATTCTATGATTCAAACGCCCCCTTAATACACCTATATCCTGAAATATCTCTATCTTGAAGTATGTAGCATACAGATTTCGAGATTTCTAGATATCCATGCTGATATATGCAAGAAGTATCGTGGCCTTGTGGACTAACTTATAGGTGTTAGTGGCTTGAAAATGCTCGTTAGCGAAAAATTGTTTGAAAACAATCCGATAAGGGTCAGCTTTTATAAATTCGATAATTCGGGCTACGATATAGAAAATGTCAACTCGACAGTTTTGCAGACAGATCTAACGGTTTTTAATAAGAAATTATTATATATATATATATATATATATATATATATATATATATATATATATATATATATATATGGAGTTTCAACATGTATCTCCTTCCTCGACTATTAATTTAAAATTAGTCAGTAATGGTAAACATGAGAAATGGTTTTTAAACTACGTTTGTGTGAACATTATAATTTTTGAAACTAAACAATTGTGTTTTATTATATATATATATATATATTCTTAACTTGTATTGTTCTAGACATATCGAGTAAGAAAAACAAGATCTCTATCTTACATTAGTTTTTTTTTATATATTCTATGGAATTAGCTATTATACTCCCTGTCAAGACAGATTTATATGTTTGTACAATACTGCTGGTTTAGTTCAAGTTTTATTTGAAGAAAAGGCTACTTTTATATAAATCAATTCTCTTTAAATAATACTAGAATTATTTCTCCACTCAGTGTTTCTGATGCAAAATTAAAATAATATGCAATCATAATTCTTTTTAGTTGTTTTTTGATGTTTTTTAATGTATAATTAGCAAATTATTTGTTACGACCTTCTAATACTATAAAACCAACCATTTAAATTGTGAATAGAGATATATTAGCTATATTATTAAAAAAATTCTATGCCAGCTTAATTCATCAGAACATACTAATTGCCCTACCTAATGAAATTTGTATTTGTATTATTGTATATTTATTTGTACTGGTTTACTCAACTGAATGGGAGATATTATTAGTTGTAATCAGCATTATAACGAACGAAGAAGGTTTATATGAGTCTAATAATGTCGTTATATAAAACCGTGTTATATATAATGACAATATTCAAGTACCGCTCTATTACAGAAAAGAGTTCGAAACACAAGATATTGAAATTTCCCCTTTTGTGTTCAGTAATACTTACCTGATTGTGATATCATAATACCCCAAATAGACACAGACGATCAAGTATTTATATACCTCCAGGGCTACTCTATGTACAATATAATCAAGCAACAGTTGAAATAATTAATAAGAGATCAATTTCGCAAACGATACTCATAGACCGAAATTTATTAAATGAATATGCGAACAAATTTGACGAAACAAATTTGAATGTTTTCATATAGAGCAATTTCAGGAAAATATGCCACTTGTAATAATAATACACAGCCATTCAAAATTAATATAAATAAATTTAGAACAGATCATTTAAATTCGGAAGAAAAAGATTGTTTAAGTAAACTTGTCACAGTATTTTCAGATTTATTTCATGATAATGAAAAAAAAATTAACATTTTCAAATCAAATTAAACACGAAATAAAGACAACCGATGAAATCTCAATACATATATACTAAGTCATACCGCTATCCGTGTGTTCATAAGCAAGAAATTAATAAACAAATATCGAAATTATTAGAAGACGGAATCATTAGACCATCATATTCACCATGGTCCAGTCGGTCCAGTCCTGTATGGATAGTTCCGAAAAAGCTCGACGCCAGCGGAGTAAAGAAATGGCGCATGGTGGTTGATTATCGAAAATTAAACGAAAAAACAATAGATGATCGATACCCTATACCAAACATTAGTGATATTTTAGATAAACTAAGACGGTGTAATTATTTTACTACTCTTGATCTAGCTTCGGGCTATTATCAAATAGAAATGCACCCTGATTCGATATAAAAAAACTGCTTTCAGTGTTGAAAACGGTCGTCTTCCAATGGGAACTCCTCTATTTTACTATTGTACTAATGCGTTCATAAAACTAAAATCTAACCCTACAGAGTGGTTTCAAAAACAAATTAAAAGTGCTATAAACAATACCGAATAATGCACAAAAGTTCCAACTACCGGTTATGAACCCACAACCTCCAGAATTATATGGTTTACTAAAATTACATAAAAAGAATATACCTATTCGTCCAGTTGTTTCGTATGTAAAAGCACCAGATGTGAATCTATGCAAACAACTTATAAAAATCATTTTAGAATACACTAAATTCAAACCGAAATTTTCGATAAATAAAATTAGTAAATTTAAATTACCAGATAATTTAAAACTCATTTCATTTGATGTTTGTTTACGATTATTCCCCCAAAAGAAGTGTTAAACGGAAACCCACTAAGTCCCTTATTATCCGAAATATTTATGGACAACCTTGAAGACATTATTAGTAAACATTCGTTATTTAAAAATTGTATATACTGGGTGAGATATGTAGATGATATTTTGGTGTGTTTTAAAGGAACGGATAGACAATTAAATTCACTTCATAATCATATTAACATTTGCATCCTAATATTAAATTCACCATAGAATTAGAAGTAAATAAAACCATTAATTTCTAGACCTCTACACACGAATTCGCTATTTACCATAAACCTACTCACACAGATATTACGATACATTCTAACTCTTTCCACCCGATTAGTCATAAACTTGCTGCTTTCCACTCAATGTTATATAAAATAATCCATGTTCTTATGCATAAGATTAATTTTGATAAAGAATTAGATAGAATTTACACCATAGCTCAGAATAATAGTTATTCAAAAGAATTAATAAATAATCTCCTTCATAAAAAACAAAAAGCAAAAATCATATCCAAGAATTATCCTATAGTTCCTCAACTTACTCATCAAAATTTGCCTCTGTGACTTATATAGGTACACCTTCCATGAAAATAAAAACATATTTACGAAAAACAACAAAGACATTAATTTCATTTCGTACAAACAACAAACTACAGAATCATATTAAAAATAATAAAGATAAAACTGACAAAAATTTAAAGATAGACTCATTTTATGAAATTATGTTCATTCAAATTGATATTAAACATGGGGTATCTGTAGATGGAAAATTAATAATAATTTTTGTCTTAAATATTGATATATATTTGGCTTACCAAAATACAATGTCATCCAAATAAAATAGAATTCCATGTTTTAAAATGTAATTTATAAAAATGATTGGTGTGAAGCGTACCTTGTTTAATGTTTTTATCATCTTTTTTTTTTTTTAATACTATGTGTACATTGTGTTTCAAAAATTAGTTTTATTAGGCGTAAACTATGTTTTGTGTAAAAACCCCTAAATTTAAAGATAGACTCATTTTATGAAATTATGTTAATTCAAATTGATATTAAACATGGGGTATCTGTAGATGTAAAATTAATAATAATTTTGTCTTAATATTGATATATATTGGGCTTACCAAACATGATTTTTCAAATGTTTTAAGTGTATTGCATTGAATTTTACGTAATTTCAATATTAAATAATTGAAAGCGAGTATTTATTATACTACTGTTGTTCAGTGGTTAATATTTAATGAAAAGTATATTTCTTGTAATGATATAAAAACTATTTGTAAATACAATGTCATCCAAATAAAATAGAATTTATAATAGTGTTTCGTGATATGATTTGCTATTTTTCTCAAATTATAAAGTGCTTTAAAATGTAATACATTCGCTGTTGTACAAAAACGCATGATGTGTGAAAAGATGGACTCATTTTATGAATTTATGTTAATTCAAATTGATATTAAACATGGGGTATCTGTAAATGTAAAAATGATGATAAATTTTTAACTCTTAAATATTGATAAATAGCTTGGCAAACATCAATTTTTCGATTGTTTTTAAGCGATGAACAAGTATATATTTATTATTTTGCAAATCTTTTGGTTAGAACGTTAATACTGTCTTTATATTAGTTTTTTTTTTTTTTTTTTTTTTGTGTATACTGCTGTTGTTCAGTGGTTAATATTTAATGAAAAGCATATTTCTTGGAATGATATAAAAACTATTTGTAAATACAATGTCATTCAAATAAAATAGAATTCCATGTTTTTAAAATGTAATTTATAAAAATGTTTCGTGTGAAGCGTACCTTGTTTAATGTTTTTATTCTCTTTTTTAATACTATGTGCACATTGTGTTTCAAAATTAGTTTTATTAGGGATAAACTATGTTTTTGTGAAAAAAAAACCCCTAAATTTCATATTAAAAGCTGTACCTCAGGCATATTTCTTCTAATGACAGTACTAAACGTGAAGTGTAAAAAGATAGCACATATTTTATCTGTTGTGGGACTTAGTATGTTTCCTTTTCAACCTTTTTAAATATTATAAGAAAGTTAACTAAATCAATTTAAGAATTTATGATATTTAAAATTGGGATTAGGCTGGGGTATCTCTAAAATGGAAATATTTAATGCTATGTCTATTTTTCATATGTGTAGTGTTTTGTCAAAAAGTTTTGATTGCTGAAAAAGTGGGTAATAAAAAATTTGATAGAGCATGTATCTCAGCTCTATCGTTTTACTGCATTGTTATATTGCACTATATGGATCATCTCGAGAACATTCCTTGCCTTTGCATTTGATTGTTTTGTTTAAATTTGATATTTGTGAAATTGAAAGTATGGTTGAGGTTTGTTTGATGTGTGTAGTTGTTTTATTTTTAATAAATTGTTTTCTTGAAAATATGTTGTTCCTTTTTATTTTATAATATAGATATATTAAATAAGGTGACTATCACAGCGGTGTCGAGTTATTTCTTGTAGTGATATATATAAAAGTATGTATGTATACTTATGGATGAAAATAATTATTATAAGTCTATCAATTTATTCATATGAGGATTAGAGTGTCTATGTATTTATGTATGTGGTATTAAATATCTAGGTCTTCTATGGAGAGAATGATGTTTATTACCTATATAACTTTACCTATGGATTTATATGTCATAATTGTTTATCGTTGTATTTCGTTTAATGTTTTTCCCTATGATTGATATGCTATAATTCGCCTACAAAATGTGGTTATTATTTTTTAATAAATTGTTTTTTCTTAAAATATGTTGTTCCTTTTTATTTTATGATATAGATATATTAAATAAGGCTACTATCATAGAGGTGTTGACTTATTTCTTGTAGTGATATATATAAAAGTATACTACTTCAAACCATATACTATAAAAGTATGTATGTATACTTATGGATGAAAATAATTATTATAAGACTATCAATTTATTCATATGAGGATTAGAGTGTCTATGTATTTATGTATGTGGTATTAAATATCTAGGTTTTCTATGGAGGGAATGATGTTTATTACCTATATAACTTTACCTATGGATTTATATGTCATAATTGCTTATCATTGTAATTCGTTTAATGTTTTTCCCTATGATTGATATGCTATATTAGCTATAATTCGCATACAAAATGTGGTTATTATTTTTTAATAATTGTTTTTCTTAAAATATGTTGTTCCTTTTTATTTTATGGTATAGATATATTAAATAATGTGACTATCATAGAGGTGTTGACTTATTTCTTGTAGTGATATATATAAAAGTATGTATGTATACTTATGGATGAAAATAATTATTATAAGTCTATCAATTTATTCATATGAGGATTAGAGTGTCTATGTATTTATGTATGTGGTATTAAATATCTAGGTCTTCTATGGAGAGAATGATGTTTATTACCTATATAACTTTACCTATGGATTTATATGTCATAATTGTTTATCGTTGTAATTCGTTTAATGTTTTTTCCCTATGATTGATATGCTATATATATTAGCTATAATTCACCTACAAATGTGGTTATTATTTTTTAAAAATTGTTTTTCTTAAAATATGTTGTTCCTTTTTATTATATGGTATAGATATATTAAATAATGTGACTATCATAGAGGTGTTGATAGTGATCAAACGTTGTGGTTTCCATTAGAAACGTGTTTAGATCTGTTAGAAATATACTGGTAAGCTCGATAACAAGCTTTGAACTGCTAGGCTGCATAAATACATTTCATTTATGCATCTATCACTGAATGTATGATTTGAATGTATTGTTTTGGAATGACGGCTTTAAAAGAGAATGATTTGATAGTGGTTTTAATAGATTGATGTCTGATGCCACCGAAGTTTATTAGATTTTTGGTGGCCATCTTGCTTTTCTAAAAATCCCTACCTTTGAAACGTCCTGTATATTCATAATTGGTTGCTATGTTATCCAGTATCATACTGTATATTTATTTTATGATTTGAGATGGTATGCTGATGTCAAATATAAATCCTCGGTGGTGGTGTTTGAAAGTATGTTGGGTTTGACCTAGATGTATCTTCCTAAGTTGATCCGGTGTTGTGGGCGTTTGAAACTATGTTGGGTGGTTGTTGTTGTGATGCGTGATACGGAGTTGGGTATTTTCTAGAAGTTGAGTTTATATTTTGATCGATCATATTGATAGTCGGCTATTTCGCCTGACGTCACCTTAGTTTATTAGATTTTTGGCGGCCATCTTGGATTCTCCATCTTGCTTTTCTAAAAAATCCCTACTTTGAAGCGTCCTGTATATTAATATTTGGTTGCTATGTTATCCAGATGGATGGATGGATGGACGGATGGATGGTTGGATAGTTTTTTGAGAAAAGAGGGATTTGATAGTGGTTTGAATGTGTGGTTTTAATATAGGGGTTTCAGAATCGCTTCATGACCCGGTTGTGAGCTGATTCTAGCGATGGTTTTGAGATGATGTTTCATAGGAGTTCGAGTGCATGGTTTTGATATATTGGATGCTTGACGTGGCATTAGTTTATTAGATTTTTGGCGGCCATCTTGGATTCGTCATCTTGCTTTTCTAAAAATCCCTACCTTTGAAAACGTCCTGTATATTCATACTTGGTTGCTATCTCGTCCAGTAGCATACTGTATATTTATTTTATAATTTGAAATGGTATGCCGATCTTAGATGTAAGGTTTATATTTTTATCGACCATCTTGATGGTATGAAACTTGGTCATATTGTTAATTAATACATTGTTTTTCTAAAAATCCCTACCTTTGAAACGTCCTGTATATTCATACTTGGTTGCTATCTCGACCAGTAGCATACTGTATATTTATTTTATAATTTGAAATGGTATGCCGATCTTAGATGTAAAGTTTATATTTTTATCGACCATCTTGATGGTATGAAGCTTGGAGATATTGTTAATTTAAAATAATATTGTTAATTTATAAATAATAATAAATAAATTGTTTTTCTTAAAAAAATATATTGTTTGTTTTATTTTATTTTATAAGTAAGATATACATTTCATGCATGCGTCTATCACAGAAGCAGACAGCCGTTGCGGTTTCCGCTGGAAACATGTTTAGACCTGTTTGAAGTACATTGAGAAGCGCGATAGCAAGCCTGGTAATTTATTCAGGAATTTCACATGTACTTATTAGCATTATGATAGCATAATCATGCTATATAATTAGTATAATTAAATATAATTACAGTATTAGTATTTAATAAAAGTTAATCATTGTTTCTATGCTAGCTGTATTATTAATTGAATAATTTGAATGTACATATGTATAAAAGTCGTGCGGTGTTCGCATCTCATCTTTGTATACAGGTATATTAAACAACTCCTTCCCTATCTTTCTCTACACCTCCGAAGCTGGTTACACACACACACACACACACACACACACCGCCGCACACACCTACGCTCGCTCGCGTATATACATATATACATACATATATATAAGAAGGCCTGTAAGGATTGAATGACTTGCCTCGTGGCACGAAAGTGATTACACCTGTATAAATTTCAAATGACCTTGAATTGCAGAATGAACCTCCATAAGAAATAACATAGGAAATTGCGCTGGAATCCGCATTATATAACTACTCAAACTGTTTAGTCAAATAAACTCTACCCTCTGGATAATAACAGAGAAAATTTACACAGTCACAATACCTTTAAAACATCACATCCACAGCTTCCAAACACGACAAATCCTACGGATCCACACGTTACCAGGAATATGCCCTCCTATCCTCGGTTTACGACACCTCAAATAAATAGCGTTCGAAGGCTGCAGTGTTCCAATAGTCTGCACCTTAAATGTGTCCTCACCGCAAGATCCAACAACAATTCCTTGACACCGTAAGACTACTAGCACGTGTTTCTCACGTATTAATCCCAAACCAAAATGCTCAAATGAAGTTTATGTCAGGCCCACACCAGCAGCTAAATTTGAATATAGAAACGACACAAATTAGGATCGATTAGACACGTGGAAAAATATACTTACAGCAGCTTAACAATTCCCAAGCACAGAAGAAAATATCCTCGTAAGACTCAAATAAACGCCAAAAATTCAACAATAATACTCGAGAAGCACCAAAAAAAATCCGCTCTTGTAAGCGATTATCGACGATAAAACTTAATTCTTCATCATTCTCGAGTAAAGCTAAGGGAAATGGTTCTGCTCTTGGTGTCCAACCTTCCTCGACGACCGTTAAAATCAAAGAGAAAGAACCTAACGTGTCAAAACCCGACCATACAACCCAAACACGACAAACGCTCCAAAAGAAGGAACGAGCCAACTCATACTTTAAACGTACGACAAAAATACAGGTTCAAATAACCATAGGAAAATGGACAATAATTATTAGTAATTTGTTGCATAACTCAGGGCCGAAAGAAGTTAAAAAAAAACGCAATTAACAATAACTAAGGAAACAATTTAATTAAATGAAATAACATACGCCATCTACCCGACAATGCCTGTATAAGTTACACCCACCTAGGCAAGACAGAACGCGTGTAATAGGAATCTTAAGCACTTCTACACCAGATGGCCGTAGTAGTAAGAAGACGACATAAATTTAATCAAAACGAATTACGTATTCCGACAATTAAAATAAACCATTAAAAAGGATAGAATACAACCAAAAAAAAAACGTAACATGTTGTATGCGGTATCGTTTTCTTTTATAACGCTTTGTAAAAAAACATTCGCAACAGGAAATAAAAGTAGAAATATGTAGCGGATCACCATTAAAATTAGGGATCGTTTCTAAATGATCTCGCATAGATATTGTCAGATGCGCCATGTCACTTACAGAAATATTTAAAATTTGTTGAATTATTTCTTCTAAACCGCTGCCGTCAACCGATATATACCACAATGCTAATAGTAATGATAAACAATAAAATAGTACTTACAATAAAATCAAAATTTGTTTCATTTGGTTTGTTTTCTTTCGTCTTCTTAACCTAGGGGTCGAACTTCGGCGATGTTGTCCTCCGTTCGGTTTGGAACTCGTCGGCGATGTTTGTCCTTCGATTCCTGCTGGAAGTCCTAGGCGATGTTGTCCTGGATTCCTGGTCTTTCAGATCACTGCACAATCTGATTTTTTTGTTGAAAATTGCGATAATTTTCGGTTTGTAGATTTCGCGAAATAAAGTGTTGAAACACACGACTTTTTATATTCACTAAAAAGCCTTTTCGTTAATCCTACTGACTGCGCCACTTAAGTTTTTCAAATAAAACAATGCTTTTTTAAAAAGAACATTAATTTATTATCAAACTTTTCGAACCGTTACATTCAATATATACGTAACGACTAAACTACTTTACTAAAAGGCATCTTGAATGTTAAGAAAATACAGCTGTTTATCTAATTTATAAAGTACATAATATCACGTACGCTACTAAGAATTGAAAGATAATTATGTTCTTAGCGTGTACGAGTGGAATCATAACACGCTTCTTCTTTTTTCTTTATGTTCTTATAGACTTTATGACTTAGGTCATAAAGAAATTCATAATTTTGTAGAACTTCTATTAAAAGAAGTAACCTATCATCTGAAAAAAAAATGTTTCTCAAAGATGATCTCTACTAAAATTAAAATATGAAAACTTACCAGATTGTAACATGCTCGCTTCCATATTTAATATGAACGTTATGGGTTATGATTACATCAGCTGCGTCGACTAGAAGAGACCGTGCATTCTTACCAATTGAGTGCAAGTTATCTGCCGTTTGATTGCCTAACCGTTTGACGTCAGCAAACGGCAACTACAAAACATAAAAGTTGGTTATATACGAACTGACTCCAACGTCAAGCGAACGAAACTTCAATGTTAAACTGCAATCGTAACGGAGTTTATAAATGGCTCCGTAGTTTCCCGTGTATTCAACTTTGAACGGGAACTGCAACTGCGAACTGTAGCGACAACGTCAAGTTTATAAATCCGGCTTAAAGGTTTGGATCATAGCCTCTCCCGCTGCGCTGGCCCAACTACACAGCGCTCCTTAAATTATAGTAGCCTAATTCTAATAAAAGAATTCACAACTTACACTTCTAGCAAATAATAAAAAATAATAGATTGCTAATAATATATAAATACAAAAAGGAATTCAAAATGTAGCTTTAATATTGAATGTAAATTATATTAGAAATTTATCCAGAACATTAATATAAATAATTCACTTTAAGTCTATTGCTTTCTAATGATGCATAGGTATAGGATAAAAAATATCAAACGTTTATATGTTCTATAAGGAACGTTCTTTATATCAGTTAAATTGTATTGTTCTCTATTGCTTTGCATTATAAGAACGATATTTGAGCATCACGTTTTTCTATTATTACCTTTTTAATTATCCTACGTATATATTTAAGTCGAATGGTCTATTCTTTTATAAATATTAGAGGCCATATAAAGATTACTACTACTTTAAGGGATCTTTTATTAAAAGAATCCTTTATTTTGACAAGTGCGCTTGCGCATTTCATTAAAATTTAGAGGTATGCCGTTATTAAAATACAGGCCGCCTGTATTTAATTTAAATAAGGGAACTCGGAACTTTATTTAAAGGTACCTTTACTTTGACAGCAGAACCTACCATTTTGCATAGTTGAGGTTAAGTGACTCTTACGCGAGATAGAAACGTAAAAGTAACTACTTGAAATATGGGGGAAAAAGAAGTTAAAAAGCGGTTACGATTCACGTACGAGGATGATGTGCTGTTTCTACGCGAGGTTGTGGCAAGAAATCCGTTTAGAAATAGCACGGCTGCTTGGAACGAGATACAGGGGAATGTTTTAGTGCTAACCCAAAAAAAATTTGGTATAAAGACACTTCGACAACATTTACAAATGATGTTGGAATATTGGAAAGAAAAGGATACCAAGCACCAGAAAACGTATGTCCAAATATTATACTAGTACATATATATTTACAATGTATTTGGTATGTCTAAAAAAATACTTATCTAGATAATTAGTAATCCAAGCTTTAACTTAAATTGGTTCACATTTCTCAGTTCTGGAGATGAAGAGCCCTATTCAGAAAAGGATGGTCTACTTCAGGAAATAAATGACATATGTGAGGTAGAAAAATGTCAAACATTGCAAAAACAAATGCGGAAATTAGCTGGAAAAAACCAAATTGAAATGGGCCGTAAAAATAGAGATGAAATGGCAAGCAGTTTCCTAGAAATGAACATTGAAAAGATTTTAAACGATCATGTATACTCGTTCTTACCAATACATGAGGAGAATGTGGAAAATATAGGTAAGCTTGTTAACTTTGAAGTTTAGATAAATGTTGATGCCATAATACAAAAAAGATCTTGGGTAAATATATAAAATTAGAGTAATAGGTAATTGTTGATATTTGTATAATATTCAGGGCCTGTGAGAAGTCGAGGAAAGAAGACTTCTTATATGCGAAGACCTGGATAGATTATTTAAAAGAAAAAAATGACAAAGAAACAAAGTTAGAAGAGAAAAGGCTTGTAATTGAAGAAAGAAAGGTTGCAGTAGCCGAAAGAAATATTTCGTTGGCAGAAAAAAAAAATTATATTTGAATCACAGACATTAAAGTAAATGTTTGAAAATCAAAAACATATAATAGATAATTTACTTAAGATAATTGAGAAAGAAAAAAACAAAGGTTGTACTTGTAACCAAAAATGTAATTCAATATTCTAATGTCTAAAAGTTACAGATTTTATTAATAAACTTATACAATTTCAAGGTTTTCACAACCTATTTCAATTGAAGGGGCATGTGGAAGAAAGTGTTATGTTACAAATACATATTTATGAGATAAATAGGATTTAGTAAAATTAATTGGCATTTTTTAATTAAAAATAATTTTAAGATTTGATTTATTCAGTTAGTAAGAGTCGAGTGTGTATTGTTTGCAAGGATTTACAGGTTTGATCTTTCACTTCATTTTCATACAGAAATTTTGATTTAAATGTACATAACCCCTTCTTCCATTGACTGACATAATAAAAATTATATAGAATAAAAATGAAAGAAAGCATCAAATACTTTAATCTTAGTACAAAATAATCATTTATTCTCCAAAAATAAAAAATAGTAACATATTTAAACAAAAGTATGATATCACTTGGTACGCCGTCGTTTTTGCGTAGGGTTTTCTACTTCTACACCAATAATACTTTCATAAAATTCCCTATGTTCCTCTAGAATAAAAGGTAACTGTTCCCGAAGATTCTCAATTTTTTTCTGTGATACGTTTCCTGTTTTATAATGAAGTCTCGCAAATTCAACATCGGTAGGGGGTGAATAATTTTCTGATGGAGTGTTTTTGAATAATGAAACTTTTTTGAAGGGGGTATACTCATCGTATGATTCCTTATACAAGTAGCTACCGAACTCTTCAATACGGATCCACTTTATGCCATCCCTGAATGGAACTTTTTCGTTCAATAAGTTTTTCTTTTTGTTTACCAGGCCCAATGTATTTGGTAAACGCTCCACATCACGAAAGTGGTTTTCCATATTGTTAACAGTCGACTGTTTCGTGCACGCAGACTGAATGATTCGTCTGTACTCATCAGGGGTAAATACAGTGCTATGGGTTCTCAGAACTTTTTCTATGCGACCAAAATCCCTATCTGAGTCTAGATAAGTATGCCCTACTTCTGGGAATTTATGATCAATCACTTTAAAAATACCTTTCAATACCAGCAGCTGGTAGAAACAAATCATGTGGAAGTTTTTGTTTTGGCCAGCGCACGAGTCAGACCACACTATAAGTTTTGTTTTATTTTTTACTCTTTTAGAAGTTTGCACAAAATTCCATAAGCAGCTTACAACTTCTGCACTACCTCTGCCGGCTACATCTTCAGTCCAAGTTTGCATTACTGATTGGTGCCCTTCAGTAGTGATAACGTGAATGCCCAAGTTGTAAAACCAAAGTTGTCTTAGGTAGAACGCCTTTGACGTAGTTAGTTTCGGCAAAGGCATGGTCTGTTGCAGGTCGACCGTTATGTAGCACTCATTTTGTCCCAAGACAAACTGGAAATTAAAGTGGTAGTTGATTATATACCCAATATTGAGTGTAATATATAATAATACCTCCGCTTGGTCCTGCCTCACACTGTATCTCACTTTGTAGAACCTTTTGCACCATCCGTTGTCCTCCAGACAACAATTTTTCATTTAAATTCATTTCATACAAACTTACTGCCACAAACACTGTCATTAGAGTATTTTAAGGTTATGTTGTGGGACTATGTACCGCTTGTAGCGCACGGGATATTAAAAAGATACATTCTGGAGCGGTTGAAGGGGTTATGGGCACATAGCTCTTTCTTCCACAGCGTCCTTGATTATTAGTGCGACATGGCTTCTTCTACCACTCGGTAGCTGCTTTGATTTAAAAGGTAGAGCCAAATGCTAAGGGGGCAAGTTACATATGCACATAACTCCTTCATCCACATCAAAACTCGACTTTTTCAGAAAATGTTACTTAACACCTTCTTCCACTTGCCCCTTCAATTACCCTATATATTCCTCTAAAGCTGGAGGCTGAACATTAAAGTAATCTGAGGTTTGACTACCATATAAACAAGTGTGGCAGTTTGTTAAAATAACAGCAACTTTATACAAAGCTTCAACATCATTGAGAAGCAATTTTTGATTTTTTTTATAATCAACAAATACAAACTGACTTAGTACTTTTTGAAATCCCCATTCCACCGCTACTCGCAATATTTTCATGCTGTCATTAAATGCCCTCTGATGATCTCTTAGATTTGCAGGATGACCAGGATAGGGTGACAGTACTAACTGTCTTAAGCCATAGGCTTGATCCCCATAAAGCACAAAATGTTCACCATCAGGATATAGTGCAAGTTGTTCTAATTGCTGATACAAATTAGAATCCCGAAATATTCCAGCATCATGTCTCCTAGCAGGATAAGCCCCACTTAAGTTTGTGATTAATCCATCTGGGTAGAGGACATATTGATATTTGACACAATGAACTCGTTTATGTCCTGAGTAATAATATTCTTGCTGGAGAGATGGTCGACAAATTGGTCGGATTGTTCCATCAATAAATGCCCAACAATTTACGACTGCTCCGCCCATGTTGCGAATAGACTAAAACCGAGAATTACAGTCAACATTGCATTGAAATACACAGTAGGTAGTGTTATTTTTAATAAGTACATTATAACTTAAAGTAGGTAGTGTAATTTTTAATACGTACGTAATAACCAAAAAAGCTCTTACTTGTGCATACTGTTGAAGTCTATTTCTGTTCAACCATTGGCGATCTTCTAAATTATTTAAAAGATGACCGGGATTTTGTAAGATGTATGTAGCTGTTGTAGAAATAATGTCTGAGATCGACTGAGAGGAATAGTTAAACATTTTTTCTAAATCAGTTAAACGATTGGGATAGCAAAGTCTTCTTAGCAATATACATAATGCAGTTGTCCCTGTAACATTATTCTCATATAAACCAAGAAAGCATAATTTTATAGATTCACATATTTATGTGCACTGCACTTACCATCTACATTACATCTGTTTTGAGGAATGAGGCGTTGCGGTATTCGTAAAGCAGCTTTTAATCTTAAAATGTCAATTCTATTAAAACGATAATTTAATTTAATATCTTCATTAGACATATCATTTAAATCAAAGTCTACTGCTAGATGTTCAATGTTTTCTTCTACACCAATAATATTGTGTACGATTAATTGCTCAATGTCATCATCGTTGCCTCCTGCTAAAATCATCACCTGTAACTGCTCTTCCATTAGCACTTTACGAAAAGGTTAAATGTTCAAACAGTTAAATTGCATGTAAACCTAGCCTCAAACGCAACTGTCAATTTAAAGGAACTCGCATTAAAGATGGCGCGGTTGCAATAACTCTCTTTATTATTCCAACATTTAAGTCCTTTATTAAAGTATCCTTAATTAAAGTTGGCACTTATTTCGTGTTTGCAATAACTCTCTACTTTCAAGAACGGCACATTTATATTTATAGGGAATTTTTCTTTACTTTATAAATAATAAGTAAACAAACAAAGAGGTGCCCCTATCTGTGGGTACATTATTTTCCATGCTAACATCAAGAATTAATATGCATGCATGCAAGTTACTTAATTATAACTTTCCCTGGCTTTTATAAACAAAAGAAAGAGAAAGAACAGATTGGTTTATTAAAGCATTATGAATAAGAATATAATAAAAGGAATACCTACCTTCAAAAACTGAATAATAATCACCTAGCCCTCAGGTTGTTGAAAGAACTTCCATATTAGCAGAAGAATCGCACATTTTACTTACATATACCTATACCACAATGCACTAATATCTATTATAAAATGAGGGAAACACGTAACATGATATAATACGCATATAATTTTCTAACGGAAATGCACGATATTAGCCGAAATTCAACATTACCTACACAATTTAATTGTAACCAGTGTTACAGTTCACTTTACACTGTATATTGTTTTAGTTACGATAGGTACTAAGCTAAGTATGCTAGGCTGACGAGTTTAATAACAGGCACATCATCTCTCATAAATAAATTATGTAGTTGTCGCTATTATTATTGAATTCCTAGATATACTGTGTAATTGGATTAGTATATAAATTCATGTATGGTAGTAACTTGGGTTTAAAAAACTGTATTTATTTGTAAGTGATATACCGGAACAATAACCACAAGCGAAAATATATTTCCTACCAATAAATTGTTTTAGCACACAGTTTATTTGACAAATTTTTCTCAGTGTATAAAGGAAATACTACACTTTCTGATGTCTTGAAAATTGTTGCGTACACACTTTTAGAACGCTGTATTCGTTGCAACTAAACTGCACAGTAAACTGCAGAGGGTTACGTTAGATATCGGCAGTTTTCGTGCACATTTGACAAAGTTCAACGACGATAGTTCATGGCCCACCCAAGAGGTGCGCAAAAATAGTACTGTAATTTTTACAATATCAATATATTCCCAAGACATCATATTTTGTTATAAGTGTCATACAGTGATAAATTTCATATATAAATTTATCACTTTATGACACTTATAACAAAATGTGATGTCTTGCGAACAATCTTTTGTAGATTAAATGAAAAACAATTATGTTTACCTTGTATGGAAATATATTTTTTTAAATATTTGATATCTACCAACCTTGTCGGGCCGTAGACAACTTGCAGGTGGGCCGCGGGTTTGACATGCCTGCTCTAGCTTCATCTGGTATAGGCCAATTTATTTCTGTTTCTCTCATATCACATAATATTTTACATATGGATTGCAATTTGATGTGTTTTAAACGCATATTTCTTGTAATACCTAACCGTATCTCCGTCTTTTTTTCCTTTTTACCGCTACACCTCAACAACTTTTTCCTTTTTGTGTTTTTGCTGCTCTAAATCTGCACTTTAACATACAGGTACAATTTAAAAAGTTCTCCTTATTTTATAATTGTAATTAGTCTTTATACCTCCCTGCTTTTCCGTGGCCTTGGTGTATGTATTGTTAGTCACCGAGATAGGCCCCTCTGGTGTGAAAACTTGTGTCCTTGTTTATTCCTGGTTCTCCTTTTGTTAGCCAAACCTGTCAAGTCTCTTTTATATGACACTAACTATGAGTGCTGAATGTGGTATCTGTAATCAAAATGCTATCCTTGAAAATGAAATAGCATGCGATTTATGCAAAGTCGTTATTCATACGACCTGCAGTAAGCTTTCAAGAAACGAAGTCCAATGCCTAAAGAGCAAGATACGTAAACTGATGTACTACTGTCCAACGTGTAGTGACTTTAAGTTGCAACTAACTAAATTAAACGAATTATCATCGCTGGTTGTGTCGCTTCAAGCTGAAATTCAGGCTTTGAAAGCCAGTGGACCTAGGATTGATGCTACACTGGTCGAAATGACTGATTCTCTCGCAATTGACAGAATGGTGCGGGAAATAGCTGAGCGTGAAAAACGTAAAAATAATTTGATTGTTTTTAATCTTCCCGAGTTGGAGTAGGGTACAAAAATAGATCAGATTGCAGCTGATACAATTTCCGTTAAGGAAATATTTGCAAAATTAAACATCCCTGCTGATCAACTGAATCCTACTAGGCTTGGTAAATACGATCCAACACAACAACATCGTAAGCGACCTGTCAAGGTGACTCTTTCGTCTTCGGATCGGGTATTGTCGGTCTTGCGGGAAAGTATTAATTTGAAGAGCATGGAAAAGTTTAGGTCTATCTTTCTTGTGAGGGACCGAACTCCTCTACAGAATGTCATACATAAAGATTTAAAATGCCAACTTGACCAGCGAATTGCCGCAGGCGAGTCCAACCTCTACATTAAATATGTTCATGGGACTCCAAAAATTGTTCATCGTAATCAGGGAAACTAGGAACATCCAACAGACAGTCTCCACCGTTACGATTTTATTACCAGAATGCGCGTGGTCTACGATCCAAGATAAATGAGCTTTACTGCTCTGCTGTATCTTCAGACTTACATCTTATTTTGCTTTCCGAAACATGGCTTTCATCTGATGTTAATGACGATGAACTGTTTGATACCTCCTACACTGTGCTCAGAAGTGACAGGGATTTCGACGCCGTAAGGAAATCGACTGGTGGCGGTGTCTTGATAGCAGCTTCAAATGAGGTGCCAATAATCCCATGTGATACATTATACCTTTCTGTTTTAGTTCCTTTGGTAGACATAATTATTTCTAGATGTAATTTTGTTTCACAAACTGTTTATTTCATTGTTTTGTATGTACCACCGTATATTTCTAATGGTGATTGTGAATTATTTTTTGAAAACTTAGCATTAAATCTGATCGATAAAAAAGTTGTAATTTGCGGAGACTTTAATTGTCCTAAATTTAATGCAGCCGACAATGCTAATTAGATAAGATTCAGAACTTTACAAAGCTTTATACATGTATTAAAACTGTTCCAATTTAACACTGTTGTAAATAGAGATAATAGATTGCTGGATTTAATTTTTACTAATTTTGATTGCTCTATTGTTGTCGAGCATACCCTGTTCCCATTGGTTCCAGAGGATACCTTTCATCCAGCATTAAGCTTTAATATGAATCTACAGAGATGTCAAATCAAAAACTTCCCATCCAGGATCGATTCCGGGTATAATTTTCGGAAAGCTAATCTTCCGGAATTATATAGCGAACTTGGAAATGTGGATTGGTCCCAGCTGAAGGTGTGTACTGATGTTGTAACGAAGCTCCTTCGTTAATTGAGTAAAATATCATTTATTCACGTTTCATATCTACTTTAAATTGCAATTTTCAAATTATATATATGTTTGATATTTTATTCAACCGATCATTAACCATTGTTTTTCATGTTATAAATATTTTTGTAATTAGTATGCTATTTCATCTATTCGTTTCTTTGTCGTTCGCGCTCTTAAATTGTCCGAAGACGTCACGATTATTTTTCGCGCGTTGCTACGTCACGTGTACGTATGAGAATCCCACTCTGCGTACTTGTTTTTCATGGCGAAGCGACCATATAAAAGAGCCGTCCACGGTCAAGAAATGGACAGAGAGATTCTTCCTTCCAACCTGTTCCCGACCAGAGCACTTAGGCCTATTTGTCGTAAGTGTTTTGATGCCGTCTTCTTTAACCAAAGCAGGCCCATCGTCGTGCTTTGATTAAAGATCCGTAAAGCAGGCCAATTGTCATGCTTTAATCCGTAACCTTTTCCTTTAATTTAAGCAGGCCCATCGTCGTGCTTTAATTAAAGATCCGTGAAGCAGGCCAATTGTCATGCTTTAGTCCGTAACCTTTTTTCTTTAATTTAAGCAGGCCAATTGTCATGCTTTAATTAAGTACCTTTTCTTTTAATTGAAGTAGGCCCATTGTCATATTTCAATTAAAATATTCCGAAAACCGCAGACTGAATTAAATAATTTAAATTATTTTCCAGATCCTCGTAACGTCATATTAAATTATAAATTCTCGCACGTAAATAAAATTTTACAAATCTCCGAACTTATGTACAAGTCACGTGTCACCGCGAAGTAAACATTGTATTTTCTCGCCGTAACTTCAACCGACCGCACATTTTGCGATACTCGACAAATTTCACCGTCAAGCGTTAGTAAAGCCCGGACAATGTATTAAAAGTAATAATTGTTTTCTTTTATTATGGTAACACTAAAGATAAAATTATTCCTAGCATGGCAAGACCTGTTGTATTTCTTATCATTGTAAAATTTGAAACACGGATGTAATTTTAGGTTATAAAATAAGTATTTTATTTATAGATCGTTGACTGCGACTTTAATGTTCCGATTTAATTTGTTTTATATTATTGTTACGTCGTAGGCATGTGATTAGTGTAAATATATTTGTTGTATATGTATATATTGATGTAGGTAGAGTTGCCTATTTTAAATTATTAAGGATACATTATGTTGTAATTAGAGTTGCCTATTTTAAAATTATTAAGGATGAGTTTTATCCAAGATTTGGATTTTCTTTGATTATGACGGAGATAGTTAAATTTGCAAATATTAATAAGCTGGTTGTATTTTTGAAAGAATTTTGTTATTGAGTTAAAGGGAATTTTATAGTTACATGGTGAAATAGAAAATTATTACTTTTGGAGTTGATGTATATCTTCCATGTATATGTACCAAAAATCTGTAAAGAAAGATTTTATATTAGTATTGTAATTGTTTAGAAATGTAATTTATCATTGTGAAAAACTTGTTCAAGTGATATTAATGATGAGAATAGGATAAAAGGGTTTGTAGAATATGAAAACAAATCGATAAAGAATTGATAAGAAATTACCGCCTTAAATTGTATTTTGGAAGTGTCAGTTAATTGTCAATGTGACAGATATTTATTACTATAATGAAGCAAAGTTTAAAATGGTAAATAACGTATAAAAAACTTTATTAAATTAGTGAGATATTTTATTTTGATAGAAATATTGAATTATATAAGGTATTTATAAAAGTATAACATATCTATAATTTGTATTGATCTTGATTTTAATGTGGAATTAATTTATTGGTTCAAAAGGAATTGGGTATTATCACTAAGGTAATTTTAAATAAATAAAAGAGAATTTTTCGATTTTTGCGAGAGCTGGTCGCAATTTTCGCAAATAAAGATTAATGCAGTAAAAAGTGCTTAAATCAAAGTGATTTGAAGTAGATATAGTAGAATATTTAATATTCTAACTGTACAGAACATATTCAGAGTAGAAATTATAAGAAACTGGAAATAATTGTTTAGATTAGTGATAAAATAGGAGTAAAGAAATTAGTACTTACCAAATTAAATAAACGATACGAAGATAATAAATTTCCAAATTCAAATTTGAAGGAGCATAAGACGATAACATCCTGTTGAAGCACCAGGAACATTGATCGAACACATCCTGTTGGAGCACCAGGAACATTAGTCGAATACATCCTATGGAAGTACCAGGAGCACAAGAAGGATACATCTTGTAGGACTACCAGTAGCACTAGACGAGTACATCTTGTTAGAACACCAGGAGCACAAGACGATAACAGCCGGTCGGAGCACCAGGAATATTAGACGAATACAACTTGTAGAACCGCCAGGAGCACTGGACGAATACATCCTCTCAAAGCACCGGAAGCACTAGACGAATACATTCCATAGGT
This sequence comes from Amphimallon solstitiale, assembly GCA_963170755.1. NCBI lineage: Eukaryota > Metazoa > Arthropoda > Insecta > Coleoptera > Scarabaeidae > Amphimallon > Amphimallon solstitiale. Next base: position 49,043,500 of record OY720677.1, on the reverse strand, counting down.
GACATCTAAGATTGAAGGCCCATTACGAGACATCTGTGTAAAAGAACATACAAGAACATCATTAGAACCGAGTCCAGTGTATCTACAAAGGAACCGGATTATTAACTAGAAGTTTTTAAAATTTTCAAGGGATATTGAATTGGAAAAAGGTCGTATAAAGTTTTATAGTACGTTAAGAATTATAGGTAGACAAGGAAGAAACAAATTTGATATATATTTAATTCTGAATTAAGGTCAAGTAACTATAAAATTACTATATTCGATTATTCAAAGTCATATAATTACCTATCTTAAAATAATAAATTTCATAACCGTAAACCAGTAAATTTTATAGAAATACTAACAATTTCTGGAATATTAGAATACTTACATTGTTAAAATCGTCGTCATTTAAAGAAGCTCATCCTAAATAGTCCTTATATAATTTGAACAAGTTTTATGAGTATTTAATATTGATTTATGATATATAACCCGTATCGTCATTCAAATATGTATATGTGTTTATAAAGAAACGAATATATTGTTAGATTATAGTCAGTGTTTCTTTTTATCATCGTCGAGGTTATGTAAATAATTGACAGATCACATTCCTAAAAGAAATAAAAGGAAAAAATAATAGATTTGGTAATAGAATGTTTAGACTGAGTTATACTTACCTAATGAGAATTTCATGATGTTTTATAGTTGTCAGGTTTATTACATGGAATTTTAGATGTTTAAATTTTTATACGTAAAGTTAACGAAAACAGTTTGATTTAGTAAGAAATAGAGTACAGTTGGAATCATGATACCAAATTACAAAATATACGAATACTAATATAAGCAAAGTTAACTACTGAAGTATCCAGGACCGGATTAAGAGCATCAAGTAGGTATTTAATACAGATAATTTTAATAGTGAGTCTCATGTTCTAATTGTTTAAAATATATACAGTAGATATTATAAAATTGTACTGAACTAGCACGAGGCATCTTAAAATAATTATAATAGTACTAAATGATAAAATTCTTACCCTGAGATAAAAATTATAGAACATAGCATTTTTACAATACAACATTTTATTATTGAGTTGCTAATTTGTGGAGTATCTTACAATAGCTTGTATATCCACTTTAGTACAATATATAGTTTTGTTTACAATAAACACAATAATATAAAATCCGTCTGTTGTATGATATATCGATAGGTTAATTTAATGCATTTCAAAGATAAACAAACATCTGTCTCAACATTAACGTAAATGTATTAGATTATGAGGAAACAAAGTAGTACGTACCCATATAAATAAACTCACGACGAGAGCTAGTCCGTGATACGCAAATTGGATTCACATAGTCACTTTCCATTCAGTAGCACGAGAAGTCATTTCAAATTTTCTTTTGACGTATCCCTACCGTTCTGAAAGTTGGCTCGCTTACCGACATTAACCCGTGGATATGTGACATAGCTTAATGTAAGTATAGGCTTCCCAACGTGCACCCGTGTTTGGATGAGAAACTACTATCAGTAATTATTGAATCTAATAATTTAAAAGAGAAAAATAGTTTTTTTTCTTGGAATGCGGTGGTTCCGTTAAGTAAATACCGAAAATAATTAACAATAATTATTTATAAATTAACCACTGCATGACAATGTGAACCTTGCCGTGTCCACTTTCTACACAACAGTATTTTCTATTATTGACAAGCATGTGCCGAAATATACAAGTCGCGTGGTTTTCCTGCCTGGTATAGCCTAGCTTTAATCAACAATATTAAATTAAAGGAATTTTATTATCGCAAATGGAAATCTTCCGGTTCAACAAGCTTTAGACTTGAATTTACTAGATTACGCAAACTGGTCAAGTCTGAAACACGCAGAGCTTATGAGGCATACCTCTCTGGTCTCGAAATGGAAATATCCAGGAACCCTAGAATATTTTGGCGATTCATTGGGCAAAAGACGGGTAAGTCGAGAATGCCTGGTTGCTTGAAGTTTGGTGATGGTGAACTCACGGATCCAGAAGAAATAGTGGAAGCTTTTGCTACAACTTTTTCAGATGTATATCGGGTACAAGAAGTTTCTAGTACGTCGGCCTCCAAGGAAAGTCTGAACAACTTCTACATCGGGTCTATTTCCGAAACTGATACATTGGCAGCCATTAACCACCTCAAGGCAGACTTTACATCTGGCCATGATGGTCTACCCAACTTTTTTATCAAGGACTGTGCGTCCATTCTATGCAATCCGTTATGCACAATTTTCAATCTTGCCCTTCGCACGTCGACATTTCCTGAAATTTGGAAGATAAGCAGGATTACGCCTGTATTCAAAAAAGGAAGCAAGCATGATATCTCGAATTACAGACCAATTAATATTTTGTCCAGTTGTTCTAAGATCTTTGAGCAATTGCTGTATAATAAACTATATAACTCCATTCGGTGCTTTATCTCCACGCAACAGCATGGATTTATGTCAGGAAGGTCAACTGTAACTAATTTGTCTGAGATTACCCAGTATATCAGTTCTTGTATGGACTCAAAAGATCAAGTTGATGTTCTGTATACCGACTTCGCGAAGGCCTTCGACACTATTGACCATACCATATTGTTATCTAAACTGAGTACATTTGGCTTTACGTCATCTATAACTAATCTGATAGCTTCCTATCTTTATAATCGTTCGTGTTACGTCTGTTATAATGGCTTCTATTCCTCGGTCTTCACCGCTTCTTCAGGTGTTCCGCAAGGCTCGAATCTTGGCCCACTATTATTTAATGTTTACATTAACGATCTTCAGTCGGGACAACGCCGGTCCAGACTTTAAACTTTTGCTTCCTATTATCTATTTTTGTTTGGCGATCTTCTCTCGTTTTGTTGTTACCGGTTGTTACGTTTGTCGCAACAGCATATCCGTACCTCTGAGCAGTTGCACCATTCTGAGCTTTACCCTACCTTTAATTGCCTCTTCCTTATTCCGCTTTGCATCCCGTATCTGTAGTAATATACCCGTTTTTAGTTGACCTTTTATTTTTGTTTGTTTCGAGATACCGAGGGCCTTTCCCAAGGGTCTCTTTTACTGTCGCGTGCCTGCAGAGTGTCGTTTCGGGGGTTGCCTTTCCCGCATCTTGGCCTGTTGGTAGTGCCTACTCCTTATTCCTGTGCCTTCGACCGTCGTAAGGATCACCGCCGGCCGGGCACACCGATATCTAGCTATTTGTCTAGTGCTTCAAGTAGCATCTTCGTGAATAGTATCCAAAATTTGTTCTTCTAACTGACGTGTACGGCGTTCCAATGGTCTGCCTGCGTCATAATAATTAGATCTAAATGTACCATATTCACGAAGGCGCTGATCTAATCTTCGGATTGTGTTGGTATATGGGTGCCGCCGATATGGATAACGTATTTCGTATTCCTGTTTTGCCATATTCGCATTGCCATTGCAAAATCCGAATACCATATACATATCAGCATATTCATTAAAAGTATACATCTTAAAATCGCACAATAATGATAACTAGGTACATAAAGCGAAAAAATTAAACTTCAATTTTACAAACGTCAAAATTTGACAACGAGCTTTATATTGCAACCGAATATTTTTTTTGTCCAAGGTTGCCATATGTACTTTAACCTTTAACCGACGAAGTGGGGTCACTTAGTGACCCCAGGTGTGCATTTTACTTGATATTTGATTGACTTTTTTTCCCTTTGTGTTGTAGATTTATGTAATCCTCACTTTAGTCAGTTACTAACTAAAAATTTACTCACGAGTTTTGAAAAATGAAAACAAAATGTAAAATATAAATATATATACGGGGGTCACTGAGTTACCCCACTTAGTATGTTATGCGCAAATGAGTTCTCTAATTCAGAACACTCTTTGTCAGTTTGACAGAACCTTCGCACAACATATAACATAACCTTACTTTTTCGTAGACTTGTTGTTATTTCTTTGTGTTCTTATAAGTGCTAACTAGCTGTCCATCAATCTCTTCGAGCTTGAATCGCCTTTCGCGTCCGCTTACAGTTTTATTACAGTTCCCTGTAAAACGTCAAAAAAATCAATTTTGATTTTCTAAACTTTTGGCACACCTTGTATAGACGTATATTTTTGTCCACGAACTACTGTCACGGTGACAGGTGGAACGACAATTTAAAGCATCTTAACGTGAGTCTGACTTTTCGTTGTTGAAGTTTGAAATTTAGATGCTATTTAGCGTAATACTAAGACTTAACACTAAAAGATTCATAGTGTTATTAGTTTGACACAATGAAAGGACTAAATCATTATTAAAATAGTAATATCAGACTTATTTTAGCTTTGCATAATTTAACCTGTCAATAATCATGGCCCACAAACGTCATTTCTGGGCTGTAATATTTAATAATAATCATACATCTTTTGACATACCTTTTGGGCTTTGTTATAATGCAAATTTGTGAACAATGCATGCCCATTACACAGAAGAATCAAGTTTTAAATAAAATATGTATGACTTATTAATTTTATTTATAATAGTGAATTTATAACTGGCTTCCGTATTAATAAATTAGTTTCATGTGTCTGCTCTGAAATTGTTCCTGTCAAACTGAGTTTGCAGTTGCAGTGGCATTGAGTCTTCGCCTGTAAATCGTGCTCTGGCTATGTTGGTTGCTGAGACGATCCTATTACAATTTAAATATTTAGTAGTGACGCTGGTAGTTGAACTAAAAACAATAACCAAAAATAACACAGACCGACGTGGGAATATCTGTGTAAACATTTTACTTACACACAATATAAAAAGAATATAATTCGTAATTGTTGGATCATTTTGTGATTCTTATTAAGTATTTAAGGAAAAATAACACAAAAAGGTAGTTCATGATTACAACCAATCCATCGAAATAAGAGCCACCAGCCTGGGACACGATCATCATGAACCATCATCAGAATATTTGATTAACAATTTGATTTAATGGTGTATTTTCAAACGTATCCCATTAAATGATTGAACGCTGTCCATACTTCAAACTTTCTACTGATAATCAAATTATTTAGTAGTAGTAATTGTTGAATTAGGCTGGAATATTTATTTTAATAAATTGAATAGTTAGAAAACAATTGTCATTACATTGGAATTTGATTCGTTTGTCACCTAGTAATAATAATATAAATCATATTTTAAGGTAATTGTCTAATATATAGGCAATACTAAAATGGATCTGATAACACTTTTCTCATTAATATTTTAAAGTTTATTTTACTTTCTTCTCTCTTGCAGATGTCCACGTTTTGAAGTCCCCTGATACCAAAAAAGTGGTTTTTAAAAAATCTCTCTCTCTCTCCCCCCTCTCTCTCTCCCCCCCCCCTCCCCCTCCCCCCCGCTCTCTCTCTCTCTCTCTCTCTCCCTCTCTCTCTCTCTCTCTCTCCCTCCCCCCCTCTCTCTCTCTCTCTCTCTCTCGCTCTCTCTCTCTCTCTCTCTCTCTCTCTCTCGCTCTCTCGCTCTCTCTCTCTCTCTCTCTCTCTCTCTCTCTCTCTCACTCTCTCTCTCTCTCTCTCTCTCTCTCTCTCTCTCTCTCTCTCTCTCTCTCTCTCTCTCTCTCTCGGTTTCGGTTGTTATTAGTACTCTACTTCAGTGCAAAAATCGAATTTTGCAAATATTTCGTCAACTACTAAGTTTAAACAAATTTATAAAGAATTCATATGTACTTAAAATTAAAATTGAGAAGCATTTTATTTAAAAAGTTTTCGAAATTACTACCTTAAGTAGGTCTTTTACTCTTATCAAAAATCAGTTTTTTGCCAATATTTTGCAAGTCATGCTTTTTAGACAGGTACGCTACGAATATAAAAGTATTTAGAGCTTAATTTCCAATATCTTTTGTATAAAGAAGAATTCAAAATTCGGACCGTAAGTATCACTTTTACCCTTACCGAATAACGATTTTTTGCAAAGATGTCGTAAATTATGCATTCTATATATATTTATTAAGGGCCAGTTGTTCATAATCAGCTTAAACGTGGGCTTTAGAAAACCAAGTTTATAAATTAAACCAGGCTTAATTATTGTTCTGTTGTTCGGTGCACGGAATGAAGCTCGCTTAACTAAACCAAGTTTAAAGTGATTTAGTTTATATTGGTAGCACTGAAAATGAGTTGTGTTGCATACTTCATCGTTTTGAGACTGATGTCATATGTCAATTGAAAACAGCTGATAGGCTGATACTTTTTTACGACGGTTTTGTGAAGCGTATGTGTTGGATATAATGGACTGTGATATGGATAAGAAAGGAAAACGTTGCCCCAATTTTAGCAAAACTGAGGAACAATTGGTATTACAGCTGGTGTCCAAATATGTCAAACAAGTTGAGTGTAAAAGAAGTGATACTGATACCAATAAAATAAAAAAACAGGCATGGGAGACTATTGCAAAGGAATTTAATAGTTTAGGAAACGGCCAATTTCGTGATCCAGTTGCTTTAAGAAAAAAATACGAAAACGTTAAGAAAATTACTAAAAGAAAACATGCCATTGAAAAGATGAGTTTTTATAAAACTGGTGGTAGCCCTAGCTGCTCACAGTCAGCTACTCTAATAACAACTGATGAGGATAACCTTATTTCAAGCATTATTTCAACTCAAGTGGACGGCTTCACTTCAGAATTTGATGGTGATGTCATAGATGGTATTGTAACCCGTAAATATTTTATCAATGTCTTCTTATTTTTTATATTTGTTATAGAGGTCATGAGTAATACTCAAGAGATTGTAATCGATGAAGAACCAGTAAACAACCTTAACAAGAGAATTCAGTCTCCGATATTAATAACTGTACCGCCTACAATCCCTGAATATTGTAACCAAATTAATGAACCTAATATCATAACTGAAGCAGTTGTAGAGGAAAATTCTTCTGAAAGTGATAATAATAGTAAGGCATTGAAAACAATAAATGTCCAAAATCAAACACTCAAAACTAATATGCTTCCCAGTGGATGGGGGAAATATACACCAGAAATGTTGAAGAACCCGAAACATGAGGCCTTAAAATCTGGTCCTAAAGGCAACAAAGTTACAGTTGGTAAATTTTACTGTGTTTTAGATGTATGTAATTTTGTAATTGATTAATCTTTTTCCAGGCAATTGTCGAAAGACTGATCTGAAAACAAAACTAGGACAGTGGGCAGCAACAAAGCAGCTCTTTGTCAACACACAAGAAGAATGCTTCAAAAGAGAGCATGAATTAACTATGGCACATAAAAAACAAAAACATGAACAAGAAATGAGACATGCTGAGGAGTTGCAGCAAGAGAGACTTCGGCAAATGCGAGTAGAACATGAACTGAAAATTCTGGAAATGAAAGGAAACAAATGAAATGCACATGTATATGTAATTTATATTCAAATTAAAGGCAATACAACTAGAGGTGATTTGATTATTTCTATAATAGGTGTGCAAAATGTTCTGCTATTAATCTATGACGAACAACATTATTTGCATTGATTTCTCTGTTGTCTTCCACAAGATCAGCATTTATGTCCGCAGCAAAGTCTAATTCTGCTTCCACTTCTTCATCATACTCAAATTCCATGTTTTCCCCCATTTCTATTGCAATGTTATGTAACACGGTACATGCTATTACAACCGCTTCCACTTTGCGATGGTCTAATCTAATACCTAGAGCAAGTATTGGAAAGCGTCGTTTTAATACCCCAAAAGATCTTTCAATGGGATTTCGTGTTCTGATTTGGCTTTCGTTAAAAAGGTTTTCGGCCTGGGTTTCTGGATTTCTTAATGGTGTTATCAAGTAAGGTTTTATACCATAGCCACTGTCACCAACTATAACACTGTTATTTCCAAAATCATGGGTTTCTAACTTCGCTCTAATTCTTGAATTTGCAAAAATATTGGCATCATGAGCCGAACCTGGCCATCTACAAACAACATCTAAAAATTTCAATGAAGCATCACACACTGCTTGTACGTTATAAGAGAAATAGTGCCTTCGGTTGCGAAACAGTTCAGCTTGTTCACCCCCTGGACTTTGAATTTTGACGTGGGTACAGTCTACCGCACCAATACAATTAGGAAATCTAGCAATGGAATAAAATTCCTGCTTCACACGTGCAATTTCCATTGGGGTTGAAGGCAGTCGAACAAAGTGGGGTCGTAGGCTGGCTATTGCTCTTATTACTTTATTGACCATACGACTTGCTGTTGATTTCTCAATACCAGTACAATCGCCAACTACTTGTAGGAAACTGCCAGTTGCCAGACACCTCAATGTAACTAGTACCATTTCTACAGGAGCCAAAGCGTGATTCCTACAATAAAAGCAACAGAATGTGCTGTGAAATTCTAAATTGATATTAATAATTAAGCATGAATACCTGTCGGAAGTATTTCGTATTTCAGGTTCAATTTCCTCGGTTATTAAAATAACGACTGCTTTAGATAAACGAAATCGTGCAATAAATTGGTTTTCAGTTAATATTTCAAAATGGTCAGGACGTTGCTGGTACTGCCTCGGCGCTCTAGGAACTACCACATGTTCTATCAACTCACGAAAGTCTTCGTCATCCGTCAAATCGTTATAATTTTCCATTTAATCGTAAATGGCTAAACACAAACACTTTTATGAAGTTGTGAGGTTATGTTTGCACGTTTCGGTTCCAAACCGGGTTTAACCCATTAAACGGTCGATCACGGCCGCTTTATAAAACTCACACTTAAACCAACGTTTAACGTAAAGCCTCCCTGGTACAACACAACATTTCTCGTAAACCGAGTTCAAATTAAAACCTGGTTTAAACTAGCTTTGAACAACTGGCCCTAAGAGTACAAAAGTATTTAGAATTGGATTTGCAATATTTTTTGTATACATGAAATTTCAAAATTCGGACCGGAAGTAGCACTTTCTTAGCGAGTAGCACTTTTCTTCGAATATCTTGCAAAGTATGCATTCTATAGCGATTTATTAAGAGAATGAAAGTACTTAGAATAGGATTTGAATAAGTTTTGTATAAAAAAATTCTTAAAATTGTGTAGTTTGAAACGCTCATACGTATAAGAAAGTCGTGTGGTGGCCACACCTCATTTTTAAAATAGCGAGACGAATTTCTGAACAGACCACTTTGACAGTGAAATCTCATTGGTTGAAAGCGAGGCCAAATGACACCGTATCAATCTTGCTCACATTCTGTCAACTGACATTGTTTGTTGTTAAGCCTTGTTGTTGTTTCTATTATTTCCCCGTTATTTCATTATATACTTTACCAGTTCTATTCAGAGCTCGACAGTAATAGTTATCAGATATACTCGTAAGTTTGTTTTCAAGATTTTCGTGCATGTAATTTGGGACAGGGGCATGTTCAGAAATTCGTCTCGCTATTTTAAAAATAGACTATAGTCATTTCGTTGTATAAAATTTGTAATTTCATATCTTTTTGTGTCAAGCTCTACAGTAAATATCGATGGAGCTTAAAACCATGACCAATGAAATATCAGACAGGTGTCAGGGTGTTTACCTTTTTTTCTTAAATAATTGTCATCATGAAAGCAGTTCAGATTTCATCACGAACTGAAATCGATTGATCGTTTTGACGTTTTATAACCTGCAATTAAATTTTTGTGAAATTGCCAACATTAATCAAAAGTCAGATGGATTTTTTCTGACAATTCTGACGTTTCCTGTAAGATTTAAGCCACCTAACGTGAATGTTGAGTTGACCAACATTTCGCGTATGCTCTTGTTAAATATATCGGTGTTAAAATGATAATAGATGGGTAAAGATGGCGACATAGATGTGCACTATTTTTTTTATTTTCGCTGCACCCTTTAACTGTTACTTAATTTTATTTTAATAATATACTATGTTCACCAATTATGATCAGCATCTGGGGCGTAATGCTTAAATTATTTTTTCTAAGGAAGGGATGCTTTTGTGTAATAAAGTAGATCGCGATCTTAAAGTAACTGATAATTAGTGAATTACCATGTATGATAAATTTTTAAATCGCATTGTCTTTATATGTAGTAGTGGTTCCATTTTGAAAATAGCAGTTACATTACCCTTTAAATCGTTAAATTAAAGGTGATATGTATGCATGATGTATTTGTTTCTTTGAATTACAATTAACGTAGGGCTTCCGGGACAATAGTCAATAGAAATAAATTTATATGACATTCTTTGCAAATAATCAAGAGCATTAGTGCTCCATAATGTTTGTCATAAAATGTCGATATAAGTCATCAAATGCTGACTAATCAATTTACTCTTTCCCCCCCTTTTTTTTTATTTAGGACACATTAATTTAATAGAATACTTGCTCCTTTTGTTATTACAGAGGTCCATGAAACTCTTCGAGTTTGAATTGCCTCTTCGCGTCCACTTTTTCGCTGTAAGTTTCTCTATAAATGTGCCTGTTTGGAACGTGACCACTGCCAGTCGCAGAAGCACTTGAATTTTAACGGTTATAAATTTTCTTTTAATTAGTTTATGAATGAAGATGCAAATGAAATAAAATATCTCTAGAAATTAATTATACATTATTGTGGCATCTATAATTATAGACAAATGGATTTATTAATTAAAAAATTTCCCATAAAATGTTTAACATTTCTACAGAAGTTACTGAAAGCTGATTACTTGGAACATTTCGTTGACATTCAGGTTTGATATAATGCGTGTGCACCTAGTCTAAGTTGAATGTAAGTAGGCCGAAAAGGTAAACCTAAGATGGTTGTATGATCAAGATTTATTGTATCATATATAAATTTCTTTGTTTTTTAAATTTGGTAGTACTCTAACTCTATTTGTCTCAAGTTTCATGATAAAAGTTGCCCCTACGTTAAATTTTCTTGCAAACTGTCAACAGTTTGATCTATTGCGAGAATGAATTGTCAAATTGAATGTCATTGTAGACATAGTGTGCCTTCAATTAATTTTTTTTAGAATCACCTACAATTTGAATATTAATTTGAGAACACTGTGGAACTTTTCAATAAATTGACTTAACTATGACAGTAGTGAAAATGAAAAACATTACTGTAGCACAGTGTTCCCAAATTAATATTGATATCATAAGCTACTCTAAATGTAAATTAAAGACGCAGTATATGTATTTGTATGTAGAAAGATGACAGAGATGTGTCCAAGCCATTAAAGATACGATAAATGACCGATACAATAGTAATAATAATAATAATTGATAATGCAATAAAATGTAAATATTAACGGTTATAATATTTCTTTCAGTGGACGTCAAATGTTATGAATCACGCCTTTGCTTTAATTTTTATAACTGCGATATTGGAAACTGTACCTGAATGACCGACAATGTAGAGTAATTACAACCGCAGTTCAGTTTGTTCTTGTTTATGAATGAAGACGCATATTAAACAAAATGTCTCTTAGAAATAAATTAAATATTATTGTGACATTTATAATTAGTGGCAAATGAATTTATTTATTAAGCCTTTGCCCACAAACCGAACAACATTTCTATATAATTTACTGAACGCTGATATTTAGAAAATTTTTGTTGACATTCAGGTTTTGTATCAATTGTGTGCATCTAGCCCAAGGTGAACGTAGACAGACCAAAAAAAAAAAAAAACCAAGACGGTTCAGCAATTAAATGTTGTTTCATGTTCAGACGTCAAGATGTTTAACCAAATTGTCGTTCCACCTGTCATCGTGACAATAGTTCGTTGAGTGTATTCATTCACACATAAACTTGTGAGAACGAAATGTCAGACTGGCAGTGCTTAACCAAATTGTCTTTCCAATTGTCAAATGAAATTAACAACATAACATGATAAACTTTAATAAACATGTTTTAAACTTACAGGTCATTGAGAGAATTAATTAATTTTCATATTACGCTTTAATAGTATACTTTGTAAAACCCAATCGAAAATCTTGCTGGCTCCTAATACCATTTAACCGAAAATGTACTTCTGATTAGTTGGTGCCTACCCGCAGGCGCATACTTTAAATGCTTGCTTTTATAACTGAAAATTGGTAAACGAAATTACGTAAATGCTTATGCGAATTTTATTTGATGTATTTATTTTATTTCGAAGTGCTTCGGACACATCTGATGTGACAAATAAAGACTACATCTTGAACACTGATATATTTCCAACATTCTGTTAACATTTAGGTTTCGTATAATTCGTGTGCATCTAACGTAATTTGGCAGGCCCAAAAGCAAAACTCAGATGATTCTTGATTTAGTCTTGCTTCCGTACTTCTTTCGCGAGAAGTGACGACATTCCGATGACATATATAATGAATAGAGTGTCTTTGCATTTAATATATTTTAATAAAAGATAGCAAAATCGTTATATTTATTACTGTACTTACGTGCGACAATACACTTTAAGTTTATTTTATAATATCCGTCGGCATTTTGTTCATATATTCATATAGAAAAGAAATAGTAACGATTGATAATAATAACACTAATACGTATCTGAAAGGTACCACGTTTCAATTAAAAATGCATTTCTTCTTCGTAATATCTTTATTTGTCGGCCTTCTGACATTTAAACTTGACAACCGATCGAGTCATTAATAACACGCAAACTCGTCATCGCGAGATTTTTTTACCGCATTCCTCTACATAAAAGCCTTAAATGAATCGCACCTTCGACAGCAACAGACCTGGCACGTGGACAGTGCACTCAATCGTCGCGGAAGAGTCCACTCTTTTGGTTTCCAACCCTCTTTCCGCACTCTAAACCTCGACGGCCTGAAATTTCTTCGTCAATGTGAAACTTTTACAATTCTTTCGCGCGTGCCTGTCATACCTGACATTTTTACGATTTTGATCGGTTGTCACGTGAATCGTCATGACGTAAGCCATTTTTCTGTTAAAACATCGAATGCACGCTCCTCTTTAAAAGCCCGTATCTCTGCACACGCTCCACTTGGGAAGAAAATCTCTCCGGCGAGGAACAATTCAAGGTCGTCGGTAACTTCACGCCAAAGGGCAGCTTTCAATTTTGCGTATCCAGAGACGAGTTCTGCGCCCCGCGTACCCAATTTTCGTCGATTTTGACTGGGTTTGGTTGCCATTGGCTACTCGGCTTTTATTATATATAACTAGCTCAACGTCCGCTTACAGCGGGTCCTCCGCTTACAACGGGTCCTCCGCTTACAGCGGGTCTTCCGCTTACAGCGGGTCCGTCAATCTCTTTTAGTTCGAATCGCTTTTTTTCGCGTCCGCTTACAGCTTTTTCATAGTTTCCTGTAAAAAGCAATCACTGTCATGAGGCCTTTTAGAATGTCCGATTTGATTAACTTTTGACGCACCCCTGTATATACATATATTTCGTAAAGCCAATAGTATATTTTATTTAAAATTCTTCTCGAACGGTTTTTTACACAAACCGATACACACTCAAGAGCGAGAAAGGTAAATTAATGTTAAACATAAGTCATGTTAAAGTATCTAAAGAAACAATGAGCTTAAAGACCACAATATTTTCATCAAGACAGTTTACAATACTATTTTGATGTGATAGTGGAAAAGAATGTCAACCCTTTCGAAGTCTACTCTCGTTAAGAAAAAAAGCACAAAATAATAATAAAAGTAAAAAGCCCAAGTTTTAATTTTAAGCCTTATTGAAGCGCCTTTCCTGTAAAAAACGCTTTTTAGAATGTCCACTTTTATAAACTTTTGAAGCATCCCCGTATATACACATATTTTGTTAAGCCTATAGGATAGTGTACAATACTATTTTGATGTGAAAGTGTAAAAGCCTATTATACTACTATCGTTAATAAAGGAGCACAAAATAATAATAAAAGCCCAAGTTTTAAATTGAAGCGCCTTTCCTGTAAAACGCGATCACTGGCATGATGCTCTTTAGAATGTCCACTTTTATACATCTTTGAAGATCCCCTGTATATACATATATTTTGTTAAGCCAATAGGACGTTTTATTTAAAATTCTTCTCGAACTGTTTTTAACACAAACCGGTACACTCAAGAGCGAGAAAAATAATTTAATTTTAAACATGAGTCATGTTAAGGTAACCAAAAGCACAATGAGATCCACAAGCCCAATATGTTCATTAAGACAGTTTGTAATACTATTTTGATGTGAAAGTGTAAAAGCCTGTCAACCTTCGCAAAATCCACTATCGTTAATAAAGGAGCACAAAATAATAATAAAAGTAAAAAGCCCAAGTTTTAAATTGAAGCACTTTTCCTGTAAAAAGCGATCACTGGCATGACGCTTTTTAGAATGGTCACTTTTATAAACTTTTGAAGCACCCCTACATATAATTTGTTAAGCCAATAGTATATTTTATTTAAAATTCTTCTCGAACTGTTTTATACACAAATTGGTACCCACTCAAGAGCGAGAAAGGTAATTTAATGTTAAACATGTCATGTTAAAGTATCGAAAGACACAATGCCAATCGCCAAATTGAAGACGTAATAAGGGACCACAAACAACCCCGTATCCAGAATTTCACAAACATTCATCAATTTTCAAAAAAATCATCCGCCATTTTTTTTTGACATTTTGACTTTGGATTCGTGATCGGCGACCTAAGACATCCCCATATCTAAAATTTCAGATTCATACTGCTATGGTTTTTTTATATCATGGATAAGTAAAATTAAATAAATTGATTTACTTCAAATTTATTTTTCTCTGGGGCAAATGTTTTGGTACACACTGTATTTTGGTTTCTGTTAAAGAAATTTTGAGGTATAGTAGTCTTTTGGTAATCTGTGTATATTAATATTTATTTTGTTATTTGAATTTAAAAGAAAAGATGCCTGAAGATTATTTACGCTCAACTTGATATGTTAATATTGTATACATGTGCGAAGTTGATGAGACGTGGTAGGGGATGTGTGACTTTCACTTGTCCTGCCGTGTGTTATTGAAAGGACATTAAATTTTGGTCTCCCGTCTTGTACACTTGTATTAAAGATATGATGTTTGAATAAAATTTGTTATAGTTTCATTATTTTACGGAGCCAAGATTTAATCAAGTTAGTGAATTAGTTTTATTGCTGTTATATAAGTTAAGTATTTACTTTTAAGAAAAGAGAATGCATTCTTTATAATAATAATAAGAGAAAATTTTAATATTGAAAAAGTAGACTCGTATCCGTCATTTTGTTTTCCTGCACGTGTTTGAAAATATTTTATATTTATTGAGAAGCTATTAAATTAGATAATTTTCGTTACTATATCAGTTTGCTACAATTTGATGTATTTTAATTATAGGTATTTAATTTATTTATTTTAAGTAATTAATTAGGTAAATTTTGTCGCGTTTGTCAGTACAAGTTTTTTTTATCCTATCTGGTCATTTAGTGGGTAGGATTTTTTCTTGAGAATTTGTTTAATGAAAGTTTTTTTTTTTTTTTTGTTTTTTTATAAATAAATTATTTCTGATTTGTTTTTCTATTTTATTAAAGATTTTAGAAAAGATAATTAATTATTTATTTCATTTTTTTGTCTTCAAGTAATTTGTTGTTTTTTTATACTGTTTCCTAAGATCACGATTCCTGACGTAAACATTGTACAGTCTCGCCGAGGGAACCTGAGAGAGAGAGAATTTTGTTTTATGAGCTAGATCGTGGCAACCCTATAATAATTGTACTAATATCATAGCACAATTAAATTGGCTGAACCAACGTGGGGCAGAAAAGCAATTATTTTGGCGGCAATCAACGTGTGGCAGAAAAGCAATTATTTTGGCTGGAACAACGTGGTTTGAAAATGGAAGGAAGTGGAAATTTACAAGGCGCTCAACAAAATTTGGATGTGTTAAACAAAATGGAGGGAGAAAAGAAAATGGTATGGAGGCAACCAGCAGGGTATGAGTCTATCTTAAAGAAAAAAGAAGAAGGAGAAAATAAAATGTTGATGGAAATGATATTGGAAATGGGAGAAAGAATGGACAAGATGGAAGAAAGGATGCAAAGAAGTTTTGAGGTATTTATGGCAAAGTTTGGACAGGTGGATGGACAAATAAAGAAAATAGAAGAAAATAAACAAGATATTGAAGAATTAAAAATTAAAGTTGATGTAATGAAAGAAGAAATGTTAGAAAGGATAAATATTATTGAGGATAAATGCATAAAAGTGCTACAGAGAAATGTATTAAATGAAAAAGAAATGGAAAAGGTGGAAGAGAAGATAACAGCAATAAAAAATGAACAAATTCGAGGAAATGGTGAAATAATAAAATATATTCCGATGCCAGTAGCAGATGATGCTTTGCCTAAGTTTTATGGATCAACATCAATAAATCCGATGGGTTTTCTGAAGAATTTGAAGGCGTGTTTGGAGAATGTTCCAGGAGATGGTAGAAAGCTGCAGATGGTGAGAAATTGTTTGAAGGACGATGCTCTTATCTGGTGGGATATGATTTCTGACGAGGTGATGACGTTCGAGGATTTTGAAAAGAGATTCACACAGCAGTATTGGGGACAGATGGCACAAATGAGGGTGAGAAAAGATTTATTATTTGGTAATTTTAAGAAAGGAGGTTCAGATAATCGTGAGACATATATAATAAAAAAATATTCAATTTTAAAATATTTAACTCCTGCTATGCTAGAAATTGATTTGGTTACACAATTAGCATGTCATTTTGATTTTGAAGTAAGTCAGGCAGTGGCCATACAAAATATAAAGACCATTAGTCAATTTATAGAATTATTGAGGAGATTAGATGATGCTGAGTATGGAAATAAATTTCAAAGTTTTAATATGTTAAAATATGATAGAAATGGTATAAGATATAGAGAGCAAAGAAATTTTAATGATAGAGAAAGAAATTCACACAATTATAACATGACAAATAGATTTGTGAGACCACAGGTAGAAAATAGAAATGTAAATTGGAATAGAGAGAATGATAGAGCAAGTCAATTAAGAGAGGAAAATAGAAATAGTAATTATATACAGAATGAAAGAGTAAATAAAAATTTTTCATATAATGGTACTAAACAAAAAAATAGTAGAGAAAATGTAGAGAGAGAGGAAAAGGCAAAGTGTCAGGATTTTTAGATAGGCCAACCAAAGAGATAATTAGTATGAATGCAATGAGAGATAATGATTCAGATAGTTTAGATAATAAGATGTTGCCACATATAAAAGTTACTATGGGAGGAGTGAAAGTAAATTGTTTAGTTGATACGGGGAGTGAAATTTCAATCTTGGATGATCAAATAATAAAAAAATTAGAAAGTATGAATGCAGGTAAATATATACCTACAAGAAAAATTACAATTGTGTCTGCGACGAAAAAGATAATAGCAATGGTAAATAAAATTTATGTAGTTGAATTTATGGTAGAAGATAATAAGTTTTTGGGAGAATTTATGTCAGTCAAAGGTTTACAAAGAGATGGTATTATTGGAATGGACCTGTTAGAAAAAATAAAGGCAGTAATAGACATTGAGAGAAAATGTATGGTGGTGGAGAATCAAGTAGTTTCTTGGGTTCAGCAGGATGAAGTAGATGAAGAAAATGAAAAGGTTATAAATAATATGGAAATGGTATATGAAGTAAAAGAAGTTATAAATAGTATAAATGGTGAAAATTATGAAGAAGTTGAAGAGGTTAAAGAAATAGAGTCCAATAATATGTGTATCGAGGTGCCTGAAGATGTAGATTTACTTGAAATTAATGTTGAAGAAAAATATAAAGAAAATGTCAAAGATATGATAAAGAAGAATATTTCCTTAGTAGATAAATTTCCCTGTATTGCTAAAAATTATGTACATTCATTAGAAGTAGATGAGTCGAGACCATTTAAAATTAAAAATTATCCAATTCCCAAAAATATGCAAGAGAAGGTGAGAGAAGAAGTAAGAAAGATGTTGCGAGATGGTGTTATTGAGAGAGGTGTCACCAGGTATGTCAATCCGCTGGTGGTGGTTCAAAAGAAGTGTGGAGATATTCGCTTATCTTTGGATGTGAGAAGGTTGAATGATCGTACCAAGATGCAATTTGAGACTCCTGTAACTGTGGAAACGTTATTATCTAAGTGCAGCGACGCTAGGATTTATACTAAGTTGGATCTAAAAAGTTCTTTTTGGTTGGTGCCTTTAGAAAGAAAGAGTAGAAAATATTGTGGTTTTATGGTGGATGGAGCTGTATACCAATTTAAAGTGGTACCATATGGACTAAGTAGCTCGTCTGCTGCTTTAATTAGAGCAATGCAACAAATTTTAGAACCTTATGAATCGTTTGTATCCCATTATATAGATGATATTTTAATATTTAGCAAGACAATTGAAGAACACATGGAACATTTAAGGAAGGTTATAGAGGTATTAGCAAATAATGGTTTAAAAATTAATATTAAGAAATGTGAGTTTTTTAAAAAGGAAATTAAATTCCTTGGATATAATTTAAGTTTAAAATATGTCAGTGTGGATGATTCTAGGCTGGAGGTTATAAAAAATTATCCTAGACCTAAGAATGTGAAAATGTTGAGAGGTTTTCTTGGTATTGTGGGTTATTATAAAAGATTTGTTCCGTATTTGGAAAAATTATGTGCACCATTGTATGAATTATTAAGAAAGAATGAAAAATTTATTTGGTCTAAAGAAAGAATAGATGCTTTTGAAAAGGTTAAGAATGAATTTTATAATAGTTTGTTATTAGTACTGCCTGATTTTTCTAAAGAATTTTTATTAAGAGTTGATGCTAGTGATTCTGCTATAAGTGGAGTTTTAATTCAGTTAGATGATGAGGGAAATGAAGAGCCTATTTGTTTCATTTCAAGGCTATTAAAAAAATATGAATTAAGATATACAGTGGGAGAAAAAGAATTACTTGCTGTAGTGCATACTATAAATAAATTACGTTTTTATTTGTTGGCTAAAAAATTTATTGTAGAATCAGATCATGCGGCGTTGACGTCACTTTTGTCAACTAGATTTTCAAATAATCGAATATATAGATGGTCATTGTTGTTATCAGAATATTCATTTCAAATTAGACATATCAGAGGTGTTCTAAATGTTACCGCTGATGCTTTAACAAGAATGTACAATATAAAAAGTAACTTCAATCATGTCGAGTTAAATGCTTATAACAGATATGCAGCTGAGGGAATGTTTGACTATGTTGAGATCCATCAGGTCCAGCAGGATGAATGTTTTGATCATATTAAAGAGGAATTGAGAAATGTGGGGAATTATAAAGATTATATTTTTCATGATGGGCTTATTAAAAAACAGATTCGTGATCAGTATAATGTGGTTGTAAATGAAATGTATGCTCGTCAAGCAATGTCTATTATTCATGATGAACTGGGACATATTGGGACTAGGAAAGTTTGGTTAACTTTTAGAGAAGCTTTTTATGCTGTTAAGGATAGAAGTATTGCGAAAAGGGTGGTAAGGAATTGTAATGAATGTTATTTTGGAAAGCATAAAAATCGTACATTGCAACATGATATAAAAAGTATAATAGTGAATAATAAATTGGATTTAGTAGCGATTGATTTCTTAGGAAATTTAATACCAGGAGATTATGGGTATAGAAATATATTTGTTATGGTGGATATTTTTACTAAATTTGTTAGGCTGTTTCCCACTACAAAATACAATTCTGAGATTGCACTTTTATGTATTAATAACTTCGTACAAAATCAAGGAAAAATGAGACGAATTTTAGCAGATAATGCTAGTTATTTTACTAATGATAGATTTATAAAGGCTTTAAATGAACAAAATATTAATGTATGTTTTTCTTCGATACGCCATCCATGTGCCAATCCATGTGAGCGGTATATTCAAGAGGTAATCAAATTTTTGAGGATGAAAACCCATGAACACCATGTAGGCTGGGTCCAGTATGTCCAACAGATAGAAGATTCCATGAACAATTCGCCCAATACCCTTACTGAAGAGTGTCCAGCGACTTTGATGAATGGAACGACTCCTAGTCGGCCCTGGGATTTGCATGGAGAAGTTGTTCATAATCTAGAAGAGAGAAATAATTTGGTTCGAGGAAGACTACAAAGGCAAGGGGAGATGTATGTGCGCCGAGAAAATGAAAAAATCAAAGAAAGAACTAGGTTTAATATTGGAGATACAGTTATTGTTAGAAGATATAGGGTTGCCAGAAGAAATCAACAAAAGTGTGCTAAATTGGATCTTCCGTATTGTGGTCCGTATATTGTAACAAGAAGATTTAATAACGTCACATATGAGCTCTATTCAATGGATGGACGCATTAAGAAGGGACGATATCACATTAGTATGCTTCATCCATATGTGAACAATCCTTAAGAAGATTGTGAGGTACTATAAAATTATATTCTGTGTGCGGAGAAGGGTTTTAATTTTTACATTATATTGTATTTGGAGAAAACATTAGAGATAGTAAGATGTTGTGTGCGGAAAATAAAAATTTCTGAAATCTTTGCTTTGCACAGATTTAATAAATTGTTATTTTGGAGATATGCTATGGTTTTTTTATATCATGGATAAGTAAAATTAAATAAATTGATTTACTTCAAATTTATTTTTCTGTGGGGCAAATGTTTTGGTACACACTGTATTTTGGTTTCTGTTAAAGAAATTTTGAGGTATAGTAGTCTTTTGGTAATCTGTGTATATTAATATTTATTTTGTTATTTGAATTTAAAAGAAAAGATGCCTGAAGATTATTTACGCTCAACTTGATATGTTAATATTGTATACATGTGCGAAGTTGATGAGACGTGGTAGGGGATGTGTGACTTTCACTTGTCCTGCCGTGTGTTATTGAAAGGACATTAAATTTTGGTCTCCCGTCTTGTACACTTGTATTAAAGATATGATGTTTGAATAAAATTTGTTATAGTTTCATTATTTTACGGAGCCAAGATTTAATCAAGTTAGTGAATTAGTTTTATTGCTGTTATATAAGTTAAGTATTTACTTTTAAGAAAAGAGAATGCATTCTTTATAATAATAATAAGAGAAAATTTTAATATTGAAAAAGTAGACTCGTATCCGTCATTTTGTTTTCCTGCACGTGTTTGAAAATATTTTATATTTATTGAGAAGCTATTAAATTAGATAATTTTCGTTACTATATCAGTTTGCTACAATTTGATGTATTTTAATTATAGGTATTTAATTTATTTATTTTAAGTAATTAATTAGGTAAATTTTGTCGCGTTTGTCAGTACAAGTTTTTTTTATCCTATCTGGTCATTTAGTGGGTAGGATTTTTTCTTGAGAATTTGTTTAATGAAAGTTTTTTTTTTTTTTTTGTTTTTTTATAAATAAATTATTTCTGATTTGTTTTTCTATTTTATTAAAGATTTTAGAAAAGATAATTAATTATTTATTTCATTTTTTTGTCTTCAAGTAATTTGTTGTTTTTTTATACTGTTTCCTAAGATCACGATTCCTGACGTAAACATTGTACAGTCTCGCCGAGGGAACCTGAGAGAGAGAGAATTTTGTTTTATGAGCTAGATCGTGGCAACCCTATAATAATTGTACTAATATCATAGCAATACGTCAATTTTCAAAAAACTCTTCCGCCATTTTGTTTTTTTTTTACATTTTGACTTTGGATTGTGATCGGCGACCTCAACCACCCCCATATCTAAAATTTCACATTCATACGCCAATTTTCAAAAAATGCTTCGGCCATTTTGTTTTTTTTTGACAATATGACTATGGATTCGTAATCGGCGACCTCAACCACCCCCGTTTCTAAAATTTCACATTCATACGTCAATTTTCAAAAAATTCTTCCCCCATTTTGACATTGGATTTGTGATCGGCGACCTCAACCACCCCCGTATCTGAAATTTCACATTCATACGTCAATTTTCAAAAAATTCGTCCGCCATTTTTTTTGACATTTTGACTTTGGATTCGTGATCGGCAACTTAAGATACCCTCGTATCTTAAATTTCACAATCATACGTTAGTTTTCAAGAAATTCTTCCACCATTTTGGTTTTTTTGACATTTTGACTTTGGATTTGTGATCGGCGTCCGCACACACCCCCGTATCTAAAATTTCACATTCGTACGTCAATGTTCAAAAAATTCGTCCGCCACTTTGTTTTTTTTGACATTTTGATTTTGGATTTGTGATCGGCGACCTAAGCACCCCGTATCTAAAATTTTACATGCATACGTCAATTTTCAAAAAACTTTTCCGCCATTTTTTTTTTGACATATTGACTTTGGATTTGTGGTCGATGACCTAAGACACCCCCGTATCTAAAATTTCACATTCATACGTCAATTTTCAAAAAACTCGTCCGCCAATTTGTTTTTTTTTGACATTTTGATTTTGGATTCGTGATCGGCGACCTAAGACACACCCGTGTCTAAAATTTCACATTTATACGTCAATTTTCAAGAAGTATAAAATTTCGGTTAAGAGACAATATTTTACGTTACATCTTTGTACTTCTTACCTAAATTTTTGGATGCTGTAAAACCTATGCTTTATATTTATATATACCTACATACATATTATTTGTTATTTATATTATATTTTTAGTGCAGAACATTTACTAAAGAATAGCTTTTAAATACGTACGGGTGTATTTTTTGAAATGAAAGCAAAAGAACTGCACACCTTTGTGCACACTGAATTTATTGTTTAATATAGAAACGGAATTTAAATATATGGAACTTTACGCTTGTTCACTGTTGCGTGCTCATGTAAAGAGTAAAATTTGTACTTTTGTAGTATTTTAAACTCTTAATAAATATCGAAATGTATTGTGCACACCATAATCTCTTCGTGTTACAAGCTCGATAGTTCTCTCCTTGCTCTGATAAACTTTTCCAGTGCTTACCTAGTTGAAAGTATCGTAAGCCTCACTTTTTTGAATGAAAGCCTTTGTGAAACAAATGTAAATGTAGAAAAATCTCTCAATAGGTAAGTTTGTACATGAAGAATGTGCACAGTTAAATATAATCTCATCAATAATTTAATAAAAATGTGAATATTTTATTAAAAAGTTCCACTCCACACCTCAGTTTTTTCATCAGTTTACGAAATATTTTTTTTTATAAAGAACGTAAATTCACAAACGAAAATAATATATAAATTTTTACTTACCTATATATACGTAGTATAATAAAGTAAATACTCTGATACGAAAAAGTTCGACCATGAAATTTTTACAGATGATATGTTGAAGTCTTCGGATGTCGAAAAAAATGGTTTTAAAAAATTTCTCTCTAAGTTTCTCTCTCTCTCTCTTTCTTTTTAGATAAAATGGTAGTTCGAAATTAGTAGTTTTACTTTGGTGAAGAATCAAATTTTACTGATATTTTGCCAACTTATTAAGTTTAGGCAAATACTCGAAATGATTTCTTACTCTTATCAAAAAAAAGTGTTACTGTGCTTTGTTGAGAGATATATTGATGATGTATATATTTATTATTCACACCTTGTATAATTTCTTTTATTAATTCAATATTACTCTATGTGGTAGTTCTTCATTATTATTATTAGTTCCCAGAAAATGCATGCACCTAATAAAATGTCTGTACTATTTTAAATGAAAATTTAATGGAAGATACAGTACGTATATTTGAATGTAGACGGATGACAAAAAAAAATTGATATGTAGATTGTAAAAACAGCTCTAGTTGAATGAAGTGTACATTGTTTGGATAATTGTACATAGTTTTACTTTGTTAAAAATTATCTATTTGTAATAATTTTATTATTTTAAATCAAATGAAACACTTGAATATTTCAATGTTCTTTTAATTTATAAAATTAAATTTCCATTTGTGTCTTACATTTTTATTTAATTGTATGTCATTTTTCAGTATTGCTTCACTATGAGAATGGATGATGTTCGCTCTTTACAAATATTTGTTCATTGATGTTTCTCTTTCACGTTGAATTCAATCATTATTTTGTGCCATTTTATTATCAACCTGTAAATAAAGAAAAAAATGTGTTATATTTTAAGAATTTTTTAAAGCAAACGTAACAATTCTATTAATGTTATGAAGTATTGTTGAAATACAAATTAGTTTTACCTTACCTATCAATATTTTGTTTCTTTGACGACCACAATATAACATTTTCGTTTATCATAAACACATATGCATTAATAGATTTTCTATCAGTTGCATCATTTCTAAAGTCAGCATCCGAAGCAGCAATTAACATTAATTTATCATTAGTCCTCGTATATTGTATTGAATATTCTTTTAGTTCCATTTAAATATCGCAATATTCGTTTTAAACATGTCCACATTTCTTCTATTGGAGCTTTTTGATATCGACTAAAATAATTAATGGCATAGGTACATAATATTAGGTTTTATAGTTAAAGCGATATACATAAGATTTCCTATTAGTTTTCGCTACGATTTGTCTGTAATTTTCAGTGGATTCCTGTTTCTTTTCAGCATTAATTGTGTTTCCATTGGCGTTGCTGCTATCTTACATAGTCATTTTGTATAATAATAATAATATAATAAAAAATATTTTAACTAATAAAAAATATATAAATATGTGTAAATTCTGTTTTAAGCAATTCTAAATACAAATGTATTCCAAGCAATTGAAAAATTAGCGTTGTCATACAGCATCATGAAGATCTATAACATAAGTTATACAGTATTTGATCTTTATTTATATAAAATTAAACAAAAATTTACCATTTATTGCTACCTTTTTGATGATTTATTGTACACTGATATCCTAGCACCAATGACTGATTGAATGTATACAATATAGGATTAGATGATAAGCGAAAATTCTTGAATTGTTTACATAATATCATTAATTGTTAAATTATCATTACTTAGAACTTCCCAATAACCCATATTTCTACTGTAATGTATAGTAATGTTAAAAATTCGGCACATTATACTTATTTAATAAGTAATTCAAATACATCATTGTCGCAAAACAATGTCTGCATGTTTAATATCACATATAGTTTACAGTATTTAAATAAGTTTAATAATGAGTAGGTCCAGTTTATATTCCTCGAATAATTATGATAAAGAAAATAAATAATTTTATATTGTCTCACATTTTCTAGGTTATACAATTGTCAATTTCGGTGTATGTGGCAACATGAAAAAATCTATTGTATTTTAAGATGTTAGTAATATACAAAATTTCCCCGTTACATTTTTGGGAAATTTTAATTAACCTTCAATTAGAAGATGTAATAAAGTTTATCTTTAAATGACTATTGACATGGTCATATTATATTATTTTTACATTCATATCGGAGTAGTCGTGTAAAATAAGGATTTGCTAGAGCACGTTTGAAATCTCTAATTGATATTTTTAAAATAGAAAAGCCGTCTAATTTAGTAAAACAATCGTTTTTATGGTCTTATTGCAAGAAGCAAGAAGTATATATTGTGGTAGTTCACCAGCATCAACCAACAATAATATGTGGGAAGTACTAGTATTAACAAACCATACTATATATGTTATTTTAGTGAGAATAAAAAAATGAAAGTTGGTAATATTTAATAGATCGAACTTTAATTAAGTAAATAGCTGTGGGAGTATTTGATTTATACTTAAAATAATTGTGAGAATATTAAATGGATATGTTCTTATTTCTTCATGTATCGTGCAAAGTTGGTTGCATATCGGGGAACATTGTAGTTTTCTACTTGCATCGAGCATAGTTGGTTGCCTATCAGGTTACTTTGTTGCATTAATTTGTAAAAGCTTGTTTAATTAACACTATTGAAAAGTAGAGATAATTAGTGTGAATTTTGAAATATAAATGTAATAAAATGATGTATAGTTTGCGCGCCTAGATTCAAATATGAGATGTGTCAGATTTTGACATTTTAAATAATTATGTGATAGTATTGGGTATTCGTTTGCCGAAGTGTGTTAAAGGTTTTAAAAAATAAAGTAAAGAATTAAATTGATAAATTTTTGGAATTTATAAAGGTATTTAAAATATTCAAGTACAAATTAAATATGTTTTGAATTAATAAAATGTGTGTACAAAGATCATTGGATATTGAAAATTAATGAATTATTACCAAGGATATGAGGGATAAATAAAAAGGAGATTCTAAATAATTTTAGAAAGCAGCGGATGTATTTTCGGGAAGACTAAGTTTTTCTCCGATAAATACATAGTAAAGTTATCAATTATAGCGTAAAAGTGTAAAAGAAGTGATTAAGTTAAAGTGGAGAAGAAAGCAGATATTTTTTTTTAGGAGATTTAAATATTTTCAAGAATATTATAAATTATTATCATCCAAATATACTGAAAGAATATAAGAAGAAAGGAATAATGTTAATATTAACTAAATAAGAGAAGAGTTTCAAAAATTTGAGAAGTAAGCGTATAAATACAAAATTATTATTTAAAAATAAACTTACCATATTGATGAAAATCCATGAAGAATAATCCATATTCAGCCAGAGAATTATTATGTAGGAGAGTTGATTGAGTTCCAGTATTAGAACTAGTATTTCAGTCCAGGAATAGAAGAATTCGAGTACTTCAAGAAAGCAGTTTCGAATCCGAGTGTTCCAGGTGTGAGAGAATCTGAGGTGTACTAGGATAGCAGTTCGAACACAGGTATTCCAGTCCGGGAGAGAAATAATCCGTGGGAAGAAAATTATCTAAGGTACAGCATGTCAGCGGTCGAAGGTTCGAGTATTCCAGGTGATATCAGAATCGGAGGTGTAACAGGATAGCAGTCAATCCAGTCCACGATCCGAGCATTCCAGAGAGATAGGTAAAGAAAAGGATCAACATCTTTGTAGCCAGTAAATGTCGTCTTAGAGCTAAAAAGAAAATCTTTTGGAGTACAAGAAAGAATGCCAGTTTATAATTTTTGACAGGTCGTATAATTATTTGGAATAATCTGAATTTAAGCAGTTTCGAATATAGTATAATTTTATCAGAACTTAGAAAACACATAAATAATCGTATGATTTAACGTCGATGATAATTAATAACGGATATTTTGTATCTTTATTTCACAACATTAATTTTTGACATACTATTAAACATTATAGAACTCAAAGAAACTGATTGGCAAACCAAAACTAAATAAGTTATGTGTGAAATTGATTATTAACAAGAACTATACAGTATTTTGAAAATAGTATTACAAATATACTTACTTGATTGCATTCCTATCCACGAAATTTATAATTTCGTGTATACATAAATTTCCATAAAGTTGATTAAACAGGCTTGATACTTCCGTACATGTTTTGTTGGAATTGTAATGGATTACCACTATCCGTATTATAATTTGTCTTGTACATTAAACAAATAGTTTTGATATATTTGTTTTTATTTGGTATGTTAGGAAGGATCTTGAATTAAATTGATGAGAAATATATGACGCTAAAAATATTAACCTATAAATAGAAACATTATTTGAGTAGTATTTTAGTACATACCTTGATATCGTATTCATTGTAAGTGATAATTGAAGATAGACTTGAAACACATATAATTAATCACTTGAGTATTACTGTTATATCAAATATGATTTACGAATTAAAGAAATATAAGATGTAAATATAACATGATATTTGTTGGTGTTGAATAAAATACATATAGGCAACTGTTCGACTTTTATGAATCAAGTGAAGTTAGTAACATGTAAGTATAGTAAGTTTAAATGTTTTAAACAATATCTGAGTTAGTACGGGCATCATAATAAAAAAATATACCTGAGATAAATAGAAAATTGATATAAAAATTACATTGAAGTTATCATATTTTTTTAGTAACGGTAATAAATACAGGGTTTAGTTACATAGTTAAAATAAAGATTTTTGAATTTACCAAAGTGTAATTTTATCTTTTATTTAGTAAAGGTATTGTTACATTTTATGGCGCCCAACGTGGAGCAATTAAAATAAGACTCGCAACAACATATTTCAAATATTTTATTTATTGTAGTAATAGCGGTAACATTAGTATACATTTTACAAAGGTAATAAAGTCAGTTTAAAGTATATTAAGGTATAAGAAATTGTGTACTATAATTATTTAAAATGAATACCAGATCTAAGAGTAATTTTGGATTAAATAGATCTGAATCATCTAGCGATAGTGAAGAGGAGGTAGGTCAGGATATGAATGTACAAGAGGGAGGAGAACTTATATTACAAGTTCAGGAAGGTATTCAACAGACAGAAGAAACACAACAGATAGGTAATATACAAGATGGAGGAGATATACCACAGGTACAGGGAGAGACACAACAGTTAGTAGATACACAAGATAGGGGTGATAAATCGCAGTTACAGAGGAAGACGTCAATCACATCAGCAGATATGTTGTTAATTTATCAAATATTGAAAAAAATAAGAGATGAAGGAAGACAGATGTGGGATGAATGTTTTAATAAATTGGATAAGATAAATGAAGAATTAAGTGGAAAACAAGACAAGATGTGTGAAGATTTTACAGTAGAAAATAAAGTAGATGAAGAATTAGCCAGTACATTATCTCTAAAACATGATTTACAGGACATACAAAATACAAATGAAGAGAAGATAATAGGAAATTGTATCAACATTGAACAAAATACAGCTGAAATCAAGAAAACTTATACGAGTAATCCTATACAAAAGAAAACAAAACACGTAGATTCCGGCAGAAAAATTTTAAGATCATATTTGGACACACTTTTATTAAACGAAGAAGATGATAATATTTTGGTTTTATATTATTTAAGGCAGATAACAGGGATAGTTATCAAAGACGAAAAGTATACTGGAAGAAGTTTTAAAGTTGGACATAATATAATTCCAACTTATGTGAAAAATGTTTTGGGAAATGAAAAGATTAGAATGTTTAATAAGTATAAAGAATTTGTAAATGGAAATGATTATGTTGTGAGTAGAGGAGATTCTTCAGAAAGATATGTGCGAAGAAATGTTCATCAGGTTATAATGATTTTGGAGATTAAGTACAAAGAATTATTGGAATGGGATATTGAAGTTCAGAAAGTTACAGATACAGTTACATCGAGAAATGCAGATGTTATGAGTGTATGTGACCAGGTAGGAAAATTTGTGAACAAGATGTTTTACAAAACTGAAGAAAATGAATTTTGGTATGAAGAAGATGTGAATAAAGAAGAAACATATGGAATATTGAAAAATAGAATAAGATTAAAAATTATAATGGATAAGATGTCTCGGATAATATATGATACAATATAACATTAAAATTTAGGGGCATGGCGGTTGTATCACATAGGGCGACAACCGTTGGTAAATGGCGCTACCACCCAATGCAGAGCTACACTAAATATAATAAAGCCCAAAATTTAGGGGCATGGCGGTTGTATTACATAGGGCGACAACCGTTGGTAAATGGCGCTACCACCCAATCCAGAGCTACACTAAATATAATAAAGCCCAAAATTTAGGGGCATGTTTAATGTCCTTTGTTTCTACAAAAGAATTTAATAATGAAGAGGAATATGAATATGTACGTTTAAATATTTTATGATTGAGTCAATAATGTAAGAATTTTCGCCAAGATGTTCTAACAAAGATTTATGTTTTTTTTTTCCTTTCTCTATAATAATAGAATCAGGATAAATTAGTTTAGACGAATAAGAGTTGTAAATATTAGTTAGTATAAAGAATTTAGTAATATTTAGTTTTTCCTCATTCCTTACATTATAAAATTTGTATATATAAATAATAGAAGAGTATATAAGTAACTTTCCAGTTAGTAAAATTTGCACAAGTACAAAAATTTGAAGAAATGTATAAAGAAGATATATGAAAGAAGAACAAGAAGGAACCTTATAAAAAAATTTAAAGAAAATATCGGATTAATAAAAGCATTTTTTGTCAAGAAATATTAAAGACATTAAGAGTTATAAAAAAATATAGGTGATATACAAATGGAAGAATAAGAAGATAGAAGAAGCCTTTACAATGAAATATGTTTAGAAAAGATAATAATGAATGCTTGCTATGTATAATAAATAATAAAAGGTACCATAAAAAAATATGGAATAATTTATAGTGATTATGTATGAAAGGGTAAATAAAACCCAAAATGATAATAAATATATAGGATGAAAATGTATTAAAAGAAATATGTAGGTAACGTACGCCTTAAAAAACGAAAATATAATTTATGTACTTTCCAAAAGGTGAAAGTTTAAAAGGTAGACGAAAATGTCTATTATAGGTATAGGGAATTTGTTCAGCTAAGAACAGTTTATATAAAATAAAATAATAAAGAATAAGTGAGCATATCTAAAGCATATTTTTTAGAGGCTATTAATTATCTGAAGAAATAACAGAGAAAACTTTAAAGTAATCACCAATAAATGTTAAAATTAGTATCGATTAAAATTTTGATAAGAATTTTGATAAGGTTTAAAACCATGAATTGGATGAAACAAAGAAGGTTTAAGATAGGATAAAAAAATGAATAAAGTTACTTATATAGAGAGCATAGAAAATATTAAAAGTTACATAAGTTTTGGCGAATATAAATGGACATAGATTTTAGTTTTGAATATTATAGTACAATTGGTATTTTTATGAAGATTAGTTTAGTTAAAATGGTTTGTTATAGATAGTTGAGATTTAAAATAAAAATGGATACAGAGAGATAAATAATGGAAGGTTATCTAATGTACCAAATATTAAGAAATGTATATGGGGTTCTATATGAGATTATATTGTTTTGTTACGGAAGTAGTGCAAATTGTTATTACATCTTTTTAGTTCAAATTGTTGAATAAATATAAATTTATCTATTCTATAGAAATTTAAATTTATTAAAAAAGGGGCATATGTAGTAGTTCACCAGCATCAACCAGCAATAATATGTGGGAAGTACTAGTATTAACAAACCATACTGTATATGTTATTTTAGTGAGAATAAAAAAATGAAAGTTGGTAATATTTAATAGATCGAACTTTAATTAAGTAAATAGCTGTGGGAGTATTTGATTTATACTTAAAATAATTGTGAGAATATTAAATGGATATGTTCTTATTTCTTCATGTATCGTGCAAAGTTGGTTGCATATCGGGGAACATTGTAGTTTTCTACTTGCATCGAGCATAGTTGGTTGCCTATCAGGTTACTTTGTTGCATTAATTTTATCCAGTTCTGAAATTAGAATTTTAAATATTAATTGATGTATTTTCATATGAAATATTATTTTGTAAAAGCTTGTTTAATTAACACTATTGAAAAGTAGAGATAATTAGTGTGAATTTTGAAATATAAATGTAATAAAATGATGTATAGTTTGCGCGCCTAGATTCAAATATGAGATGTGTCAGATTTTGACATTTTAAATAATTATGTGATAGTATTGGGTATTCGTTTGCCGAAGTGTGTTAAAGGTTTTAAAAAATAAAGTAAAGAATTAAATTGATAAATTTTTGGAATTTATAAAGGTATTTAAAATATTCAAGTACAAATTAAATATGTTTTGAATTAATAAAATGTGTGTACAAAGATCATTGGATATTGAAAATTAATGAATTATTACCAAGGACATGAGGGATAAATAAAAAGGAGATTCTAAATAATTTTAGAAAGCAGCGGTTGTATTTTCGGGAAGACTAAGTTTTTCTCCGATAAATACATAGTAAAGTTATCAATTATAGCGCAAAAGTGTAAAAGAAGTGATTAAGTTAAAGTGGAGAAGAAAGCAGATATTTTTTTTAGGAGATTTAAATATTTTCAAGAATATTATAAATTATTATCATCCAAATATACTGAAAGAATATAAGAAGAAAGGAATAATGTTAATATTAACTAAATAAGAGAAGAGTTTCAAAAATTTGAGAAGTAAGCGTATAAATACAAAATTATTATTTAAAAATAAACTTACCATATTGATGAAAATCCAAGAAGAATAATCCATATTCAGCCAGAGAATTATTATGTAGGAGAGTTGATTGAGTTCCAGTATTAGAACTAGTATTTCAGTCCAGGAATAGAAGAATTCGAGTACTTCAAGAAAGCAGTTTCGAATCCGAGTGTTCCAGGTGTGAGAGAATCTGAGGTGTACTAGGATAGCAGTTCGAACACAGGTATTCCAGTCCGGGAGAGAAATAATCCGTGGGAAGAAAATTATCTAAGGTACAGCATGTCAGCGGTCGAAGGTTCGAGTATTCCAGGTGATATCAGAATCGGAGGTGTAACAGGATAGCAGTCAATCCAGTCCACGATCCGAGCATTCCAGAGAGATAGGTAAAGAAAAGGATCAACATCTTTGTAGCCAGTAAATGTCGTCTTAGAGCTAAAAAGAAAATCTTTTGGAGTACAAGAAAGAATGCCAGTTTATAATTTTTGACAGGTCGTATAATTATTTGGAATAATCTGAATTTAAGCAGTTTCGAATATAGTGTAATTTTATCAGAACTTAGAAAACACATAAATAATCGTATGATTTAACGTCGATGATAATTAATAACGGATATTTTGTATCTTTATTTCACAACATTAATTTTTGACATACTATTAAACATTATAGAACTCAAAGAAACTGATTGGCAAACCAAAACTAAATAAGTTATGTGTGAAATTGATTATTAACAAGAACTATACAGTATTTTGAAAATAGTATTACAAATATACTTACTTGATTGCATTCCTATCCACGAAATTTATAATTTCGTGTATACATAAATTTCCATAAAGTTGATTAAACAGGCTTGATACTTCCGTACATGTTTTGTTGGAATTGTAATGGATTACCACCATCCGTATTATAATTTGTCTTGTAC
Source organism: Amphimallon solstitiale (assembly GCA_963170755.1). Classification (NCBI taxonomy): domain Eukaryota; kingdom Metazoa; phylum Arthropoda; class Insecta; order Coleoptera; family Scarabaeidae; genus Amphimallon; species Amphimallon solstitiale. The sequence goes on along the minus strand of OY720677.1, from coordinate 49,010,799 downwards.
ATTAAACAAATAGTTTTGATATATTTGTTTTTATTTGGTATGTTAGGAAGGATCTTGAATTAAATTGATGAGAAATATATGACGCTAAAAATATTAACCTATAAATAGAAAAATAATTGTCAGTGATTATTTACATTATTTGAGTAGTATTTTAGTACATACCTTGATATCGTATTCATTGTAAGTGATAATTGAAGATAGACTTGAAACACATATAATTAATCACTTGAGTATTACTGTTATATCAAATATGATTTACGAATTAAAGAAATATAAGATGTAAATATAACATGATATTTGTTGGTGTTGAATAAAATACATATAGGCAACTGTTCGACTTTTATGAATCAAGTGAAGTTAGTAACATGTAAGTATAGTAAGTTTAAATGTTTTAAACAATATCTGAGTTAGTACGGGCATCATAATAAAAAAATATACCTGAGATAAATAGAAAATTGATATAAAAATTACATTGAAGTTATCATATTTTTTTAGTAACGGTAATAAATACAGGGTTTAGTTACATAGTTAAAATAAAGATTTTTGAATTTACCAAAGTGTAATTTTATCTTTTATTTAGTAAAGGTATTGTTACAATATCAATGAAATACGTGCCTACATGAATGACATGAACATGACATGAAGTGATTCCCGCAAAGCTTGAATTGTTGGTATTTCAGGTGAGTTTGTGACACTGAATTGAGCGCCAATAAAAAGCTCGGAATTTATTGGCGGCAAATTGTATACTCTAACTAAGGAAATGTTTGGTTATGTTTTTATTGTTAGGTTAAAGATGTGTTTCGTTTGACTTTTTGATTATAATAAAGAAGAAGAAAACCTTTGATTTCAAACTAAATATATCACACATAAAAAATAAATTTGAAGAATAGTATTTCTAAGAATTAATATAAATAATTGAAGTACGCAGTCAATGTGATATTTTTGGATGCAATCATAACTACTCAAGATGTGTTTAACATTTTCAATGCACAATGCAAAACCGTTTATTCTGTGACTTTAGTTTTAAATTGTGCTATTGAGAGGCTAGAGTTATGCATTAATGATTTGTGTAAATATAAACTGAAAATTGTAATTGAGGTATTGATAAATGTTTCATTTAGTGAATAAGGTCATTGTCAAACTGTAAATTAAGATATTTAGTTAACATATATATTGAAGCTTATATTTTATTTTGCACATGTAAATTCTATTTAGTGAATCGCATAGATCTATTGTATTCGTAGATGGGTCTGGAACCAATTAAGAGAAAATAAATTGACATTTCTACGAAGCAAATACAACTTGGCTGGAGTTGTTATGTTTGTTTAATGTACATATTGTGCAAGTATGTTTTCAATAATTATAAATGACCTACTAAAGTACAAGAGCATAAAACTGACTTGAAGCCATAAATTAATCTCGATTCTAGATTAAACAATAATAGTCACATTTTTCAATATTTTAAGAGGCTTTATATTATACATAATAATATTATATTAAAATCAAATTGTCAAACTTGACTTTTATTTCATCTTTATCATGCCTAACAAAAGTTTTAACTTGAAAAGATTTTAGTAGGTTGTTTTTGTGTTTGATAAATTAGAAATTCTTAATTAGGAAAAAATACCTATGTTGTTACGATGTATAGAATGCCATTATGAATGTTTGCAAATTTGCAAATGTGTTACTCTAAATGCAAATTTTGGAAAAAGTTTCGGGGAATTCAGTGGCGTAAGTATACCCCCGCGGTGCGGGGGACCACAGCCCAGATAGACCTATTTGTAGGATACATCAAGGTAATAATTGGTTAGGTTGAGCTGGATGTTGCGGGGGGGGGGGGGCAAAATTTGTAGTTACGCCACTGGTGGAATTAAATAATTCATAATTAATAAGTTCTCTTCTTTAAATCTGGGATTAAATATGCATCTGAATGTAAATCTCCATTTGTTTTACTGGAAAGTTGCAGTAATTCTTGTTGGAGTGATGTATGAAAATATGCTGCCTTAAAATGAATGGGACAGATACATACTAAAATAAGTTAATTTTTTTTATTATGAACAATGATAAAAACAGATTTTTGAAAATGGCATTTTTGAAATCCCGCCTCTTACACCTGATTAACCATACATTTCGTACCGTCTCTTCCTTGGGAAACCAGTAAAATTTAATCTGACTATCTCTACTTATTCTATTATATTTATGACAACCGTATACAGCACAACCAGGCATATTAAATAGAATTTAATGTAAAATAACTTAGAAATTGTGTCAAAATGCAACTGATATAAGAACTGTCAGACTGATTTTATTCGCAATGACGTCATTGACAACTCAAGTAAGCATAGCGGTATAAGTGTATCGTGTCCCAAGCAATTGAAAAATTATTGCTGCCAATAATTTATTTGGCTGAATGTCGATAGATAGCCATTGATTTGTTTTTAAATTATTGATTTGGTCGGTTTATTGTTATTATAAATGCACTTCTAAATAGGTATCCCAAGTTGTCTATAATAATCCAGTAATTATTATTATATCTGGATTTTTTTCATTTAATAAAATGGAGCGGTCAATATCATTTCTGACGAAATAAGTTTTGACTGAACGACGTTAAGATTATTTAAATTCGTTTTAAATCATAAATTTTCTTACATCCTTTATTTTAAATACTATCAGATTGTTTTTCTAAATTGTATCGAATATAATGACGTTTAATATATTTCTTAAATGATTTAATGGTAATAAGTCAAAGTGCGTTTTTGAAATATTATAATGCAATTGTTTTAGCGTACCTAGTGTTTCTTTTGTTTTTTCACGCCATTGTATAAGTGAATGATCGTAAGTATGCATCTTTTCAATATATTTTTCTTATTTTAAATCTGTTTTTGTCAACTTTTCAGATTATGGCGTTTAATTATCAAGTAAGTTATATTTTGTTAACTTAAAATGTACTTAAATATATTTCACTTGAGTGCTGTTTGTTTAAAATGATTTTTGCATAATTTAAGTTTCAATCATACATACATTGATAGTATGTATAATTGTATTATAAGTAATTAATAAAAGCACAGCATTGATTATTCTCCTACGCATTATAGTACCAATATATTTAAATTTATATATTTGTTATTGTTGCATGTTCAAGTCTTTTACATTATACAATGCATTTTTAATTTTTTTTTATTATTTGTTATAGTTTGTACAAAACGACGATAGCGACAATAGCAGCATGTGGTTAGATGTGGTAAATTTAAAATTATTTACTTTATTTTATGTATTTTTTAAACCTTTATTACGATTGTTGCTTGTAATGAATGTATGATTTATCAGTTTCATGTCAAAAGTAATTTGAATTTCGATAGAGATTTAGTGATTATAATTTACATTTTATTTATAATTTTCTTGTATGTATTTTAGGACAGTGGTGAGGAATCCGAAAAGTCCATACCTATTAGTATAGATTCCGAGGTGGCGGAGGTAAATTATGATTAATTTCTCTTTATAATTTTAATTATTTGGTTTCTAATTTTTTTTTTACTTAGGATCGACGACCTCTATTTCGAACACCACTGCCCAACGAAATCAAAGTTATCTTTGTAAGTATTATTCATTTGTACCAAATATTTACTTGTATTAAGATATTACAGATTGTGTAATGTATGCTATGTCTCTTAGATCTCTGTTGTATTTGATTCTGTGAGTTTATATTTTTTTTTAAATTCATTCAGAATAAAATAAGATTTCTGACAAAGAAAAGAACAACAACGTCTGATAACATATCATGATGTTTTAGTTTGTTCTAATAATTTTTTTCTGACATAGAATAAATTATCTGTATAATTAATTGAACGGTGCGCGATTATATTTTTTAATCTAACTTTTATTTTATTTTTTATATATTCAGGAAAACGACCTGATGCCACCCAAGACTGTAAGTATTATTGATTGATATATATATATATATATATATATTGTAACAATTCTAAATGTTTAATTCCATAATTATATTTCTTTTTTTTTTGTTCTTTAAGTTTAATTTTTTTTATATATATTTAGGGGAACGATCCGACGCCGGGAACATCCCAGGATGTTGTGAGTATTATTTATTGATCTATATATATTGTAACAATTCAACATGTTAAATTCGATAATTACATTTGCATATTTTTGTTTCCTTAAAATCACATAATGATTGTGTTTTTGGTTTTTTGAATTACACTACTGATTTTATGTAACAACGTGAATTTGTTCTGCGTAATTCAAACTACACTGTCTTTGATATTTACGATTTTCGTTAATCTTTATTTAATTACAAAAAATATTGTTTCGGCATCAAATGAATGTGTCAGTTTGCCGAATTACGCATGAATTAACCGCGGAACTCTTTAATTTATATAATTATTGACTTAATCTTATTTGTAATTTTTTTTTCATATTTACAGACTAACGGACAGAGGCCTAAAGATAAAGATGGGGCCAATAATGAGTCCGTAAGTGTTACTTTATTTAATAAATCGATGGGGAGATACTTGTTAAAACTCCGTAGTAACAAATAACACTAATGGGTTAGAGTGTTAAAAAATGTATTTATAGTAACTAATAAAGTTTAGTTTAGCTACTGTGTAGCTTTATCAGGTGGATGAAATACCCGTGTTTCATTCATCTGATGAAAGTATGAGAGTATTCGAATTTAGAATTGGTTTAATTCACGTTGTTTTAATTTTATTTGTAATTTTTCTCATTTATACTTACAGAATAATCAGAAAGGCGAAGGACGCGTTGGCTTTGTAAGTGCTATTTTATTTAATTAGTCGGTTTTCGTTAATCTTTATTTAATTACAAAAAATATTGTTTCGGCATCAAATGAATGTGTCAGTTTGCCGAATTACGCATGAATTAACCGAGGAACTCTTTAATTTATATAATTATTGACTTATTCTTATTTGTAATTTTTTTTTCATATTTACAGACTAACGGACAGAGGCCTAAAGATAAAGATGGGGCCAATAATGAGTCCGTAAGTGTTACTTTATTTAATAAATCGAGGGGGAGATACTTGTTGAAACTCCGTAGTAACAAATAACACTAATGGGTTAGAGTGTTAAAAAATGTATTTGTAGTAACTATTAAAGTTTAGTTTAGCTACTTTGTAGCTTTATCAGGTGGATGAAATACCCGTGTTTCATTCATCTGATGAAAGTATGAGAGTATTCGAATTTAGAATTGGTTTAATTCACATTGTTTTAATTTTATTGGCAATTTTTCTCATTTATACTTACAGAATAATAAGAAAGGCGAAGGACGCGGTGGCTTTGTAAGTGCTATTTTATTTAATTAGTCGATAAGCAAGATACTTGATAAAATTGCACAGTAACAATAATGAATTAGTAGAAAATGTATATATTTTTTTAAAGTATCCATTACGATTTTGTTTAGTTACACTGTAACTTCATCAAGTGGATGAAGCATATGTATTTCACACACCTAATGTCGGTTTAACAATATCCAAATTTAGTAACATAATTATTGTTTTATTCTAATTTGTAAATTTAAACTTACAGAATAACAAAAGAGGCCGAGGCGGAGGACGCCGTGGATCTGTAAGTGTTATTTTATTGATTTAATATAGGCGAAATACTTGATATAAGTCCATAGTAATAAATATCAATATTGAATTAGTAGGAAATTAATACACTTTCTTATAGTAATCACGACGGATTTGTTTAGCTATATTGTACCTTCATTAAGTAGATGAAGTATTTGTATTTCATACATCTGATGTAGATTTCGGAATATCCAAATTTAGTAATATAGTGGATTTGGTTTTTTTCTTATGCAACCACATCGTAATGTGTCAATTTGCTTTAAGTCTGAATCTCTGTTTACTTGAATATATTTTATGTTGAATAAATTAACCGTGATACTTGTTGGCCGATATAATTACTGTTTTAGTCTAATTTGTAATTTTTGTCATTTATACTTACAGAATAACAGAAGGGGGCGTGGAGGACGCGGTGGCTTTGTAAGTGTTATTTTATTTAATTAATCGACGCGAGAGGTACAATTGTGGCCCCTACAAACTCAGACAGTGTAACAAATAAGAAATTTTGGCTTTGTAACATGGTCCCAGAATTGAAGTTTATTAAATGTCACTTTAAAAATCGTGCACGCTTGAAACTTACAATAAACTGACACTGACATTGTCATACTGGATAAAAGTCAAACTCACACATAACAATTTTTTTGAATTTGGCAGAATATGTCAAAAGTAAGTGTCTGAGTTTGTAGGGGCCGCAACTGTACATGTATTTGAGAGTTTAAAAATGTATTTACAGTAACCATTACAGATTTGAGTAATTACATTGTAACTCCATCAGGTGGACGAAATAGCTGTATTTCATACACCTGATATAAGTTTGAGAATACACAACTTTAGTCATAGTAACTACTACGGTATTGTTTTTAAGTAATTTTTTTGCTCACAGATCATAATCTCTTACTTTGATTTAATTCCAAATCTCGATTATATCTTATACAGAACAAATTAACTGTGGTACTTGTTGATTGATATAATTATTGTATTGATATAATCTTTTTTAGATTAACAAAAGCAAAAATGAAAAAAAAGCGGGAAGGGGTGTCGTTGTGAGTATTATTTAATTTATTAAATACTGTATGCCATATTATGTGTTCGATATTATATTTGTTTGTTGTAGTCTTTCTCAATGTTGAAATGTTCGTTTAGTTTTGATTTTTTTGATACTTAAATTATACGGATTATGATTTATAAGAAACTTGCTGTATATCTTTATCGATATTCTTCTTGTATAACATGAACGTTTTTCTTGATTGTAGAAGGATAAAATTTGTTTTGTCATTTTTCTTATCGACAACAGCATTGTAGTATGTTCAGAATGTTTTGTACTCTACGATTTTTTCTTTTTTTTTGTTATGGAAAGTAATTGTAATTAGAAAACACGATTTAAGATTTAATAGTTTTTCACTGTTAGCGCCGAATCGTTGATTGAAGAAATATATAAAGATGCGCAACGCTATAGTAAAATAGCGTGTCTTTCCGTTAAGTCGTCCCGCAAACCCCTTGCCGAGAAACATCATCGCTGTCTCGGGCTGTTTCGAATCTCGGATCCAAACGACTGATGCAATCGCTATATATCTCGGATCCAGTTTGGGTACGCGCAGTGCTATGTAGTGGCGCATCTTTATGTATTCCTTCAATCAACGGCCGAATATATTTTACTATTTCTTTTTAATTCACAATTTCATTTTATTTCAAATAGAAAATAATCGTTTAATTTGCGGGAGACTTGCTATAATGTATTCATGTTTCTTATTTGTATAACGTTTAATTATGTTTATTTTCAGAAAGCTTCACGTAAGAAATTAAACGAACGTGCCGGGCGAGGGGGGATAAATGTTTTCTTTAATAACATGGTAATAAAAAAAATAAATATTAAGTATAATTAATATTTATTTTTTTTATTATTTTATTATTTAAGTATAATTAATATTTATTTTTTTTATTATCATGACAAGTTTTTTTAATATATATATATATATATATAATTTTACCATTTCATGTGTCTTTTATTTAATGCGTCCACTTCTCTAACATTAAGTGATAACTAGGTAAAGTATCGCATTGCGCAATTAATGAATTTTAATTGGTACTGTAAAATTTAAAAATCTGTCCATTAGATAAAATAACAATGTGTTCTTACTTTAGTATAAAACACATTTTCTTTGAAGATATAAAATTACATTACCAAAAAAGCAGTGTCATTTGAATTACAATTAATGATTGTTAAAGATGTTTAGCAGTTATCAAAATGATTATAAATTGTAGTTGTGAGCATCGATCACCCTTCAATGGAACTTGTGATTTCAAAACGTTGTATGAATCGTTCGTCTGAAATTAATACTTGTCGTGTTTTATAGTTATTAGACAAAGACGTACCATCATTATTAATATCGCTAGACCTAGAAAAGAGAAGTCGAACGATAGTAGCGTCGTACATAAGTGATTGTTAAATACCAACAGTAGTTTGCTCTTTTAATTGCAGTAATAAAAAAAAATACGCACATTTTTTGTAGCAATTTATGAAGAAGATGACCAATCAATAATATTAGTGGTATTACAATATATAATTTATCGAAAATTGAATGAATTTTAACATGCGAACCTAATCAGATATACTCTATGCTTGCCAGCGAAGTAATAATTTCAGTTACTCTGCTTGCTATGGGTTATCCATAGTGTTTGTTTGAATTCTTAAATGCAGTTATGATTAGCAAAATAAAATTGACGTAGTATATGCTAGTAGTAATTCTAGTTAGTCAAATACCTGTATGCAATGCCCGTTAAATTACCTAATGGATGCATACTTCCTAGGCCCTGTGGTATTTTTAGCAAATGATAGTTACAATTAGATATTTCGATGTATACATAACAGTCACCCTTTATTTAGATGTAAAAAGATCAGTGTTAGTGTAAAATAAAGTACGTCTTAGGAAGCTTGTATTTTTAATTTCCTCTTCTTGTTTACTGAGACTCTCTGTATATTTAGCAACTATCAGTCTTCAATTTTACCATTGTGAAATACAATAATGTTAAAACATCGGTAATTCATATCTCGTTGACATTCAAACATCACAAAATCAATTTTTCTAAAAATTTATCATGCAATTCATTAGTATTGTAAAATTGTAATGAAAAAATTTATTTAATTATTTTGTCACACAGCAATAAAATTTATAATGAATAGACTAACATTAATGAATGAGACAATGTAGAGTTAATTGCAGACTGACTGATATGCAAGTTATGAGAAATGGAAATGTTGTTTTAAATAGATATAAAGTGAGTAAACCTGCTTTTATCGAGTTCCTTATCTGGAATTATTAGTGGCTTTTCGGTCGAGCAATGATGTTTTTTAAATAATCGATATCAGTTTAATTTTTTCTTGAACAGATTTACTATATTGACATCGACTAATCCCAATTATATATTAAAAAGTAGGCTAAACTTTATTCTCGGTATCTGTCAGTCTTGAAATATTACATATTGTTCACTTTCCTCCTTGCAAAACACATCCGACCTTGTAATATGCATATGTTCATTTTGGATGCATTCTCTCTGGGTTACAATACAAAAAAATAGTCTGTCTACCATTTTGCAATAGACATCAAGGAAATCCATCCATTTAAGATAAGAATATTTTTTTGTCAAATTTCAATGCCTTTTTCTATTTCTTTGTGCTTCTTAATCTGGTCTTTACCATTTCCAGCCTTGAAAAGCAAGTATCACCTGCAACATTATTTTTTTAATGTGGAATATGCATATGCTTTGGAAAATAATCAGAACAAACACAATAATAGTTGATTTTAAAAATTTGAAAGAGTATGTACCAACTTCAGACTTCTATATTTGTTAATTAAGATCCAAAATGCAAACTAATAATAGACTTGTCTCTTGCAGATTATATCTCTGAGAAATATATTATTTGTCTTTTAACATTTGTATAAGTTTATCCAAATAATCTTATTAAATTTCAACATTTCAACTTTCTTTATTTCTTCACCGTGATCACATACATCATCTATGAATTCTTTTTCGTACCTCCAAAACTCTAATTGAAATTGAGGTTGTAGTAATAATCATTGTTGAAAAGGTTCCTTTTTTTAATTGATCACGTTTCTTCTTTATAAATTGTCCATCCTTATCGTACTATTTACGTGTAACCTCACATACAATAGCATTAGTAAACAAACAGCATTGTAAGGTGACAATATTGTAGACCTGAAATTCACCTTAAATTATTAGTCTATAATTATGATATTAATGAAAGGTACACGGCTTTTTTTGTTAAGTGTTGAAACGTTTCTTTTTCATAAATATTAAGTACTTCGGCCATCTGTGTTTATGAAAGCATCTAATTCTTACTTTTTAAAGATTTTCAACTCATTATTTATTGCTTTAAACTGTTTTTTCTTTAAATTTGAAAACTACATTGGAATTGAAATCTGTGTATGATTTACTGGAAAATTGCAGTAATTATTGTTGGGGTGATGTATGAATAAATAGAACGCATAGCTTGCTGAAATAAGTTAATTTTTTTTATTATGAACAATGATAAAATTAGATATCTAGAAATACCAGTTTTCAAGTTTCCTGCCTTTTACACTCAATTAACCATACATTTCGTACCATCTATTCCTTGAGAAACCCGTAAAATTTAAACTGACTATCTTTACTTATTCGATTGTATTCACGACAACCGTATACAACACAACCATGCATATTAGGTAGAATATAATTTAAAAAATGAGGTGTGGCCACCACACGACTTTCTTATACGTATGAAAGTGTTACTTCCGGTCCGAATTTTGAAATTTCATTTATACAAAAAATAATTCAAATCTAACTCTAAATAATTTTGTACTCTTCATAAATATATATAGAATGCATAATTTACGACATATTTGCAAAAAATCGTTATTCGGTAAGAGTAAAAGTGATACTTCCGGTCCGAATTTTGAAATTTTTTTTATACAAAAGATATTGGAAATTAAGTTCTAAATACTTATGAATTCTTTATAAATTAGTCTAAACTTAGTAATTGACGAAATATTTGCAAATTTCGATTTTTTCGCTGAAGTAAACTACTACTTCCGGTCGGCCAATTTTGCTCAAAATCTAATCAGTTCTCAAGAGGGAGATTATATTCGTAAATGCAAAATTTGGAATTGATATCTGTAGCGGTTTGACCGCTATCGTGGTCACACACACACACAGAGCCAGACAGACAGACACACACACAGACATTTTTTAAAAACCACTTTTTTGGTATCAGGGGATCTCGAAACGTGGACATCTGCAAAAATCTCGAGGTCGAAAATTTTCATCATCACAATACTTCCTTATACTACGTATAAGAAAGTAAAAAATGAGGTGTGGCCACCACACGACTTTCTTATACGTATGAGCGTTTCAAACTATACAATTTTAAGAATTTCTTTATACAAAACTTATTCAAAATCCTATTCTAAGTACTTTCATTCTCTTAATAAATCGCTATAGAATGCATACTTTGCAAGATATTCGAAAAAAAGTGCTACTCGCTAAGAGTAAAAGTGCCACTTCCGGTCCGAATTTTGAAATTTCATGTACACAAAAAATATTGCAAATTCAACTCTAAATACTTTTGTACTCTTACTAAATATATACAGAATGCATAATTTACGACATATCTGCAAAAAATCGATATTAGGTAAGAGTAAAAGTGGTACTTCCGATCCGAATTTTGAAATTTTTTTTATACAAAAGATATTTAAAATTACATATAATTTAAATACTTTTATACTCATAATGTCACTGCCTAGAAAGCATGACTTGCGAGATATTCGCAAAAAACTGATTTTCGATAAGAGTAAAAGACCTACTTCCGGTTGGAATTTCGAAAAACTTTTTTAAGATAATTTGTCTCAAATTTAATTTTGAGTACATTGCAATTCTTTATAAATTTGTTTAAACTTAGTAATTGACGAAATATTGGCAAAATTCGATTTTTTCACTGAAGTAAACTACTACATCCGGTCTACCGATTTTACTGAAAAACTAATCAGATCTCAAGAGGGAGATTGTACACGTAAATACAAAATTTGGAATTGATATCTACAGCGGTTTGACCGCTATCGTGGTCACTCACACACTCACACACACAGAGAGAGAGAGAGAGAGAGAGAGAGAGAGGGGGGGGGGAGAGAGAGAGAGAGAGAGGGAGAGAGAGAGAGGGAGAAACATTTTTTAAAAACCACTTTTTCGGTATCAGGGGACTTCAAAACGTGGACATCTGCAAAAATCTCGAGGTCGAAAATTTTCATCATCACAATACTTCCTTATACTACGTATAAGAAAGTAATAAACATCTTAAAACATATCTTCTTTACAATTTTGAGGAAATAGTAATTGTGATAAAGATAACAAACACCCCATGAACGCGATTCGGCGAACTATACGAGATGTCAAGTCTGTGAAATGCAATATTCCGCTGCCGCTTCCGGATTATAATTTCTACGAAACAGCAAACATCGCAGTAGGCATTTTTCAAATTTCCAACTTCTTTCTTAAAAATATATTCTATTGCAGCGTTTCTCAAAGTGTGCTCCGCGGAGCCCCTGGGCTCCGCAGCCGCCACTCATCATGCGCACGCACGCCCACCCGCATTTCCACCCGCTTTCTAATTCCTGTGTGGCGCCGTAGCACCCTCGAATCGACAAGTCATTACTTGTTTGAGTGAAACGAGTTGTGTTGTATCGTAGTGCAGATTGTGTCCTAAATTTTTCTTGTTTCTCAAAAGTTGTGTGCAAATTATCTGCAATGGACCGTTGGCTACAGACAGGAACATGCAAAAAACAGCGTACGATGATTTCAGAAGCAACAGAACAACCAATGCCTGGACCTTCTAATGCAGGTACTATTTTGTATTTATTTTTATACTTATTAAAGTATGAAATAATTTATTAATTTTTGTTACTCATCATTTTGTGTTCTTTTTTTTTCAGTGTCATACGAAATCGAAAAGCCAGATAGTCCTGAAAGTAATATTACCAAAGAACGTCATTCCGCTTTAAACAAATCTCGTGCAATGCAAAAAACAAGGCGATATGATGAAAATTATATAGCTTTTGGATTTATGGAAGCCGACAATAATTGTCCTCAATGTGTTTTGTGTAACAAAGTTTTACCGAACAGCTCTATGTTTCCTGCTAAACTGCTTCGCCATTTCCAATCTTTGCATGCAGAATACAAGAATAAGAATGCAAGCTTTTTTTCGCGAAAGCGTGAACAGCTGTCAAAATCAAAAATGTTTATGCATCACGCATCGCATACCGATAATGAAAATGCAACTGAGGCATCCTACATTGTTTCTTACAAAATTGCAATGGCTGGTGAAGCCTATACAATAGCAGAGAATCTTATAAAACCGTGTGCAGTTGAAATGGTAAAATGTATGCTGGATGAAAAAGCTTCAAACACACTATTAAAGATACCAGTTTCGAATGATACAGTAGCTCGCCGTATAAAAGACTTGTCAGGATCCATAAAAACCGAGTTATCTTTTCGCCTCAAAAGTTGTGATTTTGCACTACAAATGGACGAATCCACTGATGTCGCAGGGCTAGCAGTATTGCTTGTATTTGTACGATATCAGTTCGAGCATTCCATACAAGAGGATTTATTAATCTGTAAGGCGTTAGAAAGTAATACTACTGGGGCTGAAATTTTTAACTTGGTAAATAAGTACTTTATTGAAAATGATCTTTCTTGGGACAACTGCATTGATGTTTGCACTGATGGAGCAAAAGCTATGGTTGGAAAAACTGCAGGTGCCGTTTCAAGGATCAAAGCTATAGCCAAAAATTGCAGCAGTAGTCACTGTATAATCCACCGTCAGGCATTAGCAGTGAAAAATATGCCACTTCACTTGAAAACTGTTCTTGACGAGTCTGTAAATATAATAAACTTTATTAAGTCTCGACCGCTAAATATGCGACTATTTAAGATCTTGTGCGATGATATGGGAAGTAGCCATACATCTTTACTACTTCATACTGAAGTTCGATGGTTATCTCGAGGCAAAATACTACTGCGGTTATTCGAGTTGCGAGCTGAAGTGCACGCTTTCCTCCTGGAACATCCTTTTCATTTACAAAATCAATTAACCAATAAAAATTGGTTGTTTCGACTTGCCTATTTGACAGATATATTTTCCAAACTTAACGAAGTCAATCTCTCACTTCAAGGGAAACAGATTACTGTGTTTACAGCGAATGATAAAATCAAGTCATTTAAGAGGAAGATGGAATTTTGGCTAAGTAGAGTAGAAATTGGAGAGTTTGAATGTTTTCCAACGTTAGAAGAGATTTGTGAAGACACGAGTACAAAAGAATTACCGCAAGAAATGGTTAACGACATTGTTAACCATCTGAGAAACATGTGTGCTTCGGTGGCACAGTACTTTCCGAATGAATGGAATAGTAATCTGGAAAAGAATTCTTGGGTTAAAAATCCATTTGTCATCAATGAAAAGCCTCGAAGTTTATCCTCGCAGGAGTACGAAATACTCATAGAATTAGTGTCGGATTCTTCACTAAAATTGACGTTTGAAAAACAGCCCGTAGCAGAATTTTGGTGCAGCCTGAAGCAGGAGTATCCACAGCTTTCAAAAAAAGCTATTTCCATTCTGTTGCCATTCGTGAGCACATATCTTTGTGAAACTGGATTTTCGTCATATGTTTCCACCAAAACCAAATATCGTAACCGCTTGGATGCCGAGCCAGATATGAGGCTACAGCTTTCCTCAATAAAGCCAGATATCAAAAAAATCTGTGCAAATAAAGCACAATATCACGCATCACATTAATTTGTTACAAAAACATTATTATAACATAATCATAATCAATACAAATTTACATATTTATCTTATTAGTTTTCTTTACCATCATTTGAAACTTATTTGTTTTTGATACTGTACTAGGGGCTCCGTGATCTTAGATACGACCCTATTTGGGCTCCGCGTTCAAAAAAGTTTGAGAACCGCTGTTCTATTGTATTCTGTATAATATGAACAGTTTCTTTTGTATATTAATGTAAAATAAATGTGTAAAATGTCAAAGATTGTTTACCAGGATATAAGTAGAATGGCATTTTTGATTAAACGATATTATCGAATAAAAAAATCGATAACAGTCAATATTATTAAATAAAAAAATATCGATTTCAATCACGATTATCGAAAAGAAAACATCGATACTTTTTTACAAAACAGTATATCGTGCGCGTCCCTAGTTCAAATCACATATGCCTGCCCACTCTTTCTTCCGGAGGTCAGTTCGCCGGTTTTCTAGTTTCGATTAATAACAATAATCTTTATAATAGCCTCATTATTTATAATATATTAACATTAAAATAATACCTTTACCTTACTTAGTTTTGAAGATTTTTATTACAATTACTGTTCTTTTTATTTTTGGCGTTTGTAGAGTTTCTTTGTACATATTTAAAACTGTTTTTATCATCTTTATTGTAAAAATACTTGACGCTGTTTGGGTGGCGATTTTCACGGTTTGGTTAGAAGTGCCTTATCTAATATGTTCGTGACGTACTTAAACGTACAGATAGTGTATAATAACACAGTAAAATATAATAAGAGAATGTTCACAGCTTCACAAATTATGGCGAGGTTATGTTATAAAATATACAGATATCGCATACTTATAATTCCTTGTTAAATTTACTTACATAGGAACCAATACATTCTGTTAAAAATGGTACCGTTTTGGCGCGATATTTGAATTGAAAAGTTATAATATAAAGTAACAACGCACCTGTGACCAAATTTGCCTTAAAATATGTATATAGAATTTCTCTTATTCGAACTTAGTAATCTCACAAAAAAAATCCATTCTGAAAACTGTCCAGGAGCCAAATTACAAAATAGAAATAAAATAAAAACATGAAAAAAACTGATCAACTGTCAAACTGGCACTTGGGATTTGCAAATACTAACTTTACATGTATTTTTAGCAGGTGAAATATATTTATTAGAATGTTGAACTAATAGGTACGTTATGAAGACAATAATATGACTATATTTCAGTTTTGCATATTATTATTATTATTATTATTAGATATGATCAACAGAGATGCAGGCTACGTACTAAATGTATCAAGTAACAGAAAATGTTTTATTTTGCATAACACAAACACACTGCTGTTTATTTATTGTGTCGTTTTATATAATAATATTAATATTAGTTTATTTCCAAAATAAGAGAACAACATTGTATTAATATAAATTACAAAATATAAATATATATGAAATAAGAAAATAAGAAAGTCGAATGGATGAGTATAACCTACCTTTAGCGAATATGTTTAAGAATAACTTAATTTATAAATAAAAGAAATGTAATTTTAAATTTTTACAAATAAATTCAAATGAATGCTTAAAGTTCGCGCGTCTTTCTCCCTTCAGCATGAAAGTTGACAAGTATCGATTAGATTCATATGTATAAAATCGAATTACAAAGAAAGTCTGCCAGACCAAATCTACGTTTGTACGTAGAAATTCAATAAGCAGGTAAAATGACCTTGAAATGTTTTTAGATCTTCAGAATTAGTTTAGTTTGTTAGAATTAACATCGTGGCGCCATCCAATTATTACTAGTAGTACTTAAGAAACGCTAAAATCTTAGATACGAACCGAAATGGATTTGTCAACTTTGAAACGCAGCCTTAATAAATTTGTTACTTTTAATTTTTGCTAATTTCGTTTTAGAACTTCTTTTGGGCCTAGAGTTATGTAACAAATTATTTATAATTATTTTCCATTTTTTTTTTGTCATTTGAACCTGCATTTATGTCGTACGTTTAAAATATTAGATTGGGTCGTTCGGTCTTTTAGAGCAATTGTCGTGTGCGTTTGAATGGTCGGGCTTTGACGGGTTAGAGTCTTTCTCTTGCACGTTAACGGTCATCGAGAAAGGTTTAAATACCACAAGAGCAGAAGCATTTTCCTTAGCCTACTTGAGAATGTTGTAAAGTTTTGAAGTTTTATCGTTTGTAATCGCTTACAAAAGCGGATGTTATAGTACTTCTCAAGTATTATTTGTGAATTTTGGCGTTTTGTTTGAATCTTGCGAGGATATTTTCTTCTTGGCTTGGGAATTGTTTAAGCTGCTGTAAGTATATTTTTCCACGTGTCTAATCGATCTTAATTTGTGTTGTTTCTATATTCAAATATAGCTGCTAGTGTTGGTGCCTGGCATAGACCTCATTTGAGCACTTTTGTTGGGGTTAAGATTTAAGAACCACGTGCTTGGTTATCGTACGGTTCCAAGGAAATTGATTGCTGGATCTTGCGGTGAAGACATAATTAAGGTACAGATCAATGGGATACTGTAGCCTTCATACGCTAATTTTCTGAGATGTCGTTAGCCGAAGATAAGAGAGCAGATTTCTTGTAACGTGTGGATCCGTAGAAGGTATCATGTTTGGTAGCTGTGGATGTGACTTCTTTAAGGTACTGTGACTGTGTAAATTTCTCTGAGATTACCCAGAGTGTAGAGTTTATTGATTAAACAGTTTTGGTAGAATTTATGTCAATATCGTGTACTTTGAACAGTAAATTTCAATTTTCCGGCCTAGCTAATTAATTAAGTCATCGTAATTTTCCTATTTTAACTTCTGGTGGCATGTGAGCCTTTATGTTTTGAATTAAATAAATTAACGTAGTTTTATTAATAATAGTGACTTCAATTTGGAGGTTACTTTGTCATTTTTTTGGAGACGTTACGTAGCCTTTTTATTTTTGGATTCAGGAATTGAACTAAATTTTGGATGTGTATGGGCAGTATAGCCTCACATCTGTCTTGTGTAAATTGCTTAGATGTTATTTAATGCAATTAGTCAACGATTGTAATTTATTTTGTATAATCTCGTAAGAAATTATTGAATTTAATCTAATCACATTTTCTTATGTAAAGCATAGTTAACTAGCGCTAATTTTTTTTATAGAATTAGATACTTTACAACTTAGAGTCTGCACTCTAATGTCGAATAGATTGTCGGTTGCCTCTAGTATACAGAGTGGTTTATTTTAGTGTTGACGTGTTGCAAATCACGATCAAACTGTTCGACTTTGGAGGGACTTACGGCAAGTTGCCTTATAACTGTGTGCTTGTAAGAATATTGTTGGTTAATCAATTTTAATTTTAAGATTGTTTCTTGTGTTCACCATTTTGAATTTCTTAAATTATGTAATTGTACGTCATTGATAAATTTTGAGTTGTGGATCACCTTGGGTGGCCATTTAATGTTAATTAACCCTTCAGGAATTTAATATTGGCAACTGAGTTGCGCTTGTGATTTACTTTCCATTGTTTTTTTTCCTTCTTTTGCTTTAAATATCTCTTGAAAGGCAGAGATCATATATTATAGCCGGTTATGTACGGTGTTGTAGTGAACTGTTGAGAACTGATTAAATTTCAATAAACTGTTTGTTAAGTTTGAATGAGCGTGTGTTGGTCTTATTTTCTTATCACCTGGGGAGTTTTATATTGGATCTGGTCCGGGGTCTGAATATCAGTTGGGCTTAGCATATTTTTACGGATAGGCGCCCTGACAACTTAACCTTCGACTTAGTACGGTGTTCGAACTCGCCCTTCTCTGACTGTAGCTGGAGGCAGTGCTGACTCCCATATTTTACATCGACCCTTGGGGAAGTAAGAGGTAAGACTGATGCCCGGTTTTTCAGTCTGAGTTTAAGTACAAGTTCAGCTGAACTCTGAACTTGAGCTAGAACCATGAACCTCTTGTTTGCGTTTTTCAGTCCCTTTCTTGAACTCGTTCAGTTAAACTAAATCTGGAGATTAAAATACGATGTTGGTCAACCTGATATGGAGGAACTTAAGAGATGTATTGTTGGCAAGACTTGTTATTTAAAGGTAGTAACCAATGAAAACGCGAGATATCCCGGAATTCCCGAAGTTAAACACTATTGTTCTACGTTTATACAATTGAATGGTTATTACTATTGTTAGCGCAATTTAGGTATTTCCCAATTTTAAGTATTAACAAGGAAACTGTTTTATTATATCCAGTTTGTTTGTTAAGATATTTCATTATATACCCCAACTATGTTAAATCACCTGTACTTATATTATCTACAATCCATACTGTTATAGGTATTTATGGTATTGTTATAGATATAGGGATTAGGAACTTCCAATGTATAGATTCTTTTGTTTGTAAGCTGAAACTATTCTAATCTGAAATGATTGTTGCCTGGTGAAAATGAATGACGAAGCATCTGCGTGTAAGAGAGCCGCGAATTTTTCTGTGGAAGAAATCGACATGTTAATGGATTTAATAAAGAAAAGGAAACATATAATAGAATCAAAAAAAACCGATCGCGTTTTGTGGAAAGAAAAGGATACAGCATGGGAAGATATTGCAAAAGAGTTCAACAGTCATTCGAATTCCACCGTCTATCGAAGCGCCGTTGTTTTAAGAAAAAAATACGAAAACAAAGAAGAGGACCAAGCAAAAATTTGCTGATAATCGATGCCAAATAACTGGGACTGGTGGAGGACCACCGTCCGACATAAAAATAAGTGTAGTGGACGAAGACATAAAAGATATATTAGGAGTTCGTTTAGAAGGCCTCCCTAGCTATTTTGATAGTGACACAACTGAAGGTAAATTTTTTAGTTTATATTTAATAATTTTCTTACTGTGATCATTTTGCTTAAAGATGTGGAAAATGCAGCTAATGAGGAAATCATTATTGTGCACAATGACACAACTGAAGGTAAATTTTTTAGTTTATATTTAATAATTTTCTTACTGTGATCATTTTGCTTAAAGATGTGGAAAATGCAGCTAATGAGGAAATCATTATTGTGCACAGTGACCCATCAACCAGTAGTGGTCAGCGTTGGAGTAAATATACTCCTTCATCACTACAAGAAGCAATTTCTGTGCCATTGCAAAATAACATAAACACCAAAGTTACTGCAATGTCGGAAGGCAAACCAACAAAAAAACGCAAAGTTACAGGATCTGTAACAAATGAAAAGTGGGCATCGTTGGCAGATACCAAGAATGATGTACTACATATTCAAAAGAAATATATGGAAGAGGAACATCAAGCAAAAATGCAACTTCTACAGGAGCAACATCATTTGGCTCTACTACAAATAGAAGAACAGACACTAAAAAATGAACTGATAAAATTAGATTTACTTATCAAGCAAAAAACATTTGATAATGTAAAAACATAACTATTTATATATGTATAGATGTAAAATTTACAATAAATTATTAAAATAATTCGTAATTAAATTATTTCTTGTTCTATTGTCTCTTGCTATATTATAAAAATTTCCTTCATTGGGAACATCTTCTACTGCATCCATTATGATATCATCATCAACAGGAGGAATATCTTCATTTTCATTGCAAGCAATATTGTGCAATACTGCTGCACCTCATGTATCTCATCGCCTTGCGGTAAGTTTATGTATTGTTCTCGAAGAGAAGCGATGGCATGAGATACCTTGCGAATAACTTTACTTGCTGTGGATTTATGAACACCAGCTATATCCCCAATAGTATTTAAAAAGCTTCCAGTTGCATAGAATCGTAAGGTTAAAAGCAACATTTGCTCAGGTGTTAACGAGGAATTCCTGTAAAATTAATCTAATGTATTTACCATACATATTTGTCTATAAAATATCTTTACCAGTCAGTTGGATTTTCAATCATTCCTCTAATACTTGCTAAAACATGCCTGACAGTATTTTTTCTTAAACGAAACCGTACAAAAAAGTCGTGATCAACCCAAAGATCGAAGTAATTTGGGCGATTTCGAATAATTTTAGGCCATCTTTCTCGGCCAATGTATCCAATAAAATTAATAACATCCTCATCGTCGGAAGATACCACAAAATCCATTTTGAAAACGATGTTTATATGCTACGTGCTACGTTTGTTGTTTGATAATACCAGATAATACGTTCTATTGAGGTTATATTTATATGTCAATTTTTGGTTCACGTCGTCGGTCAGGTTTAAACTCTGTAGATAGTACAGCTTAAACTTAAACCAATTTCTAATTCGGTTCAGAGTTTAACTGCTACTGAAATACACTTTAAACTCTGAACTTGAACTTAAACCAAAAATTGAGTTTAAACCCACACTGAAAAACCGGGCATGAGTGTTATAAGTTGGTGATTAATTAATAGACAAGCGTCCTCTTTAAATTTAAATAGAAGGTTAATTACCGTGGTGGTGTCTAACTTACTACCTTCTTGGAATTTGGGGTACCGAATTTTGGTTAGGGCCTTGGCCATTTATAATTTATATACAAGAGGGTAGCAGTATTCAGGTTCCGATTCAAATTTGTTTTGTATTTTACATATTTATTAATATATTTTTATAGAAATATATCTGAAAAATTTGACATATCTAAATCAACAGCACATGTGTATCTCCATACCATTTGTGGTGAACTTGTGAAACTAGCAGATCATTATATTAAGTGGCCAACATCAAAACAACTGAGACATTTAAACAGCGGCATGGTTTTATAAATGTAATAGGTGCTGTAGATGGAAGTCATATACCAATTGCAGCTCCCAAATTCAATCATAGTGCTTATTATAATAGAAAGAAATATTATTGTTATTTTACAGGGTGTATGTAATGCAGAATATATCTTTACAGATGTTTGTGCAGGTAAACTATGTAACAGTTAACGTAATATGTACCTTTTAGTAAATAATGTTTAGGATATCCTGGCTCTATGCACGATGCCCGGGTACTTAGAAAATCCAAGCTTGGGAAAAATATGGAAGAGCATCCACAAGAACTGTTTCCATTCAACACTCATATTTTAGGCGACTCTGCATACCCAAACACAAATTATATTTTAACACCATTCAGAGATAATGGTCATTTGACTAGGGTTCAAAAAAACTATAATTTTAAGCATTCAGGTACTCGAGTGTACATTGAACAAACATTCGGTATTCTGAAAACTAGGTTCAGGATATTGAAATATGTAAACATATATAATACAGAGTTAATAGCTCCACTAATAGTAGCATGTTGTGTATTACACAATATATGCATTTCCAGAGGAGATACTACTGAACCGGATCTTGAAGATGAAGATAATGCAGACAACACAGAATTTACGGGAAATATCCATGTTGATGTGATGAAAAGAAATATGATGATAAACTTTTTAGATGAAGAATGACAAATATAAATGTAGTTTATGTATTTTTTAAATAAATTTATTATACAAGTATCACATAATACATTTTTCTTAAGTTCAATAAACAGCTGTGTTCCCTGAAAATACACCTACATTATTTTAAACAATGAATATTTAATATCCATAATTGTGTAGAAACCAAAAACATTGTTAAATTTTGCATATTAAAAAAACACGAAAACTTAAAAAAACTTCTGTCCATTAAAAAATTAACATCAAACTAATCTATTTTTCTTTTAGTGTACCAATTAAATCTCGTAGTAATTGCATTTTCTCTTCGTGCCTTTGTGCAGCATCTGCACGATATCTTTTTAGCCACGTTGGTTCATCATCAGATTGACGTTTTCGTCGAGGTTTTTCATTCGTACCTTTCATATTCTACAAATTGGTAAATATATATTTCATTGATCATCTATTTCTGTTTATTAATAAATTACCTCCAAATCAGTTAATTCCTCTGATGTAGAGTCCTTATTACTTGTATCCATTACAGAATTGTTAATCACACAGGGTGGGTTAATATCTGCATCTGTTCCAAATAATTCGTCTAAAATATTAAAATAGGTCCACTGTTTAGCTCCCCTCCCAGTTAATTTGTTATTATCCTTTATTCTTTTATAAGTTTTCTTTAAATTGCGAAATTTAATGTCACAATCTTCCCATGTTACTGTATACCCTTGCTCAACCATTTTTCCAGAAATTTGACTCCAAATAGACTTGTTAGTTTTCTTTGAACTCTTAAACAATTCCAAATGTTCTTTATATAATGCTAATAACAGTTTAATAGATTTTTCGCTCCATTGCATTTTATTTACCCCACTTATCGAAGGACCAGCAGCAATAGTACCATTTGCATTTTCGTCTATAATAATAGCGTATTACTATTTATTTATAATTTTTAAAATGTATGTTTACCTTCATCACCCGCTGTAAAGTTTTCATCTTCACATATTATATGACTTTCATTAAAATGTATCTGGATTGCACTTAAATCCCCACGTATTCCACAAACAGAGCATATACCTAATACGTTACTCATATTAAAATTATCCACAATCTAGACTAACCTAACACTTAAATCAGTCCATTAGGTTATGTTTACTAGTGCAATTCTATTTACCGACTCTAAACCTCGATCCAAGAATCGTGGATCCGGTACATGGAACAGATATCTACCGGTTAATTTCCGAACGACAGTATATTGTAACTGATACAATTTCCGAACGTTGTCGGTATATCGGTATCTATCCGATCCAATTTTCGTAAACCCCTACTGTTAACAACATTTGTAATAGCCACCTGTAGTTCTAGTAATCTATGTAGTGGAGTTCTAAAGACAGTATTATTTAAATTAGAATAAACGTAAAGCAATAGTGTTGAAAATTATAAACACATATATATTTTAAAAACACAACTATCCTAAAAGACATGTATTTATTTACTGTGATCGTCTCGTACAAAACATACATTTACAAATAATATTTTCTTTTATGCATTGTTCTAAAGTGATTATGCATTTTTGTTGATAGCTGTGTGGATCAAATTTTCGTGTATTTATAAGAGTTTTGTGAAATTGTTTGAAATAAACTGCAAAATCACACCAAGTGATAGCAGCAATAAGCATTTGTTATTGAATGTAATAAAAAGAATTATGTCATTCGATTAACGTAGATAAATTGTTTTCATCACATTTTTTAAAAAAAATGTTTCTAATGTTGATGCTTTGTTTATGTTTGAATAATTTTTGCTGCTACCTCAGTTCACCATAATCTTCCTGTCCATCATATACAATACCATCTGGAGTGGTCCCAAACAATGGCTTCTTCAGATGAATTATTAATTCTGGATTGTATATCTGATATTTTTATACAATCCAATACTTTTGGATTGCAACTCCCACTCATCTTCAATTCCATTTCTCACATAAGGCAAATGTAAAGTATTATTTGGTGTTAATATTTTTTTTGTAACATCATTTATCAAGATACGTTTACATAGTTTTCCCAAATCTTAATGTCATACTTTTTTTTTCCTCTTGAGTCAACCGAATGTCCCCTGGTCGCTTTCTCTATGCCAAAACATTCCTATAATGTCATTATTTTGAACTGTGTAAATGGGTGCAGTCTTCCTAAAATATTTTCTTACTGTGATTATTTTCTAACTGAGGAAGTTTCATATCTGATTTTGTTGTCGTTATTGATGGTACAGATCATTCACATATCAAAATGTTTCCAACAAAAGAAAGTGTGCAGCGACTGACTGGAATTAAAAAAATGTTAGAGCAAAGAAACTTAATGCCAGTTTGGGTGGCTTTCTTTGCTGTGACGTAGTCCCCTGGTCGCTTTCTCTATGCCAAAACATTCCTATAATGTCATTATACTGTGTAAGTGGGTGCAGTCTTCCTAAAATATTTTCTTGCTGTCATTATTTTCTAACTGAGAAAGTTTCATATCAGAATTTGTTGTCGTTATTGATGGTACAGATGATTCACATATCAAAATGTTTCCAACAAAAGAAAGTGTGCAGCGACTGACTGGAATTAAAAGAATGTTAAAGCAAAGAAATTTAATGCCAGTTCGAGTGGCATTCTTAACTGTGACGTAAGTTGGCAATGCCAGTTGCTTTTATGCACTTGCACATAATAAATATGCCACAGGAATGTTCCGGTTCACACCACCATTCTGGTTCTTTAGCATCAATATCTCCTTAAAACTTGTGTAAAATGCATGCCTTAGTCGATTCTTCAATGTCGACTATACTGGAGGCCCTTCTCGAGCTACATTAGATGGTTTGTAAAAATGGAAAGTATGTAATGCAGACATTTTTCCCTGTGTTACATTCCACTTCTGAGGTTTTGAAGTGTTAGGTTAATTGGTATTCATGTTTTAACAGACTCTAAATATAGAATCTTACAGGTAGTAGGCTAAACCTACAATGTAATTGTGAGTTTTCACATGTAAAGATATCATGGAATGGCATTGATTCTCAAAAATGCACCTTGCTTCGGGTGAACAGTGTGTCGAGCCTCTACAATCTCAATATTTTCATAACCATCAGCAGCATTATGTTTTTGTACAAACAAAATTGTTAACGATCGTGCCTTTTAATTTTTTTATACAATAGCATTTTACAATGACAAATAAGTCAGTTATTGCAAACGAAAGTAACAAACTTTCGATCTAATAATGGAACTTTCTTGTATCATCAATTAACCTAAAATAATAAACAATATTTGTTGGTTAGACGCCACTATAATCTGATGGAAACAAGTTTTGGGACGTGTGAAAAATTTTTTTTATTCTAAATACAAACCGTGGAAGAAAGTGAATATTTTAAATAAACATTATGAAAACGAACAAATAACATAATAGAATGTATCTACCTACCTTAACTATGTCATATCGACTCATTCATCCCCCATTATTTATATAGATATTTAATTGTAAATATATGTATTTAGGTATCTATAATATTCGGATATACATGTTGCCGTCGTACATATTGATATCGAGTCATTTATGGCTCATTCTATAGGTGCTATTTAATATTAATATTAATTAACGGTATAAGTACTTTAGCTGCGTTCGGAATGGTGAAAAGTGTTAACACCTTTAACACTTGTTTAACACCATGAACACTACTTCGTTCGGTAATTGTAAGCGACGGTCATAGGTGCACACCTATGACCGTTCGACATAATGACGTAGTGTACACCGGTGTTAACTTACGGCCACCGTATCATCTGACGGTGTGGGTGTGTTTCTAAATACTTCACCGATGCTAACAGTTGTCACCAAGCGCACCACGATTATTTGCCATCGGTGAAATAGATGACAGCTAATTTAGAAACAATTTGGTTACTGCAAAATGAATGAAAAACAAAAAATTTTGTTAGTGACATCACTGGGGTCTGTTTCTCACATTACTAAAATGATTATTGAAGAAAATATAACATCTTCATCAGACGAAGATATAGTTATTGTTGAAGAAATACCTGAACAAATTAGAATTAGTTCTGATATTTTACATAAAATTACAATATTTAATGAACTACCCGACATAGACTATAGAAGTCATTTTAGAATTACAAAAGGATCTACAGAAGTACTACCTACTTTAATTAAAAATTATTGATTGTCTACAAAAGTTTTTTGTAGATTTTATGCAAGCTTCTAGGAAGAGATTGGCACAAAAACATAGTAGGTAGACCGTCCTTAGATATCAAAGCTGGTATTATGCTGAGTTTGTGGTATCTGGCAACAAAAGAAACATTTCGAGAAGTTGGAGATCGCTTCTAAATTCACAAAAGAGTTAAGCGGCCATGTACATAAATTTATTAAATGGCCTTCAAGAGAAGATATGTTTGATGTTGTCAGCGACTTCAATGCTGTCCATGCCAATACTTTTTTTCCAGGGGTTGTTGGGTGCGTAGATGGAACGCACATTCAGATTCCACAACCAGATGTAGATGGTGCATCATTTTACTGCAGAAAGGGCTACCATTCTGTAATATTACAAGCTGTGTGCACCTCAAAATTATATTTTTCAGATATTTATGTTGGTTGGCCGGGCTCTGTAAATGATGCCAGGGTATGGCGTAATTGTCCATTATACCAAAAACTGATTCAAAATCCAGAAATCTTAATGCCAAATACACACTTAATAGGGGATAAGGCATATCCTTTAGATACATTTTTAATGGTACCTTTTAAAGATAATGGACATTTAACAGAAAGCCAAAAACAGTATAACAGACTGTTAAGTCGAACACGAATACTAATTGAGCAAGCATTTGGACATTTAAAAAATGCATTTAGATGCTTGCAATATCTAAATAGAATTAAAATGAAAAATATGAAATATGTAATTATTTCAGCTTGTATTTTACACAATATCCGGATCGCAGAAAAGATACCGTTAGAAAACATAGAAATACAAATTTATGCTGATGCCGAAGTAGATCTCCCAAACATCCAAAATAATCATGTTGCTCAGCTTAAAAGAAATCAGATAGTGGATATAATTCAGAATATGTGAGGTTCAAGAAAGAAAATTCATCTATTATTACAAAAAATGTAATGTAATAAATATAAAAAATATTAATCGAAAAATAAAATAAATTCTTTAAAACAAAACAAGAAAGTTAGTTGTAAATTTAAAGTAATTTTTCCGCAATTTTTTCAAAAACCGAAGTTAATCTATTAACTGCCTCAATCTTCCTCTCTTCCAAAATTTTTCTGTCCTTAAATCTCTCCTCTCTCCTTGTGCTCTCCTCCATGTGTCTGTCATTCTCAAGTTTCATTCTTTTCTTGTACAACTGGGCAGTTGTTTCTACTCTCTGCCTTTTTACATTGTCATTTTTCTTAAAATATTCCAAATAATACATATTTTCTTCGTCTTCAGTCTTCTTTTCTACATATTCAGTAATATCTTTTTATTCTTCTCCCAGTGAACTACCTATCAACTCAGGCTGAGGACTTACTGATGCTTTTCCACCGTATTGCTCATCAATAATTTCAAAATAAGACCACTTTGAACTTGTACCACTTCCAGAGGTTTTTAACTTGTCCTTACATTTTCTATATGTTGTCATCATTGTACGAAACTTGTTATCACAGATTACACCCGCTACATGATAATTTCCAATACTGACCATTTGTTTAGCCACGTCCTCCCATAGTTGCTTTTTCTTTTTCTTTGGATTGTTAAATTGATTATCCATTTCAAACCTGATTGTTAACAAAAGTTTTGTTGACTCATTGTTCCATGAAAAGTTTTCAACTTCGTCATTTAGAGATTTATAAGAAGATACTATAACATCAGATGGTTACTTATGTAATATAATTTAAAACACGTTACTTACTATGGGCTAGTGAATCTTTATTAGAAGTACTTGCTTTAATTTCAAACTTAGAAGATTTACAATCATTCTGTACGTGTTGACTAACTAAGTCAAAATTCTCACTTTTAAAATCGCACTTTTCGCAAGCATACATATACTTTTGTTCAGTCATTTTCGAAAGTTGATATTTAAGTTTTATAATGAACCAACTTAACCTCAAATTATGTCCAGATGATCCCCACCAACGTAAAATCACCGATGTCATCGAACTCATCAAGAAAAATCGTCGGTGAGTTTGGTGTTTCATCGATTAGCCATCAAAAATTTCAGAAACAGATTGTTGAGTTACACCGTTGACATAAAAGCATTTTAGGTACACTTCGGTGTGTTCGGAGTTCATCGATGAGCATTTAGAAACGCACCCTGTATGTGGTGTGACACCGAAATATCGCGCCTTTTTGCGACTGTTTTGTGAGGTTATGAATAAAATATTTAATAATCATTTAATAATTACTGGGAAAAATAGGCAAATTTATCAATATGGAGTTGGCAACCGATGTAGAAGGCAAGGTAATTACTAATGCAAATGGTGAAATGTTAATAATAGACAAAGGTAAGTTAGAGGTTAGCTTTTTACAGGCGTTTTTTATTTAACTAAATTTTTAGAGACTAATACCCAATTGTGGATAGACCAAACACAACTAGAGTTAGTATCTGATGGTGCATCTGCTGCTTCTGCTGGTGGTAATATCTGTAACGGTTAAACATTTCATTATGTAATTAACATTACTTATACTCACGGACAGTCAGTGTATGCAAACAGAAGTTGATTCGGGGTCAGAAGAAGATGAGAACGTGGGAAACAGAACATGGCATTATAATGATATACTAATGCTAATTCATTTAATGCAAAAGCATGAAAAGACGTTTGAAACAAGTTTGAAAAAAACAGTATTGGCAGAAAATTACTAAAATTTTAAACGAAACATTAAAGAAAAAATATACACCTCAGAATGTCGAAAACAAATGGAAATCTCTCAAACGCACCTACAAGAGTTTAAAAATAAAAGCAACTCGCACTGGCACACAGAGAAAGTACTGGGAGTATTTCCAGGCCATGGATGATTTAATGGCAAAAAAGCCGGAAATAAATCCACCAGTGGTAGCTAGTAGTTCTAGTGGTATTAGGTCACAACAAAAGAAAGAAGACAATGCAGGGCTAAGTAGTGTAGAAACAGAACCAAATACTTTATATGATGATAGCGATACTTCCACGGAGCCAAGTACTTCACACGATGCCAATAATACTTCTAAAAGAACAGATAGGTTTTTTAGAAAGCGAAATGCCTTAAATGTGAATGACAGACATGAGGCGAAATTGAAACGCCAGGATAAGTTCTTGGAATTGTTTGAAAAATTAATTGATAAAATGTAATATTGAAATTTAGATTTAATTTTGTGTGAAGTTATTAGTTTAAATTTTATTGTAGTAGTTCATTTTGGTAAGAATCCTATTTTTTGTTGTCATTTTACATGTGTTTTTTGTAGAAATTTATTTTGTGTTCAGAATTGGACTTTTTTTGTTTGGAATAATTGTTGTTGAAATGTTTAAAATAAAAAAAATTATTGAAAAATACAAAGTTTATTTAGCTTTATTAGTACAAAATTAGTTACGAACCCAAAGAGCATTTACAATTTCGTTTCTTTTCACAACCGCCTCATTATCGTGAATCACGTCTATTCTCGGAATATCCAACCTATTTAAAGGGTTGTTCAGTCTTTCTCTTCGTAATTCATCTTCAATATTGATTATATCCTCAGTGTTATCACCTTTTAGAATACATATATTATGTAAAATGCAACTAGTAAGTATAATGTAACAAATTATTTCTGGAATTTTGGATTCAATGAATTTCAGCCGCCTAAAACGTCCCTTAAGTAATGCAAATGTATTTTCTATAATAACCCTTGCTTTAGATAATTTAGTGTTAAAATTCATTTGCTGTCGGTTTAGGTGACCATTATTCTTGAAACCAACTAACATTCGAGTTGTTAATTTGTATGCTAGGTCTCCAATTAAGTGACTATCATTTGGCAAGTCACCTAATGGTCGCTGTGAAAGCTCAGATTTCAAAAACACACTATAATCATGCACAGAGCCAGCCTCTCCTGCATAGACATCAGTAAATAGCTTTCTGTTGTCACATACTCCTTGTAAAATAACGGAATGATAATGTTTCCTATTTATATATGAATTAGGATATTGTGCCGGTGGAAGTATTTTTATGTGTGACCCATCTACAGCTCCAATTATCCCTACAAGATGACACAATGAACATCTCAAATGAAAAGCAAAACACTTATGAAACTCACCCGGAATATGTTGTTTTTGTACAAAATTATTGGAAATCATTTGACATCGTTGCGGGGAAGGCCAACTGATAATGTGGTACCTTTACCTTTCATTAACCAATACTATAGCTTTGCAAATTCTAAGAGCACAACTCCATGCAGTAGATTTTGAAACCTTGAAGCGACTTGCAATGCCACTGAAGTAATTTTTTGATTAGCTCCTATGTTTTACTACAAATTTACCATTTTCCATTACCTACCGAAAGCTTTTTAAGTTGGCTAAATACCACAAACATATTAAACAATTCTCTTCTAATGAAAGTTCAGGGTGCCCAATATTTGAATGATTATAAACAGAATGAAGGTTGTTTATTAAAACTTCAAATGTATCAATGTCCATTCTAAAATGTCTTTTAAATTGCTTCGTGTCCATACTCTGAATTTCTTCAAGAAAATATTTCACTGGCACAGTATACTCATCATTTTCCTCATCTTCATCAAATAACATATCATGTGCGAACAGGATAATCGGGCATAAAATTCTTTCCATCATATTTAGCAACTGTAATGCCTAAAAATCATTAATTACAACATAATATTATAATATCATTCTACAATACCCCTTGACACCCTTAATAATTACCATCACTTATAGGTTACATGTATATTTTAAATTGACAGCTATGTGACAAATAGAACAACAAAGTGGCAATAAATGACGTTTGGCGTTTTTTAACGTTCAGTCAGTGCGGTGTGCACTAGTGTGCACTGATATCACGTGACCTGCATCACCAACAACACCACCACTGCACCGCACTAGTACTACACTGCAATTCCGAACACGCCTTTTATGCCCCCTCTACACATCGCCGAATGTATTCGCCGAAGATTCGTACGAATGTTTCGTCAAATAATTCGTGCGCACATATGATTCCGCGTCTACACATCGCCGAACATTCGGCAAATTATGCCGAACAGCGATGTGTAGACAGTTTATTCGGCAAATACTTGATATTTGCCAATATTCGCGCCGAACACGAATGCCGATCCGTCCGGAGTCGGTTTTTGTTTCCACATCAAAGAACATTCGTATCCGAACATAAATAACCTGACTACACATCGTATACTGAAGTGAGATGAATATACACCTATATAAGTAAATAGATAAATTCGTAAACATAACCTATAATTTAAATGTATCAAATTAAAAAAGGTATTATTCTGGTGTGTATTCTGGATATTGTAATGAAATATGGCGGAGTGGAATAACGACTTGATCCTCGAATTTTTGGAATTGTACCAAAGGGAACCGATCATATATGATCCAAAACATCCTGGGCATAAAAATAAAATAAAGGTAAACGATGCGTGGGTTAGAATTAAACGTGCCCTGAGTGTGGAATTTCAAGTAGGAGAAATAAAAAAGAAGAAAGATTCATTGATGGCAGCTTTTCGCCACCATATGAAGAAACAAAAGGCATCTATTAAATCGGGAGCCAGTTTGGACGAAATATACAAACCGTCGTGGTTTGCATATGAATTTATGGAGGCCTTTTTAGGGTCCATATATGAATGCAATTCCACATACAATAGTGAATCTGTGGTAAGTACAAGACAAAACACATTTAATAAAATTGTTATTTATTTTGAAATTATAATTTTTCAATATTTTTAATGCATATATAATTTCGTTTTACATTTATTTTATATAGTATTATTATTATTAAAGAAATAATTAGTGTAGGCCAACCTTATTTGCAAAGCATCTGTTGTGGCTCTTCGTGGTATTTGTAATATTGGCCTAATTGCATCACATATTGATTGTTCGTTTCTCCAGGTACCTCTTTGGACTAATTCCCCATTTACATAATTGTCTGTTGCACCCGCAGGTGTATATATTTTCTTCGAGGTTTCACTTTTTCTTAAAAAATTATGTAATATTATGTAATAATATTAAACAGTATCCAAAATCACGTTTAGATACGCAAAATAATTATAATTAATTAAATTGTAATGCACGACCGCTTTGGGTTCGAGGCGTTAAACAATAGACTACTGTGACTTATAAAATAGGTAGACATTCATTCATGGGGATCATTAAAAAAACATCCATCAATAGAAAAACATCGTTCAATCGCAATACATCGATCAATCACATTAGTGAATCATAATACACTCATTGATTGAAACACTGATTCAGTCGATGAGATTAAAACAAAAATCAAACCGATAAGTCGAGATAAATTCAGTGCGGTGATCTTCAACGTCGTCGAGTTATCCAGCGAAGGCGGCCCGGCACATAACGTCCAACCAATATCACCTTCGGTGAAGCAATTGCCTTGCTTTATCGAAATAAAAGCACGAACATAAATTCCATGTGCTAGAAAGAGAAAGACATATCAACAAAGAACATAACCTAAGAAAACTTCAGGACGAACAAATAACAATACAAGCCAAGGAAAAATAATTCAGCCTTACGTACATTTACCACACCGAGACCTGCTGCTGTCGTAACAACAAGGATCAGATTCTGCACACTACCGAAGCTGACTCCACATTCAGGCACCACCTTCCTGGAAAGAGCCCCCCTCGAAGCGGTTCCTGGTTCATCAACCCTGAGCTCCGTCCACTCCAAAGACAGGAAGATTCCTAGGAGAACCCGTTGAAAATTCCGCTCCTGTCGCTGTAAGAAGCCGCCAGAAACCTAAAGGACATTTATCTATGTTTTAAACGAAGGTATCGTAATTTGTTCACAAGTATTATCAACACTCAAAAGGGTTAAACTTTCAAGTCACAATATTTATGTCTATTATTTTGTAATCCGTATCATTTACGAGGATTAAAATCAACGTCAGTATATTAAATGTAGTAATAGTCATCTAAAGTCATAACTATAGAAGTCAAGTATCAATAATTTGTTTTGCGTAAAAAAATAAGTAGATATTCAAGTCATTTATTTGAACGTACAGTCAGTCATATCTCTCTGAATGCAACCTAACCTAGATTGGTAAACAAGAATTTTATGGTGCTCAAATTGAGATAAAACAACATAAACCGATAAGATAGATTTGTTGGTCTCCAGTCTGCACCATAGTCATTGAAACTACCCAGTTGGCTTTCATAAAATGTTTTCACTATAATCAAATTGAAATTCATTTCATTCATATCTGTTCAGACAACAGATGTGCTTTCATTTGTAGAAATAATTACAATCAATCAATGTGGATCTGTGTACCATTATCTCTCTGTGTTATAATATATTTCTCATTAATTTTTTCGTCTGGTAATAAGGACACTCCATCTACGATCATAACTAAATTAATTTTATATGTATATAACAAACTGAAATATATAAAGAATTAGAAGTTATACCTACCATTGTGTTTATTATTCGTGTTTGAGTAGCATCCATCGTCAATTTGTGGAGACACATTCTTCGATTTCTATAGGTACTAGCAGCGGCCCACAACGTGTTCACAACAGGAGTCCTTGGATTGCGTAAGAATAACAGGTATTGTGTAAGTCACTCTGAGTAGTAGGTATTCACGCGGAAACCCAGCTAACGGCTCTGAGATTAAATTTAACGAAGCGTACACTAGCGTTATTGTATACTTGCATAATTCATTGTAGAATGCCGGAAACAACCCCTTCGCCTATTAGAAATAGATCATTGGCCAAAATATAAGCGATAGGAAATAAATTTCAAGCGCGAAACTTATTACATTTCAAATTTAATACAACAGTGATAGTCACATTTCATTGAATTATTAAATTAGACCCACATATACAGTTAGCAGTAATTTAGATTAGACTTTCACTTGCATAATATTTAGCGTTTGTAAACTTGATTTGGTTAACATTTCTCTCTTAACTTTTAACAGTTTTTCAATTTTAATTTAATTAGTCTCATTGCTCTTATATAACATTAACTATTGGGGATAGTAACGGAGCTTAATATACCCCCATAGCAATATATATATATAGTTTTTTCTTTTTTCTTTTCGTTGCCGTGTAGAAATATATTGTGATTTTTTTTCCCTTTTTTTCGTGGGTATTTTCGGCAAATTACAAATTAAAAATTAAAACAATTCATGTAGAATAAGAAATTTTGTTTATTTTACGTTTCGCCATTTTTTATGGCTTCTTCAGAAATATAATGTTATCTGTAAAACAATGTTCAATGTGTCAAACAATTATCTTAGTTCTGTTAAAAATTACTATCATAATAATCACATTACTACAAGTCATTTCAAAGTCTTAGAACCACAAAAACAACAATTACAAAAACAATGTATATTACGTTATAAAATATGTGTATAAAATGAATGAAATTGAATAATTATTTCTCACCAAACTTTTTTTGTATAAAAACAATAAACAATAAAACAAAACAGTTATGCCGCATTGAATCAATTACACGATATTAGGAAACATTAACAAGAAACTCACCTTATAATCACTAGAAAGCTTTTAGGTTGTAAATTCATTTTTTTTCATGTTGTTTTCTTTTTTGTGCTTATAACATTTCACTTTTCACCAAGAAAATAACAATTTTCATTTTACTAATGACTATAGAAAACATTCTTATTTTTATTATTTTGATTTCTAACTTTATAGGAGTGAGCAAGACACATCTGCACTGAAATATCTTATTTGTCGGAATGATGTGGCAAGAAAACAAACAGTATCGAAAACAACTTTTTTCCATCCTCTTATTTGTATATTCTTCTTATACTTTAAAAATGTTTATAAAATTAATTCAGATATTGGAAACGTTCTAAGTAATTTATTTTTTATTTTTATTATTATAGAAAATTTTGAGATGTCTATTGCAATAATTGAAAATATATTTTTGACAGATTTGCTATTTCACTCCTATCATTAACAGAGTTATGGTCTTTGTTAATTTCAATCATCTCCAATATGCCCCTTGCCTTGGTGTTTTGTTCTTTTTGTAGGATACCCACGAAAAAAAGGGAAAAAAATCACTATATATATATATATACATATTTAAATAAGTATTATATTAATAATACTATTATTTCTTGGCCTTTATTATAATTTCAGTTTTCTGAAGAAGACATTAATATTAAAAAATGTCGAAACGTTAAAACCTAGTATTTATTGCATTTCGTTAAAAAGGCCTAATACCAAGAATTTACCTACACGTATATATACATACATATATATATATATATATATATATATATAAATAAAATTCAAAAGAAATATTGTATAATTTCTTTTTAGAATTTTCTTGGTGTAGCGGCCTCAATTAAAAATTACTAATCGTAATAAAAACAACTTCTTTTAACGTTTCGACTTTTTATTAAGTCTTTCTCAAAATATTAAAAATGTTTTCACAGAAAATACAAACATACTGATGTCAAAACCACAACTGTAATAAATAAGGACAAAACAATAACAACAGAACATTAGTAAAATCTACTTCATTTATTATAAAAATGAAAAAACTGTGGACTTACCAAAGTCATTTCCCAGTGAATTACATTTTATTGTAGTATTTTCCATAGGTGGTGGAAAGCAAAAAAACTTTTATACCTTTTCATAATTAAATTGATTTTTTAAAATTGTAATTGGTTATTGAAAGACTGTGTGTGTTTGGTGCTTGCTAAATGTATCGAAATGTTGCTTCAAAGTGTATGTCTGTTTATTTCGCTTAAATTTTTTTAAATTTTTTACTTTATGAATATAAAAATAGTTATTTTCAACGGAGATAAGGAAAGGATGTTTTGCATTTACAATGTGTTTCAAAAATATATGACTATTGTATTAGGGGGTAATAAAATTTCGAAAGACTATCGATCTCATTTCTATCATTAACTGCATTACTGTGTTTAACTATGTGGATCATCTCAAGGACATTCCTTGCCTTTGTATTAGTATGTTTTGTTAAAATTTTTGTATTAGTGAAATTGAAACCATGGTTTGAATTTGTTTGGTGAAGAAAGGATAAAAGGACATAAATATGCCAAAAACTCCACGACTTTAAAAAAGCACCAAACAAATTCAAACCATGATTTCAATTTCACTAATACAAAAATTTTAACAAAACATACTAATACAAAGGCAAGGAATGTCCTTGAGATGATCCACATAGTTAAACACAGT
The DNA here is from genome assembly GCA_963170755.1 of Amphimallon solstitiale. Taxonomy (NCBI): domain Eukaryota; kingdom Metazoa; phylum Arthropoda; class Insecta; order Coleoptera; family Scarabaeidae; genus Amphimallon; species Amphimallon solstitiale. The sequence goes on along the minus strand of OY720677.1, from coordinate 48,974,610 downwards.
AATGCAGTTAATGATAGAAATGAGATCGATAGTCTTTCGAAATTTTATTACCCCCTAATACAATAGTCATATATTTTTGAAACACATTGTAAATGCAAAACATCCTTTCCTTATCTCCGTTGAAAATAACTATTTTTTTATATTCATAAAGTAAAAAATTTAAAAAAATTTAAGCGAAATAAACAGACATACACTTTGAAGCAACATTTCGATACATTTAGCAAGCACCAAACACACACAGTCTTTCAATAACCAATTACAATTTTAAAAAATCAATTTAATTATGAAAAGGTATAAAAGTTTTTTTGCTTTCCACCACCTATGGAAAATACTACAATAAAATGTAATTCACTGGGAAATGACTTTGGTAAGTCCACAGTTTTTTCATTTTTATAATAAATGAAGTAGATTTTACTAATGTTCTGTTGTTATTGTTTTGTCCTTATTTATTACAGTTGTGGTTTTGACATCAGTATGTTTGTATTTTCTGTGAAAACATTTTTAATATTTTGAGAAAGACTTAATAAAAAGTCGAAACGTTAAAAGAAGTTGTTTTTATTACGATTAGTAATTTTTAATTGAGGCCGCTACACCAAGAAAATTCTAAAAAGAAATTATACAATATTTCTTTTGAATATTATTTATAATATACGGCCAAGAAACAAGAATAATATATATATATATATATATATATATATATATAATTAAAATAATATTTCTTGGGTTTGTGGTACTTACTGATTAAATAAATAAAACTAAATTTGACGTTTCGACATATTTAATGTCTTTCTCAAAAATGTGGAAATATAAAACAAACATGCCTAAAATTAATACATAAAACAGTGTCAGATGTTAATACAGTTAATATATTCAGATATTACATGCAAAATACTATAGAACTATACTACAGTAAGTACCACAAACCCAAGAAATATTATTTTAATTCATGTACTTGTGGTAAAGACATCTAAGCTTATATATATATATATATATATATATATATATATATATATATATATATATATATATATATATGATGCGCTTGAGGCCGGTAAATATGTGGCAGGTATTTTTTTGATCTCTCTCGCGCATTCGATAGTCTTGATATTGTTGACTTGATATGTTGTAGATAAATTACACTGTCTCGGTATACGGGTATTGCAATGGATAAAATCATACTTAAGTAATAGAAAAATAGTCGTATTGTTATCCGGCCACCAATCGGAGGAAATTACGAATGGTATGGGAGTACCACAAGGGTCAATCTTGTGCCCTTTACTATCGTTAATATTCATAAATGACTTACCGAAGCATATAAAAAATGGTCTTGTAGTGATGTATGCTGACGATACATCGGTTGCACTTTCTGCAAGTAATCGGGAAGATCTGCAAAATTTAATACGATCGGTGATTGATCAATTCCAATCGTGGTGCAGGAGAAATAGATTAATGATGAATAGTGACAAGACCGTGAGCATATTCCTTTCTCAACGTATTACTTGCGACACGGATCTGTCTAATATAGTATCTAATTCTACGGTGTTTTTAGAAGTCACAGTTGATGCTGCCCTCACTTTTGAAGGTCATGCTGACTCTGTATGTAAAAAATTAAACAAATCATACTATGCGATATTAAAGCTGAAATCATGCCTAAATACTGACGGCCTATTAAATATGATATGTACTATGCTCTTGTTTATTCTACACTTTCTTATAACGTTTTGATAATTACGATTCCTTATCACACATTTACGAAACAAGATCGACTAATGTTATAAATAAGATTGAAGCATAAAACTTCGAACATATATGAAAAGTCACCGGACTATTCCTTTGCCACAATCTCTAATAACTACCCAACAACATCAGAGATGTTAGCGGTCCAGGAATATTTAAAAGGGTATTTAATGAATTTCTTTTGGGAAAAACCTTTTATTCGCTTCAAGATTGCCTTGACGGTTCTCCGTGAGTGTTATTGTGTCATTCGTATAATATATTTCGTTTTTAATGGTGTTTATTATGTGTTGTTTGTATATTTTTACAATTGTATATTTTAATGACAATGTCGATATCGTACCTATTTGCGATCAATGACAATAAAGTTATTATTATTATTGTTATTATTATTATTATAATTCTCCACCTTAGTTTGATAACTCTTCTTGAGTAATGGCATCACCTTGGCTAGTTACAGTTCCGATGGGAATACTCCCTCCTCAAAACATGAATTTACCAAAAGCCACAAAGGCTCTAAGAGCTCATCAGCAACCTCCCTGAGTAAATCTGCACTTACACCATATATATCCTTACTTTTACCCTTTTAAGCCGCGTATGGTTTTTTTAATCTCCTCCAAATCTACTGGGTGTAGATACCATGAGTTGACTAATTTTTTCTTTTATGTTTCCTAGCAAAGCACCAACTTCTATATTCGATTTATCAATTTGCTCCATCGCGTTCTCTCCCATACTAATAAAGTAGTCGTTAAGCTCTTCCGATGTTAGCTCCGCACACCTGAGTCAGGTTTCCGTTTACCGCACTCGTTACTAATTGTGTGCCATACCGCCCTCTGCGGGTTCTCAGAGGTGGTAATATAATTTTCGTAATGTTCCCTCTTGGCTCCACTAATAAGTTGTTTATAGTGCAGCTTGCGCTCCATGTATACTTCCAGTAGTCCAATATCTTTGGTAACCTCAAACACCATGTATAGTGCATCGAGATTGTTTTTGTAATTTTTAATTTATTCAGTGTTGTACTGAAGATTGAAATTTTTTTCAATTACAGGGAAACAGACATTATACACCGCCATAAAACTGTCATGAAACATAGTATACTTATCCTGCGCATTACCATGACTTAAGTAATCGCTTCACGTGATGCAAGACAACATGTCTTTAAATGGTTCTAACGCTGTAACTTTTAAAGTGGTCATTCCTATTTCTAAACCTAACAATTTGAGCTCGATGTTTGTTTCTATATTATTGTGTGAAGTAACAAAAATGTTATCAATACATAATGCTGACATATTATTAACCCTCGTGGCTTCATACATTACTCACCTTAGACCAAACATGTTACAAATTTCAGTCAGATCATCTTTATTTTTGTTATCCTTGCTTAGGTCTATGTTAAAGTCTCCTGCAAGAATGATTTGTTTTTTTTGTATATTTTTCAGAAATCCTAGTAGGGATTTCAATCAAGGATTCTTTAAATATCACCCGATGGCGGCCTGTAATATTATATCATATAACTCAGAATATTAATTGAAATGTGAATGTTATTAATAGATAAATTAGTCTCTTTTACATAAATTACAAAACTATAAATCAAAATGAATATAATCTTTGTACTAATTTTGAAATATTATAATTATAGGTTATATCAAATCGAATGTCAATAAGTTATGGGTATTTCAATAAAATCCACACTACCTTAATAAGGATTCTCTTGAATTAGAGCTGATGATCTTGACAGTACATCCAAGAAATCCTTTCGCTGATAATAGCAGCTATTCTATCTCCCGGTCTATTCCTATATGGGCAAATTCTTCTTAAAACTGGTAATCGATGAAAATTTCCTTTTTGGTGAGTTTGAACACTATATTTTCTTATATTCTTTTATTTTATAGGTCCTCCACCATTAAGGATTGCCTGGTACTCTTCTAAATATATTATTATATAGAATTTACTTGTAATTACTACTCTTCTACGAAGATTAAACACCTTTATATTCCTTTTTACATATAATTGTAGTAATATCAAATAATTTACTATTTTAAGCGCTTCAAAAATTTACACACGTCTACCGCTTAATATGCCATAAAGCGTCTCTCCTTCATTTTTTAAATAATAAATTGTTTAAAAATAACTGTTTCATATTTACAAAATTATAAAAATTATGTCATATTGAATTACACATCTAAATATACATTTTAATTATATTCTTTCGTTTCATGACCAATGTTCACATGTGAAACATAAGTATAATGGCTAATATGATGTTAAAAGTTTCAAATAATCTTTTAAAACATTTAAAATAGTTTAAATAATGTACTGCAACAATATATATACCGAACCTAAATACATAACAATGCATCATCCACCGCATTGACTCACTACTCACACTTCTGCACGTTTTCTATGAATTCAGCACACTTCACTACTCTTAAGATAACGACATTGGGTCTTTCTGACACTCCTATCGGTTTCAGTTCTCGACAGTTACACAGTTTATTAACAGTAAGTACCTTTGTTTTCAAACTGGCCGGATAATTATAATTGTTTCCACAGATAGAATCAGTGGCTCCAGATAAAACGCGGCAAAAGTGACCCCTACTGCAAGAATCCATAGTGTATTTCCTATAATTTAACGATCTTGCTTGTTATAATTGTCAAATTAAAGAATTTTTCACCTTTCATAACCATCTTAAACACCAAATGCTGTTAGAAAATAAACAAAAAAAGGATTTAAGCCTGGTTTTTAATACTCTACAATTTTTTATCTTGAACATTATGTTATAAAATAATTAGGATAGCTAATCCTCGCGAATTTATAGTTTTACATGAAAAAATCCATAAGTCTCAAAAAAAACTCTACACCCTGTATACAACTACTTCTCCCAACACATTTTTTGTATACTTTGCACAGGTATGAACGAAGCCAATGAGTTTAAAATATAAATAAGGCATGCCAAGAAACGGCCCGCTGGCCGGATCCGGCCCTCAGCTTGATTTAATCCGGGCCGCGTAACAATTTTTAGATCATATGAAAGCTTGAATTGACTTATTAATTGAGAATCTACTGTTTCTACATAAATTAGCGGCTTCAACAAAAAATATTCATACGGGACACATTGGAATGCATAAAAAGAGTGTGGTGTTATAGCCAGACAAGCTGGCCAACTGGAAAGAATAAAACAGACGACACAACAAAGTACGGTGGTCGCCCTGATGGGCCACCCACACATACTGCTGTGCGCCGCTCATGGTGAGCATAGCGGGGAGAGACACCATCTTCTTCCCCCGGCTCCAGTTGGCATGTGAGCCCTGGAGCACCCTCGTAGTCACCCCCGCGAAGAATGTAGCGGATAGACCACTCCGCTGCAAGTCTCGGAACCACTGGGCACTCTAGACCTGGAGGCGGGTCTGGAGCGAGTGAGTGAGAGACTCTCTTAACGAACCTCGGTTAAGCACCTTTGGGTCCCTCTTGGCGGGGGGACCGTCAGGTAACACCCATGCCTACACGCGGCGGAGTTGTTAAGGTCGACCATCAGACCGAGTAGAATGGGGAGAGGAAAGGGGATATGGGGCCACCAACCCCATATCCCGACAAATTTAGAGGTAGCAGTCCCGCTGATCGAGCCTCGGATGATGGTGGTCCGGTCCTGCGCCACCACAGCCCAATGCTACGGGCCCTAAAAGGACCATTGATGACGACCCGGCGAGACAATGGATTACGAGTATGGATTTTGTAGTGGAGTTGCCTTTTCAGCAAAGATCCTGCAGTGTATGACTCCACACTGGAAAAGGCAACTTCGTGGCACTCAGAGTACAGGATGAAATCGCCCACGCTTCAGAAGTCCATCAAGAGCGGACGTTGATATATAAGTTCACAAAAGGCTGCCAAAAAGAGTTCCGCTCGAAGCGTGGCGCGGAGTGCCACCTGCCCAAGTGCACGGGGCAACCTCCACCACAGTACAATGATGGATTTAGGTGCGATAACTGCCCGGAACGCAGCTAGAGCAGTTCAGGCCGCCTCACAAGCTGGGCCTCCCAGAATTGGCACTAGGAAGTTCAGCCTTCAAGATTTAGAAGACATGATTTTATTAGAAAGGCGGTTTGAGGGCGAGCGATTCATCAACATCAAGATAGCAGAACACCTTCCCGGCTTCACCAACAAGCAGATTTCGGACAAAAGGAAGGAAGTCACATACCAGGAGCTCCGACCACAGCGGTTTGGCGAAATCGAAGCCCGGGAACAACAAGTGGACCCTCCTGTAGATCCAGAAGAATCTATGGAGCAGGAGGGGGATCCTCCACTACAAGACATTCCACCGATAGCCGTTCAGATCCCGGCTATCGAAGTCTTAAATGCCACAATCTCGGCATCTCCAGAAGCTCATGACTGGAGAGATGGGATCATAAATACTGTTCTAGCTCACCAGTTACCCAAGAAGGCGATCCCAGCCGAGACAGCAGAACTTATCCGCCTGCTGAGAAGCGCACTCCTCTACGCTCAAGAGAGCGCGGGTCAAGTCCCCCAGGCCCACATCGACCATATCTACCGCCAGTTTCTTGCCCAATTTCACCTGGAAGGCACACGTAGAGGAGTGAAACCGAACAACCAAAAACGCTTCAGAGAGGGTGCCCGCAGACGCATTCGCCGGCAAAGCGTGTATGCGCGGACCCAGGATGTATACAAGAAAAATCCAGGCCTTGTTGCTAAACATGTGAGGGATAATGTAGCCTGGATGGAGGAAAGCCATGATAAACCTCCACCAGGTGAAGTTAAGGAGCTGTATACAAAGTTGTGGGGGACAAAGCCGAAGATACAGACTCCTGTGTTCCAGGATCAACATCCCGAGATCGACCTGTGCGACACCTTGCAGGCGATCTCCGTCGCGGAAATCAAACGAAAGATCTCGAACACAAAGCCGTCAGCTGCCTCGGGGCCAGATGGCGTAGAACGCAAGCACCTCAGCCACTGGATACCCCAAGAGACTCTCCACTTGCTCTATAACTTTTTGATGTGTTGTGGTCGGCAGCCAACACAGTGGGGAGTCGAGAACCGTACCACCCTCATACGCAAGAAGGGCAAAGACGGTAAAATCGCAAGTAATTACCGCCCAATAACCGTCTCCTCCATCCTCTGTCGATTATATTGGGGACCAATCGATCAGAGGCTGCGTCATACGGAGTAGCCCCCGGCAAAAAGGTTTATTAGCGAGTCGGGGTGCTACAACAATGTGCACATCTTCAACGAGCTGCTGCGGCACTCGAAGAGCAACAACGGTCTGGTCGTAGTGCAATTGGATATTTCGAAAGCCTTCGACACTTTGCCCCATGAAGCCATCGGGCCCGCACTACGTCGTAAGAGTCTACACGAGACGGTGGTACGCCTCGTGGAAGACCAATACAAAGATGTGCACATTGACATCCCTCTAGCGGAGGAGAATATCAAGATCCCGCTCCAGCGGGGGGTGAAGCAAGGCGACCCCCTGCCCCCTTTCATTTTTAACGCAGTAATCGAGACTACTGCAGACGCTGGAGCAGATGCCGGGATACAGTATAAAGGAAGGAACAAGTGTATCCTCGCTCGACGATTTGATCTTGACGGCAGCTAATGTATCTCAGGCGAGAGAAATGCTGGGTTATACGGAAACGTACCTATCAGGGTTAGGTATGACACTGTCAGCACCTAAAAGTGCTTGTTTCCGTATAGTACCGACTAAAGACTCCTGGTACCTGGCAGATCCCGGCATTACCCTGTTCACTGGCGAGGCGATCCCATACGCGGACGCCGGAACAAAATTAACCTACCTGGGCATGCAAATATCTCCTTGGGAAGGTATAACGACTGAGAGTATAAAAGAACAGCTTTGCTCAACGCTGCAGCGCGTCAAAAGGCTGGCGTTGAAGCCCTTCCAGAAGGTAGAGTTAATAGCCAGATACCTAGTCCCGCATTACCTGTATCAGTTGGTGGTGGCAGTCCCATCACGAAACCTGCTTAGATTCTTAGACCAGGAGCTGCGGGTAGTGCTGAGAGAGATATACCACTTGCCGCAGTCCGTGACCAACTGCTTGATTTACTGCGGCAAGAGAGACGGGGGACTAGGTTTTCCAAGGTTGGAGTTGATAACAACTACCTCCACCTTGTCAGCGGGTTATCGGTTTATCCACAGTGCCGACCCCGTAATGCAAGCTCTAGCGGAGGACACAGGCATGGCAAAACGTCTCAAAAGCCTGGCAAACTCCGCTCGCATTAATTGGCTTATGAGATCTCTTAAAGATCTCCGAGATTACAAGCAGAGGGCCAAGAAACAAGAGCTTGCAAGATGGTCCGAGCTCCCCGCACAAGGCAGGTCGGTTCAGTCTCTTTCCGACGATCGCATTGCCAATGCCTGGCTTTACAACCCTAAGCTCCTAAAGCCAGGTCGCTTCATAACAGCTCTCAGGATGCGGACCAACACTGCAGCTAATCGGACAGTGTTGGCAAGAGCCGGACCCATGGCGGACCTCAACTGTCGGAAATGTAAAGTCCAGAAGGAGACACTGGCACACATCTTAGGGCAATGTGTTTATACAAAGCCCCAGAGGATCCGTCGCCATGACGAAACTAGGGAGACGTTATGGCACAAGTGCATAAAAGAGACCCCGGGGTAGCAGTAACAAAGGAACCAGTGGTGCGGCTTCCTTTGGGCGGGAATCTAAAACCTGACCTGGTGATAGAGAACCAGGGCAGGGTCAACGTGGTCGACATTACTGTCCGCCACGAAGACGATGACTATTATCCCATTCACCAAGGGCATTTCTGAGAAGCTTTAGCATGTGACATACATCAAGAATAATAAAAACTTCCTCTTTAGTTCTGGGGTGAATAAAATATGTCCTTAACGCGTTCAAGCTCGAATTAGCACCTAAAATAGAAGCCATGGCAAAATTTGATGCAGTTTCAAACACCCCACCAACACAATAAATTGATTATACTTAATGAGATGTAGGAACAAACTATGGAATAACAGTTAATACAATTGTACTCTGAGTATTATCCACGAAATACCGGCGAATGTCCAATGTAACATGAATGCCGCCGTTAATGTTTTGCTCTAAATCAGCTGGTCGGTATACAGCACGGTCTCTCTCTAATGTAGAGATAAGTATATCTCTTTTCACGGCCCATCTAGTGTATCCTGGAAGATCATTGGGTTATCCCAAATTTTTCTAGCGTAGGGGTAACTGCACCTACTAGATGTACTTTCCCCTTTGCTAATTTTATTTTGTGGAGTGTACTATATAGTCTTACTACATGTGTAGGTAGATATATATCTTTGTTTTAGGCAAAATGGTTCGAAAATATCAACGTAAAACTGAAAAAGTCGCTTAATCAACTGAGGACTTACAAAGGGCCACAGAACATGTGAAGTCTGGAAAATGTGGCACACTGCGTGCTAGCAAATTATTTAATATCCCTAGGAGTACATTAAAAGACCATATCAAAGGTCGTAGAGGTGCCAAAAGTGATGCAATGGGAAGACCTACAGCTGTACCAGCCAAAGATGAAGAAGCTTTAGCAAAAGGACTCAAATGCCTCGAAAAATGGGGGTTTGGGCTTAGCCGTAAAGAAATCCTAGAAATTGTAGGCAAGTACGTTACACAAAAACAGCTCAAAACTCCGTTCAAGGAAAATGTATCTGGAGAGGACTGGTATCTCAATTTAAAAAAAAGACAATTTGCGAATTAAAAAACCTGAAGCCTTAGAATATGCCAGGAAGAAAAACACGGATCCGTTTATAATAATAATAATAATAGTTATTTATTATACAAGGGAAAAAAGTATTAGATTTTAGCTCGAGGTAATTATCGAGAGCTAAAATCTAATTTTTTTCCCGTGTATAATAAATTTTCTGTGATAGGAAAAACGACGGTTTAATATTGAAAAAATCACGTAAATACTATATATTGAAGTCAGAAAATCAATCGATGTGACATTTCAAGTGACATTACACCTGCGTTGCTAATGGAAACCTGTAAAATAATCAAATATCTGTCAATTTAAGCGGGCAAAAAGTGAGCACTTTTTTCCCCGGGAAAAAAGTGAGTACTTTTTTCCCGGGTTGATAAAGTGACATTTTATTACCTGTCAAGAAGGATAAAATGTCAACTTTTTTCCCGTCACAGAAAAAAAAATAATAATAATAAATGGTCTTTATTAATATAGGCGAAGTTTAGCCGAATCTATTTACATTTAACCTCAGCAGTACATTAATAAGCACAAAGGAAACCAAAAAAAAAACAACCATATATACACATGTATGAAAATACCTGACATAACATAACTGTACAGTAACTGTGCCTTAGCTGAAGAACCAATGCCAGAAATCCGCAGCATTAGCTGCTAAGTAAAGATCGCTTATAAGCTGGTGCAAATGCAGTAGTAGGTAACTGTTTGAAGCTATCACTTAATTTATTGAAGCTAGTTGAAGCAGTGTATGAGACCGATCGTTTGAACATTGTTGTGTGATGGCTCGGAATAACAAAACGGTATCGGTACCTGGTATTGATCTTATGCAATTCATAATGCTTCAACAATTTCAAAGACAAGTAAGCCGGAGAGGATGCCATAGCCACCGAGTGTATAAGAAGTTTATCAGATACGTGGTCCCGGAACTTCAAATCAAACACCAGCCTCAAACAACTGTTCTGAACCCTCTGTATAAGTTTTCTATCAAGGGAATCAAGACAGGGACCATACACAGTATCGCAGTAGTAGAAATGAGAACACTAAACTATCCGTCAGAAGTTTTCTTAAATTAAAATGAAGGCAGTGCTTTTAAAGAGGAGTATGCCTTTCTTAAAAGCTGACTAATATGAGGTTAAAATCTTAAAGAAGTATCAAAATAGAGTTGCAAATTTCTTGCTAAGCCTACAAGTGTCAGCAGCACGTCATTAACACTAACATTAAAAGATTTTGAAAATGCAAGGGACTTCTTATTACCGAAAATTATCAATGAAGATTTAGTAGGGTTGATATGTAAGTTATGTTTTTTAGCAAATAGTAACAGTCTTTCCAAATCCTCGTTAATTAATCGAAACTCCTCCACAGCACTAGCTGATGAAAAAGTTCCGTAAATTTGAGTATCATCTGCATAGAACATACAATGACAGTTGTGAAGTTGTTTTGCGAAATCAGTCGTATACAATATGTAAAATAATGGTCCCAAAACACTGCCCTGTGGAACACCTCTAGACACAAGAAGATCTTCAGATTCAGATAACTCAATTACTATTCTCTGCCAATGATCAGATAGGTATGAGGAAAAAAGTTAAGGTAAATGCATCGACGCCATAATATTTCAATTTAGATACTATAAGTTGGTGATCAATTGTATCAAATGCCTTCGTAAAATCAAACAGCACCAATGCAGTTCCAAAACCCCGATCCTATGATACAAGCACATCATCAGTTACCTTGATAAGTGCCGATGCAGTACCAAATCCTTTGCGAAATCCAGATTGGGCATCAGGGATAATGCCGCAAGCCACAGCATATTCCATCACCTGCTTGTGAACGACTTTTTTCAAAATCTTAGATAAAACCGGTAGTATGGGCGAAGATCATTGTTAACCGGTAGGATTGCGAACTTTGCAAATAGGATGAATTATTGAATTTTTCCATAGAGTGGGGAAGCAACCGTTCTTCAAGCAAAAGTTCACCAAATGCGTGACATACGGACATATGTGCGGCATGGATAACTTCAACATTTTAATAGATATATAATCGCAACCACAAGCAGTGAACTTAATGGAATCCATTGCTCCAGCCACATCCTCTACAGTAAGAAGAGAAAATGTGAATGTATTGCGATTGAAACGGTTACTAGCGTAGAAGTTGATTGTTTCTGTATAGTCCACATCATATTTATTAATGTTACCTATGAAATTGCTATTAATAGCACTAGATCACGCAGGTGTTGTGGAAGACTACGATGCTTATCCCTCTTTATATGCATTGAGTGAAGTGTTTTCCAGGTATTTTTCAAATTATTTCGAGATGATATTGAACGTAAGTAGGCTCTTTTTTCACCTCTAACCGCGGAAAGAGTAGTATTACGCAACTGTTTGTAATAATTTCAATGCCCTGGATCCCTGGTATGGTTATACTTCGACAGAGCGCGATCACGAAGGCGAATTATTATCATGATAACATCGGTCAGCCAGGGTGCTTTGGGCTTTGTAAATTGTATAATTTTAGTGGGAGCGTAAACATCAAATAAAGAAGTAAGGCAGTTGTTAAAAATGTAACCTTATCATCTATGTTGTTAATGAAGCATATATTGTTCCACGAAGTACGTAAGAGATCAGATAAAAATTCAGAGTAAGAAAAGCATTTGAAGTCACGATAGGTAATGATCTTATGCTGGAAAGCAGATAAATCTACCGTAAAATCACAAAACACAAGCAAGTGATCCGAAAAAAGACTCGCATCAATGACATCACACCGAAGAACCATTTCAGTAGCAGGAACAAAAATTAAGTCCAACATTGTTTAGGTACTTCCACATATGCGTGTAGGAACATTAACTATTTGAGTCAAACCGAACTTCTCGAAAGACTGCAAAAGCTATTGAGTCGCATTAGAAACACTCAAAACATCCACATTAAAATCACCCAAGCAAATCAATTCATCAACTGTAGGCGGGATATTTGATATTGTATCTTCAATTTTGTCAATAAAATCGATAAGGCTATACCTAGGTAGTCTGTATACTACACCAATCGCAAACTGCTTGTTCATTAGTTTAATCTTTATCCGTAACTGTTCCGCAGGTGATAACTCATTATTAAAAGTATCAATAACATTGCAAACCAATTGCATTCTTCAGTGTAGGTCTATAAAAGAAGGTACTAGAAAGGCAATATTTGAGACATTTTGGAAGTTGACATGGGCGGAAAAGAAAGTATTTGTACGAACACTTACAAATGTAAAAGCTACATCCAGAAAAAGGGATACTGAAGAAGTGTCAAGAAGGTCAACATCTACAGAGTTTTATTTAAAAAATGAAGGAAAGCAAGTTCGTGTTTGTAAAAAAATGTTTTTACAAACATTAGGTGTTGGCGAGATCGCGATAAAAAAATGGGTCCGCTCTTTTGATGTTACAAGAAAGGTAGAAGACGCTGAACACCGCAAAGATGTTGAAATAAAAAATTTACATGCCTTTTTTGAGATTCTTCCTAAACTTGAATCTCACTACTGGAGCGCTAGTTCGAGTAAATTATATTTAGAACCGAATTGGGAGTCTAAAGCACAGCTATTTAAAGAATATCAGAATGAGTTTTGCAAGCAAAATAACGTAAATCCACTTTCTCGTGCCACGTTTTCAAAAATATTTGATGAGAAAAATTTATCCCTTTATCGGCCTAAGAAAGACAAATGCGATGTGTATGTTGCTTTTGAAACTAACAATTTGTCAGAAATAGAGTATAATAACCACATTGTATTAAAAGAGGAAGCGAGATCCGAAAAGGCTAAAGACAAGTTGTCGACCAATGAGGTCTTTACAATGGACCTACAAGCGGTTTTGTTGTGCCCGAAATCAAACGTGTCATCCTTATACTACAAAACTAAACTAGCAGTGCATAACTTTACCATCTACGATGTGAAAAGGTTTCAAGGATATTGTTATCTTTGGAACGAGTCTGAGGGTACTTTAACATCTAATGAATTTTCGTCAATTATAGTTCATTTTCTTTCAAATTTTATTGATAGTCATCCATGTGATAATGATAATATTGAATACATCTTCTATAGTGATGGATGCAACTACCAGAACCGTAACACAACATTGTCAAATGCATTGTTCAATTTAGCTATCCAAAAACGTGTAACGATCGTTCAAAGATACCTTTGTAAAGGACACACGCAAATGGAAGCAGATAGCATGCATTCAACAATTGAACGAAAAATTAGAAAGAAAAACATTAATGTCCCTGCGGACTACGTAAATATTTGCAAAAATGCATGTGAAAAATCGCCTTATTCTGTACAATATTTGGATCATACATTTTTCAAAGATGTTGATCAATCAGTAAAAATTTTTTCCTCGATTAGACCAGGCAGGAAAACAGGCGATCCTGTAGTAACGGATATAAAATCTCTGAAATATACGAAAGACGTATTTTATAAGTTAAGACATTCAAGTTTAGAATGGATTGAGCTACCCGCTCGAATTAACCCTAAGACTGAAAGTGTGCCTTTTGAGTCGATGGCTACTTTACACCATGAAAGACTAAAAATTAAAAAAGAGAAATATCAACATTTGCAACAACTCAAACGTAGTTTAGAACCGGATTATCATACTTTTGACAACAACCTTCCCCATTTTTGAAATTTATATTCATTAATATTGTTTTTTAATTAAAAAGTAGTTTATTGTTCATTTATACGAAAAGTACGTATGTCTAAAAAATGCTGTTAATTTTGCTGGAAAATTGCGTAACTCCATTTAATTAGGTTCTAAATAATATTTTGACTTTTAAAACATGTGAAATGGATTTCAAAATAAATTGTTTGTAAAATACAACTTATTTTGTTTTAGTAAAAAAATCTGCAATTTTTTAAAAACGTTTTATTGCGCTCCTGAAAAGTTACGTATTGTGGAGATACGTCTTTTGCTAATTACACCGACGATATGGAACATAGAGATCTAGTATTGAATATAAAGTATTATAGAAGGCGTCCAATGCCTCATTGACATCCAGAAAGTCCATCAAGAAAGACCAGTCAATTTCCTGCAGATGAGAGTATAATGACAAGTAATCAGCTTTTTTGAAATTATATCGCTGATTGTTCGCAGATGGAAAACGCCGCACCTGAGTGGGTTGTGAGAGATTGAGCAAAGCTTCAATACTGGGATGATAAGGATCCTCCGATAGTACCGCATTCTCCGACTGGAATATGCCAATACTGAGATCAACATTAGATATTATTAGATCCAGAATCTTTCCATCACTATTTCTAAGATCATTATATTGCTTAGCACCAAGGGTATTTAAGAAGTTTTTGAAAATATTAGTTTTGTTGCAATGCTGCTGAGATGACAAGCAAAGCCTAGGAAGATTAAAATCACCAAATAAAACAAATGAATTGTTAATTAGAAGTGGCTCCAGGGACGACGAAAAAACTTCAATATCCTCACACGACAGATGAGGAGGAAAACTTCACACTTCACAAACGGCCGGGCTGATAACCGCTGACTTTCATACAAACAAGAGAGCCGCGGGACGGAAGGAAGCGGGTGTAAGAAAAAAAACAGTAGGAAATATCAATACACTGTTCATACAATATAAATATTCGCAAAATAATTCAAATAAAGTGAATAGATTGAAACTTCAAATACTTTAGTATTCACAACAACAAACAGGTTATAATAATAAACAGAAAGGAAAAAAGGCAAATCGTAAATGCAAGCACATACGACCACGTGGAAAAAGAATAACAAGGAAAAACAAACATAAATAAAAACCACTTGCTGCATTATCAGTGCTAATGGACAAGCAATACCTCCAGCTATTGTCTTTCCCCGGAAAAATTTCAAGCAACACATGTTAAAGAGTGCACCACCAGGATCTCTAGGGTTAGCAGCTGCCTATGGTTGGATGAATTCGGAAATATTCGTCGAAGTCATGGCTCACTTTATCCGGTGTACCAGTAGCAGCATGAACAATCAAAGTTTCCTCATCATGGACAACCATGAGGCACATCTGTCGATAAAGGCTCTAGAGTTAGCCAAATCATCCGGTGTTACTATTTTAACACTCCATCCTCATACAACTTCGAAGATGCAGCCTCTGGATCTAGGGGTATTTGCCCCATTTAAAAAGTTTTTTAACACTGCTATTGATTCCTTTTTGCTCCGTAATCCAGGATGTCCAGTTACAATTTACGATGTGGCGGAATTTATTGGTTATGCCTTTCAAAGAGCAATGACTCCAGTTAACATTTGTAATGCCTTCAAAAAAACAGGTATTTTTCCATTAGACAAGAACGCCTTCTCAGAAGAAGATTTCTGGCCAAGTACGGTTACTGATCGTCCTAATCCATTAGTTGTCCAGTCAAAAGACGCCAATGAAAGCATTTCTCAATTTACAGAAGAAAATACTGTGATCAATGCGATGAGCACAACAACCAGTAACGAAACAACAGGAAAATACCGAAAAAGTACCAATATAAGCTTGACTTTTCAATCAACCGAGCCAAGTATATCGAACATGCCGACACACAAACTGTTCAGATCAAAATGAGCCACAGCCTACCAGACAAAGTGACAAAAATCAGTTTGTTGATCCCTTTGATTTTAGACCAGCTATAAAAGCTGCTCCACGCAAAAATACAAGAAAACGTAAAGCGGGACGCAGTATGATAATCATAGACACACCAGAAAAGAATGGGCTTGTGGCAGCAAAAGGGGCTGCAAAAAATAGAACACAAAGTGTAAGAAATAGATTAAAAGTAAAGCGTCAACTTCTACAAAGCAACTCCAGCGATACAGATGTATCTGACAACATCCATCATCAAGATACTGATGACGACTATGATTTATCCGGTGAAGAACTAAATGATGAACACGATTACCTCGTTTTGGCTGACAGCATTTTAAATAATCCTTTAGAAAGATACCCCAATATAGGTGAATATGTGTTAGTATCCTTTGCCACTAAGAAACAAAAGCTCTTTTATATTGGAGAAGTAATTGAACATAGGAACAACGACAATGAATGGTACATTTCATTTCTAAAACTGAAATCTAAAGATTTGGAAACATTCTGCAAAACATTAAATTTATTCTTCAGCAGCCCTCCATAAGTGGATCAACAAAGCGACAACAGTCTTCTTACAAATTTTCAGTATCGTTTTCTAATATAAATATTGCTTAACATAGACAACAGTCTTCTTACAAATTTTCAGTATCGTTTTCTAATATAAATATTGCTTAACATATACCTAGTTACGTTTCATGTTTCATTGAGTATTTCAGTAAAGAATAATGTGTCTATTTTCTGAATGTGTATTAATAAAGTTCCTTTATCATAGTCTTGCTTATTTCTTTATATTATCATAATGGTTCACTCTGTACCTAAGTGGTTCATCCCAAACTTATGTCTGGTTCATTCAGTACCTACCCTGGTACACAATAAACCACTGTCAGTTTTGTTCAAATTACGTTTTTTATTGCGAAGTCTACATATCATACACAGTTTGTGTAACAAATTATTGAGGAGGATAAATATTGCATCCATCACCATAGTTTTAGAAATATGGAACGATAAATACAAAAATTATAGTGTTTAAACAAATCAGTGGTTCATTGTTGACCATGTTACCCTATACTTGTAGTAGTTTAACGTATCCCTCTAAAGAATTTGTGAAAACTTTTACTGACGTGGAATGCTTGTTGTGTAAAAAAATGGATACAATTTGTTTTAAAAAAAACATTAAGGACATACTGAAAACATTTATATGTTGACATTGAGTTAGATTTTATTAACCGCCCAAATCACAAATGTGTTACAAAAGAAATATTTGTAGAATATTTTATAGGTTTTCATATCAATATTTATTGTAAACAAGGTAATAAAATATTAAGTGGCAAAGAGAAGAAAATGCAAGACTAAGGTATTTTTAAAAATGCGTATAAAAAGCGTAATTCAGTAAGAAACAAAAATAGAAAGAAACGTATTTGTGTATTAACTTAACAACCTTACCTGTTTCATTGATTATGATTAATAAATAATTTGTTTCTAGCAGGTTTTTGGTATATATATTAAAATGATATAACTCGCTTTTCAGAATTCGACTTTCACTACAAAGTTCATTTCCATTCAATGTGATCCACTGACTACTTGTAAAATATTACACAATAAGCATATTATATTTATGGTAGTCCATATCATTTATTTCATTATTAGTTTATACATTAATTACAAGTATATTATCGATTCTGAATGGAAGTGCAATTAGTAGTGAGAATTGATCTTGAATTAATTTACAAAAATAATTCAGAACAATACAGAAGCCGCCGAATTTGAATATAGTTACTTTGAAAGTGGTCTTGGCTAGATGGCGGTGTTAATAATGTCGTTATAGCTTAAACTAAAGTTTCCTATCTTATTTAATATATAGTCTGTGGTCGCGAGGTAGAACAAGAAGTTATCCAAGAGGCGGTGCTCGCGATGTGAGAAACAAACAGAGTTGAGACAATAAGAGACACCAAAGCAAGGGATGTAATAAAACGAGTCCCAGAATCACTTGATGCGAAAATTGGTGTAGGATGGAAGGATGTAGAAGAAGCACTAAACAGAATGGAAGCAACAAAACTTTAGTAGCTATAACCACGATTGTGACGACACGTGGTATTCTTTCACGGCTGCGCAAATACACTATTAGGCAGCTGTAAAACGTAATCCGGTCTATGCATCGATTTATAGTTTTTATAGGATATCTTTAGCATTGATCGAAGTACGCATTATGGAAGGAAGGGCTGTTATGCAAGCCCCGTATCACCTAGCCTGCCGGTCGACCAACCCCGGTGTTACGTTTTTTTTTTTTGGTTGTATTTTATCCTTTAATGGTTTATTTTAATTGTCGGAATACGTAATTCGTTTTGATTAAATTTATGTCGTCTTCCTACTACTACGGCCATCTGGTGTAGAAGTGCTTAAGATTCCTATTACACGCGTTCTGTCTTGCCTAGGTGGGTGTAACTTATACAGGCATTGTCGGGTAGATGGCGTATGTTATTTCATTTAATTAAATTGTTTCCTTAGTCATTGTTAATTTCGTTTTTTTTAACTTCTTTCGGCCCTGAGTTATGCAACAAATTATTAATAATTATTGTCCATTTTCCTATGGATATTTGAACCTGTATTCTTGCCGTATGTTTAAAGTATTAGTTGGCTCGTTCGTTCTTTTAGAGCGTTTGTCGTGTTTGGGTTGTATGGTCGGGTTGACACGTTAGGTTCTTTCTCTTTGATTTTAACGGTCGTCGAGAAAGGTTGGACACCACAGAGCAGAACCATTTCCCTTAGCTTTACTTGAGAATGATGAAGAATTAGGTTTTATCGTTGGTAATCGCCTACAAGAGCGGATTTTATGGTGCTTCTCGAGTATTATTGTTGAATTTTTGGCGTTTATTTGAGTCTTACGAGGATATTTTCTTCTGTGCTTGGGAATTGTTAAGCTGCTGTAAGTATATTTTTCCACGTGTCTAATCGATCCTAATTTGTGGCGTTTCTATATTCAAATTTAGCTGCTGGTGTGGGCCTGACATAAACCTTATTTGAGCATTTTGGTTTGGAGTTAATACGTGAGAAACACGTGCTAGTAGTTTTACGGTGCCAAGGAATTGTTGTTGGATCTTGCGGTGAGGACACATTTAAGGTGCAGACTATTGGAACACTGCAGCCTTCGAACGCTATTTCTTTGAGGTGTCGTAAACCGAGGATAGGAGGGCATATTCCTTGTAACGTGTGGATCCGTAGGGTTTGTCGTATTTGGAAGCTGTGGATGTGACTTTTCTAAGGTATTGTGACTGTGTAAATTTTCTCTGTTATTATCCAGAGGGTAGAGTTAATTTGACTAAACAGTTTGTCTACATATGTGTCAATATCGTATAATTCGAACAGTGAATTTCAATTTTCCGGCCTAATTTATTAAATAAGTAATCGTAATTTCCTAAATTAACTTCTTATGGCCTGTGAGCCTTTATGTTTTGAATTAATTAATTTAACGTAGTTTTATTAACAATAGTGACCCCATTTTGGAGGTTACTTTGACATTTTTGGAGACGTTACGTAGCCATTTTTATTTTTGGATTTAGAAATTGAATTAAATTTTGGATGTGTGTGGCAGTGTAGCCTCACATCGGTCTTGTGTAGATTCTTAGATGTTATTTAATGCATGTAGTCAATGATTGTAATTTTATTTTTGGTATAATCTCGTAAGAAATTTATGAATTTATTTAATCACATATTCTACCTGTAAAGCATAGTTAACTAGCGCTATTTCTTTTATAGAATTAGATATCTTACAATTTAGAGTCTGTTCTCTAACGTCGAATAGATTGTCGGATGCCTCTGGTATACAGAGTGTTTCATTTTGGTTCACGTGTTGCATTATACGATCAAACTGTTCGACTTTGGAGGGACTTCTGGCAAGTTGCCTTATAACTGTGTACTTATAAGAATGTTGTTGGTGAATCAATGTTAGTTTTAAGTTGTTTTTGTGTTCACCTTTTGAACTTCTAAATTTTGTAATGTCACGTCACTGAAAATTTGCAACCGAGTTGCGCTTGTGTCTCACTTTCATTGTTTTTTTTGCCTTTGTTTTAAATATCTCTTGGAAGTTAGAGATTTTATATATAGCCGGTTTTGTACAGCACTGGAAATACACTGTTGAGATTTGGTTAAATTCCAATAAATTGTTTGTTAAGTTGAATGAGTGTGTATTGGTCTTATTTACTTATCACCTGGGGAGTTTTATATTGGATCTGGTCCGGGGTCTGAATATCTGTTGGGCTCAGCACATTATTACGGATAGGCGCCCTGACATCATAACCTTCGACTTAGTACGGTGTTCGAACTCGCCCTTCTCTGACTGTAGCTGGAGGCAGTGCTGACTCCCATATTTAACATCGACCCTTGGGGAAGTAAGAGGTAAGACTGAGTGTTATAAGTTGGAGATTAATTAATAGACAAGCGTCCTTTTAAAAATTTTAAATAGAAGGTTAATTACCGTGGTGGTGCTTAATTCACTACCTTCTTGGAATTTTCTGGGTACCGATTTGTTTAAGGCCTTGGCCATTTTAATTTAAATACAAGAGGGTAGCACCGGTCAGATCCTAGCTTAATAGCGGCAGAAAATACCATAAATGCTATTCCGGAGAATTTCCGACGAATTATAAATGCCGTTGGGCCCATAGAAGAATGCCAAGAATACTTCATCCCAGCATTTCCTCGTGTTAGACGAGATAGGAACGAAAGATTAGTAGTGCTTCCAGCAGAAGTCAGGTACTCTACTTTAAGAGAGATAGTAATGGACCTTTCAGATAGACAGTATCCCCGAGACCTGAGAGTAAACTTTTACCAACACAACTCAATTCCTGGGGCGATATGGAACGGGCAACTTGGAAATCCGTGCTTATGAACCCAGATTAAATTATTCCACCGAACTTCACTGTCGATAATCTACAACGTGACATTATCGAACTCAATCGCATGATGGCCTGGATGCAGACCAAAATCCCTAAATATGTAACAACCGAGCGATCGGACTTCAAGCGAAAAGGTGAAAAGAGTTTGCTTGTAAGTAATAGTGAAGAAAATTTACATTACCCAGACAGAGTAGCAGAAGAAGAATTACCTGCATATTACAATAGATTATTATTAGAAGGTAACATAACGGACTATTGGTCGCCTAGAGGTTTAAGAAAGAATGAAGAGCTTGATGGTCAGCTCAGTTTGTTAGGCGAAGTTCCAAGCATAGTTAATTATATATATTTCATTAATATGTTTGTCCTTATTTTAGAACTTACGCTCTCTGGTGGAGAGATAGGGTCCAACATGTGGATATGCCATAATCGCACATAATCACTTTATTTTGTGTCACTTATTCTTATTAATAATTAATTTTAATTTGTCGTTTTAAACTGAAGTGAATTGTATTAATTGCATTTGAACCCTACAAAATCGATTATAATATACATAACATGGACATGTAGCGTAAACTGATTTACATAAAATGGATATGGATTCGGATGCCAACCGTTGAAAATAAAATTCCCTACAACTGCTACAATTGCTACTACTACTTCCCTGCGCGGTGGAATGTATAATATACCATTTTCTGTACTGTCGTAAATTTGTATTATAACTTCTTTTTGATTAATAAATAAAGACAAAGTTCAATTTTCATAATTTAAATTACATTTATATTTAGAAATAAAGTCTCTACCCAAAATTCCATCTTTGGTTATGGGAAAATCGGCTTCCACTATGTGAAATTTGTGTTTTATTTTAAAAGGATCGATAAAAGTAGAAGTTTCTGTAATACCTACACTGTTGAAAATTTTGGTCGTTAACACAAATTTGTGTCGCTGTACAAACCAGTTGTGTTGAAATATTCACAAGGAGGTATTAAATATAACACAATTACTTACAAAATAGGTTGTGTGAAAATAAATCACACAATAAATTATTTAAATTTACACCCTTTTGAGTTAAAAATGATAGAAGGGCGGAGGAAAGGCGGAAAAGTATATGCTAAAGAAGCTGTCATCCATGGTTATACCTACATAGTCAAGTGCAACCATTCAGGCATAGTTGTTGTTTTCTTACAATGATAGCAATAATAATGAAATTCAAGTCATGTGCCAAATGAGCCCTTGTTAATGAAGAGATTACATATAAGGATATTATAAAATTGGGTAAGTACATGTTTCTATACTTTATAATTTAGGTTAGTGACGCAATACATATTTCGTACAATGCATTTTGTTAGGTAATGCAATGAGCCGCTTATAAATCACAAAACGAAAACCAAATCCATTCATATATCATTAGAACTGAAGGGCAAAATACAAGTGAAATCATTTATTCCGTAAAGAAATGTAATTAAGTCAGAATACAAACTTTAAAGAATTTTTAGTGAGTGACCAACGGTATTCTACGATAATATAACGAACTACACATTTTATCGAGTCTAATCTAACATAAATATGACGTTACATTATACGTTGTAGCCGTTTAATAAATCAAAACGTGAGATCGTTTGCAGCAAGAGTATGCATATTTTTAGGTTATGTAAAGTATTAGAAATAGAACAAAACAACCAAATCATTTTGTACATATATCTGCAACTGTTCAATAATAATTACATTTAATATTAAGTGAGTGCAGAAACCGCTGAAGAAATTTGTAATATATGTAGTACACCATAATAAACATAACAATCAAATTAAGTAAGGATATTATAGATATATGTAACATTTGCGAGACAATTTTATTACTACTATATTAGGGTCGATACGCACCAATCATACTAACTATTAGGTTCGTTGTACACAAATTAAATTTAAAAAAACTTGTAAAACTTAATTATACGTAGGTACACTAATCTGACATTTATAATGAATGACAAATAAATTAAATAAAATTGTCATGCAGTGGTTAATTTGTAAATAATTATGGTTAATTATTTTCGGTATTAACGGAAACCACCGCATGCCAAGAAAAAAAAAAACTATTATTATTATTTTTCTTTCTCTTTTAAATTATTAGATTCAATGATTACTGATAGTAGTTTCTCATCCAAACACGGGTGCACGTTGGGAAGTCTATACTTACATAAAGCTATATCACATATCCACGGATTAATGTCGGTAAGCGAGCCAGCTTTCAGAACGGTAGGGATACGTCAAAAGAAAATTTAAAATGACTTCTCGTGCTACTGAATGAAAAGTGACTATGTGAATCCAATATGCGTATCACGGACTAGCTCTCGTCGTGAGATTATTTATATGGGTACGTACTACTTTGTTTCTTCATAATCTAATACATCTACGTTAATGTTAAGACAGATGTTTGTTTATCTTTGAAATGCATGAATTAAATTAACCTATCGATATACCATACAACAGACGGATTTTATATTATTGTGTTTATTGTAATCAAAACTATATACATACAGATACAACAAATATATTTACACTAATTACATGCCTACGACGTAACAATAATATAAAACAAATTAAATCGGAACATTAAAGTCGCAGTCAACGATCTATAAATAAAATATTTATTCTATAACCTAAAATTACATCCGTGTTTCAAATTTTACAATGATAGGAAATACAACAGGTCTTGTTACATTAGGAATAATTTTATCTTTAGTGTTTCCACAATAAAAGAAAACAATTATTATTTTTAATACATTGTCCGGGCTTTACTAACGATTGACGGTGAATTTTTATCGAATATCGGTCGGTTGAAGTTACGGCGGAAAAAATACAATGTTTATTTCGCGGTGATACGTGACTTGTACATAAGTTCGGAGATAAAAATTTACGTGCGAGAATTTATAATTTATTATGACGTTACGAGGATCTGGAAAATAATTAAAATTATTTAATTCGGTCTGCGGTTTTCGGAATACTTTTAATTGAGATATGACAATTGGCCTACTTCAATTAAAAGAAAAGGTTTACGGACTGAAGCATGACAAATTGGCCAGCTTCTACGGATCTTTAATCAAAGCACGACGATAGGCCTGCTTAAATTAAAGGAAAAGATTTACGGACTGAAGCATGACAAATTGGCCTGCTTCTACGGATCTTTAATCAAAGCACGACGATAGGCCTGCTTAAATTAAAGGAAAAGGTTTACGGACTGAAGCATGACAAATTGGCCTGCTTCTACGGATCTTTAATCAAAGCACGACGATAGGCCTGCTTAAATTAAAGAAGACGGCACCAAAACACTTACGACAAATAGGCCTAAGTGCTATGGTCGGGAACGGTTGGAAGGAAGAATCTCTCTGTCCATGTCTTGACCGTGGACGGCTCTTTTATATGGTCGTTTCGCCAAGAAAAACGAGTACGCAGAGTGGGATCCTCATACGTAAACGTGACGTAGCAACGCGCGAAAAATAATCGTGACGTCTTCGGACAATTTAAGAGCGCGAACGACAAAGAAACGAATAGATAAAATAGCATACTAATTACAAAAATATTTATAACATGAAAAACAATGGTTAATGATCGGTTGAATAAAATATCAAACATATATAATTTGAAAATTGCAATTCAAAGTAGATATGAAACGTGAATAAATGATATTTTACTCAATTAACGAAGGAGCTTCGTTACAAAATATTATTAATTAAAAATTTGCCAAAGCGTTTGAAATTACATATTATTGAACATTCTCTTTGGTTGGAGTGCATCGTTTCCAAACATTCCTTTATATTTAATGGACTCCGACGTACCTAGCTATTTAAAAAATGAGGTGTGGCCACCACACGACTTTCTTTACGTATGAGCGTTTCAAACTACAATTTTGAGAATTTTTGTATACAAAAATTATTCAAAATCCTATTCTAAGTACTTTCATTCTCTTAATAAATCGCTATAGAATGCATACTTTGCAAGATATTCGAAAAAAAGTGCTACTCGCTAAGAGTAAAAGCGCTACTTCCGGTCCGAATTTTGAAATTTCATGTATACAAAAAATATTGTAAATCCAACTCTAAATACTTTTGTACTCTTAATAAATATATATAGAATGCACAATTTGCGACATATTTGCAAAAAATCGCTATTCGGTAAGAGTAAAAGTGGTACTTCCGGTCCGAATTTTGAAATTTTTTTTATACTAAAGATATTTAGAATTATCATTTAAACACTTTTATACTCGTAATGTACCTGCCTAGAAAGCATGACTTGCGAGATATTCGCAAAAAAATTATTTTCGATAAGAGTAAAAGACCTACTTCCGGTAGGAATTTCAAAAAACTTTTTTAAGACAATTTGTCTCAAATTTAATTCTGAGTACATTTGAATTCTTTATAAATTTGTTTAAACTTGGTAATTGACGAAATATTTGCAAAATTAGATTTCTTTACTGAAGTAAACTACTACTTCCGGTCTGCCGATTTTGCTCAAAATCTAATCAGTTCTCAAGAGAGAGATTATACACGTAAATACAAAATATGGAATTGATATCTACAGCGGTTTGACCGCTATCGTGGTCACATACACACACACAGGCAGACAGACAGACAGACTGACACAGACACACAGACATTTTTTAAAAGCCACTTTTTCGGTATCAGGGGACTTCAAAACGTGAACATCTGCAAAAATCTTGAGGTCGAAAATTTTCATCATCACAATACTTCCTTATACTACGTATAAGAAAGTAAAAATGTAATTTGACAAAAATTTTTTGCTTATAACTGCTGCTAAAAAATACCTTTTATTAGAAGAAAAATATACCTTTCCTTCTCTCTATTTTTTAGCGTTACTTTGATAACACATTTGTTGTATTTGCACTTATTTTTGGAAAGTGCATCATATAATCTTTAACTTTTATTTGTTAATGGTGTGATTTTAGAGATAGATTTCTTGTTGGAATATATCAACAGTTATGAAAATGAAATACATATTAAAACAGTGAAAGACCCTGATACAGGTAATTTTAACATTAGTTGCGAACTAAGTAGAACAAAATATGGGGGAAGAATTTTTGTTTTTTTTTAAATGCTACCCTTTTAGATTTTGTTCTATGGAAAAGAATAATTAAATAGAGACTTAAAATTGATTAAAAATATTACAGTACTCCTGTGAATAATGATACAAATCAATAAAAATGTCTTTACAATATCAAAACAATACTTACTGTCACAAAAAATTTCCTTTTTTTCAATTTATAAAAACAATTTCATCTCTAAAGTAAAATATATGTATAATAATATGTATAATATATGTATTAGATATTGTGGTATTAAAATCGTTATTAAATTAATATATGTGCTATTACAAAAAAAAATCGTTATGTTTACACACATGTATATATACATACATACCTACATTTACTCTAATGGTTTCTGTCTTTCTTCAGATTGAGCAAGATTTCGACCTATTATTTCTATTGCATCGGCGATTTCCAGAAGTATTTTACCCATACCTCGATAAATTGTTACCACCAACCCATTACAAGATATCACTGGACGTGATTTAGATTTTAGTAAGTATCATTTAGAAATGTTTAAATTATTCTAGTACCAATATGAGTAAATTATAATTCGATATTAGGCTGGAATAGAAATGTTCGAGCAGTTTTAGCGCTTCTGGCATAACTGCCCCCGATGGCCAGAGGAAAGTCCAGGGGTATACGCGACAACATACCATCCGCCAGAGATAAAATTATCCTTTTCAAGAAGGTAATTCACTTTACTACTCTTGTATAAATTATATATAAAAAAAAATTATTGTAGAGAAATACTTCGTTCGAAAGTATAGAGAGGCGGAAAACAAATCAACCTTTCTTAATAGCAGAGGGAGAGAATAAAACTGAAATATACTGTTATTCTGTTTGCGTCGATGGACAGTGTCTTCCAATAAAACATACATCATTTTTGGATGCATTTGCTATTCTCTTCATGGCATATCATGTTTTTCACTTAAGGATATTGAATATGGTCCATCTAAAGTTATTTCACTTAATAACTACCCATATGGTGTTTATGTAAAATATCTTGAAATTAATAATAATACAATATCACAGTTTTCTTGGTTTAAATACGGGTATATGTTTAAGAAAAGGTTTGTCTTGTGTACCTACTGGTATAAATGAAAATACTAATATGCCTACATTTGAAAAAAATGTAGATATTATTGCAGTTAATGATAATTTATACTTCATTAGCAACATTTAACAAATAATTGCACTTGATAGTCATTATCACGCGTATAACTTAGAAATTTTAAAAAATGAAACTACTAATATTTTCAACGTGAAATCTTTGAAATATCCAGAACCATATGAAATACATCATACTTATCAAAGTACTAAATTATATATAGTTCCGAAATATACTTTTATTTTTAAGTTTTCATTGTTCAAAGAATTATTGAATTAATTTGAATTTAATGGTATTTTTAATTTACTTTGTTACTTTATATTAAATATTTATTTTTGTGTTACTATTTATTGTTAACCTTTTACTTTTTTATACGTAGTATAAGGAAGTATTGTGATGATGAAAATTTTCGACCACGAGATTTTTGCAGATGTCCACGTTTTGAGGTCCCCTGGCACCAAAAAAGTGGTTTTAAAAAAATGTCTGTGTGTCTGTGTGTGTGACCACGATAGCGGTCAAACCGCTGTAGATATCAATTCCAAATTTTGTATTTACGAATATAATCTCCCTCTTGAGAACTGATTAGATTTTGAGCAAAATCGGCAGACCGGAAGTAGTAGTTTACTTCAGTGAAAAAATCGAATTTTGCAAATATTTCGTCAATTACTAAGTTTAAACAAATTTATAAAGAATTCAAATGTACTCAAAATTAAATTTGAGAAAAATTGTATTAATAAAGTTTTTCGAAATTCCTACCGGAAGTAGGTCTTTTACACTTATCGAAAATCAGTTTTTTGCGAATATCTCGCAATTCATGCTTTCTAGGCAGGTACATTACGAGTATAAAAGTATTTAGAACGTACTTTTAAATATCTTTTATTTAAAAAAAAATTCAAAATTCAGACCGGAACTACCACTTTTACTCTTACCGAATAGCGATTTTTTGCAAATATGTCGTAAGTTATGCATTCTATATATATTTATCAAGAGTACAAAGGTATTTAAAACTATATTTGCAATATTTTTGTATATATGAAATTTGAAAATTCGGACCGGAAGTAGCACTTTTACTCTTAGCGAGGAGCACTTTTTTGATATCTTGCGAAGTATGCATTCTAGAGCGATTTATTAAGAGAATGAAAGTAGGGGAACCCGGGGCAGAACGGGGTAGCGGGGCGGAATGGAGATCGTTTTTTTTTAATATCAAGATGATGATGCCGCTAAGCGGCAACAAGTGGAACTACTTCAGTTTAGTGCGGCTCAACACGGGCAGCCATGTTTGCCTAGTTTCCTTGCTGTTTTGTATGTGAAGATACCACTGTGTAAGTTTTTGCTCCAGTATTGCAAATGGTGATGATTTATTAATCAAGGTAAGATATACACACTTGGTTCTATTACAAAGGTAGTTAGCAATACTTGTCATACGTTCAATGGGCTTTAGTTTAGTCCAGATCATCGTTTCTTTACACGTTGTTTTCGAGTAGCGTAACCTCTGTGAACAAAATCGTGTTCCTGGGGCGGAACGGGTGGGGAAGAATGGGGTAGTACCCCGTTCTGCCCCGTACTATTTTGGTCTGATAGATTGTTTTTATGAAGTTCGTAACGTTTTGCATTTCAATTCCAGATGGTTCGAGTATATGAAAGAAAGACAAATAGGCAGTCCTGGTCAATCGAGTCGATGAGTAATGCTGTTGAAGCGGTGATTTCTGGACAATTGGGTTATGTAAAGCCTTCAGTTCAATTCAATGTTCCCCAAACTACGCTGGAACGATATGTGAAGAAAAAAAGGGAAAATCCTGAGCACTGTATTGACAAGACTGCTGGAAAATTCCAAGCAGTGTTTACCCAAGAGCAGGAACATGAGCTAGTAAACTACCTGAAAACTATGGAAGCACGATTATTCGGTTTGACAATGAAAGACTTACGTACTCTCGCGTATCAATTAGCGGTAAGAAATGGAATAGATCACAGATTTAAAAATCAAATGGCTGGCCAAGATTGGGCCAATGGATTTTTAAAGAGAAATCCTTCTCTTTCAATTCGTCAACCTGAGTCAACATCTGGCGCAAGGGCTATGGGATTTAACAAAGTAGCAGTTGATAATTTCTTTTCGTTGCTTACAAATTTGGTAGATAAGTACAAGCTTCGCAAATATTTAATTGTGATGAAACTGGGGTTTCAGTAAATCCCAAGAATAATTCTAAAATCATTGCTTGTAAGGGCAAGCGACAAGTCGGTTCATTAACCTCGGCCGAAAGAGGTGAAACCGTAACTTGCCTTATTTGCATGTCTCCTAGTGGAGCATACATGCCACCGACGTTAATTTTTCCAAGGAAAAAAATGCAGAAAGAGTTTGAGCTGGGATTACCTCCAGGGAGTTGGGCTGAAGTGCACAGCACTGGATGGATGACTGCATAGTTGTTTTTGATATGGTTTAAAAAGTTTGTAGCATTTTCTAAGGCATCAAAGGAATTCCCGGTTCTTCTCATTTTAGACGGACACTCAACACACACAAAGAACCTTGAGGTTATAGACTATGCGAGAAAGAATGGCGTATCATTGCTGTGTTTACCACCGCACTGTTCTCACAGACTTCAGCCACTTGACGTGTCCTTCATGAAGCCTTTAAGTGTTCATTACACTGAAGAGCTTCGAAAGTGGCTACGTATGAATCCAGGGAAAGTCGTAACGTTGTTTCAAATTTCAACTCTTTTTGGATCAGCCTTTATTCAAAGCGCGACTATGAAGACAGCCATTAATGGATTTCAAGCTACAGGGATTTGGCCCACTGATCGATCTGTTTTCATTGAGTCTGATTTTCTCCCCGCGGATGTGACTGACATCGAACAAACTGTACCTTCAACGCAAGAGACTGTCTCATCTGAAAATGGACAATTGGAATCGTCTTCGTCTATCTTGCCTGGTGAAGAGAACGATGCATCAACATTGGGTGATAAAGGTGATAATAGTGAGGTTTCTACCCATGATATTAATGGTACACCAGCTAAAAAGGTCCTATTTGTTGAGAACATTAATGTCACACCTGGATGCTCATGGATGTCAACTAAGAAGGCTGACTCAGCATTTCCTGTTTCACCTGAAATTCTAATGCCTCTCCCTAAAGTCAAAGGAAGAACAAGAAGAACTAATCGAAAAAGAGGGAGGACTGCTGTCTTAACAGATTCGCCGTACAAAAGAGAGTTAGAGACTGCTATAAAAGAGAAAGAAGAAAAGAGGATCGCCAAAGAAGAAAGAGCAAAACTAAGGCTTTTTAAAAAAGAAAACAAAGATAAGATTGGAAAAACTAAAGGACAGTGTCTGAAGAAAAATAAAAACATTAAGAAGCCAAAGAAACAAACCGAAAATAACGAGTGTGATTCTGATGAATGCTCAGACTGTGAGTGTTTATACTGCAACGAGTTCTACTCAAAGTCAAATGAGGGTTGGGTTGCGTGTTCAGTGTGTGGGAAATGGGCCCACAATTCCTGTGCCGGAGTGGACAGCGAGGACGATGAAGCTATACTTGTGTGTGAACTGTGTGAATCAGATTAACCTTAATGAATACTAAGCCAAATGATATTTTTTGTTTTTTTTTTTAAGTTTTGTAACGACTACCCCGTTGTGCCCCATACCCGGGGCAGAACGGGGCACTTCACACTGTTTTATGTTTTATTATGTAAAAAAAAAAGTTTTATATTTGTTTCAAATTAATTGTGCAATAATGTTAACAACACTACAGTGAGTTCATAAAATGTATTTCAGCTGTCATTATAAAGCCTTTCTTATTTTTAAAAAAAAATTTCAACATGGTACCCCATTCCGCCCCGGGTTCCCCTACTTAGAATAGGATTTTGAATAAGTTTTGTATTAAAAAAATTCTTAAAATTCTATAATTTGAAACGCTCATACGTATAAGAAAGTCGTGTGGTGGCCACACCTCATTTTTTATATACCTAATAAATTTTTTCTAACATGTATTTTTCCTGGATTTTTCTTTACTGTAAAAATATAGCTACAATATGATTAGCAAATGTTTTACACAATTAGCTACTTAAATTTTATTGAATGTTCACTAGGCTCGTGTTAAATACTACCTACTTAGAGTATACTAAGGAAGCCATCTTGTAAGCAATATGAAACGTTTAAAATGTCTATCTTTATATTTAGGAATTACAGGTTTTACATCGGTTACAAAATATCGCCTTAACCTTGTAACCGATAAAAAAAAAACCTGTAATTCCTAAATATAAAGATACACATTTTAAACGCTTCGTATTGCCTACAAGACGGCTTCCTCAGTATACTCTAAGTAGTATTTAACACGAGCCTATTGAACACTCAATAAAATTTAACAAGCTAATTGTGTAACATTAGTGCACATTACACAAATGCATTTGTGTAGAAACATTTACACAAGTTTTGTGTTATTTTAGTGCATATTTCACAAATGCATTTGTGTAGAAACATTTACACAAGTTTTGTGTCAGATCTGGTTGGATATAGTGTTAAACTATTTCAAAATGTATGTTAGTAAAATGACACGGAATTTGGGTTAAATATTTACACAATTTGAATGTGTCACTTTTTACACAAACTATTGTGTGTATCGAAATTAACAAGCAATTTTGGTGAAATTTAACACAAAATATTCAACAGTGTAGAGATCTTGTGTGCTCATTGGTAATTCCTCTAATTTTACATGAATTTATAGAATCTATTATATGATTTCTGTGTATGCTACTACGTTTAATAAGCACCAGTATCAACAATTAACGTTAGTTTTTCGGAAGCAAAGTCAGTATTAACAAATATAAAATTTGCAAGAGATAAATCATTCCTTTATCATCTGGTGTAAACACGTGCTTTTCGAGCTCCGTAGTAAACTTCATTAATTGAACTACTACGAGCATTAGATAAATACGAAATAGTGTACAGAGAGTAAAGTAAGCAGTGTATGTTGATTGTAAATATCAACCAGCAGTAGAGTTAAATATTATAAATAATACGATAATACAATTGCATAATGGGCGAGATAAGGTTAACTAGCCTCCGACGCGTCAACCGGGGCGGGAATCTTTCCAATCGCTCGAGTGGATAGACAATGAGTTTATCTTAGAAATGTGCTATAAAAGTTTCATATATAAGATAAGTTAAAACAGCAAATACATGACTGAAAGAGAATCGAAATGGAAGATACTCGATAGAAGTTTAGAAAATTGTGAGGAGGAAGCAAATAAAACATTTAAGAATCGTGAAATTACTGGCAGATCGCACCCGAACGCAGAAAAGACGAACAACGAAATGGAACAAGTGCTGCGGGCTACTCAAGAACTGAGACACGATATGAATGTGACGTTTCAAAAGAATAATAATCATAATGATGCATTGAAGAAAGAGTTAGAGGCTTTATTTAGAGCAAAGAATGGAGACACAAGAGAAGGAAAGGAAAAGAAATAATATAATTATAAGGAATGTCGAGGTAACGAAAGAACATAGCCAAAGAACTGAAAAATTTCCTAAGAGACGAACTTAATACAGAAACCACAATTTTAGAAGCATATGAAATTATGAACGGAATTATATTAGCTAAGATTAATAATTGGGAACAAAAGAGAATGGTAATGCAGAGTAACCTGAAACGGGAAGGAAAAACATATATAGAAAACTACATGACAGCACATGAAAGGGCAATACAGATATCTTTAAGACAAATAGCGCAGGAGCAAAGAGCAAAGGGAAAGGAAGCGAAAGTAAGCTATCAAAAAGTTACAATTAATGACGAAACTTACGGCTGGGATGAATTGAAGAAAGATAGTACTTAGAGCAAAGGAATCAGCGACAAATACAAAGACAGAAAAGATAAGGAAAGAAAGAAAGAGATAAATACATTAAAAAACTAAGAAGTATTGAGATAATAAACAAAAAGAGGATGCCAAGGGCGGCAAATAAGGACTGGAATCTGGAAAAGATAAATGAAGTTGCAGTTAATGAAAGAAATAAACGTAAGTGAATAAGACTACGCCGGAAAACTTAATCTCGCGCATTTTAGGATTGGTCGGAATACTGCTTTATACACTAACATCTTTGTTTTACGACCGATCTTTTACTTTTTATACGCAGTATATGGAAGTATTGTGATGACGAAAAATATCGACCTCGAGATTTTTGCAGATGTCCACGTTTTGAAGTCCCCTGATACCGAAAAAAGTGGTTTTTAAAAAATGTCTTGTGTGTGAGTATGTTGCACAATGTTTCTGGGGTCACACATTGAATTCTAACTATTGCTGTTGTATATTAATGAAACACCCACCTCCAATAGGCAACTATACCTACATGTACGTAAGATGTACCCCCCGGCTCCGAAGAAGCTTGTAAGTTAGTGGATATTAAAATGTTTAAATAAACACATTAGTTTTTATTACTTAAATATACGACATGGCGCTGCGAGAAAAAAAATGAAATTTATATGATAGCTACCGAACGAGATAAGAAAAGTTCACAAATTAAAGCAAATATTTTACTTAGTTTAGCCGGTGAAGAGGCTATAGAACTTTATAACACATTCAACCTGACAAAAGAAGATAAGTTTAATGAAGAAAAAATACTTCAAGAATTT
Source organism: Amphimallon solstitiale (assembly GCA_963170755.1). Lineage (NCBI taxonomy): Eukaryota > Metazoa > Arthropoda > Insecta > Coleoptera > Scarabaeidae > Amphimallon > Amphimallon solstitiale. Next base: position 48,940,864 of record OY720677.1, on the reverse strand, counting down.
GAAAAGTATTGCAATCCGAAAAAGAATATTGTGTATGAGAGATACAAATTTTATAAAAGAACTCAGGCAGAAGGTGAACCTTTTGAACAATTTTTAACAGACATAAAGAAGTTGTCTCAGACCTGTGAATTTCAAAACTTAATTGATGAAATGATTCGTGATAGAATTGTGCTAGGCGTTAATGATGTAAACGTACAGGAAAGATTATTACGAATTGAAAATTTAGATTTACAGAAGGCGGTGGATCATTGTCGATCAGCAGAATTATCAAAACAACAGTCACAAAGTTTACGTGAAAAAAATATTGACTTGGTGAGAAGTAAGTTTAATAAACTTAGTGTGAAAGAAAATAAGGTGTCCAAGAAGGAACCTGGGAATAAATTTCTATGTAGGAGGTGCAAAACGACTCATGGCCCTAGAGAATGCCCGGCGTTTGGCAAACAGTGTAAAAAGTGTGGTAAGCTTAATCACTTTGCTGCATCTTGTAAAGTAAAAGCAGTGAAAAATGTTACTCGTGATGAAACACCAATTTTAGTGAATTTAATTGTTAGTAAGATTGATAGTATTAAGTCTTGGTTTGAAAAAATTGAAGTAAACAATTTAGATATAAAATTTAAATTAGATTCTGGTGCAGAAGTAAATATTATACCTTTAAGTATTTTTAAGAGTTTAGGTAATTATAGAGATTTAAATGACACAACAATAAAACTTGAGGCATTTGGTGGTCAAATAATAAAACCAATAGGTAGTATAAAGTTAAAATGTAAATGTAACAACATAGAGTCTGTTGAAGAATTTTTAGTAGTAGATGGTAAAAACTTAGCACTATTAGGTGTGCAAAGCTGTGTAAAATTTAAATTAATTAAGAGAGTATATGAATTAAAGTGTAATGATTAAGAAATTTTTCTTAAAAGAAACAATGATATTTTTGAGGGCTTAGGTAGTTTTAAAGAAAAATGTAGCATAGAAATTAAACAAAATGTAACACCAGTTGCGAACCCTCCCAGAAGGATCCCATTTGCAATACGCGATAAGTTAAAAGAAACTCTCTTACAGCTTGAAACTAAAGGTATTATTTCTAAAGTTGAAAAACCTACTGGGTGGATTAGCAATTTGGTAATAATTGAAAAGAAAAGTGGAGATTTGCGTTTGTGCCTTGATCCAAAAAATTTAAATTTAGCTATTTTAAGACCAAAAAATGTGTTAATACCTACATTAGATGACATAATTGAGAAGATGTGTGGTAAAAATATATTTACAGTACTAGATTTTAAAGAAGGGTTTTGGCAAATTGAACTGGACAAAAAATCAGCGGACCTTTGTACTTTCTCAACACCATTTGGATGCTGGAAATTCAATAGATTACCGTTTGGATTAAATATGGCTCCAGAGTACTTTCAATATATAAATAATAAAAAATTTTCTGATATTGAGGGAGTGCAGATTTACTTTGATGATCTGCTTATAGCTGCTGATAATGAACAACAGCATGATGAAATATTACAGAAAGTTGTTGAAAGGGCGAGAAGTTTGGGAGTTAAATTTAATAAAGAAAAAATACAATTTAAAGTGAAAAGTGTCAAATATTTAGGCCATATATTTTCTGCAAAAGGCTTGCAAGTAGATCCAGACAGAGTGAAGGCAATTTTAGGGATTGAAAATCCAACAAACAAAAAAGAGCTACAGGCAATATTGGGAATGATAAATTTTATTAGACAATTCATACCGAATTTAGCAGAATTGACGACTCCACTCAGAGAACTACTGAAAAAAGACGTAGAATTTCAATGGTTCCCCCATCATACTGAAGCTCTAGAATTAGTCAAAAAGAAAATTTCCGAGAATCCAATACTTGCAAATTTTGATGCCAAGAAAGAGATCACAATACAAGCAGACGCATCTCAGAATGGCTTAGGTTGCTGCCTAATGCAAGAAAATAAACCTGTTGCATATGCATCACGTGCTCTAAGTCCAAATGAAAAAAATTTTGCCCAGGTAGAGAAAGAGTTGCTCGCTATTGTCTTTGCGACAAAAAAATTTCATAATTTCATATATGCACGAAAGATTAATGTTATTACAGATCACAGACCGTTAGTGGGTTTATTAAACAAGAAAATTTGTGACATTGCTTCGTCAAGATTGCAGAGAATGAGAACAAGACTATTAAAATATGACTTGAAATTGAAATATTTACCGGGAAAGTATATGTACATTGCAGACTTGCTGTCCAGATCGTACCTGAAAGATAATGTACATGAGGATGATGAATGGATTACTGAAGTCATTCATTCACTGAGTAAAGGATTAAATATGACAGAAGAAAAGAGAAAGGAATTTCAGAAAGAAACAAGCAAGGAACTAGATTTATGTATGCTGAAGTCTTTTTATTTTAATGGCTGGCCCAAGAAAATCACTGATGTTGAAGAAAATCTCAAGTTTTACTACAAGCATCAAAATGAGATTAGTGTTGAAGATAATTTGATATTCTTTAACAAACGTGTAATAGTACCTTTCAAACTACGCCACTATATTCTAAGTTTACTTCATGAGTCACATTTTGGTATTTCCAAAACAAAGGAAAGAGCCAGAGAAATAGTATACTGGCCAGGTCTCATGAAAGATATTGAAAAATTAGTAATGTCCTGTCCAATTTGTGAAAGATATTCGAATGCGAATACTAAGGAGAGTTTAATATCACATGAGATTCCAGAGCTACCGTTTAATAAAGTAGCATGTGATTTTATGGATTTTGGTGGAAAGAATTATCTTATACTCCAAGATTATTACAGCAAATGGTTAGAAATAGTTGAAACAGAAAACAAAACATCAAGTGAGGTGATAAAACATTTTAAAAGGTTATTTGCAAGTTATGGGATACCTAAAACCATTATTAGCGACAATATGCCCTTTTGCTCGTATAGTATGGAAAGATTTGCCAAAGAATGGAATTTTGATATAGAGACGAGTTCACCTCATCACCCTAAAAGTAATGGCCAAGCTGAACGAGCTGTCCAAACAGCTAAGCAGATGCTAAGAAAATGTCAATTAGACAACAGAGATATTGAAATCTCATTACTAGAATACCGCAATACACCACTGTATGGTATAAATTTGTCTCCAGCACAATTACTACTTGGTCGTCGGACCAGAACTAAGTTACCAATAAACACTCAACTGTTAAGATCCAATTATAATAATAGAAAGTATCAACAAAGAATTATACAAAACCAAGAAAGATCTAAAAGATATCATGATAGAACGTCTAGAAAAAAAAGACAGTTGCAGCCAGGAGAAAATGTAGTTTTAAGAAATGAGAGGGATAGAATTTGGGAACCTGCTAGAATTTTAAGAGAACATGAAAAACCTCGTTCATATATAATAGAGAATCAAAAGGGAAATATACTTAGAAGAAACTCAATTCAACTAAAACCTTCTAATACACAATATATGAAAAGGGAACCAAGTGAATTAGAAGATAAATGCGAGAATGTACAGAGTGAGCTAGTACCAGATAACATCCCTTCTGAACCACAAAATGTTGAACAAACTCAAAACAATTGTAGACCTGGTTTGACAACACGTAGTGGACGCTCAGTCAAACGTCCAATAAAGTTAAATGATTATGTTTAGAATACATTTTGTATATCCATACAGTAGTTTAAGTTTATTTTGTTATTGAAAAGGGAGATGTTGTATATTAATGAAACACCCACCTCCAATAGGCAACTATACCTACATGTACGTAAGATGTACCCCCCGGCTCCGAAGAAGCTTGTAAGTTAGTGGATATTAAAATGTTTAAATAAACACATTAGTTTTTATTACTTAAATATACGACAATTGCTGTGTCGCCTTCATCAATATTGTTGCCACACAAATTTTACGATACTTTAAACTGTATTAACAGGCCTCCCTACCATGGAAAAGTACTTTACTTGAAATGTCCACATAAATATAGTAAAAACTTGGTGAGTTTCGTACAAAAATAGTACTATTTTTGTGTGGCCATGGATAGTGCTGCCACCTACAACAATACTGAACTAAAGTTTTATTTGCTTAACTGCCACTTACATTTCTTCCGCTATTGTGTATTGTGTGTGCCATATTAACTTCATTGCTATATTTTATGAATATTCTTTCGCAAATTACGTTCACATAATCTAATCTTTGCTAATTTTCTGATTTTACTTAAATGTTACTTATGTTGGGTATGCAAAAGTAATATTTAATATGGTTGAGATTTCGTATCTGACAATGCATGTCAAATATTTTATAGCAGTTACGTCCTCAATTCCTTTCTACATACCTGGGGGAATCAAGGTAAAAAGTGTAGTTCACCCACAGCTGAAATTAATACGAAAGTACCCTAAATAATTCTTATAAGCTTGTCTATAATAACTGCTGTTAGGGTTATTTTAAGTTTATTATTTGAAAGCATTATGTTATTGCTTTGATGTACTTAGAACATCTATAATTATAATTACTTGCACAAAAGCTGATTGTATAAAAACTTGACTTATTTACATAACAATAGTAATAAAAGCTTTATTGCTACATATATTATAGAGGTCTAAGGGTTGGATAACAGTATATTTTTTCTCAATAGTTTTCTTTATTCTTGTCTATTCGTCTTTATTCATTTCTAAACCATTATAATTGATAATAATGGTATTAGTAATTGACTATAATGAAACTATATTCTATACATTTTTCCTAATGTTAAATAAAAGAATTCTATTTTTCAGTAAAAGAAAGTATATTAACGTACTTTAAAAAGCATTCAAAGATTTCGTATTGAATATGTTTGAGTAAGCAATTATCTTTTTAAAAAATTGTTCAACTCTTATAAAATATTTATGTCACTTATTTTTAAAACTTAAATTAATTCTGCCGATGCACAATTGACATAAATCAGATGACAAATAAATAATTCATTAACCCATTAAGCTGGATTTATAAACTTATCCGCAGCAGCAGCAGTTGCCGCTGACGCAACGGTGGGAAAATAAAGTATTCAAAATCAATATTGCTGTTTATAAAAGTCCGTAGGAGCAGCGGTTGCAGTTTCGTGCCGTAACTGTAACGCTCCGAGATGACGAAGTCCATCTTTTGCTGATATCGTTGCGGACTCCGCAACGGTCGGCCAATCAGATGTCCCAGATTGTGTCGGTAAAATAGAAACAGGTATTGTCGACATTCCACCAAATGTCATTCCACCTGCAGTAACCTCTCGGACCTAAAATCGGACAGTATAAACAAATTGGGGTATCATTGTTATTTACTGGTGCAAAAATGACAGGTAACACAGGTTTATAACTATAATAATGTATGTTGTATGCAAAAATACTTTTTGTAGATGTGGATCTGGGATTGCTAATTGAACTTATTGCTTCTCATCCACATTTGTACGATTTAAAAAGCAAGAAATACAAGGACAGTGAAATGAAGAAAAATACATGGACCGAAATAGGAATCGTAATGGACATACCGATAGATGAGTGTAAACGTCTCTGGAAGAATTTGCGTGATAGGTTCAGCAAAGAAAAACGACTGAAATCAGGTGATTCACAAAAAGAATCAGAATGGATCTACTACAACAAAATGTTGTTCTATGACAATCACTGCATTAGAAGAAAAACAGTGTCCGCAACGTTACGCGGCGTTGCAAATAAAAAGGATGGGGACAGCAGGTCAACATCATCATGCTCGAATAGCAGTTTGATTTTACCCTTTTCGCCTGAATCACCAGCGCAGGAATTAATGGATTTACAAGAAGACGAGCACAGCCAAGCACAACCAAACACATCGCATGCACTGTCACGATCACCATCACCACCACCACCACCACCACCACCACCACCACTGGAAAGTACTCCAGAAAATTACACAGTGCAAAAATCACGAAAAACTGTGGTAGGCGAACCACTGCCAAATGAAACACCAAAAACCAAGAAAAAGAAGAACGGCGATGTAAGGGAAATAATGGAGGTTGTTAGAAAGATTTCGTCACAAGTGACCACAACAAATGTCAATGAAGCTTTTGGCACATATATAGCAAATAAACTGAATGAACTCCCTGAAAATGAAGCAAAAGAGATGCGGAGGAAACTGTTTATTGTCGCAGAATCAATAAATGATTTATAATGTAACATGTATTTTGTCAATATACATATACTGTTCTTTATGTTTCATGTTTTACATCATGCAATGGTTCCTCTGAAAATTCTTTCGTTCTGCCATGGTACTGAACCCTCTGCACTTACAAAGTAATTCGCAAGGTTGTTGCGAATTGTATAGTTCATCCTAGTGGCATTGTTACTTGATAATCTGCCAACAGATGGGTAAGGGTTCTACCTCGGATCTCCACAGTCCATTAACACCATCACCGACGTCAGCATATCCCGCGGGACAATAAATGTTACCTTGTTGACTATTATCCAACATAGTAACACAATAATTATGCAACACCACTGCAGCCTTCACCATGCCATCTATATTTTCAACTTTGGCACAAATCGTTTGTTTTAAGACACGCCATCTGGCCACTAAAATTCCAAAAGTATTTTCTATAGTCCGGCGAGCCCGGGAAAGACGATAATTAAACGTTCGCTGTTCTATTGAAAGATTCTTGCCAGGATAGGGTCGCATAATGTAATGTTTCAATGGGAAAGCTTCATCAGCTGTCAACATATAAGGCACAAGGATACGAGTGTTTGGAATATACGAGGGTTCAGGAACACTTAACGTGTTCTCTTCCAATCTTGTGCCAAAGATACTGTCTCTAAACACACCTCCATCACTTTGGGAGCCAAGAGCTCCAATGTCAACCATTGTAAACACATATTTAGCACTACATGTGGCCAACAAAACAATGCTAAAATGCTTCTTGTAGTTGAAAAACATGGAGCCAGAGTGAGAGGGAGCTTGTATACTTATGTGTTTTCCGTCAAGTGCTCCTATACAATTAGGAAAATTCCAGATACTGTAGAAATCACTAGCGATCATTTGCCATTCATTTGCAGTTGAAGGCGTCTTTAAGTAAGTTGGTGAAAGAACTTCCCAAATAATTTCATTTGTCTCATGAATGATTTGATGAACAGTTGTAATCCCAACATGAAACGTCCATGCTAGACTCTGCATACTTCCTCCTTGGGATAAATATCTAAAATTTAAAGTAATATTGGTTACCTTATAAATGAATACTATTTTCAACAGGATACATACTGCAAAGTGATGGCTAGTCTTTCCTCTGCACATATTCCATCAGATCTTGCTCCCCGTGAAATTTTGCTTTCTACTAAGTTTAACAAATGTTCAAAAACTGGCACTGTCATTCTTGTGAACTTAAAGAATTTTTCAGGATCTGCAGCTTTCATCTTAAGGAAGTAGTGGTAGTCACCCTCGGTTTTTCGTTGTCTATTAATAGGTCGAATTTTATATTTTCTTCTTCTTACACCAATTTTTTTTAATGTGTATGCACACAGGATCAGTCCGCACGCTCCCAATAACATATTTTTCTTATTCATTTTCCACCACTCGAGTTTTACCCACGTTAAACAATTAAACGTCAAACGTGGTTGAGAAAATAAAACGGTAAATTAAATTGAGGTTAACAAACTGTCACTTGTCACTGTCAAACCGCAGTTGTTCCGCGGCAATATATTTTTGTTTATAAATTTAGCTTTCGTTTTACTACTGCTGCGGTTACAGGCACTACTACAGTAACTGCTACTGTTACTGTTGCGTATGAGTTTATAAATCCCGCTTTAAGTACTGGTGTTGCCATATGACAACATAAATTACGTAGTTTTCTGTTGCTTCAAAATAAATATTTTTGACTATAATCCGATAGATGGCATAAACCTCGGTTCAGTTTGTATCGGCGTCTTTCAACATAACCAATAGTTATCGTCTGTTTGTCAGCGTGGTAGAAAGTAAATGTGTTTTTGGTAGTGAGTGCAGTAAGATTCGCACAAAATGGATTTCAAACTGATGTAAGTATAAAAAATCATAATATGTAGTTGCATATAATCGGTGATAATGAATTTGTAAATTGAAAAATATGTATGTGATGTACCTATTAATGTTGCAATTATAATAACTTACTGAAAATTTAGAAAAATATAAATCTTGTAAGGACCTCGTGGTAAAAGACCAATTTTCCAATCGCAGTAGAGTAATAGTACAGTCCAGATTTACTTGTGCAAGTTATTTAATGGTTGATGGTATCGTAGAATTGGCTACTAGATTATAAGTGGGTTTATATAATACTTGCTGAGTAATGCATCTTTAGATTGACGTATTGGGTGTTAATCTCTCTTTTGAGGATTGTGCTTTGAATTCTGGAATTGGAAAATTTACTATGTAAGTGACATTGAAATCGCACATTATAGTCATTATATTGTTGTATTTTTTTTAATTAGTCTGCGATTAAGTACCGACGACACTTTCGGGGTTAATTTTCGTCGACCGTTTGGAGAATTTTAACAATGGCAGTTGGAGGCCGATTTACCGCCATTTTGTAAGAGTCAAGAACATAGATCATTTGGTGAAAACAAATTTGTTGTGCAGTGCTGCATCTACTGTCGCAGCGTACCGCATTTATTTCCGATGATTGTTAGTAGCCAATGACGTTTGAAGAAGGTATTTTGACTTTGTTTATTGCTAATTTGCTGAATATTGCCAGCGTATTGCACAGTCAAGTGGAGTAATCAGACATAATCAGATTCGTGTAATTTTACGATAAGTTTTGAGCACTTCCGTGCAGTTTAATCTAACATTTCGGCCTAACTGATCATTAAAGTCAACGTATTTACTGAATTTATTGCGTAGTGGCTTGTGATTCACTGAGTTTTGAATTTAAACATTTAACGTTCTGTTATAATAGTAATTGTGGCCGCTTATTTGAGGTTACGAGGCAAATTTGGTCTGTTACATAGTCAATTTTTCTTTTGTGTTAAACTTAGTTGATATTTTGGATGGTATTTGCATAGTAGCATTCCAACCTGTATTGTGTAAATTTATCGTTTGTTTTTAGTATATTTATTCAACATTTTCAAATTTAATAGAGTGTAATTTGTACGATATTTAACCAAATGAATTATATTCACGTTTACTAATTGTAAGGCAATACATATCTTGCGCTGTTAGTATTAATTACCATCTAGTATAGCAAATCTAGTGTCGACCAGCTTGGCGTTAGCCTCTTATATACAGAGTGATTCATATTTTCTGTCACGTGTTGCTGATTGCGACCAACCTGTTCGATACTGATAAACTATCTGGCATATATTGCGCTTATGCATTCAGTACATTTGATTTAAATATTTTTCTATTGTATTTCAACGAACTTGAGGATAGCCCTCGCTTAGTTAGTTCATATTTATTTCAAGTTTTCATATGTTTCTGTAATTGTTGTGTTTACACCATCAGTGACACAACCATAGTTTTTTGTTAAATTTTTTATTGTGATGGCTCGATCGTAACTGATCAGTTTTTTTTTTTTAAGACTTGTTTACGGATGCCAGACGGGCATCGTTGGTACTTTTTTTTAAAATATTATTAATTGGCAATTAACATTCAAATAAACCTGTTGTTTAATGTGTCGAGTGTGTTTGGTTTTGCTAATCATTCCATCTGGGGTTCAATAATAAACTAGTTCCGGGTTTATAAGTCACTTGACGAGCAGTATAGTAAAGCAAGCGAAACTGGCGCCTTTAATAAGACCTTCGACTTGTTTGTTGAGTGTCGATCCCACGCTATTTCTCGGCGAGTTAGCGGCAGTACTGCTCTTCATATTCAACATTAACCTTGGGAAGAGTGAAAGGTAAGGCCTTATGTGTGGGATAAGCTGGCGATTAAGTGTTTAATCAATAGACAAGCGTCTCTGTTAGTTTTACGTTATCAATAGAAGGTGAGTTATCGTGGTGGCGTCATACCTTCTGTCCTCTTGTATATTTCATATTTTAATGCAAGAGGGTAGCACAATCTCCGATCGGCCAACACCATATCGTGAATTTTTTTAATTGTTTCGGGTGTAGAGACCTCAACTGGGCGTCCAGAACGTTCGGCACCTTCCGTGCTTGTACGGCCACAACGAAATTCAGTAAACCACTTTTTTACCATTGAAATTATTGGTGCAGACTTCCCATAGTATTTATCAAGGTTAGGCTTGCTTTGAGTGATGCATTTTTTCCGCAAAAAATAATGCTTAATGAGCACACGAAATTCACATTCTTCCATTTTCTCCTCAAATCAGGCGGTAGTCTGCTATCAATGGCTGTCAAACACAAACTAAATGACGCAGCTTGTTCAAATTTTGACAGGAGTCAACTGACAGATGTCTGTTGACAGGAGCAGTGTTGCCCTTTCGGTTAAGAGGCGGAAAATTCAAAAAGTCAAGGACATATCGACCAACCCTCGTATCAATTCCAAATTTTGTATTAACGCGTATAATCTCCCTCTTGAGATCTGATTAGTTTTTCAGTAAAATCGGTAGACCGGAAGTAGTTGTTTACTTCAATGAAGAAATTGAATTTTGTCAATATTTCGTCAATTATAAGTTTAAACAAATTTATAAAGAATTCAAATGTACTCAAAGTGAATTTGAGAAAAATTGTATCAAAAAAATGTTTCGAAATTCCTACCGGAAGTAGGTCTTCTACTTTTATTGAAAATCAGTTTTTTGCGAATATTTCGCAAGTCATGCTTTCTAAGGCAGGTACATTACGAACATTACAATAAAAACTGTAATGTTTTGGATTTAATTAAACGTATTGATTTTATTGTTTTGTTTTCTTTTTTCTATGGACGTATAGGCTCGAAAAGACGCTCATTATCATATACAGACTTTAGAGAACTCATACCGAAACAACATGAGCCAGCAGCAGCCAAGAAAGGTAGGTACATGTTTTGTTACTAAGTTTCCCTTACTTTTTTTTTTGTAAGTTAAAACAGACAACAAACAAGAGGGATATTTTTTAAACAAGGTCCGTTTGTGAACGAGTCTGAGAATGACGCGTGATGGGCGCAGTGCGCATGCGTGTGTGCTCCCAACATGCTTTGCGCGAATTTAAACGCCATTTGCACCGATATTATCTGTCTGTGTGCTGAGTTGTAGAAGTTTATAATGTCTAAGAAAATTGAATCGCCCGCCGACTATGAGATACAATCTGTAATTCGATAAAACTATATAAAACAATTTAGAACAATTTTGTATAATTTGAAACGCTCATACGTATAAGAAAGTCGTGTGGTGGCCACACCTCATATTTACTTAAAAACCACCCATAAAGTGAGAAGTACACTCTTGTTGCGCTGGATATTCTTTCGTTTAATTTCTGTTCCATGTCACCGTAACTATTTGGCCTCCCAAGTATTTGAATATATTCACTTGTTCTATTTGTTATTGCAGAACTTCTATTTTGGTTTCTTCGTTTTCATTGCTGATTACTATTATTTTTGTTTTATTTGTGTTTATTTTCATATTCCTTTTGGATAGCTCATCCTGCCATATTGCAATGTTTTTCGTGGGGTTTTTTCGCTTAGTGCACTTAACATTAGATCATCGGCAAAAGCACAATTCGAAATCGTAATTGGACTCAGTCGTTTGTATCCTACGATTGTTTTCCTTGTTTTATCTTTGGTGGCTTTGATTGCGTCGTCCATCACTATTATGAAGACCAAAGGACTAAGGATACCGCCCTGTCTCAAGCCAGCCCGGATTACGAATTCATCGGACTCCATATTGCTTTTCTGATGTAACTAGTTTTTATAACCGATTTTTTATAGCTGCTTTTAGATGTTCCTGGATGCCTCTTTTTTCTAAACTGTCCCACACTATGTTTTTTGGTATTCGGTCGAAGACTTTCTCAAGATCTATGAATACCATGTATATGGGTTCGTTTTTATCGGTTATTCTTTATTTCTTTAACTAATTTCTGGCAGAACGGCCAAAGTCCATAACATCAGACCTTTCAGATATTTTTTAAGCAATATGAAAGTTAGGAAGTTAATTATTTAAGAAAACAACAAAATATAAAACACTAGGTTTCCCCTGAAATAATTGTGGTAATTAAAACACAGATAATAATATTATTAAGAGCTTTTCTTTATTTCCCACAAAAGACAAATTTGGACTATGGCTGTTTTTGTAAAAAAAATTGATTATATACTTGTGCATTCTATTATCCAGATTATTGTTTTAAATACATGTATTACAGAAAATGTTTTCTATGTTTTAATGTTTTTCAGCCAGATCTGTTGTCAATTTCATTATTAAAAATGATAGTGAATACTTGGAATATCTCCAAAAGATAAAGCAAACCATATACATACATGTACGAATTAAAAATTCATTCATGCATGCATGAAATGGATGCACATCTGCTCCAGAGCTGGCATTACAGCAACCAACGCACAGACACAGTGTTTCAGTCTACTATGACTTCGTCAGTGTGCGACGTGGTTCGCTGCAATGCCTAAGAACTCTAAACCTCCAGTTTCTGCGTCTGTTTACATGACGATGTCTGTGAGAAAACCTCAGCGACATCTGTCATGCAAATGCAACGCGCCAAGGAGGTGTGGTCTATCGATAACTAAGTTATCATTCAAGACCACTGCAGATATATGTGCATCCACTATCCCGCTAATAGGTAGCGTACCAATATCAAAAATGATAGTGGTTTAATTTCATTATTAGATGATATTAATAGTTTTGAGAAATTATCTACGTCAACAGCATCTGCTCAACAGTAAGCGATTGTGGATTAGAAGAAATTAGGACGAATTATTACAGCTATCATACTTTAGCTCTTTATTTTGTTAGTCCTGATGGAAAAAAAATCTCATCTTTCTTTCACAACAAGCAAAAGTTTTCATCGCTTTCCGACGTTGCAATTACTCGAAACCATTGAAAGAAGAGAAAATAGTGTTATACAGTGGACCCCCGCTATTCGCGCCCTCTGTATCCGCGAAACCGCTTATTCGCGAATCGGGATTTACGGTCATCCTTCAATATTCGCGCTTTAGCGTGGGAAGTCCCTGCAGTTACATAGCGTTTCTGTACTTTCCCGATTTTCTTATTACTTTAAACGCTTACATATCAAATATGTACGATTTGCATATATTCTTATACATACGTAATAAAGAGGTATTTTTATTATAGGATAGTTAAGTGTGGTGTGTTTAAATATCAGATTATTGTGTGGATTATTTTACGAGTAATATACACATATATTTTTCAATAAGAAAAGTATAAAACTGGCGTATTGTTGGTAAGTTTAACCTCATATAGATTATTTTATATCGAAGTTTGTAACTTTATAGTTACAAAAATGGCAACAAAATCTTCGAGTGTTGCAAAAAGAAAGAAAAGTGTTTTAGATCTGAGCACAAAATGGCATATACTCGAGCGGTTAGATAACGGTGAGAAGCCTTCTGAAATTGGACGATTTTACAATGTAAATGAGTCTACTATTAGGTCCATAAGATCCAATAAAGAGTCGATTAAACGGTCTATTCAAAATGCAACACCATTGTCAGCAAAAAAAGTAAAGAGGACAAGATCTTCACTAGTAGAAAGGATGGAAACATTACTAATTTACTGGATTGAAGACAACAATAAGAAAAAAATCGGCATTGACTGGATAAGCATAACAGCAAAAGCTAAACAGATTTATGATCACCCAAAAATGCAAGAACTCCATGAAACACCATCTCTAAAGAGTGAAACGTTTGCTGCTAGTAAAGGATGGTTTGACCGATTTCGAAAGCGTAGTAATTTACATAACATCCAGTTTACTGGCGAAGCTGTTAGTGCGGATCACGACGCTGCGAAACGGTTTCCACAAGAGTTACAAACAATAATTGAGGATGGTGGATACAACAGCAAGCAAGTTTTTAATGCCGATGAGACCGGGTTATACTGGAAGCGCATGCCAAAACGCACATACATTTCCAAGGAAGAAAAAAAGGCACCTGGTTTTAAAGTAGCGAAAGATAGGTTAACACTGTTACTTTGTGGAAATGCTGCAGGTGACTTTAAATGCAAATCACTATTGATCTATCATTCAGAAAATCCTCGTGTTCTTAAGAACGTAGATAAAGGAAAATTACCAGTACATTGGCAATTTAACAAAAAGGCATGGATGACAAGATCAATTTTTAATGATTGGTTAGTTAAATGCTTTTCCATGGAGGTTGAGACATATTGCAAATCACAAAACATAAATTTTAAAGCTTTACTGATAGTGGACAATGCCTCCAGTCACTCGGTAAACTTAGAAAAGCTGAATGAAAATATAAGTGTAGTTTTCTTGCCACCAAACACAACTTCCATAATTCAACCAATGGATCAAGGAGTTATTGCCACTTTTAAGAAGCTGTACTTAAAATACACACTTACTGCCATGTTAAAAGCTACAGAGACACCTGAAAGCCTTACACTTCGCGACTTTTGGCGAAGCTATAATATCATGGATGCGATGCAAAATATAAAAGCATCGTGGTATGATATTAAATGTTCAACCATGAACGCCGCTTGGAAAAACATTTGGCCTCAATGCGTTAGGCAATATTTCTCTAATATCGCTCTGCCTGAAGTAAACACAAGTCAGCTCATTAACATAGGAAGGCAAATAGGAGGGGAAGGTTTTGAAGATCTTGATGATAGCGATATTCTGGAGGTTCTTCACGCAGACGATACTGAATTGACAATTGAAGATTTGGTGGAATTACACCCAGAAGACAATCAAGAAAACCGAGCTGATGACGGCATTGCAGTCTCTAAAGATCTGCTGTCAATAAAAAATCTAGAACAACTTCACTCAATTCTAGACACTGCTAAAAATTTGGTTGATGAGATAGATACAAATTCTCATAGAATAGAAGCCTTCAAAATGGGAATAGAGAATACATTCATTCCCTATAAGTCTATTTTATTAGAAAAAAGAGGTAAAGCAAGACTGCCCTCCATTTTGAACTATTTTGCGTCTCCCAAATTACCCGGCATTATAGAATATCAAGACAGCACAGCAGGTCCATCTACAAGTTAGTAATTTACGCTCTTTTGCAGACATGAATTAAAGGACTAATAATGTAGTTTATATTATTTATTTAGATAAATATTGTTGTGAGAAATATAAATTGAAAGTTATAATTACACGGTTTGTTCTCATTCGGAACATATCCCTATATGTACTTTACGTTATTTTTGTACCCCGATATTCGCGAATTCAATATTCGCGGAGTTTTCATGGAACATATCCTACGCGAATAACGAGGGACTACTGTATTGTATAAATGAAATATTTTTTAATACAAAATTGTAGTTATTAGACCCAATGTTACTTACACCTGAATGTCAAGAACTTGTTACCACATGTAATGAATTACACAAAGTACAAATCGCTCTAAATATACAAATCTTAGGAGATTTTAAAACAAAATAGGTAAAAAAGTCAGTGAAAGGTCTGAAAATGAAATAGGTAAGCCGCAAGAAGTCTTTAACGTGCATAGAATAATCGCTTTATCATTTCCTAAAATTTTTAGAGAAAAAGCATGATATAGAAGAATCTTTACAGTAGCTGAAAAATCACGTGGGACCATTTACTGACGTTCAAAGTCATTGGGAAAGAACGTCTAAGTAGCGAATACCAAATATAAGTCAAATTTTTAAAGAATATTTTAATACATATCCACCCTTGCAGCATCCTTTGCCGTACACTTTGATATAATCTTTGTCTTTATGAAAAATATATGTATATTATTAGAAGTAGCATATTTATTAATTTAGAACTTTTCATTGATTATTTCTGTGGGTTTTGTGAATGTTATTGTGTGGAAGTTTGTATATACATTACGGACAAATAAAAGTGGAGCAGTTTTTTTTCCTAATGTGCTTGGATTTTGAAAAACAAACGTCAATCAATGACGTCAAAAAAATTGGTTTAGTTTTTGTCAAAAAACACAAAGCAAAACGGAAATTGATTAACAATAGCTTATTCAAAATCACATTGTCTCTTAAGAATTTTATTTTGTTAATATTTAGTCTTTGCACCATTTCGATTTGTAACATCTGCTATTCTTTGCGGCATAGAATTAAATAAACCTATACCTGGTTTCTGAAACAGGAAAGTTTTTATGTTTAAAGCTTTATTGCCCACTATCATTAGTTAAACTTGAAAGTAGTGTTAATTCTTCAAACATAGTGTCTGAATAACACCATAACTGTTTTCTTCTTATGTGTCGTTTGTTGTACACCTAGCGAATATTAATTTTTTTAAACGATGGAAAACCGATGCAATAATTTTACTTCATCTGAAAAAGATTAAAGCATGGGAACAGATTGCCCAGTCTTACAATCAAGAAAATGAAACTGGTTACAGATCTTCTAAACAACTCAAAGAATTGTATGCTTTCATGAAAAGGAAAGCAAGAAAAAACTTTTTTAATGATTGAGTATAAGAGTGCGTTCGTAAAAGCTCCTCGCGTTATCCGTGGAATATCCAAAGTTTACCTTACCAGTTCGTAAAATCAAATATGTTCCCAATTATCGACATTTACGAACGCGGAAGTGGTATACCAGGATGTTCCTTTTTTAACTCGGTTTGGAGTGCGGTAAACAGGGTAGCGCTTGCGCAAATCGTACCCAGATACGAAATTATGCAATAAGGTTATGTTTACAAACCAGATGAAATCCACGAAACAATCATCGGAATAAGCTCGTGTCATAATATAAATATAATTATAAGAACATATGCAAACACAAACGAAAAATGGACGAAATAACAACGTGTTCCCATGATATAGTACGAGATCCAAATAATGAGATTGTAGCTGTGGAAAATAATATTTTAATAAGAAATAAAACCAGTAATTTTTTTTAATAATTTTTAAGATTAATAACATAACATATTGCAGTGATCTTGAATTAATAACAATTTGTAAATAAATGGTTTCTAGATCACTTGCAATTTTATATTTAGTTAAGTAAGAATTTCTTTTTGTGTGCGTCCCTATTATGTACATAAGTGTTTAATAAAGGTAAGAATTTTTCTTTATTTATATTTATTTATATTTATATTTATATATATTGGCATTTATTAATTTAAGTTTACAAATTTCTTATAACTAATAATAGAATAGGTGATGTAAACGTGATCTGATAAGTAAATCATAGATGTAATATGTGACAAAATAAATAAATTTTACATGAGTAAGCAATCAATAGAAATAACTTGGAGTACATGTAAATGGTAACCAGGTTATATAGGGAATGGAATTTGTTGTAGACCAGAGAGAGAGATGGATGTATTCCCGGAGATGAGGGATCCTCCTGACTTTTGTGCCTCGGTGCGTCGAGCTCTTTCTATTCTAGGCAAGGATAGTTTAACGCCCGGGGTACCTAGTCGCAAGGCTCGACGGAGGCAGCGGGTGATGATGTTAGATGGGTCCGTCGTCCGTGTGTCGAACGAGACCGCATGCAGGATGGCCGCGGATGGCGTGATTCGGCCTGTGAGGCGACGTTGAGAGGCCTCCGTCGAGGCCGAAGAAGGGAGCGAAATGAATAATTGAGAGTTTAAGTAATGTTTCACTTAATTTGACTTTGTACTGTATAGATATCTATGTCTGTATTCGTGTATATGTGTGTTTCTTGGTTGTCCTCATATAATCTGTATAATGATTAAATAACTGATAGAGTATTTATACTTTAGTTTGAGATGTCAATCACCAGGGACAATAAGCTGTGTGAACGCATATGATAATCCACCTGTCAACAATACATCATCGTTAGAAAATGAAGAGGTTAAAGGGGTTCGTGATAAATTCAACAAACGTATACCGACGATTATGAACATTTTCCCATTATTTCCGAATAATCGCAAGACTAAGAAAATACGAATAAAACTTCCCAACAATATGAAAAGATGGTTTAAAAATAATGTAAACAACAATCAAGAAATTTATGAAATAATAAGAATGTGGCAATGAACTTTAAATTGTATTTAAAAGATGTAAATAGTGTTACTCACTTACCAAGTCAATGTTTAATAGATAACATCCTGTGCATTACATCTATATTTCACTATTGCTCACATTAATATCAATTTAAATTTTGTACGAAGTAATAAATACAAACATGTCACTAACAGGATTTATGTTTATTTACATTTGTCAAATGTAAAGTACATCGAGTGACCGATAGGAGCAGCACCATCGATATGCAGTTTTGGAAGTGGTATCGGTATCTGCCGAGAATGACCGTACGTTTTTATAAAGAAAATTATGTATAAAAGGGCTGGCGGACAGAATGCCAGGACAGCTGGTGAAAACCGCTGACTTAGAATATTTTTGGAGTTACAAAACACATTAATTTACATTACAAGACATTAATACATTGATCAATTATAAAGACTTACATTTTTCTAGAAGACACTTGGCACTCACTGAGTTTAATTTTAGGTTTTTCAGACTGGCTGATGCAAGTGCCGTTATGGTATGCTCCCGGACCTTTTATATGATCGGATGCGTTCCTTATCATACCTTTCCTACTCTTGTTATTTCTTATGCGCAAATAGAGTTTGGCATTCTATTTACTTAAAGCATTTTTGAATTAGGTTTTTCTACAATTTCTAAATTGGGGTTACTTGAATTTAAATTTTGGTTTTGTGAAATTGATGGTATATTGCAAATAGATTTAAATAGCGTGTTTGATCCTATTACCGTATTATCTGTATGCGATTCTAATGTAAAGTCAAAATTGTTTATAGAATTTCGTCGCGTACTTTCAACAGGCGGGGTAAATGGATTTTCTCCTTGAGGTGAGCGTGATAATTTGAGAGATGGTGAAAACACGTCGTTATATTTGGCTAAATCGTCGTCTTCGTTACTTGTTCTAATACCCCTAAGGTTGTACTTATGTGACGACATATGTTGTTCAATTATACAAAACCTTCATGTTAAGCTCAGGTACGGTTTGATTTTAATCGACCCGATAGTAATTTTAAATTTTCTAAGTGCAAGTATTAAAAAGAGAATTTTTGCAAATAAAAAATTTTGAAAAACAATATAAATTGTTTATTAGGCGCCTCCACCATATGTCGCAAGACTAATTTGATGATTTATGATTCTAAATATTCCTACTGACTCTACTAAACACTCTTTATATAAATTAATAAATTCGCTTGGCTAACGGCTTACGACTCTAGCTTAACAGTTAGGTTTGCATAAGGATGTTGAAATTAAAACAAAGAACAACATTTAACAACTAAATATAATTAACAGAAAATAGACATTTATAATAAGAAGACAAATTAATAGTACAGAACGATACACACATAAACAAGCGAGTTACAAAACACATTAATTTACATTACAAGACATTAATACATTGATCAATTATAAAGACTTACATATTTCTAGAAGACACTTGGCACTCACTGAGTTTAATTTTAGGTTTTTCAGACTGGCTGATGCAAGTGCCGTTATGGTATGCTCCCGGACCTTTTATAGGATCGGATGCGTTCCTTATCATACCTCTCCTACTCTTGTTATTTCTTATGCGCAAATAGAGTTTGGCATTCTATTTACTTAAAGCTCTATGTGCGCAAAGAACTTATTTTGCACACGTCTTTGTGGTTTAAGGGTGTTGGCTAGCTTCATGAAGACCGCGCGTGGCTCCACGTGTGTGCGGAGTCAGCGCGTGTCAAGGTGACCCCTAGATTTCTTATTAACAAGAACCAAAAGCAATTTCCGCTCTTAACGTTATCATTTTGGTGTTTTAATTAATGTACTAATAATCGTACGACTGAAACTAATCGTCTTGATAAAGAATTAGAATTACTTGTTAAAGTCCAGTATACAGTAAATGAAATTTAATTAATATAAGAGTATAATATACAGGAGGTTTATTAGTATATTTTCTTTTTGTGACATTAGGTGATAAACCACTCCCTCTTTTTAAAAAAAGATTATTCTTGAATCTGAACTTATTATTATATTAAATTAAGATGATGATAGATAAAAATTTTTATCTATCATCATCTTAATTTAATATGAAAACCACCTATCAAATATTTTCGAAAGATCCTATTAAACCCATAGCTGTATCTGCATACATTAACTTATGATAAGAGATACTTTGAAAAACAATTGACTATTCTAGGTTGATGATGACATAATGTCGAAACTAGTCCCTTAGAGTAAATTAAAAATTTTTGTAAAGAATAAAGATAAATTTTAATTCATAATTTCTATAGCAAGAAAACTATGCTAATTTTAACAATTTTATTGATATATTTGAACACAAAATAAAAAACTATTTTAAAACAAGAAAAATGTTTATTGTCTAGTAAAACTCCTGCACAATTCATTTCTCTTAATATTACCATTTCTAGTTTGTTCATCAAGATTTCCATAATTTTGAGCCTCTACAGCATCATTCCCATCAACATTAACATTTCCTTCAGCCATAAATTCTTGTAGATTTATTTCATTGTCTAACCAAATATTATGTAACACACAGCAGGCCATACAGTTGCTGGTATTAGCTCAGTTTTATTCATGTCTAAGAACTTTAAACGCCGAAATCTACCAAATAATAAAGCAAAGGCTCTTTCAATCACCTGTCTTGTTCTTGATAATGTTCTGTTAAAATTTAACTGATTCGCAGTCAAGTTACCGCGGTCAATATATGGAGGAATACACCATCCTAATAATGGATAGGCTTTGTCTCCAATTATATACATTCGGCAGTCGGGAAAGTATTTTCTTTCATTATGCAGTATTTCTTTATACAGACCAGAATTACGGAAAATTCTGGTGTCACTGACTGACCCAGGGTAACCCACAAAGCAATCAGTTAATTTTAAACTTGCATTGCAGACTGCCTGCAAAGTAATGGCATATATTAATTTTCGTCTTATAAACTTCAGGGTCGTTATGTGGTGCTTTTATAGGAATCAATGTTCCATCTATCGCTCCCACAACATTATCCATCCCTGCAATATTTCGGAAGGCATTTATTGTTGTTTCCATTTCTTCCTCTCTTGGCCAACAGATAAGTCTTAGCAATTTTATTGAGTGCATTAATTATTCTAACAAAATGTTCTGATAATGAAGATTTACTCAGGTTGAATCTTTCACCTACAGATCTGAAACAATTGCCATAAACGTACCAATAAATTGTAAGTAAACTTTACTTATGTTGCATAAAGTTCTGGAAAAATCACCTGTATGAATCTGGTGTTGCTAAAATCCACAATACACTCAATAATTGCTTTTCAATGGCAATTGATGGTCGTCCAATATGTGTCGTATGTATGGAGCGAGATATCAGAGGTAATAGTTGTTCAAACGTATATCGATTCATACGAAAATGCTGGCGAAATTGCTCGTTAGTAAAGTTAGGTATAATTTTGTCCACATAATTTTCAATTCGGACGGGTATATTGGTATCCTCTTCATCATTACATATGTTTGTTACAACGTCAATATAATATTTTACAGCAGTTATTGCAGCCACTACTATTTTATTTTTTTTTCTCCATTTACAATATATTTTTTACGATTATAGAAAACACTATTGACAATTGTCAAATTACATACGTAGGTTATGTGTGATTATGTGACAGTTCACTGAGTACGTTCACACTCTACCCTACCTGTTCGTGTAAGTAGATTAAAAGTATAAGTGACCATCGTTACCTTCTATTACTGGTGGAGGATGTTTCATACCTGCAAGTGATGAATTGGATTATAAAATAATAACTAATTTGAAAGATCAATTTCTGCCAGATGAAAATATATACGACAGCAGTTGCCAGTTATATAAAGATGGTAATATTTTTACTGTTGCATTCATTGAATAGCAAACTAAATTTAAGTTTGTTTCAGTAACTGACACAATAGAAGTAGAAAGTGGTACTAATACCACATATGAAATTAATAAGGGACATGGATATGCAGCTGATTCTGTATTAGAAATTGTATCCACACCAACTTCATGTACAGATTCACTGGTAGGAACTACATCATGTCAGAGCATTTACCCAATCGCTAGGGAACGTGCAACAGAACATCCTTTTCCAAAAGATAACTGTCATGCATCCACAGCAAACGCTACACAAAGAGGCCAAAAGCGAAAGGATCTTCGAACTATAGCAAGAGCTATTATTGAAATTATTGAGAAATGTTATTCAAGAAAAATAAATTATTAGACAGTGAAATAAAAATAAAAGAACAAGAATTAGAGTTGATATTAAAAAAATATAAAATCACAGACTTGGAGCTTCATATTAAATCTCTAGAATGCCAAGTCATAGAGGCAGAATTAAAACATAAGTTAAAAGACTTGCAAGCCTAAAATATTTACATTTTTATGTAGAAGTGTAATTTGTTTTTATTTATATATGTTGGTGAAATTTTGAATAAACATTTTTACTATGTCTATTTCTTTTATGGGCGTCCACGAATTCGGCACTAAGAATGAAGTTAATCCTGGGAAATTACTCCTCTTGTTTCGTGCGTAGGCCAATAATCCGATTAGGGTAGTTAATTAATGAAGTACCAATCAAGACGTTACTATAATAAAAACAAATAACTTTTATAGTTATTCTAAGACGTAATTGGGAAGGTTTAAATTCATCCTTCTAAGAAAGTCCCCTATTTGTATTACCTATTAACCATTAACAACAAATTACTTTTAGAGTAATTCTAGAATCTTATTGCTTGATTGAATATTGTAAGTAGTAAGTAGTAAGTAAGTATTTAAGGGTGACAATATTTGAATATTCAGTCAGTGCAAATTTTGTAAATTGCCACAATGGAAGTTAAAGTGATTGATACTAAAAGAGATAAACCTGCAATTTTATATTCAGGTTATCGTTCTTCAAGGGAAAAGCCACACATGTGTCCCGGACTAAGCCAAAAATGATGTAGACTTATGTATACAAAAAGCAAAAAAACGCGCACGGGAGGAGTTGCTACCAATTCCTGAAATCTACCGCCAAGAGCTGATGCAAGTTAAAGACGCTGGACTGGACTTTGTTGTTGAAGTACCAACATTTGCAAGTGTCAAAGATAGGTTCTACAGAGGCAGACAAAAATCTTTGGGAGTTAAAGCTTTACCAAAGAAACGACAAGAAATAGTCATCCCGGAGCCAATGCAACACCTTATGCTAATAGACGACGGCCAGGAAGATCGAATATTGGTTTCTTGCAGTGATAGGGGACTTTTAACTCAAGGCTCCGAATTTTTTATTGACGGGACATTTAAAAGCTGTTGTTCCCTGTTCGACCAATTATATTCAATACACGTAGATTTGGGAAGCAGTGATGTCAGCACAAGGATTGTTCCAGCCATCTACGCGCTTTTACCCGATAGGAAAGAAGCTATGTATAAAAGACTTTTTGCACTGTTGGAAAAAAGTACAAAATTTAACCCAGAAAAAGTCCACATTGACTTTGAACGGGCAGCAATAAACGCTCTCAAACAAATTTTCTTAGGAGTGAAAATCAAAGGGTGTAATTTTCACTTCAACAAATGCCTGTGGCGAAAAGTGCAAGCATTGGATTTAGTTACAGGTTAAAAACAAAATACAGAGATTAGGGAACATGGTCGTATGTATGCAGCCCTGGCACATTTGCCAAAAGAGTATATTCCTGAGGCATGGCTTCTAATAATGGAAAGCTCCCCACAGGAAGATGCCCTGGTGAGCTTCAACGACTATTTTGTGGAGCAATGGCTTGACAATAATGAATTCATATGGGTGTGCTACAAGGAGCGACACCGCACAACAAATTCGATAGAAGGATGGCATCATCGACTTAACAACCGTGTTGGAAAAGCGCATTCAAATATCTATGAACTGCTTAAAATCCTTGAAGAAGAAACACGGTACTACGATATTATTGTAAAACAAACTGAGCTGAATATGAACACTCCAAAACGTGCAAAAAAGTACAGTAACTTAGATTGTCGTATAAATAAGAGTGTTGACGATTTTGTACAAAATAAAGTAAGCTTAGGCGAAACTTTGAAAAAATTGATGTACGTAATTAAATTTGAATAAGCTGTAAATAATAGAAGTATGTATATTGCTATAGGGGGGGGTGTGAGCGTTATAAGACCCTTAGCATTTAAAGTTCTTAAAGAGCAATGAGACTAAGTAAATAAAAAAAATAAAAGAGATTAAAAATTAAGAAAGCAAAGTTCACCAAATTAAATTTTTGAACGCTAATAGTACGCTAGTGAACGTTTAATCTAAAATTATTACTAACTGTATATGTGGGTTTACTTTAACAATTCAATTAAAAGGTGACTAACTCTGCGATAATAAATTTGAACTGTATTAAATTTCGCGCTTGAAAATGACTTCCTATTGCTTATATCTTGACCAATGTTCTATTTCTAATAGGGGAAGGGGTTGTTTCCGGCAATCTACAATGAATTATGTGAATATGCAATGACGGCAGTGCGCGCTATGTTAAATTTTATCTCAAGGCCGTTGTAGGGGTTCTGCGGGAATACCTACTACTCAGAGTGACTTACGCAATACCTGTTATTCTTACGAGATCCCAGGACTCCTGTGTGTGCACGTTGTGGGCTGCTGCTGGTCCCTATATAAATTGAATGATGTGTCTTCCCAAATGTACGATGGATGCCAATTAAAAATACAAATAATAAACACAAAGGTAGGTATAACTTCTAATTCTTTATATAATTACTTCCAATTGTTACATATAAATTTAACTTATGAGTATGTTCATTAAAAGACAACAATATACCTTATAAAATACAATTTATGACCTGGAGAGATATAATACACAGATCCACTCAATCGTGCAAAATTTCCCAAAGCGGGTGAACGTATATGTGAGTATGTAAATATAAATGAACTGTATATGAGTTTAATTATGGTGAAAAGAAACTATGAAAACAATCTGTTCAATACTAGGAAAATTAGTTCAGATTGGCGACAACAAATCTATTTTAAAGGTTAGCTATTCATATTGTTTAATCTAAATAAACGCAAAGTATAGAGCTACTTGTTTACTCATATAGGTTAGGTTTTATTTCCTTGGATGTGACTGACTGTATGTTGATTATTGACTTAAATGTTTAGTTAATTTTAACGAAAGACAAATTATTGATATGTGAGTTTTAACTTTTTGATTACTGATGACTATTATCCCACTTTTAACATACTGACATTGATTTTAATCGTCGTAAAAACACGAATTACAAAATGATTTGACGCAAATATTGTTATTTGACAACTGAACCTTTCTTTCGGTTTATTAGTACTTGTAAACATATCACGATACCTTCATCTAATTATGTTAAATGTCCTTTAGCTATATGGTGGATTCCTTGAGCGACAGGCATGGGAATCTCGGCTGGTTACTCCCTGGAATCTTTCCGTATTCTGGACCGATGGACAGGTAACGCCGGTGGGCAGCTCGTTCGTATGCGGAATACAGGTAGCAGAATCCGCTTCGGTAGGTTGCAGTATCTTATACTTCAAGTCTCGGCAGCCGCAGGTCTCGGTGTTGCAGATGTGCGTACAGGTGAGTTAATTTTCTTGCGTTTAATCTATTGACATTTATTCTCGGGTCCGGCTCGGGGTTTTTTCTTTATTCTTGGTTATGTTCGTTGTTGATATTTTTTTTTCTTTCTCTTTTCTAGGCCATGGACTTTATGCTCGTGGTATTTTATTGATGCAGGTTCGATGATCGATGGAACGCCTATCTGGTCGGCGTAGAGGTTTGCCGCACTGGGATTTATCTCTACTTGTCGGTTTGATTCAAGTTCGTCTAATCACGGATGTTGTTTGTTTTTATGAACTCTGATGTTTCATCCTTAGTGGATGCTTATCTAATTTAATCTGATCTGCCTTTCAGCAATGTCTACCTATTTTATATGTTACCGTAGTCTATTGTTTAAAGCCTTGAACCCAAAGCAGTTGCATCAAATAAGTTTATTAATTGTTATTATTTTATGTATCTAAACGTGATTTGGATATTGTTTAAAAGTTTATTTTTATATTTATGATTAATAAAAAAATATTTCTAGTGCGTAAAATTTTTGAATGCTCATATTTGTATTTTTAATGCGTCTGACAGCTTTAGCGTCGGTTTTTGAAAAATCAGTACAGTCATGTACAAAAAAATAATGATATTTTCTAATATTTTGGATTTTATCCAAAAATAAGGATATTAATAGATTTTGTGGACCTGGTTTACAAATAATCTTAAAATCTAAATACATATAAATTTATTTCCGTTTTTTACTTGATTAAAATCCGTTCGTTCATAAGATAATGCCTGCTGTGAATATTAAATTTCTAAATTTAAGTTAAATTTATTTTATATAGTCATTTTGGTTTAAATTGCTTAAAAGCTTATCAAAACTTTATCAAGTCAGTTATATCTTGCCATTTAAGGAATTATATTAACCTTTCTAAATGCGCTTAATTGTACCAAGTGCTCACTTAATTTTTGGATTTCAAATACCATTTTAGTTTTGACAGTAATTAATTGTTAATAGCTTTATTCAAATAGGGCATCTATTTATGCACACAACTCATATTATTTATTTGCCATGCATACTTATATTTCGTGCGTTTTTCTGCATTTAAAATATTAATGTTTGACATTTCTTAAAGAAGCTATTCGGCCTAAATTTGAAAAGATGCTTTTGGTAATTATGCGTTTGTAAGGGCGTAATTCATGAGAATTGCTAATAATAACTGTGCTGTGATATTTGTTGTTACTGTATTTACCATCAGATATCAGGTAATTACTAAATATAGCCACGAAATTCTAGCTTTAATATGACATGTGATCTAGGTCTCTTAGTGATACTCTAAATGTTGTTTGTACTTAAATTACAGTCCTATTGATATTCATGCCCCAATTCAAATCTGTTCTAAATATAGAAAAGGCTGCAATTAATTTATATTTTCACATTAAAATTGGTTTCCTCACCGAGTTACATTGTATTTGACTTAACACTGGGCGTTCTAAGAATGAACGTCCATGCTTTACATTAAATGATGCTATTGAATATTTCTAGGTCAATAATTCTATTTGTGCTTTTAAAAACACGAGATATACAATCAACGGGCTTTAAAGTGTCACTCCTAGTATGTACAAATTATGATTATGTTTTGATTTAGTCATAATTTGCATTTTTATAACGCCCATATGTGTATGCTCTAAATGCATGTGTTGTGTGTGTTAGATAGGATGCTTTGTCAAAATTAAATGTAAAATGATCACGCAAGATTGAAAATAATGTATGCTAAATAAGTACAGGATTGTATAGTGCGTTTCTGTTGTATTTGAAATTTGTTCGCACTACTATGGTCATGTTTTTATGCTAAAATCTTTAACCTTATTTCTTCAACTAAACTTTATGATCAAGATATAATTGTTTGTTAAACGATTAGATGGGATTGAATCTGTGTGCCAAGTAATATCTCTCCTTTATTTACGTAACTCAAAAGAACTACAACATTTCAATATGTACAAGGGTTCGTCCCTAATAACAAACTTAAATAATGATTGAGTGGTATTGAGGAGGCTCAAGACCACCTCAACATGCCCTTCTTAATGAATGTAAATTTTTATGCAATTAAAATTTCCGTTCATTAACATATTAATTAATTATTAGGAAAATATTCTTTATCATAATTTTTTTTTTTTTGAATGTATTTAGGCTAGTTTAGAGAATTTCTTAAGTTCTAAGTTAATACTTATAATGAATTTATGTTTGTAACAATTTTTACAGTATACTAATTTTTGTTTGATAACTTCTTAATACCTAATATTCTTTGTTAATTATGTAAAGGAATTTCATATGTATGTACAGTATATTTATGAACTTAATTTTATTTTGTATCTTGTGTAGTATAAGCTGTTGTTGATTTTGTTTCAATGTTTTTTTATATATAAGTTGTATCGTACTCTATGGGTAAACATTAAATTTTTTTTTTTTTATACATTATGTGTGTAATTTTAAGTAAGTTGTCCTTATGAAAATTTGACTTCAGGAGTATGTTTCTTGGATTTTTTTTTCTTATGCCGATTCTTTCCTTGGAGTTTTGTAAAATGGTCCTTTCCGTACTTCTGAATATTTTTCTGTGATTATGTGATTGTGTATTTTTCTTGAAGTTCTGATTCTTTTCAGCTGTGGCTGATATTATTGGCCTAATAATAACTCATATTTTCTTGTGTAATGTTTTCTTTATTAAATCGCTTTCTCCATATTTTATGCATTTCGCATCAATTTATTTCCCTTTCTTTGAGCAAATATATTCAAGCCCATTCTTAGGTGCTTTGAATACCATATCATTTTCATTATAATAATTCATTTTTTCTTTCTTCATATATTTTTTTTCATAATTCATAATTTTCATGCTTTCTCGCATGTTTCGCATTTTTATATTTTTAGTAATCATAATTACTGTTTATGCAGTCATTTCTGCTAATAAATAAAACATTTTCTTCACAAATTTATATTTTTCTTAGGCCTTTTCTTTTGTATTTTTTTTTATTTTTTTCTTCTTTCTCTCCAATAATCACAGAGTATTTTTCTTTTTGTTTTGTACAATTGATATATTTTTCATTTTTAGATATGTCCATTTCTTCTTTTCTTTGTTCGTTGACTATTGTCTTCCTTCCAAGTTTTGCTCTGTTTGTGAATTTTTAAAATTTTCCTTCTGGCATGTATGGTTTCCTTTTTGTTCCTTTTTTCTTCAAATTTTGCTTTTAAGTTTCGTTTTTATCTTCATAAGGGTTTATATTTTATTCTCTTAATGTTGTCCGTTACTGATTTTTCTACTGTTGTCCCATACTGATTCTTGTTGTCCAACTTATATTACACGTGGATAAGTAACATCTTAATTCTAATTATTTGTATTTCGTGTAGAGACAGGTTAACTTTGAACAACTTAAGGCTAGGGAGTACGACTATATTTTTTTTCTAATTCTAAACAACTATTTTATTTATCAGGGGTGTTATATCCTTGTTCGGATCATTGTCTAGCAGCGGGGCTTATGTTGCTGTGACATGTGAGATATGATTTTTGATACTGGGGTGATATAATCTTTTTGGGTTGAGAAATTCTTATGAGAGTTGGGAAATTGTGGGGGTTATAAGGTTCTTTAAATGGATGAGACCTAGCAGTGTCTATTTCTCGACATAGAGTTTTGGGTTGTGAGATCAACGGGGTTACTGGGAAAGATAGGTGTCGTAAATACCTTCGGGAGGCGATCTCTTTGTAATCTCCCGTCCTGACTAATATGAGATCTAAGAGTTTACTGGGAAAGATAGGTGTCGTAAATACCTTCGAGAGACGATCTCTTTGGAATCTCCCGTCCTGACTAATATGAGATCTAAGAATTTACTAGGGAAGATAGGTGTCGTAAATACCTTCGGGAGGCGATCTCTTTGGAATCTCCCGTCCTGACTAATATGAGATCTCATTTCCCTATAATTTTTAAGTGGAAATCAATAATATTTTTCTGATACCTAAGTACAGTGTTAGTGTAAATTGTTTGTGTTTGATAATCCAAGTCTTGTTGGTTGCGTATGTGTGTGTGTATTTTTGTGAGGTGTATGTGTGTTACCTTATTTTCCTTGTTTAATAATAAAGCTATCCCCATGCCCTTCAGTATGTTGAATTCTTTGTACGTCTTGGTTATGTGACAAATTAATTGCGTTAGTGTATGTTTCCCTATATTGGTGTATTTTTGTGGACTTGTGTGTTTAAATGAATAAGTATTGATGACAACTAACAAGCTTGATGTGGAAATGGGTAAATCTTCCTCAGTTTCTTCAGTATGTAAAAGCGCGTCAAACCATATTCTTAAAATTCGTCTGCCAGAATCCATGTACTTTGTCCTCTTTGGCAATTGTATTCTTGTGGAAGTTTTTCTTAGTTTTGTTTCATTTTGTTCATCATGTTCGTGGATAGGCATGTCTGTTTTTATTTCTTCAATTTCTTCTTCTTTCACAATTTCTATCTGTGGGTTTTCGTTATTCTGTTTGATGAATGCGACGGTCTCTTGGAATTTTTCATCTGCTTCATTGGGTAATTCTTCTATCTGCCCTTCTACTGATTTTAGCTTTGTATTCACTAATGATGCTGTTTCTGAGTCATGCTTGTCTAGTGTATTGTCTGTTTCTAGACTTTCCGCTTCCATCTCCAATTTTCTTTTGTTATAGTCACTATAATCGATTTCCGCTGAAATGCATAAGTCCTTTATTAGTTTTTCGGTCTGTTCGTCCATTTTTTTCTCTAATTTTTCGTTTTGTTCTTCCATCTTTTGTTCTAGTTTTCCATTTGTGCTGTCTATTTTATTCTCTAAACCTTCCTTTAGTTCTTGTATCTCCTTTTTATTTTCTTGGAACATCAAAGTAATCTGTTTGAGCATCTCACTCTGTTCCTCTGGCTTCGAACCAACTCCTTGTTCTGCGGGCGTCGTTGTAATTTGGGTGCTATCACCTTGATTTTGTGGAGATTCATCTTCGCTTGATGATTCCTGAGGTACATTAGACACGCTTCTGGATCTTGTCTCCATCTTGCCGGTTTATTATATTTTTACAAATACACACAATAATAATAAAACAGCAGCGATGTGTCGTTTGGATGCGACCCCTGTACAATATGTTGTAAAAATGTTTGTAATAAAATATTTGACCTGTGTTTTTAATTTATATGGCAGTGAATAAATAATTTCGATTATACCCTGTGTTTATTTATTTAACATCGATCATCAATTCGTGGAAGAGCACATACACAAATGCATAAATCAAATACACATCTTTCTTTTTATATTTTTATTATACAATTATTTTTATTTTCAAAAAAAATAATGTCCTCCACTTCTTTAAATCCTCGGAGATGAACTGGAAAAAAAACTGTAAGTGTACTCTGTAGGTTATTCGAATGGCCCCAATACGTTGGTGCGCCAATATGCTATAGGGGGGGTGTGAGCGTTATAAGACCCTTAGCATTTAAAGTTCTTAAAGAGCAATGAGACTAAGTAAATAAAAAAAATAAAAGAGATTAAAAATTAAGAAAGCAAAGTTCACCAAATTAAATTTTTGAACGCTAATAGTACGCTAGTGAACGTTTAATCTAAAATTATTACTAACTGTATATGTGGGTTTACTTTAACAATTCAATTAAAAGGTGACTAACTCTGCGATAATAAATTTGAACTGTATTAAATTTCGCGCTTGAAAATGACTTCCTATCGCTTATATCTTGACCAATGTTCTATTTCTAATAGGGGAAGGGGTTGTTTCCGGCATTCTACAATGAATTATGTGAATATGCAATGACGGCAGTGCGCGCTATGTTAAATTTTATCTCAAGGCCGTTGTAGGGGTTCTGCGGGAATACCTACTACTCAGAGTGACTTACGCAATACCTGTTATTCTTACGAGATCCCAGGACTCCTGTGTGTGCACGTTGTGGGCTGCTGCTGGTCCCTATATAAATTGAATGATGTGTCTTCCCAAATGTACGATGGATGCCAATTAAAAATACAAATAATAAACACAAAGGTAGGTATAACTTCTAATTCTTTATATAATTACTTCCAATTGTTACATATAAATTTAACTTATGAGTATGTTCATTAAAAGACAACAATATACCTTATAAAATACAATTTATGACCTGGAGAGATATAATACACAGATCCACTCAATCGTGCAAAATTTCCCAAAGCGGGTGAACGTATATGTGAGTATGTAAATATAAATGAACTGTATATGAGTTTAATTATGGTGAAAAGAAACTATGAAAACAATCTGTTCAATACTAGGAAAATTAGTTCAGATTGGCGACAACAAATCTATTTTAAAGGTTAGCTATTCATATTGTTTAATCTAAATAAACGCAAAGTATAGAGCTACTTGTTTACTCATATAGGTTAGGTTTTATTTCCTTGGATGTGACTGACTGTATGTTGATTATTGACTTAAATGTTTAGTTAATTTTAACGAAAGACAAATTATTGATATGTGAGTTTTAACTTTTTGATTACTGATGACTATTATCCCACTTTTAACATACTGACATTGATTTTAATCGTCGTAAAAACACGAATTACAAAATGATTTGACGCAAATATTGTTATTTGACAACTGAACCTTTCTTTCGGTTTATTAGTACTTGTAAACATATCACGATACCTTCATCTAATTATGTTAAATGTCCTTTAGCTATATGGTGGATTCCTTGAGCGACAGGCATGGGAATCTCGGCTGGTTACTCCCTGGAATCTTTCCGTATTCTGGACCGATGGACAGGTAACGCCGGTGGGCAGCTCGTTCGTATGCGGAATACAGGTAGCAGAATCCGCTTCGGTAGGTTGCAGTATCTTATACTTCAAGTCTCGGCAGCCGCAGGTCTCGGTGTTGCAGATGTGCGTACAGGTGAGTTAATTTTCTTGCGTTTAATCTATTGACATTTATTCTCGGGTCCGGCTCGGGGTTTTTTCTTTATTCTTGGTTATGTTCGTTGTTGATATTTTTTTTTCTTTCTCTTTTCTAGGCCATGGACTTTATGCTCGTGGTATTTTATTGATGCAGGTTCGATGATCGATGGAACGCCTATCTGGTCGGCGTAGAGGTTTGCCGCACTGGGATTTATCTCTACTTGTCGGTTTGATTCAAGTTCGTCTAATCACGGATGTTGTTTGTTTTTATGAACTCTGATGTTTCATCCTTAGTGGATGCTTATCTAATTTAATCTGATCTGCCTTTCAGCAATGTCTACCTATTTTATATGTTACCGTAGTCTATTGTTTAAAGCCTTGAACCCAAAGCAGTTGCATCAAATAAGTTTATTAATTGTTATTATTTTATGTATCTAAACGTGATTTGGATATTGTTTAAAAGTTTATTTTTATATTTATGATTAATAAAAAAATATTTCTAGTGCGTAAAATTTTTGAATGCTCATATTTGTATTTTTAATGCGTCTGACAGCTTTAGCGTCGGTTTTTGAAAAATCAGTACAGTCATGTACAAAAAAATAATGATATTTTCTAATATTTTGGATTTTATCCAAAAATAAGGATATTAATAGATTTTGTGGACCTGGTTTACAAATAATCTTAAAATCTAAATACATATAAATTTATTTCCGTTTTTTACTTGATTAAAATCCGTTCGTTCATAAGATAATGCCTGCTGTGAATATTAAATTTCTAAATTTAAGTTAAATTTATTTTATATAGTCATTTTGGTTTAAATTGCTTAAAAGCTTATCAAAACTTTATCAAGTCAGTTATATCTTGCCATTTAAGGAATTATATTAACCTTTCTAAATGCGCTTAATTGTACCAAGTGCTCACTTAATTTTTGGATTTCAAATACCATTTGTTTTGACAGTAATTAATTGTTAATAGCTTTATTCAAATAGGGCATCTATTTATGCACACAACTCATATTATTTATTTGCCATGCATACTTATATTTCGTGCGTTTTTCTGAATTTAAAATATTAATGTTTGACATTTCTTAAAGAAGCTATTCGGCCTAAATTTGAAAAGATGCTTTTGGTAATTATGCGTTTGTAAGGGCGTAATTCATGAGAATTGCTAATAATAACTGTGCTGTGATATTTGTTGTTACTGTATTTACCATCAGATATCAGGTAATTACTAAATATAGCCACGAAATTCTAGCTTTAATATGACATGTGATCTAGGTCTCTTAGTGATACTCTAAATGTTGTTTGTACTTAAATTACAGTCCTATTGATATTCATGCCCCAATTCAAATCTGTTCTAAATATAGAAAAGGCTGCAATTAATTTATATTTTCACATTAAAATTGGTTTCCTCACCGAGTTACATTGTATTTGACTTAACACTGGGCGTTCTAAGAATGAACGTCCATGCTTTACATTAAATGATGCTATTGAATATTTCTAGGTCAATAATTCTATTTGTGCTTTTAAAAACACGAGATATACAATCAACGGGCTTTGGAGTGTCACTCCTAGTATGTACAAATTATGATTATGTTTTGATTTAGTCATAATTTGCATTTTTATAACGCCCATATGTGTATGCTCTAAATGCATGTGTTGTGTGTGTTAGATAGGATGCTTTGTCAAAATTAAATGTAAAATGATCACGCAAGATTGAAAATAATGTATGCTAAATAAGTACAGGATTGTATAGTGCGTTTCTGTTGTATTTGAAATTTGTTCGCACTACTATGGTCATGTTTTTATGCTAAAATCTTTAACCTTATTTCTTCAACTAAACTTTATGATCAAGATATAATTGTTTGTTAAACGATTAGATGGGATTGAATCTGTGTGCCAAGTAATATCTCTCCTTTATTTACGTAACTCAAAAGAACTACAACATTTCAATATGTACAAGGGTTCGTCCCTAATAACAAACTTAAATAATGATTGAGTGGTATTGAGGAGGCTCAAGACCACCTCAATATGTATATGTATTGTATATTATTGTGTATCAGTAAATACTATTATTATAACATGTCAATTTGTATCCCAAATGTAAAATTTAAGAAATAAAAAATATCTACTGTATATAAGTAAGATTATTAGTTATTATTTCTCTATAATCCTACCGATCCAATACATTTTATTGCATCTAAGGGATACGCCCGAAACGAGAAGGTTTTATGATCCCGCACGAAATACATTTTATTGCATCAAGGGGTACGCCCAAAACGAGAAGGTTTTATGATCCCGCACGAAACGCGACGCCCGAAACAAGCACAAATCCCTGGAACGGACACATGAACTCGGTACCCATGTTAAGATCTTTAAGGTAGACTTCCGAAGAACGCGGCAGACGGCAACGGCAGGCGACAACGACAATTGCCGCTGAGCGACAAGTGTCGTTATTCCACATTCCGAAGCGAACTGCAGTCATGCTGCAGTCGCATTATGGCCAGTGTCTGTGTTGCATCAATTTTCCTCTTCTAATCATGAATAGCAATATAATACAAGTTTTGTTAGAGGAAGAAGAAGACGACGATTTATTGGAATGCCACATATACTCAAAGAAAAGAAGACCTGTACAGGAAATATATAGGTGCAGAATTCAAGAAGGCTCGTACGAAATGTTAATAAAACGGCACTTAAACGAAGACGAAAAGATATTCCGAGGGTATTGTCGTTTAAACAAAAAACAATTTACGTTTGTACTATCTTTAATTCACAAAGACCTAATATCTATTACGATAAGGAAAGTTATAACGCCTGAAGAAAAATTGTTTTTGACATTAAGGTACGATATCATTATATATGATCAGATTCTATGTAAATATGTTTGATCACCATGGCCGGAATAATTATTCGTACGTTCTTGTACTTGCACTGAAGGTACGACTTCTTGTTGCACTGTTTTTGTTCGATCCGTTAATATAGTTGATTCGGAATAATTATTGAATGGAGAATAATTATCCAATTCCCTTTCTTCACTTGAGGCACTTGCGGCATTTGTTGAGACATTTGGGGTAGGTGTAAAATCACTGGCGTAGTGATCAACTATATTAACTGATCGAACAAAAACAGTGCAACAAGAAGTCGTACCTTCAGTGCAAGTACAAGAACGTACGAATATTTATTATATTATTTCGTAAGCACTTAGTGAATAAGAATTCTCGACTGCCATTATCTCGTAGTTGGTAAGTATTTGGAAAACTTCGTGTTTAGCCCTAACTTGCAATAGAGGTGGTAACTTCCGAAGTACATCCCTAATATTGGTGGCAAAGGAGCCCAACTCGTCTTCATATTTGTTAATAACAGTCTTTAATAGTAACTGGCGTGATTCATCTCTTGATCGAAGATAAGTAAGCAAATCATCTTCGTGCTTAATGACGCGTTGAGATTTTGATTTCTTTCTTTGCCTGGCCTCTTCTTGAAATGGTAAACTTTCGTTGTCTTCTTCGGTATGGTCATTGGTGATAGTATTTGCAGTTTGGGTGTTCTCTGATTCTAATATACTAGTATCTTCCACAGTACGATCTTGCGTAAGCTCACTATCTGGAGAAGAATCCTCCACATTACTAATTCCTGGTCTCTCTTGGGCTACAGAATCTAAAAAGGACAACATTTGGTATGTTTTCCACTTCACGCGACTATTTTTAGGAGCTGTAGAACAAGTAGGAAGCTTATTTTTACGTTTGAAACGAGCATATCCGTCCCGTATATTTTTCCAATGTTTCTTACAACTGTCACCTATAATATAAATGTTAACAGTTAATATTATTACTCTAAAAAAGCAGAGTCTAATAGTTAGGGTCTAACTATTAGATGCTGCTTCTTTACAATTTATTGTTTTCGCTTTTAGGTTTATGGCTACAGGGGAAAGTTTTGCTTCATTATCATTTGCATATCGCATATCTATATAATATATATATATTTGAAGACTCATACAGCAAGTTACTACGAGAGAAACTTATGCCGATTGCTATGCCTGCTCCAAGCCAATATAATTTTACAAATATTGAAAGAGATTTCTGGGTGAAATGGAACATTCCAAATTGTGTCGGCAGTATTGACGGCAAGCACGTGTGTATAAGATCACCACACCATAGTGGCTCATTATTCTTCAACTATAAGGATTATTTCTCCATCGTATTGCTGGCAATAGTAGACGCTAATGACAAATTTATTGAAATCGATGTGGGAGCTTATGGAAAGGAAGGAGATAGTAATACATTTAAAAAATCAGCAATTGGAAAAAGAATATCTAGCAATAATTTCAATATACCTAATCCGAAAAATTTACCGGGAACAAATGATAATTTACCACATTTTTTGATTGGAGACGAAGCTTCCGCTCTTAATACATATATGATGAAGCCATATTCTCGAAAAGTTGCAGCTTTGGACTACCAGCAAACAGATCTTTAACTTCAGACTATGTCGAGCCCGTCGAGTTGCAGAAAATGCATTTAGGTTATTGTTCCAGGTTTTTTATACGCCTATAGCAATTTTACCACAAACTTGCGATAATCTAATAGTAACTGCATGTTGCAATCAAACGGCGTTCTATCGTTTCAATGATGAAGACAGGATAATACCAATATGATTAGAATGGCGGGTAGAAGTGGTTTTGCAAACTGTAATGGTTTATCGGTTCAAGAGAAACTCAAAGAATATTTTTGTTCTGAACAAGGTAAAGTGTCATGGCAAGAAACTGTTGTCCAACGCACGGAAAATTAATATAAAAGTGATTAAGAAACTAACTTTATACTGCTTATAAATAAAAAATAGCTCTAAATAAATTAATACTTACTACTTTTATTTAGTGTTCGGCCAATATCTCGCCAAATATTTTCTTTTATTGATTGATATTTATACCCTGTATGTTTGAAATCAAACAGTGGAGGGTGTTGGGATACTAAATTAATAAATTTATCACTTTCTTCTTCCATGAACCCGTTCATCATATCCAACGGCACGCGACAATACTGTGCCTGGACAAGTGTTGTAAATTGATGTCCTATTTCAAATGTTTTGGCAGATCGTTCCATCACAGACACGTCCACGACACAGAGATTAGAGATGACAGAAAGGCAGTGGACATGGGCAGAATGTATAGTAAAATTTTTAAAACCTCTACAAGTTGTAACAACACTATTTTGCGGTGAAACCATTCTCCAATATATATGGTTAGGCCGTTATTATGTAAAGAAATAGACAAACATTTTAAATTACAGAAAGATGAAAACGAAATCCTGGGGAATCTTAAACACAGTCTAATTCATGAAATTAAGGGTCGATTTAGTTTGGAAAATCATGATGATGTGATATCTTTAAAACAAATTGCGAGCTTTCTAGACCGGGATCATAACCTGGAATAGAGATAGAATATGAGAAACAGTGAAATCCATGCTTAAAAATACTCTTCCACAAATGAAACCCAAAGTGAACTATCGAATAAAAGTGCTTTAGAATTTTTGTATGACGAGGAGGTAAATGATTCGTGCTAAGTATCTTGCGATTCGAGAACTTGCAAGGACATATTTAGCCATACCGGCAGCATCTGCCAGCTCCGAGAGTTGCTTTTCAACTGCATCAGGCCCAACGTATTACGGCCCACCAAAAACAGATCTACAACGTCACTAGGCCAGACGTACAAAGGCCCAACGACGCCACTAGACGACCCGACGACTCCAGGCCCGACTTACATGACATGTTCTTAACGCTGCCAGCAAAAATGGCTTAAACGGCTTGCACACCGTGTGTGGTAGGTGACAACGCCATCTCGAGAAAACTACGCTAGCAACACAAATTGTTCGACGACATATAATTAAAAGATGAAGGGAAAGAACAAGTAGAAGGTAATTAATAAAAATAATAGGAAATAATTAACCCCAAAAATTAGGAAATGTAATACTTAGTTGAAATTACTTCAGACGAGCGACACAGATATCTAACAAAACGGCCTAACCTAATCACCGATAGATGTCCGTACAAGTGGAAATTAGTAGTAAAGTAACAATACAAATAAAGATGTAAAATTAAACCATAATATTCCAAGACAAAAAGAAACCAACCCAATTTATACTACGTAGAAAAATAAAATTAATTCGTGTGAGAATACACAGCTCGCTCAAAAATTAAATTAACTAAAAATTCTAAAATATTAATAAATTCCTCTAATGAGGACATATAAAGTAAAAAAAAAAGTGTAACAGGAGATGGCATATTCATTTACTCATATGATTATTATTCCCATACAACACATTATTTATGTGTTGTATGGGAATAATGGTGGCGTTTCAGGGAGTCTCATGATGAGCAGTGATGTTGGGAACAATGATAGTTTGCAAGGGTTGCAAAAAGTAAATATGAATAAGAGATATTTCAGTTTACCGTATATAAAAGATTTGACACCTAGTGTGATAAAAATTCTAAAAAAATGAGGTGTGGCCACCACACGACTTTCTAATACGTATGAGCGTTTCAAACTATACAATTTTAAGAATTTTTTTATACAAAACTTATTCAAAATCCTATTCTAAGTACTTTCATTCGCTTAATAAATCGCTATAGAATGCATACTTTGCAAGATATTATCAAAAAAGCGCTCCTCGCTAAGAGTAAAAGTGGTACTTCCGGTCTGAATTTTGAAATTCTTTTTATACAAAAGATATTGAAAATTATGTTTTAAATACTTTTATACCCATAACGTACTTGTCTAAAAAGCATGACTTGCGAAATATTCGCAAAAAACTGATTTTCGATAAGAGTAAAAGACCTACTTCCGGTAGGAATTTCGAAAAACTTTTTAAATAAAATTATTCTCAATTTTAATTTTAAGTGTATATGAATTCTTTATAAATTTGTTTAAACTTAGTAGTTGACGAAATATTCGCAAAATTCGATTTTTTCGCTGAAGTAAACTGCTACTTCCGGTCTACCGATTTTACTGAAAAACTAATCAGATCTCAAGAGGGTGATTATGCACGTAAATACAAAATTTGGAATTGATATCTACAGCGGTTTGGCCGCTATCGTGGTCACAGACACACAGCCACACACACACAGAAATTTTTTTAAAAACCACTTTTTTGGTATCAGGGGACCTCAAAACGTGGACATCTGCAAAAATCTCGAGGTCGAAAATTTTCATCATCACAATACTTCCTTATACTACGTATAAGAAAGTAAAAACAACGACACCTGTCTAACAACGTACAACTCAAAAACCATAGCAAATCTTTTTACAAAATTGAAAGATGTAATATTAAGCGTTATCCAGTCCAGGAAGCTTTGAGAGGTGTTTTTCCAGTCCCGAAGTAGTGTTTTTTATTTTAAGATACAATCAAATTATATTATTCAAGAACCGCAAGTAACGATAGCAGGTAGTTTTGGAAACATCCATAATCTCCAAGTACGTGGGAAGTTGTGACGTTCAGGATCACTATATATAATCAAGGATATTGGTTCCATTAAGGTACTATTCATCTAGAAACACAAAAGAATCATTAATTGGACAAATTGTTTGAAACATCAAACTTATCTAGTTCAAGGTTGTATGAGATATTTAATTATTAATATAATAACTGATTTATAGTATGAGTTCAATATAATCAACATAAAATCCATATTAAAATTTATATTCAAAATAATTTAGGATTCTCCAAATTAAAATACACATGATATTGTAATATGTAAAGAAAAGATAGCTTATCGAAAGCAGTTTTTTTTTAAATCTTATCCGTTAACGTAACGTAATGAATTGAATATGTATATTGAGAATTGAAAAACATTAAACGATTTTTTGTTAGTTACCGTTGATGTTATTAGTGGTAACATATGGTTTACCCCCGCCACTAAAATGAGCACTTACCGTAGACACTTGTCAAAAATGGACTGGTTACTGGCCTAGTTGGTTAGTGGTGATTTGTGTTGTAAACAACATAACCTAAAAAGTTAGGATAAGAAGTCGTTAAAGACATGGATGTAATACAAATAGTTATATTAACCGCTGATAACTTGTTTGACGGCGTGGACGACTTATTACTAAAATGGTTTATATGTGATACTCAAAACTCATACATATTTTGTTCAAAGTTGAGGGAAACTCATTACCGAAATGCAATTCCTGTTGACTATTGGATTGAATATTATTTGGACACTGCTTTTTTCCAACTATTTCGTCTAAGAAAGGATACGTTTCGTAAATTGCTGGATGATATACTTGAAACAGATAGAAATAATTTAATAAAAAAGAAACACTTAGGAGGCCGTCGTCCAGTACCGTCCCACAAATTATTATTGGTGTTTTTGTGGTTTGTCTCACACCAAGACACGCTTCATTCCATTGCAGATAGATTCAATTTAGTTCCGTCAACGGTAATGCATATTATAAATGCAATGCTCTATGTTATAACACGATTAAAGAAAAATTACATATTTTGGCCCCATACTCCTGCAGAATTTGAACACATACAAAATGGATTTGCAACTTTTCCAGGTATTACTGTGACTTACATATATGCCTTTATACGATATATGATTGGTGACGCCACCTAAGGCTATATTACACGAGATACACTATTAAGATACAGGCCTCTGCATAGCAGAACATGCTGTCAGAAGCCATCGCTTTTTTCCGTGTCATCTTTTGGGTGTTAGATGTCGCTGTGATACTCTCACTACATTTAACATGCAAAAATGACAGGCAGCGATTTAAGTCTTGAAGCTATTGTCATATTCTGTCTCTGTCTTCTGCACAGGACGGTCTATATTCTCCTTTGCTCCTGCAATATTCGACTGATCTAGGCGAATGCTGTAAAGCTAATACAACTAGAACATCGAACTTTGCAAATCTGTGTATATTTACACATGTGCTCTAAACGTAGTTTTTGTACGATTTATATCGTTTGTAAACTTGTTTTATAGACATATAAAAGAGAAGGCATAATTAACACTAACACGGCCATGGAGACTCCTACGGGAGAATTCATCGCGCCGATGGACATTGTTCGCAATGCCATTTTACTTGCAGGCCAGAAGAGGGACCTACCGACAACCACCGACACCGAGGACACCGACGTTCACACCGAAGGAAAATTCACCACCGTGGAAAGAACAAAGAAAAGGAAAGAAAGAAAAGAGAAGAAACAGAAGAAACTGGCGGCAAAAGAAGCCCAGAAAGCCTCCAATCTGCAGCGGACCAGCAGCAGGGAACAGTCGAGGACATGGAGACCCAGGAACTCCCAGAAAATCCCAAGGTCATCACGGACCCCAAGACGGCAGCCGCCCAAAACACCGCCCCGCGCACCAGGGCCCCCGTGCCGAAGATCTACGTCTTCGACACGGACTTCCTGAAGTGCGCCAAGGAACTGAAGGTAGTAGCGACTAATTCTACTTTCAGTTTTAGAACGAACCACCTCTGCATCAAACTAGGCTCCAGCGAAGACTGGAAGAAGACCTCCGAGCTACTCCACCAAATGAAGATCCAGTACTACACCTACCAGCCGACGAGTGTGCGGCCCATGAAGGCTATCGTGAAACACTTCCCTCCAGGTACCCCGGAGGAAGAAATCACGAAACCGCTGCAAGACCAAGGGTTTGACGTCACCAAGGCCGTCAACCTTAAGAACAGGAAGGGAATACCAACGTCTGTCTACATGATCTACGTGCCGAGGCACCAGATCGAGAAGATATACGGCGTGCGGACCATCGGCTACATGAGCGTCCGGATCACACCC
This sequence comes from Amphimallon solstitiale, assembly GCA_963170755.1. NCBI lineage: Eukaryota > Metazoa > Arthropoda > Insecta > Coleoptera > Scarabaeidae > Amphimallon > Amphimallon solstitiale. Next base: position 48,898,620 of record OY720677.1, on the reverse strand, counting down.
TTCCGCACGAGGGATGGCCCATCACTGTGCCACAGGTGCCAGCGTTTCGTACATTCGTCCGAAAACTGCACCTTGGCATGGAGGTGCACCAGGTGCGCAGGAGCGCACAACACCTCAGGCTGCAGGGTAACCGTCGAGGACGCCAAGTGTGATCACTGCAGTGGCAACCACCCCGCCAGCTATCGTGGATGCCCGGAATACCAGCGGATCCTGAAGAGGAACCGCAGCCACCTTCCCGGCGCTGAAGAAGAAGGCGCAGCCACCTCCGGCCCCCAGGAAGCCAGTCACGGCGGAGATTAAGTTCTCCGAAGTGGTGGCCCCGCCGCAGCCGAAGCAGCAGACAGAAAACCAGCAGAAGCACCGGAAAATCACCGTGGAAGTCCCCAAGAAGGACAAGAAGACCGAGGTCCCGAAAGCAGCACCTCCGAAGAAGGAGAAGCCCGCCAAGGAACCAGCAGTACCAGTCTACGCCAGTCAGGTTAGAACACCTAATGAAAACTCCGCTGAAGAAGTTATTTCTTTTGCAGAGATGAAAACCTCCATGGAGAACTTCCAGCAGATCGCTAGGAAGATCGCCGTAGGCATGAGGCAGCTGGAACAGCTGGACAACTACCTGGAGAAGGCGAACTTCTTCGTAGAACTGGCGAGAACCATCTTCGGACAATGAGCCACACCAGCAGCTCTATAAACCTCCGCCTTGCCTACTGGAACGCCCGGGGCATCACGGACAAGAAGGAAGAGTTCGGCCACTTCCTCCGAGAAAAGCAGATCGACATCGCGTTCGTATCTGAAACATTCCTGAAGACAGGTATGAATTTCAAAATATGTAATTACTTTGTTTACAGAACTGACCGGCCCACGCGAGGTGGGGGCAGTGCCATAATCGTCAAGAGATCGCTGCCGCATTCACAGTTCATCCTACCGGATAACTCCCTGGAAGCAGTAGCAGTAAGTGTATACCGTGGAGGCAAGAGGGCATTGTTTGTGGCATGCTACAATCAACCCACGCGCCAACCTACCACGCAAGATCTTGATAATTTTTCAGATTTAGCAAACCACGTGTTCGTGGCGGGAGATCTGAACTGCAAACACAGTTCATGGCACTCCCGACACAACAACGCCAACGGAGCACACCTGAGGGCGTGGGCGGACCAGCGCGATGACGTGGTGATCACCGCGCCGGCAGAACCCACGCACTACTGTGCCAACGACCTGCACGATGACGACGTCCTGGACATAGCAGTTCTGATGAGGTGGCCGTTCCTCACCACCTGCCGGACGCACCAGGAGCTGTCATCCGACCACTATCCTCTGGTGGTAAACACCTACCTGGCACTCCCAACGCTCAGTGCATGTGTCGGCCCCAGGAAGCACGACTGGAGTCTCTACAGGAAGCTGGTGGCGGAGAAGGTGAGTGAGAATCCCCACATAGGTACAGTCGAGGACCTGGAGGAAGCGGTGGCCGCCACAACCGGCCACATCCAAGCTGCCATCAAGTCCGCCGAGAAGAAATGCCGAGCGTTCGACGGAGAGATCCTACCGCGAGAAATCGTGGAAAAGATCAGAACCAAGAACAGGCTACGGAAGGAATACCACAGGACAAGGTTCCCAGGACTGAAGACGGACCTGCACCGCCTGCAGAGAACCATCAACTTCGAAATCCAGAAGTACAGGGCTGAGAAGTGGGAGGAGTTCGTGGAACGCAACCAGGACTCCGATCCCCACAAGATACCCAGATTTCTGAAGTCGAACAGAAGACCCATTCCGGAACTGAAGAACGGAGCAAAGAGGATCGACACGGACCTCAAGAAGGCCAACTTACTCAAGGTAACCTATAATAATCATTTACACCTCAACAGATCACAGATAGGGACCTGGACCTGACGTGCAAGGAAACACTCCGGGAGATCGACGAACGAGATGGAGGCGGAAGCCCCCGACGAAGTCACTCCGGAGGAGGTCCTGAAGGTGATCAAGACACTCGCCACCAACAAGGCACCTGGAGAAGACGGTATAGTCAATGGCGCCCTGAAGAAGGCGCCGCCGAGGTTGATAGCCAACCTGGCGGCGATCTTCAGTGCCGTGCTAAGACTTACGCACTTCCCAGATACCTGGAAGACCGCCAGGATCATCCCGATCCACAAGGCCAAGAAGGACCCCCACTCGGCGGAGAGCTATCGACCGATCTCGCTGCTGAGCACCGTAAGTAAGGTACTTGAGACGTGTTTGCTTCACAGAATCACCGATCACCTGGAGGACAACGAGCTAGCGGACCCGGACCAATTTGGCTTCAGGAGGCAACACTCGACCACCCTGCAGGTGTACAGGCTCACGGAGCAGATGACCTCGTCCTTCAACAGGAACGAGTACACCGTAATAGTGGCACTCGACCTGGAGTAGGCCTTCGACAAGATCCGCCACGAGGGACTCCTGTGGAAGATGCGCAACGCCAACTTCCCACCAAGGATCCTGAAGACCCTCCGATCCTACCTCCACGACAGGAAATTCAACACCGTAGTTAACGGTGTGAACTCCGAGCCGGGAAGGATGGAATCCGGAGTACCACAAGGATCGGCCCTGGGGCCGACCCTCTTCACCATCTACGTGAGCGACATCCCGAAGCCAGAAGACCACAGGGTGTACAACGCGCAGTACGCAGACGACACCGCAATCGTGGCAAAGTCCATGAAGCCCGATATCGCTGTCAGGTTGGCTCAAAACCAGCTGGACAGGGTGAAGGAATTCTACGACTTATGGGGCCTGAACATCAACCCGAAGAAGACGCAAGCGGCGATAATATCGCAGAGGCACGTAAGAAACCCCCCTAAAGTTATGATTTCAGGTACAGAGGTCGACTGGACCAGCGGAATCGACTACTTGGGAGTGACTCTCGATAACCACCTCACCTTCAGGAAACACGCCACCAGGACATGCGGCAAGGCACTAGCAAGGATGGGCCAGCTGATGCCGCTGCTGGGATCCAAGGCGCTGACCACGAGGGCGGCCGTGATACTGTACAAAGTACATATTCGGCCAATCCTGACGTACGCCAGCCCTGCATGGGCAACCATGCCGAATACCACCCTGGAGCGCCTCGAGAGGGTGCAGAACCGCTGCCTAAGGATCGCCACGAGGCAACCGAGGGCCATGCCGATGGTACACATCAGGAAGATCGCCGAAATAAACTCACTGGCGGAGTTTATACAAGATCTAAACAGGAAGTTTTTCCTCAGGGCAAACCTCGTAGAAAGTTCCTCTCTGGAGGACACTACGACGGCGAAACCGCGAGGAAAACACAAGACTGTCACGGAGGCACTCAGCCTCCTGTAGGATTCAGCGAAAACCGGAAGGAAATCGGGTAAGAAACACCTTTTAATTATTAATATTAATATCGCTGCCCATTCTATATGAATATCTATTATATGTGCATGTAACAAATAATAATCCGATGCGAAAGCCCGGACTTCTGTTTGACCGATTTCACAGGACGAAAATCCACGCGAAAGCCGGGAAAATGCGCGAACTTCAAACACTCATATCTCCGAAACCACACGGTCGATTTCGGCCAATTTTTGACAGGGAGTCCTCAGAAGACTCTGAATTCAGACACACACACACCCCCCTAGTAAGACGCGTCGCGACGCGTGACACTAGTTTAATCACGTCCCTTGAGGACAGCAAACCGAGCTAGGAGCTATTGTCGAGAATCTCCACGTATACTGATGAGACCTCATAGGTCGAAACACCGGTGTCTGTGCGTTCGATTATCGACAATGGCACTTAATGTATGTGTGTATCTCAAACACATGCATATATACATATACGTTTTACGTATAAAGGTATATATGTAAGTCACAGTAATTATTTACTGCTTGATGTTAGTTTTAACATCCATGTGTTCACACTTTTCATTTTCGTTTTCCAGGTATTGTTAAAAATACAGCTTGTATGTTGTATTTTTTAAAGAGTTTGGCATTTTAGGAGTTGTAGGAGTTCTTGATGGCTCACATATCAATGTGAAAGTGCCTGCTGATCAACACGACAGCTATGTCGGTAGATTTATGCAGCACTCCATAAACTTGATGGCGATTTGTACGTCAGAGAAAATTTTTACTTACGTGTATGTTGGGTTCCCAGGAGCTGCTCACGATTCCCGGGTAATTAATAAAGTATAACTTCTATACATCTGGAAGCTAGGATAACTGCCTATTGTTTTACTTATTGCCTGTTTAATTGCAGGTATTTTCTAATTCCCACTTTGTTCGTACTATTGAAGAACGCGGTCCACGCGTATATTTTCCATCTCCTGAGCAACATATAATTGGTGATAGTGCTTTCTATATTAGACCATGGCTTATAACCCCATACGAACAACAAGAACATTTTGGAAGACTACAACAGGTTCATTATTCATGTTTAAGTGCGGCGAGAGTTATGATCGAAAACACGTTTGGAATTCTTAAAGGCAGATTTCGAAGACTAATTTTTATAAAGACATACACAGTTGCGAAAGCGGTTGAGATCACAATGGCAACTTGTGTTTTACACAATTTTTGTTATTATAACCATGATGAATAGAATGGCGAAGTCTATAATGTCCCTCTTGTAAACGATAGGGAACAGATACGTTTGGGGAGAGCTAAACGTGATAGAATAGAGCGAGAACTTCTCAACAATGCCAATGATAATAATTAAGTCTCAGCGACTATTGTTAAAACTAAACATTTACTTGAGCACCAATCTAATTACTTATTTATGTTTATTAAAATGTGTTTTTTAATTCTTATACTTAGTAGTTACATATTATTATGATTTATGATAATTGAAACTTTATTTGTGTTATAGCTACATACATATATCTAAATACTTATTAAATGTATTGAAGTAAATAACAAACGATAAATCCTAAATCAAACAAAAGTAAGAACCAGAAACTAAACGATCAACATACAGTACAAATACAAAAATAACCATTTTAATATAATACTAATACAAATAGTTATAATAGGTCGCGCTAAGTAGAAATCATTTTAAGAATGGTCTTTTTGTTTCGCCATTAAATCTAACATTCTGTCTCGCTGTTTATTTTGAGTATCTATGAGATCCAATAGCTTGTTTTTATTTTGTTGATCTTCTTCATGGTGTCTGTTAATGAGTTCCAACATCTGGGAATTTACACTTGGTGGTCTTACACTTTTTTTCATCCGAGAAAATCTATTTTTTATATTCGTAGCATCTATGGCTGCTGGCTGTGCAGATCCAGAAGAGGACGCCTCAGTACTTTCAGCTTCGTCTAAAGAGTCTTCTAAAGTGCTGGGGCAGATTTTATCTTTGGATCCCAATATGCTATGGAGTTCTTGAAAATATGGTGGTGGGTCTTTACGTCCTGTTCCAGTTGATTTCATGTCTGATATGGTTTATATACTGCTTCTGCATATTACAGAATTTTTGTCTGCATTTTTCTTGGGCATTTGCTCCAAGATTGTAACCTGCTTCTGCCATGATGGGTATATGGTAATTGAAATTGAAATAAATTTATATGAAAGGTACAAAAATAAACACAAAAATAAATTCATGTATTCTATATTTATAGAAACGAGGAGCACAAGATGTATTTTCAGTATACAAAGGCCGAACCAAACTTTTCGCATTGTGTAAGAGTGGCACTAAATATATTGAGAAGTGAACCACTTTTCAAGCTTAATAATGTGTTAAAAATAAATAACAGAGAGAGAGTGATGATGAAAGATGGAACAGTGAAAAGAGTTAGTCATTTGAATGCTGTAAAATTGTATGAAAAAGGTGAAATTAGACATGCACGACATGAAAACATCTTTCATCATGAATAGACGTAGTGAATAAGTTTATAAAAAGGTTGTTATTTGTTAGACATTTTATGGTCACATTTAACAAAACAATAAATATCTGATACTTATATTTAATAGTATTTTTAAAAAAGGATATATAAAAAGGCGTTCTTTATTCGACACGATATAATAAAGTAAAAACTTCAGGGGTAGCAGGATAAATCTGGTTTAATCCGGAAAAGTTCCAGAAATAATGGGATAAATCTGGTTTGATTTGAATAAATCTACAAAGAAAAAGAATAATGTTAGCGTTGTTAACAGCTGCGTGCAAATCAACCTACATGAAGATGAGAGAAGGTGGTTCGAAGACAGGGATAAAGCTGTCGAGGTCCATGTTCCTGACAAAGTAATCATAAAAGGAAGGATTCCATCTGTATGCAATGTCTTTCCGATTATTTCTAAAGAAGATATCTACAAAAAGAAAATACGGATAGTGTTAAATAATGGGAAAAGGAAGTATTTAAACAATGATGAAAGAGGCAACAAATTCATTTACAAATACAATGAGGGATGGCGTTAATAGAAGAAGAATATACTTACTCAAGACAAGGAATCGCGAATGTGCACGGACTTTAATAATAAACAATGTGTGTGTGTATATTTTTGTGCAATTTTTAACTGTCAAAAACAATATAGGTATAGTTCAACCTGGGGGGAAACTTGAAGAAAACAAATATGAACGGGACAATACCAACAAGAGTGTGAGTTGTGGCGTTGCAGATGAATAGTCGTGTTTTTTCGAGGACCGAGATGATAAAAAGCCGCGAACGACGATAGGGAAGGAGAAGCTGCCGATATTTTGAATTGTCCAACGTAAAAATTTTGTTTCATACTCAATTGTTTGCAGGCGTACTAATACACTGCATAAAATCATTTTAGTTAAATGTATTAAGTTATTTTTGATTTCAATAAGTAGTTTAGTTTTTCACATTATAATTAATTCATTGTTACTTTGTTTAATTTCATTATTTTTATTATTATCAAAATGGTAGATATAAATCAAGAGGAATTTGATAATGTATATGAATATTATAAGTAAGTTTTTCTTGAAATAAATTCATAATAGATATTTGGTGATGTATAGCGTATGCTAAAGATCCTATGTGACAATGTTCATTTTTAGCAAAGCGTTTAACATCGTCAATATTTTGAATAAAATATTATTTTCTTTGCTATAGTAGATTAATTTTGCAAATCATGGGAGTATTGTTAATGATGTAAAAAGGGCATTAATAGAACAACGTGAGAATGTTTGCTAGCAATGTTTACTGTGCATTATTAACAATTTATTAGATAAAAATTTAATAAAGATTTCAAGCATATTTGAATACGTAAAGGTATAAGCATTTTTGATGGACAAATAGCCAATTTGTGGTATGTACAACGTTCGAATATTTGCATTTGGCAATTGGTGAGAGTTTTATCAAGGTGTTTTCTACTTTGCGAGATTTTAGATCTCCAGAGGCATTTCGTGCAAATGAATGTCTTTGTTGAAATAAAATTCAGCGTCGTAAAGGAAAAATGTTATTTCTTTGAAATTATACGATATTAAAAATTTGAAGATAGCAAGAAATAATATTTTTATTTAAATCCATATAATAGATTAAAAGCAATGTGTTTTCGTATATTGTCACAAAAAGAAAATATACTAATAAACCTCCTGTATATTATACTCTTATATTAATTAAATTTCATTTACTGTATACTGGACTTTAACAAGTAATTCTAATTCTTTATCAAGACGATTAGTTTCAGTCGTACGATTATTAGTACATTAATTAAAACACCAAAATGATAACGTTAAGAGCGGAAATTGCTTTTGGTTCTTGTTAATAAGAAATCTAGGGGTCACCTTGACACGCGCTGACTCCGCACACACGTGGAGCCACGCGCGGTCTTCATGAAGCTAGCCAACACCCTTAAACCACAAAGACGTGTGCAAAATAAGTTCTTTGCGCACATAGAGCTTTAAGTAAATAGAATGCCAAACTCTATTTGCCCATAAGAAATAACAAGAGTAGGAAAGGTATGATAAGGAACGCATCCGATCCTATAAAAGGTCCGGGAGCATACAATAACGGCACTTGCATCAGCCAGTCTGAAAAACCTAAAATTAAACTCAGTGAGTGCCAAGTGTCTTCTAGAAATATGTAAGTCTTTATAATTGATCAATGTATTAATGTCTTGTAATATAAATTAATGTGTTTTGTAACTCGCTTGTTTATGTGTGTACTATTAATTTGTCTTCTTATTATAAATGTCTATTTTATGTTAATTATATTTAGTTGTTAAATGTTGTTCTTTGTTTTAATTTCAACATCCTTATGCAAACCTAAGTGTTAAGCTAGAGTCGTAAGCCGTTAGCCAAGCGAATTTATTAATTTATATAAAGAGTGTTTAGTAGAGTCAGTAGGAATATTTAGAATCATAAATCATCAAATTAGTCTTGCGACATATGGTGGAGGCGCCTAATAAACAATTTATATTGTTTTTCAAAATTTTTTATTTGCAAACATTCTCTTTTTAATACTTGCTCTTAGAAAATTTAAAATTACTATCGGGTCGATAAAAATCAAACCGTACCTGAGCTTAACATGAAGGTTTTGTATAATTGAACAACATATGTCGTCACATAAGTATAACCTTAGGGGTACTAAATCAAGTAACGAAGACGACGATTTAGCCAAATATAACGACGTGTTTTCACCATCTCTCAAATTATCACGCTCACCTCAAGGAGAAAATTCATTTACCCCGCCTGTTGAAAGTACGCGACGAAATTCTATAAACAATTTTGATTTTACATTAGAATCGCATACAGATAATACGGTAATAGAATCAAACACGCTATTTAAATCTATTTGCAATATACCATCAATTTCACAAAACCAAAATTTAAATTCAAGTAACCCCAATTTAGAAATTGTAGAAAAACCTAATTCAAAAATGAGTTTAAATACAACAATAACAACTTCAAAAAGTCATAAATTAACAGCCCCAACGCCGGAGTTTAGAGTTCCTGACAAATTTATACCGGGAAAGACAAAACCCCACATTTACATTACGCATTTCGAGGAGTGCGGGGAGAACAACTTATGGACGGAAAAAGACAAAATAGCAATTTGCGGAAATTACCTAACCGGTGACGCGAAAATCTGGTATAAAAATTTTCTAGAAAATGTCGATAACGCAGACAAAACCTGGCAAGATATAGTCGTGGCTTTTATAAAGAGATATGGTCGTCCGGTAGACGGGCATAAGATCATCACCGGACGGAAACTCGGTTCTAATGAATCAATTATTGAATATTATTACACATTAAAACAACTACGAAACGAGTACGAACCCAACCTAACTGATAAGGAATTACAGAAAATTTTCCGTGACGCGTTACCTGGTAAAGCACGATACGAACATGATACATTCTTTAAAACCACAATGTCCGAAGAGGAATATTTAGAAGAGGTAGTTTACCGACTTCAGGATTTTTACGACAATTTTTTGCGTGAAGAACAGACTACAGTCGCAAATATCACAAGAGATTTTAAAAACTTAAATTCGCGTTATAAAAATAGCGAAACACCCTCCTTCCGTGATAGAAATGTAAATCGCGATAAACATAGAATAATTTCCGGAGTTGATATGAACTACAGAGATAATTATACGCGAGATATCTCTTCAAAAAATACTTTCGATAGGGGAAATATGAGGCCATTTAATAGAGGTAATTTTAGAGGTGGTAATTACAATATGAATCGTAACCCCAGAAATAATGACTGGTATGCAAGTCGAAACTTTTCAGGTAATAATTTCAGAGGTAATAATTTTAGAGGTAATAATTTCAGAGGTACTAATTTCAGAGGTAATAATTTCAAAAGTAACAATTTTAGAGGTACAGGCGACTTATATAGAGGAAATATAAATAATAGAGGTTTCTTAAACACTCGTACGCGAGACGGACGAGTAAAATGTTTTAAATGTAAGAGGGATGGTCATTATGCGAACACGTGTTCAAATGAGGTACAGGAACGCAGAATAAATACAGTACAAGCAGATAACCCAAACGAATAAAATCGGCAGGGATAAGCCCACCTCCTGTCGACTGTCATATAATTAAGGGGCACTCAATTTTGCAAATTCCTTCCGTTATAAATAATGTACAAGTTAGTTTAATAATTGATACAGGCGCAAACGATAATTTTATTAGTGGCGATCTCCTAGGGAAAAATCCATTTCAAACAAAAAATATAATAGCTAAAGCTGCCGATGGTCATGTAATTGAAATTACACAAAGTGCAAATATTCCTGTTCAAATAAATAATTACGAAATTAATGTAAATTTTTTAGTTTTACCGAAAACAACGAATTTTGCGATACTAGGAATACCTTTCTTAACTAAATATAATGCGGTCATAAATTTCGAAGATAATACATTACAATTTTCCATAGACAATGTATCTAATATAGTGTTGCCATTCTCAAATGAAATGTATAGTAAAGACCTTGTAAACACTGTGGAAATTCTAAAAAACTCACCGTCGCCGAATGAGGAACTTCAAGATAGTCTCCAAAACGCACTTAAGTTACAACTTGCTGAAGATGTAATTCTAAATACAGGGGATGACTTTAAACCAATTAAATTAATCCCACATAAATGTATAGATAGCGAAGAGTCACTTTTTAAATATTCATTAGAAATAAACGCAAATTTTCAACTAAAAAATTATTTATTATTTTCAAAACTATTTTTTCTAGACAACAACTTATACATAAATATTAAAACGCTATCACATCATAACTTAAAACTATTCAGACATTCTACAATTGGTAACTTATATCTAATAGAAACTAAACCTAACTTAATATTACTTACAAATATTACAGACGAATACAAAACAGATATAAGCTATAGCATAAATAATAATTTAAAACCTAGTCAAAAGTCAGAATTAATTGATCTGTTAAATGAATACAGGGATGTATTTGCTAATAATATTAATGAAATGGGTTTTACAACCTTAGTCGAACACGAAATTAATACGGGAGATGCGCAACCGATAAAATCGAAACCATACAGGGTGTCACATTCGGAACGAAATATAATAAGGGAACAAATAAATGAAATGTTAAATAATGAGGTAATTCAACCTAGTCGATCACCCTGGGCAAGTCCTATAGTCCTAGTTAAGAAGAAAAATGCGGAATATAGATTCTGCATTGACTACCGGAAATTAAATCAGGTAACAAAGAAAGATACATATCCGTTGCCAAACATCGACGACATTATGACATACTTAGGTAAAGCTAAATATTTTTCAACACTAGACATGTTTTCAGGTTATTGGCAAGTAGGTGTAAAAAATTCAGATAAAGAAAAAACTGCTTTTATTGCAGGGGGTTAGGGGTTGTTTGAGTTCAACGTACTTCCTTTTGGACTCACTTCCGCTCCTAGTACATTCCAAAAATTAGCAGATAAAGTCTTCGGTGACATAAAATGGTCAGAGGTTTTGACATACTTAGATGACATAATAATTTTTTCAGATACTTTCGAAAAACACATATTAAGACTAAGGCATGTATTTGAAAGATTACGAAATGCAGGTTTAACCCTTAAACCATCTAAATGTGAAATAGCCTGCACACAAGTTAAAATTTTAGGTCACATAGTAAATAGCAAGGGAATACAGCCAGACCCTGACAAACTTAAAGCTATTTCTCAATTTCCAAAACCACAAAAAGTCAAGAATGTACAAAGTTTTTTAGGACTATATAACTATTATCGTAAATTTATTCAAAATTTTTCTCAAATAGCGAGACCTCTTTATGAATTAACGAAAAAAGATTGTCCTTTCATATGGACAAACAACCATGACAACGCATTCAAAATCTTAATAAATAAATTAACGGAATCACCAGTTTTAATTCATTTCGATCCGGATGCAGACAAAGAGTTAAGGGTAGACGCAAGTAGACTCGGTTTAGGAGCTATTTTATTACAAAATCAGGATAATACGTTTCATCCAGTTGCCTATATCTCACGTTCTTTAACAAAAGCAGAAAAAAAATATACGATATCAGAACTAGAGGCCTTAGCCGCCGTTTGGAGTTTAAAATATTTAAGGCACTTAATATATGGACATAAAGATAGTAACTGATCACCATGCTCTTTGTTGGCTTAAAACTATTAAAGATCCAACGGGCCGACTAGCACGTTGGGCAATAAAGTTATCAGAATACGATTACACGGTAGTACATAAACGCGGAACTCAACACGGCGACGCTGACTGCTTATCGAGAAATCCAGTAAACAAACCGCAAAACAACGATACCAGCGACGATGAAATTCCAACATATCTAATAGACGTTCAAGAACTTTCCAAATTACAACGTGAAGACGAAAATTTAAAAATTATAGATAATGTTTTATATAAAACAAATTCAAATACAGAGGGTTTAGAAAATTTATTAGTCATTCCTAAAACACTTGTAGGCGAAATTCTATTTTCTAGTCATAACGAACCATTATCCGGTCATTTAGGATTTGCAAAAACATATAATAAAATAAAAAATAGATATTATTGGGATAATTTACCGAAAGATGTAGAGAAATTCATTAAAGGGTGTCCTGACTGTCAAGAAAGAAAAGGGAGCGCAAACCTCAAACCAGCAGGGCTGCTTTCTCCAATTTCAGTAGCCACCCCTTTTGAGAAGATAGGCATCGACCTACTGGGGCCATTTAAACGAAGTAAAACAGGTAAAACTATGGTAGTTGTTGCAACAGATTATGCCACAAGATGGGTCGAAACAAAAGCTTTACCAAGCGGAAAAGCAGAGCCAGTCGCAACATTTATATTAGAAAACATTATTACTAGACATGGAAGCCCGCGTTACATACTTAGCGATCGTGGGAAAGTATTTCAATCGGAACTAGTTCGTGAATTATTAAAAATAATGGGTGTAAACTGCGCATTTACAACTAGTTACCATCCACAATGTAACGGTTTAACAGAAAGATTTAATAAAACATTAGCGGACATGTTAAGCGTATATACTAACACGGCCCAAACAGATTGGGATCAATATTTATGTCATGTAACATTTGCGTATAATACAAGCAAACAAGAGACCACTAAGGTCTCACCTTTTATGCTTGTATATGCTAGGGAACCTATTCTGCCAACTGAAGCAAACCTCAGGGAAAAAATAGGACATAGTGACGTTGTCTCCATAAGAGAAAAGGCATTGGCAATAAGGGCACAAGCTGTGCAGAACATAAAAGGTAGGCAATTAAATGATAAAATAAGGTATGATTCTAAACATAGACATGTCGAATATAATGTAGGAGATATAGTTAAAGTATTTACTCCTGTACGAAAAGTAGGAAAAAGCGAGAAATTATTATTAAGATGGTTCGGGCCATTTACAGTAGTAGGGAAAAAAGGTGATGTAGATTATATTATAAAAATGGGTCCGCATAATCAATCTAAACAAGACACTATACATGTTAGTAGAATTCTACCATATAATGATCCATGGGTAGCATCACACCCTTGCCCCAAGATAGATAATTTAAATAAAGAAGAAAGTTAGCGCACAGCCACTTTATTCGGTAGGTCTAGTGGTATCTTAACGATTGACAGGTCCGGCTTAGGTCCAGTGGTTTATTATCAATTAATAGGTCGGGAATAGCATCTTGTGTAAAATAGACAGGTATGGCATAGTGTAGTATGCACGTGTTAGATGCAATTCAATGCATCACATTAGGCGAAAATTGCCAAAAGAACACTAAGTGTGTCCTGCACAAATGTTGCAGTACAGGATCTACAAGGAGATTTACCTATACTTCACAGGCACAGGGAATGTCTCACTGTCCTTTCATGCGTACTGCCTTGCCTGCTACTTTATTGACCTCCGCAGGGGACATTGGGGGCACGTTAAGCAAAACTGCCATTGCAGGCCACCGCTTGCAACACCGGAATAACAATTGCGGGACGTACATATGAGTACATATAAAATGCATGTCATTATGAAAAATTAACCTTCATATTAATACTGTTTTTTTTTTATTTTTTAATACATTTATTCAATTTTATATTATTCTTACAATAGCAACTTTCATAAGAGTAGAAGTAGAGTTATTTAATACACATGAGCGAACATACGGTTTATTCCTCGAATAATACCATATTACTTACATAATTTAATTAGAACAAAAAGAGATATGATCCAATGGGACAAAAAAAAAAAGAATAATGGTACAACATAAACAAGCTAAAGTTACCCTATTTATATGTCTTCGTCTTATGTGTCGTTTATTAATCTTCTTGCAAGTATAAGTACATCACCACACGTAACAAAACGAGGGGTTATTGAGGTCACAACAAATCTATGTTATAATGTACTTACACATAAATATTTTCTTTTCATGTTACCAGAATTATCTAACGCATAAAATACAAAACATGTCAGCAGCTTCAACTACGACATACACGGTGGGGGTCCAGGGGTTCCATAAGACAAAAGACAGCTACTTTTTAAAAGAAGTGGCATTTATAAACTTAGAGACGGGGGAGGAGAGCGTACTCACCTCCCGGCCTCCCAAGGGGGTTAGTGGCGATGTACGGGCGAGCAACCTATACTTGGAAAACAGGTTCCACGGCCTGAGTTTTGGCCAGGGAGAACATGCAAACAAGGCGTTTAATGAGATAATAAGAAGAAAACTAGGGGGCTTGCTCGTACTTACGAGTGGCCGGGAGAAGAGAACAATGTTATCAAATGTACTATGTGAGGACACAATAATAGCGATAGTGGCAACGCCTAGAGACGCTGTTGCGTGCTTTTGGCACTTCTGACTAATTTAATTTCAAAATATTAAATAATATCTGTTTACTTAACCTAGCAATTATTAAATTACTTAAGAATTCCAAATTAATTATAATATCATTCTTTTGGCTCATACTGTATACTATTTATTATTTTCAATACGCAAAGGAAATCTGCTGATCTTTGGGACAAGCAGTACCAATCCGAGCCACCCATGTTGGGGATAGAATTCACATTTTGATCTTTACCCGACGGGAGAAGTACTCCATAGAAAACCAAGACCTCTTCGACAAGGACCGCTGACAGCCCTGGCCAGGCCGCTATTGAAGCTACAAATCAGTTGTCTCAAAGGTATTTACGCTTTGTTTTTCTACTGAAACACGACCAAGACCTGTTTGGTTATTTGTCACTTTATTATTTGAACATGTTACTCATTGTAATCCGACGGAGAAAGTAGGATCAGATTTAGAAGTTTATTTGTTCTTTTTTTTAAAGTAATTAGTCATTGATTACCGAATATTTGGAGTATGTGTTATGTAGTAGTATCAGTCATAATATTTGTCATATAATATTCATCACTTAGTAATTGTACATTAGGTTACTGTAATGAAATTAGACATATATTTGTGTGCTAGAAAAGGCTGGCGTATTGAATTATAAATTTAGCAATGTAATATTATTTATCAATGAGTTGATTATTTTAACTGAACCAGCCCCTTTTGTATGTACTATTCTACCTGTTAAATGTTTGTGTAACTTTCAACTAGTGTGTAGGATATTCTTACTTTATTCTAATGTAGAGAAATTCACAGTTAGGAAAATTACCAATTATTTATTTACTGTTATAAATTACCTTTATTGCATTTGACGTATGTGTTAGTTTGGAATTTTGCATATTGTATGTTACCCATTTTTCTTTTATTGTTGTAATAAACCTTGTTAACTTTTCCTTATATCTGTGTTGTCAATTTGATCCCTCACCGTTCATTGTGGTAATAATAATAAGCTCAGTGAAATCTTCTCGCTTCTTTTCATTGACAGCCCTTTAATTGGGAATTACTAATTAATGTGATACTTCATTAACATCTTATAAAACGAAGCGAGTGGTGCCCTAAGATAACAGCTTACTTTACAATAAAATCAGTGAAGCAATTATTCATCAACCACCTAGAGAGTTCAATTAGTAATTTCAAATTATCCATATCATCTACCCGACGGGCGAGGAACGAGTGACAGAGCATAAGGCTCTAGGACCGTAAAGGTACGTAAGTTTTGTCACCTTCCTTTTTTTTTTAACAGCACACATACACACCTAATTAGTCAATTAGTAATAAGAGAAATCCCCTTATTGTATTAAGTTTAAAACGACCCCGAGATCACTGGGTGCAGCGTGAGCGGCCGGCATAAGTAGTTTTGTTCTCTGCATCCAGTACTGTTGCGGATTAGTGGAAGTTATTTGATCTTCGGTAATTATCATCGTTAATTAAATTTGTGGTAATTACCCCGCGACAACGCTGGAGAGCAGATGGAACCCCCTTGCCGGAACCATAAGTTCCGGACTACCAAATGCGCATTACTAGAAGCTAGGAGGGTGAGGTTAGCGGCCATTGCCGCGGAGAAGGGCAAAGAGAAAAATACCCCACCAAAACCTCAAACCAACGGCACCCTCCCCCAAGGCATAGGCATGGGGAGAGGGTATTACAGGCATTTTCCAGGGGCAAATAACAGCCCCCTCAGAGAACCCTCACGTAGGCCCATTGGGCAATCTAGGGCCGCACCTTTTTCTCCGGGAAATGCACAACGGCCACAAGCAAGTACACAGACGAATAGAGCCGGACTCCCACCACGTTGGCCAGCCAACAAACACCTGGAAAAGGTATACCACCCGCGGTTAGGATGGATATACCTGGCACAACCATCAATGAAAAAAAAATTTTTTTTTTCCTTTTTTATTATTATTCTCAGACATAATTATATAAGAATAGCTCAGAAATTTGGAAATTTTATAGTATAAACTATATTAACAAGTATAAATATATATATTATATTACGTTCAATAATTTTAAGTATGTAAATGTAAATTGATGTATTATAAAATAAATAGCTTGTAATGAACGTATAAACTTTTATTTTTTTTTGGTGTATTATGGGTCTGATGACCACTTAGGGCCAGTTGTTCATAATCAGCTTAAACGTGGGCTTTAGAAAACCAAGTTTATAAATTAAACCAGGCTTAATTATTGTTCTGTTGTTCGGTGCACGGAATGAAGCTCGCTTAACTAAACCAAGTTTAAAGTGATTTAGTTTATATTGGTAGCACTGAAAATGAGTTGTGTTGCATACTTCATCGTTTTGAGACTGATGTTATATGTCAATTGAAAACAGCTGATAGGCTGATACTTTTTTACGACGGTTTTGTGAAGCGTATGTGTTGGATATAATGGACTGTGATATGGATAAGAAAGGAAAACGTTGCCCCAATTTTAGCAAAACTGAGGAACAATTGGTATTACAGCTGGTGTCCAAATATGCCAAACAAGTTGAGTGTAAAAGAAGTGATACTGATACCAATAAAATAAAAAAACAGGCATGGGAGACTATTGCAAAGGAATTTAATAGTTTAGGAAACGGCCAATTTCGTGATCCAGTTGCTTTAAGAAAAAAATACGAAAACGTTAAGAAAATTACTAAAAGAAAACATGCCATTGAAAAGATGAGTTTTTATAAAACTGGTGGTGGCCCTAGCTGCTCACAGTCAGCTACTCTAATAACAACTGATGAGGATAACCTTATTTCAAGCATTATTTCAACTCAAGTGGACGGCTTCACTTCAGAATTTGATGGTGATGTCATAGATGGTATTGTAACCCGTAAATATTTTATCAATGTCTTCTTATTTTTTATATTTGTTATAGAGGTCATGAGTAATACTCAAGAGATTGTAATCGATGAAGAACCAGTAAACAACCTTAACAAGAGAATTCAGTCTCCGATATTAATAACTGTACCGCCTACAATCCCTGAATATTGTAACCAAATTAATGAACCTAATATCATAACTGAAGCAGTTGTAGAGGAAAATTCTTCTGAAAGTGATAATAATAGTAAGGCATTGAAAACAATAAATGTCCAAAATCAAACACTCAAAACTAATATGCTTCCCAGTGGATGGGGGAAATATACACCAGAAATGTTGAAGAATCCGAAACATGAGGCCTTAAAATCTGGTCCTAAAGGCAACAAAGTTACAGTTGGTAAATTTTACTGTGTTTTAGATGTATGTAATTTTGTAATTGATTAATCTTTTTCCAGGCAATTGTCGAAAGACTGATCTGAAAACAAAACTAGGACAGTGGGCAGCAACAAAGCAGCTCTTTGTCAACACACAAGAAGAATGCTTCAAAAGAGAGCATGAATTAACTATGGCACATAAAAAACAAAAACATGAACAAGAAATGAGACATGCTGAGGAGTTGCAGCAAGAGAGACTTCGGCAAATGCGAGTAGAACATGAACTGAAAATTCTGGAAATGAAAGGAAACAAATGAAATGCACATGTATATGTAATTTATATTCAAATTAAAGGCAATACAACTAGAGGTGATTTGATTATTTCTATAATAGGTGTGCAAAATGTTCTGCTATTAATCTATGACGAACAACATTATTTGCATTGATTTCTCTGTTGTCTTCCACAAGATCAGCATTTATGTCCGCAGCAAAGTCTAATTCTGCTTCCACTTCTTCATCATACTCAAATTCCATGTTTTCCCCCATTTCTATTGCAATGTTATGTAACACGGTACATGCTATTACAACCGCTTCCACTTTGCGATGGTCTAATCTAATACCTAGAGCAAGTATTGGAAAGCGTCGTTTTAATACCCCAAAAGATCTTTCAATGGGATTTCGTGTTCTGATTTGGCTTTCGTTAAAAAGGTTTTCGGCCTGGGTTTCTGGATTTCTTAATGGTGTTATCAAGTAAGGTTTTATACCATAGCCACTGTCACCAACTATAACACTGTTATTTCCAAAATCATGGGTTTCTAACTTCGCTCTAATTCTTGAATTTGCAAAAATATTGGCATCATGAGCCGAACCTGGCCATCTACAAACAACATCTAAAAATTTCAATGAAGCATCACACACTGCTTGTACGTTATAAGAGAAATAGTGCTTTCGGTTGCGAAACAGTTCAGCTTGTTCACCCCCTGGACTTTGAATTTTGACGTGGGTACAGTCTACCGCACCAATACAATTAGGAAATCTAGCAATGGAATAAAATTCCTGCTTCACACGTGCAATTTCCATTGGGGTTGAAGGCAGTCGAACAAAGTGGGGTCGTAGGCTGGCTATTGCTCTTATTACTTTATTGACCATACGACTTGCTGTTGATTTCTCAATACCAGTACAATCGCCAACTACTTGTAGGAAACTGCCAGTTGCCAGACACCTCAATGTAACTAGTACCATTTCTACAGGAGCCAAAGCGTGATTCCTACAATAAAAGCAACAGAATGTGCTGTGAAATTCTAAATTGATATTAATAATTAAGCATGAATACCTGTCGGAAGTATTTCGTATTTCAGGTTCAATTTCCTCGGTTATTAAAATAACGACTGCTTTAGATAAACGAAATCGTGCAATAAATTGGTTTTCAGTTAATATTTCAAAATGGTCAGGACGTTGCTGGTACTGCCTCGGCGCTCTAGGAACCACCACATGTTCTATCAACTCACGAAAGTCTTCGTCATCCGTCAAATCGTTATAATTTTCCATTTAATCGTGAATGGCTAAACACAAACACTTTTATGAAGTTGTGAGGTTATGTTTGCACGTTTCGGTTCCAAACCGGGTTTAACCCATTAAACGGTCGATCACGGCCGCTTTATAAAACTCACACTTAAACCAAGGTTTAACGTAAAGCCTCCCTGGTACAACACAACATTTCTCGTAAACCGAGTTCAAATTAAAACCTGGTTTAAACTAGCTTTGAACAACTGGCCCTTATTGTATCTACGATGTTGATGACCAAAATATCCCCTCACATGTCCATATTAAGAGATTGAAAAGGGGGATGCATAGATTTAGATACAAATTATTAAAATATGAAACTAACTACACGTCTTATAGGTTTTTTCTTATGCTACTAATGTTGGGATCGGCACAAACCGATTCACCGGCGACAGTTACCACAGGCGCGGTGTGCACGATGGATACATATTAATGGAAAAACGAATATTATCTTGTAACACTCCTCCGCGGAAGTAGTACAAAAACTCGCCACACTACCCTCTTCGATAGCGCCACTGGAACAGACGACGACCCTCCACCCACCCTATTCGGACTCCCACTTCTGTGACCATACCTGAGCAACCCCGAACTAGGAATAAAAAGGGAACGCAGCGACCAGAAAAGGTAGTCAGGTTCCTCCTACGACTCCACTTGCACTACAACAAGAGCACTGGTCCCCGGTCCTTGTTACCTATGGTCTTGTGGACGCCAAGGAAACCTACCATCCGCGCTAGAAGCCGCTTATCGTTTTAAACATCGGTATATGTATATGTTTTGTAAAGTATAAGTGTATTTTCACCTGTGCCCGATTAAAATATCTTAAAATAGTACAAGTGTTTTACTAAATGCCTTACAAATTGGCGCCCAACTAGACGGCCGAAACACAACCTCCAACAACAAATGAAAGTGACACACACGAACTTAGTGGACTCTAATAGGTTTTTCTAATAAGATTCCAATAAGACTTTGTGAAAGTGACACACGAAACTTGGTGAATTCCAATAAGAATTTTTTCTAATAAGATTCCAATAAGACTTTGTGAAAGTGACACACACGAAACTTGGTGAATTCCAATAAGAATTTTTTCCAATAAGATTTTTTTTTAAGATTCCAATAAGAATTTGTGAAAAGTGACACGCGGAAACATAGTTCGATAAGTACATGGTAAACACGCGACGACAAACCAGAACAATGTCTATACAAATGTCAGAAGACCAGTTCCAAGAGTTAATACAGAGAATTAACAATCCTCAATCTCAACACAGGCATTTTACACAGTGCACCGTTCGCTTTGAGGGAACCCGTTCCAAAGCCGCAGTGGAAAAATTTATCACCTCCATAACCATCTTCAAAACGATAGAACAGATCTCAGACAAAGATGCAATCATGGGGATGCCGCTTCTTCTCACCGGAGAAGCAAATCAGTGGTGGAATGGAATCCAGGGAACAATAAACACGTTCGCCGAAGCCACCAAAGCTATCCGCAGTGCTTTCGCACCCCAGCGACCGAACTTTCGAATATTCAGCGAAATATTCGCCCAAATCCAAACAGATGACTTGCAAACGGACCAGTACATCACCCTCCAAAGGAATCGCTTCGCCCAGTTAACGAGAACCCTAGAGGAAGAATGGCAGATCGACATCCTCTACGGACTCCTACGTCAACAGATCCGGGACCGCGTGGCAAGGGCAGACATCTCAAACTTCCAGGACCTCTTGGAAAAAGCCAGAGTTATTGAGGCAAATGAAAGAGACCGCAAACCCGTAAAACCACCCAAACCCAGCACTGATTCAGCAAAGCCGCAGATTCGTTGTGAGTTTTGCAAAAATTACGGACACCTCGCCTCGGAATGTAGGAAGAAAGCCAGGATAAACCAATCCCATTCAAAATCAGTTCCGACACACAGTTCCACAACTCTACGAGCAAGCTCTCCACCAATGACCACTCTCCAGTGCTATGGATGTGGTAAACCAGGGGTGATCCGCCGAAATTGCCCAACCTGCTCTACACCAGCAACCCCGCTCAGTTTCTGTAGCTTCAGCGCACATACCGCCAGACGACCGGCAGTGGAAATCTCTGTTCACGGTATCCAAGGAACAGCATATCTAGACAGCGGATCCAAAGCCACCCTCGCCAGTCCAGACCTTGCCAGAATACTCCAATGTCATGGGTGCAAATTTAACCAATATCCCATCGTCATGATACAAGCTGATGGAAATAGTCGCAAGGTAATGGCACGATCTACAACAACCGCTGTGATTCTAAAGGGTCGGCCAATTACAACCACATTCCTCGCCATACCAGACGCACCCGAAATGAAAACTCTCTTAGGAATAGACTTCCTCCAACAAGCCGGATTAGTTATCGATAACAAACACGCCAGATGGCACTTCTTTGGAGATCGACATCAATCTTATGGGTTCGTCCCAAAGGACCAATCAGACCCCGAAGATTGCACACCTTCAGACACCGAAGTTGCCTCAATGCTCGCCGAAATGACCTCCTGTCCACCAGTAATCTCACCGATAGGATCACCCGACATTACCATGGCATGAGACTACGATTCAGCGTTAATTAACAACTACGGGCCAGACTATGACGCTCGCTCTCACATGGAATGGACTCTTGCCGCTCGAGAAGTTCAGTGCCATGACACCACCTCAAGGACGGAATACATGTGGAATGACACCAGGTCATAGACGCTCTCTGGAGGGAAGAACGCGCCCCGTACCCCGCCATACCTATAGCCAGTCTAGATTATCAAATCCTAACACTACGCGAAGACGAAGGAGTTAATCTGAATGACTCGGAGAGAAAGCAACTCCAGGAGATCCTCAACCGGAACCGGAAGCTCTTCGCCCCGCATGGACCACCAACACCCGCGGTGACCCATCGCATTGATACAGGAGAAAAAGTGCCAATATCTAGTCCTCCGTACCGGATTACACCCACTCGACAAAAGATTCTAGATCGGGAAATCCAAACGCTACTACACCACAATATCATTGAAGAATGCGAAAGTGCTTGGTCTTCGCCAGTGGTTCTCGTTCCGAAACCTGACGGCAGCACCCGGTTATGCATCGACTACCGGAAGATAAACGCCATTACCAAACCCGACGTATACCCACTTCCGAGATTAGAAGATTTGCTACATCTAACGGGCCGCTCTAAATACATCTCAACCATGGATCTAAGAAGTGGATACTATCAGGTTCAGGTGCATGAGTTAGATCGCGACAAGACCGCCTTCATCACCAGCTCAGGAATTTACCGCTTCCTACGCCTACCCTTTGGACTCCGGAATGCTCCGGCCACCTTTCAACGTCTGATGGACAAATTTAAAATAGGACTCCAAGAAGTGAGAGTGTTAGTTTATCTAGACGATTTAATAGTGTTATCCCCGGACTTTACCTCCCATCTAAGTGATCTGGAAAAGTGTTTCAATCAACTACGTCGCCTAAACCTCCGAATGCACCGTGGAAAATGCCGCTTCGCTTGCACCGAAGTCCAATACCTAGGGCACCTCATCTCCAGCGAAGGAATCCGCACCAGACCAGATAAAGTCACAGCGATCACCCAGATGCCGCCCCCCAGAAATGTGAAGCAATTACTGACGTTCTTACAAACTTGCAACTGGTACCGACGATTCATATCACATTTCGCTGACGTTGCTCGACCCTTAACCAATTTAACCAAACGAGACGCACCATGGACATGGGACAAAACCGAGCAAGACGCCTATAACCAACTCAAGCAGGCTCTGACCACCGCTCCAGTACTTCGCCAAGCAGAACCAGATATACCCTATATCCTTCGCACCGACGCCAGCGCCAATGCTCTCGGGGCAGTGTTACTGCAGGGGGAGGGACCCGACGAAAGGCCCATTGAGTATGCTAGCCGATTGCTATCCCCAGCGGAGAAGAATTACACTACTACTGAACGAGAAGCCCTCGCCATAGTATGGGCCGTCCAAAAATTCCGAGGATACATCGAGGAGGCCTCCACACTCGTCATCACCGACCACCAGCCCCTGAAGTGGCTGATGTCCCTTAAATCACCTAGTGGACGCCTAGCCCGTTGGTCGCTCCAATTACAACCATACAATCTGTCAATAAACTATACCCCAGGGAAAGCGAACGTAATTGCCGACACCCTTTCACGCCCGCCGTCCAATGAAGACACTACGAATCTTCCCGTGGGCCTGGTCTCCATCGATCTCCCACAAAAGGGGGCAGCTCAGACGCGAGGTGAACAACTCAGTGACCCCGAGTTACGAAAAATCATCGACGCACTCGAGACCAACAACCCAGAGGAAAGCTACCGCTGGACAGCCCGAGGATATATCCTGTCCCAAGGCGTATTATATCACTACTCCTCCGATGACGATTCAGAAGAATCACAACTAGTAGTTCCAGAAATTAACCGAGACCAACTCTTGCGAGAATTACACGATTCCCCAGAAGCGGGACATCTTGGGGCCGACCGCACCTATCTCAAGGTTGCCCAAAGTTTCTTCTGGCCTGGAATGAGACGAGCTATAAAAAACTACGTAGCAAATTGCTCTTCGTGCCAACGTTATAAGAGCACTAATCACAAGCCAGCCGGACTCCTCCAAACTCCCGTCATGTACCAGAGATTCGAAACAATCGCCATCGATCTATTTGGTCCTCTTCCCAAAGGACCCCAATAAGAAACTTGGATCTTAATAGCAGAAGACTGCAGCTCTCGGTGGATAGAGTTATTTCCAATCCTCCGAGCTACAGCAGAAGCCTGTGCGAAAGTCCTTCTCTCCGAAATCTTCCTACGATATGGGATCCCCCGCAGAATAATTTCCGATAACGGTACCCAATTTATTAGTGGAATCATGCAGCAGGTCTGCCATTGCCTAAATATTGATCAAAAGTTTACTCCAGTCTACCACCCATCCTCGAACATGGTAGAACGCAAAAATAGGGATATGAAGACTCTTCTCTCCATAATGGTCGGACCGAATCACTCAAATTGGCCGACCCAGCTCCCAGCTATCAGGTTTGCCCTAAATACGGCCCAATGTCAAAGTACCGGATTCTCCGCAGCTTATCTAACATTTGGAAGAAACCCGAGAACCCCCACTGAAGTACATCATGACCTCCGAGCCATCATCAACAATGAAAACTTCATTCCCGAAATAACTCCCCAGTTATTACAAATGGTCAATACCCTCCAGCAGGCAAGAGAACAACATGAAAAGGAACAAGATCGACGAAAGAAATATAGTGACCGATCCCGGACTGCTACCCCGACGTATCTCCCCGGTGATCTAGTTCTGGTAGATACCCATGCCCTTAGCCGAGCATCTAAAGGGATCACGGCGAAGTTTTCCCCAAAAAGAGATGGACCGTACGTTATTTTAGCCGCCCATGGACCGTGCAGCTTCGAAGTCGCCGCTCAAGACTCTCCTAGCATCCCCTTAGCTACCTATCACTTCTCCGCCCTTAGGAGATTCATTCCTGGATCAACCCAAGAAACTCCTGTGACCCCTCTTAGACGTCGAGGAAGACCCCGTAAACAACCAGTCTCAGATTTCAGAACTCTCGTCGAGACGCCTACCAGTTCTGAAGGGGGAGATTGTAACACTCCTCCGCGGAAGTAGTACAAAAACTCGCCACACTACCCTCTTTGATAGCGCCACTGGAACAGACGACGACCCTCCACCCACCCTATTCGGACTCCCACTTCTGTGACCATACCTGAGCAACCCCGAACTAGGAATAAAAAGGGAACGCAGCGACCAGAAAAGGTAGTCAGGTTCCTCCTACGACTCCACTTGCACTACAACAAGAGCACTGGTCCCCGGTCATTGTTACCTATGGTCTTGTGGACGCCAAGGAAACCTACCATCCGCGCTAGAAGCCGCTTATCGTTTTAAACATCGGTATATGTATATGTTTTGTAAAGTATAAGTGTATTTTCACATGTGCCCGATTAAAATATCTTAAAATAGTACAAGTGTTTTACTAAATGCCTTACAATCTTAATTTTAAGTAAGATTTTCTTCAATTTCTTTTGTTATTTTAAAATCAATGTTCAAGCTAAAATTTAAATGTATACGAAGCACAAGGCACCACTAAAGTAATTAATTGCGAATAAGTTAATGAATGTTATTATAATCAGCGGAAATCCGCACAAAAGGCGATAATATGCAGCCAATTAATTTCTTATTTAGACTCCTTAAAATTTCGATGTATTTTAAATTCATGTATACAGTTATCGCCAATAGTTTCAATCTTTTTGTAAAACCAAGTAATTTCCTCTGTAAATCAACTTTCAGGTGTTCTCGCGTTAGTTAAAGTGCCGGGACGTCACTTTTTAAAAGGGGGAGTAATGTCACAAAAAGAAAATATACTAATAAACCTCCTGTATATTATACTCTTATATTAATTAAATTTCATTTACTGTATACTGGACTTTAACAAGTAATTCTAATTCTTTATCAAGACGATTAGTTTCAGTCGTACGATTATTAGTACATTAATTAAAACACCAAAATGATAACGTTAAGAGCGGAAATTGCTTTTGGTTCTTGTTAATAAGAAATCTAGGGGTCACCTTGACACGCGCTGACTCCGCACACACGTGGAGCCACGCGCAGTCTTCATGAAGCTAGCCAACACCCTTAAACCACAAAGACGTGTGCAAAATAAGTTCTTTGCGCACATAGAGCTTTAAGTAAATAGAATGCCAAACTCTATTTGCCCATAAGAAATAACAAGAGTAGGAAACGTATGATAAGGAACGCATCCGATCCTATAAAAGGTCCGGGAGCATACAATAACGGCACTTGCATCAGCCAGTCTGAAAAACCTAAAATTAAACTCAGTGAGTGCCAAGTGTCTTCTAGAAATATGTAAGTCTTTATAATTGATCAATGTATTAATGTTTTGTAATATAAATTAATGTGTTTTGTAACTCGCTTGTTTATGTGTGTATCGTTCTGTACTATTAATTTGTCTTCTTATTATAAATGTCTATTTTCTGTTAATTATATTTAGTTGTTAAATGTTGTTCTTTGTTTTAATTTCAACATCCTTATGCAAACCTAAGTGTTAAGCTAGAGTCGTAAGCCGTTAGCCAAGCGAATTTATTAATTTATATAAAGAGTGTTTAGTAGAGTCAGTAGGAATATTTAGAATCATAAATCATCAAATTAGTCTTGCGACAATATATAAAAATATTTTTTTTTTTGTTTGTGGTTGGAAAAATAAAAGGACAATTTCTTTTACAGCCACATGTGGCAAAAGAATTTCTTTACTGTTGTTGTTATTGAATATTGAGTTTAATACAAATGTTTTATGAGATTTAATTTTTTATTATTAACCTTATCCTATTTAATTTTAAATAAGAAATGTTGTCGACAAATAAAGGAAGGATCACTGCTAGAACCTACAAGAATAATGTGAATGATAACAGGGATTAAGATTAAAATATTTGTTGGAGTAGTTATAATTTAAAAGAATACAATCTCTGCATTCATAAATAAATATACCGCATGTTTCAAATTTCATTAGCTATAGGGATTCAATGTTTGCGTGCGATCTATACGTATACATATAATACGTGGCAACATGGTGCCCCTACTATCCGTCACCAGTGCCGGCAACAACCGACGCGACAACGATTTTCTCCGATCCCCATTCTCCCAGTACTTACCACCGAGGTTTTACATTCACTGTTTAGCTGCGAATACGTTGCGGTCTGCAATAAAAGCATTCAGTAAAATTAATTTGTAATGAGTCTCTATACACCCGCTGAAAAGCTTCAGATAGTAAAATGGTTCTATGGTAATAACTCTGCAACAACGTGCATAAATATGTTTGCGCTGACTTTCTCAGACCGTCCTGTACCTTGCAAACAAACAATTTATAATATTATTAATACATTTGAAAAATGTTTCTGTCTGAATAACTGCATGAAATGCAAACCTAGAGAGATATCCCCACAAAAAATTGAGGAAAGTGAACGGCGGGATGTATTAGTTTGTAGTATTGTCGAAACAGACAACACGATATCAACTAGAAGTGCTGCCGAGAATTTGGGTATAAGTAACAAAAATGTTTCACGTATTTGGAAACGTAATGGTTTGAAATGTTTTAAGTATTCTAAAACCCAAGAAATATTTCCAGAGGACCATTTTCTAGGAATGGAGTTTTGTGAATCCGTTATGGATAAAATACATCGAGACGACAATTTCGTTAGAAGTATTTGCTTCACCGATGAGTCAACTTTTCCATTGCTCGGAAAACACAATCCCTCTGTTCTTCGATATTGGGCTACGGAAAATGAACACCGGCATTTTGCAAACCGCCCCCAATACCCTCAAAAAGTAAACGTTTGGGCAGGTATTTTAGGTGATCATTTGATAGGACCGTTTTTTATTTATGGTATATTAAATGCTGACAAGTACCTCGAATTATTGCAAAATCAAATACTTCCCGCCATTCAAAACACTCGAATAAATCAGGAAATCGTTTGGTTTCAACATGATGGCTGTCCAGCGCATAATGCAGTCAGGGTAAAGAAATTTCTAGGGAATACTTTCCCTGGCCG
The DNA here is from genome assembly GCA_963170755.1 of Amphimallon solstitiale. NCBI lineage: Eukaryota > Metazoa > Arthropoda > Insecta > Coleoptera > Scarabaeidae > Amphimallon > Amphimallon solstitiale. Next base: position 48,870,549 of record OY720677.1, on the reverse strand, counting down.
TCTTATTACTGGAACGGGAAATATCAAATGGCCTCCGCGATCTCCTGATCTCGCTCCAAATGATTTTTTTTGTGGGGATATTTAAAAAATATTGTTTATACCCATGAAGCTGGTAGAGCAGAAAACATAGTTGCCTTTAGAGAAAAAATAATTGAGGCAGCAAATTTAGTAACTGCTCATATGTTAGAAAACGTAAGAGTAAATTTCTACGACCGCCTAGGGCAATGTCTTGCTGTGCAGGGAGAAATTTTTGAGCCCCTTGTGTAGTATATTATTATTTTCAGAATCATTTTTTATTTATTTTAATAGGGTTATTTTTTATTTTATTGTTTATTTTTTAATTTTATTAGAATTACGCTTTTGTTTGTATCATGCAGCGTGAACGCAGCTTAATAATTCTCTGCATTTACTGAAAAGAAAAAGAAAAAAAATCCTTGCAACTCGTAAATATTATTTCTGAACGCATTACAACCACCCAAGCCGGTGATCGAATAGGTACTGCGGCTAACCACGCTAACTTCTATTTACGTGCATGCATCGGTCGTGCTGGCATTGGAAAGGAAGGAAGGGGTACTGTACTATGTTGCCACGTACTGTATGGATTAATCGCCTATGGCTAATGAAAATTGACACGTGCTGTATATGGTTTTTGTATCATTAGTACCCAATGTATGGCAATAGTACATTTATTTTATTCATATAATTATGCTACCAGTGCTACTGCAATATGTATATAGTAAGACAAATATACGATGAACAGATGGTCTCTGAGTAAAAATAACACGTGTTCAAGTTTTTGCTTAGTTTGCTTTATCACAAAAACGCAAAAGTTGTAATAGAATAATTCGTTCTGTGTATTCAGTATTCCCTTGGCTTGTGTTGAAGGCGGTTCGAACATCAGTTTTGCACACTAACAATGCCTTTGCGGTATCTGAGTGTCGATGAAACTAATAGAAGCTCCGGAATGATTCAGGCCGATATGCGGCAGGTGAATGTGGCTCGAGAATTAAGAACAACACAAAGCGTGATCAGTAGACTGGAACAGATTCCAAGAGACAGGATCGGCTGGTAGAAGACGAGGTCAAGGACGGAGAAGATGTACAACTCGGAACCAGGACAGGTATTTAACGGTAAACGCTAGAAGAAGCCGTATTACTCCTGCGACAAGATTGAGACAGCAACTTGAAGCAGCCACTGGTGCTCGTATCTCAGTTAGAACTGTGCGAAATCGGTTACACGAAATAGGACTAAGATCTAGAAGACCATTGAGAGCGGTACCATTGACGGAAAGACATCGTCGTGCAAGACGAGCATGGGCACAAAATAGTAGAAACTGGGACGAGCAATGGCACACAGTTCTTTTGACTGATGAGTCTAGATTTGGGCTACATAGTGATTCTAGAAGAGTGTGGAGAACCTCACAAGAAGCAAGCCACCGAATTAATGTCCAAGAAGTTTATGCTTTCCGAGGTGGTACTGTTATGGTTTGGGGAGGAATAGCTCTAGGCCGTCGTACACCACTTTACATATGCCAGAATAATATGAATGGAAGGTTATACTCTCAGGACATCATTCAGGGCATTGTTGCACCTATGGCGCGAGAAGTAAATAGAAATTTAATTCTTTTAGATGATAATGCACCTCCTCATCGCACGGGTCTTATCCGTAGAACTTTAAATGAAAATCGAATCAGACATCTACCGTTACCAGCACGTTCTCCGGATCTAAATCCTGTGGAGCATGTCTGGGATTTGATGCAAAGACGTATCGATGACTACCAACCACCCCCCATGAATAGGGCAAATTTAGTAGCAGCGCTTCCCAATATATGGGATAATTTACCGCAGGATATCCTGGATAACCTAATTCTATCTATGCCACGAAGAATTAGGGCAGTTTTGGATTCTAACGGAGGCCATACACAATATTAATGCAAATTAAATATTTTACTTTATTTGTAACGCTTTCTTCTTTTTTAATCTTAGCTTCATTGTGTTAATTTTTCTTTCAAAATGTAACTCCATTTCTTCTTAAATTGGCTAATAAATATATTTAAACTTCATATGCTAACTTATTCCAACAACATAAATGAGTATTAGTAATATCCTCTATTTGTTGCCGCCAGTGTATATTATATGTAGGTATACAACTGTTTAACAGATTACCTACTGTACCAGGAGAAATAATTGTTCATCAAATTGTACATGCTTGCATTAAAGAAAAATCATGAGAAAGCCTATTGCAGATCGGATGGATATCTCGAGTCACATCGTCATATTGAAATATATAACTTCTATATTTTGTTTCTTTTTTTCTTCAAGACGTGTAGCCTTTCTTTCAGTTAATAAATTATTATAACTGTTGTTTTTCCAATTCATTTTTAATTAAATGATCATCCAGTTGAGCTAAGAAGAAGATGGTGGGTACGACTAGTAAATTTAAGAAGAATATGGTGATTGTGAACATTTATTTCAAGAACTGAAAGACGATCTCGATATGTTTTTCTTTCTTATACGTAGTATAAGGAAGTATTGTGATGAAAATTTTCGACCTCGAGATTTTTGCAGATGTCCACGTTTTGAGGTCCCCTGATATCAAAAAAGTGGTTTTAAAAAAATGTCTCTCTCTCTCTTTCTCTCTCTCCCCCTCCCCTCCCCCTGTTGATCAAGTGATTTTAGCTTGCGTATGTTTGCATAACTTTTTAATGCAGAATAACAGTGAGCGGATAGCACAACAGCAAATATATTGTCCACAAAATTATGTTGATCATGAAAATGAAAATGGGGAGGTTATACACGGAGAATGGCGTCGAGATACTGTCATGTTGCAACAGACGAGAATATCTTAATCTTTAAAGAAAGTGTTCACTATGTTTTGATCTTTATTATAAATAAAACAAATATTTTACTCTATACTTATACTTTTATTAATGGAAAAAAAAATGTAGAACAAGGTTCATAGCAGTTTACTCAGACTGAAAAATTAAATTTACAATTTCTTTTCTTAGCCTTTCTTTACAAGCAGCACTTTTTTTTTGTAATTCTGCTGTAATAAATTTACAAAAGGAATTATCTGAATCACCAGCCTTATAGACATATTTCGTCAAATAATTTTTTATGACATTTGATAGTGTGATGAAGCTTTCGTAGAAACATTGCAAATCCTGCTCTAAATACTTTTGTACTCTTGACAAATATATATAAAATGCATAATTTACGACATATTTGCAAGAAATCGTTATTCGATAAGAATAAAAGTATTACTTCCGGTCCGAATTTTGAAATTTTTTTTATACAAAATGTATTGAAAATTAAGTTCTAAATACTTTTATACTCGTAACTTACCTGTCTGAGAAGCATAACGTGCGAAATATTCGCAAAACACTGATTTTCGATAAAAGTAAAAGACCTTATTTCCGGTAGGAATTTCGAAAAACTTTTTTAATAAAATTCTTCTCAAATTTAATTTTGAGTACATTTAAATTCTTAATGAATTTCTTTAAACTTATGGCTGTATTACACGGTCAAATAAATTCATGCATTTTGTGACCTTGAATTTATTGTTGCATGTAATACACAAAATTGTCGTGAATAAATTGACGACAAGAAATTCATGAATAAATTGTCAAATTAGAACTTGCTCTAATTTTTCGTGAATTTTTTGGGGACTTCTAGTTACATTTCGTGTTATAAATTAATACCAACGGCGCCAAACGGCATGGCGATAGTGACTCAAGAAGTGAGGTTATGTGTTCTGTGATGGTAATGGTTATCATCTACACGACGCTGGTTTAATAACTTTGATATTTATTTTCTATATATTTTCTATTCTTGATTGGCAGTGAAACGGGTGAGTTTATGGTACCTGAAATGAATGAATATTTATGTAGCACCTATAATAATATTGCAGATGTCTTCGATTTCAAGAGACGTTGTTAGAAAACTCATTGAAAAATATGAAAAATACCCGGAATTGTACAACGTACAACATGCGTTGTACAAAAATAAAACAAAACGACAAGAGTGTTTGAACCTAATAAGTAACGAAGTAAATGCATTATGTGGCACTTCATTAACAGTGGATGAAGTTAAAAAGAAGATCAATGGATTGCGAACTCAATTTTTCACTGAAGTGTCAAAAGAGAGAAAAAGCGAAACAAGTGGAAAAGGCAGGGATGAAATTTATAAATCAAACTGGTGGTGTTTTGAATTGTTATATTTCCTCAAAAATAGTGCTCCTGTACGTCATGGGGAAAGCAATTTCAAAATTGCAAACACTGATGCGTGTAGTGCTGAAGACGGAATTATAGAACAGTAAGTGTCATTGTTTTCCATTTATTAAAATATTTCAATGAACTTTTCTCCTGCTAGTGACATGGAAATTATTTATGATGGTCCAGTTGACAGCTTACCAACTGTTCAATTGGATATGAGTCCACCACCATCAGATGAGACGTCAAGACCCTCAACTTCGCAGTCAGAAGGATACCCAGCTGCCCATGCTGAATCAACAAGAAATAAAAGGAAAAAGTGTGCCTCTCAAAATCAGTCGGTGGATCTATTAAGCAAAGCAACCGCTGCATTGGAACAGGTTTGTGGTGCATCACAAGAGGATCACTTTGTTGCCTTTGGAAAGTAAGTAATCAGTATTACTTGCTACAACACATTACACACATACGTAAATTTTAGATTAATTGCAACTGAATTAAGACGCATAAAAAAACCAGCAACAGTGAACAGGATCAAACGAGATGTCATGAATCTCATTTTTGATACATTAGAGGATGATATGCAGGATTAAAAATAAATATATAGTTTCTTACTATGTAGTTTTTATTTTAACTTAATAACACTTACTAGATAATAATAAGATTTTAGTAAACATCTTCTTGCCAAGGAACTGCTCCCTCTTCATTCACATAATGCATGAATTCTTCTCGTACCTCAAGTGCATGCTGTCTTGACCTGTTCGATCCTTGATGAGCTAGTGCATACTTAAATGTATATGTCATCAAACTTTTCATCTGGTAGTACAAATATCGGACATTCTGTCCTTAAAAAATTATTTAAAGCACAGCAACAAAGTGTGATGTCCTGCACTTTTTGTGGATTTAAATTGATAGTCGTTAAAAATATTCTGAAGCGATTGGCTAAAATGCCAAAAGCATTTTCAACTACTCTCCTAGTCCTACTTAATCTGTAGTTGAAAATTCTTTGATCATGTGTCAGATTCCTCATTGGAAATGGTTTCAGTATTCTTTCTGACAGTGGAAAAGCTGCATCTGCAACTATTACATGTGGCACTGGTGTATTTCTACCGGGCAAACATCTGTTTTCAGGAAAATTTAATGTATTTTCTCCAACTGCAGTGGCCAAGGAGCTTTGTTGGAACACTCCACCATCCGACACCCTTCCATTAGTTCCTACATCTACATATAAAAACTTGTAATCATAGCTAACTAAAGCTAGTAGCACAATACTGTGTTGATTTTTATAGTTATAGTATGTTGACCCAGCACTCTTTGGTGCTCTGAACACTACATGTTTTCCATCAAGAGCTCCCAACACATTTGGCAAATTCCATGTTTCATCGAACTTCCTTGCAATATTGAGCCATTCTGCTGCTGTCTGAGGAACCTAAGGAAAATACGAATAATAATTTAATGGTATTACTAGAATCCAACCATATACAGCAACATATTTACCTTCATATATTTATCCACCAGTGCTTCATAGATTGCTCTACAAACTACAGGTATAAATAAGGATATAGTTGACTCAGCAACCCGAAAAGAATACATTAAACTTCTGTATGTTTCACCAGTCGCCAGAAACCTTAATGTTATTATTAATTTATCCCGTGCAGCAATGGCACATCTTTTCAGGGTATCTTCCTTTGCTATTCTTCTTTCAATTAAACTAAGTAAAAGAGCAAAACACCTTTCGTCCATCCTTAAAAATGTCTTAAACTGTCCTGGATCTTCGTTAAATTCTTCATTAACCAAATGTAAATTGCCTTTCTCTTTACGTAACAACCAGGGCCTCACCCACCAACGCCGTTTTGTAGCCACTTCTTTTGACTGATTTAAAACGTACGCAGCTACTGCTAATGCGTAGAATGCAGCGCAACGTTTTTTTGTTACTTTTCCAAATTTCATTTTATTTTTTTACTCTCTGCTTCTAAATCTAACCTCGAAGTTCGAACTAACGCCAAAGAAGGCAAACAACACTGACAGTTCGACAGTTGGTGACACTGAGGTAACATATGGGTAATACAAAAGTCTCTAGTTTATTGTTGGTAAAAATTTGACCGTGTAAAACACTCTCATCATGTCAATTTATTCGTGAAGTTCTTCATGAATAAATTCATGAATTTCTTCACCAATTTATTTGACCGTGTAAAGCCTACTTTAGTAATTGACGAAATATTGGCAAAATTCAAATTTTTCACTGAAGTAAACTACTACTTCCGGTCTACCGATTTTACTGAAAAACTAATCAGATCTCAATAGGGAGATTATACATGTAAATACAAAATTTGGAATTGAGATCTATAGTGGTTTGACCGCTATCGTGGTCACACACAGACATTCTGCAAAAATCTCGGGGTCGAAAATTTTTGTCATCACAATACTTCCTTATACTACGTATAAGAAAGCAAAAATAGATATTTAAAAACATGCGTTTTGAATTAACAAGCATGAAAAGCCATTTTCAGAAGCAAAGATTACTATTAGATACATTATTCTAGGTATATTACAGGAAGAGTCCAATATTCAATAGAAATTAGACATTTCACCTTAACTTTACATTTTCCCTTCAAAAGCATATAACTATAAGGAAAACCTGGAAAAACCGGTTTCCACATCCCTCAATTTTAAGGCAGCGTTACACATTTATTGATGGTTCCCTTGGCTTTAACCCTTAACTGCATCGTGTTGCCATTTGGCAACATACTCATATTCCTCAATGCAGCAACACCGTAAACGGGAATAGGGGCTTGCTGCATGGTGTATCCGAGAGTCTACATACTGCCAACGTATAATAAATCGCACACACTCGGGCAGGTGGCGCCTGCTGTTGTAAATAGAATTAAATCAGTGAACGTGCTACCAACGGACAGACATCTTGTCATCCATAGTTTTTAGATTTTTCTTTTTTTGATGTCATGCGTTCAAAATCAGTAATAAATTGCAATTGTTAGTTACCAAGGTACCTACTTCAGGGTAAGTACTTTGATATTTGATCATACTTTATTATTTTGTGAGAAAGGCTTATTTTTATTTTGTTGCCTTACGGCTACAGCATGCATTCACTTTGCATTTATATAACGTGGGTAACATTTGTTACAGAATGAACCAAAAGCGCAGCTTGACAGGAAGAGAGTTGATAGAGTATTGGGAAAACTTCACTGGACTTGAAAGTGATGATGGGGGTGATGCTAGTGAAACCGATAGCATTGAAGACCCTCCTTATACTCCTCAAGAGGATCGTGGTAACGATTTGGGAACCTCTAGTGATAGTGAAATAGAAGAAGAACAAGTACATGACTTGGTAGAAGAAGAAGTTGACGATTGTAACACTAATATGCCGTCATGCTCCTACACCGAACAACCTGTCGTCAGCAAAAAGATACCTACAAAAAACAAAAGTTTGGGAAAGAAAAATATCACATGGAAAAAGAAGTCATTGGAAATAAATGAAGAGCAACTGCGTTTTCATGGAAGCACTGATCTTTCTAATGAAATTATGAATTTAGAAACCCCTTACCAGTTTTTTTCGTATTTTTTTACCGACGAACTTATAAACAAAATTCTTGAAGAGACTAACTTGTATGCAGTACAAACAAAACCTGAGAGACCACCAACGTTTTCTGCAGTTGAAATTAGACAATATATTGGAATTTTATTGTACATGTCTTTGGTCCACATGCCAAACACTCGCTCGTATTGGAGTCAAGATCTTGAATTTCGACCAATAGCCGACGTAATGCCTGTTAATCACTTTGAAAAAATTCATCAGTTTTTACATTTTAACAATAATCAAGAATTTATAGCTCGTGGTCAACCGGGACACGACCGACTTTATAAAATAAGGCCACTTATAGATCACATCAACATGAAATTTTCTACAGTTTCTATAGAGCAATGTTTGAGTATTGATGAACAAATGTGTTCTACAAAAATTCGGCATAATATGAAACAGTATATGCCGTTGAAGCCTCATAAATGGGGTTTTAAACTTTTTGTACTGGCTGGTGTTTCCGGATATGCCTACAAGTTTGAAATTTACACTGGCCAAGAAAATTTTGAAGAACTACCTAATGAACCAAATTTGGGAGTCACTGCGAATGTTGTTTTACGATTGTCAAGAGTTATACCACGACAACAAAATTATCGTCTTTACCATGACAATTATTATACTAGCTTGCCACTAATGGTACACCTTGCAAAAGAGGGTATTTACTCGTTAGGGACCATTCGACGAAAGAGGTTACCCAATTGTAAACTGCCCACTGAAACCGATTTAAAAAAATCTGATCGCGGAACGAGTCATGAATATGTAGCAACAATTGATGGGGTAGATGTCTCTTCTTCGATTTGGAAAGACAATAAATGTGTAACATTAGCATCTACTTTTGCTGGAAGAAACCCCATCACCACTGTCGATAGGTTTGACAGAAAGACAAAACAAACCATTCAAGTGGAGTGCCCACATATTATCCGCGAATATAATAGGCACATGGGGGGCGTCGATCTTCTTGACAGTTTAATGGGAAGATACCACATCTGTATAAAAAGTCGAAAGTGGTATATGAGAATATTTTACCACCTCCTTGACATGTGCACAGTCAATGCTTGGCTCTTATTTAAGAAAGTATATCAACAAAAAGGATGCACCAAGTTAAAAAATCAATCTCAATTTCGAGTCGAAATTGCTAAATGTCTATGCAATATTGGGAAAGTTGCAACTAAGCGGGGTAGACCCAGTTCAGTTGAAGCAGAAATTGATGCAAAAAGGAGAAAAGGCCCCACACAGCATGTCCCCCCAAAAGAAGTGAGACTATATCAAATTGGACACTGGCCTCTGATTACTGATAATAAAATGAGATGTAAATTTCCGCATTGCAAGGGGTTTACACACACCAAATGCGAAAAGTGCGGAGTTGCCTTATGTCTTAATAAAAACAACAATTGCTATAAAAATTTTAACAATAATTAGAGTATATGTTAAGTATGGAACTTATGTTCGGAATGCATGTTGTAGCCGTTCAGCAACAAACCCTTTTTTTCAATAAAAAGTCCTTAAAAATTAATATTGTTTTTTTTGACTATTTTTTGGTGATTTCCTAACTTATAATTGAGCTAATTTCGAATTAATTAATATTTTTAAAAAAATCATGCATTTAAGGGTTAATGCAGAATTTAATTTCGCCTGCGTTAGAAAAATCATAACATGTAAATATAATTTTAAGATGAAATAGGGTAATTCGAGGATAGTTGGACCACGCGGAGAGATGGTCCAGTTCGAAAATCTGAACTATTTCTTGTCAGATGGCGCTATGCTACCATAAGCGAACTGCATAGTCTCAAACGACTTGTGTGTGGAAGAGAGCATTGAGATATATTAAGAATTAGCTGTGTTATTACTGAGTCATTATTTGACGACTGCTGAAAATTTTTAGCGCTCGGACGTTTTCATCAACTGCGTTACTTATAGTAAGTTTTTAGAACTTTGCTGTAATTATCTAATTAGTATAGGCTTCGTAGACGTACCTAACCTCACAAAACTTCGAATTCGTCTTTACCAATGAAAAGACGAAGTGGTCCATCTCTCCTATGCGTTTAGGATAGATGGACCATTTTTTTATGGGATAGTTGGACCTGCTTTAATTTGCAATAAAATTTACCTACATTTCTTAAACACGGCGTCATTACATTCAGTTCTTATTGAAAAAAAAATACTTCCATTAAATAGTCTATAACAGTATAGGTAGGTACAAAGTACAAGCGTAAAGCTCCAATGTTTTGTAGGACCGAATATGCCAAATATTTACACAAGGAAAGGTAATGTACACCGAGGAAACTGGACGTCCAGAGCACTTCAAGATGCCTTAACTGCAGTAGCAAATGGAGCAATGGGGTTGAACGAAGCTGCTAGAAATTTTGGAATACCAGCAACCACATTGAAACGTAGAAAACGAAATGGTAATCCTACGAAACAAAATCGTCTCGGTCCGCCATCGTCTTTGGGCGAGGATGCAGAAATCAAATTAGTGCGACATATCAAAAAGCTTCAAAAATTTGGTTTTACTCCTACCAGGGATGTACTCCGTAGAATGGCGTATGACTTGGCTGAAAAGATGAATATTAAACACAAGTTTAACAGAGCCACTGGTAAAGCAGGGTTCGTTTGGCTTCAGTTGTTTTTAAGGCGCCATCCGGATCTATCGGTGCGAAAGTCGGAGGGAGTATCCCTTCTTCGCTCACAGGGAATGTCAAGAAAAGCTGTATCCGATTATTTTAAACTTCTAGAAAACACTCTTATAGAAAACGACTTATTGGAAAAACCCGGAAATATTTACAACATGGATGAAACCGGCCTTCAACTCAATAATAAGGCCGGACATGTGGTCGCTGCAAAAGGCTCTAAAACCATCTCTGCTATAACTTCTGGTGAAAAAGGAGAAACAATCAGTGTTGAGCTTGTTGTAATGCTGAAGGGTCATTTTTGCCCCCGTATTGCATTTTTAAAGGGAAAAATAAGAAGGACAACTGGGCTGACGGTATGCCACCTGGTTCTTCTATTAGGATGTCCCCCAAGTCGGCATACGTTAACAGTGAAATTTTTCTTGATTGGTTAAAAAATCATTTTGTCCCTAGAAAAAGACCTGGTAAAGTACTTTTACTACTGGACGGACACACTTCGCATACTAATTCGATTGATGTGTTAGAATTTGCTGAAGAAAATGAGATAATTCTATTGTGCTTTCCGGGTCATACCACTCATTATTTGCAACCACTGGAACGAGCTTTTTTTAAATCGTTGAAGTCGCATTACTATGCGGAATGCAATAAATTTATAAGAATCAAACCAACAAGAAAATTGAATAGAACAGTGTTTGGAAAACTATTTGGAGATTCGTGGAACAAAGCAGGCACCGCGCAAAATGCCATTTCTGCCTTTAGGGCTACTGGTGTTGTGCCACTTAACCAAGATGCAATTCCTGAGTATGCCTTTTTAATGCTCGATGATGATAACGTTCAACCACCAAATTCATTCCAACCATCACCGAATCGTTCAAACTCACCACAACCGGGCCCATCACACGAATATGAAACTCGGCGATCTTGCACTCCGCCGATTCAACATTCTCGGACTAACAATCAAGTATTGGTAGAAACACCAAAGAAAACTCCAGGAAAATTGCTGGATGAAGTTTCCCCGATCCCAGAAATTAAACCCTTAAGTGAAGTAAGAAAACGTGGAAGAAATGTGGCAACAGTTCTTAATTCAAGTAAGAATATTAAAGCCATGAAAGAAAAAAGTGATTCAAAACAGAAGAAAAAGAAAAATGTAAAGAACACAGCAAAGATGGGTGCAAAACAAAATCAAATGAAAAGGAAAACCAAGAAAAAATTCAATCGCCTGAAAACTCAGATTCGTCGATGGATTACGAGAGTCCAGAATTGAATGACTCTGAAGATAGTGGAGATGAAGATTATGAAACCACCTGCGCTGGTTGTGGGGAGAACTACATAAAAACAAAAAAAGTTGAAGACTGGATCAAGTGTATTCGATGTGGACGATGGATGCACGAAAACTGCACCAAATATTTGAATTTTTGCGATATTTGTGGCAAACATGCCAAGAAATAAAAATTTTCTTGTATTTAAATGCCACTACAATATATATTTTTTGTTCTTTTTGTTTAAAATACTGTTTTACTTCTTTTTTTTATTGTGTGGACCATCTCTCCTTGCCCTGTAGGAGAGACGGACTGATTAGTCACATTTTATTTTATTTTTTTTTGTTCGAATGTAACGTTTAATTTTCTTCTTAAGAATGTCAATTAGAAGAATAAAGCCTATGTTAGGATCCCACAAGTAATTATTACCTCACCATTGAAAATAAAATTTTTGCAGATTTTTCAAAAAAAGTGGTCCAACTCTCCTCGAATTACCCTATATAATATATAACAATCAGCAGTTGCATGAAAGTATAGATCTGAAAACAATAAATGAATATACGCAAGACTATGATACCAACAAACAATGCACTCGTGTTAAACCATATATCTCAAACTCATACGCAATACATTTTGAAAATTATGTTTACCAATTTTATTGTGAAATTAATAGAATCTACGGTTGGTTCTTGGTGAAACATTATGAATATTAAACGAATAAAACACTTGGTTATATTGTTTCACTTAAGGACAGATTTATTGTACTCTGACACGTGTTTCGACCTCTCGGTCATTAACGAAGAGTTTACAGACTTAAACTAAACTAAGAAAGTTACCAATACCTATTTATATGTATGGGCTATACATATAAATAGGTATTGGTAACTTTCTTAGTTTAGTTTAAGTCTGTAAACTCTTCGTTAATGACGGAGAGGTCGAAACACGTGTCAGAGTACAATAAATCTGTCCTTAAGTGAAACAATATAACCAAGTGTTTCATTCGTTTAATTTTATTGTGGTCGGAAAATTCGATTTCTTGGTCTAATTGTATGCTTGCGGAATACGTTTGAACTGTATAATATAGTTAAACCACACGTACAAAGATATTACTAACACAATTTATCAGAAGATTATCTACAGACATTTTTTAGTTCTATTTATTATATTATTATACATACAAAACGCCCACTTGCTAGGCATGAAATTAACGCACTAGAAAGAGGTAAGGTAAATGACCCTATTTCTGACATTGTCCATTTTTTTGACACATTTGTATACAATCTTAAAAAATAAGAACGAAACGTTCTCAATTTAAAAATCTTTACATGTTCTGCTATCTATCATTCTTCAACGTTAATACCGTTAATGTAGATTTCTTCTTTAGCGACGCGATATTTCAAAATTGTCAGTTATGTTGTAGCAAGTTTCAATAGAAGGTGTTGTGCCTGAGTAATTGCTATTTTCTAGTAAGGTAAGATAGTTAGAGCAACTTCTATAAGCGTAACATTCCAATAACTTCTATTGGTTTTATCAGTTGTACTACTTTGGATAACGTTTACGCACTTAATAACAAATTATTAACTTGTAATTGCCATTCCATGTATTTATTTTTGGGGTGTCAAATTTATGATCACTATTTTTGGCAACTACCCGAAATTTGACTTCACTGTCAAAATTGGGTGCAGAAGATATAAATTTTAAACAACGTTTTCTCCTGTATCCCACTATGTAATCCTACTATGCTTAACTCTTTTACTGAAATTTGTGTATCCACGTACTGCAGCTATAAATCTGACAGGGGTGTCAATATTATGTACACAAAGTGTCAGATTTATGTACTCGCCTTCAACATACGTTTATTTTCAGGATGTCGCCAAAAAAGCATTGCAATTATACAAAAGACGAGTTAAAAGAAGCTATTAAAGCCGTGCAAAATGGCATGTCATGTGCTGCTGCCAGTGTGCAGTTTAAAATTCCCCGTATAACATTGTTATATAAAATTAAGGGCAAGTATTCCGTTGATTGTAAAAGCGGTGTTGACACCGTATTAACTGCGGAAGAAGAAACGATTTTATCTAATTGGATTATTCAAGTAGGAAAAACTGGTTTTCCTGTAACTAAAGACCAACTTCTAGATAGCGTCTCACTTTTAGTAAAGACACTAAACCGAAAAACCAATTTTACAAATGGTCGCCCTGGACGCCATTGGTACGAAGGGTTCATGAGGAGACATTCTCATATTAGTGAAAGAATGACACAAAATCTAACAACCAATAGAGCATCTGTTACAGAAATGAGCGTTAGAGCATGGTTTAATGAAATAGAACATTATTTAAACGAAAACAATATTAATATTTCCAATTCTCGTCAAGTGTTTAATGTGGACGAAACCGCATTTTTTCTTTCACCAAAAGGAAAGAAAGCTCTTGTTGAAAAAGGTATGAAAACTGTTTATAATTCGTCAGGCAATGAAAAAGATTGTCTAACAACTATTGTAGTGGGTAACGCGGCCGGAGAATTAGCACCTACAATGGTCATGTACCCATATGAAAGAATACCCAAACACATTGTCTTACAAATGCCTGAAGAATGGAGTGCTGGGAAGTCTGAAAGTGGATGGATGACATCAGAAAGTTTTTTTGAGTATATAACTAACACATTTTACCCGTGGTTAATACACAAGTCGATACCATTTCCTGTTCTACTGTATGTAGATGGGCATAAGTCACACTTAACACTGAGTTCCAGTGAATTTTGCTCAAAACATAATATAATTTTAATTAGCTTGCTACCTAATTCCACCCATATCCTACAACCAATGGATGTGGGTGTATTTCGGCCACTAAAAAACAATTGGCAGAAAGCTGTACATAAGTGGCGCATAGAAAATAAGAAACCAAATTTGAAAAGAGAGAATTTTGCGCCGCTATTACATAGTGTTATGGAACAAACCATGAAAAATACTAATATTTTGAAAAATGCTTTCCAAACATGTGGACTTTATCCTTTCAATCCCGACGCGGTGGATTATTCTAAAGTATTAGCTTCTCAAAGAAATTCTGAAAGCAATGTGGAAGTAGATAATAAGATCAAAGGCACAAAACAAGATAAAGACAACAGTAAAAATTTACGAAGCCATTTTAAATTCCTAGAAAGCAGAATAGATAACAATAAATTAAAGACTTTTTATAAAAATAAAGACAATGATATGTGGCAGGGGAATGTAGAAGATAAGAGTTTATTCCAGATGTGGTTAAATTTATATAAGGAATATAATTTAGCAGATAAAATCATCATCCAGGAGGGGATTTTGCAAGATGTGAATGTAGAAGTTGATGATATTGTTATACTAAATGAAGGCTGGATAAACGAACTAATACAACAAGACCAAATTTCAGTCTCGCTGCATGCTGAAACAGAGTCAAAGGGTATAATTGAAGGAGAACAAATTTTAATACTGTGGAACGTGATTTCAATGAAAACATCTTAAGTGAAAATGGTAGCGTAACAAATTTGGAAAAACAGAAACTAACTGATGTAATGCAATTTAATAATAATAATAATAAGGAAAATATAAATTTAAATGATCAAAACGTATTGGAAAGAATAAACATAGATACTAATATACACTCTTCTGAAAACCAGCTTATTAACGATATAAATATGGAAACGACGCCACCGAAATCTATACTAGAAAAATCAGACTATACGCAGGTAGGGGACATAATTGGAAATAAAAATGTTCCTATGCCGGGTGTACCTTCGCCGTTCAAAAGTATTTTGTTTTGGCCAAATGCGCCTGTAAAGAAAAAAACAAAGAAAAATAAAGACGTAATTCCAAGTGTGGCAACTGCAAAACAGTGGAAACTTTACTACAAGAATAAAGAAGACAAAAAAATTAAAGAACTACAAGAGAAAGAAAAAAGAAAAAAAAATTGGGAAGAAGCAACTAAAAGGCGAGCAAAGGAAAAAGAAAATAAAAGGAACCGGGTTCGTGAAAATAAAATTATTGAAGAATGCAACAGTCGTCCGTTAGTAGAAGAATTGGAAAATACAGCATTAAATAGTGGACAAGAAAAGCAAATTGACAAAAGAAGTCTGAAGATTAATAATTATGTTATAGTAAGATATGAAAATGACAAATATCCAGGAATAATAAAAGAAGTTAAGGATGATAGTGCGTTAGTTAGTGTAATGGGACCGAGTGGATTCAATAACTGGAAGTGGCCCGTTCATGAAGATATGTTATGGTGTTATGCTGTAAAATTCACTTTTGTATATAGTTCTCGTAAGATTATGTGTTTTGTTTAAGTGCGTAGGATATGTCTGAGTGCGAGACTTTTCGAGCGCACTTTGTATATCTTTTGGTTCACCGTGTGAAAAAGACCGTTTGCTGTATATCTGAGCGTGTGCTAAACCTAATATTGAGCTCTCGGAGCCCTGGGTCATGAACCGTGTAACTGACAGATAACTGATGTGTAATATCGGGCAAATACACTCTTTATGTGTAAGAATTCTGTATCTTATGTAACTACTTCTAACTATCTTACCTCTACCTTATTTTAACCTACCTGTAGACTCGAATTATCTGCATTTGCAGTTACTTTTTTACGCCTTGTTTAAGCTTCACCAATATCTGCTTATTTATTACTTCCGAACTCTACGAAGTGCATTTATTGTGGCTTTAAATTCTTCGAGACAACAGTCAGGCTCGTTGTATTTACTGTCTCACGTGTTTATGCGTATTTTCAAACACGGACTCTCAAGCATGTCCGATTAATATTCTTCCTTCGTAGTTATGTCACTAAAAATGTAAGGGGTATTAAATAGAGAAATCTTGTGTATTAACGGGCATACTTTAAATTGTTATCGTGAACTGATTTGTTCACAGCAATCATCCACCTTTCTTGGTTGCCTTGTGAGCATCTGCTGCTTTCCTTCCCCAGGAGGTTATGTCTCCGCTGTTTTACCCTGTAAAATATTGGGCGGTCGGTTCTCTTAACCGCCTGTTCGGAGCGCGATTTAAAAGCTTGGAAATTTCAATAGTTACCTGCAGAATCCGGTTTCTTCTGTAATAAATTGTGTCTACATCTTAGGTTTGTTTTGTTTGCTATCTGTCAAGTGTTAGATGCATCGTCGCGGTCTGACGGATGCTTCACGCATTGCCAACTGTCTAGCGAGTATTTTCCTTTCACATTGCCTGACTTATAAATTCTACGTACACTGAAGGGGTGTTTCGGTTATTTTCTCTTCGTCTAAGTTATGTGCAGGTTTGTGTTTACTTATATAAGTCACGGTGTTGACTCCCTTTATTGTCAAATTTAGTTTTGTGCCTGCTATGTTTATTTGAATTCTCCCGCCTTTCATTCTGAGGTATTTCCGTGTTTTGATACTTTTGGAAGGATGCGTGTAGCTGACGCGCATTAGATATGGAAGGAAGTTCACGTTTTCGATTTCACTTACATAGTCTCTTCTCGTGTGAGAACATTGTTGCAATCTGCTTATTTTCCTTTTTAGTAACTTGGTTACTATGTCTGTGTAGATATTACGCGTAAGCGGCTTTAATGGAATAAGCAGCGAATGTCGATACCTTAGTTTTGGTTAATTATCGTGAATTTTTATCGAAATACCGTTACCTGAAATTTACGAATTACCACGTGTTGGTCTTTTGAATTCAAATTTTGCACCTTTGAGTGACTTGTGAAGTCGTTATCGCGGAATCTCCAATACCATTTGGGGTAAGTGGTTGAAACTTTGTGTTAATTTTCGGGATTTTATCCTTGTTTCTTTTCTCTTCTAATTTAATAGGATTTTTTTTGACGGGCACAAGATAGCCCTCAGTAGCCATTTTCTGGAATTGTCAGCCCACATTACGGTTGAAAAACGTAGTGGTTTCCATCGTTGCTGCAATAGTTGCACCTATACGTCCATCTTGCCTTTTGAAGTGGAATTTTCATCGTCCGACGAGGGGGCCTCCGCCATCTTGGCTACCGTTAGCGTGCCTACCTGCGTCCTGATTTGACAGCTAAGTGCAACTATATTTGTAGATATCAACGTAACTTTCGACCGATTGTCGATATCTTTGTGCCAGAGTTCTGGTCATTATCTTACCTATATTTGACCTAAGAATATTTGAGTGGCTAAAGTACCTGATGCACCACTTAGTTATCTGCAAGGTCACGTATAATCCTAATTGAATTACCGTTATTTTTTTATGCAAATTGATATTGCTGTATACAGAGTGACCCTAAGAAGATTTGATAAGGGCTCTCATTGTTGTGTTGAATATTTTTGATTTAATAATAATAATTCTAGTAAATTCATTACCGTAATACTATATCTCTTTGAAGTGTTATATCTTTAATTTAATAATAATTCTAGTATTTTCATTACCGTAATAATATTTCTCTTTGATGCGTAGAATATTTAATTTTATAACAAATCTAGTAAATTCCATACCGTAATATTATTTCTCTTTGATGTGTTGAATTTTAATCTTGAATTTGATAATAATTCTAGCACATTCATTACCGTAATTTAGAAATTGTACTGTCATGTATGTTTTTTTAATTTCTGAGCTATTGAAATTATTTAAGTCATTGTAAAATTAAATACCGTAAGCTCAGTAGATTCTTTTGTGCTAATACTGGATTTTCCATTGAAACTTTTAATAGCGTCATTTAATAGAATAATAGATGTAAACAGTTTATTTAATTAGTACAAAATTTTGATTTTGTAATTTCACGTTTTACCTTTCATTTAATTAATTAATTATTTTAAGTCCTGTGCGCTAATATAAATCAAATTGTACTTGTAACTATTTAATTTAGAACATCGCCGTTGGTGGCGCTTTATAACAACAAATGTATATTGGCCTGTAAGGCAAAGAAACGTTTCTGACGCCGACCAACCTCCTGCCGAGGCGCAGAGGTTCTATTGTTTTTTTAATTATCTTCTAAATTTTCATTACTTTTTTTTAAAAAAAAATATATTAGTTCATACGTTCTATCTGTCAACATTTTAATTTTTCAAAAAAAAAGGAATAATATTATTAATATAGCACCTTTCTTCACATCGTAATTTCTTTTTTTTTATACCTCAACATATCTTACCCTCATCATTTATTATTGTGACGTGCAGTTGAATAAGGTTTGGCATGAAACCTATACAGGGTGATCCGTAGGAGTCCCGCTGGAGGGACACAGCCAGTGGTAGGTCTTAGGATACGCAGGTAGGTTACCGAAAGGTAGCATAGTGTCCTGGTGCCCGGACAACGTCGCTTGCGTCGTCGCCGACCGACGCACATATCTTTAGTTTAGTTTTTCTGAACCGACACGCCATCTGCGATTGGAGCTAGCTCGGCCCTGCGTTTTCCATTACACTCTACCTCACTATAGGATCTCCTGTTTTAACAACTTCCATATCTTATTAATAAGTTTCGACGTTGTTGCGGGTGTAACAATGGTATGAATTAAAAGATATTATAGATCAAATAGAGCCGCCTAAATCTGTGAATACAAGAGGAACATTTTCGGTTCCTGAAATTGAGAAATACAGTAACTATTCTATGTATTAGTCTTTTAGTACTCTTTGACAGATTTTTTAAGTTTAATAAAATACTTATTTAATACAATTATGTTTTAATTTCATAAATGTTTACATATATGTCTAAAATTGGGACACTGTTCAGTCAAAATTATGGTCAGAGTCAAATAATGGTTCATTATGGTGTCAAAAAATGGTCCATATAAATTTTTTCCGTGTCAGTTTTATGTAGGGTAGGGTGGGGCAGATTTAGACATGGGGCACATTTGGACTTTTCAAATTTACCGGGTAAATAAGCTCCAAATAATCTGCATTCTCCTTGGTACGCTTCACTTTTCATAAGTAAACGTTGGCTGGAAGCAGAGTCACGCAGCTTGATTTTTGCGAATTTTGTGTGGCTGTAAAATATTCGATAACTGAAAGTAAGTTTTTGCATGTTTATTTGTAAGCTTCTGGAAGTCTGTTAGTATAAATATTGATATCGCGAACAGTGGGGTACAAAATTACGTTAAATTTAGTGTACATAACCTCACTTAGTTGAAGAATATAAAGTTTTCTACGTCTCTCTGCTTCGACTAGAAAGAAATATTTGCAAGTGGGGCAGTTTTGGATATTTTTAATGGGGCAGTTCAGGACTAGTCCAAATTTGCCCCAAATGTCCAAAACTACCCCACAAATTAAATTTCCCAAATTTATTAGCGTTTCTTGTTTACAGAATGGTTCGTAATTATATCCGAAAAACAAATCGGCATATGATAGATCCCAAAGATATAAAAAAAGCCGTTCGCCTTGTTCTCGCCAAGAAAATGAAAATTAGAGCCGCGGCAATCAGATATAATCTGAAAAAGTCGACATTATTCTTCCACGTACAAAAAGCTAAAAAAACAAGCCAGAGAAATTGTAGATGAATCAGGTATTGAAGACTCCTCTGATACTGAGGCCACTGAAAGCAAATCTAAACATGCCTCGCGTCAAATATTCAGTTCCGAAGAAGAAGCAAGTCTTGCACGATACGTGTGTCAAGCATCCGAAATGAACTTTGGCTTAACTTATAGCAATACGAGAGCTTTGGCTTTTCAATATGCAATACTTCTAAAGAAAGACATACCAGTTAACTGGCATAATAACAAATCAGCTGGGGTTGAATGGATGCGTTCCTTTGTAAAGCGGCACCCTAAACTTTCATATAGAAAACCAGAAAACGTTAGCATTGGTCGAATTTCAGGGTTCACAAAAAACAATGTTGAAATATTTTTCAGTAACTTATCAAATGTTTTGGAAAAATATAAATTTACTCCGGACCGAATTGTGAACACCGACGAAACAGGTATTACCACCGTTATGCAATCACCAAAAGTTATTTGCGAGAAAGGAAAGAAACAAGTTAGTCAATGTGTTTCTGCCGAACGCGGAACACTGGTCACATTTTGTGGTATTGTGACTGCTACTGGTTCGGCAATTCCACCTGTTTACATTTTTCCACGAGTTAGAATGAAAGATCATTTTTTGCTTGGATCAGTCACTGGTGCCAAAGGTTACGCGTCAAAAAATGGGTGGATAACTGCCGAAATATTTGTTAATGTTTTAAGACACATTCGCCAATATACAAGCTGCTCTGTAGACAACAAAATTCTCTTACTAGTGGATAACCACGAAACACATATTTCACTAGATGCAATCAACTTTTGCAGAGAGCATGGGATAGTTATGTTGTCATTTCCCCCACATTCCACCCATAGGATGCAGCCCCTAGATGTCGGAATTTATGGTCCGTTCAAGGCTAAGCTGAAGACTTCGTTCAACGACTTCATATTAGCTAACCCTGAAAAGCCTATCACAATTTATGAAATATGCAAATTAAGTTGTGAACCATATCTGCATTCATTTATTCCTTCTAATATTATCAAAGCTTTCCAAAAACCAGGAATTTGGCCTTTAAATCGCTTAGCTTTTGACGATACCGATTTTGCTGGAGTGTTACAATATGAAAATGAAGATCAAAAATCCACTGCTGAATTAACAGACAGGCCTCCTACTCCTCGACCTTCTAGCTCAAATTTGGTTCGGCAAATTAAAATAATTTCAAATGAAATCATTAAACCAGCAGAAACGACGGCCGCTCCTACATCTACTGAAGTTGTAGCTGAGTTAGTTGAGTTAGTTCTCACAAGAGTATTTATCGAAATTGAAAAAATGTCATCAGTTGTACGAGAACTACAATCTGAGGTTTGGAATTCGAAAGTGGAGAATTTATCGGTGAAAAAAGAACAAAAATCGGAAGTTTTGAGTCCAGAAGTTGTTAGACCTTTCCCAAAACTCAAAACAAGAACTGAAAATAGTAGGGGTCGCAAACGTGGACGCTCACGTATATACACCAACACGCCAGAAAAGAATGAAATCCAAAAGAAAACCCAAATCAAGAAAAAGAAGCACTGTGAAAATGTTTTTGCGGCGACAAGAAATCTGATGGGTAGAAAAACAAAGTCGGCAAAGAGAAAAGTTATTTCTGATTCAGAGGAAAGTGCCGAGGAACAGTTAACTGAAGACATGTGCGTTGACTCAGACCTGGATATGGATTTTGATGAAGATAGTTTGGACAATTTGCCAGATGAACTTCTATATGATGAACCTCTTTCTGTTGGAGACTTTGTTCTCGTCAAATTTTCTACAAAGAAAAAGGTTCTATATTTTGTTGGCATTATCCAAGAATTGCTGGACTGTGACGAATACCTAGTGAAGTTTTTAAGGAAACGCGAGAATTTGGGCTTTTGCTACCCGGTTATCGATGATATCAGCCCAATACCAAGAAACGAAATAATTTCCAAGCTTCCAAAGCCACAAGAGGTTAAAGGGACAGCTAGGCAAGCATCGCACATTAAATTTTCTGTTTCTTTTTCGAATTATGATGTTCAGTAAACATTTTTATACTTAAATACATATAGTTATTGCATTTGGACGGAAAACGGCTGAGCTAGACGGGGGTGTCAGTTAAAACTTCAGATGTACGAGGATATGACTCACAGTATTATCACTAAAGATGAGTATAGAGCCTTTTCCAAAGGTTTGCGAAATGAAATAAAAAACCAGAAACGTGATTTCAATTCCGATTTCTTGTTGCGGTCTCGTGATAAAGTGATAGCAACTTGGTCTTTAGTCAAAGAAATTACGGCTTCTACACGAGACTATTCTACAAATCATTGCCATGTAGATGACATAGCTATTGATACTTTGACGTCGTCTATGACAGAAAAGCTGGCCATTATAAACTCTTACCTGATTGATTTGTGTAAGCGTGGAATTCCTGACTCGAACACTAATCCCATAGCTACTACAGGGAGGAATCCTTCCTCTATATACATGACACCAACAACGCCTGACGAAGTGCAATGTATATAATGAGATAAGGAATTCAACGATCGTTCTTCTCCACAAGAAGGGCTATAAATCGAATATAGACAATTACAGACCGATAGCAATTCTATCTACTATATCAAAGATTTTTGAAAGAATAATATACGACAGAATATACTGCATCCTCTTAAACACGAACACGTTTAGCAACATGCAGAATGGCTTCATGCGGAGAAGAGATACCAACTGAGCAATCTACCAAGCAGTTAATGAGATAGTAACCTTCCTAAATACCGCAGAACAAACGGCAACTTTGCTCATGGATCTGAGCAATGCGTTTGATAGTATTAACTATAGTATACTTTTCGATAAAATGCAATGTGTGCGCTTGACTTGATGAAGTCATATTTGTTTCGGCGTTCTCAGAGTGGAGAGTTCTGATTATGGTGCACACAGGAAGGTGTACTCTGACTGGCGGACAGTGGACAGAGGCGTCCCACAGCGATCCATATTGGAGAGCATCCCCTAGGGTATTAAACCTTGCTGACGTCACGTTACTAAGGGTTATTGCACGTGTAGGGCGAACTCTAAAAGGAGATTAGGCTAAAGTCTTGCTCGAGGGCAGTCTTAAAGTGCACAAGGTTTTAATTGAGGTTGGGGTCATGTCGGACGAGAGCTCCGGCCCAAACGACCTTGGACGATGTCGCCACCGTGGGGCCTCCCCGAGTCTTTCGTGGCCATGTCGACCGCGGAGCTAAAAATAGTGTTAGAGATAATTCAATTTCTTTTAAAGTCAAAGTCAAAGGGTGGGGATGTGAATGAGCAGTTCGTCACGCCCTCACTGAGGAAGCAGCCAAAGAGGCAGAGAACCGGCGACAAGAAGGCGGAGTTCCACCTCCCTGTCAACAACTGTTTCTCCCTTCTAACCACCGAAGAAGGTGACCACGAGATGGACGACGGTACCGGCAACGTAACTGAGAAGGAAACTGAAGTTTCCAATGGTATTCCAGGGGTAAGTGTCGAAGAATTCGACACAAACACCAACATAAGTCAAAATACAAGTAAAAGTCAAAATAGGTACACGGGAACGATCCCCAAGTCACAAAAAGCTAAAGTAAACATTAAAATCACAAAAACAGATACAGAAAATAAATCCAAATCCGATCCCTCCAAAAAACCACCTAGAATCTCACCAATAACGATAATCGAGACGGACAAATGGACCCAGGTCCGACAGAACATCAAAACGCAGGGTATTAACATCACGAAAAGCAGACTCGTCCATGCCGGCGTACAAATTGAACCCGCGACAGAAGACGACTACAGAAGTCTCAACAAGATGTTACTGACGCAACAGACGCAATTCTTCACCTATCAGCTCCGAAGTGAGAAAAAACTGAAGGTAGTCATGAGTGGAATCGACACGTACTTGACAGACGAAGACATTACTGACGATCTTGCCTCCCAAAATTACCCAATTGAAAAAATCACCCGACTGAAAGGTAGAGACGGACGTGCTATCCCTATTATCATGGTAGAAATCGACAAAAAATATAAATCGATATATGACCTCTTTGAAGTTTGTGGTTTAGTAGTTAGAGTAGAGTCATTACGTACTCGTTCAGATGTTATTCAATGTCACAAATGCCAGGGCTTCGGTCATGCCCAAAGGAATTGTCATGTGAATTATAGTTGCATGAAATGCGGAGAGGCGCAGTCGACGCACGAATGCAACAAACCTCGAACAACCCCCCCAAAATGTGTAAACTGCGGGGAGGATCACTTATCGATATCCCTTAGGTGTAAACGCAATCCCAACAATCCCAATAACATCGTTAACAACACAATAAAACTGATACCAGCACCTATACCCAAGGTTAACCCTTCGAATACGCCTAAAGTAACCGTACAGAGACCCACAGTAAATGCAAACACTAACACACAGACCAAAAAACCACAGGAATATAAACAAATTCCTGCTAACGCTGGCAACGACTTTGCATTTATGCTGGGTCGTATGACAGTTTGCTTTAATAAAACAAATGCAACACAATTACAGAAGTTAGAATTTCTAGCATACACTCAGGATATGACAAGCTTGTTCTACAGAACTCGTTAAATTAAGATTGGCTTACTGGAATGCACAAAGTGTTACACAAAAAAAGCACGAACTGCGCGTGTTTCTGGATGAAAATCAAATAGATATCATGTAAAAAAATTAAACATTTCTGAAAGTGAGCAGCTCACTTAAAATACCTGGATATTACACATACAGAAACGATAGGCCAACACAATCAGGTGGCGGCACAGCAATTTTAATACACGGATCAATAAAACACGTAGAACTCGCATATAAAACACTAGATTACATAGAAAATACCGGAATTCAAATACATACTAAAAGAGGTCCGATAAACCTCTACGCGGTCTATCTGACACCATTATTACGACTTGTAGAAAAAGATATTACAACACTTTTCAGCGAAAATACACCAACAATACTTGCTGGCGATCTTAACGCTAAACACAGTAACTGGAACTCGAAGGTTGATAACCTGAGAGGGAAACAATTAAACAAAATAAGTAAAGAACATAATCTCAATGTTATAGGTCCATCAGACGCTACACACATGCACACAACAGGGTCAACCGATGTACTAGACATCGCAATACTCAAAAACATAAATTATCCATACACTATTGAAACAATACATGAATTATCATCGGATCATATACCGGTGATGATCACACTTGAATTAGATGCACAACGAACAAACACAGAAATCAAAAACACAAATTGGGACAGGTACAAGGAGCTCCTCGCTTTCAAATCAGTAAATATTCAAAACGCGAACGATATAGATTCTGCGCTTAATGTATTAGAATATAGTATAAAAGATGCGGTCAAAAAAGCCACCGTGACTAAAAACACAAATTTAAGAGCCAAAACACCGGCACGTATCAAAAGTAAAATTCAAATTAAAGCAAACTTGCTTAAAGAATACAAAAATACACTGCACCCCGACACAAAAACGAAACTAAACAGTTTGAGCAACGAAATTAAATCAGATTTGCGGGAACATTTTGACGGCATTTGGAATAAAAAACTCACACAATTAAACACTCAAGATCAATCTTTGTGGCAAGTGACCAAAGCATTAAAAAACACGTAAGAAAAGAAAATTCCACCGCTAAAAACACGAGACAAAATCGCCGTAAGCGATCAGGAAAAAGCGGATGAATTCTCGCGGTCTTTATAACAACAATTTGAAAATAATCCGTACAAAGAAAAGCACCATAAATTCACGCAGAACATAGAAAAATACCTATTCAATCCGATAGACAAAACACCCGGTGATATAGATCAAACTAGCACGGGAGAAATTCAGTATTTTGTTAAAAACTTGTAAGTCCGGAAAAGTCCGGGCGCTGACGGGATCACCAACGCGGCGATTAAGTATTTGCCCACTCAGGGAATTGTCAAAATTAAAGAAATTATAAATGCAATGCTAAAACACAGGCATTATCCTACAGTCTGGAAACACGCGCAGATTATAATGATTCACAAAACCGGGAAACCGATAAACACCACCGCTGGCTACCGGCCCATCAGTTTGCTTTCGGCGATAAGCAAACTAGCGGAACGGGTCATACAAAATAGACTTTTAGAAGTAACCGACAATAGAAATATTATACCGAATTTTCAATACGGATTTCGGAAAAATCATTCAACTACACGGCAAGTATTAAGACTTACCGAATATATAACCGGAAAAATGAATGTATCGAAAGCTACGGGCGCGATATTTTTAGATGTAGAAAAAGCTTTCGACCGTGTTTGGCATGCGGGTTTAATATATAAATTGAAATTAAATAGAATTCCGAATACATTGATAGAATTAATTGCTAGCTATTTAAGAAATCGAACTTTTACGGTCAAAATAGGAAAAGACACCTCAGAAATTCAGCCGATAACGGCAGGAGTCCCGCAAGGATCCGTCCTCGGACCGCTCCTATATAATATATACACCGCGGATATACCCAAACCAATTAAATGTAAAATTGCACAATACGCAGATGATACTGCTATATACACTAGTAATACACACACAAAATCGATACATACTAACTTACAAAACGATCTAAACCTCGTAAAGGATTGGTTCGACACTTGGAGAATTAAAATCAACCCTCACAAAACAACCGCTATTTACTTTCAACATACTAGAAAACATAAAATGCCCGACGACATTCAAATCGAAGGGCATAAGGTACACTGGACAAAATCGGTCAAATACTTGGGAGTCATCATGGACTCAAAATTAAACTTTGTTGAACATGTTAAACACATTAAAAAGAAATTAGCATACACAACACGTGCGCTTTATCCTTTATTAAATAATAAGAGTAAACTTTCAATAGAAAACAAACGAACAATTATTCAAGCAATAATCTTTGCTATCGCAGCGTACGCCGGAGAAATTTGGCATCAGGCCTGCGACACCGAACGACAGAAAGTACAGGCCAAAATTAATAAAATTTTGAGAATGGCAATTAATGCACCGCGTCACATGCCAAACACGCAAATTTACGAAGAAATAAACATGGAAACTCTTGAATCCATAATATTAACTCGGACTCTGAAAACAACTGAAACTATAAAATCACATAACAATCCTACAATTCGACGGATATTAAATCCGCACCGCAAATTTATTAAAAAAGACGGGTTTGACCGATTAAAAAGAAAAGCGGAAGAAATTCTCGCAATTACAGCCGCGAAAAAACCGCGAAAAATTTAAAATATATTCATACACATTCACTCTGAATTATAAACATTAAAATACAAATATAAAACCAAAACTTGCGTTATACGCCAATTTTACAGACACATGTGCATTCCAGATAAGTTGATTAAACATTATTTAGTTTTACCAACACTATTATACACCTAACAATATCATACATGTTTTTTACACTTCATACAAACATAGGGCAACAAGACCGATGAGGAAATGGATTTTAATTCGACCTCCGTCAAAATCAACCGACTCATATATATTGGAGAGTCTGATGTTTTTGATATACGTCAACGATTTCATAAAATTCAGTTATTATATTCTTACACATGGCAAACTTGAGGTATTTATTCTTATAATGGGTGCGGCAAAAATAACTAAGCGATTTTAAATCATAGCAATCAGTGAACGCTGAACAAAACGTCAGTCATATTGTGACAGTTGTACTGGTTACACCTTAGGCATTCATTAAGCAGCGTTACACGAACCAAGAGCGAATAGAACTAGTTCAGTGGTATTATGAAAGTAACTCAAGTGTTGTGTGCGTGCAAAGAAAATTTCGAACAAAATATCGTAATCGCCCTGCTCCAAATTCAAGCACCATTCGCAATGTAATATCAAAATTTTCCATTACTGGTTCAGTGGGAGAAGCGTGCCATATTGGCCGACCGCGTACAAGTCGAACTGAGGTAAATATTGAACGTGTATGGAACGATGTGTGTCAAAGGCCACAAACATCCTCACGGCGCCGTGCTCAGCAGTTACAACTTAGTGATCGTTCTGTACGTCGAATTATGAAACAAGCCCTTTACTTATATCCATATACAATTCAAATAACGCAGTCGATACTTAATACAGATTATGAAAAACGTCTAGCATGGAGCAATACGTTTATAAACTTTAATAACGACATTAATGGTTTCCACACAAAAATTATCATGAGCGATGAGTCACATTTTCACTTATGTGGACACGTCAATAAACAAAACAACAGGTTTTGGGGTACAGAAAATCCTCTAATAATCCATGAAAAACCCTTACACTCCCTAAAGTTACCGTATGGTGCGGTGTTTATAGGACTGGAATTTTAGGACCGTTTTTCTTTGAAGATGATGCAGGTAATGCCGTTACTGTTAATGCCGAACGATATCGTGAGATGTTACGTAATTTTCTCGGACCGCAATTGGAAGAACGAACTCTGAAAAACATGTGGTTTCAACAGGATGGTGCCACATCGCATACAAGTCGAGAAACCATCAACCTTTTACAGACGATTGACTGGCCACCAAGGTCGCCGGACTCGACTGCCCCAGATTGTTTCTTGTAGGGCTATCTAAAAGACAATGTTTACAAAGGCGGGCCAGAAATGCTGGAACATTTGAAAAGGGATATTCGCCAAACAATTGCAGATATAACACCTGAGGTTTTGGATCGAGTTATGCTAAATGTGGTTAAAAGAGGTGAATCTTGTCGTGATAATCACGGCACTCATTTAAATAATATAATTTTCAAATAATATGTAATGATTTACCTAAAGCGTTTATTAAAAGTAGATACAGTGGACCCCGTTTAATGTGGTCGCGGTTAATGTTATCGCACGCTTATTGTTATCGTTTCTGTCAAGTACGGGCAATTCAATATGTATGTATATGTAATACGCATATAAATATTTGCGCTTACTGTTATCACGGGTCCGGTTACTGTTATCACATTTCGCTTCATTGAGGGATGATGTAATATGTACATTAAATACATTACATCACCAGTTCAACTCCACTACATGCCACATTGACTTCCTTCAGTTTTGTGTAAGACAAGAAACGATCCGCGTCATGTCCGCAAAGCGCAAAGATCTAAGCACAAAGGAAAAAATGAGCATTTTAGAAAAATATGACCGATTACCCAGCATGAGTCAAAGAAGTGCAGCTGCTCAGTTAAAAATTTCGCAGCCATTATTGTGCAAAATTTTAAAAAATAGAGAAACAATAACAAATTCTATGAAAAAAAACGAAAATGTGAATTTAAAACGAAATCGAACGGGAAAAGATGCAAAAGTAGAAAAAGCTTTAACATTACGGTTTACTAATGTCCGGAAAAAAGATGCGCGTGTTGATGGGCCGCTAAAGATGGAGAAAGCGGAAATTCTTGCGAAGAAAATGGGGAAAGAAAATTTTGTTGCAACAAAAGGTTGGTTTTATCGATGGACCAAACGGCAGAATATCAGTTACAAGCGCACGTATGGAGAAGAAAAGGATGCTGATTTTGGAGCAGCAGAAGAATGGATTGCAAACGAGTGGCCTAAAATTATTGGCGGGTATTCCCCTAATGACATTTACAACGCAGATGAAACGGGACTTTACTATCGCGCATTGCCAGAACACACGTATCTGTTCAAAGATGAAAGTGCTAAAGGTTGTAAAATCGCAAAAGAGCGTATCTCAGTTTTGTGCTGTGTAAATATGATTGGTGAGAAAGAGAGGCTTTTAATTATTGGTAAAAGCAAATTCCCACGGTACTTTAAAGGTGTGAAAAGTTTGCCTGTCGGTTACCATTCAAACTCAAACGCATGGATGACATCCATTATTTTTAATGAATGGTTATTAAAATGGGACAATAAATTAAATCGTAAAATTGTTTTACTTGTTGACAACTGCACCGCGCATGCTGTTAATTCAAATTTAAAGCACATAAATGTTGTATTCTTACCTGCGAATACAATTTCCCTAATCCAGCCCTGTGATCAAGGAATAATACGAAATTTAAAATTTTATTATCGCAAGGAAATGAGAGCTCGTATTTTAGAAAATATGGAAGATACGACGCAATTTAGTGCGAATGATTTGGCGAGAAAATTATCATTACTGGATACAATACATATGATAGCCATGTCCTGGCAAAACGTAACAAAAACCACAATTCAAAACTGTTTTAGTCGTGGTGGTTTCTCGAATACTCGCGCAGAAATGCAAGCAGAAGAAGAAATGGTTTTTCCTTCTGATATACCAACTGCTGAATTTGAAGAGTGGCTTGACATTGATAACAATATTGATGTAACAGCTGCAACTACAGAAGAGGATATTGTTCAGAGCGTACAGGACATTAATGCTACAAATCCTAGTGAGTTATCCGATGATTTCGAAGATGAGAACACAGTAGAAGTTATCAAACCACCAACTGAAAACGAAATGCGAAGTGCGTTAGCAATATTGCGTTGCGGCGTTCAGTGTAGGGCAGAGAAGTTTAGAATTCAATATGAATATGAAAAATTTATAAATGATCTCCTTCTTCAAGGGGTATCAAGGCAAACCACCCTTGAGGAATATTTTAAGAAATAATATTTCAATTTCTTATTTTATATATTTTTACCATTAAACAATTATTTTTAAGTGTTACAAAATTATTTAGTTATGTATTTCAAAGAATTTATTTAGTTTTCACACGTTTGTTTGTTTATTTATATTGTTAATTGTTTTAAAGAATAAAAGGTATATATTCTAGGCAATTTCTTTTCTTACCGGATATTGGTATCATTCGGTTATTGTTATCAAAATCTTTGGGTACCAAAGTGATCACAATAAGCGGGGTCCACTGTATTAACTATTTACAAAATATTGCATTATTTGTCATAAAATAAATGAACTAAATCGGTTAGTTATTTTTGCCGCACCCTTTATTTATAAATTATAGTACATTTATTGCGTTTTTTGGTTTAATTACAATTCATTATGAACAGCCAATATGAACGTCGCTTAAGAGTTAAGAGGTGGTCAAATACATGGCGTTTGAATGTCGTCAAATAGATGGCGCCACAAATTTTTTGGAAGAATTTTTAATTATTACCCCTCTTTCCCCAACTTTTATTGAAGAATAGTGGACGGAAGTAGTATTTTATAGACTAAATTTTATTACTACCAAGTTCGATTTTTTTTTTAAATATCCCAAAGAGCCAGTGTTTTCTATCAATCTTTACAGTCGCCTCGACCGGGAAAACCTCTTTCCTAGCCGAACTACACATGTCACTTTACAGGCGGTGAGTACAAAAAAATACATAACACCCAATATCCTAAACTTTATGGCTTACCAAAGCTGCATAAACTAAATATGCCTTTAAGACCGATTGTGTCATGCATCTAAAGCCCGTTATCCAACTTGGCAAAATTTTTAGCAGGCATTCTAGCCCACATTATTAACCAAAATAAACATTACATTAAAAACTCCTTTGAATTCAAAAATTTCCTACACATAATCAATTTAAAAAATGATGAATGACTCATATTCCTGGATTAAAAATCGCTATATACCAATATTACTACAGATTTATTGAAGAAACTTATTAATAAAATATGGGTCAAAATGAAAGATTTGACAGATTTACCACTTAATGAATTTTTAAATACAATAGACTAACATTATCGATCACTTACTTTTCATATAAAACCAAGTTTTACCAACAAAAATATGGCTGTGCCATGGGTGCGCCTATTTCCAGTGTTATTGCACAATTGGTTCTTGAGGAATTAGAAGAAAGCATCATCCCTTCTTTGATGACTCCACCCCATTCTTCAAAAGATATGTAGATGACTAAATGGTTTGTAAAGGGAACATCATGGGGAATTTATCTAAACTTTTATTCTGCACAGCCTACCAGCTTAAAAAAAATGTTGTAGCAAATTTCATTAGCAGAGCTATCAGATTGACGAGTCCAGAATTCAGAAAAGAAACTATAAACCAGGAAAAAATATTTTTAATGCAAAATAATTATCCAACTAACTTTATAAATAAAACAGTAAAACAACAACCTTATAAAGCATATAATTATAATAACACCACAAAGAACTTTCATCAAAAACAAAATGAAAATTGGTATACCGTTCATTAACCAGCTTTCTCAAAGACTTGGCAAAATACTGGCCCCACATAATATAAAAGTCGCACACAGTAATTATTACAACTTAAAGCATCTATATACAAAATTAAAGGACAAAATATGAGTAAAAAAAACAAACGCATGTTATATACAAGATTCCATGTAAAGACTGTGAAAGAGTCTACATTGGACAGAAGTATCTGGAAGAAGAGTCAAAGCACACAAATATGCGAAAAACAGTAATGCTTGAAGAAACACTCAAGTTAATTTTCGTATATTTGATTTTGATCGCGGTTCTGTTTATCATAAGGAATGTAATACAAAATTTAGAATGTTCTCACGTTTTTTTAACAGACCCCGTACATTTTCAAAATTGGGTCAAGTTTAATTTGATTATATATATAACACAATAGAATGTGTTATTGGTTTCGTATCTTATTATGTGTATTGAGGTACTATTGCCATCTAACGGTCATTTATCGCACTTGGTGCAGTTTTTTTAAAATGTGTTAGAATTTTGGAATCATTTAAATTTACTCTTTTGTTTAAGAATAAATTTATTTTCTTGTATTGTTAAAAATCAATTTTAACTTGTTTCGGTAAACTTAGGAATTTATTTTATTGATCTTCGTGGTTGCTCTGTGTTTAAAGTTGTTAGGTAAATTTAACTTTCTTCTGTTGGTAATATGTCGTAACACGTTTTACTGGCGCGTGTGTGGTTTGATTTATTCACTTTTTCGTCACCTACTGACACACACACAGCGGGGAAATATATCTTCGAATTGCCTAGTATCATCATCGGCTCAAGTGTGGGTATAATTAAGTGAAAACATTAAATTTCACAATCACAACAATATCAAAAATAT
The DNA here is from genome assembly GCA_963170755.1 of Amphimallon solstitiale. Lineage (NCBI taxonomy): Eukaryota > Metazoa > Arthropoda > Insecta > Coleoptera > Scarabaeidae > Amphimallon > Amphimallon solstitiale. The sequence goes on along the minus strand of OY720677.1, from coordinate 48,837,433 downwards.
AAACAAAAGTATGAAAATATATATTCGAAAACTTACTCCAAATACGTATAAAACACTGCTTCTAGTGCCTTTTTATATAAGGGCACAGTTAATGATGCTCGTAGCCAGAATTATGTGGCTAATTTGCTAGGGTTAAACGTTTTAATGAACTTGGGACTTTCTCTAGAGCAAGAGAACAAGGTCGCTAAGATCTACAAATGAAGTAGATGATCGCTTTCTTAGAAAACATGCCTTAAGGATGAGACTATCCACCGGTTCCGAATCAGAGTTATAGCAGAAGTTGGAAACGTAGAAACTTCTAGACGAACAGTCAGAAAAAGGCGTAATCACTCAAGGTATACATACATGTATTAATTCGTATATGAATAAATGTATGAATGCACATCTACACCAATCTGGCATTGCAAACAACAACGTACAGATAGCATTTTATTGTAATAGGTACGCCACCTTTAAACGAGTTTATTGAATGCACGCCGATCTACAGTTGCCCTATATAGTAGCTGTACTGCTGACGGTTCAACATTACCTTGCGTTGTCGCGCTTGGGTCACAGATGCCGCTGGGAATCTCTCATAGGCATTTGATACGTATGTCGACTATATATGCAAGTAATCCAAGTTTGTACGACACTAGTCGTCCCCTGTCACTTGAACAGAACAGACGTACTTTCTTTGCAGCACCCGCATCTTAATAATTGTTGTTTTCACAGCTTATCTGTATTAAAGAGTAGGTAGAATGGCGTACCCGCCAGGCTCGGCCATGGCCGACGCCCAGGCACTGCTGGATGGTACCTACCAGGACGGTACCTACCAACGAGCCAAGAGACCGCTTTCCAAGGACGAAGACCCAGAAGGAGGAATGGACAGCGATGACTTCTCCACAGAAGAGGAAATAGAAGAAGACGATGCAGGCTTCACCACGGTCATCTCCACCAACAAGGGACCGAAGAAGTCCAAGCAGGAAGAACTACCAAAGGCCACGCCCACCCAAACCGCGCCCGCCCAAGCCACGCCCACCTCCGCCGGAGCCAGCACCAGCGGAACACAGATGAAGAAATCGACCGGCGGAACTCCGCCTCAGGTATACATTTATGATACAGACTTTCTTCTAGCCGCCCAAGAGCTCCAAGAAAAGAAAATCAGCCGCCAGATCACCTTCAAGGTCGACCACCTCCGGGTCAAGCCCGTAGACGTTGCAGCCTGGAAGGAACTGACCACCTACCTGACAACGAAGAAGATACAGTTCTACACCTACCAGCTGGCGAGTGTCCGGCCGGCGAAGGTGGTCGTAAAGTACCTGCCCCCCAACATGCCTGCCGAGATCATCTCACAGGCACTGCAGACCCAGGGAATACAAACCGTAAAAGTAGTAAATCTGAGAGGTAGGGACAAGCTCCCCACCTCAGTATACATGGTTACAGCCCTAAGGTCACAGCTGGAGAGTCTGTACGCCGTAAGCCACATCATGGGGCTGAGGGTCTTGGTCGAGCCGTACAGGACTCGAGCAGGAATACCTCAGTGCCATCGTTGCCAGAAGTACGGTCACTCCTCTGAGTGCTGCACTCTCAAACTGAGATGCGCTCGATGCAGCGCGGAACATAGAACTGACTCCTGCAGTGAAGCCGAGCAGCGCAAATGCGCAAACTGTGGCAGCGATCACCCGGCCAGTTACCGAGGATGCTACGTGTATCAACGTATTCTGGCCGCAGGAAGAACCGGCAGGTACGGGACGGCGCCTACGACACCCCAACCAGCGAGAACGCAGCAGATACCACCACAGCCAAGACAGTGGGCACCCAGTAAAACCGTTACGCCAACAGTATCGTACGCGCAAACGGTGGCACCAACAGCTCAGCCACAAGATAAACCGCAAGTATTGCAGCAGGAGAAGAAACACCGTGTCATAACGGTATCAAAGCCACCTTCAACACGCGGGAGCACGGGAGCAATCCCTAAAACTCCAGCGGCGAAGAAGGAAAAGGCCGAGAAAACCGCAAATGTACCGGTGTACGCTTCCCGCGAACCCGAAGATAATTCTACCGAAGAAATTAATTCTATCTCTGTTTCTTTCACAGATGCACAAGAAGACCTGAAAGCCTTCCAGGACATCCTCCGAAAAATCATCACCGGAGTCCAGAAACTGAAAACCATCCAGGGAAACCTAGAGAAACTGAGCTTCACGATCGACCTAGCAAACGAGATCTTCGGCTCCGTAGACTTCAGATTGTAAGAACACCAATTTACTAAAATTTTAACCATACATTTCTTACAGACACACAATACTGTACCAAATAACCCAAAACATCCCTATCATATCCAAAACACCAATCCATACCACGATACACACAGAAGAAATCAACAGTCAATCATCGATGACCCGGATAATCGATATCGACACACCCGGTCAACATATCTCGCAGTCGGACTTTTACTTACACACAGTAAACATACATAACATCATGCACACATTTCATTCTCCGAACACGGAATAATCCGGGTAGGACGCAAACATCGTCAGTGTCTATAACGCGTTTAACTTTCGGTACGAGCACGGCCTACAAATACATAACTTCAATACGGGAGTATCATTCTCCAAACAACTTTCAAACACACAGGACACAACATTAGAGCACAATAAGTACACCACTTGCACTTATTACTAGCATTGGGAGTCCATGAAGACTCCGCGTTCAACTCCAACACAATTAAGCATCACTATAAGGAGCACTACATAAAGTGCTGGGGATAATAACACGGCTTCAAAAGGAGCCCGCGATACAGTTACGACGATGTACGACACTGTGAATAGCACGCTCGTACACTGACTAGATCTATGTAAGATCCAAACAGCTGTCTGTACATTCTTGTTTGCAATGCCAGCTTGGTGTAGATGTGCATTCATACATTTATTCATATACAATTATATAAATTAATTCGTGTATGTATACCTTGAGTGATTTAATAGTGTGAGAGCTTATTATCCAAGAATTACTTTGTTGCATTTTATTGTAGAAGGCTTAATGTAGCAAGGTTAAAGAGTAGAAGACAAACAATTGCATCACTGCTCACAGGCAACATAGAGTTGCTAGATTGCGTTTTGCTAGAGCTCATGCAAACTGGAGAATTGTCGACTGGAAATAAGTTTTGTTTTCGGGTGAAACACGAGTCAATCTGATGTCACCAGATGGACGTTAGCGTATTTGGAGAAGACCACGTGAGAGCTTTGCCGACTGCAATATCTCTCCAAGAGCTGCATTTGGTGGTGAGTCAGTAATGTTCTGGGGGCAATTTGTTTTGACGCTCGGACGGTGTTCGTACCTTGTCACAGGAGATCAATGATTGCAACTTTTTATAACGAGAATATCGTAGAAGAGATATTATGTGCCATTTGCCCCATTCATCGGCGCCAACTTCCTCTTTATACAGGATAACGCTCGACCACACGCTGATGTAGACGTAATGAACTAGCTTCAAGTGGTGAATATTCTGGTTATGGAGCGACCACCAAAATCCCATACAGCATCTGTGGGATGCACTTAAACGGGTAGTTAGACGCTACATACCTTGTATCCTACAACTCATCATCTGCAACTTTAGTGGAGAAACGATGAAAGAATAATCGTAATGTATGTAGGATTTAGGAAGGAAACGTGGAACATTAAAACAATGTTGCTAGTAGGAAAAGTCAAAGAATTTGCTAAAGAAATGAAACGGTATAAAATCATAAAACTTGCCCTACAAGAATTAAGATGGAAAGGCGTTGGACAAATTGGTAAGGTAGGGTATACGCTTTGCTGTGGAGGTGAAGATAAACAAGGGAGAAATGGCACTGGTTTTATGGTTGACAAGAAGTACAGGGAGAGAGTTTTGGAGTTTAGAGAATTAATGGACGAATGCTTACCTACGACTGAAAAATTACATTACAACATAACAATATAAATATGTATGCTCCAACAGAAGAGGCAAATGACAACGAAAAGAATAACTTCTACGAGGCACTGACAATGTTATGCGAGGAGGTATCAGGGTATGATACCCTGATAATAATGGGAGATAACGCGAAGATTGGAAAAGAAAACTATTTGAGTAATGTAGCAGGGAAATATACAGTTCAGAAGGAAAAAAACAACAACGGAGAAGAACTTAACAATTCGGCAGAAGAATTAAACATGTGGGTCGTAAGTACGAAATTTCAACATAGAAGACAACATAAAAAGACATGCATTATACCAGAAGGGAATTATGGACATCAGATCGACCACGTGTTAATAACAAAGAAGAGAGAGAAAATGGTTCACGATGTACGGTCATATAGAGGTGCAAGTGTTGATTCCTATCTCCACTTAGTAATAACTTAGTAATAACTAAGTATTAAGAAGTATTAATAAACATTGTAACGAAGTCCCTTCGTTAATTAAATAAAATATCATGTTTTTCATAACTATTTTGCCATGTAAATACTAGATTATGTATGACTGCTATTTTATTCAATCATCAATAATAATGTTTTCATACTGTATATACCGCTGTAATTATTGTATTTGATTTGTTTGATCATTTGTTATTGATTTATTGTATGAGAAAAATAACTGTATACCTCACGATCGTATTCGCGCGCTTTTACATCACGTTCGAGTGCAAAATTCAATGCTTTCGTGCTAGTTTTTGTCGATCATAAATGATATATAAAGCCGACCGTTTTCCAGTCAAAAGGCAGAATCCCGCCGGTCCTCATCCTTGTCACAGGTCAATTATCGTGTGACGCCCTTCTTAGCTATGTCAGACCAATCGTCGTGATTGTGCTAAGAATCTCCATCTGGGCACAGACCAATCGTCGTGAGCCCGGGTGAAAAATTACCGTGATAGACTTGATGAAATTATATACCTTAGCCACTTGGTTTCCAGCAGGCCTACTTTGCCGTGTAGGAAATTAAGAACCTCCGTCTCCTGAATGAATCTCTCGTATAGGTCTATTATCGTGTAAAGAGCTTCAGTCCGTCCGACAAATTACCGCTCCCGATAATTTAACTATAAATTTGTATATTATTACAGGTCCGGATAGGAATTCACTGCCGCGAATATTAAAGTAATTATCAATCTAGATACAGGCCGCGTATCACCGTAAACCGATTACTTTCGCGTCGTGAATAAACCGAATAGACATAAACACCGTGTTAGACATTAAACTACAATTTAAATTGCACTACAACCCCGAATCGTATTTATTTAAATCCAGATATAGTTTAAATTAAACAATGTAACACATATTCCGCGAGAATATACTTTTTTGATTATGAATTTTAGGGTATAAAGATTGTTATCTTCATAGGCTATGTATGTAATGATAGGTTAATCATTCATAATAAAAGAATGGCATAATTCTTTCATTGCTATAGACTTCACCGCTATGTAAAATCGTAAATTTCTATACTATTATTTTGCATTTGTCAATGTTGTACTTATTGAAGTACGTTTGTATGTATATATATGTGTAGATATACGAAGTTGTTTTAAAGAATAAACACTGATTTAAAACCAGTTACCGATTGTCTTGTTAATGTTTTGATTTGATTATAACCCCGACCGTAATGAATTATTTCTAGTGTTTGTAACAAATCTACGTGCATTGATAGATAATTATAATAGAAGCAAGGTACTCAGCCAGAAGCTCTCACTGAAGCGAACCTGATGTGTTTTGTATTTGTTACACCAAAAATAACAGCACGAACACCATAAAATTTTTCATATTTGCCAGCAAGTTATCATGTTCTGCAGCGGGTTAAGTTACCGGCATATTATACGGTCATCGTTGCTTTGTAGGTGACTGGGTATAGGCCACCCAGAGTACGCTGTTAGAGAGATTCGTCCAATGGAAAAGTAGCAGATACATATAATTTTTGTAATTGTTGGTGTCCCGTACCATTATTAAATATTAATTATTAATATTTAGTTAGCCTACACGCCAGCATATTACAACATTAAGGCCAAAATGTAATCTCGGAGAGTAAACAATTGAATAAAATGCAAGAAAAGATCAATACGATTAAGAAAAGAACAAACATTGATAATGAATAGAATGGCTTCAAGGATGCTATAATGCAGCGGCTGAGAGTATATTAACAAAGAAGGGCGTAGAAAAGATGAATGAATGGTTTGACAAAGAATGTAGCAGTGCCAAATAAAAAGAAAGAAGCCAAAAATGAAGGGATTAAAAACAGGTAAACAAGATAATTATGAAAATTACAAGAAAGTACGAGACTAAATGGAAAAGAGAAAACTGAATATAGGTAGATAATAAGAACAACACGGGGTACAGGTGTACATAGCCTTGCTCGCAATTATTTATTTATTTTTCGACAAATGGCAGCATAAAATTGTAGTGCCTGCTTATCCCTTATAGGCACACGTCATTTGATTTTCTACAGTCGTTGCAGTGATACGTGTTTTTGATTGATGTAAAATCTCTGTTTGGGATAGGGTAGTATCAGAGTGACAAGTTTATAATTTCATCTAATCAGATAGGAATATGTTTGTTTATTATTATATTACATTTTATAATGGTTAAGGTGTTTTTTAGCGTTCAGCGTGGCATATAGCTCTTCTACACCACTTACTCAAAAAGAAATTGAGGAGACTGAAAATTTGTCTGATTTATAAGCAGACGATAAGTTAGATATTTCAGAAGAAGATGTAGTAATGGATGAATTTTGAAAGCGATTCTGGCGACAAAGATTTTAATTTGCGCCTATCCTGTCTTCAACAAAAATTACAAGCAAAATGTCAAAGTGATACAGCTGGAACAAGAAATATCAGCACAAAGTAATGAAGAACGATCTGCAAATTATGATGACGTACAGAAAGACAACATATTGAACTGGTCTTGTATCTTAGCCACGACCAGTCAAATATGTAAAATATGATTATTTAGATTTTCGTTCATGTTTTAAAAGATTCACTTTTGGACGAACTCTCGTACATTGTGGTTAAAATAATTATTGTTGAATTGGGCATATAATTAAGGTCAAATGCGTATACAATGTACGCAGACTCGCATCACACATAACAAAGATATAAAACATTTGTATCCTGCTCATTGGTTTACTTATAAAAATGTTTACTTTGGGTCGACAAATATGGCCATTGCAAAAGTATGATTTATAATAAAAATCGACTAAAAATTGTTAAATTTGCAAATTAATAGGGATACTTCAGTATCAATACTTGATGTATCATAGGTTTTTGTAAGCAAATGGAAATGTAAAGACCGTGAAAAAATCAATAGCATCTTTTGATTTTTATATACGTCAAACGTAAATGTCATTTATTATGTGAAATATAATTTTAATTCTGTGGTGAAACAAACTTTTGCATACGGACATATTGAACCAAAAGCCCTTTACATATTCAAGTACTGCACAAACAGGGCATGAGCATTATTAAGATTTCACCACATGTTTGAATATAGGTTGTCAAAAGTCACCCTTAAATAATTTTAATTTTTATAAATGAATTTTTGTCTGGTAAAAGGAAACGGAAATGAAAGAAAGAAACGATGTAATTAAATGTTAAGAGAACCATTGTAAACGCCGTTGCATTAGAGATACACATATTGAGTATGTTGTTAGGCAAATCAAAAATTATAAAAAATAATATTTTTATGAGCAGCCTTGTACTAAGAAAATCAAACGCGCTACTATTAAACTTTTGTAATGCGCGTTTAATTGTCAAAAACTAGAATTCTAAGATTGTATATAGTAGAAATAAATTTCAAAAGACTTTATGAATGCAATAAAATCGCGAAACAATAGGGTTTGCCTTTTGAAATGAACGGATGGTTGTTGACTTGATTGAATTTTGTTGGTTGCCTTGACAACCACCATACAAACATTGGAAAGTATAAAATGACAGTACCTAGATTTAAAAGGGATTCCTTCTTAATAAGCAACCAGTGAGGTTGTTCTAAATATTCGCGAACACCCCACATCTGTGTATCAACGTGCGGTATTCTTCATACAAAGTGCGAGCTAGTGTGACTACAAACATTGAAGTCCATCCTGTGTTTTCGATATTGGAAAAACCAAGGATGCAAATAACGTACTGGAAAGAAACAAATAATCAACAAGGATATTAACTTCAACTACCAGGGAGTTAACCAAACAACAATTCAAATATATTTAGAAAAATACGAACCTGTGTCCAGCCATCTACAACGAGTCAACACATCTGAACGAGGTGCAGCCAAGAAGATAAACCTGGGCTGCCCATCACGAGAATCAACCCGGAGGATCAAGACGTTCCTTCAACTACGTACATCTGTGGAGCCCCCTTCAAGAACGACAGCAGCACCTGCATTCTTTCCATCCAGCGAACTTAAAGTTAAACAAACAAGAACAGTATGTAAAGTGACAATTGTATAATTTCACGTTCATTAGAAGGAACCAAGATAAACTTGTAAATGACTGATAATCAAGTCAGACTTAAGTGTAATCCGAGTTTTTTTACCAAGACTAAACGTTCATTTCTAACGTAGCCCATTTTAAATAGTACATGATAGCCGGATAGTTAAATAGTTAACCTATAATTCAATTACCGTTCATGCATTTTAATTAGACTACATTCTAAGTTAAAACTTACGTGTCACAGTTTTTTTTTAGGGAGACGAAGAGTCAGATAACCCTATTTAGAAATCCACATTGAATCAAATTGTTTACCATTAGTAAAGTAGACTGATTAAATATTGTTATGTGTATGCCTAATAGGACTTGCGTAGAGTTATTTGTTCATGTTATTCCAAGTCAAGATTATGCCTGGGAGACATTCTTGATAAAGATGTTTTAAACTGGAAATATAAAGTTACACTCAATTCAATAATAATAAAGAGCATAATCAAAGAAATACCTGTGTATTCATTTAACCTGTCCAAGAGCATCATCACCTGCTAGACCGCTGTTCAGAGCGTCTAAGTGTGCATGTATTTTTCGTTTGTTAGGTTATCTACAAGACCGTCAGGAATCGGCCCCTTTCTACGACGATTTAGTAAGCTATAATACAGAAGTAAGTCGTGTATCTTCCCTCAGGTTAACCGAATTCTTTTTAACGACCCATTAATGAGATTAAGCCTATTCATACTTAAAAATCACGACGACGTGAAAATATCAGATTGTCTACGTCTGTTGCAGTCTGTTGATATAAAGACTTGAACGTGAAAACGCGCGAACTTAGTTAGCGTCTATGCATGTTGGTTATGAGAGTAATACCAACACTAGAAAGAGAATTGAACCGTTCCACGATTAGTCAAATATTTAAATAATTCAAAGATTAGTTCTAATATACAGGGAGCAGTCAAATAAACTAAAACACAATTTTAATTTTATTAATACGTAACTTTCACATGGTTTAAAACAGAGCTTCATGCTATTTTAATAAAATACGTTACCCACCTTATAGGTAGGCAACCAACATAGACACAAGCATTTGCTGACAGAACTGTAGGCGAATGTAATTGTAATATACAATTATATTTTTACAAATAAAAAAAAAAGAGAAACGATTGGGTGCGGGCGACTAATCAAAATACAGATATATAACCCCCCTTATCAATATATTTACAAATTGGAGACACGGGATCAAGTGAAGTAGTAAACCAGGAAAGTCATTTTGAACTACTGGTCGACTGGCCAACACTAGAAAGAGAATTGAACCGTTCCACGATTAGTCAAATATTTAAATAATTCAAAGATTAGTTCTAATATACAGGGAGCAGTCAAATAAACTAAAACACAATTTTAATTTTATTAATACGTAACTTTCACATGGCTTAAAACAGAGCTTCATACTATTTTAATAAAATACGTTACCCACCTTATAGGTAGGCAACCAACATAGACACAAGCATTTGCTGACAGAACTGGAGGCGAATGTAATTGTAATATACAATTACATTTTTACAAATAAAAAAAAAAGAGAAACGATTGGGTGCGGGCGACTAATCAAAATACAGATATATAACCCCCCTTATCATCTGGCGCCCAACGTGGGGCATTTTGAAAACCTTTGTGAGGAGTACACTAACTGCTGGTTTTTTTTGTCAGTCTGTTTCAGAGAACCAGAAGAATATCACGAAGAGGAGAATACTTATAAATAATAGAATTACTTGTAGAATAAAAATATAAACAGTAAAGTGTGTATTTTATTTAATTTATCAATATACATGTACATATACAGGTTGATGGTGGATGAATAAATAAACACTGGGTATAATAATTAAATTCATTTATTCACTGTGGCATAAAAATTAGAAAAAGGTCAAAATATAATTTACAGTATTGTTGTACAGGGGTCGTGTCTAAGCGACATTTCACACATATTATTTGTTGCGCTTGTATCTATTAAAACATACAATTACAAAATGAATACGCGATCACGGACCGGTTCAATGACCCTACCGGAATCATCGAGCGAAGACGAATCTCCGCAAGACCAAGGCGATACCGTCCAAATGACAGAGAGCACTGCAGAACAAGGAACTAGTCCGAAATCAGAACAAAATGATATGCTCAAACAGATCAGATTGATGATGGATGGATTAGAGAATAATAGGAAAAAGGATAGGCAGGAAGACAAAGCAGAAAACACCAAACATAGGCAGGAAGATAAAGCGGAAAATATAAAACATAGGGAGGAAGATAAAATAGAAAATAAGAGAAACTTAGAAGAATTAAAGAAGGACCTCGAAAAGACACTAGTATTACGAACAGAGGCTAACAATAAGATAATATTAGCAGAAATGGACTCGAAGGTAAAACAAATTAGGACAGATGTAAAGGAACAGTTGTCGGTTAAAGAACCCGAATTATTAACACATATCGACGCTGCAGTACAACATGTGGACGGGAAAATCTCCAGAATAGAAGGAGATCTCACGCAATTACAGAATAATAATGCGAAGGAACACAGGGAGTTGGCGGAAAGAATAAGAACAGAAATGGACCAGGTAAATAGGAGCACCGGAGAGATGGAAGTTCGGGTAGAAACCAAACTCAACAAACGAATAGACTTAACCGAAGAGAAGTGTCTGAAAGAGATAACGCGCGTCAAGCAAGCAAACAAGGATCAGAATAAGGATGCGGAAAGTGTTTTACAAAAATGTGAGAAGAGCAAAGAAGAACTAAACCGGTTGATATTAAAAGCTCAGAACACCCGCAATAATAACAACCTCATGTCTACACCAAGCTTCTTCAACGCGGGATTACGGATCGAAAACGTGGCACATTTCAACGGCGACAACATGTCTATGCACCCGATGGCATATTTAAACAATGTCCTTAAATACACCGAAGACGTACCAGATTTTAAACAACAGCTCAACATAATTCGAGCGACCTTAACCAACGGAGCTGCAGATTGGTTTGAGGGAGTAGAAGATAGTTGCGAGGATTTAGAGCACTTTGCGGAGCTATTTAGAAGAAACTTTTGGAGCGAAACGCAGCAAAACAGAGCCCGCATACGCTTACTCACAGGCATATTTAAAACTGGTAAGATCTCACGCGAAGCTTACGCCTTAAAGATCTACAATTATAGTAAGCATATCGCAAATATGGATGAGTTAACCATTTCGCAGCAGCTGCTGAAACATTTTATACACACTGACACACACGCGATAATATGCCAGAATGTGACTGACATGGAAAGTCTGGTAGACATACTCCGGAGATTGGACGATTACTCGGATAGCACGACCATATACAAAGATTACCGGAACACTCCAAGAAATGACCATCAACATCTGGACGCTCGGCGTAACTCTTACTCCGACAGACCCGTGGTTGACATAAATAGAAATCCACGATATACACCTCAACCACAAGGGAGAACTTTCAATCCGGTCGCAAACAATCAATATCAAAGTCAACCTCGCTCTTATAACACATATGCGAGAAACGACCAAACAAGACCGAATGTTCCACCACTCAACAGAAATCCTAATCAATGGAGTAACAACGGAAGGACTCCTGCAAATGGGAACATACATGCGGGGAATAATAACACTTCAAGGCCCGAACAGCGACCCTATAACACTAATGCGCCCAGGCATAATTATCAAGAACAAAACCGACGATACTACGGTAATGAAAATAACAGACATATAAATACAATCGGCCAAGATAAAAGACAGAACCTAGAATGGGACACGCCGATGGAAAATAGTCTGTCCAGAAATAACCTGCAAGACACCGAGCTAAAAAAAAGTCTGCTAGAATCAGGAGCCCACAGGACGGAAATAAATCCGAAACCGAGCTCTTCCAGGGACCTGGATTAAATACACAGGACCCTCCTAGTAATAGTAAGTTTTACAATAAGTTAAGTTTAGATGTAGGTTTGGGGAAACAGTTAAATACTGATGACGTTGGGAAAATCATCACAAGTATATAATCCTTACCATTTATTACATTTGATATAGGAAATATAGCGTTTAAGGCATTATTAGACTCCGGGGCGGAAATTTCTTTAATCAAAGAGAACATGGTGGAGCAACTACCGAATTATTTACAAAATATCATTAAAATCAAATGCACAAACCTGATGTCGGCAAATAGAAGGAAAATGGGACAAATCAACAAACGAATATCCATCGAAGTGAACATAAACGGACATCACTACGTGCTGCAATTTTACATTTTAAACAACCTATTTTACGACTGCATCTTGGGAGTAGACAATATGCGAACTTTAAGAATGCATTTGAATTTTGAGAAAGAAAAGGCGATCATAGGAAAAAATTAAGTAGAACTAAACACCTTAGAAGATCTAAGGGAAATCAACGCATACCTACAATATAAGGAGGAGATGGGGTGCGACATTACAAACGTTATTATAGCAGATAGAGAAGAAAACGGGAAGGCACAAGAATACTTAGAGGAAGCCATGTTCGAACTGCCGAAGGAGAATTTGGATAAAGTGTACATGCACAACGGGATAAAAGAAGAAACAATAGAAAGCAAAATAATTAGAAATGAGTCAGACATACAAGAAATCTTAGATAAACAAAATTTAAAGGAACCTTGGATGGCAGAAAATCTTTTAGACATCATTTCAAACAATATGCGTTTAATCAACGACGAGGTAGTGTTCGCCAAGGACTATGAGCACAAACTACTAATTGATGACGATACTCCGCTACCTTGCAAGAACTATCCGATACCGTATCACTTCCAACAGCGAGTAAATGAAGAATTGCTGAAATTGGAAGAAGCGGATATTATCGAAAGGTCTAACACCTATTTCATTAACCCAGTGGTCTTGGTTAAGAAGAAAGACAACTCGATCCGCATCTGCATTGACGCGCGCTCTGTCAACCTGAGGATCAAACCGGAGTACGAGATGCCACAGAACATCGACGTCCTACTTACTAAATGCGTAAATAAAAGATGGTACACCAAACCGGATCTGAAGAACGCTTTTTGGCTAATACGCTTAGAGGAATCATCACGAAAATACTGTGGTTTCAACGTGAACGGAGGCACTTACCAGTTCACAGTTTGCCCGTTCGGAATCCGCAGTTCTCCCGCAGGTTTAATTAGATTCCTACACAAGATATTAGATAAGTATGAGAAATTCGCATTACATTATCTGGACGACATCATAATTTTCTCCGATGACATCGAATCTCATATGAATCATATCGAAACGATTATTCATACATTACAAGTAAATGGTATGAAGTTGAATTTAGCGAAATGTCAATTTTGTCGCAAAGAAGTAAATTATTTAGGCTACGTCGTAAATGAACAAAATATCCTACTAGACCCACAACGATTAGAGGACATTCAAAACTATCCACGTCATAACAAATTAAAAATGCTAAGAGGTTTCCTCGGACTGCTAAACTACTACCGAAAATTTGTCTCAAACTACAGCGAGAAGACCCATACTTTACTAGCGCTACTGAGGAAAGGAGCTAAATGGAAGTGGACCCCTGAACACGAAGAATGCTTTCAAAACTTAAAAACCAACTTTGTCGAAAACCTCAGACTGTATCACCCAGACTTCAATCTTGAATTTATTGTCAGAACAGATGCCTCTTACCACGCGATCGCCGCAGAACTGGTGCAGATAAAAGACAATACTGAAATACCCATTTACTTTGCCTCACGGACGTTAAGACCATGCGAGACCCGATATGGCGTCTCAGAACTCGAAATGTTAGCTGTCATCTTCGCATTAACGAAGCTCAGATACTATTTAATTGGGAAAAAGTTCGTACTTGAATCGGATCACAAGGCCCTGTTAAATATTATGACCACCAAACTAAACAATAATCGTATATACCGTTGGACACTACTCATACAACAATATGATATGGAAATCAGATACAAACCAGGGAAAGAAATGATCGCTGCAGACATTCTGAGTCGTAAGCATGGAGAGACCAAGACACATAACGTACAAATCAATCTGGTACTATTAGCTCGAGAAGGAACATTTTCGTTACAGCGTATTAAAGAAGCTCAAGAAACACCCGAATTAAAACAACTCAAGGAGAAACTTCAAGTAGAAAAGGATTATAAAGGAATAAAAATCCAAGAGGACCTAATAATCAAGAAAATAGGAAAAACTGAAGTATATGTCACCGACGCAAAGCACACAACTAAAATCATACGAAACATACATAAAACCTACACCCACATAGGAGCAAGGAAATGTTGGCTGGTATTTCGTGAAGCTTATTATTGTAAAAACGATGAAAAAATCATTAAAAACCTAATCCGACAATGCGGAACGTGCGAAATGGCCAAGGAGAAAAACTTCACCAATCAGAACGTTAGCCAGAGCATAATCGCAACCGACCGACTACAATTAGTGGCCATCGACTTCATATCGAACCTTATACCAAGCACTAAAAGATATAGGAACATTCTTGTCATATGTGACATATTCTCCAAACATGTTCGTTTAATTCCGACTCAGAAATGCAACACAGAAACGGTGTTGCAGGCATTACAAGAATATATTACTGAATACGGAACGCCCAGCACTATCTTGGCAGACAATGCCACCTATTTCACAAATCAACGATATCAAGAGTTTCTAGACGACAGACAAATTAATTCCTATCACACATCAATCAGACATCCCCAGGCTAATCCATGGGAGAGATACATAAAAGAAGTTTTGAAATATCTCCGAATACTTTTAGTCGACTGCCACCATAAGTGGGCTAAACACATTAAACAAATTGAAGTGGTTATGAACAACACTCCCAGCACGGTACACGAATCATGTCCCATTACTATATTTACCGGGCAACCTCCGCAGAGGCCATGGAAAAGCGAAGAGATAGCTGACTTGGGACAACAATATGAATTAGTGAGACAGAAACTAATAGAAAGGAAAGATAAATGGGAAAGGAACAAGAGAGAACAACAAAAGAGATATAAAAATTACCAAATACACGATAAGGTTATTATTCGCTCACTTAAAGTCACACATAGAAAAAACAATATCATGGCTAAGTTAATACGACCGTTTACAGGACCGTTCACTATCCACAGGAAGTTAGGACTCAATACGTATGAACTAATCGATGAAGAAACAGGAACTATTAAAGGCACCTACCATGTATCGATGATACACGACTATATGACCGATGAACAATACAACGAATAATTATCGCTCACCCAACAAAATTTAGGGGCATGGCGGTACTGAAGGGCCAGTAACCGATGGTACTTTGGCAATACCACCCTAACCAGAGCCACAACAAATAGAATAAAGAGCCCAAAATTAAGGGGCATGGCGGTTGTTACAGAGGACAAACAATCGTTGGTGACTGGCAACACCACCCAAACCAGAGCTACCATAAACATCCAAAAGCCCTCACAACACAAAAACCCCAGCTACAGGAAGCAATTCGGACGAACCCAACCCGAAGACATTTAAACTACCCCGAAGAAATACTTCAGACGAGCCCAATCTGAACACAACCCCAAAAAACTCTTAAAATGGTTGAAGGTACATACAAGAATTACCTACAACTCCCATGAAAGACACAGAGTCTTTATAAAATTACAAAGAAGAAGTTTGTCCGGAAATTAGGATATAAGAATATTAACCGTAGAAAATAGGAATTATAGAATAAGTACATTCACCTAGAATTTTAATACAAATAGAATTAGTTTGATTAGTTTTCCCCATTCCTACAAATAAGTATTTAGTAGCGCATCATGAGGTAATATAAGTTGGAAAATTTCTTTAACGCCTCAATCAGAAGAGAAAATTTTTACACAAGAAAAAAAAATTTGTTAAGAAAAAAAAATTCAACACTAGAAAGAAAAAGTTAGTAAATGCAAACGATTAGAGCACAGCGTACAAAACAAGAAATGACAGAAGTCAGAAAATATGAAATAGCCGCCTTTATGAAACAAATATGAAAACTACATGTACACAAGAATGTTCATGCCGAACAAGAAAAAAAGAAAAATTCAAGAAGTGATTATCGAGTGATTTAAAAAGACTAGATGTATAGAAGAATGGGCCTTAAAATAAAAATATACCACTTAGCCAAAATAATGCTTATGTAAGAAAAATTTAAACCATAAAGAAACCCATGAAAAGAGATGGTATTATGGTAAATATGAATATGATTAAAGGTAATGTACAACCTAAAATATGTACAATAGCACGAAAATATAGTGCACATTGGAATGATGTATATTCCACAAATAGGAAAGAGAAAAATGACAAAATGTCGAATATAATTATTACAGTAATAATCTGTGAAATAATAAAGATAATTTATGTGTATGCATACACATTGGTATATTAGAGATAGGCCACCCTCATTACAAGAAGGATATACACTCGATACATCGCAGGCGAATGTAGAACAAGAAAATAAAGAATTAAGGTACAAAATAAACAATTTTCTAAAGGCAAATATAAAATACACACACACACACAAAGTAAAGAAAAAGATACGTACGCCAAACAGAGAATAACTAGTGTTCACAATTTAACAAATGTATAAAAATATTTAGATGCACAAAACAGAATATAAAAATTTCATCTTAACACTAAACATACATTATACATGTTTAAGTCAATAAATAAAAGTTTGAAAAATTTAACAAACACAGAACAGCTTATATTACAACATATGACATACACATAATTCTAAAACTTAGATACTAAGGCCCTAATTATAATCACAACTAGATATAACAGTTCATTAAGAAAAAAAAAATTTGTTACATAAAATAGATACATTAATTGTTGCAAACTGTTACAATGAAAAAAATATTTTTCAGACGTTTATAACGAACGCATATTTTTACAAATAAAAATCTACCTTCGTTAAGGGGCAGATGAACTGGTCTTGTATCTTAGCCACGACCAGTCAAATATGTAAAATATGATTATTTAGATTTTCGTTCATGTTTTAAAAGATTCACTTTTGGACGAACCCTCGTACATTGTGGTTAAAATAATTATTGTTGAATTGGGCATATAATTAAGGTCAAATGCGTATACAATGTACGCAGTCTCGCATCACACATAACAAAGATATAAAACATTTGTATCCTGCTCATTGGTTTACTTATAAAAATGTTTACTTTGGGTCGACAAATATGGCCATTGCAAAAGTATGATTTATAATAAAAATCGACTAAAAATTGTTAAATTTGCAAATTAATAGGGATACTTCAGTATCAATACTTGATGTATCATAGGTTTTTGTAAGCAAATGGAAATGTAAAGACCGTGAAAAAATCAATAGCATCTTTAGATTTTTATATACGTCAAACGTAAATGTCATTTATTATGTGAAATATAATTTTAATTCTGTGGTGAAACAAACTTTGCATACGGACATATTGAACCAAAAGCCCTTTACATATTCAAGTACTGCACAAACAGGGCATGAGCATTATTAAGATTTCACCACATGTTTGAATATAGGTTGTCAAAAGTCACCCTTAAATAATTTTAATTTTTATAAATGAATTTTTGTCTGGTAAAAAGAAACGGAAATAAAAGAAAGAAACGATGTAATTAAATGTTAAGAGAACCATTGTAAACGCCGTTGCATTAGAGATACACATATTGAGTATGTTGTTAGGCAAATCAAAAATTATAAAAAATAATATTTTTATGAGCAGAACTGTACTAAGAAAATCAAACGCGCTACTATTAAACTTTTGTAATGCGCGTTTAATTGTCAAAAACTAGAATTCTAAGATTGTATATAGTAGAAATAAATTTCAAAAGACTTTATGAATGCAATAAAATCGCGAAACAATAGGGTTTGCCTTTTGAAATGAACGGATGGTTGTTGACTTGATTGAATTTTGTTGGTTGCCTTGACAACCACCATACAAACATTGGAAAGTATAAAAGGACAGTACCTAGATTTAAAAGGAATTCCTTCTTAATAAGCAACCAGTGAGGTTGTTCTAAATATTCGCGAACACCCCACATCTGTGTATCAACGTGCGTTATTCTTCATACAAAGTGCGACCTAGTGTGACTACAAACATTGAAGTCCATCCTGTGTTTTCAATATTGGAAAAACCAAGGATGCAAATAACGTACTGGAAAGAAACAAATAATCAACAAGGATATTAACTTCAACTACCAGGGAGTTAACCAAACAACAATTCAAATATATTTAGAAAAATACGAACCTGTGTCCAGCCATCTACAACGAGTCAACACATCTGAACGAGGTGCAGCCAAGAAGATAAACCTGGGCTGCCCATCACGAGAATCAACCCGGAGGATCAAGACGTTCCTTCAACTACGAACATCTGTGGAGCCCCCTTCAAGAACGACAGCAGCACCTGCATTCTTTCCATCCAGCGAACTTAAAGTTAAACAAACAAGAACAGTATGTAAAGTGACAATTGTATAATTTCACGTTCATTAGAAGGAACCAAGATAAACTTGTAAATGACTGATAATCAAGTCAGACTTAAGTGTAATCCGAGTTTTTTACCAAGACTAAACGTTCATTTCTAACGTAGCCCATTTTAAATAGTACATGATAGCCGGATAGTTAAATAGTTAACCTATAATTCAATTACCGTTCATGCATTTTAATTAGACTACATTCTAAGTTAAAACTTACGTGTCACAGTTTTTTTTTAGGGAGACGAAAAGTCAGATAACCCTATTTAGAAATCCACATTGAATCAAATTGTTTACCATTAGTAAAGTAGACTGATTAAATATTGTTATGTGTATGCCTAATAGGACTTGCGTAGAGTTATTTGTTCATGTTATTCCAAGTCAAGATTATGCCTGGGAGACATTCTTGATAAAGATGTTTTAAACTGGAAATATAAAGTTACACTCAATTCAATAATAATAAAGAGCATAATCAAAGAAATACCTGTGTATTCATTTAACCTGTCCAAGAGCATCATCACCTGCTAGACCGCTGTTCAGAGCGTCTAAGTGTGCATGTATTTTTCGTTTGTTAGGTTATCTACAAGACCGTCAGGAATCGGCCCCTTTCTACGACGATTTAGTAAGCTATAATACAGAAGTAAGTCGTGTATCTTCCCTCAGGTTAACCGAATCCTTTTTAACGACCCATTAATGAGATTAAGCCTATTCATACTTAAAAATCACGACGACGTGAAAATATCAGATTGTCTACGTCTGTTGCAGTCTGTTGATATAAAGACTTGAACGTGAAAACGCGCGAACTTAGTTAGCGTCTATGCATGTTGGTTATGAGAGTAATACCAACACTAGAAAGAGAATTGAACCGTTCCACGATTAGTCAAATATTTAAATAATTCAAAGATTAGTTCTAATATACAGGGAGCAGTCAAATAAACTAAAACACAATTTTAATTTTATTAATACGTAACTTTCACATGGTTTAAAACAGAGCTTCATGCTATTTTAATAAAATACGTTACCCACCTTATAGGTAGGCAACCAACATAGACACAAGCATTTGCTGACAGAACTGTAGGCGAATGTAATTGTAATATACAATTATATTTTTACAAATAAAAAAAAAAAGAGAAACGATTGGGTGCGGGCGACTAATCAAAATACAGATATATAACCCCCCTTATCAATATATTTACAAATTGGAGACACGGGATCAAGTGGTGTAGTAAACCAGGAAAGTCATTTTGAACTACTGGTCGAAATTTTAGCTTTATATCTTCCTGGAAATAAAGAATCTGCACGTGCTGTGTCTAGTGAACCTGAAGCATGGTCTCTGTTTTTGACAGAAGATATTTTGAACTCCATAGTTAACCTGCACAAATAAGGAAATTTTGGTTCAACGAAAGGAATATGCAAGCGATTGCCCTAATGATGATGAAGGTGGAGCAAATACAAGCGAGCGTCCATCCTGGACCAGAGGTACCAATTTAATCGAAGTTAGAGCTTTGTGTGGTATGTTCTATTACGCTGGTGTAACGCTGTTACTACAAGAGAACTGTTGGACAAAAATACAGGAATTCCACTTTTTTTTCGTGCTACCTTGAAGCTCTATTCAGTTTCTTTTTTATAAATTATCTTCAATTTGATAATAGGGACACCAGGGCAGAACTGCGAAATAATGATCACCTTGCACCCTTTCGTAATCTGTTTGAGGCTATTATTTCATAATGCACTGAACTTTACACGCCATCTGAGTATTGTAGTTTAGATGAACAATTAAGTTTCAGGGGACGGTGTCCATTCAAAACGTACATACCTTCAAAGACAGATAAATATATGATATGAAAATTGTTACATTTTGTGATGCGAAAAGCTTTTATCTTTTAATTGCTGACGTGTATGGTGCTAAATGCTTAACTCCAGAAGTAGTTCCTGTTACTGAATGTTATTCATTAAACCAATTCATGGTACTAACCGCAATGTTACCATTTATAATTGGTTCACATCAACTGATACTGCTAGATCACCATTCTGTAACCATAGTCGGAACTCTAAAGGAAAGTAAAACTAATATACCAGTTATTTGCTCAGGTTAAAGGTAGAAAAACGAATTCCGCTATGTTCGCTTTCAGCGATTTTAATACTATACTTTCTTATTGCCCTCCAAAATAAAAGCAAAGGAAATGTGTTCCTCTGTTGCCTACGATGCACACCGAAGCTGATAAACCAAATTCAACACATCTTCCCGAAAAAGTTCATTTTTACAATACATAATACTAAGCGATGTTGCATTTAAAAAGAAGCGGCGAACATTTAATTCATTCACCCCTGTATAATTTAAATTAATTCCAAATTACATATTTTCAACTTCTAAATAAATTACGTTTTAAACTTATAATTAAACTTCATTTCAAAATTAAAATCTGCGTCGTATATATTTTATTTAGAATTTTCAATTTAAAATACTTAGTCCACTCTCTTTGTCACAACTCTTTGTTCAAATTTCAGAGACGCAATATTTGCATTTTATCCTCAAAGGTTTCGCTATCTAAATAGTTCCCACAGTTTTGTTGCGTAGTGGTGTTATATAAACACGGAAATAACCATTGGAAATAACAGCGTCTCGCTGACGCCTAGTTTTGCTGGACCATACTTATCCCCACCTCCGAGTCTTTAAAAGGGCTAAGCGCGTCTAAAATTATTCATTATTATTACGATACATCACAGTAATTTATTACGAATATATTATATCCTTACACCTCAGTCAGTAATAATTAGTCAGTAAAGTGGTAGTTAAATAATTAATAACTCCGGTTCCCCTTCATCAAGTCCGCTAGGCCTACGGTGAAAATATCTATGGAATCGAGATATTGATATGCCATTTTTCTACAGCATCGACGAATCTATAGATATAACTTCCACTGCTCAACTCTTAACATTTTTATGAGGCGTAACGCAAAATTTTGAAGTGAGTGAAGAACTGATTGGTATGAGTTCTTTGACAAGTCAAACCAAGGGGAGTGACATGCTCAAAACTCTTCTGGAAGAATGTTCTATAATGGATTTGGATTTAAAGAAATTATCTGCTATTTCGACTGACGGAGCACCTTCAATAGTTGGAAGTAAATTTGGGATAATAACTATGTTAAAAGAGTATTTACAAACTAAAAACATAGATACCAAAGATTAATTGTGTATACTATAACAACAGTGACTCCGCCTTTATTATTATAAAATGTGTGGCGCAAACGGGCATTAGTTAACGTCTTTGAGTAATCTCAGGCTCTCATTAAATAATCTGAGCTAGATAAATAGGGTGGGTCACAATATAACATCGACGGTCTACTACGAGGTCAACATCTGGAAATTGGAATACTATTATATTAATCATAAGCAATTAATTATTATATTTTAAAGGTAAGTGCATATTCTTAAGGCCCCTACACACGCTCCGTCTTACCTTGATACTTGACTGCGCAGTTCTATGTCTCAAAGTAAAACCTACCGTGTGGATGCAAAGTCTTAACACTTTTCTGTGGTGTACAGTTTAAAAACTGGCTCGAAGGATTTCAAGTTCTGTCTGATATTTTGCACGCGAGTCTGTAGGCTTGCAGACAAGTTTTAACGTGTGTAGTAGCCACCACCTTCAGTTCGAGCCAAGCCATCAGTTTTGTGCTGAGTGTTTCTTGATAAAGGTCAAAAATACGTGTGTAATTTTGTGATGGCAGACTTAAGAAATTATTCGCACGAGTATATAACGGATTTTATTGAGTTATATAGGAATAATCTCTGTTTATGGAAGATTAAAAGTAGATATTATGCTAATCGAATCAAGAAGAATGCGGCATATGATGTGTTGGTTGAAAAATTAAAAGTAAAAGACTTGGGGAGAAATTGCCGTTGAAAATTTCAAATCTGCGTAACTCCTGCCGGTAGCCAGGAACCGAAGCGTAGCGCTTAACCGTTCATGGGGACTTATAGCATCTCTCATTACGGTGTCATTACGCTTAATAAACGGTGACACTAAATGTAAAAGTTCTAAATATGTAGCTTCATCCATTCTGAGGTAGTTGTGCCAATCTGTCGGCTCCATTTTTAATTCATTTAGTAAATTTATGTGCGATAATTCGGCGCGTTTTAGGAACCATGATTTTGCCCATTTTGATCTGGACTTACGTTTTTTTCTTAGAGTCTGCGCTAAACCTACTGCAATGACTAGATCATCCTTGGAGAAGCTAGACATGATCACTATACACGATAATTCAGAACTGAACAAAAGTATAAACTGAACACGGTACGTGTGGTTATATTAACGGTTTTCAGACTTACCTTGAGACTAGAACTGCGCAGTCAAGAATCAAGGTAAGACGGAGCGTGTATAGGGGCCTTTATTCACACAATTATCTTGCACCCTGACTTTGTAGATCTCGTTAATTGGTGACGCCGCGGCGAGCATAGTCACAATTTAATTGAGTGTTTTGGGGAAAATATTGATTGATTTGAGACGGCGAGACGAGCATAGTCTCTGATCAATTAATTTATTTACATTAAGGGTTTGAAACGATAATAGCGAGGCGTTGATTTTTTCGATCAATTTATTCATCGTTATATCGTTGCAAGGAAAACAAGGCGCTGGCCATTGAGCATGTTTTACAACATTCTAGATTCAGTTGAAATTAATTGACAAAACGAAACACATGCAACAGAAGAATGTATTTGATAAAACTGGCCATACATCTGATAACACCGCTTATGAAACTACGCCTACAAATTCCTACTTTATTCGCAAAAGTCCGAGCCGTTTTTGAGAGAATATTATCTTGGAGCCGGAGTCCAATATTCCAATACCTAAACTGCCAGATGGCAGATGTTCATTCTGTCCCAGAAAAAAAGATCGCAAATTTCATGTAAAACGTGTAATAAGTTTATATGTTAAGAGCATCAAACCAAAGCTTGCCCTGAGTGCTCAAAGTCACTAAAAATTTGTAATATTTATTTACTTAGAGCAGCAATGCACATACCGCGGCCCGCCAACGAATATTAAAAATTGTTCGAAAAACTACAAAAGTAGGTAAAAATGTTTCTTAACTTTTTATTTTATTCTAACTTTTGTAATTGTTAGTAAGATATGCATCTTTAAGTACCTACTACTTTCTTGTTCAGGTTTACTACGTAGGACAGGTATGCCCCTCGTTCCACGCATATTGTTACGAGTAGGGATGGTACTATCTGCTCCTTAAACGGATCAGGTGCACCTGTTCCGATTCCGACTCTGAACCTGGTGCAAGAAACCAGGTTCACAGCTCCACTCCAAAATATTAGCAGATTAGGCATTGGGCTTTCGTTTTACTAAACACGCATCGCAAATACAGAATTAAACATGGAAAATATTTATTTTTATATTATATTTAAAACATTCTTTTATACGTAAACTGCAATTTATTGCTATTTAGTAACAACAAACATTATTTATTATTTAAATATTTAAACCTGTATGTTTAAATAAAAAGTTAGAGTTGAATTTAATACTTGTCTACTTTACTTGTATACATGTTCAGTGCAGCCTGAATAAATATAAAATAAATACGTATTATGTTGTAAAAAGTGAATTATATTTAATTATTTTTGATAAATATAAAACCGCTATTCATATCTTAAGAATATGTATGTCGGAAATAAGACAAATTGATTGAATTACAATTATACAAAAAAAAATTAAATTTATGTTTTAAAGAACCAATATAATTATATCGCATATTTAAATGAATTAGAATGGATTGAAATAATTTTCCTTATCCATAGACGTTTACCTACACTCAAAAAAATAAATTATAAAAATTCATAAATTATTATACCTTTCTCCAAGAAATAGTAACATACGTACTTCAGCAAGGATTTGTAATTTAGTAATTAATACATTAATGTTTGTATTTTGCTATATGGTTTCTAATTATTTCTTTCTCTAAAGAATAATTAGTCAATTGTATTCCAACTATATTAGAATACCTAAACTGTTTTTATAACAGCTTTAAAGAATATAATGTAACTATTGCTCCATTGTATTAATAAAAGAAACATCTGACCAATAACTATACCATATTCATCTCTATTAATTGTGGAAGATCAGGGTTTATTTAAAATTTAAACTCAAGTATTGGAAGTGCATATTTTTTTATGAAAATAATATTCCCGTGCATTCATTCGAATAATACCGACTAAACTAATGTACAGTGCATATACATGGATGTCCTATTGCTATTGAAAGAATCTAAGAAATGCATTATTTTGTTTATTATTATATCTTTGGAAAAATGAACTAATTTCACGTGACCATAATTCTTCGGTATTGGTAGTGTTACTATTATGTCTGGATGTGTTGTAAATAAACACTATGGGTATGAATGTATAATCGTATTAACTATTTCAATAATACACAAATAATAAGTGCAGAAGATCGTAATATGTGGAGCACTGCTGTTTTATCCATGCATGTCGTATCACATGCGCAGTTGTGACAGTGTGTATTCATGACCGGGGTTACGTTCGAAAACGTCGAACCTGGATTAAAAATTCCTCTTAGGTAGTGGGGGTCGAAAAAATCAAGACGTGATTAATTATGTATGTTGTGCGACGCTCGTGTGCTAGAGTTTTCGAACGCACGTTTTGTTCATTGCCGCCAACTGTGTTTGAATTCGTACTGTCGGTTGTCAGTTGTCAGCAACAAAACAAATATCCATAAACCCTGTAGAGGTACCCGTAAAACTTACAATTAGTTTTAAAAGAAGTTGTAATTTGGAAAATTGAAGTCATATTATTGCTACTATATTGACTTCAAGTCAATCATATTTGGAAAATATGCTAGATAATTCCGAAAGTAGTTCAGATGAAGATAATATAAATTATGGACTAATTACAAAATTACAATGCAAGATTTACCCTCGTCGAAAAAAAACTCCTAGATGTGTAGGATATTATGAAACAATCATTCCGCGTTATTTGCCCCAACATTTTCAAATGAATTTTCGATTAACGCCAGCTGCTTTTGAAGCATTATGTGCACAATTAATACCCATTATGCAAGAAGGATATACAACAGGAAGACCCTTATATAAACCTGAGAAAAAAATTTTAGCAACAATTTGGTTCCTTGCAACACCTGATTCCTATCGGTATGTAATAAATAGTTTATGTAATACCTACAGCTTTCTGACAAATTACTTTTAGTTCTGTGGGTACTCAATTTGATATGGGTAAAAGTTCATTAAACGATTCATTTAAGTTGGTGATTCGAGCAATTAAACAATTAGCACCTGCTGTCATTAAATGGCCAGGAGAAGTAGAAAAAATAGAAAGAATTACTACCACGTTTTCAGCATTTGGAAATATAAATAATGTAATTGGTGCCATAGATGGCACATTTGTCCCAATAAAAGCTCCAAAAGACAATCCCCAGGTATATATAACGAGAAAATGTTCATATGCTGTCTCATTGCAAGCGATAGCAGTACCATCATTGCAATTCACAGATTGCTTTACTGGTTACCCAGGATCTGTTAGCGATGCTCGCATTTTTAGAAATTCTTATATATATCGCCAAGTGCAGGATAATCCAGGTAAATACTATGCCATCATAAGGTGCAATAAATAGTAATTTTCCATTCATAGGTAATTTTTTTAATAATACATTTATAATTGGTGATAAAGCTTATCCATTATTGAATTGGTGCATTCCCCCATATATCGAAAGGCAACCTTTGACACCAGCACAACGTCATTTCAATAAAGCTCATGCTAAAACGCGACAAGTAGTAGAACGCAGTTTTGCCCTTCTCTTTGGTAGATTCCGAAGATTGCAATATTTAAATATGAACCGTTTGGATTTAATACCAACTACCATACTAGCATGTTGTGTATTACATAATATTTGTCTGAACCATGAAGATATTTTCCTAGAAAATTATATTGAAGATGGATTACCGTATTTTCAACAACATTTGCAGCATGATCCACAACATATACCTGAAGCAAATCCAAATGAACCAAGACATGTGCGTGATATTATAGCAAATGAAATATTCGAAAGACAAGGCAATAGAAGAATGTAATTCAGTTTTTATATTTTATTTACTTACAAACATACAAAACATAGAATAAAATATCAATTCTTATAAAAAAGTAAAATATATATCATAAAAAACAAAATAAAAGATACAACATCTAACTATAGCTTTATTTCTTTTAGAATTTATCAATTAGTTTGTTCATCATACGTTCATATACCTCCATGGATTGTTTTGTAAGTTGCTGACGTTCGCTATGACGCCTTTCTCTAGCAACTTCTTTGTCATGCTCCTTCTTCTCTATTATTGAGGCTAGCAAAGAAACTTCTTTTTCTAACCGTGTTTTTTTTTTGGGAGTTTCACTTTCGCTACCACTATTCTCTGATTCACGTGGTGGCTCTAAAATGGATGATGCAAGTGCAATGGGCTGAACATTGTGATTCTAGCCAAACATGTCTTCGAACTCATCGAAGTAATCAAATGCAACAGGGCTCTCTGCTGTTCCACGGCCAGACATATTGTCCTTCTTTTTCATATATCTTGAGTTTAAATATTTAAATCTATTCTCTACTTGTACCTTTGAGTAATTGAAACCTTTATCTTTCATCTTATCACTTATTAATTTCCATACATGTTCATTCTTCATTGTTGTACTCTTAAAGTTATTTATATTTTCTTTATAATAATAATAATAATAATA
Organism: Amphimallon solstitiale; assembly: GCA_963170755.1. Lineage (NCBI taxonomy): Eukaryota > Metazoa > Arthropoda > Insecta > Coleoptera > Scarabaeidae > Amphimallon > Amphimallon solstitiale. The sequence goes on along the minus strand of OY720677.1, from coordinate 48,809,766 downwards.
ATAATAAACTTTATTCATCTTTAGATGTTTACAATGTTACACTATAATTTTAAACTGTACAGTCATTCCTAACATACCTCGTACAATAGTGTCTAAACTCTCTTATAGAAGGATATAAAATGTAATTAAGTACTTGATTGCAGTTCCTTCCCACCTAGGACACAGAACTGTGGAGGAAGATTGGGTTGCCTGAGAACTACTAGATTCTCCCTCTTCAAGTTTTCCAATATTGAAAAAGTCGAACAATTCTTCTGTGGGGTCTATGTACATTAATATATTATCTAAAATGGGGAAAGTGTGTAACGCTAATTTACATAGACTTAATAATAGATTACTAACCTTTTATGTCCATAAGTAACCAAGCCCCAGAGTCATTTTGAACAATATCGCCATTGGTATTACGGGCCAATATATGACGGTCTTCATTCAAATCCATTTCTTCTAAGTTAAATAACTATGACAAAAAAATAGACAAAAGTGATAACAATAATATAACCTCTTATCTCTTATAAACAACGTTCCGGCGTGTGACAAACCATAAACGCATGCGCGACGTTTTTCAAACCACTTTTAACTTGGGTAATTTGGGCGTTTATAGTGTGTTACCCAATGCGTTTTCGAACGATCATTTTCTCTCGAAGGGGAAGTGGTGGGGAGATACTCTGCATGAACTTTGTATGTTTTCGAACGGCGTTTTAGGTAAATTAGCCGCTAGAGTGTTGTTGTCGAACGTAACCCGGTGTGTGATGTGTGAGTGTTTGGCGCGGGATTCGCACGGGTTTGAATATACATAATACTTACATTATCTAAAATATTACGAAATGAGTTCTAATAGACAGCGAAGTGTGAAAAGGGAATTTTTCTCGGTGCTTGATAAAGAATTTTCGAACTGTGATTTATGTGATCAAAAGATGTGCTATAGAAGTTCTATTTCTAATATGAAAAGACATACGCAACGTAAGCTTCCAACAGTGACATTGAGTGTAGAACAAAAAAATATTGAAGTTGCTGAAGCTATCCCGCAACGAGTAAGTCACACCTATTTTTTATGAATAATTCTCTTACTTCATATTATCATTAGGTCAGTCAAGAAAAAACTCGTGCAATTGAAACTAATACTGCATCTCAAGAAACATTGGCTAGTATCGCTAGTATTTCCACGGCGACTTCCGAACCCATGGCATCGTCATCAACTTCAGTTGCCCGGAAAATATGTTCATCGCGCCAGACTAGCGTCTCCGCATATTTCTCTACTAAAAATATTCCAATGAATGTTAAAAAGAAAATAGATGATGAATTATTAACACTTTTTACATTAGATTATCAGCCATTTCGGATAGTTGAAGACAAAGGATTTCGAAGATATACAAAAGCACTCAATCCCTCCTATAATATACCAAATAGACAAACAATTTCGAAAACATTAATTCCTTCTTTGTATGAAAAATGCACTAAGAAATGTAAAGATGAAATTGTAGGTGTTTCGAGTGTTTGTCTAGCAACCGATTGTTGGACTTCAATTAACAATGACAGTTTCATAGGTATTACTGTTCATTATTTAAATGAAAATTTTCAGATGAAAACAATGCTTTTAAAGTGTGCTGCTTTCACTGAAAGTCATACAAGCAAAAACTTGGCGGAAAAATTAAAAAATACCGTATCCGAATGGAATTTAAATAACAAAATATTATTAGCTGTTAGCGACAATGCACCAAACATTGTTAAAGCAATAACAGAAGAGTTACAGTGGAAACATTTTGGCTGTTTTGCTCATTCACTTAATTTAATAATTCGTAATAGTTTGCAAAACGATTCCTGTGTTAACATTCTTAAAAAAGTTAAACAAATTGTTGGTTTTTTTAAAAGAAGCTCTTTGGCAACCCCAAAATTAATATCGCAGCAAAATCTAGTGGTGTAGTAACGCCAAAAAAAAATATACTGATAGATTACTTGAAATGCTATATTAGGCATTAAATTATAAATTTACAAGCCATATTTAGTTCCTTATCTATTTGTATATACTCTGAAGCTTACTTTTAACTTGGAGCTCTGGTTGAGGTCCTATCTAAGTCTGTTACAATTAATTTTGGTTTTATCGCGTATCTTCTGTCGTACATATTATCTGCGGTACCCTGTATATAATCTTCTGGTTCACCTGACATTTGGTAGTGATATTTACATTTGGGTTCGCACATTTGGGCAGTATTTTTAATTCTCGAATGTAGTGAATAATTGGTTGTCTCTGATATTTCACTGGTGGAGAGAATATTAAATTTTGGTTCTTTATTTATTTACCGTTGCTAAGTATAGTATTGGTTTTCGCTTTAAAAATCGATGAGAATCAATACTGTCAAATGGTGTACGTTATGACATCTATAGGCAGATAGATGAGTGCGAACTTCCGAACTTGCTAGCGCACTGCTTTTATTGCAGCGGTAGTTTGGCTATTGGTCTTGTAGGTGGCGCGTGATGGGTTAAATCTTGATTTCTATATAGTCTTTGCATTTACCTCTGTCGCATTATTTTAAGTTTTATAAATAATTATACTTGCTAAATTATTTATTTATCGTAATTTAGTATATTTATGTTCCGCTTTGAAATTACCGTTTGCGAGTCAAATATCAATTTATTCGGCCAATTAGTGTTTTGTAATTCTCTATGGTTCCGCCCAGGTGTCATCTCTGAAGTTTTCAGGATCGATTTATGACAGATCAATGTTGAGATTCTTTCTCTTTCCGATTTGACCTCGTGCAAGTAACATTCTTTTGATCGCAGAATAGTAACAGTATAGTTCAATTATTCTTGTGCAAGTTAGTTTGATGTATCGTTAATTGGCCACTGGAATATAGGTGTATTAAATAGTTCTTGCCAAGTAGTAAATTTAGATGACGTATTGGATGGATTTGGGAGGATTTTCTTTATAGATGATTGGAATAGTTACTATCGTAAGTGACCCTATTAATTGCTAACGTGGTTCTTATGTTGTTCTGTTTTTTTAATTAGTCTGCGCTTACTGCTCGACGACATTTTTGAGAGATTTACCGAAGTCCGTGAAGAGATATATCGTTAACGGCGTGCAAACGAATCATCGCCATTTTGTTCTCGATCATGGCGGCATTTTGAATATTTGAGAAGATCTATCTACTGGTGAAGACAAATTTTGTTTGTGCAGTCCTGGATCTACTGTCGCAGCCCTTCTGCATTCTATCCCGATAATTGTTGGTAGCCGTAGATATTTTAAGAAGAATTTTCCTGAAACTTTATGTAGATATGTGAATCGTGGCTGTGTGTGGGAAAAATTAAGGTATTTTGACTTTGTTTATTGCTGTTTTGCTAAATATTGCCAGTGTATTGCACAGTCAGTGAGTGCAATTTGACACGATCAGTTTTGTGTAACTTACGATAAGTTTATGAGCACTTCCGTGCTGTTTGATCTAGTATCTCGGCCTAATTGTACCTTCAAGTTAACGTAATTGATTAATTTATATGTTAGTGGCATATAAGTCACTGTATTTTGAATTTTTTACATTTAACGTCTAGTCTTAATAGTGACTGTGGCCTCTAATTTGAGGTTACGAGACCAAAATTTTGTTTGTTACATAGTCATTTTTTTGTTTGAGTCTCTAACTTGTTGATATTTCGGATGCGTATTTACATTGTAGCATCCCAATTTATTCTGTGTAAATTTATCGCCTTGATTTTAGTATATTTAATCAACATTTTCAATTTAAGAGTGTGTAATTTGTACGATATTTAACTAAGTGAATTAATTTCACGCTTTCTTTTTGTAAAGCAAAAGATATCTTGCGCTGTTAGTATTAGTTACCGGCTAGTGTATCAATTTTGGTGTCGACCAGTTCGGCGTTGGTCTCTACTATACAGAGTGTTTGATTGATTGTTCTGTGTTGCCGAAAGCAACCAAACTGTTCGATACTATTTGATGGACTATCCGGCATATATTGCCTTTGTATTCATATCTTTTGATTTAAACATTTTCGTTTTCTATTTAATTAAACTCGAGGTTAGTCCTCATAGTAGATAAAACATTTTATCGACGACTAAACAATAAAGTAGGTATTATATTAGTAGATAAGCTATGGGGCTTCTGGGCCAAAATCCCATATGATTTAACATAGTAACATAGTAACATGTTTTTTCCCCCCACCACTCCAACTTCTAACAACACGTGACCGAAAGCAACGCTCCCATTGGTCACCCCAAGCCACGAACACTCCCACATGGGACGTCACATGATCGAATCCAACACCCCCATTGGTCACACATAACCACAAAGTGTCAGTCCCCACCAGGAGGCGGATAATTTGAAGTGCAGCTTGCACGTACCCCACAACAATGGGGCCGGTAACAACATATTGTGAGAATGATAATTTGCAATAGTGTTTGTACGTACCACCAATAATGGCGCAGGGATAAAAACAACAACAAGTCAGCCATATTGTATGTGTGTGAGATACCGCCGTAAGCATCATCATCATTGGAAGAAATTTCGATTTCTTTATTTTCTTTGTACTCGGGGCAACGTGATTGGCCCATGACGGATTGCGTGAGGCGGGTGACGTAATACGTTTAGCATGCGGTGGAGCACACCTAACGGCTTTGTAATATATTATTATGTATGATTAAATAAAAAACAACAACAAATACTGAAAAAGAAGAAAATAATATATTTCACCCAGTTTAAAATATCATGTTAATGTTAAAATCGCTTATCTTGTTATTTTGTGGTTTGTCGTTGGCTTTATCTTATAGCGAGTAAAAACAACACGTTCATTGTCAGAACTAGAAGAAATTTCAAGAAAAAATAATACATTCCTTCTCTCTCTTTCACGTCGACGCTAAAACGCTTATCTTGTTATTCAGTTACCACGCACATCCATCACATTTACTTGAATATATAAAATCAATGATTTTACAAATTTATACATATTTACATTTAAAAAATGTGCAATCGTTTTGCGATACTAAAATAGAACGCACAGTAATGATAATTATGCACATTGTGGTTATTTGTTGTTTAAGAAAACGGAAATTCTGGTTTACAGAGCTATTACATTTTCCTTAGCATCAGGAAGTTTGCGATTTTATAAAATAGCTTTCCTGCTGTTTTCAGGATGTGCCACTGATTACATTTTAATAATAATGATTAATCCATTAACCACTAGTGATTTAGAACGTAGTAGTGTGATAACCAATGGTGATTTAGATCAAAGTAGGGAGATGGGAAAAGGAAGTTTTCTTGGATTTAAAAATGCATACATAAAATTAGTGTTTAGGCCCCGGTGAAATTAATTAGATGTATTGTGATTAAGATTAAATAAAATATCATTAAAATTTAAAATAATGTGTTAGTTTGGCGCTTAAATTGTATATGGGGAACCAATTGTAAGTTTTACAATAATATTTTATTTATGAATATTATGCTTTTAATATAGATGTGCATTATTGACTTAGTAAATGCGAACATATTTAATAGTTTATTTTGTTCTACTGAATAGACCCAATATAATTTAACTTTAAAATAAATTTTGTTTTGAATAAACAATGTTATGAATATTATGCTTTTAAAATAGATGTGCATTATTGATTTAGTAAATGTGAACACATTTAATAGTTTATTTTGTTCTACTGAATAGAGCCAATATAATTTAACTTTAAAATAAATGTTGTTTGAATAATCAATGTTTATAATCAACCGAATCAATTTCATCCAACAATACTTTTCATTGCCCCCTAGACTCTTTCACCAGTCTACTCGCAACTTCTAACACATACATTTTAGCGCGAAGCCCAACAAAAATCACTCAATACCCCACTAACATTTTCTCCCCCCCCCCCCCATTAAACCCAACACAACATTATTTTTCCAAAGTTGGATGTGTCGAATTTAGATATTTTTCTTTACGTCTATTAAAATATCACATTCATCTGATTTACTAACCACATAATTTGCTTCCGTCATACCACCCACGTAATTTGATTCTAAAGAAATTTAGTTTTTAACAATAAATTTTGATTGAATAAACAGCCACGATAATTCACCAAACTGATTTCACCTCGTACGACATTCTTTTTTTACACCCTTAGCTTTTTTATTTCCCCACCCTCAACCGATAGGGTATACATTTTCGCGCGCAATCCAACAAACTCACTCATTATATTACCCGCGTTTTCGTCTTTAAATAGACCTAAAACGGCTCTGTTTTGAGGTGCTATGTTGTAAACATTATTGGTCGAAAAGTTCGATGTATTGAATTTTGATATATTACGCATCATATCACAATATATATCATCCGTTTCAATTTTTAAAATAAAGCTATCGGTATCCATGTAGCATAGACTGAGCTTTTCTACATACTCACACTTTAAAAAATTATAATAAAAGTCATACATTAACTAAATGATTAATATTTTTTCCCCCAATATATGTATATCTATTGCTGTGTGCATAATCTTAATACTTGGTGTCTCCAAACAATTTAAGTGCCATTCATTGATTATAAAATTGAATTTTAAGAGCAATTCAACATCTTTATTTATGTGATAGAAATAATTTCACCGGGGCCTAAACACTCCCCCATTCAACCGGTTTCCATTATATTTATAAAACTAATATCAAATACTAATGTTAGTGTTTTATGAGAATGTATAGAGACCCAACTTATATGGGGGTAAAAAAAAAATCTCTTTATCAGCGGCGCTATCTCTGAAGAATTGTCACCGTTTAAGACCGCAGCCTTTTTACATATCTCATCCACCACATGGGACACCACACATGGCACATGGTGTTTAACGCCAGCGCATGTAGCGCCCTTCAACGCTCTTTGAGAAATTTCAATTTTAAAATTTATAATGAAAACAAAGCAATTTTGTTAGATTTCTTGATGGTGTTATAGCATAGACGTTTCAATCGGATACATTTTACCAGGTATTTTCTATTTTAATCTTTTATTGTGTGAAAAGAGTCCTTTTAAATTACTTTGATTTACGTCACCTGTTAATTTCAATGGCCCCAGAGCTTGAGGGGTTCTTCATCTTGAGATCTTTAACCCCTCTATTTCCTATAGAATGTGACGTTAACCTATACTGCCGACGTCATCTTCACGATGCTCTTTTCAACAATATCGGCAGTTAATGATCATAACCCCCCCCCCCAATAAATTGGTGAGTTTTGTCTTAAGGTACTACAATTCTCGAATATCTTTTTCACCCACCTCAATGTGGAACTTTCCAATAGAATATGACATTAACCTATACTGCTGACGTCATCTTCATGATCCTCTTTTCAACTATGTCAGCTGTTAATGTTCATACCCCCAAGGGGATCTATATACGAGGAACCTCCGATTGGGTCAAATAAACGAATCTCTTTTTCACCCGCGTCAATGTGGAACTTTCCTATAGAGTATGACATTAACCTTTACTGCTGGTATCATGACGCTCCAGCTGTTAATGTACATACCCTCAACTATATTGAGAGTTCTACGTTTTGAATATTATCATACAATAATAATAATAATAATTTCTTTTTAGAATATCTATATCAACGCGTGTTACTAGAACACCCAAATGTATGTCAATATACATTTATTTGTTTTGGGTAATTGTAATTTTCTTTACTATTTTTCTAGAATGAAATACGCATCTTGGAAGAGGGAGTGCAACCCCCCCCCCCTCTACTAGCATTTCAGCTGCAATATCTGCAGATGGTTTCATTCACGCCGCATCTTTTTATTTAATTGTTCAATTTTGAAATATCTTTAATTTTTATTGGAAATTTAATACCCTCAACACGCTTATACGCCTCATGTATTACGCCATGAGCAAATAACTCTACACAGTAAAAAATATTCATGTGTAACTTGATAAAAGATTGTGAGTATATCAACTGAGTAAACCTTTTATGTTAGATTTTACTCACTATTGCTTTTTTCATGGTTTTATTATCTACGGTGTAAAATAATGAGTAATTTTCACTCATCTTTGAGACTTTAAACCACAGTTCTGCGTTAAAAAACTCATTAATTAGTATATTCTCGAAATTCGCTCAAAAAGAACACTTATTTGTGCTCTGAGATTGAAGCGCGTGCGCAGTGATCATTCTGCACGCTTGCCGGTTAGTTCCTGTTAGGTGTATGCATCACTGATCACATCTTCCAGTGCGTGTACATGTATGAGCAGTTAAAAAAATGAATAATTACATCATAATTGAATTAAAAGGGCAGAAGAAGTGGGCAGCAGTACAAAATGCCACAGTAGAGGAGTTAACTGCACTCGGTAAGTAACCAAAATTAATTACATCATTTTAAACAAACCAATACCGGTTTCCAGTCTGTATAGCATGCACCTTCTTACTTGTTTTCCTGTTTAATCAGATTTTGTTCTCTATTGAGATATACATTATTGTTATTTACCTACTCAATAATTGATCATTTTATTAAATGTAATTTTTCATTTATCGGTAGCTATTTAATTGCCTAATGTTATAACTTGTCTGAAGTAGTGTGTCAAGGTGTAGCAAAAACTACACTGAGAGAACAGTTTATTTGTATGTAAAAAATGGCTTTATTTGAGCTCTGTTTCTTTGTATTTAATATGAAAAAGTACGTGATACTGAATTCGTTCCACATCATATAACGTGATTTCTTGGTAGGAAATATTTAGTTTATTTGTAGATAATTTCTTCCGTATAAAGAAATATATTACTATTGAATTTGTCTTAAACTTACTTATTTCCTCTTAATAAAGGACTATATTTTTGTTCATAATTCAGTGCTTACATTTCCCACATGTTTTAGTCTAGCATTACTTTTTTACCACACATAAATATTTTTTGCGAGGTAAAGCATATGAAAGGCCCTTATTTAATGTGTGTGATATTGCAGAATAATGGTCATGCGCATGTCTTTTTCATTTTTCGGTAGTGAATCATTCTCGCTTTCAAATTATGTTCTTATCAAACAGTATGGTTAAGTTTAGTAATAAAAATGAGTGACATAACAGAGTTGTTAATCCTCTGGGGATTACCTGAACTAATTGAAAAGTTTGTAGGTATGTATATATGCACTATATTTAATTATACATCGGATTAGACATAAGTAATGGCTAACAGCTAACCTATGTGACAAGTATATAAATATATATCTTATTTCCTGATGTATATACGCTTGGATTACCACAAAGAATTTTGAATTTGAATAGGAAGCAATTTTACTCGTTTGATTTATATATATTATTTTAAAACAGTGAATCTAATATGAGAAACAGTTTTCTTTGCTATATTTTTTTCAAATTACTTATTTGTTTGATTGAAAGAAAGTTTTCTTGTAACAACGTAAGTTTACTAGAACCAAAGACACATTTATTTGAACATAGCAAATAATTTTCAGCCAAATAAATATTTCTTTTTCCCAACATATTTAAAACAGTTATTTCTTTCCACTCAATTCATATTTCTTTGATCCAAATAAATCATTTTCTTATAGTAAGTATATGTTATATGTACATTTAATAGGTGTATTTTTTGTTATTAATTAGACTACAGTGGTGGTTAACAGATATCTTTTCACTAAATAATTTTCTTACAACTAAAGCTGGATGTAGTAGTAGATTATTTCGTGTTAAAAAGTTTGTTAATTGTAAACCTTATCACATTCAGACACAACATCAATAACATTCCTAACAACATATTTGTTTGTTATTATTGCAGAAGAAGACATAAGCCCAGATATTTTAGATAGTGTATTAGAGTCAGACATTTTGGCCGCGCTTGCACCGCAGATTGGTAAAAGGCTTGTATTAAAAAAGAAAATAGAGGAATATCTAGGAAAATTAAATTGCACTTTTCCTTCAATAACAGACTATGGACATTTTATTTCAAGGTATGTATATATTGTTTTCTGTATGTGAATAAAATAATTCGGCAGTGTATAGCGTTACTGTACGTGAGCTTATTATTTTAAATATAGAGAAAAATCATGACGTCACCGCCCGGTAATAAGTAGTGTCCCCTAATAAATAACCCCATGTTTAGTGTTTTATCTTGCAATATACATATTTAATATTGTTTTTAATTATTGTATTGTTAACCATATTTTTAAAAACACATAACAGGTTATTTTATAGGTGTATGTCTTCTCTCGTAATGGTAAAGTGAATATCTTTACTTAAAATTGTGTTTTTACGGATTATCTCGGCCTATGTGTTAATTTTCTTGTTTGTCTGTTTATGACGTAATGGTTTTTCTCTAAACGAACACACTTTCGCCTATTAGTTCCGTTTTGGTAGCGTATTTTCTCAACTGACAATATATGATGTCCGAGAAATAAAAAAACTGACTAGTAGGAATGTAAAGTGCTACCAGCATTAATTAAGAAATAAAAAAAAAATTTTGGTGAAATTTCTAGCCATTTTGATTTTTCCAAAAATGGGTTTTTGGCAAATAACTCTGTCATTTTTGACTTTAGGAATTAATATGGCTGATAGAAAATACGCAATCGTAACGTAATTAAGCTATATACTGCGAAATAGTTATTGTGGTTGTATACTGAACTGTTTCTTTAGGCAACCATTAACACTATCAACAGTGGGCCAACCTTCGAACGCTTCAGAAAGTTCTCCAACTTCATCTGTTACTTTCCTCTCTTCATCACCCACACCTATTGTAGTTCCTCCAATAAATACTGTTTCGACTGAAACAATTCCTCAAATACAAGACGTGATTTATACAATCCAAAAACAATCGGTAGAAGAACCATCTTCCAAGAAGTGCAAAGTAATTCTTAATAAAGTTCAAGAATTCGATCTTAAAGCTTGCCTACACTCTAATCTTCTTGGAAAAGGTTTATTGAACTGGTATGAAATAAAAGGAGGATTTGATAGTCCACGCCAGGGCTTCTTAGTTGAAATAATTATTAGTTATTTTATTAACAACGAATTTACGTGAGTAATATTATAAGCAATCTATATTATTTTATACAAATATCTGTATCATGTATAGAAGAAAGTTCTCAAAGGCCCTATTGAGAATTTTTGATAATGATAACATTTTGTTTCCAGACAATTAACTAATGAAGATTTTGTTCTATTGGCAAAAAAAATCAAGGACTTGTTCCCAACTGAAATAACAGAGACCTATTATTTACCGCCTATTAAAAAACGAGACTCCCGAGACGGCAAATCAGGAGTGTCTAAGGGAAAACTTGTAGACAAATATAGAAATAAGTTAACCTTTCTTAGAGAATCTGGAATTCTCCCAACCCGAGGCCAAGCCTTGAGACAAGATCTCGACGAATCATTTATTGAGCGTGGTAGGTTGTCTGCTATTGCAAACACAATTTATTATTTTATTACGTTAGTTGTTTATTTTTTGTAGAACAAAATTTGGACTCTAATAGCAATCAAAGCCAACTATGGCTCAAAAATAATACTCAAGGGGATTTTAACGATATTGTTCATCATTGGACATTAACATTTAAAGAAAGAAGGCAGAAAATAATTTATGGCGCAGAGGAATTTACTTTAAACAAAATATATGAAGAATACCCCGTTCTAAATGAACAATTTGGCTTAAACTTGGTAATCAGAACCCCTCTTACCTATTTCAAAACTATTTTTGTAGAAGTAATTAATCATAAATTCTAAATACAAAAACCTCGTAATATTAGCTATTTATATTGACAATAAAATTCGTTATTTTAGATCAACAAAGATTTTGAAAAGATCTATCCCAATGTGTCCACTGTAATTTACCAGAGGTGGGAAACTGTGATAAGGAAATTGATTGAGATACGAAGAAGTTACGTTTCCACAGATTATGACAAATTATTGCTGAACTTGCTAGATACTGCTAAAATAAGTGAAGGTAAAACAACATTGTAATAAGGTAATCTTAAGAATTAAGTAAACAATTAACTTACAGATTATTTACATTATTTACTACTAGTCCTACTACCTTCTTTATTACCTTGTAAGGCTCGAATAACGTGTAAAGGGAAAAAGCCATGGAAACCGAAAATAGTGGAATCAAGAGAAGGACTCATATTGTGGGTTGATGTATGTATAACTATAAATTGCTTATTCGTGTGGTACTTAAAGTGTTGGTATTATTGCAGCTGCCAGGCGATATTGAAACTGTAAAAGAGAAGAAAAAAGAGAAGGCCATTGTGTTAGGGCTTCCTGTACAACCGTATATAATTGTGGAAGGCTCAGGAACTCAGATTCACCATGTGTACGTTGTTGTAAATGATCAACTTTATAGTGTAGAGACTGTATTAAAGGCGATAGATACTTGTTTTCAATGCTATCATGTATTTAACTTAAAATACCAAGGTGAATCTGAACATATATGGGCATTCATTCAGAAGGCTATTTATGAATTATCAACAAAATGGGATTCACCTATACCAAGCATATATGATATCATTAACAAAATCAAACTATAAAAATTCTCATGTACCTACCTATAACTATTTTATTTAAGAGTTCTGAATGTCTTTAACTTATAGCACATTAATATTGGGGTATATCTAGAATTGCACAAAATGATCTGCAAATTTTGTTTGAAACAATTTTCAACCGTCAACTTGTTTCTTAATCATTTAAAAGGCACCCATAGATTTTTTGAATACTTTATATGCGGCGATGAAAAGTGTTATCAAAAATTTAATAATATTCACACATTAAGAAAACATATAGTAAAGAAGCACGACGAAGTAAACATTTCCTCTACTTCTAGCGTCACACAACTCACACCAAATATAAATTTAAAGAAGTCTAGTGAGCAAATTCCGCAACTAGAGGATCATGAAATGGAACACGATGGCGGTGAAGAAGTGCTTTCAGACTTTATTATGTCTTATTTAATTAAATTTTATAATAATTCTACTATATCACGAAAATTCATACAAGAGGTATTTGAACATACCCATGAATTGCTAGGTAATATTTTATTAAATTTAAAATCCGAAATTTATCCTCACCTTAGCGCTTTACCTGAAGAAATAGCAGGAAGTATTCAAAACTTACTGTTAAATAATCCACTGCAAAATTTGTTAACAGAACACAATCGTTTTAAGTTATTGCAAATGTCTTATAATTTTATTCAATCTGAAAGTGTTAAAATTGGAGATATTCTAGATGATCACAGAAGTAACAGAGCTGTAGCTCTTGGCTTTAAAGCTTGTTATATTGAATTGGTGCCTATTAAGCATGTTTTAAAAAGATTTTTAAGCCTCCAAAATGTTTTATCTACAATTCTTGAGTATATAAACAAAGAGACCCAAAATGAAGCTACATTTACAAGCTTGTTTAATGGCCACTTATGGAAAAATTTAAAAGAGACATTCCAAGATAAGATAATTTTGCCTTTGTTTCTTTATTATGATGATTTTGAGTGCGGAAATCCATTAGGGTCTCATGCTGGTATACACAAACTTGGAGGTATATATTTTACTATAGGTGGAATTCCCCCTCAATTTTCCTCTCGATTAGAAAATATTTTTCTTTGGAGTCTACTTTTTTCTTCTGATAGACAAATATTTGGAAATAGCACTATTTTCCGTCCATTTGTGGAACAACTTTTAGATTTGGAAATTAATGGCATAGAATTAAACATTGATGGTAAGCAAATAAAGATATTCTTTACGCTTTTCTTAATTTTAGGCGATAATTTAGGGGTAAACTCTTTAATTGGTATGTCAGAGAGCTTCTCTGCCAACTACTTTTGCAGAGTATGCTTATGTAACAAACAAAACTCGAAGCAGCTTTTAGTAGAGAAGGAAGACCTCCTTAGAAATAAAGATAATTACCAAATATGTTTAAATATGAATGACGGTGGAGTAAAAGAGTATTGCACTTTCAATAATTTGCCTAATTTTCATACTAGTCAGAATATTTCTTGTGATATTATGCATGACCTTTTAGAAGGAGTTTGTCGTTATGACATGGCTTATATTCTTTATAACCTAATTTATAAGAAAAAATATTTTAAATTAGAGGAATTAAATCGTCGCATTAAATATTTTGATTATGATCAGAAAGTAGACGTAGGAAATCGTATTCCTATAATAGTTGAATCTCAAATTAGAGGTGGCTATATTACTATATCCTCAGCGGAAATGTTATCCTTTGTTGTTTATTTTCCTCTTTTAGTTGGGGATTTGTTAGATACAGACGATGAATCTTGGGTATTTTATTTAAAATTAAATGAAATTTTACATTTGTCTTTTTTGGATGAAATAAGTGAATCTGAACTAAAATATTTTGTTTACGTGATTAAGGAACATCATGAAATGTTCATAAATCTTTTTCATGTGGATCTTAAACCTAAGTATCATTTTATAATACACTATCCAAATATTGTACGAAATATCGGACCTTTACTGCGATTTTCTTCAATTCGATATGAAAGTTTCCACAGAATCGGTAAAAGTAACGCTCATGTCGTTACATCTAGAATTAACATAATACACACTCTAGCAATCCGATATCAACTAAAACTATGTTACAGATTACATCATAATATAGGTTTATCTGACAGACATAAAGTTGGAAAAACAATAAATGAGAATCCCAATATTTCAGAAAAATTTTCAACATTATTTCCGAACATTAAACTTCTATTTGAGGTACAGTTTGCAAATATAAAAGATATATATGTGACAAAAGGGTATGTAATCCGTTTAAATGAAAAAGATGAACATTTTGATGAACTTACATTTGGAATAATTCAGTCGGTTTTATGTTCTGGTAAGAAGATATTTTTAAAATGTGAGATCATTTCAGCTTATATAGATCCCAGTATTAATGCTGCCATAGTGCATAATTCAGAATTAAATAATTCTCCAGCTTTCTATTTTGATACAAAAGATTTAAAAACACTGAAAATTTTCAAATTTCATAAAATTGCCAGAGATAGACTAGCTATTATTTTATTTTAATAATACTTCCTTTAAGCAAATTATCCATCTTTTTGATGACTATTATTCTAAGTATAAATATAGTGCGTATATATGTTTGTTTGAATTTTGTTTAATTTTTTATTTAATAAATGTTTGTATATAATATTGTATTTTTATTTACTGGATATTTCAAAACCGGACAACCTGGAGTTCTTAAAAATATATACTTTATTAGTAATATAAAAACTAATATACTACTAGTTAACATATGTAGTAAAAAGTATTTTTGTAGTAAATAAAATTTGAATACCCATAAGAATATTATTTATTATTTTACAGTATACCTTTATTTGCCCCAACTAATTCAGACACTTAAGATTATAAAAATTCGTTAATGTCATAAATATAATTTATTTATGACAAAACTGTTAAACTTTCATACAAAGATATTTATTATGGATTAATAAAATAGTTTCTTTGCTCCAAGAATATTTGTGGGTAGGAATAAAATGTTTCTTTCCTGTGAACAAACTCTTTGTTAGTATATAAAGAATATGTTTACATTATATAAACGAGATGTTCCGTGCAATCCTGCAATAGTGTTCAAGAAAAGAAATAATATATTATAGTAAAACATGCCTTCTTATAAGAACTTGAATAAATCCTTTGGTAATGTGAAATAAATATTTGTTAGGCCGTATCCAAATATAGGATATATTTGCCAATAAGAAGCCTACTTATTGACAAATAAATTGTTCTCTCGGTGTATGCAATTTTTAAGCACAAATTTTATAATATGAGTTTCTTCTTGCCTACGCTCTTTTGATATTTAAACTTTTGTAATTCTTATTTTTAAACTTATAAGATAAACTGTTGAGAAAAAATGGCGACGGCAAGAAAAAATTTACTCAAATGTGAGTAGAATTCTACTCAAATGTGAGTAGAAATCTACTCAAATGTGAGTAGAAATCTACTCAAATGTGAGTAGATAAACACACACACATGAGTTAAGTAACACCATCGTGAGTTAATTTTATGGGATTTAAACAAAATTTTAAACACTGATATTTATATTTTAATTCGCACGCTATCAGCAATTATTAAGAAGAAAAAAAACATTTGATGTTTGATTTTAACCCGGATGAAATATCCAGAGTTGCTAGACAGAAGCATTTATTTTACGGACGTTAACAAAATAACAATCGAAAATGATTATATGGAAGAATATTTGAAAACAAATAAATATCTCAATATTGAGTTTCCAAATCAAGATATAAATGACAGTGTTATTTGCGTGATGACTTCTCCCATCGACACTCCATCAGCAAATACGGACACGGCATCCACTGTAACAAGCAATAGTAATAACAATAATATAACATTGTGCTGGAGTGACCCTTTACCAGAAGAATACATACAGAGTGATGAAACAACACCTAAAAAGATTTACAAACGAGGAGAAAATATAACCCCAGAGGTAAAAGCAATAGAATGATGTATAAATTTTCACAATAAATGTAAATTATTATACCTATACCTACGTAGGAATTTCGTAACATATTGCAAGTTCGACAGACCGGACTTTTTGAAGAATATGAAAAACTGGGGTGCCTAACAACGCAGAAAAGGAAAATTTTGGTAAATTTAACGGTCGACTTAATGGTAGAAAGATATGGGTTCAGCATACCGACACATGTTAAAGAAGAATTTGCACTGGCCATTATTTCAGTGTTTCCTAAACTGAGAGATCCCTGTAGTCCTAAAGGTTACGTAAGTAAATTTCTGAATAAAATCCGGTTGGTATATCAGCTGATGGCTATTATGTTATATAGGAAGCTTATTTCAACCCAGAAAAACATGATGGTTTCCTGGCTTGGCGTTTGAAAACTGTAGTCAGAAACAGTCCTGAAAAAAAACAGAAAGGCCAAAAACGTAAACGAGAATTGAACGAGGAAAAACCATCATGTTCTAAGCATCCACGTACAGAAAACATTGATAGAGCAATTGCTGCGATGAAAATGGCTGATCCCAAAACTGGGATTGATATAATTCTCAGCAATATGCATCAGACTTTTATGTATCGTAGGGAGAATGTAGATAAAATATTTGAAGAATTTCCGCGACTCTTGCATACCCCAGGACTAGTAAGGTTTTTATAATAATATTTTATTAAAAAAAAAAATAATGGTCGTATATATTTAAAAACTGCTGAAAATATTAATTATTTATTGATTGATTATTAGGGGGACTATACTATAATGTTGATTTTGAAAATTTGTGAAATAGGACAATTGTGTATAATACTTATCATGAATTTATATCTAGTTTTTAAAGTTAATTGTCTACAGTACGAATTGTTTTCTTTGCAGATTGAACAGGAGTTCTCGTTAATGTTCCCTAACAAAGCAACCTTGGCTGAATGCTTTCCTGCTGAAGTTGACAAAATTCTAATTATTTATGAACAATGCTACCGGATCTACGTCGCAATAAGATAACGGCTGATTAAGATATGAAACGGGGAGTCGCAATAGGGGGTTGTTAAACAGGATAACGCAGGGCCGAGCTAACTCTGTCGCAGACGGCGTGACGGTTCAGGTAAAAGAGAACACCTATAGTAGAGCGTCGGTCGGCAACGACGCTTGCGACGATTGTCCGGGCACCAGGACACTATGCTATCTACAGATAACCTACCTGCGCCTCCTACGAACTACCACTGGCTGTGTCCCTCCAGCGGGTTACCTATTGAACACCCTGTATATTTGAAGCACCCAATCCTATGTGCGTGCTTGTCACAATAAAAATTAAGAAATGCAGAGGTAAATGAAATAAAAGATAAGGTATTCGTAACGTAACAAAATTTAATTGAACTGATGTGTTGTATGGATATTTGTCTATAATGAATATGAAATTATGAAAATTAGATATTAAAAAAAAAACTGGCGTTGAATGTAAAGTTAAATTGATATAAAGTGTACTGCAATTAGACAGTTGATAAATAAAAGAACAAGCGTTAGGTGATAGTTGCAAAATTTAGTAAGTATAAAAAAAAATAAAAAAACTTAATGATTAAACATATACTCTGCGCATCAGCAGGAGTTGGTCGGTTGCCGAAACGTTTCTTTCACCTTACATTAGGTGTACAAAAGTTTTCATATACATGCCACAACGGCAATGTCAATACATAGGTGTGAGAATACATATAAATTATGAGCGCAAAAGAACAATTGATAAATCAGTAAAAGGTCTTAGTCTAAAATGAGGATAATTCGCAAAAAAAAAAAACGTCGGTTTGCTTACATGAACTGAATGAAATTAATTGAAGGCTGTTGATTAGCAAAGACAAAAATTAAACTAAAGGTAAAATTTAGGAAAACGATTACATAATATTCAAGAAAACCCTGAGCTTCGAGAACCAAAGTTGGCTATTACAAGAATGAATTTATCTGGCTCAGGTAAATTAATTGATCTTCGAAAGGCAAAATTTACAAACTTACGGCAAAAATTAAACGTGCAAAATAATTTTCAAAACTTAAATTTCAAATGCAACACATCATAAAACAAGCCTCTATTGAATCGGAGGAGATACGCTGAGTTTAATTACTATTTAAATAAAATCTATCCAAAGGATAATTGAACTTATAATGAATCTACTAGAATTAACTTTTTAATTGAATATCTGCCTCAATATAGGGCTACAGAAATTAAGGTAGTGACAAAACCAAAATTCAGGTCAATCTGATTATTACAAAGTTAATAAAATAATAACGGTAATTTAATAAGGATTAAATTGTGACCTCGCAGTTGTCTAAGAGGTGCGATAGTTAAAATAAAACCTCTCAAAAATTCTCGGACAAAACTAGGCGGGCTGAAGTCTTGTTCACAGTCGAAGAGTCGTCGAAATTCGTACGTAAAATATAAATGTAAAAGTACAACCTTAGCTGGCAAAATGGTTGTCGGAAGGACGCTGCAGATGCACAAGATGGCGGCGACTCCCTTGTTGGAAAATTCCACTCAACAGGTGGGCTGGATGATGGATAAAATCCACTGTTATGGGCGATTTCACCACAGAAAAGACTTCGGAGGGCCTAAATGACCGTCAAAGAATCCTAACGGCTTTTGAGGGCTTTTGTGCCCGACAAAAGAATCCTATTAAAATTAAAAAAAAACCCAAAGATAAAATCCCGAAAATTTAACACAGAGCTCTGAAAACTTACCCCTATTATTAATAATATGGAGATTCCACGATAAGGACTCAGAAGTCACACATAGCACGAAATTAATTCAAAATCCACCTCGTGGCATTCGTAAATTAGATAGCGGTATTGCGATAAAAATTAATTCACGATAAATCACCTAATAAAGGTATCGATAACTCACACTTATTTCATTAAAGCCGCCTAAGCGTTAGTCTAACTTTTAGACAAAGTGATAAAATTCACCAAAAGACAATAAGCATATCGTGCCCATGCACTTGTAACAAGTTCGACTTCTAAAGTGACCTTAACCGTGACCTATATGGTAGATACGTTACAATCCAAGATCGCGCACGCCCAAAGCGCCGTACTGGAAAAAGGACTCAAACCAAAGGCGGGAATTTCCAAATAAACATCACAAGCTCGCAACTAAATTGATAATAATGGGAAACGACATCGAGACTTAAACACAATTAATCGCGACCCCACACATAATTTTGACGGAAGAACATGAGCGAAATACTCAACAATTGTAAAATAGGAGATTTAAAGTCGACCGCACGCGAGGGAACTTTATGCCGAACGTTGGCAATACTGCGTGTGCAGACAAACTAAGCAGTATGAACGACAGATTTGTCAGAAAATAAACAAACGTTCTTCAACACGTAGTTTCTATTTTTATTAGGCGAAAGGACAGAATTTCTGCCGGTAAATAACGAAATACTAAAGCTTAAATATCCAAACGCTGCTAAAGACGGTAGAAAGGCCGATCTCAAACTTATGTTACAGGAAAATTATGATCCTAACCCCCACAATGATCCTGAGGAGGAACGAATTAACAGAAGTCCCTAATACTAGAATATCGAAGATAGAGCAACATGTGATCGACAGCAATTAATAGTATGCCTTACACTCCAAACATTTCTTTAATTAATTCTCCTTACCTTTTTTTTTAAGAGAGACGACTGCGAAGGAAAAGGAAAATAACAATAATACTCGGGGCCTGCTCGAGTTTCTGTGTTTGGCAATACGCAAAATATATGACACAGTTAGCACAATATCTTGATTATCGTTTCAAAACGTTTACAAACTACAATAAAGGCATAGGTAGGGATCGGTCGTAATATATATAAGAAGATATTTTATATCCTTAAGCAAGGCGTAAAGATAATTGCAAATGCGTAAAATATGAAACTACAGGTAGGTTAGATTAAGCTAGAGCTAAGGTAATTAAAGTTAGTTATTCAGATAAAGAGGCTTTCACAAAAACAGAGTGTAAATGCCCGATCTTACACAAAATGTATCTGTCATATTCGCGGTACGTGATTTAGAGCGGTGAGGGCTCAATAGTAGGTTAAACACCCACGCAAGTGTACTGCAGGCAGTCTTAGTGACCGGTGAAATAGATAATATACAGGGTTCGCTCAAAAGGTCATGAACTTCATACAAAATTCCACGTATTTAGACAATAGGTACACAATCTTTCGAGATCTATAGACAAAGTAAATTTACAACGTAACAAATTCCCCCCTTTCCAGCGAAAAGAAATTGAACGCAGAGCAATTTCTTGCACCGAGAACTTAGGCTGACGGGATAAAGATAGTGAAAAGGGTAAGCGAGAGCTTTAAAACGGACGTTGTCTACTACACAAACGCACATATCCACACTCAGTCACAGCAACACCAGACAGCTTGGCCATAACCACCACGTGGCCCTTCGGCATTCGGCCGGTACGGGAAAGTAACGAAAAAGAAACAAAAGAAAAATGGTGCAACTGCTCAGAGGTACAGATATGCCGTTGCAACAACTGTAACATCCGGTAACAACAAAACGAGAAAAGTTCGCCAAACAAAAATAGAAATTAGAGAGCAAAAGTTTAAAGTCTGGACCGGCGTTGTCCCGACTAAAATGCTGAAGGCAACGAGAAACCATAAAGGCAGAAGTCATTTCCGATTCCTGGAGGTAACATTTTGAACGTAAGAAAAGCAAGAAGGTCGCCAGGACACGACCTTTAGATAAGTCAAATCCGGTAGTTAAGCAACATTAGTTAGCTTGAAAGGTAGTCATGTCAGAGAGGGTAACCGAAATATAGTGTGGACTCCCCTAGCAAGGCTGCTACTCCATATATGCAAAACACGGTAGATACGAAACATACGGAAGCGGTAAAGATACGGGAAGATAAATGCATAGACGGAATCACAGATACAAGCTGTGCAATGGGGCCGGTAATCACACTAACGAAAGGTCGATAAAAGAAAAATGTTTGTCCTAAGGTGGTAGAGGAACAATAGAAGTCAGGGTCCCTTTAGAAGACTTTTACTTCACGCAGGTTCACGGTAGGAGAATTCTTCCAGCCCTCGCTACAGGCCATAAAGCCCCTTTAGATGCCTCCTACATCACGCGAGGTACACGGTAGAGAAATTCTGGTGTTACGGCTGCAAGCCAAGGCACTCTCTACAGGCCATGATGGAAGGAGTTAGCGATAGGATAAGGCACGAAGCAACACATAGCGGAAACGTAAGCGAGATAAAAGACAAACTAATTTATTCAACAGACGAATGTCGATGATTATCGTCTGAAGTCTGTTTCGCAATTCATCAGGTAACATTGACCAAATGGCGGAAGAAGGTATATCAACAAGGTACCACTGCAAAACGTAACCCACAAACAAGACCATAGCCGGGCTAAGATAAACAGACGGAGTCCGAGAAATTTTCATTTTAGAGATACGCTCTCGATAGATGTTCAGAGAAACAACTTTAAGAGATCCCATGCCCAACGAAATGAATGGATCCGCTTCACCCGTCGGAACAGAGAAATCCAAAGCTGAAGAAGCAACAGCGTTTTTATCATAAGACAAATCAGGAACATGCAAATTTAAAGATACACTTGGAGTTGTGACATCTGTTGGTTCGAAAAGCTCCAAGTTCAGAGAGACATCGAAATCGGCGGTATTTGCGCATACAAGAAGCTTAAAACCGAAAGAAGCTTCAGAAGCGGTATCATTGGCGCATACAAGAACCTCTAAATCGGTAGAAGTGACAGAATCGGTATTATTAGGACGTACAAAAAGCTCCAAGTCAGATGAGGAAACAGAATCTGTATTATAGCTAAGTACGAAGTCGGAAGAGACATCAGAAATTGAATCATGAGTAAGCCCTAAGTCGGGAGGTACATCAGAAATCATATTATAGGTAAACTTTACGTCAAGAGATACATCAGAAACTGAAGCATAGGTAAGCTGTAAGTCAGGAGATACATCAGAATCTGGATCATAGGTAAGATCTAAGACGGGAGATATATCAGAAATTATATTATCAATGAGCTCGGGAGTTTCCAAAACGGGAGAGACTTCTGACTCAGATCTGATTGGGTCCTCGGAAGAATTCAACTCATCGACGGCAACTGAGTCTATCGGAGGTGGGGAGGTAGCAGTTGGAGAAAGAGTCGGATCCGGCATGACACTAGCTGACGGAGAAGGTTGGCCAATATCTTCATCGTCACCCATGTCAACCTCGTCGTCACTCCTATAATCCTCGTAGTCACTCACATACTCTCCGGCCTTCCATGCCTTATATTTCTCCATTATGGCACGAGAAGTGGTATCGGTAAGGTCACGAGGCGAGACGTTTCCGATAGTTCGCATTTTTGAAATAAACTTAGCTGCCAATTCACAACTACGTACCGAAAACCAGATACGTTCGTCCTTCTCTTCGGCAGTTTGCGGCTGCGCATTCTCAATGCGGTCCGCGACAAAAGCCAGATCGGAAGTTATTCCCCGATATTCAGGAAGTGTAAACTTACTATCAAGTTCAGCGATAAGATATTCTAAGAGAGAGAACTTTGACCAAATTGCCTCAGCGTCCTCCGCATAAGAAAAAGGGTAGTCAGAAGGAGGGCAGACAGCTTCCTTAAAGCCTGGGTGCTCTTCCTCGAATCTTAGAAGGTCATAGTAATACACCTGCGCATCGTCCAGCTCCATACCTGGTGACCGTTTGGTACCAAAAGTAGCGAGTAAATAATCCAAATCCTCATAAGAGAGATGCTCCATAAGAATGTCAAAACGCATAGTCTCCATCGTATAGAAAAAAAAAATTATTCGAGAAGATTACAGAGATAAACTAGGTCTTGAAATGGTCACAAGACACAAATGTGTACCTGTCGATTACTTAAATGGTTCGTACCAGGTAACATAAGAAAAAAACGAAACTAGGAAAAGTCAAAACGCACGCTAAGACTTGCCTAGAAGGTAATCGGAAAAAAAAATATATAGGTATAGGCAAGACCAAAGAAAACAGTGCGATAAGAGTGCTCCACTCAGTAGCCACTCACACAAGTCGAGAAAAAAGCCTAAATCGAGAAAATTCAAAATTTATTCCGGAAGATGGTCAGGACCGAAACGTTGATACAAACAAGTAGTTTCTCCAGAGTATAGCACCACTGTGCGGTACGACGAAATGTTAGTGGCTGAAATACTTAAAGGTAAGGAAAATATTCCGGAAGATGGAGAAAACTTGTCCAAACCGTTAGGCAACGACACGTTGTCACGTCAAAGCAACCAAAACCAAGGAAAAATTAGAAAAGACGAGAAATTTCCCTGAAGATGGTAAAAACCAGGTCGAAACGTTCGGTGTCAACTTATGAGTTGATAGATGACACACAAAAGGAAAAGAAAATTTGAGGGCGGCGAAAACTTAATCGAAACGTAGGTGCGAACTGTAGTACGTTAGGCCCACAACGAAAGCATGAAATTGTTGTGAAGGTAGCGAAAACTTCGTTGGAGCGTTGGGTAGCGAAGGAAAAAAAAAAATTTTGTTCCGGAGGGTGGAGAAAAGATGGCGGAAACGTTGGTGTGTCAATTCGTACGGGAAGGGGAAGAAAAGTTGTCTGAAATTCTGAAAATGGCGGAAAATAGGCCGAAACTTGGTTGACACACACAAAAATAATAATAAAGAAAAATTGAAGATGGCGGAAAGTTGGTCGAAACGTTGGTGCCAAATTTTTCCCTATCACCAAAAGAAAAATCCAGACGCTAGGGCACCAAATTTTCCTTGTTACCGAAAGAAAGGCCCATAAAGATTATCGAAACGTTGGCTGTTAAAGACAGGGAGATAATTTGCAAAATTCAAGAAAATGTTCCGGAAGATGGTCAAAATTTTTCCGAAACGTGGTCCACCAAGGACAAGGCGATAAATTTGAAAATTTAACAAAAAAATTCCGGAAGATGGTCAAAATTCGGCCGAAACGTTGGGCGCCAATTTTTTGCTACCGGATCTACGTCGCAATAAGATAACGGCTGATTAAGATATGAAACGGGGAGTCGCAATAGGGGGTTGTTAAACAGGATAACGCAGGGCCGAGCTAACTCTGTCGCAGACGGCGTGACGGTTCAGGTAAAAGAGAACACCTATAGTAGAGCGTCGGTCGGCAACGACGCTTGCGACGATTGTCCGGGCACCAGGACACTATGCTATCTACAGATAACCTACCTGCGCCTCCTACGAACTACCACTGGCTGTGTCCCTCCAGCGGGTTACCTATTGAACACCCTGTATATTTGAAGCACCCAATCCTATGTGCGTGCTTGTCACAATAAAAATTAAGAAATGCAGAGGTAAATGAAATAAAAGATAAGGTATTCGTAACGTAACAAAATTTAATTGAACTGATGTGTTGTATGGATATTTGTCTATAATGAATATGAAATTATGAAAATTAGATATTAAAAAAAAAACTGGCGTTGAATGTAAAGTTAAATTGATATAAAGTGTACTGCAATTAGACAGTTGATAAATAAAAGAACAAGCGTTAGGTGATAGTTGCAAAATTTAGTAAGTATAAAAAAAAATAAAAAAACTTAATGATTAAACATATACTCTGCGCATCAGCAGGAGTTGGTCGGTTGCCGAAACGTTTCTTTCACCTTACATTAGGTGTACAAAAGTTTTCATATACATGCCACAACGGCAATGTCAATACATAGGTGTGAGAATACATATAAATTATGAGCGCAAAAGAACAATTGATAAATCAGTAAAAGGTCTTAGTCTAAAATGAGGATAATTCGCAAAAAAAAAAAACGTCGGTTTGCTTACATGAACTGAATGAAATTAATTGAAGGCTGTTGATTAGCAAAGACAAAAATTAAACTAAAGGTAAAATTTAGGAAAACGATTACATAATATTCAAGAAAACCCTGAGCTTCGAGAACCAAAGTTGGCTATTACAAGAATGATTTATCTGGCTCAGGTAAATTAATTGATCTTCGAAAGGCAAAATTTACAAACTTACGGCAAAAATTAAACGTGCAAAATAATTTTCAAAACTTAAATTTCAAATGCAACACATCATAAAACAAGCCTCTATTGAATCGGAGGAGATACGCTGAGTTTAATTACTATTTAAATAAAATCTATCCAAAGGATAATTGAACTTATAATGAATCTACTAGAATTAACTTTTTAATTGAATATCTGCCTCAATATAGGGCTACAGAAATTAAGGTAGTGACAAAACCAAAATTCAGGTCAATCTGATTATTACAAAGTTAATAAAATAATAACGGTAATTTAATAAGGATTAAATTGTGACCTCGCAGTTGTCTAAGAGGTGCGATAGTTAAAATAAAACCTCTCAAAAATTCTCGGACAAAACTAGGCGGGCTGAAGTCTTGTTCACAGTCGAAGAGTCGTCGAAATTCGTACGTAAAATATAAATGTAAAAGTACAACCTTAGCTGGCAAAATGGTTGTCGGAAGGACGCTGCAGATGCACAAGATGGCGGCGACTCCCTTGTTGGAAAATTCCACTCAACAGGTGGGCTGGATGATGGATAAAATCCACTGTTATGGGCGATTTCACCACAGAAAAGACTTCGGAGGGCCTAAATGACCGTCAAAGAATCCTAACGGCTTTTGAGGGCTTTTGTGCCCGACAAAAGAATCCTATTAAAATTTAAAAAAAACCCAAAGATAAAATCCCGAAAATTTAACACAGAGCTCTGAAAACTTACCCCTATTATTAATAATATGGAGATTCCACGATAAGGACTCAGAAGTCACACATAGCACGAAATTAATTCAAAATCCACCTCGTGGCATTCGTAAATTAGATAGCGGTATTGCGATAAAAATTAATTCACGATAAATCACCTAATAAAGGTATCGATAACTCACACTTATTTCATTAAAGCCGCCTAAGCGTTAGTCTAACTTTTAGACAAAGTGATAAAATTCACCAAAAGACAATAAGCATATCGTGCCCATGCACTTGTAACAAGTTCGACTTCTAAAGTGACCTTAACCGTGACCTATATGGTAGATACGTTACAATCCAAGATCGCGCACGCCCAAAGCGCCGTACTGGAAAAAGGACTCAAACCAAAGGCGGGAATTTCCAAATAAACATCACAAGCTCGCAACTAAATTGATAATAATGGGAAACGACATCGAGACTTAAACACAATTAATCGCGACCCCACACATAATTTTGACGGAAGAACATGAGCGAAATACTCAACAATTGTAAAATAGGAGATTTAAAGTCGACCGCACGCGAGGGAACTTTATGCCGAACGTTGGCAATACTGCGTGTGCAGACAAACTAAGCAGTATGAACGACAGATTTGTCAGAAAATAAACAAACGTTCTTCAACACGTAGTTTCTATTTTTATTAGGCGAAAGGACAGAATTTCTGCCGGTAAATAACGAAATACTAAAGCTTAAATATCCAAACGCTGCTAAAGACGGTAGAAAGGCCGATCTCAAACTTATGTTACAGGAAAATTATGATCCTAACCCCCACAATGATCCTGAGGAGGAACGAATTAACAGAAGTCCCTAATACTAGAATATCGAAGATAGAGCAACATGTGATCGACAGCAATTAATAGTATGCCTTACACTCCAAACATTTCTTTAATTAATTCTCCTTACCTTTTTTTTTAAGAGAGACGACTGCGAAGGAAAAGGAAAATAACAATAATACTCGGGGCCTGCTCGAGTTTCTGTGTTTGGCAATACGCAAAATATATGACACAGTTAGCACAATATCTTGATTATCGTTTCAAAACGTTTACAAACTACAATAAAGGCATAGGTAGGGATCGGTCGTAATATATATAAGAAGATATTTTATATCCTTAAGCAAGGCGTAAAGATAATTGCAAATGCGTAAAATATGAAACTACAGGTAGGTTAGATTAAGCTAGAGCTAAGGTAATTAAAGTTAGTTATTCAGATAAAGAGGCTTTCACAAAAACAGAGTGTAAATGCCCGATCTTACACAAAATGTATCTGTCATATTCGCGGTACGTGATTTAGAGCGGTGAGGGCTCAATAGTAGGTTAAACACCCACGCAAGTGTACTGCAGGCAGTCTTAGTGACCGGTGAAATAGATAATATACAGGGTTCGCTCAAAAGGTCATGAACTTCATACAAAATTCCACGTATTTAGACAATAGGTACACAATCTTTCGAGATCTATAGACAAAGTAAATTTACAACGTAACAACAAACTGTGCAAAAAAAACTTGACTTCATACTCCCTGACGATGAAAATGATGTTGATGGTAATTCTGCAGATATGTATGTGTCGCTTTGTAGTTTACAGTGAAAATGTTTTAGTTTATCAAAACGACGTTCGTGCCTTACTAGCCATCCAACAAATGCCGCCTCCTACGGCACAGGGTCGTAAAGGAGGACGGCAAAACAGTTCAAGCGCTATTAAGGATCTTATAGTATTTAAAAAGGTAAGATATCCATAGCAATAAGAAGCGTCTACTTATTTTTTAATTTATTTTTCAGAACAATGTACCGATGCACGATATATTAAAAAGTGACGGATGTTCACGTCAACCCTACTTAATAGCGGAAGGACAATATAAAAGTGAATTAAGTGCTTTCCACGTATGTATAGATGGAAAACTACTTCCTACGTCTTCTGAATGTACAGCACTGGAAGCATTTGACTTACTGTTCATGACCCATTTTGTTTTTAACGTAAAATATGCTGTCTCACTGACCTCCTTTTGGCAGTTTGTTCAATCATTTTTTTATAAAATCGAAGATGACGTGACTTACACCCCAAAAATGAGAGAACTCAGATCTAAATTAATTTAAATAATTTGTATTATTTACGTACATAGTTACCTTTACTGAACATTCCCTATTTGTTATTTAAAAGTTTTAAGAAGTTGTTATTTTTTGAATGAGTTTTTTACCATATACCGTTTATTATACTGCTTTTTTTGTAATGTCTTCTATTTGTGACACATGTAAGGCATTTATTGAATGTAGGGATATTATAAAACATTTACGAAAATTCCATGGATTAGTTGATAATCCTTGTTTGAGTATTACATGTCCTGTGCAGACTTGTAGTTTAACTTTTAGAACATTCAGTGGTTTACGAAAACATTTATTAAAACATGAAAATTCAAATTGTATACTACCAAAAGAAGAAAGTTCCCTATCAGGCTTAGATAACTACAATTGTTCAAATGAAATAATTTCGGACACTGATGATGATGGAAATATAACATCATATTCATTTATATATAATAAAACACAAGTGTATAGTTTCAAAATTATTGTAATGTTTAACACACTACATATGTTTCGCCACACTGTGGCTTCATCAGGTGGATGAAAATACAATTTCAAAATACAAATTAGCTCCTATATATATCAATACAAATTACAAAAATAATCTCATTCTAAGAGGGGGTGGACATGTTTAAATTTTAGATTTAGTAGGGGGGAGTTATTTAAATCTAGTTGATCATTCAATATTATACCTAATTTATTACATTTATTAATTTCTAAACTTTCTAACATATTAAGTTTTTTACTTTTTCCTAAAACATGTAACGTTGTAAAATTAGTATTGAATTTATGATTATGTTCTAAGCAATGATTAGCAAAAGTTGAGTCTGTCTTCTTATCCCTATAACATCTTTCGTGTTCTTTCATTCTAGTATCGAATGTCCTTCCTGTCTGTCCTACGTACACTTTTTTACAGTCTTCGCATGTCAACTTGTACACCCCTGAGTTTAATCTATTGTCCGTTTTATCTTTATTGTTTTTTATTGCGTTTTGTAAGGAATTGTTGGTTTTGAATGAAATTGTCTCTTCTCTACTTGTTTTAATTAAGTTCCCTACTGTGTTTGAAATTGTACCAATGTATGTGATGGAATTATAATTGTGCGTTCTATTGTTTTTTACTGTGGGGTAAATTAAAGATAGCGTTTTGGATTTCTGTAGTTTTTCTAAAATATTATTAATTAAATCTATAGAGAAGCCGTTATTTAACGCTATAATGTATATTCTGTTTAATTCTAAATCAAAGTTTTCTTTACTCAAAGGGACACTAATTAGTCTATGAAGCATTGATTGATAAGCAGATATATTGCCTAACCAAGAGTCTAATGAAATTTTTGAATTTAACGAAGAAACGGATTACAGTGTATCCACTTTGGTAAATCAGATAACATCATTATCAATTCCTAAAACACATATGCAACAAATCTTTGAATTCTCTTGCGAATTTACCGAAGCAATACTTACAAATATAAAGCAATTTCTCACAAATACATATCCAAATTCAGTAGATGTTCAGTACGGTCTAAACAAAGTCAGTGATTATGTTAACAATTCTTTACAACGATATAATACAATATATAAATTAAATAAAGCAATGTCAGATAACATTATTCAACCCAAAGAAATAATAATAGGTGACAGAATCGAACAGGTATTTGACTCTAAACAAAGAATCTATGTGGAACGTAAAGTACCTAGTACAATGATGTATGTCCCGATTATTGACACATTAAAAAAACTACTTTCGTGTCCTAAATTCATAAGCTTTTTAGATAAAAAACATGAATATTCTACAAACCTAACAAATATAAATGATGGAGAGTACATAAAAAATCATTTCTTTTTTATTGATCGTAAATACACTTTTAAAATTCAACTTTACTTTGACGAGTTTGAAACAGTCAATCCTTTGGGTTCCAAAACAGGAATCCACAAACTTGGAGGAATATATTTTACATTACAAAATCTTCCCCCTTATCTGAATTCGTTATTGCATAATATACATCTTGCTGCGCTCTTTTATTCTGCGGATCTAAAAACTATAAACTTCAATACAATTTTTGCACCTTTGGTTCAGGATCTTAAAATTTTAGAATCAGTCGGCATTGAAACAGCATTACTAACAGAAAAAGTTTATGGTACTCTAGTAGCCTTATGTCATGACAATTTAGGGGCAAATATAATGTTCGGAATGGTCGAATCGTTCAGTGCTAAACATTTTTGCAGAATCTGTTTAGTGGAAAAGTCAAACATCCAAAACATCTACAATGAAAACGAATGTGTTTTACGTAATAATGATACTTATGAAAATCACTGTAATCAAGCTAAAGACAGTAACAATATAGTTTTTGGAATTAAAAGAAGAAGTATTTTAAACGATTTAACTTATTTTAAATTATGCAATAGTGTTTCGGTAGACATAATGCATGATGTTTTGGAAGGTGTCGCACAGCTAGAAATAAAATTATTTGTTCAAAAACTGATAGACTCAAGAAAAATTTCCATCGAAAACCTTAATAATAGAATCCGCGCTTTTAATTTTGGTCTTATTCACTCAGCAGACAAACCTAGTAATATCAATATAGAAAAGTGCGGACACTTGATAGGACAAAGAGCTGCGCAGACATGGGTTTTAATAAGATTTTTTCCTCTTCTCATTAGTGATTTAATTGATGAAGGAAACTATATGTCTTTTAAAGTAATACTTCTACTTCTCTCTATAATGAACATAATTTTTGCCCCCAAAATAACGCCTTCAATGATTAACCAACTGACAGTATTAATAGAACGTCATCATATACTCTTTAAAGAGCAGTTTCAGGTAAATTTAATTCCTAAACATCATTTTATGGTGCACTATCCAAGAGCATTAAAACTGATGGGACCTATTATCAATTTGTGGTCAATGCGTTTTGAGGGCAAACATTCGTATTTTAAGAATTTAACAATTAAATTAAAAAATTTTAAAAATTTAGCAAAAACATTGGCTTGGAGGCATCAGCAGGCATTTTCTAAGGATTTTTTGTTAGACATTAATATTGAGTTTGGGCCAGCAAATGAAATTATTTTACAAAATTATAAATATAAAAATGTCATTTTAAATTGCATTGAAGAATTTTGTTTAGACCAAATGGTAACACATGTAGAGTGGGTAAAAAAAGGATATAAGTATCAGCCATCTTATTTTTTATATAAATATTACCATCCTAACAAAAACTCAAGAGTGGAAATCTTCATGTTTTAATAAAAAGTTAAACAGTTATCCTGTTAACAAATCTGAAGGGAATTTGGATGTTTTAGACCTACGTACAATGTTTTATAAGGAACCCTACGAAACACATCAAAATTCTAATGATTCACAGCTTTATATTACACCAAAGTATGTGTTAGAATAAAATAAGAGAATTTATTTTTATTTATTTGTTAAATGCATTATATTTATTTAGAAAAACAAAATATTTTTCTATAACCTTTATATCTAATATAAAATGTTAAACATGTTTAGTGATGTTTTATTATTATATAAGGATCCACATCTGAACCGGCATATTATTATTAATATTAATATTAATATTATATTAATATTATTATTATTATTATTATTATTATTATTATTATTCAACTCAATATTTCGTTAAGAGAAACTCACATCTGAGTTATTGTTGGTGTTAATAGTGGATTTTTGTAATGAGTGTTTGTACTCATTCAGTGTGTCATTTTTTACTCAAGAATATATTAAGGTTTAATCAAAATTATTGTGTTAATTTTTCACTCAATATTGTGTGAACTCCTCTGGACACCCAATTTGAGTTCAATTTAACTCAAAATTTTTTACCGTGTAACTGCGCCTTTATGCCCGATACACCCCCAACCAGAACATCTTTTATCAGGCGGCATACGTAAATTCTCAAATCTACTGAAATATTAATATATGAATATGATACAGCAGCATCAAATTGAAGCTGTTTCCCCATAATGTACCAGTGATCTCTCACTCTATCTCCGTTGAGAGATAGCTCACAAATGTGGCAAATCACGGCCTCATTATATAATTTTTGTTCGATAATATTTAAAGGACTCATCGGCGCGATAGTCTTTAAATAGTTTTCATAGATTAGCTTAACGTCTTCTATTAATTTCTCGACAAACACCGTTGAGCAATCTAAACCTGCATACGTGACAAATTTATTCAAACTAGAATTGAAAGAACACACAATTTGTATACGAATTAGATGGATCACTGCGGCATGTGTGAATTGGTTGGAGAATACTTTCAAAATCGGCGTAAAAAACAAAAGGAACGGACATTTTCTTATGATGACTATCAAATCCTAAAATATTTTGAGGCAACAAATCTCCAAATTTAGTTTTCCGCGCATCAGTTGAGGGTGATATTGAGATTTTTTGGTTTGCGTACTCCTTGAGTGCTTTATTATGTTTTTTTTTGTAATATGTGAACGTCAGCTCTGGTTTGTAAGTTGAGTGAAAAGGATGTCATTCAATACATAGGCGACACATTCCAGAGACATTATTAGCATATTACAAAATACATATCACATGTATTACATTAGTTAAAATATATAAATATGTACTTTATAGTAAATAATAATATTCATAAGCCATCAATGAACATTCATTGTCAGCAACACACGTTACGCCGTAATAACGAGATCTAGCGATGTATATCATATTTATTATCAGTTGGCTGATATAATCAGAACAAAGTCGGAGGAATTTATGGGGAATCAGTTTGATTGGGGCAAATAAATTTATATTAATTTCTAAGTGGGATACCGACACAAGACTCCAACAATGAAGAGTGGTTTCATTGTTTTCATCCCCAGATACATCTTGAATAAGCAATAGATTTATATGTCTTTGTTGTTTGATGCTACTTAGATATGTGTCTTTAAATTCTAAGATGCCTTTCCCCCATGATGAGTTCATACTCTCTGTAGAATATAGCACTTACTATTACATCCACTGTGGGGGTGTTCTCCACATTTTTCCAGCCCCTTAATATGGAGGTGTATTCATTATCAAATTCCATTTTAATATTATATATAAAATGTGAATAATTTCCTAGAGTGATTGGCTAATTGTGTATATGTGGAGTATACGGAGTAATCAAATTGGTGTGTACAAGTTATACAAATTATTATATTTATTGCTGTTATTGCTTCCTAATTTTCTTAACAGCATACAATCAACCACAGTGCATTCATTATTAATACTTATAAACATTTCTTAAGTGCATACAATCAACCACAACGCATTATTAATACTTATAAACATTTCTTAAGTGCATACAATCGGGCACTATGCTTTATTAATACTTATAAAGAGTTTAATAATGTTGATATTATAAACTACATTAATCCAATATATTTAAATATACACAACCCACAACCAATTTTAATATATAGGTACGGTTGTTCAGTATTAAAATCAATCAATCAATGTTATAATTATAACACACATTCGTGAAGTAAACGATTTATTTAAACTATATTCCCTAATACCACTAAGTATATTGGTGGATATAATATCAATTTCCGGGTAATAAGTGGAAGCAGATTTTGTATTGGTCGAGACAGTTAACTCTGAGAACAGACTATATTGTTTAGAGAATGTTTTCAATGGGAGCAGGATCAATAGTCTAGAATTATGGAGTACAATCCATAGTGAAAGAGAGTGGCACATACACTTTCCCGAAATATCATGCATGTGGTACAGTGGTTATCTTCTAGACGATACAAAATATATGATATATCGAGAATGCTACGTGGCGGAGAAGAAGTTTTTCAATGAAACTGTAAACGTAGAAAAATTAAACGTCATTTAATCCACAAACATTTTGAAGTGTCACCTCCAATGATGTCAGCAATTATAAAGTGTAGAAGAATGTGGTGTAATTATTATTTCACGACTGCATTATTTAAATTAATGACAAGTGAGTCATGTCATAGACAGCTACATTTAGAAAATAGATTGCCACGATTTTTATTCAATAACTATAATGACTACACAAGCGGTGAAACTATGATAGTGAAGAGGTTGGTATCTTTCAAGACGCAAACATTTTTTCATAAGTATTCCCACACTAAATAATTTAATGCAATATAGGTAATCAATGAAGATTTTGGATGTTCTACCTCTCATGCGTGTATATAAATCACACTATATTACTCTGACGATAAAGTTAACCGCAAACAACTGATATTGAGAATTAATAAAAATGCATATTATGTATCAAGTAGGTTCTCTATAAATTCTTTTAACATTTATGA
Organism: Amphimallon solstitiale; assembly: GCA_963170755.1. Classification (NCBI taxonomy): domain Eukaryota; kingdom Metazoa; phylum Arthropoda; class Insecta; order Coleoptera; family Scarabaeidae; genus Amphimallon; species Amphimallon solstitiale. The sequence goes on along the minus strand of OY720677.1, from coordinate 48,775,263 downwards.
TGACAAAGCAATTTGTCCAGAGATAAAAACTTGTATATGTATATACACAATGTTCATTGAATAAAAGATTAACTTCTTTAGACAAAATTTTTATACGTCAACATATACAATTAATTTTTTTCAACTATGCTTTGCTTGCATTTAGGTTTGGAAAAGGTGGGGTGGGGTGGTTATTCGGCTATAATGGATGTAATTTTAAAATCCATCTTTTATAGCTGAATCTCTAATCAACTCCGCATAAAACATCAGAATTTTTTGCTTAGCTTTGAATTATAAAATGTGCTGCTTAATATGCCACTCTGAATATATTAGGTGAATGGGTGATGGGGGTAGCCCCATCATCGACATGCCCACATAAAGATTTTGATATTGGTAAACTATGGAAGCAACAATATGGGTGAGTCCTTTTTAATCTTAATTGAATAGTGTTTTAATATTGGAAGCACATAATTGGAACTTGATTAAAAAATTACTTATTATGGTGGCTAGGGTCACTTGAATAAAATAGCCATTCAAAGCTGTTTGTAGCACTTCAGAAGCCGTTCAAAGCACTTCAGAAGCTGTTTAAAGCTATTCATAGCACTTCAGAAGCCCTTCAAAGCACTTCAAAAGCTATTCATAGCACTTCAGAAGCCCTTCAAAGCACTTCAGAAGCCCTTCAAAGCACTTCAAAAGCTCTTCAAAGCCGTTCAAAGCTCTTCACGAGCCGTTCAAAAGCTGTTGCTGTTCAAAAAAACCCCATGGTGGGGTGGTTATTCCAAATAACCACCCCATCCTACTGCTTTCCTATGTGAGTACGCGTCACAGAGTCTATTTATGTAATCGATTACCCTCATCATGATATTGGTAAACTATTGGTGCAATAATATGGATAAGCTCTAATCTTAATTGAAGGGTGTCTTAATAGTAGAAACGTATAGAGTTCGAATAAAATTACTTATTATGATGGGATAGGATTACTTGAATAAAGCAATTGGTGGGTTAGCATAACTCTATATATTTATAAAAATTTCATGTTATATAATAGAAACTTAACCTAATTTCAATATATTTGGTATTACTAGTAAATCATATACAGATAGAACCACCGGCCATCTGCCTATAGGGAATTGTATGCAGTACACATTTATATACGCCTACGTATATATCTACGTACCGGCAATAATAATTTGTGGCGTAAAAAGAAATAAATACACATCCGTCGATAAAGCATATTTAATCTTTAAATATGACACAGATATTGCCATTTCATTTCGTAGATATTTGTAAGAATCAATCATCGGCATAATGTTTCGTGTTGTAGAAATATTAGTAGTAGATTTGTAATGAAAACGAAGGTTTGAGATTCCAAAGAAGTAGTAACTAGTGATTCTGAATGTACCTAGTTAAATAAAATTAAATTGCAAATTACTAAACCAAGAGAAAATAAGAAAAATAATTCTAAAAAGGAAGCAACATGGAGAAATTAAAAAACGTTCAAAAAGTAATAATTGATGTCAAACAAAAAAAATTCTAGAGAAAATAAAATAGAATTCTAGAGGCTAATAAATATCTCTTTCAAACAAGCCTCCATTGTTTGCCTCACAGTAGCCCAGTCTGTTGTAAAATTCTCTACGTACATTAGAGAGAGTTACAGGTGAAATACTATTACAGAGTTGTGTAATTCGCATTCGTAAATCATCTAATGTGCGGGGTCTTTCATTCTGGTGTACATAAATGGTTTCATTCAAATATCCCCAAAGGAAAAAATCACATGGCGTTAAGTCAGGGGATCTAGGCGGCCAAGAAATATTACCTCTAGTGCTAATGGTATGTGGAAAATGCAATGAAAGACATTCTTGTACTATTCTGGCATTATGAGCTGGGCAGCCATCTTGCTGAAACCAAATATCATTAAAGTTTACAGCAAGGTCACGCACTGCAGGAACAATATGATTTTGCAGTAATTGTAAATATGACTGCGCATTTAATGTTCCGTTTAGGAAAAATGGCCCTATGATGTGATCCCCTGAGATTCCTGCCCAGACATTTACTTTCTGTGGATATTGAGTGTTGACATCCCTGCTCAAATGTTTGTTTTTCTGAGACCAGTAGCGAACGGCACATGGATTATGGCGTTTGTGAAGGGAAAATGTTGATTCGTCAGTGAACAAAATATTTCGTGTAAAATTATCATCATTATCACATTTTTCTCTAATAGCCTCACAAAATTCGAGACGTCTAAACTGGTCATCTGGGAATATTTCTTGATTTTTTCTAACCTTATAACACTTATATTTCTTTTTGTGTAATATACGCCTAACTGTGGTTTTTGGAATACCTAATTGTTCAGAAATTTGGCGGCTAGAGCAGGGCTCACTTGATTCTACAAAGGCGCATACACTGACTTCCTTCTCTATTCTTTCCTCCGAAATAGGATGGAAATTACTCTGATAGCATTTCGAACATCCATTAATGCAGCCCGACTTTTCAAAACGATGTATGATATCTAGTATCGTCCGACGGCAGGGAACTGGACGATCAGGAAACGAAAAAACAAAACGACCAATCACTTCTTGCGTACCTCCTTGAGATGAGTAATACCATTTAATAATATTTATTTTTTCTTCTTTACTATAAACTAACGGCATAGTAAATACGTAAATGAATATCGGTAAAAAAACAGAAAAAAATACTGAGCTCTAAATAATTCTAAACCCTAAAGATGCAGACAGCAAGAATTTGCGTATTTTTGCAAGTTCGACCAACTATGAGTATACTCCACCGCAGTCAAGACACGACTGACGCGGTTGACTGTCGATCCCTAGCGTCGGCATAGACAACGCTTCTGATAAACGGTAGGACTAGATACATATATGTACATATAAATGTGTACTGCATACAATTCCCTATAGGCAGATGGCCGGTGGTTCTATCGGTATATGGGTTTTAATACAATAGAAGAGTTATATATTTATAAAAATTCATGTCATATAATAGAAACTTAACCTAATTTCAGTATATTTTGTATTACTAATAAATCATATATGTGGGTTTTAATACAATAGAAATGTTATATATGTAAATACATTTTTTAATACAATAGAAGAGATATATTTATAAAAATTTCTAACATATATAAAAAGAAACTTAACCTAATTTCTATATATTTTGTATTACTTATAAATCTTATATGTTGGTTTTAATACAATGTGAATATTATATACAAGTACACCAATATATTTCGAAGTGTTATATAATACGGTTAATATAATTTTATTTCATTCATAAATAGGTGTTATATACAAGTAAATATATTAAGCTTAACTTGATGAAATGGTGGTGAAATATGTGAAACATATGCAATCAGGTGTTCTTAAAATTGATATTGATTTTAATGACTATATTGGGTATCATTGTTTTATGCGCCAGTGTCCCCATGATAGTGTATTATGAGAACCCGGTATTATATATCTCTTATCATCATGGGGACTTAATGCTATCTTTGTTTGTGATATGGTTGGAACTTGATGGTTGTTGGATTGAAACAGCTTTTGTTCGACAATTGTCTCTTTGTTTTCAGTCAAACACTCAATGTAGTCATTAAAACTGATGTTGTTTTAACAATGTGTTTCTTTACACCTTTCGCCTTTTTGGTTGTTTTAGAGTTAATGAGCTTACAGCTATACATTTTAGACCGTAAGCCCACAAACTCCGTCATTATCTCACCACTATTTTCGTCCTTCATCAGGCCGAGCACCTTTTTATTTACACGGGGGATATTGTAAATGTTATTTTCAGGATAGTCACTAGTATCAAAGTATTCTGAGGCGTCACATCGAATTACTTCATACAAATCATCACACTCTACCTCATATATGAGTGAATCAGTATCTGTATAACAAATTTGGGCCTTATCACCAAATCGACTCCTCATATATGAATAGTGAAAGTCATAAATTTTCAATTTTGAAATGTCGAGAATGCACATACCCACATAGATTGGTTTATTAAAGTAAACTTCCGTTTTGTTTAATTCAATGGCCACTAAATTCTCCTCAAATATTGTTGAAGATTTAAAATTGGGTTTTGCAATTAACGCTTCCGCCCCATAACGTCCACCCCATTTAGACACAAGCTTCACGATTGAGTGCTTACGTACGTCTTCAATTGTCTTCCCAAAGACACTGTTGTTCATTAATTTGAATAAATTTTTCTCAAAATCAGTGGTGGCTGCCGTGCGCAATTGAGTATTTAAATCAATATATGATTTAAGCCAGAGACTTTGTTTGAAACGCAACACCCGATGAATTTTAGTTAATTTCAACCCGTTTTCTAAAGCTTGCACTAAACTTCGATAGTGTATAACATAGCGGGTCTTGTTATACAGGGTGGCCAATAATTTTTTATCTTTTTTCCCCGGTGCAGATAGATGTTCGGGACAGAATGGAAGATCATTGTGAGAATCATGAACGTTGGGCGGGTACTCTAAGTCCACTTCGAGAATGTACCCCTCTGGATTATCATTAGAGACATTAAAGTTAAAATTTTCCACGTCTGTTATCCACCTGAACCCGCCATATGGGAGATATTGCGACATGGCCCAACCATACTGATTATTAATGTCGTTGTATATTAAAAATTTCGAAGGAAGATTTGGCTGATAATTTGGCAGGTATTTATTGTTCGCAAGTGAGTGACGTTTTGAACATTGGCTTAGCCCGCCTCGAATACCTCTTTCAATAAACATAATCATATCAATATCTGTTAAGAGTTCTAGATTGATCTTTGAAAATTTTAACATACAACTCCACGTATAACCAGGCAATGTATAATAATGTGCGGGATCTAGACCATATGTTTTCAAACAACGTAGGCGAAATTGTTCAAATATGTCCGCTAAAAGTAAAACATCAGTTTTTAAATAAATATCTGAATACTCCCCTAGCGTTTGAATATTGAACTGATCCCAAACTACCCTAGCATGTGCATACTCTTCATCCGTGATATCCATATCATATAGTTGACTATGAAATTCTGATTTTTCAGGTAATCGCGTGGTTTCTAGTTTTTCAAAACTATCAACAAAATCATATGGAGATACACCTTTGCGCTTTAATAAATTTAAATTATTCTCACTCAAACCCGGAAATTGTGCTTTTAAATTTGGAAAATGTGTTAAATGGCTCGCCAAAGTCTCAAGTCCGCACGCTAAAAATCTGTATGAATCTATGAATCTGAATTTTACTAAATTTTCATCAACATGTTTTGTGAAAGATATATACCTTTCTTTATTTATAGGAAGTAAGTCAATGCGACCCTCAAAATCTTTGGCTAAATTTTTAATAATGAAGTGGCTATCATACCCTGACAAATTGTGCAATACCACCCCAATCGTACAACCGTCCTTATAATTAATATTACACTCGCTATGTGCTGGTCCTCTATACACTCCCGTAAAATGGTTGTGGTCTCGAACTCTGGTGTCTTCCGTTGTAAACATTTGTTCACAGATGTGACATTGGGAAGCTGTTTGAAACTCGATTTCTTGCATGCGTGTGAGTGGCTCCATTGGTAGTGGGCAGAGAAACACAGTCTCGACATCCTCAGCAAACTCCTTCATTTCTTGTGTGAACCATTTTTGACAGTCTTCTCCCCTATATGACTTATAGAAGCTGAGGGTATCGTCATAGGTGCACTTGACATAATACCCTATGCTATACGGTATATGCTCTTGCTCCTTGTTTCTCCCTCGCATGAGCAAACACTCAATGTCCGCATATATGATGAAGGGGGCTGGCTCTTTATATCTCCAATCTTTAAAATGTAAATTTGTGTATTCCCCTGTTGGGACTCGAACCTTGCACTCATTCATTTTTGAACAGTCCTCTTGGTGTTTCATTAATTTTTCTTCCATCGTAAAATAGTGGAGGCATCGATCACAAAAGTGTTTCTTACACTTATGTCTGCTGAGTTGTCTGGATAAAAGTCGGCTGAGGTTCTTTATCCACACGTAATGAAAGCGTGTTTGTTGCCCATCATCTTCCCCCTCCTCGTCAACGTACACATCTTGTATGAGTAGCAGATTTATGTGTTTCTGCTGCTTGTTCTTACTTAGATATGTGGGAACTGTTGTAAACGAACCTCTAGGAGACTTATCCAGGATGTATACATTGATTGATACACCATGTTGACTCTCAAAGCGCGGTATCTGTTTTATCGTCATTGGGAATGATATATTTTTGAGGTTCACGACTGATGTGGGGTGTGGATAGGAAGACATTCGCTGGGGATGTTCTTTTGCTGGATGGAGCGCTGACACAACTGCCCAACTGAAGCACATCTCATCATCGTTGTGTACATTTACACATGCATGCTTCAATTTTATCGGGCGTGGCAACTCGATGTAGGAAGAACCTAATTGAAGGTTGTAGCGATTGATGTTAAAGCTTATGTTGATGATTCTGGAGAGAGCCCACCCACTATCTCTCTCCTGGAACTCACTTAATTCTCTTAAAATGGGTGTTCCTATGTGCTCTTCATACCAGGCACTAATGTCAGTATCCTGATATACAGGGGAGTTCCTTGTCTTGAGGTACTTGAGCTCTTGAATTTCTCTTTCCCCCTTAATGACGCGGAACTCTCCGCAAAATACTGCGTTTACTTTTGCTGCTGCCTCCCTCTTTAGGGTGTTCATTATTTTCCTCTTGAAAATGGCGCTGGCGTCTTGTAGAAATGCCTGCGGATCCTTGTGTCGGATGTTCACCACTGCACCGGTTCTGATTCTGCTAGCGAATGCGGAATCTACATCCACCCATTTCACTCGCGAGCTGGTGTAGGTAATAGGGTTGGTTGGCGTATAACCACCCCCATATACGGTGCGGAGGGACTTCAGCACCGCCCTGCAGCTCTGTGTGAGTGTTAAACAACTCGTTATGTGTTGTTTAACACCCACGGTTGATGCATTTTTTAGAGCCTACCTCATGAGTGCTAGCTCGCGACCGCATCTCTTTATTAGGGGCTCTATCTCCGATGAATTATCCGCATTTATGGCGGCTACATTTTTACATAACTCATCCGCAATTTGTGTAAAAGGTCCTGTTGATTCCATTTCTGAAATCGTGTTTTAGATGTTATTATTCAACAAACAAAAATATATCTATTATTTTAAAATATTTTGGCAGCTAATAATGTAACACGTCTTGTTATCTCAACTGATTGGAGATGACTGAATGAAACTATTGATGGTGCTATTGATGTGGTGTGGTGGTTGGTGGTAAAACTTGTGCACAAATATGATTGTAGGCGCTAATTTTCTATGGATTATTTTTAATGTCATGCATTCATGATTCGTATGACGACACATCATAGTTCACACTGGATTGTCATCTGCTAATCCTTTGATGTACTGGTTATCATAGTTCACATTTAATACATATTATGAAAATTTTAAAGTGATAGAGTTGTATGGAGTTTGTTCATAAAATATCTTCTTCATGTATACTATGCTAAACCAGATGTTAATAATTTGTCACTATGTGCATTATATGATAACTTCGTTGTATTATTAAATTTTCGGAATCATATTCTAAACTAGATAGTAGTAATTATGTTTAGTATACTTACTGTAATAATAAATTTTCAACTAACACTGATAAAAACACACCTTTGTTCTATTGACACGTATGTGTTGAATGTGTGAAGCTATTGATGATGCCCCTATTAATAATGTCACGATGTGGTGGGGGTAAAAGCAATTGCAATGAATTAAATAAAAATATTTACTCGTGGTTGGAAATTCTGGGTGTTGTAATCTGATATTAGTTTGCTTTTGGCATAAATAAATTTTCTGTTGTTGATGAAGCTCCCCACACTATCTCAAACAATGGGTAATGTAAACACTACTATTATTTAATAAACAACTTGTTTTTTTCTAGAAATTTCTCGTGGTTATCAATGTTCAAACCTCGTCTTATCACACCTGTTGTTGACATGTTATTGTGTTTTTCAGAAATTTCTTGGGACTACTTTTATTAATACATACAAACTAAGATAAGGTAACGACTGTGATAAAGTGCAAATTGTCAATCAGTGTTTATTTAATATTATAGCGCACACATGAAATTTAATGGAATGGACGTTATTATTTACTTCATTTAATATTAACTTTGTGCACCTTTACCTAAATTCAATAAAAACATGCAACGGATGAATCTAACCACATTTAGTTTATAACAGGAAGTGAGAGATTACAGTAATGTATTGATATTACGAAGCTGTTATATCATTCAACATAGTGAGTGTTACATTATTCTACAAGTAAGTACATATTGACTAGTGTCTATTAATATTACTGTTGAATAAAAAACAACTTGAAAAATTCAATGTAATTATATACTTTAAAATCGTTCATAATTTTTTATTTGAAATAATACCCATGTAAAAATATTTGTAGATAAATTATGCATAAAACCACATTTAGTTTATAACAGGACGTGAGAGATAATGCCATTTACAGTTGTTTATCTGGAAAAGATTAGTCGTCACGTGCATTTTAGACAATAAACATATTTTTGTTTATTGAAAAAATATCAGTTTTTATTATATTCTATTTACTAGTGTATAAAATACATTATTGTAAATATCATTCAACATAGTGAGTGTTACATTATTCTACAAGTAAGTACATATTGACTAGTGTCTATTAATATTACTGTTGAATAAAAAACAACTTGAAAAATTCAATGTAATTATATACTTTAAAATCGTTCATAATTTTTTATTTGAAATAATACCCATGTAAAAATATTTGTAGATAAATTATGCATAAAACCACATTTAGTTTATAACAGGACGTGAGAGATAATGCTATTTACAGTGGTTTATCTGGAAAATATTAGTCGTCACGTGCATTTTAGACAATAAACATATTTTTGTTTATTGAAAAAATATCAGTTTTTATTATATTCTATTTACTAGTGTATAAAATACATTTCAAAATCATCAACCAATCTTGGGTGTCAAAACAGCTTTAGGACGCCATCTTGGATGTCAAAACGGCACTAAGAAGCGATTTGATATGGATATATATAAATATTGTATTTTATTTAATTTCTTTGTGCATAAACCACAAAGTAAGAATAACAAGATAAGCGTTTTAGCGTCGACGTGAAAGAGAGAGAAGGAATGTATTATTTTTTCTTGAAATTTCTTCTAGTTCTGACAATGAACTTGTTGTTTTTACTCGCTATAAGATAAAGCCAACGACAAACCACAAAATAACAAGATAAGCGATTTTAACATTAACATGATATTTTAAACTGGGTGAAATATATTATTTTCTTCTTTTTCAGTATTTGTTGTTGTTTTTTATTTAATCATACATAATAATATATTACAAAGCCGTTAGGTGTGCTCCACCGCATGCTAAACGTATTACGTCACCCGCCTCACGCCATCCGTCATGGGCCAATCACGTTGCCCCGAGTACAAAGAAAATAAAGAAATCGAAATTTCTTCCAATGATGATGATGCTTACGGCGGTATCTCACATACATACAATATGGCTGACTTGTTGTTGTTTTTATCCCTGCGCCATTATTGGTGGTACGTACAAACACTATTGCAAATTATCATTCACACAATATGTTGTTACCGGCCCCATTGTTGTGGGGTACGTGCAAGCTGCACTTCAAATTATCCGCCTCCTGGTGGGGACTGACACTTTGTGGTTATGTGTGACCAATGGGGGTGTTGGATTCGATCATGTGACGTCACATGTGGGAGTGTTCGTGGCTTGGGGTGACCAATGGGAGCGTTGCGTTCGGTCACGTGTTGTTAGAAGTTGGAGTGGTGGGGGGAAAACAAAATTTAGACCCCTATGTTAAATCATATGGGATTTTGGCCCAGAAGCCCCATAGCTTATCTACTTATTAATCACTATTGGCTAATAATAACATATAATACCCAGAGGGAATAATGAAATGCGACCAGGGAATAATGGGCCACAACGTTACCATTATTCCCTGCATTCCGCCAATAAGAACATAACGTTCCTAACGTTGTCGTAGTAACGATAGACAAGTCCGGCCATTTTACTAACTGTCTAACCGTCAAACGTCATATTGATATAGTAATCTGACATTTTCGTTTAATTATTTTGATTTTTTTAAGTAATTTTCAGTTAGTCGTCGATAAAGTAGTGTATACTAACTCGCAATAATGACTATTATTCCGTCGAGCTGAGTTACTCCCTCGCCGCTTACGCGGCTCGGTTCGTAAATTCAGCTCTCGGGAATAATAACTGTCATTATTGACTCGTATAAACTACTATTATTTTGGAATTATATAATCAAGTGTGACTATTGTATATTTTTATTGTTGTGCTTGCTTTTGGTGACACAACCTTATTGGTCTATAGATATACTTACAGTGTTGTAACGTTTGCAACTGGATTGCACGTATGTGTTGCATTTTTATTGTTTTATTTTTCCTGATATTTGATTGTACGAATTTTCCATATGTGTTAGATGACTACAGGTGCTTGATGTGCCAAGTTATTTTATTATTAATCGGGGCAAATAACGAGTCAATAAACCTGTTGTTAAATTTGAATGAGTGTGTTTGGTCTTATTTTTCTTTACACCTGGAGTTTTAATATTATACCTTGTCCGGGGTCTAAGTATCCGTTGGTAGTCAGCATATTTTAACGGACTGGCGCCTTGACATATTAACCTTCGACTTTGTTCTGTAATTCGAACTCGCCCTAATTCCGACTGTAGCTGGAGGCGGTGCTGATTCCCATATTTAACAACGACCCTTGGGAAGAAAGAAGATAAGGCCTAAGTGTTTTATAAGTTGGTGATTAATTAATAGACAAGCGTCTCTTAGTACATTTAAAGTAGACTTTGTTATTTTGATTTTAATGATAGAAGGTTAGTTATCGTGGTGGCGTCATACCTTCTGTCCTCTTGCATATTTCATATTTTTAACGCAAGAGGGTAGCAAGTTCCAATGCTTAAATTCATGCTAATAGTGTTTGATACAGATATATAGTAGGCGCTCGTGTATGTGAACAGCTAGAAAGCAAGGTATTTAAAGAAATGAATTGCAGATATACCAATCCGAAAAATCTTATTTTATTTATATAAAAATGATGAAACCATACGTTTTAGTTTTTTTTTAATGACTAAATGTCCTTGCAAAATGTATTTCTGGGGAGTTTACTGATAAATCACAAAATGCAGTACGTCATTCGTTGCATTGATACAAATTCAAATCATTGAAATTTTAACTGTTCACTTTCTTAGCCCTGGGGGTCGCAGTAAGCTATTGAAATATTTGAAACAAGTAAAATAGTTTAGGCTTTAGTAGCTATTTATTAGTAATGGTGATTGACTTTATTTTTTACCTTCTCTATGGTCGCCACACTAAAACTTTGAAAATCACTGCTGTAGTGGATTTTTCATATTAAAGAGCATATACTCTAATTGTTATTTCTATTCTATTGATTATATATTTTCTATATCATTTTAGCTCTGAATATGTCAAATCTCATATTAAAGAACGTGGTAAAACTGTTGACGCAACAAAATATACTCAACGATAGGTTTACAAACATCGAAAGATATATGATGAAACATATGAATTATATTCAAGCACCTGGTACAATTGACGCAAAGTTGCAAGAACAGTTACCTTTGCAAAATAAGGAAAGCTTAACAAAGATAGAGAAAAGGTGAATGAAATGAGGGAAAATGGTCTTTTGCAAGATGTCGAAATACTGTTGTACCGCTTAGTGCACAGTGCTGGTAGTCTTATCCTAAACATGGATAATAATGCTGCTGAGTGCTACAATTCAGTGGTCGCAAAATTTGTGGGTGGTAAAAGATTGAATTTATACAGCAGAGTTTCCGTCCAAACTCGATGCGAAGCGACAACTGCAAGTTTTTCAGCAGGATCATATAATTATTCTGGCATAATATAACGGGTGGGCAAATTTGAGGTTAGGAAGTAAATTGGCTGTCAAATGATGAAATGTCAAGAATTGAGCTGTCTTCCTTTGACATTTACTTAGTAAAAAGTTGGGAAATTTTAACCATGGAACGCTACACTCTTGAACAAAGAATTTTAATTGTGAAAATTTACTATCAAAATGGTGAACATTTTACTGTATCACTTCGTAAAATTCGAGCAGGTTTTCCTCGTAATCAGGCTCCTTCTGAGAGCGCTGTGCGTAATTTAATCGCTAAATTCGAGGCTCACGTTACTGTTGCTGACAATAGACCAAAACAATACGCTCGTAGTGGCCGTAGTGATGCAAACATAGCCGCTGTACAGCAAAGTGTTGAGAATGAGCCTGAAACATCAACTCGTCGACGTTCGCAACAATTGGGCATCACCAGAGGCACTTTGCGCAACATTTTGCATAAAGATCTTCATCTTCACGCTTATAAAGTTTAACTCGTTCAAGAATTAAAGCCGGCCGACCATTGTTTGCGTCGAACGTTTGTGAATTGGTTGTTTGAAAAACTGAACGAAAACAACGCATTTTTCAACAAAATTATCTTTAGTGATGAGGTCCATTTTCAATTAGGCGGTTATGTAAACAAACAAAATTGTCGCATATGGGGCTCACAAAATCCACAAACAGTCCTCGAAAAACCATTACATCCAAAGAAAGTAACCGTATGGTGCGGTTTGTGGTCAGGCGGCATCATCGGCCCGTATTTTTTCGAAAATGAGCAAGGAAACGACGTCACCGTGAATTCTCTGCGCTACCAAACCATGGTAACCGTTTTTTTGTGGCCACAATTGCCTAATGTTGACATCAGTGACCTTTGGTTTCAGCAAGACGGCACCACAAGCCACACAGCCGGCCAAACAATTCAGTTATTGCATGAGAAATTTCCCGGTCGAGTAATTTCTCGATTTGGCGACGTCAATTGGCCGCCTCGTTCTTGTGATTTAACGCCGCTGGATTATTTTCTCTGGGGCCATTTGAAAGAACGGGTTTACGTGAACAAACCACAAACAACTGATGCTCTGAAAGATGAAATTCGGTGCTGCATTGACGAGATAAGCGAAGCTTTGTTGCAAAATGTGGTTCAAAATTTTGTGAAAAGAGCGGACGTCTGCCGACGTGCTAGAGTTGGACATTTGCCCGACATCATATTCCATTATTAATTCCCATATTTCTACTTTACATTGGTATCAATAAAACTGAATTTGTCAAAAAAAGTGTTTTTAAGCCAATTTACTTCCTAACCTCAAATTTGCCCACCCGATATAAAGTAATATTGCAGAAAAGCCCAGGACAATTCACCAAAAAATTTATGAGCAGGAAAGAAAAGTAATACCTTTACCAAAACATATCGGAAGAAACTGAAAGCTAAGGCACCCACAGACAAGGCATACGGGTCAGTCGCAGCTCTTCTCCCTGCTGATCTCCCAGAAAATTATGAAATTCAGAGAAAAAAGATATTTGGAAGAACTAAAGAAAATGCCATCTAAAATTCGTTACTTAAGGGAAAAATGGCAAAGTAGCAATAACGATTGGACAACCGAACGTCACAATAGACTGACTGCTTCCAGTTTTGGCAGAATATGCAGAATGATTCATAGTTTATGGGATACTATTTAGAATTAATATAAAACACTGATGCTTTTGACTTATTGCCAATCTATAATTGCTTTTTAATTATCCATTGCCCTCATCTTAATAGTAATTTATTAAATTCAACTGTTAAAGAATTGCACAAATTAAATTGCACCTATTGTTTTATAAAAATTAGAAGTTTTAATATCTGTCACCCAAATATTTTACTGTTAAAACAGGTTTTATGAAATGTGATTGTTAATATTTAGGATGACGTGATTAAATAAAACAATTCTATTTTTCTAAATGTGAAATATAGGTGTAAATATTCCCACGAAGCAAAATTATATTTTATAAATGTTATATCAATGTTATTCTGAAACATGTAATGTTGTGAAATATACACGATTAATGGTGCCATTAACGTTACGGCGATTGTTCTATGTCCGCCTAAGCGATATTACAAAGTAAATGTAATATTTAAAAGGAAAGATACTGGAACATTTCGTTGAAACATTTATGACATAATACCAAAATAATGTTGTCAACAAATTACAATGTAACATTCAAAAGATCTCATATTGGAATATTTTAACAACATTATTCTAGAAATGATACTGTAGCATTTCATTGAAACATTAATTATATAATACTAGAATAATATTGTTAATATATTACAATATGAGATCTTTTAAATGTTACATTCTACTTTTTTGGTATTGTCATAAATGTTTCAAGGAAATGTTACAGTATCATTTCAATGTCGTTAGATTTTGTCTATTTGGAAATTCCAGAAATCAATTAGGAACAGTGTATACTAATGGGACAGACAAAAACGTTAAATTACTTTCAAAATTCCATGAACTTGTCTAGCTAAGTCTTGGGTCTATATTAATGATGTACCAAAAGGCATTGGCATTTTACTTAATTTACTAAAATTGTGCCACTGGCTTGTCTTCAGACATATTTATCAAATAGGATGATAGGATCAAGTGCGAACATAAAATGTAAATGCTCATCAGTAATCATTAATATACACCTTACATAATATGCAGCACTATATATAACATTTTTATAATTGATTTATTCATCAACAGAGAATGCAATATAAACAAACAATATAAACTAAATAATAAAATTTCACCCAAGTAATGCCTACGTCAAATATGAGCCTATATATAGTTTTACAATAGCTTGCTACCCTCTTGTATATAAATTATAAATGGCCAAGGCCCTAACCAAAATTCGGTACCCCAAATTCCAAGAAGGTAGTAAGTTAGACACCACCACGGTAATTAACCTTCTATTCAAATTTTAGAAGGACGCTTGTCTATTAATTAATCGCCAACTTATAACACTCAGTCTTACCTCTTACTTCCCCAAGGGTCGATGTTAAATATGGGAGTTAGCACTGCCTCCAGCTACAGTCAGAGAAGGGCGAGTTCGAACACCGTACTAAGTCGAAGGTTAAGTTGTCAGGCGCCTATCCGTAAAAATATGCTAAGCCCAACAGATATTCAGACCCCGGACCAGATCCAATGTAAAACTCCCCAGGTAATAAGAAAATAAGACCAACACACGCTCATTCAAACTTAACAAACAGTTTATTGAAATTCAATCACAGATCTCAACAGCGCATTCCAATTACTGTACATATCCGGCTATATTATAAAACCTTTGATTTTCAAGAGATATTTAGAACAAAGGAAAAAAAAACAGTGAAAAGTAAAACACAAGCGCAACTCAGTTGCCAGTATTAAATTCTGAAGGATTAATTAAAATTTAAATGGTCACCCAAGATGATCCACAACTCAAAATTATCAATGACGTACAATTACATAATTTAAGAAATTCGAAATGGTGAACACGAGGAACAATCTTAAAATTAAAATTAATTAACCAACAATATTCTTACAAGCACAGTTATAAGGCAGCTTGCCGGAAGTCCCTCCAAAGTCGAACAGTTTGATCGTGATTTGCAACACGTCAACACAAAAATAAAACACTCTGTATACCAGAGGCAACCGACAATCTATTCGACATCAGAGTGCAGACTCTAAGTTATAAGTATCTAATTCTATTAAAAAAATTAGCGCTAGTTAACTATGCTTTACATAAGGAAATGTGATTCGATTAAATTCAAAAATTTCTTACGAGATTGTACAAAAATAAATTACAATGGTTGACTAAATGCACTAAATAACAACTAAGAAGTTACACAAGACAGATGTGAGGCTACACTGCCCATACACATCCAAAATTTAGTTCAAATTCTGAGTCCAAAAATAAAAAGGCTACGTAACGTCTCCAAAAATGTCAAAGTAACCTCCAAATTGAGGTCACTATAATTAATAAAACTACATTAATTTAATTAATTCAAAACATAAGGCTCATATGCCACAAGAAGTTAAAATAGGAAATTACGATGACTTATTTAATTAGCTAGGCCGGAAAATTGAAATTTACTGTTCAAAGTACACGATATTGACATAAATTTTACCAAAACTGTTTAGTCAATAAACTCTACACTCTGGATAATATCAGAGAAATTTACACAGACACAGTACCTTAAAGAAAGTCACATCCACAGCTACCAAACATGATACCTTCTACGGATCCACACGTTACAAGAAATCTGCTCGCCTATCTTCGGCTAACGACATCTCAAGAAAATAGCGTATGAAGGCTACAGAATTCCAATAATCTGTACCTTAAATATGTCTTCACCGCAAGATCCAGCAATAAATTTCCTGGCACCGTAAGATTACCATAGCACGTGGTTCTTAAATCTTAACCACAACAAAAGTGCTCAAATGAGGTCTAGGCCATGCACCACACTAACCGAGCAATTAAACAATTCCTAGCCAAGAAGAAAATATCCTCGCAAGATTCAATCAAAACGCCAAAATTTCAATAATAACACTTGAGAAGTACTATAACATCCGCTTTTGTAAGCGATTACAGACGATAAACCTCCAAACTCTCCAACATTCTCAAGTAAAGCTAAGGAAATTGCTTCTGCTCTTGTGGTATTTAACCCTTCCTCGACGACCGTTAAAGTGCAAGAGCAAGACTCTAACATGTCAAAGCCTGACCATCAAACGGAACACGACAATTGCTCTAAAAGACCGAACGACCCAATCTGATATTTTAAACGTACGACAAAAATGCAGGTTCAAATGACAATAGAAAAATGGAAAATAATTATAAATAATTTGTTACATAACTCTAGGCCCAAAAGAAGCACTAAAACTAAATCAGCAACAAATAAAGAAAACAAATTTATTAAATAAAACAACGTACGCCATCTACCCGTCAATGCATGTATACGCCACACACACCTGCGATAAGGCAGAACGCGTGCAATAGGAATCTTAAGCAAATCTACACCAGATGGCAGTAGTAGTAGGAAGATGACATAAATTTAATCCAAAATAAATTACGTATTCCACGACAACCTAAAATAATCCATTAAAGGATAAAATACAACAAAAAAAAATTGTAACAAGTTTATATTGAAAATAACTACTGAAATTTCATAAAATAAATTAAATTCTTGAATTATAATTTACTTACCTTCGAGCGCTATTATCTTTAACTACAATATGGAAAGCACTAACGAACTTCAACCAATTAGTAGACTTACACAATGCGAAATTGAAGATTTTCGCATTGTTTACACAATATATTATAATACATTATTTTTGAAAAGAAAATACCTATAGCACCGATTGTAATTAATACTAAATAAATGATACACATATGTCACTGTCTGTACTCTATTTTTAGGTCAACCACGTCTTGAAATGCAACTATTAAAGACTTGGTGTATAGTACTTTCACAGGAAATGAGGCCACCGAGTGGGTTATTAGCTACGAGCAAACTGCTAGACAGGAATTTGAAAAGCAGATTCTGTGTTTGGTTTTCTTGGTGCCTCGCCAGATGCACCGAGAAAACTAATCGGTACTTATGCGAGCATAGAAATTAAGTGTTCAAAGTTCGTTTGTAACTTGTCGCTTAGTGATGTAGTGCTAAGGTTCAAACATTACAATAATGAGTTGAAGCTTTGAAATGAGAACTTACGACATATATTGTCAAACCTAAGTTTGAGTGTTAATGAAAATAATTTTGGAGAATCAAATTGTGCCTGTTGCTATATATGCCAATTTATTATAATAAATTCAATCTTTTTAAAATGATTTTATTTTAAAAGCAAACCTTATCTTTATGGAAATATACGAGGGATGTCCGATATTAAAGGTACAAGCCAAAATTTCACTAACATATATATATTTAAAGAAAATATTTAATACATTCTACAAAAAACTACCTACTTTTGGTTATTTCTGGACATATTTTCTCCATAAAGATTGAGACATTTATCCCAGCGTGTCAGTAGTCACGGTAGTCTTGCCTGTCAAGTCGATTTTAAAGGTACAGGTGGCATGTATAGACAGACTGAGACGTGGTAGTAGAGGCTGGAGCGTTGTTGTGTGTAAGACTCAATTTAGTAGCGTAAGGGAAGCAAACAACCATGGCGTGTGTAATCGCAGAGTATTCCAAGTGTGAAATGCCTGCGGTTATGCGATTTTTGCAAGCCGAAGGGGTTAACTAGAGCGAAATTCATCGCAGATTAGAGGGCGTTTATGGCTCAAATGTCTTAAACCGAGAAGAAGTCAGCGTTTGGTGCAAAAAATTTAAAGATGGACAAACAGACTTGTTTAATGATCCGGAAAGAACAGAAGTAGACCAAGGACCTCACGAACGGATGAAAACTGCTCAATTGTTGAACGTTCATCGATCGGTTGTCAAGTTTAAGTGTCAGAAGGCCGACAAATAAAGAGATTACGAAGGAAAAGTGCATTTTCAATTGAAATGTGGTACCTTTCAGATACGTATTAGTGTTATTATTATCAACTGTTACTATTTCTTTTCTATATGAATATATGAACAAAATGCCGATGGATATGGTAAAATAAACTTAAAGTGTATTATCGCACGTAAGTACAGTAACAAATATAACGATCTTTCTATATTTTATTAAGATATATTAAATGCAATGACACTCTATTCATTATATATGTCATCGAAATGTCGCCACGATGACAGCTCGCCAGAGCTTAAAACTGGACGCAAAAAAGTCAGGCCAATTTCATACAACGAAGAACTTGAAGCTATAATGTTGTTCGTGTGCACTGTTCTATATTCCCACGGTTCTGTTCAGGTACTTTCCTTTTGCTTCATCCCATTCGTGAATTTACTAATATTTACCATTAGACGCGAGCGCTGCGAGAAATTGGCTGAATGCGTCTATATTTGATGCAGCCCCGACAGATCGCTACAACTCGAGGACGCACCTGTAAAGCTAATCGGACGTCTTAACAAAATGCGTGCAGCGCGGGGTTTGTGAGAACTAAACAACAGCTGTCAATCGCAACATTATATTTTGAAAAGATTAAAACTTCGTCTGTTTAATTAAATTAGTGAAATGTGATAATGATAGTGTTTTAATCATGTGCAATACCGTAGCTCAATCGGAGACAACGTCGATGGATTCTCTTAAAAGGTATTTATACGTTTTGATTAATTTATCGTGACAAAATAAACATATGCAGAGTTTTTGTTTCGTGTATTTACATTTATTTACACACAGAGATATTTACAGCATAGACAAGTTATATTAAATTTATTATTCCACATTAGTTTTATATATACATCGGAGAATTGTATGACAATTACTAAATATCTCGGCAGCATGACAATTTCAGGGGGAATGCGTAGCTTTAGCTTTTATTAGCCCTTGAAATTTGCCGTGTACACTATTAAAGTAATTACGGATACGTTTTATATTACAGCACATACAAATTTGATGATAACAAACAATAAAATTATTTCCTCGAACAAAAGCATGAAAATCCCGTAAACTAATAAAATGTTTCCTTTGATAATAAATTAAAATATTGTATAGTTCTAATTGCAACCTTCACATAGACAGTTCATGTGTTTTTCGGTCGGTAATCTAGTTGACCACGTTGACTTTGAAGACGTAAACAAATAATTGATTGACAGAAAATGCAGTGTTGATAAATTACTGAAATTAAATGCTCTTTCCTTATTTCGTGACCAATTAACCCACTAATTTATTGCAACGAATAATGAATATTTTCTTTTTAATTGGATAAATTAGGGCTCTGTATGATAGAGAAAAAAAAGAACTTTTGAACTAGCAAGACGGAATCTTTCAAACAATCTGGCCGTTAAACGTGAATATTTGAATGTTAATTATGGATTTAGTAATTTGCTTTATTAACAGACGGTATTTGAACGGATTGAGCACCTGCACTTGTAGTTAGGTCAGCTGTAAACGGAATTAATGAGAGGTAATTAATTTAGCAGCACCTGAACTTGTAGTTAGGTTAGCTCTAAACGGAATTAATGACAGGTAATTAATTTAGCAGCACCTGAACTTGTAGTTAGGTTAGCTCAAAACGGAATTAATGACAGGTAATTAATTTCGCAGCACCTGAACTTGTAGTTAGGTTAGCTCTAAACGGAATTAATGACAGGTAATGAATTTAGCAGCACCTGAACTTGTAGTTAGGTTAGCTCAAAACGGAATTAATGACAGGTAATTAATTTTGCAGCACCTGCACTTGTAGTTAGGTTAGCTCTAAACAGAATTAATGACAGGTAATGAATTTAGCAGCACCTGAACTTGTAGTTAGGTTAGCTGTAAACGAAATTAATGACGGGTTATTACTTTACGGATTAATTGGTATGGACCTATAGTCAAACCAATTATGGGAATTAGAAGACTGGACATTTGAATTTGAAATTAAATGAACCAGCCTTGACGGAATCTCAAATAGGAGTCTCCCTTTCCTGAAAAAGGCCTCTGCTTTTATAGTCCCCAGACGAGTACGTCACATCCAAAAAAAGGCATATTTTACACGACAAAATTACCCACACTCTAATATTTATCTGAAGACGCGTTGCATTTTGTCACGTCCGCATTCGTGACGTATCCAAACTGAAAATTTTCCATAGAAATTATACCCATACAGATTCTTTTAAAAACTATCATGAATAAAATTGATTAGCAAATTACTGGTACCATTTACCAATGAATAAATGAATATGAACAAACAATGATTTAAACACGTAACGGACGAGAAAATGCCTCACTAAATTATAAAAATATTTTATATTTGGAATTAATTAATGTACAACGAGCATCTGTCTTAACGACTCAAGTTCGTTACAAAGCAAGACTAAATAAAGAACCATCTGAGTTTTGCCTTTTGGGCCTGCCAAATTACGTTAGATGCACACGAATTATACAAAACCTAAATGTCAACAGAATGTTGGAAATATATCAGTGTTCAAGATGTAGTTATATAAATTTAAGCCATTTTACGAATGGGATCATTTAATAACATTTCTCATCGATCTTTCTACATACAAATAATAGGGTGAGTTTTCTTTATTTGTCAGATGTGTCCGAAACACTTCGAAATAAGATAAATACATCAAATAAAATTCCCATAAGCATTTCTGTAATTTCGTTTACCAATTCAGTTATAAAAGCAAGCGTTTAAAGTATGCGACTGCGGGTTGGCACCAACTAATCAGAAGTACATTCGGTTAAATGGTATTAGGAGCCAGCAAGATTTTCGATTGGGGTTTACAAAGTATACTATTAAAGCGTAATATGAAAATTAATTAATTCTCTCAATGACCTGTAAGTTTGAAACATGTTTTGTTAACGTTCCTCATGTTGTTAATTTCATTTGACAATTGGAAAGACAATTTGGTTAGGCACTGTCAGTCTGACATTTCGTTCTCACAAGTTTATGTGTGAATAAATACACTTCAACGAACTATTTATTGTCAGGATGACAGGTGGAACGACAATTTGGTTACACATCCTGACGTCAGCAGTCTGACTTTTCATTGTCGTATAAGTGTCACGATGACAGTCTGTCAAAAAATTTGAAGTATACACTATTTTTATTGTAAAGTTGATACAAAGCGAGGCATAGTACTACCAATTTTATAGAACGAATAACTTGAAACAACATTTAATTACCGAACCGTCTTGGTTTTTTTTTTTGGTCTGTCGACGTTCACCTTGGGCTAGATGCACACAATTGATACAAAACGTGAATGTCAACAAAATTTTTCTAAATATCAGCGTTCAGTAAATTATATAGAAATGTTGTTCGCTTTGTGGGCAAAGTCTTAATAAATAAATTCATTTGCCACTAATTATAAATGTCACAATAATTTATTTCTAAGAGATATTTTGTTTAATATGCGTCTTCATTCATAAACATGTGTCCTAAATAAAAAAAAAGAGGATTGAGTAAATTGAATAATCAGCACTTGATGACTTATATCGACATTTTATGACAAACATTATGGAGCACTGATGATCTTCATTATTTGCAAAGAACGTCATATAAATTTATTTCTATTGACTATTGTCCCGGAAGCCCTACGTTAATTGTAATTCAAAGAAACGAATACATCATGCATACATATCACCATTAATTTGACGATTTAAAGGGTAACGTAATTACTATTTTAAAAATGGAACTACTTCTACATTCGACAATGCGATTTAAAAATTTATCATACATGATAATTTACTAATTATCAGTTACTTTAAGATCGCGATCTACTTTATTACACAAAAGCATACTTTCCTTAGAAAAAATAATTTAAGCATTACGC
This sequence comes from Amphimallon solstitiale, assembly GCA_963170755.1. NCBI lineage: Eukaryota > Metazoa > Arthropoda > Insecta > Coleoptera > Scarabaeidae > Amphimallon > Amphimallon solstitiale. Next base: position 48,752,950 of record OY720677.1, on the reverse strand, counting down.
CCCAGATGCTGATCAAAATTGGTGAACATAGTATATTATTAAAATAAAATTAAGTAACAGTTAAAGGGTGTAGCGAAAATAAAAAAATAGTGCACATCTATGTCGCCATCTTTACTCATCTATTATCATTTTAACACCGATATATTTAACTAGATCATACGCAAAATGTTGGTCAACTCAACATTCACGTTAGGTGGCTTAAATGTTACAGGAAACGTCAGAATTGTCAGAAAAAATCCATCTGACCTTTGATTAATGTTGGCAATTCCACAAAAATTTAATTGCAGGTTATAAAACGTCAAAACAATCAATCGATTTCAGTTCGTGATGAAATCTGAACTGCTTTCATGATGACAATTATTTCAAAAAAAAATGGTTAAACACCCTGACATCTGTCTGATATTTCATTGTTCATGTTTTTAAGCTCCATCTATATTTATTGTAGACCTTGACACAAAAAGATATGAAATTACAAATTTTATACAGCGAAATGACTAAAATATTAATGAGAAAAGTGCTATCAGATCCATTTCAGTTTTGCCTATATATTAGACAATTACCTTAAAATATGATTTATATTATTATTAGTAGGTGACAGACGAATCATATTCCAATGTAATGACAATTGTTATGTAACTACTCAATTTATTAAAGTAAATATTCCAGCCTAATTCAACAATTACTACTACTAAATAATTTGATTGTCAGTAGAAAGTTTGAAGTATGGGTAGCGTTCAATCATTTCATGGGATATGTTTGAAGATACACCATTAAATCAAATTGTTAATCAAACATTCTGATGATGGTTCTTGATTATCGTGTCCCAGGCTGGTGACTCTTATTTCGATGGATTGGTTGTAATCATGAACTACCTTTTTGTGTTATTTTCCTTAAATACTTAACCCGGGAGCAGTCGCAATATGAGATTTTCTCTCACATTTTTACTTCGTAAGTGATATCTTTCTTGCTGCACCACATACAGGGTTAAGCTTCCCGCTATACTGCTATTATTCTTCTGCTACTGCGCAGTAACTTGACAACATAACCACAACTATTCGTTTAGTTGTAAGAAATTATTTGTTGAAGACGTGCGCTCTGTGTGAGACTTTTTCTCGTCGCGCGACTACTGAAGTTTTACTCGTTAATCGGAAATGATTTTCTAAATTCCTGTGTTTTCGTCATGAATCGTGGACAATTACTTGTGAACTTGGCTCTTTTGCAGTTGGAACAAGAAAGAAATAGAGGTAAGTCATAAAATACGGTAAAATTGTTAAAATTTACAATTGATTCGATACAGATCTACAGCAAAATGAGCTGCCACCCAATCTTGAAGATCAGACAGAGAGAATTGACGATCCAGAAAGTGATGCCGAAAGTGAGCACCACTTAGACAACACCGATTCAGCGCAGTCTGATAGCTCTGGTTCTGAAGCAGTGGATGAAGTTGACACGGAATCAAGAGATGAAGGTGACTTTATGGCTGCTAATGTCCCTAAGTTTCTCGGAAAGGATAAAAAAACGCAATGGCTGAAACATGTGTCTCATCGTATAAGTAAAACTAGATCCAAAAATTTGGTAACGCATCTTCCAGGTGTGAAAGCGGTTGCTAGAAATTCCAAATCGCCTTTACAATGTTGGGAGTTGTTCTTCCCCGACGCAGCCATTGAAGAGATTGTCAATTATACTAATATATTGCTATAGGGGGGTTGTGTGCTTATAAACCCCTAGCAGTTAAGGTTCTTAAAGAGCAATGAGACTAATTAGAATAAAATTGAAAAAGAAACTGTCAAAAATTCACGAGAGGAATGTTATCTAAGTTAAGTTTTACAAATACTAACTAGTAAGCAAGTGAAAGTCTAAATTAAATAACTCAAAGAAATGTACCTAACATTTCTGTATTAAATTTAAAATGTCCTAAGTCTCGCGCTTGAAACTCTCCTTCCTATCTCTTATGATTTACGCCAATAATCTAATTTTAAATAAAAAGAGAGGGGGTTTGTTTCCGGCATTTAGTAAATTATACTCGAATACAGTTAATCTTGTGAACGGTTCATAAATTTTCTATCTCAGGGTCGTTGGGGGGGTTCATGTCCTACAAAATTACGCTACAAGAGTCACTCACATTACCTGTACGCTTACTTATTTCCGTGGCAGCTGTCGGCAAATCCTCGAAGATGATGAAACACCTGTGGGCAAAATAAAATGCGCTTCCTCGTCGTGCAAATAGTGGACGAAAATCCACGAGATTGATGGCGGGCGTTACGTAACCAAATAACAAATATAAACGCAGGTATATAAAACAATTCTCTATATTTTAAACAAAACAGGTTACAAATCTTGTAAATATGTTGCAGTTGGAGTAACTTTATTAGGAGAGAAAATAAAACATTTGTATGAAAATTATCTAACAACAAGAATAATGGCACACAGTTCCACTATAAATTGTACAAATATCCACCTAATAATAGTACAGCGGTTGAGTGCTAAAATATGAAATGTACGTGGACAGAAATGATGTCCCAAAATTATCTAATTAAGTTTTCTAAACTGATTGTAACTGGAGAACCACAATTTTACGGTACGTAAGTTACTGTTAATATTTTGCATGTTATTTAGCCTTATTTAATTGCTTGTATATCTAGATAGGTTAGGTTTACATACATAAAACGTGGCTGACGTTGTAATTTAAAAATGCCTTAAATATTATGTGAATGCGAACACCAAACTATTTACTTTTTAATAAATTGAATCTTGTGACTTTTAATACTAATCTGACTTTGAACGAATTGATATTGACTTTAATCTCAATAAAAACACTACAATTATATACATTAGTTCTATATAAATACTATGGCTTTGACGTTACACCTCTTTGGATGTCGTAAATACTTGTAAAAACTTTCACAATACCTTCAGTTTAACATATGAAAAATGTTCGTTAGCTTTATGGCGGGGTCCGTATGGTGAACTGGAACGGGCCTTGTAGCTGGTTGTTCTTCGGATATTATGGAACCTCCGACGGGATGAATTTCGGTAGCGGTGTTGGAATTTAACAGCAAGCGGGATCTTCAGCTCGGGGATGCTCCTTCTGCCGGTCTTGGTTCGTAATCTTCAGTATCAGTAAGTGTATTTTTCTTCCCCTTTATTGTAATTTAATTGATGTGTCCGTCTCGATTTATTCGAGGTTAGAATCTTTTTTTATATTCTCTTCTCTTTTCAGCTTCAGTGGCGCCTATCTTCGCTCGTTCGTATTGGTAATTCAGAACTATTGCTGGATTTATTTTCAATGGTGTCAACCTTGACGATGACCCACTGACTTACTAACTGGATGATGACTCACAACGTACTCGTCGGGTTATGAATCAATCAATGACAAAAAAATGTATCCCCTCGTCTGGAGTATGTATACCTTATATATAGGTCAAGGTTGGCGATTGTTTAAAGCCTCGAACCCAAAGTGATTATCGATCATATCTTGATTTATTATAATAATATTTGATTATTTTTCAATACTAAAGGATGTTATTCTGTAGTTTTTTCATTTATAAAAATTAAATAATATATTTTCAGTACGTGTAAATCTCTGAATATTGCTTTTAGGAATTTTAATGAGAATGGCATTTTTAGCGTCGCTTTTTGATACATTTGTACAGTCATGTGCAAAAAAATATTTAAATGTTATAATTTTTGTATTTTATCCAAAAATAAGGATATTTGGACTTTATGTGGAGCTGGTTTACATACTAACTTAATTACTAAATACATTCAAATTTATTTCTGTTTTTTATTTGATTAAAATCTGTGCATTTAAGAATAAATTGCTTAATGTGTATTTTAAATTTCAATTCAAAGTCAGTTTCCTATTCTATTTTAGTAATGAATTATCTTGCTCAATGGGTATTAAAATTTTATCAAATCATTCACATATAACAGTGCCAAGGATTAATTTTAAATATCCCTTTTTGGTATTTTTGTAGCGACACTTATTCAGTTTTTTACATGTCAAATTAAGTATTGATTTTATTAGTAAATTCTTGCTAATGGCTTTAGTTTGGTAGGGCACTTAATTATGCATGTCCTTCGTGTCTGTAATTGGCCCAACATGTTTATATTTATGGTGTTTTACTAAATTTTACAAATTGATGTTTGACGTTTATTCATGATGGCTACTTGGTCTAAATTAGAAATGATGCTTTCGATAATTATGCATTAGTAAGGGCGCAATTCATGACAATTCCTAATCCTAACTGTGCTGTGATATGTGCAGTTGGAGTATTTAGCTTCATATACCAGGCGATTATTAAATTTAGTCACGAAATTCTAGCTTTAATATGACATGTGATCTAGGTCTCTTAGGGATACTTCAAATGCTGTTTGTACTTAAATTACAACCCTATTGATATTCATGCCCTAATTCAAATCTGTTCTAAATATCTCTAATGCGCGGGCAAAAGGGCATATGTCAAAAAATGGCAAAATAGAGTTAAGTACACCTGCGATGCAGAAATCCATGTAAATTTGTCTGGTAAAATAGATTTAAGTCAATGTCGATAAATATGGTTTCTATATTGTTTGGTTTCAGGGACATAAGTTGTATCTCGACAAATATGATCGGGCAAATGGGCGTTTGTAACATAAGTCCCTTGGATCAAGTTGATAGAAGTGATCTTACAGACTTATGTCGAATTAATCCTATTGTACTGTAAACCTTTGTAACATAAACCTTTTTGACCAACATCAGCTGATGCGTAAACGGTGTTATTTGATGGTGTAACGCTGTTTCTGCATGTTAACAATAATGTCTAATCGAATAAAACGTATATTAGAGATGTGTGCAAGACCGACCGATGACGGTAAGTCAGAATAAATTATTATTTTAATATCATAATAGAAAGTGTGGTTATGTTTGGGAATGGCTTTCGTAATCGACCAATTATTATTGATAATACTAAAAGACTGTTATTTTTCTTTTAGAGGCTAGCACGTCCAAGGAAAATAATTACTACTGGGATGGATACGATAGTGACAGAGATCCCAACTATCTACCATCTAATACGAGCTCTGATGATGACGATGATGATGTTGAAGATAGCAATAAAATAAGAAGTGATATACAACATGACACTACAAGACTCGCAAGTGATAATCAAGATATTAGCGAAGTAATGAATGTTATTCCCACTGAAGAGGTAAACGGGAATATTACTTACACTGAAGAAGTAAATAATGGTAATGTAAATCCAGCTGAAGAAGTTAATGGTGAAGTTCCAAACGAACCGCTTTTCAAACCTTACGCTAGAAAATTGAGAAGAGAAAGGACAGTTAAACGTCACACAGGTCAAGAATATGTAACTGCTAAAGGTAGATTGCAAAGAAAGCGTGCATTGAGAGAATTGGGCAATTGTAGAATGAAGTGTAAAATGTGGTTAAACGAGAACTTAAGGGAGACTATTTTTACCGAGTACTGGCAGCAGGGAAGTTACGAAAGAAGAATTAATTATATCGGAAAACTGGTAACATCATCCGAAGTTTGTACTCGCCGCATAAGGAATGCAAATACTCCAAAAGAACGAAATATCACCTACAATTACGCATTTGAAATCGACGGTGAAAGGCGCAAAGTATGCAAACGTTGTTTTCAATCAACTATAGATGAAACCGACAAATTTATTGGGAACGCTTTAATGAAAAAATCTGAAACTAAAACTGGAACAATCAAAGAAGATCAACGCGGCCGACATGAACCCGCTAATAAATCAAAGCCCGACAAATTAAAAGAAATTGCTGATCACATTGAATCTTTCCCAAAATATGAAAGCCATTATACGCGACGAGTAAATGATAAGAAGTACCTATCATCAGATTTAAACCTTTCAAAGATGTACCAACTGTATCGTGAAGTTACGCCTAAACCCCTTGGGAGGAAGATTTATGAATTAGAGTTTCATAAGCAGAAATTAGCGTTCAAAGTTCCAAAAACAGATACCTGTCACAAATGTGAGGTAATGAAGATGCAGCTTGATGTCATTACAGATGAGGAAGAACTTAGAAATGTAAAAGCAGCCCAAGAGATACACCATAGGGAGGCCGACTTGGCTTACCTATCCAAGAAAAATGACAAGACTCTCTCAAGAAGCGACCCAACTTTAATGTGTTTCACATTCGATTTACAACAATGCCTGCCAACGCCGTTTTTAGAGACCTCTGTGAGTTTCTATAAAAGAAAGTACTGGACTTACAACTTGACAGTACATAATTGTGGGACTGGATCAGCTTCATGCTACCTATGGCATGAGGCTGTAGCGATGCGCGGTGCCAATGAAATCGCATCTTGCCTGTTTAAAGAGATTATGAGTCTGCCACCAGAGGTAAAAAAAATTACTTTATATTCCGATACTTGTGGCGGGCAGAACAAGAATTTTCATGTAGCTGCAATGTTCATGGCAGTTTTGCAACTTTCCCATATAGAAGAAATTAATCACAAGTTTATGGTGTCAGGACATTCTCATATGGAATGTGACATCGATCACTCATTAATTGAAAAACAAAAGAAGAGGTCTGGTATGAAAATATCTCATCCTCAAGATTGGGCCACTTTGATACGTTGTACTAATAAAAAGCAACCATTCAGAGTTGTGGAGATGACGCAGGATGATTTTTATGACTTTTCTAACTTGCTAACAACTGTATTTGTAAAAAAGCAAAAAAATTCAAAGGGAGGAACTTTTAAATTGCGAGAATGTAAATGGCTAAAATACACAAAAGAATATGGAATGGTTTATTATAAAAAAAGTCTAGATGAAACTGAAATGTTTGAAGAAATCAATTTCAATAGACGTGGACGTCGCACTACAGACTTAAAGCTGATAAAACGCTACAACGGTCCTCTCCCCATAGCTCCTGAAAAGAAAGTCCATCTATTAGAAATGCTTTCATTAATTCCAGACGTTTATAAGAGTTTTTATAGGGAGCTTAAAACTAAAGATATGGCTGATAATGATCCTGACCTAGAAGACTATGAATTTGACGACGAATAATGTCCTGTATGTAATATTAGAACATAATGTTACGTAATTGTACATTGTTTCTAATAAAACTTTTTTGATACAAAGGAATTATGTTGCTTTTTTGCGGTTCTTTTAGACTTAAGTCAATATCAACTTCTAAATTATTTTTCATGGAGCAATCATTAAATACATGCTTGTATAACATCGTCCAGTTATACCATAAATACTGATAATAAAATACTTTTACAAAAACAATATTTTTCAAAGCCGATCGAAACTTCATAAATTTCTCCCGAGAATGTTTATTTTTCGACTTATGCCCTTTTGCCCGCGCATTAGAGATATATAAAAGGCTGTAGTTAATTTATGTTTTCACATTAAAATTGGTTTCCTCACCGAGTTACATTGTATTTGACTTAATAATGGGCGTTCAAAGAATGAACGTCCATGCTTTACATTAAATGATGCTATTGAATATTTCTAGGTCAATAATTCTATTTGTGCTTTTAAAAACACGAGATATACAATCAACGAGCTTTGGAGTGTCACTCCTAGTATGTACAATTTATGATTATGTTTTGATTTAGTCATAATTGGCATTTTTATATCGGCCATATTGGTATGTTCTAAATGCATGTGTTGTGTGTGCTAGACATGATGCTTTGTCAAAACTCAATGTGTAATGATAATGAAAGATTGAAAATAATATGTGTCATATAAGTATAAGACTGTATAGTGCGTTTCTGTGTATGTAAATTTGTTCTTACTAATATAGTTAGGTTTTTATGCTAATTTCTTTAATCTTAACTTTTCAAATAAACTACATGACCAAGATATAATTGTTTGCTAATTTGCTTAAGTGGGATGGAATCTGTGTGCATTGTTGTTTCTCTCCTTTGTATAAGTAAATCAATGGCAACTCCAACATTTTAACATGTACCAGGGTTCGCCCCTAATAACAAACTTAAAAGTAAAAAATTGAGTGTTGAAACTCGTACTAATTATGTGTATTTGAATGGTCTCGGATCATATACGAGACTAGTTCAATATATCTACGACGAATGCGCCAACGGTATGTTCGTGCTAGAGATTGCTGCGACACATCCTTCAATAAAATAAGAGCCCTTATAGGTCTGCTTTATCTGGCTGGAATAAAGAAAAGCCACCATGTAATTGTTACAGAACTGTGGACCAACGATGGTACAGCACCAGAGTGTTATCGTGCCACAATGTCTTGCAGAAGATTTCTGACATTATTACGCGCATTGAGATTCGACAACATTGGTGACAGAAATGAGCGTAAGGCAGTTGACAATTTGGCGCCAATAAGAAAGCAGTTTGATGAATTTGTTGTTCGTTGTCAAACAAATTATCAAATTGGAGAGTATGCAACGCTTGATGAAATGCTGGAAGCATTTCGAGGGCGTTGCAAATTTCGTCAATATATCGCTAACAAACCTGCGAAATATGGCATAAAGATCTATGCTTTAGTTGACGCCAGAACATTCTATACCTCCAATTTAGAGATATATCCTGGGAAACAGCCGCCTGGACCTTACGAATTGGACAACAGTGCAACAAGCGTAGTCAAGAGAATAGGGGCGTTCAACACTCCAATCGGTTAAATGAATCGTAATCAAGCGATTGTACATTGATTTACAACATCGTTGAACACGTTTATTATTGTCAACTGTCAATTGGCAAATAGTGGCAAATAGACGGCGATTTCCGATTTGTTTGTCTTGTGAGGTTAGGGCTGTTAGGGCTAGTTATTCGTTGACACTGTTGACAGTTTGTTGGCTTTGTTTTTGATCTCGTTAATAGTCATTATTAATTGGTCGAACATGAATATCAATAATAATATTTTACGGCATCTGTTGCTAACAGAACTAGCTGAAGCAGATAAGACAACAGGAACGATCATCGCTTTTATCGAACAACTGTTTCACCGGATTGGTCCACGGGATTTAGTTATAAGAGAACCAGATGTTTATGTAAACAATTATTTTGAGGAAGTTGTACCTCATTATTCAAGCACTACATACAAAAGGCATTTTCGTATGGGGAGGAACACTATGGCTGTAAGTACACAAGTATAAACCAAAATGGTCATGCAAATAATACCCAAATACTTTTCCTTCACCTAGGTACTCATCGATGAAATAAGTACAATTTTGAAATCTGAAAATGTGGACCTCGACAAAATGGTTGTGCCTGTATCAAAAAAATGCCATGTCACATTGTGGATGCTCGCCAATTATGCTGTAACCTTTCGGGAATGTGGTACGCTATTTGGACTAAGCACTGGGACTGTGCACTTCATAATGTTGCAGATATGTACAGCAATTTGCGAAATGCAGGGGCGGTACATAAAATGGCCAACAGCTGACCAGTGTGAAGAAATAGCTGATGACACATATGAACGAACACAGTTCCCAGGTGTTATTGGAGCACTGGACGGATGTCACATAGAAATTAAGGCGCCATTCCATAATGCATATGATTATTACAACCGTAAACAGTTCTACTCTGTCATATTGCAAGGAACATGTATTCCAGATCTGAGATTTACAGACATTTTTGTTGGTATGCCAGGAAGAGTGCATGATGCTCGTGTCTACAGATTAAGCCCATTATCTCAAAAAATTTCCCAGGGTCTGATTCCAGAAGACATGCACATTCTTGCTGATTCTGCATACAGTCTGCATGACAACATCCTAACACCTTTTCGTGATAATGGTCACCTTTCCCAAGTTCAGAAGAAATACAACACCAAACATGCTTCTGTTCGCAATTGTATTGAACGAACATTTGGTTTGCTCAAAAATAAATTTCGTCGATTACGATTCTTAGACATGAGCCTTGTAGAAGAAATTCCTATAGTTATAACGGCATGTTGTGTGCTGCATAATTTCATTTTAGTCCATGAAGGCTATGAAGAAGGTGAAGATATCTACGACGATTTAGATGAAATGCCTGACCTTGAAGGGAATCGAGACGTAGCGTTCACAGGCGGTCGTACTAAACGCAATAATATTGCAAATATGTTGTAGCTGATGAGGCTAGACAAATAAATCTTTGTAAAATTAATCAAAATACACTATTTTATTTTTAAAGTACAACTACAAAAAATCGTATTAATAACATGGGTGAACAAAATCTTAAACATACGATATTTAACACGAACATGAAATAAACAATTCAAAGTGCTATTAAAAGTATATCACAATATTCTCTTAATATTGCAACCTGTCACTATTGCACTTATTTCTAAATGTTGTGAGACATATCACATTTTGGTAATGGCACAAATGGCACTGTATCATCCCAACTAAAACATGAAGTAATAATAAAAACATTTTAAAATTAAAAGGCTGGAACAAAAGAAAAGAAAATTATTTAACTCCCTCTTTGTGCATTAAGTAACTGTTCAAGTAGATCGTTGCGCCTGGTTTGTATATCATTCTGTTTTTCCAGAGTAGTTCGGAGCAGTCTGAGCTCATTGTTTCGCTCCTCTTCTACAGCAAGGGCCTCTTGGCTCACCACCAATGATTTTCTTACTCTTTTCACATGTACATTGTTTGATTGCCCTTTTTTCGCGTTCAGTCTTCTTTTTTTGACGGCCTCTCTCACATCACTAACTGACGCTACTTCCGGTAACATTTCAGTAGTTGGATAGCGTTGTGTAATTATGTCGAATCCTGATGGAGGTTCTGTTATGGTGGCCACATCATCCTTCACGCCTTCCGTTTGCTGGTGACTGAATCCCTGAAAACATTATAGGAGTAGTAAGAATCAGCTGTGCATATTAAGTAGTAGTTTACCATTGAGCTCATCAATGCAGGTGGATTAATACTATTATCACACGCCAAGATGGCGGCAACCAGTTCATAATACGGCCAGGATTTGCGACCACGTCCTGTTTTGTTATTGTGGTCCTTAATACTTACATAATACTGTTTCATATTACGGTATTTTCGTTCAATATCTTGTATGCTGTAAGTGTACTTATGCTTCCGCATTTGTTCAGCTATTTCCTCAAACAGTTTCTTTTTTCTAATCGAAGGATCACGAAACTTATCTTTTCGTTTCAACCACAGGGCAAGAAATAGCTTAGTGGCTTCCACTGAAAAACTTCCAACTACCCCTTCTTCGGATGTACTGCAGGAGGGTCTGTCATCATTAATAACATTTTCATCCTCATCATTATGATTACCATCAACAGGTTCTTGTTCGTTAACGTTCTCATTTTCTTTGTTTTCGACGCTGTTGGTTACACGAGCATGGAACAACAGAGAATACGCAAATGCTTTATCTAGAATTATACAAATATGTTACAGAACTACCTTCCAATACACACCTATCGCTTCTTACCTGTTAAGGCTCTGTCGTAATCGTCCTCGCTTACGAGCAGACTATAATTAATCCCCGTCTCACCCTCTTGTAAGAGTAACCGCTTCGTAGTCATTTTTGCAATTTGCAATTTCAGTAAGTACGCTTCCGCTGTGATAACGTCGGTAATAACTGCTATTTTACAAGAACACTGTGCGGATATACACTATAAACAAACCGCTCTCAACACATTACACATCGAACATAACCTATCTTTCTGTCTATCTTTCGACGTGCTTTCGACGCATGCTCCACAAACCGATTTACATCGCTTTGCATCGTACAATTTATACGATTGAAATTTTGTCCATCGATTTAAATCAATCGTACTCTGTTGAACACGTCAAACCCGACAATCGTAAAGCGATTGTTAATCGATTCACTCCGTTGAACGCCACCAATGATAACCCCAATTCTCAACACAGGCCGAAATGTCACCATGGATAATTACTTTACGTCACTGCCTTTAGCCAACGACTTAGCAGTGAACCATAGAACAACTATCGTTGGCACACTTCGTAAAAATAAGAGGGAGATCCCGCGCGAACTTGTTGACATAAGGTCAAGACCAGTCAAAAGCAGAATATTCGCTTTTTCGAAAGAGGCTGTGTTAGTTTCGTATGTTCCTAAGAAAGGCAAAAATGTGCTGCTGTTGTCAACACTACACAATGACGACGTAATAGACCTTACGACGGGGGACGAAAACAAACCCGAAATCATCACCTTCTACAACCTGACAAAAGGAGGAGTAGATGTCGTAGATGAGATGAAACTCTGTGGCTAGAATTAGTTGTCGCTGGCCCCTAACTGTTTACTTTTCCATGCTAAACATTGGTGGTATTAATAGTTACATTGTGTATAAGTGCAATAACAGCGAGCTGGATTATATTCAAGAACGGAGATTATTTTTGAAGGATCTGGCACTTTCACTAGTTAAGTCACATCTTGTAGAACGTGCGCAAATCAAGAATCTAACGGTGACGCTTCGCACGACAATAGCAAGAGTGGCTAGAATTCCAATTGAAAATGTGAATCAACCAACCGCTCCAAATGAAGAAACACAATTCTGTTATTTATGCCGTCGCAGAAAAAACAGAAAAACTAAAAAAAGTTGCACTACTTGCCATAGGCCCAATTGCCCAGAACATACCACGCACACTTGTCTCAACTGTTTGGGCGCTGATGAAGATTCCGAAGAAAACTAAAAAATTGGTACTTCAATTCAGAATTTCAAATAATTTCTTAATTAATCCTTATTTCACTGTAGTATTTTCTGTTCATTTAAACTGAAATATTAAAAGTTTATTCTAAAATATTGTTTTTTGAAATTTAATTGAAAAATGCAACAAGTCTTATATCAAAATTAAGAATGTGAGAGAAAGTCTCCCGCGCGACCAACAGCATCACAAATAGCCTAGCGACCACTGCCGGGTTAATAAGAATCACAAAATGATCCAACAATTACGAATTATATTCTTTTTACAGTGTGTGTAAGCAAAATGTTTACACAGGTATTCCCACGTCGGTCTGTATTATTTTTGGTTATTGTTTTTAGTTCAACTACCAGCGTCACTACTAAATATTTAAATTATAATAGGATCGTCTCAGCAACCGACATAGCCAGAGCACGATTTACAGGCGACGACTCAATGCCACTGCAAACTCACTTTGACAGGAACAATTTCAGAGCAGACAAATGAAACTAATTTATTAATAGGGAAGCCAGTTATAAATTCACTATTATAAATAAAATTAATAAGTCATACTATTCTGCCAACATTTTATTTAAAACTTGATTCTTCTGTGTAATGGGCATGCATTGTTCACAAATTTGCATTATAACAAAGCTCAAAAGGTATGTCAAAAGATGTATGATTATTATTAAATATTACAGCACAGAAATGACGTTTGTGGGCCATGATAATTGACAGGTTAAATTATGCAAAACTAAAATAAATCTGATATTATCCTTTTTTAATAATGATTTAGTCCTTTCATTGTGTAAAACTAATAACACTATGAATCTTTTAGTGTCAAGTATTAGTATTACGCTAGCATCTAAATTTCAAACTTCAACAACGAAAAGTCAGACTGACGTTAAGATGCTTTAAATTGCCGTTCCACCTGTCACCGTGACAGTAGTTCGTGGACAAAAATAAGGTCAATAGTTTAGAAAATCAAGAATGATTTTTTTGGCGTTTTACAGGGAACTGTAATAAAACTGTAATCGGACGCGAAAAGATTCAAGCTCGAAGAGATTGATGGACAGCTAGTTAAAATAGATAAAACCGATTTCGAATTGTGTGCGCGTGATTGTGTTTCCAGTAATCCTTGTGATTCGTAAGTTTAATTGTTGGTCATATTAGCCACCATTCTTCTAGTCTGTTACAATCTTACATTGCCACATTGTGCCATATTTATTTCGCTTCTGCTATAACACACTTTGCTTTAATTGCAAGGTGTTTAAATTGGAAGAAATTTCTACTTTACATTGTTATAATACTTGTAGTAGTAGTGTTTGATCATATTGATTGTATGTACACTAGCCACACTTTCTAATTGTACGACCTAACGCTCAACGTAGAGCCTACATGCGTAGCATGGATAGTAGACAGCTTATAGCATTCATCGGCTGGCTCGCAATGTGTAAACACGAATGTGCGGTGTCTGTGTGTATTTTAAAAATACCTTAGGTAAATTTATAAATGTGAAAAAAACATCTATTATTTGACGTATTTGAGTAGGAAGAAATTTGTTTGATGTTTCAAGTATTTCGAATAAAATAATACTGTAGTTTTATAAAAGTGTTTTGAAAGGTAATTTCATTACTTTATGCGGTGAACTTTTTTTGTGGTTGAACTAGGATAAGATCTAAACCAAAAGCATGTTTATTATACAATAAATAACAATATCAAAGGTTTAGTGCAGTTGTTTATTGTGGTCTTTGCGTAGACACAGACAGGAAGGCAAAAAAAGCATATTCAGTATTTCTCGAATCTTTATTTATGCGAATATAACAAAGGCCCATAGATAAGTATTTGTAGACGTGCAATCCAGATAAATGTGGAAAATATTCTTTCTCGAATGATGAGTCATATTAGACACTGACGTATATAAAAACAAGCAGATAGCCCGACACCATTCAGTTCTTTATACCGCATTGGGCGTTTTTACACTGGCCGACACGGCACCGGCACGATAACGATAACGATGCCGGTGGACGCGTAACCTCATGTAAATAAATGGGAATGCTTGCACATTCGCCGACATGTCGGCACCGTGTCGTTATAGGCGACGACATGTCGGAGAGGAGCAGTCACTCCACTCGTGTCGTCGACTGCTGGTTAGTGTTTAAATAGAAATGTCCGGTTTCAAATATGATATTGTTACATTAATTGAACTTGTAGAATCGAAACCCTGTATTTGGGATAAAACGAATGAAAATAATAAAAACAAAATACTACGGGACAAAAGTTGGCAGGAAATATTTATATTTTTAGAGCATGGATATGAGCAATTATCCCAAGCGGAAAAGAAAAAGACAGGTAAGTATTATTATTATTATTATTTTATTTAACATAAGTTAAATTTTTGTTAACTGCCAGGGTAATTGTCCGTCTTTACTAACAAAATAATTTTCAAAACACGTGCGCACACCTTGCCCAGTTTTATTTGTTGACTGTGTTTTAACAGGTGGTATGTTTTGTAATTTGGAACCAGAAGAAATAATCAAATCTTCCGTGCGATATCCATCTTTTTTTCGTATTATGTTATGTAATACAATGCAAGTTTTTATAATATTTTTTGAAAAAGGTTTGGAAACATTTATTGCTCTGTGAAATATCCTCCATTTGTTGCTTAAAATTCCAAATGCGCATTCCACATATCTACGAGCTCTATGCAGTCTATAGTTAAATACACATTGTTTAATACTTAAACTATGATTTGAGAAATCTCTTAGAATGTGCTCATTCATTGCAAACGCATTATCGGCAACAAAAACATAAGGAACTTTTAGGCCCATTTCTGGTGTTAAAGGTCTTGCTTCTGGTATGTCTAATTCATTGTCCATTAGTCTTCTCCAAAACTCAGTATTTTTAAGAATTGAGGAATCACAATCCTTCCCATATGCTCCAATATCCACGAATAAGAAATAGTAATCTGCATCGGCAATTGCCAAAAGGACTATAGAGTAATATTTCTTGTAATTGAAATTCATCGATCCCGCATGAGGAAAGTTTTCAATCCGAATGTGCTTTCCATCAATAGCTCCAAGGCACAGAGGAAAATGGGCTTTAGTTTGGAATTTATTGGCAATTTCTCTCCAGTCCTCTTGTGTCATTTCTTTGAGATATATGGATCTGAAGTGTTCCATATCTGGCTACACAAAAAGTTTATATTTTTGCTTAAAGTAGATATTCCAATTCTATAATTATAATGCAAATCTGTCAGCGTGCACCCGGCAGCTAAATATCTAGAACAAAATAAAAGATTATTTAGTTTATTTGTTTTTCTTTTTTTCTGCAGGAGACATTATTATGTGTAAATGGTCTAATATAAGGGATTCCTTTCTGAGATCTTTGAAAACAAAAAGTGGCCAAGGAGCAAAAAGAAGTTATATATACGGCGAACATCTCCAATTTTTGCGGAAGATAGCACAGAAAGATGAGACAGAGAGCAATTTCAGTCGGGCTGGAACAGAAGAAGACAGCATTGAAGTTGAGGAGCTAACAGATTCACAGCTGCCAGCTGCATCTACGCGATATCAACCTAAACTAACGTCGCAGACACAGCCCTCTCCATTAACTAATCGATCAACTCCAAGTCAATATCGGCCAAAGTCTAAAAGGCAATTGGATGATATAGAGCGTGAAATCCTATTAGAACTAAAAAGAGGAAAACAATCAGTTGATCCATGTTCACATCATCCTCGCTATTGTCCTTTCTTCCATATATACGAGATATGAGTGAGACAGAATTGATGGATTTGCAAATGGGAGTGCTAACGTGTATAAAAAAATTAAACAACAACGTGTTTCAAAACAACAATCTTTTCAACCGCAGCTTGTTAATGTTCCGCCGCCTTCGCCTGCGATGAGCCACTCAGATTCTTACCTAAGCTCGCTCCAAAGTTTTGATTATCAATCGCCTCCTCCTTCGAATCAGGTGGAACAACAACAAGAACTATCTTCTCAAAGATTTTTGACAAATTATACAGGAGCAAACAAATTTTAAGAACTATTTGAAGAAACATCAAATAATTAGTTAATTTTTTACTATTTCTTCTATTATTTTTTTTTTTTGATTTTAATCATAAAATAATAAGTTTCTATGGTTTTTGAATAAACTTATATATAACTTAAAATAAAACGATTTTTTTTCCAATACATGATGGCAAAAACCTTACCTTATTGTCACTGCTAGCATTTCTTCTGGTGGTATGCACATTCTAAATTGAGTATCTTGCTTCTTGATCTTATTAATTATATTATATAATATGTAATCAAATGTATTTTTGCTCATACGAAAATAGTTAAAAAACTTTTTTGGGTCATTAGCCAACTTATCAAACAGAGTATAGTAGGTACCTTCTAAATATCTCTTTTATAATTGGATGTACCCATATCTGCCTTTGTTTATTTCGTTTTTTGCGCCTTAAATTTAACAAATAAAGCAAATACAATTTGCTAACTCCCGCCATGACGTTTCCTCGAACGACAACTACATATGTCGTGTCGTTTAATGTGCAACTACTCTACTAATATCGTGCCGGTATCGGTGCTGTGCTGATGTCGTGTCGATGTCGGTGTCGGTTAATGTGAAAACGGCCAATAAGAACAGTTAAATACGTGCCGCCAAATATGATGTCAACAGAATACAGGGTGCGCGCAATAACAATGTTAGAAAACGGATGGAGTCTACGTGCTGTAGCGCGTGAATTTGGTGTTAATCCCAATACAATTTTTTACTTAAAAAGAAAATGGCAAATGGTAAGGCTTCAAATGACAGTACAGTAAATGAATACCTATGCCTAATGGCGAATTTCGGTTTCCTTCCTTACATTAAAGACACTACCAGGTACGACCCAAATACTTGCATAGATCACATTTTCCTAAAAACTAAAAATAAAAATTATGAATTAACGTCATTTGTTTTACATACATTTGTAACGGATCACTATCCAATTATGCTGAACATTGCTTCGAGTCAAAAACATAATGTAAATGTCACGAATGAAAATATTACGAAGGCAACAAGACCCCAACTTAACTACGATTTATTGAGACAAAATTTACAATCCTGTGACTGGAGCGATATTTTAGAATTAAAAAACCCTGAAGATGCCACTAACATATTTACAAATAAACTTTATGATAATATTGAAATATCAAGGATGGCTCCCACAAATAAAATAAATAGGCTCAAAAAATCAAAAGAATGGATAACGTATGGCATCATAAACGCAATTGAATATAGAGATAAAATGAAAAAGACGCTGCAAAAAAGAAATGATCCTGATCTAAATAATTACTATAAAAACTATAGAAATTACCTTTCTAAACTAATTAAAAAAGTTAAATATGATTATTACAAAAAACAAATAGCGGAAAACCAAAACAACATTGGGAGAATATATCAAATAGTAAATAGTGTAACGGGTGGTGAAGGTAGAAAGAATTCTAAATTAAGGATTCTTAATGATAATAATGATGAATTTATTAATGATATTGAAATGTCAAACTATTGTAACAAGTACTTTACAAATGTTGGTGTGGAGCTCGGGAGAAATATTAGAATTCCAGCACAACCCTTTCGACTGAACCCTGAGAACGCATCGATTGCATCAATGTATTTAAGACCAATAACAGACAATGAAATAATAAAATATATATCGACTCTCAAATCAAATTGTGCCCCTGGTAAAGATGGAATATCCAGTAAACTAATAAAAATTATTCATATGGAAATTTTAATTCCACTAAAGCATATTATAAACTTGATATTTCAGACGGGCATAGTTCCATCTCATTTTAAGGTCTCCATTATTACTCCTGTACATAAGGGAAATTCAATGGAAAAAATACAAAATTACCGCCCTATCAGTCTCATTAACAACTTGGGCAAGATATTTGAAAAAGCAATAAAGGAAAGGCTTACCGGGTTCTTTGGGCTAAATGGGGTTTTGTCCTCCCAACAGTTTGGTTTCGTCAATGGAGTCAGTACAGCCGATGCAATACAATATCTAACGTCAGAAATCACAAGGAACCTTGATATGAGTCACAAAACAATAGCCATGTTTCTTGACCTAGCCAGGGCATTTGACACGGTCCCTCATGAACACCTTCTTAGTGTCTTAGAGCACTATGGAGTCAGGGGTACCGTGTTGAGTGTTTTTCGGAGCTACCTCTCTCCTCGATATCAACACACAAGAATAAATAACACAATTAGCTCTCCAGAATTAATAAAAACAGGTGTACCCCAAGGGACCATACTGGGGCCAATTTTATTTATTACATACATAAACTCTCTCTTAAGTCTCCAGATTGGGGGTCAAGTCTCATCATATGCCGACGATACTGTCTTAGTATTTCATGGCAACACATGGGATGAAACAAAAGAAAAAGCAATAAAAGGTTTTAGAATCATTAAACATTGGTTAGAAAGTTTCAAACTATCACTTAATCTACAGAAGACTCATTATATAGCATTTTCCCCAACAAATGTAAATAGACCAAATTTTGACAGAATTTGCCTTAATGAACTGGAGTCGATCTGTGCATGTGAAAAAGTCAAATACCTGGGGGTGATAATCGATCAACATCTAAAATGGACTCACCACGTTGAATATATTGTAACAAAAATAAGAAAATTAATATACAAGTTTTACATCCTTCGAGAAGTACTGAATAACAGGCTAATAACATTAATCTACAAAGCGTTGGTGGAGTCTTTGCTTCGATATGGCATTACAGCCTGGGGGGGTACATATAGGACAAACCTAAGACCACTGCAAACTGTACAGAACTACATTCTTAAAGTAATTTCAAAAAAGAACAAATTATGTCCCTCGAGAGATCTGTATAATGAAAAAATAATGAATATTCAGCAGATATACATTTTATCAGCATGTACTTACATGTACAAACAAGAAAAATCAGAAATTTTTATAAACCACCTACATAATACACGAAGCAGAGCCAATCATAATGTAAGCATGCCGAGAGGTTATAAAACATTAGGCCTAAAATCACTACCTTTCACTGCCTCAAGGTTTTTCAATCTTTTGCCTGTGGACTTGAAGGAATCAAGCAGCATGAAAGTATTTAAAAATAGGTGTTGGGACTTTATATTTACAAATGGTTATATGTTTCAAAAAGTTCTATACTAACGTTACTGTTGTATAATTCCCATAATGGTTACCTCGATGGTTACTGATTTCTGATTTTGGTAACAAACTTGGAATGGTTTTCGGTCTGGTCTGAGTGATGTTTTGTGCGTTTTGCTATTTTTGCTATTTTTACTGTTATATTTTTTTTGCTGTTTGGACTGTGTTGCATTCGTTTCGTTGTTTATATTCCGGTTTTTTGGAATAAACATGATGTTTAGGGCAATATTAGTGTAAACAAATAGATATTCAAATATGAAAATATGTTTATTTTCAGCACATACAGATATTAAGTTATCCAGGTGCTGTAACACAATTAAGTCTATTATATTAAATGAATATTTGGTATTGTAACAATAATTATTGTAAACTTTATAAATACTATTGAAATAAATACTAAATACTAAATATCACATTCAGTTGCAAACGAACCAAAAACTTCAAAACAAAGAATATCCACTGCTAATCAAGATACCATGTTAAGGCAATTTTATGCAGAGCATCCATTCACAAGTTGCAAGGCAGCCATTGCCGCTACCGCCTTTCCCGGTTCAGTAACGACGGCAAGAAAAAGGTTGAGGGCTAGTGGCCTCAAAAGCTATCGTGCTGCTACTAAAACGGAACTTTCCGAGCGCAATCGTCAAGACAGAAGAAATTTCGCACTACACTATCAAAATATGCCCATAGATTTTTGGAAAACGGTAACTTCAGCGACGAGTCGACGTTTCAAAGCTCCCCAAACACCCATACGCGCCTAGTTACCCGTCCCCGTACCCGTAGGCTGGCACCACAATATGTTCATCAGAATAATAGAAGTGAACGGCTTTCTGTAGCAGTGTGGGGTTGGATGTCATACGCAGGAACTGGTACTATTTGGGATATTAATGGACACTTGACAGCGTTACAATGTAAGGATATTTTGGAGAATGTTATGTTGCCATCGGTAACATCTCTTTATGATCAGTTTACATTCCAACATGACAACTCACCCATTCATACGGCTAATGTTGTCCATCAATGGATTACAGACAATAATTTGAGATTATTAAATTGGCCGGCACGAAGCCCGGACCTTAACCCCATAGAAAACCTATGGGGTTACATAAAAAACAGAATGCGGGAAAACGCCAGAGAACGAAGAGACAGAAATCTATTGTGGCAACGAATTGTGCAGGAATGGGAAGAAGTGAGTGACGACTATTGCCTAAATTAACAGAGTCTATGCCGTCAAGATTGGAAGAAGTCATTCAAAATAACGGCGGATGGACTCATTATTGATTTCAGCATCAGTGTATACTTATAATTATTTGGTTATATTATGTTTTAAATAAATAAAAGTACTGAACTTTTGATATTGTTATTTATTGTATAATAAACACGCTTTTGGTTTAGATCTTATCCTAGTTCAACCACAAACAATTGCAATGGCAAAACAATGTCTATAAGACGACACTATTATTTTATTAGAAATACTTGAAACATCAAACAAATTTCTTCCTAATCAAATACGTCAAATGATAGATGCTTTTTTCACATTTATAAATTTACCTAAGGTATTTCTAAAATACACACAGACACCGCACATTCGTGTTTACACATTGCGAGGCAGCCGATGAATGCTATAAGCTGTCTACTATCCATGCTACGCATGTAGGCTCTACGTTGAGCGTTAGGTCGTACAATTAGAAAGTGTGGCTAGTGTACATATTATATTACTGTGATATTTAATTGTATCTACCTATTATACATATTTTGATTTTAAAATAATCAAATTTATTTTAAACTGTTAATCTTTTGTTTTTAACTATCATTACTATAATTTAAATTTTTTTAAAATAGTCTTTGTTAGCTGTGTACTGCTAACAAGTGTTTCTTTACAGTGTATGGTATGTTCAATGACAACACTGGTCGTAGAATGTGTTGACTAATTGTTCTGTTGTGGTCGCTGGCTGCTAAACTCGTTTGTACTTGATTAATATAACAAACCGATTTACTAAAGCAACTTACAATTATTAAGTTTTTCTAGATAGTAGTCTTCTTTAATAAAACATTGGCATTTTTAAATTTCGTCATTCAAACATTTTTTTCTGGCAGCGACCATATTGCGTCCTCCTTCTTGATTCTGTGAAACATTAATATTGAGCCACTCTATAAATTAATTTAAATTTTTTATTATTGAATTTATCTATATTCTTATTTCAAATTTCGCGCGCTAGCTATACCATACTTCAGCCATACTTATTTATTGCAGCACTATATTTTTATATTGTTCTGGCAGCAGCCATATTGCACCTGCCATCTTGCTTTTGTGAATTATTACTATTGAGTCACTCCGTATATTATTTTTTAATTTTGGAGTTCCCTGTAAATTTATTTATTTTCAAAATTTCGCGTGCACTCTAATATCTCTGGTAGCGACCCTCGCCATCTTGACTTTTTGAACCAGTCTGTATATTCCTACGAGTAAAGAATAGAGCAGGAGAGATAATAACGTAGTGGGGAAATAGGTATTATTTAGACGGAGTTACCACTTTCGGTAGGTCAGTTATGTCCGGTTATGTCAAAAATGACATTTTAGTGTTTCTATAATGGTCAATTGTGTGGCTTGTGGTCGTTCTAAAACGGCAAGAACAAAGAATATTAATTTTTCTCTTCATCGGTAAGTTATTTCATTTGCATTCAACATAGGCAATAATAATTTAAAAAACGGTATTTTAAGTAAATTGTCATATATCTGTCATGTCTGATTATGTGTTCAGTGTCGTAACATATATATCCGTCATTTAATATTCGTTAAATTTTTGACGCAGATATCCTTTAAACCGATATTTCTTTAATTATTATTGGACTAAGTACCTATTTTAAATGATTATCGAGAACACAGGAAGTGTACATATACCCTACACAAAATATTTATGCACGCCTATGCATTACGGCGGCCATATTGGGTTACCACATTTGGACAAATATTATTATTAAGGAGACTCTCTCCTGTTCTATTCTTTACTCGTAGGTATATTCATTTGGATTTTAATTTTGGAGCGCCCTGTATATTTATTTATTTTAAAATTTCGCGGCACCACTAGCGGCATCTATATATCTATGGTGGCGGCCATATTGTAATTGCTTTCTTGAAAAATTAATATAATAAACCGTTTTACTAAAGCAACTTAGAATTATGAAATTCTTCTAGATAGTAGCCTTCTTTAATAAAACATATTGCGGCCATATTGCATCCGCCTTCTTGATTTTGTGAAACATTACTATTGAGCAAATCTGTATATTAATTTTTATTGTTTATTGTTGGATTTATAGATATTCTTATTTTAAATTTCGCGCGCCATCTATACTATACCTCCATACTCATTTACTACAGGGGTGCGTTCAGAAATGTTGGATAGCATACTGGCATGGTCAGGTCATATTTTATAACGTCATCCGCTTGGTATACTTGGAGCGCTATACAATTCTGAACACCGTAGAGTGAGTGGAGTTAGTTTGTGGCAGAAGTCGAAGGTCAAAGCTAAGCATTGCAGAGTTAGAGGTTATGTATGAAAAAAATTAAGTCATCAAAGAAATAAATCGAAAATTAAAACTAATTAGAACAATGGATCATAATCACAAAAAAAATTTGGGGATTTTGACGTTATTACAAGCTAAAGAACAAATACTGTGTGATGACTCTTTTGAAGAAGAGGGAAGTTCCAGTGAAGAAGAAGATGTTATTATTACACTTCAACTGAAAAAAAGAAAGAGAAATGAAGTTATCCGTATTACAAATTAAAACAAAAGTTTATTCCGGGCCCATTTTCGAGTAAGCTATAATGTATATGAAAGTCTACTTAGAGTGTTAAGTCCTAAACTAAACAGAATTCGCGAAAGGGGAAGGAACACAATAAACATTGAAAAGCAATTACTGTCTTTCTTATGGTTATTAGCGACACCAGATTCTTATAGATAAATAAACCAACGCTGAGTTCTAATATTTTACATACTTACTTAATATACTTATGTTGTATAGATCAGTGGCTGAAAAGTTCGACATGGGAAAATCGTCTTTATTAGTGGCATTTGTAAGAGTTGTGAAAGCTTTAAATTCACTATCGAAACAAGTAATCGCCTGGCCAAGAGGAAATCATACGCAAATTTGTGAAAGAAAATTTTATGAAATGGCTAGAATTCCAAACATTATTGGGGTTGTAGATGGGACCTTCGTACCCATAAAAGCACCAAAAAGGGATAGCGAAGTTTACATTACAAGAAAGTGCCAGTATGCAGTGACTTTGCAAGGAATATGGTACCCTTTTTTAAAATTCACTGATGTTTTTGTGGGCTACCCAGGCTCAGTCAGCGATGCGCGAATTTTCAGAAATTCTGATATCTATAAAAATATTCAAAGGAATATTCATTACTATTTAGGTGTGTACGCATATATGTGGATATGAATTTTGAGTATGTGTGTGTATGTGGTTGTATGTAGGTATATATATATTGCCGTGAACTTTACTTTAGAAATTAAAACAATATTGTATATAATCATAAAATGTTAGAAGTAGATATAATTAACGTTGACACTAAGATATACTCGTGTATTTAAATCAATATTATCAATAAGAAAACTCACTTATAGTCTAAGAAATATTTATTTTAAAATAAATATTTATTCGATCATACGATAATACAGGTATGCACATAGAATATGAGTATTTTAATTAAGAATATTATATATATACATACATATCATTTAGAAATAAGTGAGGAAAAACCTCAACAATAACAGTCAATGATGCAAATGAATGCTTATTTTCAGAAGTGAAAAACCCGAGATAACATTCAAATTTGAAAATAAAGAACCTGACTATAAGTTAGGAACAAAAAGAGCTCTGAGTATATTATGCAAAGAACCTACATTTAAAAATGGAAAGACTCTTAAGACCAACAACCGTGAAAGAGTGATGTTAACTAACGGAACAATTATAAGAGTCAATCATCTAAAAGCAATTAAACTATACTCAGAGAATAAAATAAGATATGCTCGTAATGTATATGAAGAGGCTTAATGCACTCAAGTAACTGAGAAATAAAATACATACACTTGCGTTGAAATGGATATTAAGATAAAGTATATCATAAAGAACATCACAAAATCGTATAATATTTTTAATATATACAACAAAGGTATCAATTCTCATTGTAATGCGAGTAATTGCAATCTTCTTCATGGTTCCAAACTTAGTGCACATACAAACGAACATCTGTAACCAAAGAAATAAGCAGCATTAATATAAAAAGCAATGATTTATTACAGCATATTAGATATTCAAAACTCACCACGCACAATGAGATGGTTCAAAGAGAGAACGGAGCAGACGGGGAAGCCGCAAACGGAGGGACTGACGATCGAAACAATATCCAATTTCCTTCCATTCTTTCCGATTAAAAGCACCAGAACAAAAATACGAGTAAGGTTAGCGCTTGGTCGAAGAATGTATCTACGAAACAACGAAAGTAGCAATGAGTGTATTTATAAGTAAAATGAATGTTTACGATAGCAATAAACGAATAAAATAACATAAGAAAAACATTAAAGTGAATATCAATATACTTACTGCACATTAGATATAAATATATGGAACAACAACAAATACTGTCGTTGGTGAATGTAGAAGACATCAAATGTCAAGATCAAACATACCAAAATAAATACCAACCTAAAAAACGACAAGAGGAAGAAGAGACAAGGCATAAATGTCGAGATATCCGCTAGAGGCGCTACAACGAACAATGCAAAAATAAAAGTCCGCAAAACAATCAAATAGCGTGTGGCATTTATTTTTAACTATAAAAAGCGCGTCGGAACAGAAAATTAGTTAGTTGTTAGCTGGTTCCTGTTACATTAAAAACTTCTAACTCACAACAAAGTAATAGAGTCTCTTGAAGAAAATAATACATCTACGTGTTGAGCGAATAATGGTCAAGTGGGGTCGTTACACGCTTACCATTATTACCACAAAACAAATATAAAAGGATTATCTAACAATTCACAAACGAACAAGAAGCATATACGCTTCTATAGGAATAATTTCCAATTGTTTCTGGTCGCCATATTTTCAAAAAGTGAGCGTCATCATTTAATTTATAGAAGATTCCAATGAGAGAAGAATCCACAAAAATGGAAAACCAATTTCAACAAGAATTCGAGGAATTATATGAATCTACGCAGTGAGTAGTAAATAATATTGTTTTAACTATTAAATTGAATCAAATATATACAGGTTCTCTCTAATCACTCCATTTCTTTTAATACCGTCAAATAGGGTGACTCGGAACATTGGTATAACTTGGAACAAACTGACAGCATTAAACACTTTAATACAGCTTTCTGCAATTCTAGTATTTGAAGCTAGAGTACAGGTCTCTGTAAAGTCGGTATATGTTATAGTTTTAAACTTCACCACCTACTGCGCTCTTTTCCCGTTTGTAACTCCACAAAAAAATAACATTGGTAAGTTGTAAATTTAAAGAATTTTTCTCAACTGATTACTTTTTCTAGTAGGGAGTACATGTTGCTATTTATCAAAGTGTGATATTTTTTTCTTTAATCCTTATATATTTGTGACCTCATCCATGAACATAACCTTAATTTTATACATGGTACCTGAAGAGAGGTTGATTTATTATTTTGTTACATTAATAGGGTGACTTAGAACAAACATGCCGCGTCATTACACGCGCAAGTTAGGGTCTAGGCGTTACAAAGACTACGATGCCGACACTGTTGATCGTGCAATTTTAGAAATTAAACAAAAAAAACTTACTTACCGCCAGGCTGTTGATAAGTATGGGATTCCGTTAGGAACATTAAGTCGTAAAATAAATAAAAAACATCAAAAAGTTGCTGGCGGTCAAACTACTCTCCGCAATGGAAGAAAATTTATTTGTTGATGCCATAGGAGTAGCCGCTGATTGGGGCTTTCCTTTTGAACCCGACGACATGAAAAACTTTGTTAAATCGTATTTAGACAAGTCAGGAAAAAAAATTAAAAAATTCAAAGATAACAAACCGGGTCATGATTGGCTTCGTCTGTTTCTAACTCGTCATGAAAATGCATTAAAAGTCAGACTTTGTGAAAATATTAAACGCGCTCGCGCCACAGTAACAAAAGATGATATTAAAGCTTATTTTCTTAATCTTGAAGAAACATTAAGAGATATTCCTCCAAGCAACATCGTTAACTTTGATGAGACATGTTTTGCGGACGATCCTGGCAGGTCCAAGGTGCTGGTGAGAAGAAATTGTAAACATCCAAGCAGAATTATGGATTCTTCGAAATCAGCAACTTCTGTTATGTTTGCGGCTAGCGCTTCAGGCGTTATGTCAGCTCCGTATGTTGTCTATAAAGCTGATCATTTATGGTCCACTTGGACCACAGGCGGACCAACAAATTGCAGATTTAATAGAACTGCGTCAGGTTGGTTTGACCAAGGCGCCTTCGATGACTGGTTTTTTTCGCAAATGTTACCTTATTTCCAAAAATGTAATGGAAAAAAAGCGTTAATTGGGGATAATTTAGCAGCTCATTTATCTTTATCTGTCATACAAGCCTGCGAAAATAACGACATAAAGTTTATTTTTTTGCCCCCCAATAGTACCTACTTAGTTATTTAAATGATAGAACGTCAATATTGGGACACAATTTTAATTAAAATTAAGAACATTAGTCTTAAAAGTGTACTGTGTGCGAATACTTACACAACGGACCAGTGTTCATTAAGAAAGACCTTAGAAAGTACTGTTTTGAACAATATTCAAACTTTTATAAACAGGAACGCCTAAACGCTTCGCACTAAGAATCTAAAGTCTCCGTGAGAATAGAGGTTTTGACAATTAGTTTGTGATGCATTAGGAATGTATCTGGGGTGGTGATTGATTCAAGCTTTATGTAGTACGTGTGAATGTTTGCATAAAGACGATTAGTCAGTACCTTCATTATCAAGTCAATATAATTTGGCCTAAATATACAGGCTTTTTATAAGAAAAGAGTGAAAGCGGAGAAACCCTGTATTGATTCAATACACATTTAAGTGAACGAACACGATATTATTGTGAAAACTGTTATTTGTAAGAATTGTAAATAAATAATATACAGTCTAAAATAAATTCTACCTATTGTTATTGATAAGTATATAATACATTTTTCACACGAGTAATCTAGTGTCATAATTATTTATAACCCTATCCCACACAACATCACAATAATAAAGAAAGTGAAACAAGTAAGGAAAGAAGTAAATCACAGTAGAACCCACGAGAGATAATCAATTATGCTGTTTTGCCTATAGAGTTAGTACAAACATCAATTTTATAGACTCTTTAATAAATAAATTTTAAAAATTCTATTTAAACGGAAGGTTCACAGCAATATGTATATATGTGTTTTTTTTTCTTTTTTTTCTAAATCATCTTCTTCTTCGTTTTTTCTTTTTCTTTTACCAAACGTAATTTCTTTTTCGTGGGTAAGTCTTCAATATTATTATCATTTCTCTGGTTATGTTTGTGATTAATATGGGCTTCCTTATTTCACTACCACTTTATTCACTAGGCTAAGGGTAGAACGCTAAGTGATCATATCTTTAAGATATGATGACAATACGGCGACTTAGTCTATTTGGCTAGGGACAACAAGCAACTATTCATATACATACATTTATTTTATATGCTACTTACATTAATTTATATATGTTACATATTTTCCAATGTATTATTATCTTGTTCAAATGCCAATAAATCCGCTTATTATTATTTTTATTATTATTTTCCAAACAATGAATTCATTTTAGGCGATAAAGTTTATCCATTATTAACCTGGTGCATTCCTCCTTATATCGACAACGGTTATCTGACAAACGCAAAGAAACGATTTAATAAACTAGTAGCTAAAACAAGACAAACTATCGAAAGATGTTTTGCACTTTTATTTGGCCGATTCGGGCGGTTAAAGTACCTCGATATGAACAGGACGGACTTAATACCTTCCACGGTGTTAGCATTTTGTGTGCTGCATAACATTTGCTTAGAGAAGGATGAAATTCATTTTCTTGAAGAGTATATTGAAGACGGCATGGAAGCACTACATCATGACGACATTGAAGAGATGAACTTTGTCGAAGTTTGTGTCAGTAAATAAATTATGTATTTAAAAGTGAAAATGTTTTGCAAAAATTAACTTTATTAATCATCAACAATAAACTAAAACAAATTCAATGTAATTTAAGAATAAAAATAATTTAAACCCACCAAAAGTTGATTAGTAGGTACAGTTCGTTTTTTTTTCTTCTATAATACCTGTCAGTGTCAAAATGGGCCCTCACGAAGTCCACAATGGAAGGGTAAGAGGATCCCATCTGAGATTCTAATTGGTTGTTGCAATCCCTATGTTCATTTTGAATGAATTAGAATCTCAAATGGGTTTCGTTTACCTACCCTTCTAGTCCGGGAGGTAGCGTTGCATTTTAGGTAGTGATTTTACGCCGATCAACTGTTATCTTTTTCGATACGTATGTTATGACTAATAACTAAACCAAGCGTCAGCTGTAAAAGGCCGCAAAACGTGAAAACTTTACTTTCTTACTGGTTTTTAAAATCTCCTCTCTCTCCCTCTCTCTCTCTCTCTCTCTCCCTCTCTCACCCTCCCTCCCTCTCTCTCTCTCTCTCCCCCCCTCTCTCTCTCTGTGTGTGCGCTATTGGTATCAATTCCAAATTTTGTATTTACAGTTATAATCTCGCTCTTGAGATCTGATTAGTTTTTCAGTAAAATCGGTAGGCCGGAAGTAGTAGTTTACTTCAGTGAAAAAATCGAAGTTTACAAATATTTCGTCAATTAATAAGTTTAAACAAATTTATAAAGAATTCAAATGTACTCAAAATTAAATTTGGGACAAATCGTCTTCAAAAAGTTTTTCGAAATTCCAACCGGAAGTAGGTGTTTTACTCTTATCGAAAATCAGTTTTTTGCGAATATCTCGCAAGTCATGCTTTCTAGGCAGGTACATTACGAGTATAAAAGTATTTAAATTATAATTTTAAATATCTTTTGTATAAAAAAAGTTCAAAATTCGGACGGGAAGTACCACTTTTACTCTTACCGAATAGCAATTTTTTGCAAATATGTCGTAAATTATGCAATCTATATATATTTATTAAGAGTACAAAAGTATTTAGAGTTGGATTTGCAATATTTTTTGTATACATGAAATTTCAAAATTCGGACCGGAAGTGGCACTTTTACTCTTAGCGAGTAGCACTTCTTTTCGAATATCTTGCAAAGTATGCATTCTATAGCGATTCATTAAGAGAATGAAAGTACTTAGAATAGGATTTTGAATAAGTTTTGTATAAATAAATTCATAAAATTGTATAGTTTGAAACGCTCATACGTATAAGAAAGTCGTGTGGTGGCCACACCTCATTTTTTATAAATAGTTGACATCATACTGAGTTGAAATAAAATCGTCAGCTGCATCGTGGAGGGGGGACTATGCGTCAGCTACTCTGTTATACTTCGCGCTTGGGAAGCAAAGGTAAGGTGTCTTGAAGGTGGTACATCACTCTCCGAAACGTAGTTTAAAATTGTAATTGTTGAGTAAAGCTAAAGTTGATTCAGTTTAGTTTGACATAACAAGTTTGCCGTCGGATGAGAATATTGTTCGCATATGCGTCATATTTATCTGCGCTACCGACCTGTAATTTGTAGGGCTATTTCTCCCGTTTACAGGACGGGCGTGGCATAATCCTTATACATCGTGTAATACTCCTGCTAAGATTTTACGTGTTGAAAGTTTAACTAAAGAAAGGCAGAAATTATTTTGTACATATTGTAAAACGCTACAGTTAAATTTATCTCGCCATTTGGAAAGACGGCATAAAGATGAGGACATGGTTCGTTCATTGCTGAAGTTGTCTCAAATTTAATTTTGAGGACATTTGAATTCTTTATAAATTTGTTTAAAATTAGTAATTGACGAAATATTTGCAAAATTCGATTTTTTCACTTAAGTAAACTACTACTTCCGGTCTACCGATTTTACTGATTACTGATTTACTGATTTTACATTTTTTAAAAACCACTTTTTTGGTATCAGGGGACTTCAAAACGTGGACATCTGCAAAAATCTCGAGGTTGAAAATGTTCGTCATCACAATACTTCCTTATACTACGTTATAAGAAAGTAAAATGCATAACTTGAACACTTTTTTATAGTTAAATATGAGCAAGAGACCAGTATCTTCATTCAATGTTCCGAAAAGTGTTAAATTTATATTGGAAATAATAGTTGAATGAACATTTTGAAGCTGTTAAATATGCACCGAGAGAACAGTTTATTTGTTTGTACAAAATGCATTTATTTGAGAGCTGAGGTTCTTTGTATTTAACAAGAAAAAGTACGTGCGACTGAATTCATTCCACATCCTAGAATGTTATTTCTTCATAGGCAATATTTAGTTTATTTGGGTATAATTTCTTCCATAGAAAGAAATATATTATTATTAAATTCGTCTTAAAATTATTTATTTCCTTTAAATAAAGGAATATAATGACATGGTTTAAATAACCATGCCATATTTATAAATGGTTAAATTATTTGAAACAGATAGTGTTTAGATTCTTAAAATAATGGTTTTAGTGTTCGTGTGAAATTTATTATCTAAATAGTAATTTATTATACTGAATAATATTTGTTGAGATTCCTTGGTTCATCCGGTATAGTCGTGGAACAATAAGGTTTTCATTCTTCTATGTCATATTTGTAAAATCTGTTAGAAAAGAAATGGAATAATATAAGTATTGTTACAAAATATTATGTATTATGTTTTTGTACAAAATTGTTTAATTTACGATGATATGTCAAGTACAATAGACAAAACCAATTGATTTTGAGTACAAACAAATTTAAATTAAGATTCCCGCAGTTATTTGAACAGGTGGAAGTGACAGTTTAATTTTGACAGTTCTTGTGATAGGTATTTTTAAATAGTATGTAAATGTTAAAAAATGCATTAAAAGAAGGTTTTTTTTAATAGAAAAAGAATAAATAATGTGTGTAATATAAAATTTGATGGATAAATATTCAAAAAGCAAATAGTAAAGAGACATGTTGATTTATAAAAGGTAGGTGTAGATATCTCATTGGAGAATTTAAAATAAGCAATAAGGTCGCCAAGGCAATTTGTTTAAAAAATAACATGGAGAATTTTTCTAGAAAAATTTGTGTACAGACGTATAATTTTGATGAGGAAGAAATTTCCATCAAAATTAACACAAATTAAGATATCTGTGAGTTAGGAAAGTGTTTCAAAAGTTATTGAGCATTATTAGAAACTTATAAGAAGATTCTGATAAGTTTCTATTATTAAGAGGATATGTAATTAATAGTAAAATACTACGACTAATAAGAAGATTTTATTACATATAAATAAATAACTTACCGCATATTAATAAAATCCGGATCCAAACTCGTTTAAGAGTCTGAGGATATTTCAAGATTAACCAATTGATGTAAAGAAATTTATAATCCAGGACGAGAATCCGAGGATATTGCAAGTTTAACCAACTGATGTACAGAAATTTATAATCCAGGACGAGAATCCGAGAATATTCCAAATTTAACCATTCGATGTGCAGAAATTCATAATCCAGGACGAGAATCTGAGAATATATCAAGATTAACCAGTAGATGTGTTGTAGATTATAATCCAGATCCAGGAATCCATAACATCTCGAGGAAGTGTTTTTATTTTTAGGAACAGCTATATTTTCATTTTTGAAGATACACAAAAATTAGTAGCTGGCAGTTTTGGAAACATTCATCATTTTTAAGCACGTAGGAAAGTGTAACACTCCGGAACAAGAACCCTTGTCAAGGATATAGGTTCTATCAAGGTTCGAACACACTATAAAACACAAAAAGGATGGTCAATTGGACAAATCGTGTGAAACCTCATATTGTATCTAACTCAAGGTTGTATAGGATATTTATTTATTAACAAAATAACAGATTTGTCTTACGAGCTTAGTCGTATCAACTTAAAATTCATATTTAAAACTATAGGCAAAATCATTTAGGATTCACCGAATTAAAATACGCATGATAAAATTTTATATAAAGGAAATACCTTATTGAGAATAATATTTCACATTGTATCCATGGGGATATCGTTATAAATTGAATATTTATATTAAGAATTACGAAACATTATTTATCTGTTGCTAAAAATATACAAACTGTCATTCAAAGAACATACTCACCATAAATGCATCACTTTCTATAACGGTTTATTTCCATAATTTCGAACGAACATATTTTCATCGTTATTAGACAATTTTAATAGTGATTGTTTTATTATTGTTGCATTGTTGAGCACAATCAATATACATTATTTATCTTGAGATTGTTGTTTTTCCTTCATTAGAAGTACTATTTATTTTTATTCTTTAACCCATTAGTGCATAAGATCCGATATATCGGATGAGCATATTTTCTGGAAACTGATACAGAATGTTTATTGAATGTGAATAATTTCACTGAAATAAAACATAATTTATTAGTTGTTAAAGAAAGTCACGCTTATGGAAAGTATTCGTGTTCGTTTAAATTTGACGGGTCTTTGAAAGAGAAGTTTCCAACATGGTTACACGAAAAGATTTTTAATGTTTCGAGTCATTTTTCATACGATTTATATTGCGATCAGTATATTTTTATTTGTAGTATGGTTGAAGCACGTGCCGCAATATCATGTGGCTATTGTGTACATAAATTTAAAAATATCATTAGAATTACTATGATGCTCAATTTTGGGCAATGCACACACACGGCTTCAGACATATTCATTGCACATGGTGCCTCCGTGTTGTTGGTTTTGGAAACAGTCGCTGTAGCATTCTCGAAGTTTCCGATGAGGAAGTTTCGATGGAACCAGTGTTAATTCGACATAATAGTCACAACAATGTATTATCTATAAGTGATTTTATTGAAAACGATAAATTCGTTCGAGATATGGAAAATAATTAAGTTTCTGTTATATGTAGATTCATAATGACGACACATTTCCAAGAGAGCCAGGATCCGGATGCGTACCTCGACACTCTCTATCAGACAACCCCCGAAGTAGCGACGGAAGCGACGGAAGATTGTCAACAGGATTGTCTTCTGAATTTGATCGAATTGATATGGACGGATCCATTCAAAATATCGGCAGTGATTATGTGGTTGGAAGTCACAATAGCCCGGTCCGTGAAAGATCAATATCTGACTGGGAAACGGATTTGCAAGAACTATTTAATGCCACTGAAGAAAATACTGAAAGAAATGAAAGAAGTGAAATTGTCGGAAAAAGCAGAAATTTCATTCGAGAAGTTTACGGCGCTATTAAAGGAAAAAAACTTATTCACGATGTACTGCCAGACATTACTTCCGAGCAAAACGAAAGATATTTTAGTCGATGTTTACAACAAAAATTTAAAGGTGGAATCTTCGTGTGGGTTTGGCACACCGACCACGCACACGTCGTCCACGATTGTTCCTGGAGTGGCGGATACTGCCGATGTGCCCGAATTATTGGATTACCTATCAAACGAAATGCAAGACGAATTATTAGAACCGAATACCTCCAGCAATCCTACTTATTCAATCTCACAAAATATTTCATGGAACACCCCAGACGGTTACTGTACTATTCAATCTCCGGGCGAAAAAGGCTCCCACTTAGTGAAATTGGAACTATACGAATTGAAGAATTTACGGAAAATTCCGAAGAATCAATGGTGGCGAGAAGCGACGATCCGCATGAATTTTCTCCTTGCGACGCCAGTGGATCCGCTCTACCAACCACTTCAAACTATAATCAAGTCCGCAATTCAAAGAGTAAAAAATATAAAAGAAATCAAGAAAGAAGTGAAGAAGAAGAATTATTGGAATTCATATGTCAATTCCCGACAAGCCCCTTACTGAATATTGTGAATACGCCTGCTTGGCTAAATTCTAAATTTAAATTTAAACGACGAAACGATATTATTGTTCAAAATGTTATTGAAATTGTTTATTTACAAATTGTCTCTTACGATGTCTTGTCGATGTATAGTTTTTTAAATAATAGTGCACCTTATTATGCTTGTACAACTGAAAATATTTATGACTATTATTATAATGTCGAAGAATCTGTACTAGTTTGTAAGAAGTTGTTATTATTTCAATTGCATAACGAAGAAAATGTTCGTCAATTTTTACTTGATTTGTTTCATATTGTTGAGAAATGTTTACCCAAAGTTAATTGTTTCGAGGTAGTGTCACCACCTAGCAGTGGAAAAAACTTCTTCTTTGATATGATATTGCATTATTTCATCAATTTCGGACAAATTGGTAATTTCAGTAAATTTTCAATTTTTCCTATGCAAGAATGTGTTAATAAAAGAATATTATTATGGAATGAACCGATGTGTGAAGTAACGCAATTTGATACCATAAAAATGTTATTTGGCGGTGACACCATAAATGTCAAAGTTAAATATCAACAAGATGCAATTGTAAATCGTACACCGGTAATAGTATTATCAAATAATAACATTTTTCCGAATGATACTACTTTTACTTGTCGTATGATTAGATATAAATGGCAATCTGCGCCGTTTTTACGAAGTTATTTAAAGAAACCAATACCAATAGCTTTTTATCATTTACTATTGGAGTATGACATTTTACCTAGTGTTCTGAATTTGTAATGATCGTAATGTGTTGTTATTATGAATTATAAATGTATTGAAAAGGATATGATGTAACTATATTAAAAGGTGAAGGAAATCAATAAATACTTATTTGCATTAATCATTTATTTTTTATTTATATATAAACAAATCAATTACCAAACGTGACCAAATTACCAGGAGTGAAATCATTATAATCATTTCCTTCTGTAGCGGCATTTGGCCTCAAGTGGAATTCCTGCGGTCCGCCGTGAATTAAAGGACCCAACGAGAATAATGATTCCGCATTAACTTCTAGTATTAAATCCGCTTTAACGGACCAGTATGCACACGTATTTTGAAACTGCGTATTATCCGTGGCTGGATTTAGTTGCGGTACAGGCAGAATACCGAAGTACGGTAAGGGAATTGTCGTATTTCGTGCTTGTCTGTTATGCACATTATATTGCTTGACCGGATCTATTGAGGCTGTTAAAACATGTAATTTATATGGATCTTTATTATAATTAGTATTGATATATGTTCGTGTATCTGCCGAAGGTTGTACTGCTGATTCTACTGTTTTTGAATCCGTCACATATTGATTAGTAACTTTCAGTTTACTTCCTAAGAAATAAGCCGTTGGATTCCAAGCTGTATCTGAATCAGAGGCATTATAAGGCATATAATGATTTTTAAACCAAATAACACCATTAACTGGTTTATAATGATAATCCACAACTATTTCGCCAATGCGTGGCATAAAATTCCATCGATCATAAAATCGATCAATGCTAGGCCAGCCATTACTATTTTGCTGATATTTATTCTCGTACGTACCAGTAGGATTTCGATTACTATTCGATAGTAATACTAAGTACATATTAATATGACGTGGAATACCTAAATTCATTCCTAGTAGACCATCAGAGAAATTACTGGTACCGTAATATTTTAATAAGAAATCATCAGTGGAAACATCGTTAACACCCGTTGGAGTCATTGGTGTTTTAGCGTCACTTGCATACAGTCCATGTCGACTATAAACTAAATTATTAATGCCAATTCCAAAGCAACCAATGGATACGTGTTCTGAAGTGGCTGTGCCTGTCAATGTCGTTCCAAAATCAAAAGCTGTACGTAGTCCTTGTGGAACAACAGTAACATTTACATTTAATATTTTTGCGTGTCCATTAAATGCAGACAATTCAGCGTGATCTAAATAGAATCCAATCATATCGGCAGGTAATGTTGCCAGTGGAGTGCACAGTTGAACTATATCTCCAACATCTGCGGTTTGTAATTCTTGTTTTTTGATTATTTGAGTAAATGCATAACCGTAAGTATAGAAAATACGACTCTTACTGAAACGTAATGTGTAATTCTTCAATCCTAATGTTCGTGGAATAGCTAAGTGCTTATTGGCGGTTTCAATACCTCCTAAGGCATTACTTACTCCACCGCTTCCGGACCCTAGTGCGTTACTATCTTGGGGATCTTCAATCATGGGTTCTTCGAACATAGCTTCCAATTGGGCTAGAGTATCGTCTGTTGGTTCTTCAAAAATTCGACGACTTGATGTACTAGCGATTGGCGGTCTTTCGCCAATAGGTTGAGGTGTTGTCGTTTTGGAAGGACTAGAAGGTGTTACCACATGTACGGGCGGCACTTGTGTTGTTCGGTCTCCTTGTGAACGTAACCAATCTTGCCAATTTCCTGTAAATCCTCGTGTCCGTGCTACTTGATATTGTCGACTGAGTTCCCTTTGTCGTTCTGCGTATTGTCTTTGTCCTTCATGTAATTCACCAGTTGTTTTTCCGTATTTACCACCTAATTTTTTTTTAGGTGGCATTGGATACACTTGACCAAATTTCTTTTCAAATAAATACTTTCCACTTAAACCGAGAAAACCAAATAATGCATGCAGATTTCCATGCTGTATATAGTCGTTTAAAAAATCAGTTGCGTAATGTTTATCACTCTCTTCAATATTATCTCTTGAATATTCAATATCATGTAACAACGCTAAAAAATCGTCGAAGTCGACAGGTTCACCTTCGTTTAATTTATTACCCGGACCTAAGTAACGATGAAATGGGTAAACAAACATTGACGCACGATTGCATAACTAAAATTTCCTATTGCGTCGTAACCTTTATACGAGGTAAAAATTACAAAACCGACTGGTTTTATACCCCCGACGGCAACGCCGGCAGGGGGGAGAGGGGAAGCGGGGCGAGGGGGGACAATCATGAATCATGAATCATAAATCATGACGCCGTCGATTTGATTCGATTCGATTGTCCCCCCTCGCCCCGCTTCCCCTCTCCCCCGTGCCGGCGTTGCCGTCGGGGGTATAAAACCAGTCGGTTTTGTAATTTTTACCACTTTAAAAGTTTTCAACCAACAATATCGATACATCATGTCGTTGTTGCATAGTGCCAGTGGTAGTAGTGTGTGTGCTAACGATTTAGACCAAATAGATACACAAGTATATAATTCTAAATTTACAAATAATTTACCGGAATTGTTTCATTTAGATCCAGATGGCTTTCTGGAAACTGATACAGAATGTTTATTGAATGTGAATAATTTCACTGAAATAAAACATAATTTATTAGTTGTTAAAGAAAGTCACGCTTATGGAAAGTATTCGTGTTCGTTTAAATTTGACGGGTCTTTGAAAGAGAAGTTTCCAACATGGTTACACGAAAAGATTTTTAATGTTTCGAGTCATTTTTCGTACGATTTATATTGCGATCAGTATATTTTTATTTGTAGTATGGTTGAAGCACGTGCCGCAATATCATGTGGCTATTGTGTACATAAATTTAAAAATATCATTAAGAATTACTATGATGCTCAATTTTGGGCAATGCACACACACGGCTTCAGACATATTCATTGCACATGGTGCCTCCGTGTTGTTGGTTTTGGAAACAGTCGCTGTAGCATTCTCGAAGTTTCCGATGAGGAAGTTTCGATGGAACCAGTGTTAATTCGACATAATAGTCACAACAATGTATTATCTATAAGTGATTTTATTGAAAACGATAAATTCGTTCGAGATATGGAAAATAATTAAGTTTCTGTTATATGTAGATTCATAATGACGACACATTTCCAAGAGAGCCAGGATCCGGATGCGTACCTCGACACTCTCTATCAGACAACCCCCGAAGTAGCGACGGAAGCGACGGAAGATTGTCAACAGGATTGTCTTCTGAATTTGATCGAATTGATATGGACGGATCCATTCAAAATATCGGCAGTGATTATGTGGTTGGAAGTCACAATAGCCCGGTCCGTGAAAGATCAATATCTGACTGGGAAACGGATTTGCAAGAACTATTTAATGCCACTGAAGAAAATACTGAAAGAAATGAAAGAAGTGAAATTGTCGGAAAAAGCAGAAATTTCATTCGAGAAGTTTACGGCGCTATTAAAGGAAAAAAACTTATTCACGATGTACTGCCAGACATTACTTCCGAGCAAAACGAAAGATATTTTAGTCGATGTTTACAACAAAAATTTAAAGGTGGAATCTTCGTGTGGGTTTGGCACACCGACCACGCACACGTCGTCCACGATTGTTCCTGGAGTGGCGGATACTGCCGATGTGCCCGAATTATTGGATTACCTATCAAACGAAATGCAAGACGAATTATTAGAACCGAATACCTCCAGCAATCCTACTTATTCAATCTCACAAAATATTTCATGGAACACCCCAGACGGTTACTGTACTATTCAATCTCCGGGCGAAAAAGGCTCCCACCTAGTGAAATTGGAACTATACGAATTGAAGAATTTACGGAAAATTCCGAAGAATCAATGGTGGCGAGAAGCGACGATCCGCATGAATTTTCTCCTTGCGACGCCAGTGGATCCGCTCTACCAACCACTTCAAACTATAATCAAGTCCGCAATTCAAAGAGTAAAAAATATAAAAGAAATCAAGAAAGAAGTGAAGAAGAAGAATTATTGGAATTCATATGTCAATTCCCGACAAGCCCCTTACTGAATATTGTGAATACGCCTGCTTGGCTAAATTCTAAATTTAAATTTAAACGACGAAACGATATTATTGTTCAAAATGTTATTGAAATTGTTTATTTACAAATTGTCTCTTACGATGTCTTGTCGATGTATAGTTTTTTAAATAATAGTGCACCTTATTATGCTTGTACAACTGAAAATATTTATGACTATTATTATAATGTCGAAGAATCTGTACTAGTTTGTAAGAAGTTG
The DNA here is from genome assembly GCA_963170755.1 of Amphimallon solstitiale. Classification (NCBI taxonomy): domain Eukaryota; kingdom Metazoa; phylum Arthropoda; class Insecta; order Coleoptera; family Scarabaeidae; genus Amphimallon; species Amphimallon solstitiale. The sequence continues at coordinate 48,713,174 of OY720677.1, read as the reverse complement.
TTATTATTTCAATTGCATAACGAAGAAAATGTTCGTCAATTTTTACTTGATTTGTTTCATATTGTTGAGAAATGTTTACCCAAAGTTAATTGTTTCGAGGTAGTGTCACCACCTAGCAGTGGAAAAAACTTCTTCTTTGATATGATATTGCATTATTTCATCAATTTCGGACAAATTGGTAATTTCAGTAAATTTTCAAGTTTTCCTATGCAAGAATGTGTTAATAAAAGAATATTATTATGGAATGAACCGATGTGTGAAGTAACGCAATTTGATACCATAAAAATGTTATTTGGCGGTGACACCATAAATGTCAAAGTTAAATATCAACAAGATGCAATTGTAAATCGTACACCGGTAATAGTATTATCAAATAATAACATTTTTCCGAATGATACTACTTTTACTTGTCGTATGATTAGATATAAATGGCAATCTGCGCCGTTTTTACGAAGTTATTTAAAGAAACCAATACCAATAGCTTTTTATCATTTACTATTGGAGTATGACATTTTACCTAGTGTTCTGAATTTGTAATGATCGTAATGTGTTGTTATTATGAATTATAAATGTATTGAAAAGGATATGATGTAACTATATTAAAAGGTGAAGGAAATCAATAAATACTTATTTGCATTAATCATTTATTTTTTATTTATATATAAACAAATCAATTACCAAACGTGACCAAATTACCAGGAGTGAAATCATTATAATCATTTCCTTCTGTAGCGGCATTTGGCCTCAAGTGGAATTCCTGCGGTCCGCCGTGAATTGAAGGACCCAACGAGAATAATGATTCCGCATTAACTTCTAGTATTAAATCCGCTTTAACGGACCAGTATGCACACGTATTTTGAAACTGCGTATTATCCGTGGCTGGATTTAGTTGCGGTACAGGCAGAATACCGAAGTACGGTAAGGGAATTGTCGTATTTCGTGCTTGTCTGTTATGCACATTATATTGCTTGACCGGATCTATTGAGGCTGTTAAAACATGTAATTTATATGGATCTTTATTATAATTAGTATTGATATATGTTCGTGTATCTGCCGAAGGTTGTACTGCTGATTCTACTGTTTTTGAATCCGTCACATATTGATTAGTAACTTTCAGTTTACTTCCTAAGAAATAAGCCGTTGGATTCCAAGCTGTATCTGAATCAGAGGCATTATAAGGCATATAATGATTTTTAAACCAAATAACACCATTAACTGGTTTATAATGATAATCCACAACTATTTCGCCAATGCGTGGCATAAAATTCCATCGATCATAAAATCGATCAATGCTAGGCCAGCCATTACTATTTTGCTGATATTTATTCTCGTACGTACCAGTAGGATTTCGATTACTATTCGATAGTAATACTAAGTACATATTAATATGACGTGGAATACCTAAATTCATTCCTAGTAGACCATCAGAGAAATTACTGGTACCGTAATATTTTAATAAGAAATCATCAGTGGAAACATCGTTAACACCCGTTGGAGTCATTGGTGTTTTAGCGTCACTTGCATACAGTCCATGTCGACTATAAACTAAATTATTAATGCCAATTCCAGAGCAACCAATGGATACGTGTTCTGAAGTGGCTGTGCCTGTCAATGTCGTTCCAAAATCAAAAGCTGTACGTAGTCCTTGTGGAACAACAGTAACATTTACATTTAATATTTTTGCGTGTCCATTAAATGCAGACAATTCAGCGTGATCTAAATAGAATCCAATCATATCGGCAGGTAATGTTGCCAGTGGAGTGCACAGTTGAACTATATCTCCAACATCTGCGGTTTGTAATTCTTGTTTTTTGATTATTTGAGTAAATGCATAACCGTAAGTATAGAAAATACGACTCTTACTGAAACGTAATGTGTAATTCTTCAATCCTAATGTTCGTGGAATAGCTAAGTGCTTATTGGCGGTTTCAATACCTCCTAAGGCATTACTTACTCCACCGCTTCCGGACCCTAGTGCGTTACTATCTTGGGGATCTTCAATCATGGGTTCTTCGAACATAGCTTCCAATTGGGCTAGAGTATCGTCTGTTGGTTCTTCAAAAATTCGACGACTTGATGTACTAGCGATTGGCGGTCTTTCGCCAATAGGTTGAGGTGTTGTCGTTTTGGAAGGACTAGAAGGTGTTACCACATGTACGGGCGGCACTTGTGTTGTTCGGTCTCCTTGTGAACGTAACCAATCTTGCCAATTTCCTGTAAATCCTCGTGTCCGTGCTACTTGATATTGTCGACTGAGTTCCCTTTGTCGTTCTGCGTATTGTCTTTGTCCTTCATGTAATTCACCAGTTGTTTTTCCGTATTTACCACCTAATTTTTTTTTAGGTGGCATTGGATACACTTGACCAAATTTCTTTTCAAATAAATACTTTCCACTTAAACCGAGAAAACCAAATAATGCATGCAGATTTCCATGCTGTATATAGTCGTTTAAAAAATCAGTTGCGTAATGTTTATCACTCTCTTCAATATTATCTCTTGAATATTCAATATCATGTAACAACGCTAAAAAATCGTCGAAGTCGACAGGTTCACCTTCGTTTAATTTATTACCCGGACCTAAGTAACGATGAAATGGGTAAACAAACATTGACGCACGATTGCATAACTAAAATTTCCTATTGCGTCGTAACCTTTATACGAGGTAAAAATTACAAAACCGACTGGTTTTATACCCCCGACGGCAACGCCGGCAGGGGGGAGAGGGGAAGCGGGGCGAGGGGGGACAATCGAATCGAATCAAATCGACGGCGTCATGATTTATGATTCATGATTCATGATTGTCCCCCCTCGCCCCGCTTCCCCTCTCCCCCCTGCCGGCGTTGCCGTCGGGGGTATAAAACCAGTCGGTTTTGTAATTTTTACCTCGTATAAAGGTTACGACGCAATAGGAAATTTTAGTTATGCAATCGTGCGTCAATGTTTGTTTACCCATTTCATCGTTACTTAGGTCCGGGTAATAAATTAAACGAAGGTGAACCTGTTATTTAAATTGCGATAAACAATACATAAGCAATGTGAGCAATCTTGTCAGTAAATATAAAGGGTTATTTGATAATAAACCTGGTTTAGCAAAAGGCTATGAACACAGGCTCAAAGTAGATGAAACACAACCTTTTAAAGTCAAAAATTATCCTGTCCCCCATAAATACAGAGAACAAGTCAAATTAGAAATTAAAGAAATGTTAAAAAATAAAATTATAGAAAGAACAGAATCAACATTTATAAATCCAATAGTAGTGGTAGTAAAGAAAAACACAGGTAATCAGAAAGAAACAAAATTACGCTTATGTCTTGATGCAAGGGGCCTTAACTCAAGGACCTCCCCTAATTTTGAAGCCCCGCAGAGTATATAGACCTTATTAACAAGGTGTACTGATGCAAGGTGGTTCACAAAAATAGATTTGAAAAGTTCTTTTTGGCTGGTACCATTACACAAGGACTCAAGGAAGTATTGTTCCTTTATGTTCAATTCATTAGTCTATTCGTATAGAGTCGTTCCGTTTGGCCTATCAACAGCGACAGCCGCTTTGGTCAGAGCCATGCAACAAATTTTAGATCCACATGAGGAGTATGTTTCTCACTGTGTGAATGACATACTAATATTTAATAAAGATTTAGAGAGTCACAAAGAATCGGTAGAAAAGGTTTTAAATACGTTAGCAGAAAACGATTTAAAAGTTAACATTGAAAAATGTGAATTTTATAAAAATAAAATAAACTATCTAGGGTATATAATAGATGGTAAAACAATCACTATAGAAAAAGAAAAATTGGAAGCAATAAGAAAGTATCCCAGACCAAAGAACATAAAAATGCTCAGAGGATTCTTGGGAATGATAAATTATTATAAACATTTCATTCCGAGAATATCTGATCAAACTTACATGCTTTTCAGAATGATAAAGAAAGGAGTAAAATTTAAATGGACTCCTGAAACTCTCAAAGCATTTGAAGAAGTAAAAGAAAATTTTTGCAAAGCATTAATGGTAAATTTGCCTGATTTTAATGAAGAATTTATTTTAAATAAATAAATAATGCCCATATAGAGTAAATAAAATTTTGAGTGATGTAACGTACGAGCTACAAGAAGTAGATAGCGAAAACATCAAAGGAAAATATCACATATCTATGCTTTATGATTATATAGACGTAGAAAATTAATAATTATTTGTGCGAGCTTTCACAATGGTTATTATACGTGTCGTTCATGCTTTAATAATCATTGTTGACGATTCACGACAAAATATAATAACCAAGGGAATATGCCGTGATATCTCGCAAGTTTATAAAATAAGAATAGCTTTAAGGATTAGTTTAAGTTTTGAAATAAAATAAAAATGACAAAAATCGTATTTAAATATGAAAGAGTAAAAATATGCAACAAATTACATGGATGTATATAAAGTTGCATACACATGGTCAATATAGAAGCAAGTAATTCAAAAGTCATTATTATTCAAGTGAATAGTGAGAAAATGTAAAATAAAATTTATTAAATAAATATGAAATAAAAGACAAAATAAATATAAGCAATATATTTCTTTTGTAGAAAGGATACACAAGATGTATGGTTTACATATCATCAAAAAGAACCTAATTTTATACAATGCGTAAAGATTGCTTTAAACATTCTAAATAATGGACCGCTGTTTAAGTCAACAAGGGTAATGAAGGCAAATAATAGAGAAAGGGTTATGCTAATGGACGGAACAATCAAGAGAATTAGTCATGTAAAAGCAATAGAATTGTATGAAAAAGATCAAATACGATATGCAAAAAACATAAATATGACTGAATAAATTATTATGATTTACATGCATAAAGCAATAAAACTTTATGAAAGAGTTTAAGAACTAAATTATATTAAAAGATAAAAATTACCTTAGCTTATAACTAGAGACTAAGAAAAGGATATAAAAATATATGTAAAACGTAAACCCGATCAGCAATAACAATTGATATAAAGGTAGCTGATAAAATAAATAAAAAGTGTATGTGTTTATGATTTGTTTGTAACACAATGCTTCAGAGACTGGAAACAGACGTGTACAGTTTCATGACCTACAAAAGATAACAAAATATAAAACTTGTGTAAAGTTTATTGCAGATAGACATATTACCGATGGAAAGATCATGGATAGAAAACAGAGATGCAGTTGAGAGGAGGGCGTGTCTTCCAGGTGCAGGCAGTGCGGGAAGAAAAATAATCGTTATCTCCAACGTGTTTCCCATCTTACCAAATCGCAATCTAGCTACAAGAAAAGTGAAATTGACATTAATAAATGGGAAGAAAAAATATGTATTGAACAATGAACAAGGCAATAGGTTCATTAATAAATACAAAGAAGGATGGTATTAACAACAAGAATAAACCTACCGTCGGAAATGCTGTGCGAGGCAGTGAAAAGACTTTTGAATAAGAAAACAATTTGCGATATGTTGACGTTTTAGTAAATAAAGAACTGTCAGAACAATATGTGTATGTGTGTGTGTATCAAGACGGCAACATGTGGGCAGCGATTTCACTGGAACGTGTATTCCAATGCCAACCTAAAATATGGACTAGAGGGCGCAATAGTCAACGTAGAGTTTTTTTTGCCGGTATAAATTCGAAAAACAAGATTCGACAAGAGAGACTTCTGATTACGACTCCGAAAGAATAAGACGCTTTAAAAATAATTGTTACATTGTAGAATAGTAGTTTTCATTGTTTCTTTATCACGTTTATTCATAATAATTTTCTTTTATGAATATATTTAAATTCATTTGAAACGTTCAATATGGACATTCAAAATGAACATTTTGATGAAATGTTTAAAGATAGCAAATAAGTTTTTTTTTTGAAAAGGATTTATCTAAATTGTTAAACAGATATTGGTTTTTACGTGCAAATGATTAATCAATGTAATGTTGAACAATATAGATAAGCAAATATTATCCTGTAAGGTTTTCTTTTAATTCATAAAGTTGGAATTACAACAAAAATAGGACTAATGGTGTTGGGCAGTTGAAGAGATGCTACGTGCGAATGAGCATTTTCTTCATGGCATTGTCTAGGCATCATTAATCTTTTTCAAGTTATGTTAATAATTAATTAAAAGTTTTACAAGGCAAAGATTAAAAGCTAGATACAACACGTGCAAATGGTTGTCTAAAGCAATTAATTGAAGCCAATATAAAAATAATTACATCGATAAATATCACTATCAATGTACAATAAAAGTTTACATTTATTTATTTACAGGATAAATATTTATTTTTTTTGTTTAGCATCATAAATAAATAAATAAAAGATTTACATACATTACAACCGACATTTGGTATAAATGATATGAGCATTTTCAATTATGTATTTGTTTAGAGCATTAAGGTGTATAAAATATTTGAATTTACAAATTACTAAATAAAAAGGTGTATGATCATGTTATATAGACATTCCGTTTTCTTCTTTAAACAAAACTATTACCTCGTCCCTATTATAAGTAAGAGAAAGGCCACCAGTGAAGGAGAAGGAACCACATACATTGCCAGAACCCACAATAGTTATTAGGTACATGCTTCAACAATATAAATAAAATACGAAACCAATTATAAGTTTTGGTATAAAAAGAATAATTTTTTAGAGCACAGCATATACAGATGACTATACCCACAAATATATGCTATCACAGCAATATGTATATATTTTTGTAGAATTTTGTTTTCGTTTTAATTTTTATTAAATAAATGTTGGTATACTCCACATATTGTATTTTCTTTTAATGGGTATTTCAAGAACTGACAAACCTCGAAACCTTAAAAACATATATTTTATTAGTAATAAAGAAATTAATATACTACCAGCTAACATACTCGTATATAGTAAAAAATATTTTTGTAGCAAATATAATTTGGATACCCACCCACAAGAATATTATTTGTTATTTTACAGTGACTTTATTTGCACCACCTAATTCAGGCACTTGAGATTATAAAAATTCCTTAAAGTCAAGAATATGATTTATTTATGAGAAACTGTTTGAGACAAATATATTTCTTATTGATTAATAAAATATTTTCTTAGCTCCAAGAATATTAGTTGGTGAGAATAAAATGTTTCTCTGTTGGGAAGAAATTCTTTGTGAGTATATAAAGAATATGTTTACATTGTATAAAAGAGATGTTCCCGGCAATCCTACAGTAGTGTTCAAGAAAAGATATAATATACTATTGCAAAACACGGCTTCTTCCAAGAATTTGAATAAATCCTTTATTAATGTGAAATATATATTTGTTAAGTCGTATCCAAATATAGAATTTATTTCACAATAAGTAGCCTACTCACTGACAAATAAATTGTTCTCTCGGTGTGGTTAAATATAAAATCATGGGGATAAATTGCGCATATGTGTCGTTAAGTGCGACTTTAGCATAACTACCCGCATAATGTTGGTAGTCCATTTCTTTTTCGATGATGTGTGGGATAGAGAACAAGCTAACACGTGCTCCTACCTACTTCGAGTCCAGGCGCACAAAAACACACAAAAGTTCGTTGTTGCGTTTTTAACATTTTAAATTTTGGAGGAAGATTTTAAATCTTGTTTGAAATACTATTTATTCAACTAAAACTACACACTTGCCGGAACACCTCTATTTTCAAACATAAAATATTTTAATGATTAGGGAATTCACTTTTTCTTTGGGTAAACACTTTTTCTGTTGAGTTAACCGTTTGCAGTTCAACATTTCGAAATTGGTTGAATTAACATTTTCCTTTCTCTAGTGTAGGCAGTCGTCGTACGGTATTGTTGCATGGTCCATGCATTACAAGTACACGTACCTATAATTTGGTTGCAACACATTTAAAATGTCGAAAGTTCGTGAAGATTCTTCAACGTGTTCGTTTGCCAATAAGGTAAACAAATTTTTATGGCAGTTCCCCGATTTAATCTATAAAGGGACTGGGGTGTGGTGTTTAGTGTGCGAAAAAAGTTTGTTATGTTGGAATCGATGGTTGTGCAGAAAACATGTACAGAATGCAACACACAAACCGGAAATAGACCGTTTAATGAATTTTTATGTGATTTAAATATTATGTTAAGCGCTTGTATTATACCAGTGAAAAAAAAATTGGACAGAAAATATTACGTCAGTTTTGGAAGAAATAGAATCCTACGTGGAAATTGCCAAGTCCAAATACTCTCAAAAATGGTCAGTTACGTAAAAGGCGCAGTAAAGAATGAAAAACTGTGGCTAACTATGGATGAAACTACAGATACTAAAAAAAATTCAATTGTGTCTATTCTAGTAGGGATATTGACCTCAAAAAGACCATCACACCCTTACTTACTACTCTGTAAAAGACTGCAAGAATGTACCAGCGAAGCAATGTACAATGTATTGGCTAGGACACTACAGAACTTTGAAATTTTACCACAACAAGTGGTAATAATGATTACCGATGGCGCACAGTGGTCTGAAGCGTCCAAAAAGTTGGTCAAAACCTAAAAAAACATTTTTTTTCAAATAGTTTCTTGTATGGTAGTCGGTAAACGAGGTGCCTGCGCGTCTATTTCTCGAATAGCAGATAGATGGCGCGCCTACGGGACGTGTAGTTGTGTGTGAAAGTCGCGGTTGTCAAACCTTCCTACGTGCAACGTTCAACAATAAACGAGAAAAACAACATTTGAAGTGCACACAAAAATTCGTGAACGCGCAAATATCTTCAACAAGAAGATGGAGGATGCGCCTGAAGATTGGTATAATGTTTTGACACTTTACTTTTTTTAAACAATTTTTTATAATTTGTTATTAAAAATTTTACGAAATTATCAAAAAAGTTATGTTTCCGCGAGACTCCGCGTTGTTCGCTGATTCATTTGCCAGATGAATGTCTAACTAACTAGAAAATCGAAAATTCAGGTGCGACTTTCTGCGATTCTCCTTTCAATTGATTTATTTGTATTTGGTTGCGCGGCCCTATACATGTGACGCGTCACATGTATATGTCACATCATAATTACATATTTTTAATTAATCTTGAAGAGATTTAATATGCGTACGATCCGAACAAATAATATGCGCACGATCCGAACCAAATAGTAACTTAGAAGAAGTCACTTTGAATTATTTAAAGTGCAATTACCAAGAAATAATCATAATTATTAGCATTATTTTCATTATTATCATTATTATTATTATTATCATTATTACTATTGTTATCATAATTGTTATTGTCTTTATGGTAAGTATAATTATAAGAAGTATAATGAGAAACAACACAAAATGTATTAAGCCAAATTTTATATTATTTTATCGTATTTTCGAACATAAAACTGACAATTTAAAACTCCCCATTTTGCAATTTACCATTTTTACCTCAAATCTACAATCAGAAAGTAAAAAAACTAAAGCATACTGATTTTCCGCCAAATCCGAACCTTTTTCGAGTTTTGACCAGCTTTTCGGGCGTTTCAGACCACTGTGTGGCGCCGCGGTTATGCTTCGTACAGGTCTATTATTCAAAGTTGTTCAACCGAATCTGCTACACATAACATGTCTGCTTCATGCTTTACACCATGTAGCAGACGCTATACGAAAATGTTATCCCGATGTGGATCAATTAATAGGATAGACGAAAGCGGTTTTTGTTAAATCTCCGAAACGGATTAGGCTATTTCATTCAAAATGTCCTAGCATACCGGAACCGCCCCAACCAATTCTTACACGATGGGGTACGTGGTTGGAAGCAGCATTCTATTATTTTAAACATTTTGAAAGGATCAAATCGATGATTATACAATTGGACGCTAAAGAAGCAAATGCAATTCCAAAATCCTCAAGTTGAAGCAGATTTACAAAATATTCACGACAATTATATTCCAGTAGTCGACGCAATCAAAAAATTGCAAAACACTTCGTTGCCCTTACGGGAATCGTGTGAAATTGTTGACCACGTAGAAACAGTGCTACATATTTTAGATGACGAAAAAAGTGTTTCTGTCAGAGAAAATTTTTATACTGTATTCAGTAAAAATGTAGATTTTACGAGATTAAGGCAACTTTTAACAGTAGTGTTGTGAAAAATCCGTTGTCCAAATTAAAAGACCCCTTGAACTACGCGATTTGTACATCGCAAGACGTGGAACGATCCTTCTCTGCATATAAGCAGATATATACACCACTATGTACGAATCTGAAAGAAACTACAGTAGAAACGTACGCTATGCTGCACATGTTCTGTCAGGCACATACGGATTTGTCATAATCATCTGAGCATATTGGGTAAGTTGTTTTGTGTATTATGTCTGTGTTTTCATTAATTCTAGTATAAAGTTACTCTAAATAACGCCCATTTTTATTTCGGTAAAACCGATGTAGTTACGCCACTGCTACCGGACCACACTTGCGGTCTTTAGTTATAATTATTTTCATTAAATACAAACAAATCTTTTCTGGCTACATCATGAGTCAATGTTTTAATTAAATATTCTACATATTTTTTTTATTTGAGGAAACATAAAATTAATAGTAGCTGACGTTCAGCTAACAGAGAGTGCCAAAAATTAAACACGTTCTGAAATCTCGTAACAATCATTTACAATACATTAAACATATGTATGTATATACAGAATTTTTTAATATTTTTTCGTTTCTTTTTCTTAGTGTAGTGGCTTTTAATTTAACTTAAGGGCCCTCGCAGACTACAGACTTTCTATCGGCCGATAGTTTGGTCCACGGTATGTGCAGTTAATAACCCATATGATATAAAACCTTGTTATAAAGCTTACGTCTGCACTAGATGGCGTTCGCGTCGACAATTTACTATATTAACGACTGTTTCAAAATAGCTGTCATTGGCCATTGTTATTTGATGTTGTTTATGGATGCGCGTTTCTATAATTCTATCTGGTTTTTAATTTCACATATTTTTATAGAAAGATTAAAGGTAAGTAAACGTGCTCTGTTTGTCTATGAAATACAAAAGCAATTTTAATGATCTGTTTGTTAATGAAAAGAATTATTTTACAGGCAGGCTTTGGTAGCCCAGGCTTTTTCGAGACTACAAAGATTGGATTTCTGCGTGATATATACTTAAAAGCACCTTAAAAGTAAGATTTACAGTTACTGGGTGATGTATATTTACATATTCAAATTAATTTTCAATAATTTACAGGTTATCAATATGGTCGTAAGTGTGTGTGTTGTAAAGAACTGTTTCGACTGGGATACCAAAACCCATACATTTCCAAATCCTGAGAAAAATAGATATCTATTTGATAAATGGTTGGAATTGTGTAATAATAGAGAGTTATATAGCTTACCCCCTATGAATGTCTACAAGAATCGGAGATTGTGCCAAAAACATTTTGCTGCAAATCAGTTTGGTAGTAATAATCGATTATTACGTACAGCATATCCAACTCTCAATCTTCCAAGTAAATATCAATAAAAATGCATAAACACATAATATGTTTTTTCAATTTTTAGCAAAAGCGAATGACTCTCAACCAGATACATCCCAGAATACAGATGCTGGACAAGTGGAGAGAGTGCAGAGAATGCTACATTAAATATTCCAGGTACGCATTAATGAATCCGTTAGGTTTTAAAGTGTGGATCACCCATCACAGCTACTCCCAATGATGATGGAAGTAGTGAAACATATTCATATACTTTTAATGTAACAAATAGATCACCTTTCTTTATTTTTAGCCAGCACTCCCTTAACACTAAAAATATCACAAGAGACACATTTAAGCCCAAAAGCAAACTATTTTTATCGTCAACTCCAAAAAGAGAAAAGAAAAAGTGCTTTGTTGCTCAAGTCAAAAGCATCTTTTAAAGCACGCTTAAACAAGGCAACAAAGTTTTCCTTAAGCAGTACATATGCAAAATTATGCTTACAGTTGGGCCCAATACAAAATGAATTTTTTAAATCCCAGGTATTAAACAAAAATCGTTGTGGGAAAGCAAGAAGATTTAGTTTTCATAATAAGGTACTAGCTTTGAGTTTGCTAAACCAATCTGGAAGTGCTTATAAATATTTATCAAATATTTTTGCCCTTCCTTCACGAACAACTTTAAATAGATTTTTAAAACAAGTTGTAATAAAACCAAGGCTAAAATAAGGCAATATTGAATGTAATTCGTGCACAAAACCAGAGGTTTAAATCTAAATTAGAAAAATATTGCCTCTTAACTTTTGATGAAATGAGTATAGCTCCACATTTGTCATGGAATAAAAGCACAGACATAGTAGACGGCTTTGAAGATTTTGGTCATTATTCTACCCAGGCTATTGCCAACCATGTACAGGTAAGCAGGTATTTATATTTGGTCTTTATCTTAAATAACTGATTACGTTTGTGTAGGTATATATGTTACATGGCATACATAAAAAATGGAAACAGCCAGTTTATTATCATTTTTGTAATGGACCTACAAAAAGTACAGAAATAGTTAGAACAATAAAAGAAATTGTGAGAGCTGTTAAAAATGCAGGTCTACAAATAATCGCAACTGCATGTGACCAAGGAACTAATAATTCGTCTGCATTACGGTCATTAATCTCAACCACTAGAGCACAATACATGAGAATTGGCACAGAATTGATCGACTCAATATTTGAAATAGATGGAGATGTAATAATTCCTTTATTTGATGTGCCACATTTAATTAAAGGATTGCGAAATAATTTTGTTAATTATGATGTTGAGTTCACAGTAGATGGGAAAACCATGTGTGCTAAATGGACAGATATTTTCAAAGCCTGGCAAATTGACCAACAGCTAGGTAATTTGTGTATGATGCCCAAATTAACTAGCCAGCATGTTGACCCAGCTCATATCAAGAAAACGAAGGTATCATGTTGCACACAAACATTGAGTCGCTCAACAGTCGTAGCTATAAACATATTAAGCAAGAAAGGTAAGCAGTTACATAGTATATAGTTTATATTATAAATAGGATATTTTCAGATGTATCTGATGACAACACCTATAATTTACCCACCAGAGCTACTGAAACTGCCAAATTTATTGAGTTTTATGACAATTTATTTGACAGTCTCAATGGCTATAAGCAATTTAGCGCTGAAGGAAAACCATTAAGAAGTGTTGTGACAGCAAGTAGCCCTCATTTTGAATTTTGGAGGCAAGCTGTTATGGTTCTTCGCAGCATGAAGTTTAAAACAGCAAAAGGAGACAGTGTGCCACTATCAGTGAAAAACTTTATAATGACCATCCAAAATTTTAAATATTTATGTGACAGGATGCGAAAATTTGGTTTCAAATACACAAGGCGTCGTACTTTTAACCAGGATGGACTTGAAAAATTTTTTGGGGCCATTCGCCAAAGAGGAGCCAGATTTGTTAACCCAACTGCTGCAGCTTTTACTCCTTTCTATAAAAGCATTTTGGTTAACAGTCTAACCAGCAAACATTCTTTGGGAGCAAATTGCGAAAACGATAACCAACATTTTTTAATTACTTTGGAAATGTTAATACTGCAGGTATGACAAATCTATAATATGAAGTTACAGAAAGCTATACTAACAGTACTATTGTAGAAAAGTGACTTGGATGATATTGAAGATCTAACAGACATTCTTCCACAAGAAGTTCCTCCAGTACATTTCGATTCGACAGTGCTTGGTTATGTTGCTGGATATGTTGCAAAGAACATATTCGCCAAATATAGATCTTGTAGCATATGCAGCAAAAATATCTTCATTAGCAGAAGTAGTGGAGAAGAATTATTTGATACCTTCACAGCTGAGGAGTATGGTGGTGCAGTAGCATATCGGCTAAAAAATATTAATAGAAATATGTACTCTTCTATGGTAAAATTATACCACCGCATCCGTGGTTTATTACCACAGATTATCCATAGACGGGGTTTTTTCAAATTTCTACTGCAGCACTGTATTTCGAATATCAATTTCAATTTTGAATTTTGTGAACATGCTGATAAAGTCATACAAATCACAATAGAAAAATTTGCTTCATTTTGTAACGAAGTTCCTTCGTTTATTGAATAAATTATCATGTTTTAAGCTCATAATTAATTTGTCTTGTAAATATCAAATTATGTATGACTGATATTTTATTCAATTATTTATAATAATGTTTTCCTGTTGTAAATACCGCCGTAATTATTGTATTTGACTTGTTTGTATATATTTGTTATCAAATTATAGTAGGGGAAAATATTTCTGTACGTCACGATCGTATGCGCGGTCTTCTACGTCACGTTTGAGTATCAAATCCAATGCTTTCGTGGTAATTTTTTGTCATTCACGGATGATATATAAATCGACCGTTTTCTAGTGTAGAGGCAGAGAATCTTCCCAAACCTTGTCCTAGCCGCAGGTCCATTTATCGTGCGACACTTCCTCTTAGCGATGTCAGGCCAATTGCCGTGGTAGAGCTAAGATACCGAGTTCTCCTGGATTCGCAGGCCCATTGCCGTGCTCCAGGTGAAAATCCGCTTGTTAAGTCCCGTCAGGTCAAATTATCGTGACACGGACTTAATAAGATCATGTACCCGAACCGTTTGATTTCTAGCAGGCCAATTGCCGTGTAAGAAATCAACTTCCGTTTTCCCGTAGGCGCCTCTTGACAGGTCTATTTATCGTGTAAAGAGCGCTCCTTTCCGACAAAACTCCGTCTAATTAATGTTTTTTTTTATTTATTTTGTATTAGGATGTCCGAGTAACATTTCACCGCCGCGAATGTTATCCGCCGTGTATCATTAGTATTTGACCGCACTCGTACCGTAAATAATACGAACACTTGTAAATACCGATATAAATGTAATCAATCGCTAATAATTAAAGTTTAATCGCGTCATTAAATAAATGTTGCAATGTACAGAATATTTGTCTCTTGTCCGTGAAATACAAGATTTAAATTTGTTGTTTCTATTTCTTAGGTTATGTATGTATATAGATTTAATATCCGCAATATTATGTTACGTTTTTTTTTTGGTTGTATTTTATCCTTTAATGGTTTATTTTAATTGTCGGAATACGTAATTCGTTTTTGATTAAATTTATGTCGTCTTCCTACTACTACTGCCATCTGGTGTAGAAGTGCTTAAGATTCCTATTGCACGCGTTCCGCCTTGCCATAGGTGTGTGTAACGTATACAGGCATTGTCGGGTAGATGGCGTATGTTGTTTCATTTAATTAATTTGTTTTCTTTAGTTATTGTTAATTTCGTTTTTCAAACTTCTTTTCGGCCTAGAGTTATGCAACAAATTATTAATAATTATTTTCCATTTTCCTATGGTTATTTGAACCTGTATTTTTGTCGTACGTTTAAAGTATTAGTTGGGTCGTTCGATCTTTTAGAACAATTGTCGTGTGCGTTTGATGATCGGGCTTGACATGTTAGAGTCTTCCTCTTTTGATTTTAACGGTCGTCGAGAAAGGTTAGACACCACAGAGCAGAATCATTTCCCTCAGCTTTACTTGAGAATGGTGGAGAGTTGAGTTTTATCGTCGATAATCGCTTACAAAAGCGGATGTTATGGTGCTTCTCAAGTATTATTGGTGAATTTTGGCGTTTTATTTCATTCTTGCGAGGATATTTTCTTCTGGGCTTGGGAATTGTTTAAGCTGCTGTAAGTATAGTTTTCCACGTGTCTAATCGATCTTAATTTGTGTGTTTCTATATTCAAATTTAGCTGCTGGTGTTGGGCCTGACATAAACCTCATTTGAGCATTTTTGGTTTGGGGTTAAGACGTGAGAACCACGTGCTTGTAGTCTTACGGTGCCAAGGAATTGTTGTTATATCCTGCGGTGAGGGCATATTTAAGGTGCAGATTATTGGAATACTGTAGCCTTCAAACGCTATTTCTTGAGGTGTCGTTAACCGAGGATAGGAGAGCATATTCCATGTAACGTGTGGATCCGTAGGAGGTGTCGTGTTGGAAGCTTTGGATGTGACTTTCTTAAGGTATTGTGACTGTGTAAATTTTCTCTGACATTATCCAGAGGGTAGAGTCTAATTGACTAAACAGTTTGGCTAATTTTTGTGTCAATATCGTGTAATTTGAACAGTGAATTTCAATTTTCCGGGCTAAATAATTAAATAAGTAATCGTAATTTCCTAATTTAACTTCTTGTGGCCTGTGAGCCTTAATGTTTTGAATTAATTAACTTAACGTAGTTTTATTAACAATAGTGACCCCATTTTGGAGGTTACTTTGACATTTTTGGAGACGTTACGTAGCCATTTTAATTTTGGACTTAGGAATTGAACTAAATTTTGGGATGTGTATGGCAGTGTAGCCTCACATCGGACTTGTGTAAATTCTTAGATGTTATTTAATGCATTTTAGTCTATGATTGTAATTTATTTTTGGTATAATCTCGTAAGAAATTAATGAATTTAACTTAATCATATATTCTTCCTGTAAAGCATAGTTAACTAGCGCTATTTCTTATATAGAATTAGATATCTTACAACTTAGAGTCTGTTCTCTAACGTCGAATAGATTGTCAGATGCCTCTGGTATACAGAGTGTTTATTTTTGGGTGTCGCGTTGCATTATACGATCAAACTGTTCGACTTTGGAGGGACTCCTGGCAAGTTGCCTTATAATTGTGTACTTGTAAGAATATTGTTGGTGGATCAATGTTAGATTTAAGTTTATTCTTGTGTTCACCTGTTTCTTTTGAACTTTTAAAATTTTGGTAATGTCACGTCACTGAAATTTGAATTGTGGATCACCTTGGGTGATCATATAAGTTTTGAACAGTCCTTCAGACCTTTTTTTTTTTTATTTTTACTGGCAACCGAGTTGCGCTTGTGTTTCACTATCATTGTTTTCTCTTGTTGTAAATATCTCTTGAATTCAAGACTATTAAAATAGCCGGATATGTTCATAACTGGAATACACTGTTGAGGTCTAGTTAAATTTCAATAAACTGTTGTTAAGTTGAATGAGTGTGTATTGGTCTTATTTACTTATCACCTGGGGAGTTTTACATTGGACCTGGTCCGGGGTCTGAATATCTGTTGGGCTTAGCATATTATTACGGATAGGCGCCCTGACATCTTAACCTTCGACTTAGTACGGTGTTCGAACTCGCCCTTCTCTGACTGTAGCTGGAGGCAGTGCTGACTCCCATCTTTAACATCGACCCTTGGGGAAGTAAGAGGTAAGACTAGAGTGTTATAAGTTGGTGATTAATTAATAGACAAGCGTCCTCCTAAAAGTATAATAGAAGGTTAAATACCGTGGTGGTGCCTAACTCACTACCTTCTTGGAATTTTTGGGTACCGATTTGTTTAGGGCCTCGGCCATTTAAATTTAAATACAAGAGGGTAGCAAGGTTTATTAGCGCCCAACGTGTGGGGCCATAGAAAAGGAATTTCGTTTTAAAAAAAAAACAATCAAGAATTGTAGATTTGGGAATTTCAGAAACCTTTGGGGCATTTTCAGGAATTGGTTAATTTTAGCTTTGGAGACCTTGTCATATTTTTTTTTCCTTGTTCCGAGTAAAAGTAAAGTATATCCCAGCTTATATCACAGTTACGTCTTACGTTGTATGTGTGATGATGTATGTGTGATGTTTTAATAGTACCGATTGGACTTAGGGAAAATTTTCGGCCTTTTGATATTTTTTTTGGGGAATAATTTCTTTTCCGTAAGCAATTCATTTCCGTATATTGTATAGTATCGTATTGTTCTCCAAGAATTTTTGATTATCTTATACTGATTTTTGATTTTCCCTCAGTATAGTTATTTCGGGTGTTGCAAGTAATTTGGATAACAGGAGTACAGTAGACACTGGTATATTAATTATATGCATAGTGTTCACGTGTAGAAGTGGAAGTATTTTGATTTGTGTCAGTCAGTTTAAGATTGAATCTTTGACGTCTTAAATTAAATTCAATAACGTTGCCACATTGTATTTAAATTGTGGGAAGGAATCTATAGCGGAGTGTTCACTTGCCGGGTATTCATTGTAGAATTTTGAATTTCGATTACGTCATAATGGATCTTAAGATAGAAATTAACAGACTGAATAAAGATGAGTTAGAGTACGAGTTAGCGAGATACGGTTCAACGAGTGGGGGTACGGTCGAAGAGCTGCGTCGTTCCTTAAGAGTTATGCAACGTTTTTGTAAGGATCCTGAAACTTTAGTACCTGTGTATCCGTTTACGTTCACTCAAGACGCTGATGCCCTTAAGGCAAAAATTGATGTTATTACGACGACCTTGGCTACTTTTTCGGATACGCGGACTTCATCGGCGTACAAGAAGTTGTCAACTTCTTTGGCTTGTGCTTTCGGTCGTGCGTAACGTAGTAAACCAACAACGGATACAGAAATTGAACAACGTGCACAACTTGTGTCTCAAATTTGTACTCTGGGGGTGCGATTAACCGTTAAGGCTAGAGCGGCTCGCAAAAGCACTATGCTTGGACAGAGCACAATTTTAGATTTAACTACCGGAGGACCGTTAGTAAATGTCGAGTCCGAAGAGTCATCTAGTGATGGGGAATCCGAACCTATTATGGCCAATCCGGCATCGCCTTTGAGACCTGTTCCTGTCGCGGCGTGGGGACTTAAATTTTCGGGAAACCCTCGCGAAATGTCTGTGAATGCTTTCATAGAACGTGTGAACGAACTTAAGATCGCGCGTCATTCAACTGACGAAATTTTATTCAATTCCGCTATAGATATTTTTACGGGAGATGCCTTGATTTGGTATCGTGCTAATAAAGATTCTTTCTTTAATTGGTCTGATGTATTGGATGGTTTGAGGACTGAATTTTTGGCTCCCGATTATGATGATCGATTATTTGACGAGATTAAGCATCGAACTCAGGGTTCTCTTGAGTCGATTGGCATTTACGTTTCCATGATGAAAAATCTATTCTCACGTCTATGTACTAATGTTCCTGAAGCTACTCAGCTTAAGATTATGCTGAAAAATCTTTTGCCATTTTATCAGACACAGTTTGGTTTAGTCGAAATCACGTCTATCGCCCAACTCTTAAAATGTGGTAAACAACTTGAAGCTCGCAGAATTTCAGTCGAAGCTTATGTTCCTTCTCCTACTCGTGGCAAATCACTTGAGCCAGACCTTGCTTGTGTGTCGGCACCTAAGGTTCCTGTGAAATGTAATGTTATGGAGGCTGGTACTTCTAGGACTTCTTTTCCCTTCAAGTGTTGGAATTGTGGAGTTGTGGGTCATCGTTCGGGTCAATGCTCACGACCTCGTAAGAAACATTGCTTCCGTTGTGGTAAACCAAATGTGACTGTTTCGTCTTGTCCTTCATGTTCGGGAAACGCCCGTCGGACGTCCTAAGTCGTCGTTTGGGACGTCGTTTTGACAATTCGACGAATAGTAGACATAAGTATCAGATAGATTTTATTCTCGCGAACGCTCGTGGTGACGAACGTCCTTATTTAAATGTGTCAATCTTTAATCGGTCATTCTTAGGTCTTCTTGACTCTGGCGCCTCACGCACTATTCTAGGGGGTCCTGGTTGGAATACTTTACGTTCCATGAATATTCCATTGAAGTCTAAAATTACGGTATGTACTGTAGCGAATGGACAGAAGTGTCGATCTTTGGGTGAAATTTCAGTGCCTGTGTGTCTTCGTGATCAAATTAGCGTTATAGATATTTTGGTTGTCCCTTCCTTACCGCATACGTTGATCTTGGGCGCGGATTTCTGGAAAATTATGGGTATTGTCCCTGACCTTCGACGTGGTGAATGGGTATTTTCGTCTGAACCTGTTTCGATTAGTACGATAGGAATTGAACATGTCCTTTCTGACGTTCAGCAACAACAATTAGATCAACTCATTAACAATCATTTTTCGAAATCGACTAAAGAATTAGGTTGTACTAATTTAGTGGAACATCGTATTGTTGTGAAGGGTCCGCCTATTAAACAAAGATATTACCCTATTTCTCCTGCTATGCAGAAAATCGTCGATAAAGAGTTGAATCACATGTTAGAACTGGGTGTTGTTGAAAAGTCTAATAGTCCTTGGTCTTCTCCTATTTTATTGGTTCCGAAGAAAGATAAAACCTATAGATTTTGCATTGACTATAGGAAGCTCAATAAAGTCACGGAACGTGATGCCTACCCTTTGCCGTATGTAACGAATACCTTGGATAAACTTCGTGATGCTAAGTTCTTGACTTCCTTGGACATTAAATCCGCCTATTGGCAAATCCCTATTGAGGAGTCGTCTCGACCTTATACCGCCTTTACTGTCCCTAATCGGGGATTGTTCCAGTGTCGTCGCTTGCCTTTTGGTCTCTCAAATTCTCCTGCCGTCTGGATGCGCTTCATTGATCAGGTTTTAGGTCCTGAATTTGAACCTGTTACTTAGTGGAATGTTACTTAAAGAATGTTACTTAATAATGTTACTTAGTGAAATGTCACTTAGTGAATGTTACTTAAGGGAAAAAACCCCTAATATAAATAAACTAAAATTCAGGGTGCATGAGGAGTGTGTGTTAGAACAGTACATTCACTTACCTTAAAAATAATTATTAATCACTTATGATTAATATTATTGTTTCCAATTCTAGTTGTTACCCTTGAAGTAGACGGTTGATATTTGTGACCCACCCTATATATCTAGCTCAGAGCTTGAGACTACTACTAAAAGATGTTAATGCCCGTTTGCGCCACCCATTTTATTATTATAGAGGCAAGGTCACTGTTGTTGCTGTATAGCAAAATAAAAATGGGAAACTTTGCACTACAATAATATATAGGCCTATCTTCAAGAAAAACACACACGTTATTAAAACAATAACAATTTATTAACTAAAATAACACTGGTAAATGTGAAATATAAAATTCGGTATCGTAGAGATGTTGTTATAAAATTGAAATAATTATGTCACAAAAATATTATAGCAAAGATAAGTTTATAATAATTTTTAACTTTTGTTGTTGTAAAAAGAAAGAAATTACTAAAGTTATTTGATCGGAGATTAATAATTGTCGCTATTTACAAAACAAAGAAACACTGAATTCTAGATGGTACGTTAAAAGAAAACAATGGGTTTCGACTTAACTAATAATCTAATTGATTACGGTTGGTGCACCAATTAACTTAGCAAAATTCATAAACTAAATATTATTAACACTACTTGATTAAATAATCGAATAAAATAAGTTGATAGAGTGTACAGGAAAACAAAAATATAAACAATAAATATTGAACACAAGATAGGATATACCAATATAGATAAACACAAAAAAGACTTGGTGACGTGCTTTGTCGTCGTACTTGACTAAATTTTACGTTAATATATACAAAGAAATTAGACAGTTTTAACTAATTTCACGGCACAACAGAAGATAGAACATGTAAGTACCTGGTAGGTGGAATTGTCTAATCTGCAGAGTTCCGACGGATGGCCCCCACTTGTCGGTTTGGTCCGCCGTCTCGGGCTTTAGATGGTGGATAGCGGTGAGCAATTATTCCTCAGATCCGGATTAATTCCGTAAATTAGAAGACACTACGTGCTCCACAATTATTTATTTATAGAAAGAGGCAGATCGCATAACAGCGTATCCATAAACTTCTGGATATTTAGACCTCGATCTATCAGGGATATATAAATTGTTACCGCTGCCTAACGAACCATTAGACGAAGGGGACCGGTATTTGTCACTGTTTTACCACCACTTACTATGTTGTATATATCAATGAATGATGTACTAATAATAAATGATAGACGAATAATAATCATTTTGGACGCGCTTGCCCCTATTTAAAGACTCGGGCGTGTAGAGGGGTATTTTCGGAAGAAATTGACGACAGTAAGACGCTGTTGGATCACGCCACCGGAAAATGCCATATACGCAATATTGCGAAATACGTAGTTCCATACAACAAATTATGAGAACTTTTAGATAACTTAGACGAACAAAAAATGCATACGTCGTCAATCTTATATTTGAACAAAGAGTCCTTCATAAACTAAATATGTTAAATCCAATATTATAAAAAGGAATAATATATGCGACCCAGATTTTAAGGTTGAAAATTTTGAGATGTTATTTACTTTAGAAAATATCGTTTGAATTAATTCTGATTTGAAAATAATATGTAACACGTAATATACAGGGATAAGTGAATAAATGTTGGCCGCTGCTTTTTAAACGTAACAAATCCCCCTCTTAGTCCTCCAGGAAATTTACTTCAGTAAATTTCCGATTAAGATGAAGATACGAGGGCGCGATGAAATCAAAACTTAAATTTTCAAAATATAACATTCCAAAATATGAAACGAAAGAAACCAAAAAGAGTCAGGGCACGACACCAAGTACGATTCTGCACATAAACAAAACCTACACATTAAACTTGATACTAATACGTAATATTAAAAACATGAAAACAGGCGACTAATAATAATAAAACTAATATATTGTCGTTACCCAACAAAGACAGTAGCTATACTACCAAGAAACCAATGCAGACAAGGTGTCAAGAAGAAGGCATTAGCGTACATAACAAAATAAGCAGGAAGGGGACTTGATACCCCGACAACAATGCTTAAAAATGGTCATCTTAAATGACAGCTAAAAAGCTCTAAAGCCACAACAATGCTATGCCAACAACAACGCTCTTGAACACAAGTCTCCCAAACACAAACAACGGATAGCGACAATAATATAAAAAAAAAGAACCGATACTTCAAGTCAAACGCCTGCAAACACAACTTAATCAAATAATTGAAAACTTCCATATCAAAACGTACAAGTAGGTAAGGCACTTCACCAAACAGGTTAATTTCAGATGGAAAACTAAGTTCGTACGACCAAAAAAAAAAAGTTATTCAAAGATTGCATTAAGATGGTGGTTGCGCAATATATTGATTCATTTAGGGGACTTTTACCCCAAGCTGATTACACTGTTGGCGAATTCTTTCGGCCCAACCAACAGGCCATTACATCCGAAGATGGGATTGTACTAAGATGATTGTTGTACAATATACTGACTCATTTAGGGGACTTTTACCCCAAGCTGATTACACTGTTGGCGAATTCTTTCGGCCCAACCAACAGGCCATGTATTACATCCGAAGATGGGATTGTACTAAGATGATTGTTGTACAATATACTGACTCATTTAGGGGACTTTTACCCCAAGCTGATTACACTGTTGGCGAATTCTTCCAGCCCAACCAACAGGCCATATTAACCTAACGAAACTAATCTGGTGGATGCGCCTTCAGGTCCTGAATATGCCAAACAGAAGTTCTACCTTGATCGTCAAGAAGTTCGTATGTCCAGGGTGATACAATTCGGGTAATTTCGTATGGTCCGGAATACTTTGGAGCGAGTTTGGACGCAAAATGCTTACTAGCATCAGAAAGTACTTTATTTTTTCTCCAAACCTCCTGTCCAACAACAAATTTCGCGGGTCGTCGTCTGAGATTATAAACATTTGCACTTCGAATATGAGCTTTTTTAATACGATTTTGAATGTCTTTATACAGAGTGGCAAAAGCTAACTTCTTATTTTCAACACTAATAACAGGAGTGTCAGATTCACAAGGAACGAAATCTTCATCATTGCCATTCAAGGTAATTTCCCTGCCGAAATTAATAAAATTTGGAGTTACTTTGGTGACTTCGTGTTCAGAAGATCGAATAGCATAACCGATTTTAGCCAAATATTGATCCCATGTTCTGTGATTAGTTTTAACATATGCAGTTAGCATAGTTTTAATTATTCGGTTAACCCTTTCGGTGGGGTTGGCCTGTGCATGATATAAAGCAGTCAGTATAGGCAATTTTGATGTTATAATTTTTGGCCATATCCTGAAATATTTTACTTTTGAACTGAACACCATTGTCCACTATTAGCTGTGAAGGAGCTCCAAAAAGAAGTATTACGTTTTCCTCAATAAGTTTAGTTACGGCAGCGCCAGTGGCTGTGCGCAAAGGGAACACCAAAGTAGCTTTACTGAAGATGTCACATACCGCTAAAATATACGAGAAGCCTTTAGTGGAACGAGGCAAAGGCCCCATAAGGTTGGCAGAAATAATTTGCCAAGGTCTGGTGGCAGTTGGTGCCTTACCTCGTAAATGTCCTGAAGGTGGTTTGTTTCCGGATTTAATACTGAGACATACTTTACAATTTCTAACGAACTTAACAATGTCGCATGCCATTTTTGGCCAGAAATATCTTTGTGCGACTCTAGAAATAGTTTTTGAAATTCCTGGATGCCCACAAGTAGGATCATCATGGCAAGATCTAATAATTGATGAACGACGCTCGCGTGGAGGAACTAATTTCCACTCAAGATTAGGAGAGCTAAGTTCGGAATAGCGTGGTTTAATATATTTAAATAGTTTATTTCCTTCCACTCGCCACAACGGATAACGTTTAGGATTTTTCTGAATTTCATCAATCATTTTCAAATACCAACGATCTACTGGGGTTGAAGAATCTTCAGCTTGGATGGTATCTACAGATGTGTTTACAGAACGGGACAAAAAATCAGGCACGGCATGTTCCGAGCCTTTTCGATGAATAATCTCAAAATCATATGGCTGCAGACGCAATGACCACCTGGCCAGTCGTCCATGAGGGTCCTTCAAATTATGTAACCATAACAAAGAATGGCAATCCGTGATCACCTTGAAATGATAACCCTCTACGTAATGGCGGATATGTTCCACGGCCCAAATAACAGCCAGACATTCGCGTTCTGTAGCACTGAATTTCCGTTCTTGAGCTGTCAAAGAACGAGACATATAACAGATGACCTTCTCACCCTCATCATATTGTTGAGTGAGCACGGCCCCAAGGCCAAAAGCTGAAGCGTCTGTTTGCAGAATAAATGTTTTAGAAAAGTCAGGACATACTAGTAAGGGAGATGAAATAAGACATTCTTTAAGTTGTTTGAAAGCGGTATCACATTCAGTGGTCCAAGACCAAACGGTTTTCTTTCTAGTTAGATTTGTCAAAGGAGCAATGATGGTGGAGAATTGTGGTACGAAACGTCTGTACCAAGAAGCAGTTCCTATGAATCTTCGAACCTCTTTCACATTCTTTGGTGGAGGAATATCTAAAATTGCTTGGACTTTGTCAGGATCAGGGCGTAATCCTAGCTCATCGACAACATAACCAAGATATTTTAATTGTGGTCTACAAAATTGACTTTTAGCAAAATTAACTGTGAGTCCTGCATTGTGCAATCTATCAAAAACTTCACGTAATGTGGCCAAATGGGATTCAAAAGTCTGTGAAATGATGACTATATCATCCAAATAAACAAATACTGAAGGCTGGAGGTCTGCTCCTAGAACTGAATCCATTAGCCGCTGCCAAGTAGCAGGAGCACCAGTGAGTCCATACGGGCACCTTACAAAACGATACAACCCGCCCCTCACACAAAAAGCAGTACAGTCTCGGGAATTTTCAGCTACTGGAATTTGCCAATAAGCACTTTTGATGTCTAAGGAACTCAAATATTTGGCATCTCTCAACTGATCTAAAATTGTGGAGATGTAAGGCAAAGGATAAGAATCTTTTTGTGTGACAGCGTTTAACTTACGATAGTCCACACAGAAACGATAACTATTGTCTTTCTTTTGAACTAAACAAACGGGTGAGGCCCAAGGACTATTACTAGGTTCGATTATTCCCTGATCTAACATTTTCTTAATTTCCTGATCAATAGCCTGTTGTTTAATAGGGGATACAGGATAATAACGTTGTTTAATAGGTGTTGTATTTGGTAGCAATTTTATTTCATGTGACACTAAATGGGTTTTTCCTAATGATTTGCTCATAAGTGCAGTTTTCTCAGAGACTAGTTTATCTAAAAGTTTCCTTTGATCATCGCTCAACGAGGTAGTACTAACAATACTATTTACTTCAATTACAGGGTCCCTATTACTAAAATGCCAAATATTTTGTCGCAGGTCAGGCACAATATTCATGGCCATCCAAAACTCTACACCTAATATTAACGTGTGTGGTAAGTCAGGCAAAACTAAAACGTCGACTAAACAAACTTTGCCTTCAAGACAAAAAGGTACGGTAACCACTCCTGAACTTAAGCACACTTGGCCATTTGCAACAGTACATTCTACAGTTTTTGGTTTTAAAGTAAGACCTACGCGACATAGTATTTGATAACCTATTGAGCCAACCAATGTTCGTGAGGCTCCAGAATCTAATAAACCTACTATGGGATACCCTTTAACTTTAACCTCTAAGTATGGGCGTTGATCGCCGGATACCCGCGATATTACATAATCGAGAAATATTTTACTAGTATTTGAAACAGGATTTATGGTCGAGGCTACCTGAGTGGGAGGGACCTCTCGACCTACGATCGTCTCCCCCTCGGGTTTTCCGAACACTTAGGGCATGAGCCCACAATAACATCTGGATGTCCACATCTATAACAAAATTTCTTTCTAGCTTTAGTGCATGCATTAAATTTATGGCCTCCTTTGCCACAATTGTAACAACGTAAAACCTTACTATTGTTTTCTGAAGGAGCTTTTATTTCACTAACAGAAGGTTTGCTGGTAACTGAAGATTTATTAGTTTGTTCTTGTTCACCACTAGTAGAAGTGGACACAAATGCAAAATCTGGTTCCACGAAAGTATTTCGTTTGCGTGTTGGAGGACGAAAATTATCAGTTCTAAATTTCTTTTTCTCAAGCTTGAGACATTCATCTTCAAGCTCAGCGAGTGTGGAAACGCTAGGTAATTGCATGACATAAAAAGGTGATAAGTTTCGAGAAATGATGCCTAATTGAACATCTTCAGAAGCCTCTCCATAGCGTCTGAACATTGACAACATACATGAGAAATAATCTATAAATGACTCTGAGGGATCTTGGGTTCGGGATAAAATATCTTGGAATAATCTCGATTGGTAGTCTGGTGGTTCATAGTGTTTACAAAGAAGCGCAGATAATAATGATGGCCAGTCATTAAACCTATGACGATTTGATCTAAACCACAACAAAGCCTTGCCTTCAAATAAATCAATGGCAGATTCGAACAAATCATTTTCTGAAATTCCGCGTGCAACCCGTAATTCATCTACTCTTTCTAAAAACTGATGCACGGAAAAGTGTCTCGAATCTCCATTAAACTTTAAATTCCACTTTCGAACAGGTGAAAAATTACGCGAAGTGCGCGAAACAAGAACAGGGCCTGATGCTTGTGCTGTAGTAGTAATAATATTAACCGGATTTGACACTTGTGATGAAGTATTATTAACATTAACCGATGGTTCGGGATTGTTTATTGAAACACTCTGTATATCATTTGTAATTTCGTCAACATCAATAGTATCTAAATATTGTAAGAAATTTAATAAGAATTCATTACGTCTTTGAAGCTGTTCAGGTGTTAATTGATCTAATGATATCCTATTGACTCTATTAATGCAAAGATGTAACCTAGTTCGTATTTGTACAGAGCTATCACCCGGAGTTAAAGTGAATTTTTCAATCAAAGGTTTAATTTCATTAAGTTTATTACCTAAAATTGTAAGTTCACTGTCAATATCTAATTTATATTCTGGATAAGATAATGCTTCTTTGTGTTTTTCTAATCTTAACAAAGGTCTTAAAAACTTTCTTAACTCGTCTACAGTATCATCGTCTCCTGCAGATAGGCCTCTATATTTCAATTCATAGATCAATTCATCCTTTCGGAGATAACTAACATTTATTGTCAATGATGCCATTATAAAATAATCAAATATTTATACTTAAACAACAGTGACCTGTTTCTCGAAATATTCCCCAAATTAAAATAAATTTAAATTAAAACAGGACCATACAATTTCTAATCACCCCGTATATACAAAAAAAATATAAAAAAAATCCAATAATAAACAATAAAAATTAAAATAGTGAATTACTAAATAAAGTAATCAGAAACAAAGCAAAGCGTACCTCTTCCCTCTCATCAATGTGATAAAAATTTACAAATAAATTTTTATTATAAACAAACGACTTGAATGAACAATAAAAATAGAAAGTGAATGCACCGAACACACAAAAGCAATTAAAATTTGCTATTTTTAAGTCGGGCGCCAATGTTACTTAGTGGAATGTTACTTAAAGAATGTTACTTAATAATGTTACTTAGTGAAATGTCACTTAGTGAATGTTACTTAAGGGAAAAAACCCCTAATATAAATAAACTAAAATTCAGGGTGCATGAGGAGTGTGTGTTAGAACAGTACATTCACTTACCTTAAAAATAATTATTAATCACTTATGATTAATATTATTGTTTCCAATTCTAGTTGTTACCCTTGAAGTAGACGGTTGATATTTGTGACCCACCCTATATATCTAGCTCAGAGCTTGAGACTACTACTAAAAGATGTTAATGCCCGTTTGCGCCACCCATTTTATTATTATAGAGGCAAGGTCACTGTTGTTGCTGTATAGCAAAATAAAAATGGGAAACTTTGCACTACAATAATATATAGGCCTATCTTCAAGAAAAACACACACGTTATTAAAACAATAACAATTTATTAACTAAAATAACACTGGTAAATGTGAAATATAAAATTCGGTATCGTAGAGATGTTGTTATAAAATTGAAATAATTATGTCACAAAAATATTATAGCAAAGATAAGTTTATAATAATTTTTAACTTTTGTTGTTGTAAAAAGAAAGAAATTACTAAAGTTATTTGATCGGAGATTAATAATTGTCGCTATTTACAAAACAAAGAAACACTGAATTCTAGATGGTACGTTAAAAGAAAACAATGGGTTTCGACTTAACTAATAATCTAATTGATTACGGTTGGTGCACCAATTAACTTAGCAAAATTCATAAACTAAATATTATTAACACTACTTGATTAAATAATCGAATAAAATAAGTTGATAGAGTGTACAGGAAAACAAAAATATAAACAATAAATATTGAACACAAGATAGGATATACCAATATAGATAAACACAAAAAAGACTTGGTGACGTGCTTTGTCGTCGTACTTGACTAAATTTTACGTTAATATATACAAAGAAATTAGACAGTTTTAACTAATTTCACGGCACAACAGAAGATAGAACATGTAAGTACCTGGTAGGTGGAATTGTCTAATCTGCAGAGTTCCGACGGATGGCCCCCACTTGTCGGTTTGGTCCGCCGTCTCGGGCTTTAGATGGTGGATAGCGGTGAGCAATTATTCCTCAGATCCGGATTAATTCCGTAAATTAGAAGACACTACGTGCTCCACAATTATTTATTTATAGAAAGAGGCAGATCGCATAACAGCGTATCCATAAACTTCTGGATATTTAGACCTCGATCTATCAGGGATATATAAATTGTTACCGCTGCCTAACGAACCATTAGACGAAGGGGACCGGTATTTGTCACTGTTTTACCACCACTTACTATGTTGTATATATCAATGAATGATGTACTAATAATAAATGATAGACGAATAATAATCATTTTGGACGCGCTTGCCCCTATTTAAAGACTCGGGCGTGTAGAGGGGTATTTTCGGAAGAAATTGACGACAGTAAGACGCTGTTGGATCACGCCACCGGAAAATGCCATATACGCAATATTGCGAAATACGTAGTTCCATACAACAAATTATGAGAACTTTTAGATAACTTAGACGAACAAAAAATGCATACGTCGTCAATCTTATATTTGAACAAAGAGTCCTTCATAAACTAAATATGTTAAATCCAATATTATAAAAAGAAATAATATATGCGACCCAGATTTTAAGATTGAAAATTTTGAGATGTTATTTACTTTAGAAAATATCGTTTGAATTAATTCTGATTTGAAAATAATATGTAACACGTAATATACAGGGATAAGTGAATAAATGTTGGCCGCTGCTTTTTAAACGTAACAAACCGCATGTCTTCGTCTATTTGGATGATATTATCATTGTTACGTCCACTTTCGAAAAACACTTGGAAATTTTAAGTGAAGTTCTTTCCCGTATAGAGTCTGCTGGTCTCACTCTTAATCGTGAGAAATGTTTATTTTGCCGTGAAGAGCTGAAATATTTGGGTTACGTAATTAATAAACAGGGTTTGTTGGTTGATCCTGACAAAGTTAAAGCCATTCTTGAAATTCCGACACCAACTTCAGTATCTGGCGTTAGACGTATTGTTGGTATGGCTTCTTGGTATCGTCGGTTCATACCAAATTTTTCTTCTCTCGTTGGTCCTTTAACAAATTTGTTACGTAAAAATCAACCTTTCCGTTGGGATCAGTCCTGTGACGAGGCATGGTCGAAAATCCGTCAACATTTAATCTCAGCTCCTATTTTGTCTTGTCCTGACGTTAGCAAAGAGTTCACGATACAAACTGACGCCTCTAATTTTGGGTTGGGTGCTGTTTTAACTCAAAGTATCGATAATGAGGAAAAGGTAATTTGCTATCTTAGTCGTTCGCTTACTGGTGCGGAAAGGAACTTTTCGACTACCGAGAAAGAGTGCTTAGCAGTTTTGTGGTCGATTGAGAAGTTGCGTCCATACATAGAGGGTTCGCACTTCCGCGTCATTACGGACCATTATTCCTTATGTTGGTTAAGTAAGTTACAATCTCCTAGTGGTCGACTCGCGCGATGGGCTGTACGACTGCAGCAATATGATTTCGACATAATTCATCGTAAAGGTAAGGATCATGCTGTACCTGATGCTCTCTCTCGATCGGTTCCTGTCGTCGATTCTATTTCGATTTCCGTCATATCAACAGATAAGTGGTATCACAGACTACTTAGAGCAGTCAAAACGAACCCGGAGAAATATCCTACATTCCAGATAGCTAATGGCCAACTTTGTAAATTTGTACGTCCTTCTAACAAATATTTTGACAATGAGGATGAGGATTGGAAAATAGTAGTTCCTAAAGAACGTCGTTCTGAGATCATTTCGTCCTGCCATGATGTACCAACTTCGGGTCATCTAGGTATCTTCAAAACTCTTCATCGTCTTTACCAAAAATATTTCTGGCCTGGAATGGTTCATGATGTAATCCGTTATGTACGTCGTTGTCCTACTTGCATCAGAACTAAACCTGAACAACGTAAACCTGCTGGTCGTATGGGAGGTCACTCTCTCATTGACAGACCTTGGGGCGTATTGAGTGTGGATATTGTAGGTCCGTTACCGAGAACCAAACGTGGTTTTAGTTATATTCTTGTCGTATCTGACTGTTTCAGTAAGTTTGTTTTAACGTGTGCTTTGCGGAAAGCCTCGACTAATAAGATCGTAGAATTCTTAGAAAATCATGTATTTTTACTTTTTGGAACTCCTCGTAAGGTTATTAGCGATAATGGTGTTCAGTTTCGTTCTAGGGAATATCGTCAATTTTTAGAGATGTACAAGGTTAGTCCTTCGTATACGTCGTACTACCACCCTCAAGCAAATCCCGTTGAACGCATTAATCGTGTTATTAAGACTATGTTGGTATCGTATGTGTCCGATAATCATCGTGACTGGGACCTATTCCTTCCGAAAATATCTTGTGCTATTCGCACGGCAAAACATGAGGTTCTTGGTCATACTCCTTATTTCGTAAACTTTGGCAGAGAAATGTATCTTACTGGTGAACGTAACTTCCATACTCCTGTGGATGACGGGAATGCCGTCGAAACGTGTCAAAGAAGTCCGGAAGATTTTATGTGTCGATCTTCTAATTTTTCGAGACTCTATAGTGACATTAAGAACCGTCTACAGAAAGCATATGAGAAGTCTAAAGTTCGTTACGATCTTAGACATCGTCCTGTTTCCTTCCTGCCTAATCAGTTGGTTTGGCGTAAGAACTTTGTTTTGTCCGACGCTGCGAAATTTTATTCTGCGAAGTTAGCAGATAAGTATATTGGTCCTTTCATGATTCATCGCCGTATATCTAATAACTCTTATGAACTGAAGAATTGTGATGGTGATGTACTTCCGGGTACATGGAGTGTTGAACACCTTAAAGCACAACCTAACGACGATTAAACTCTTGCAAGTCTTTCGGTTTGCAGGTAGGCCTAACGAATATACCTGTGGGTTTAATGCCTGGGCGTAAAAGGCGTCCCAAAAATTCTCAGTGTCCCCCGTTTCTTTTAACATCTTCAATTTTAGTTGTCGTGGGTTCGACGTATTTTCTTCGTGTTCTGATTTGGGATGTTCTCCCTATGTTTTGTCGATAGCCCACACAGCGACGATTGAATTGGGTGGATTAATTTCGTGTAACTCTGTATGTTACTCTTGAGTACCGTATAACTTACGTTAGTTAAGTTATTTCGTCTTCTGTGTAACTTTTATAGTTACGTATTTCGTACCGATTTTGACTTTTGCACCGATCTCGACTCTGCCGTACTGATTTTGACGTTCCGTACCGAATATGACTTCGTATCGTTTACGATTAAGTATTTTCGATTTTATGACTTTCGTACCGTATAGCAGTTCTAGAACCTTTACCATTTTGGGATTATGTTACGTATCGTATGGTCTAGAAGTTGCATTTGATAGTTATTCTATCGTGTTGGATATGTCGTACTGACATTCTCTTCCTGATTAGACGTTTATTTGCGAAGGTATAAAGAAGAACGGTCTTTATTTGATAGTTCTCAGCCTTCCAAGGGTCGTGTCCTGGCGACTTTCTTTTTGCTAGTGTTATTGTCAAAATGTTACCTCCAGGATTTGATATTGACTTTCGCCTTATGGCTTTATCGCTCGCCTTCAGCGTTTCAGTCGGGACAACGCCGGTCCAGACTTTAAACTCCTTTTGCTATGTCTATTTTGTTTGCCGATCTTCAGTTGTTGTGTTTCCGGAATGTACGTTTGTCGCGTGGACGTGCCGTCCGTGTCTTTTAGTAGTTTCACCATTCTGCGCTGTACCCTATCTTTAAGTACCTCTCCTTATTCCGCTTGTATCCCGTATCTGTAGTAATAAACCCATTTTTAGTTCACCTTTTATTTTTTTTTTTTTGTTTTGAGATACCGAGGGCCTCACCCAAAGTTCTCTTTTACCGTCGCGTGTCTGCAGAGTGTCGACTCGGGGGTTGCCTTTCCCGCATCTTGGTCTATTGGTAGTATCTCTTCCTAATTCCTGTGCCTTCGACCGTCGTAAGGATCACCGCCGGCCGGGCACACCGTAACTTAACCCGTCTACTCCATTTCCTTTTTGATGCTATCAGTGGTACTGGGCTGTCGGTTGGTCAGGTCTCGGGGCGCGTCTGTGCAGAATCTCGACACCCATGTTTTTTTATTTCTTCCTCGTTAATTCCCCGTACCGGCTGAATGCCGAAGGACCGCGTGGTGGTTTTGGTCAAGCGTTTGGTGATGCTGCGTTTGCTGTCGGACATGGTCGCGCACATACGTCTTCCTTTTTGCCTAGTCGTTGTCGATTTTTACTTGGTTCCTTGTATCGTATGTTATATGTTGTGTTACGCAGAGTCCAGTTCCTGGTTTCATAACTCTTGGCTTAACCGTAATTTACAAGTAAATAACCTTTTGTGGTAAGGGAGGCATTGTTACGTTTTTTTTTTGGTTGTATTTTATCCTTTAATGGTTTATTTTAATTGTCGGAATACGTAATTCGTTTTTGATTAAATTTATGTCGTCTTCCTACTACTACTGCCATCTGGTGTAGAAGTGCTTAAGATTCCTATTGCACGCGTTCCGCCTTGCCATACATAGGTGTGTGTAACGTATACAGGCATTGTCGGGTAGATGGCGTATGTTGTTTCATTTAATTAATTTGTTTTCTTTAGTTATTGTTAATTTCGTTTTTCAAACTTCTTTTCGGCCTAGAGTTATGCAACAAATTATTAATAATTATTTTCCATTTTCCTATGGTTATTTGGACCTGTATTTTTGTCGTACGTTTAAAGTATTAGTTGGGTCGTTCGATCTTTTAGAACAATTGTCGTGTGCGTTTGATGATCGGGCTTGACATGTTAGAGTCTTCCTCTTTTGATTTTAACGGTCGTCGAGAAAGGTTAGACACCACAGAGCAGAATCATTTCCCTCAGCTTTACTTGAGAATGGTGGAGAGTTGAGTTTTATCGTCGGTAATCGCTTACAAAAGCGGATGTTATGGTGCTTCTCAAGTATTATTGGTGAATTTTGGCGTTTTATTTCATTCTTGCGAGGATATTTTCTTCTGGGCTTGGGAATTGTTTAAGCTGCTGTAAGTATAGTTTTCCACGTGTCTAATCGATCTTAATTTGTGTGTTTCTATATTCAAATTTAGCTGCTGGTGTTGGGCCTGACATAAACCTCATTTGAGCATTTTTGTTTGGGGTTAAGACGTGAGAACCACGTGCTTGTAGTCTTACGGTGCCAAGGAATTGTTGTTATATCCTGCGGTGAGGGCATATTTAAGGTGCAGATTATTGGAATACTGTAGCCTTCAAACGCTATTTCTTGAGGTGTCGTTAACCGAGGATAGGAGAGCATATTCCATGTAACGTGTGGATCCGTAGGAGGTGTCGTGTTGGAAGCTTTGGATGTGACTTTCTTAAGGTATTGTGACTGTGTAAATTTTCTCTGACATTATCCAGAGGGTAGAGTCTAATTGACTAAACAGTTTGGCTAATTTTTGTGTCAATATCGTGTAATTTGAACAGTGAATTTCAATTTTCCGGGCTAAATAATTAAATAAGTAATCGTAATTTCCTAATTTAACTTCTTGTGGCCTGTGAGCCTTAATGTTTTGAATTAATTAACTTAACGTAGTTTTATTAACAATAGTGACCCCATTTTGGAGGTTACTTTGACATTTTTGGAGACGTTACGTAGCCATTTTAATTTTGGACTTAGGAATTGAACTAAATTTTGGGATGTGTATGGCAGTGTAGCCTCACATCGGACTTGTGTAAATTCTTAGATGTTATTTAATGCATTTTAGTCTATGATTGTAATTTATTTTTGGTATAATCTCGTAAGAAATTAATGAATTTAACTTAATCATATATTCTTCCTGTAAAGCATAGTTAACTAGCGCTATTTCTTATATAGAATTAGATATCTTACAACTTAGAGTCTGTTCTCTAACGTCGAATAGATTGTCAGATGCCTCTGGTATACAGAGTGTTTATTTTTGGGTGTCGCGTTGCATTATACGATCAAACTGTTCGACTTTGGAGGGACTTCTGGCAAGTTGCCTTATAATTGTGTACTTGTAAGAATATTGTTGGTGAATCAATGTTAGATTTAAGTTTATTCTTGTGTTCACCTGTTTCTTTTGAACTTTTAAAATTTTGGTAATGTCACGTCACTGAAATTTGAATTGTGGATCACCTTGGGTGATCATATAAGTTTTGAACAGTCCTTCAGACCTTTTTTTTTTTATTTTTACTGGCAACCGAGTTGCGCTTGTGTTTCACTATCATTGTTTTCTCTTGTTGTAAATATCTCTTGAATTCAAGACTATTAAAATAGCCGGATATGTTCATAACTGGAATACACTGTTGAGGTCTAGTTAAATTTCAATAAACTGTTGTTAAGTTGAATGAGTGTGTATTGGTCTTATTTACTTATCACCTGGGGAGTTTTACATTGGACCTGGTCCGGGGTCTGAATATCTGTTGGGCTTAGCATATTATTACGGATAGGCGCCCTGACATCTTAACCTTCGACTTAGTACGGTGTTCGAACTCGCCCTTCTCTGACTGTAGCTGGAGGCAGTGCTGACTCCCATCTTTAACATCGACCCTTGGGGAAGTAAGAGGTAAGACTAGAGTGTTATAAGTTGGTGATTAATTAATAGACAAGCGTCCTCCTAAAAGTATAATAGAAGGTTAAATACCGTGGTGGTGCCTAACTCACTACCTTCTTGGAATTTTTGGGTACCGATTTGTTTAGGGCCTCGGCCATTTAAATTTAAATACAAGAGGGTAGCAATTAATGTTGATCCGTCTTGTTGAATATTTGACATTAATAAATACTTAGGTCTAGTAAAATGTATAATGTATGTATATGTATAGGAAATTTGTGTAAATATTTAGAGTTACTTTTGAAGAATAAACGTTGAATTAAACTTCATTTGTTGACTACCTGTTTAACGTTTTCATGTGTTTATGAACCCGACCGCAGTGAATTACTTCCGATATTTGGATTAGATCCATGATTGTAGAAAGATATTTATAATAAAGCAAACATAGTACTCACCTTTAATCTCTGACTGTAGCGAAACCGGTAGAATTTGTATTCGTTAAACCAACGGCGCGAACACTCAAACACTTTCATATTTATTATTTTTGACAGTAAATGAATACCGACCGCGACAGGCCTACTTATCGACGTTATACAAGATTATTGAAAGTTGAAGTGTGACTGGGTATAGGCAACCCAGAGCGCGCTGCCACACTGACGCACGTCTACTTGGAGTAGTAACGAATACTTATAAATTTTGTGATATGATGGTGTCCCGTAATTTTATAATTTTTAAAATAATATAAAATGTTAACCTGTTAGCAGGATAAGCATCAGAGATATCACATGGCGCCCAATCGTGTTAGGCTTTGTTTTTATTGAAAATTAAGTCAAATAAAAATAGAAGAAAGTAAAAATAAATTTTAAATTACAGGTGTGTTTGAAATTGAGAATTTTAGTCTGACTTTGATGTATTAAAATGTAAAGACTAGTAGAAATAATACACATTATACACATACATGCATGATACATATTCTTTATTAAAATTAGGGAATAAAGGGTAGTAAAATAAATAGAAACCATAATATAATTTTATTTAAACAAGTTTTGTACATTGTATTATAATAATGGCGGAGCCGGACAAAACAGATAAGACGGAAACTCAAACTTCTAGTGGGACGATATACAACCTTAAAAAGGAAGATTTGACTGCAATAGCAAAAGCAGTAGGGTTAGACGCTTCCGGTACTGTAGACGATGTACGTAAACGTATGAGCGCATTTTTAAAGGATTTTAAGCAGGGAAATATTACAAATATTCCTAAGATTGCTGTTGTACCTGGTGGACAACCACATGTAGACGCGAACACTGACAAGTCTCCGGCTTCAATTTGCAATTGTATAAGAAAGTGGGGGATTCACTTTAATGGTAATACAGACGCTGTTTTCTTTTTAGAAAGAATTAATGAATTACAAATTTGCTATGAAATAACAGACGAACAAATGCTCACCGCGTTGCCAGAACTTTTTAGGGACAAAGCGCTTCTTTGGCTTCGGAATAATCGGTCGCTCTGGAGAACTTGGGACGAATTTCTTGAAGATTTTAAACTTCAGTACCTTCCGCCTAGATACGATCTGTCGGTAGAAGCAGATATCCGGTCTCGTTTGCAGAAACCTAATGAGTCTTTTAAGGACTATCTAACCGTGATGGTGACATTGATAAGACGCGGCAGAACAATGTCCGAAGAAGAAAAATTAGAACGCGTTTATAATAATATGTCGCCTGCATACAAAATATATGTGCGTCGGGACGCGATACAATCGCTTCGTCAATTGTCTGAGTCCGCCGCCGAGTTCGAATTACTTAAAGAAGAACAAGCGCGATTCGACAGGAAAGAGAGTGTACCCCGCGCGCCAGAAAAATCGTCTAAGCCCAGTACTTCCTCGACAACACCACGACCGCACCAGTTGTCGTACGTCGCACAAAGTGTGAAGCCTCGCGAAATTCATGCGCGACCGTCACCGACTCAAAGACTATCACATCCGGAACGACGTTGCTGGAGGTGTGGAGAAGAGAACCACACGAGAGCGAATTGCCAAAATCGTTTTAAATTATTTTGCTCGCGATGTGGAAAGTTAGATATACGTTCAAAGGACTGCCGGTGCCAGGGAAACGCCGAGAAGGGCGGTCTTCAGGCAAAGACCGTCCGTTCATAGTAACACCGCCGTCTGAACCTCCGCATATACACGACAGAGTCTCGACAGTGCCAGACAATCGCGTTTGGATCCGTGTTGATATTTTTAAACAAAGTTTGCGTGCGCTTGTGGATAGCGGCGCCACATCTTCGTTTATGTCTGAGTCTCTGGTCGTCCGCTTATTAAAAAAAGATGTCCGACGTGTCTTCAACCGAAAATCTAAAGTCCGCTTAGCCAATGGAGATATTGTAGAATCACCTGGTTCTGTGTCATTGCCCGTACACATAGGTAGCCGCATAATACTTGTGAATTTCGTAATAATGCCTAAGAGCCCGTGCTCAGTTATCTTCGGAGTTAATTTTCTCAAAGAGATAGGAGCTGTTCTTGATTTTTCCAAGAGGAAACTGTACTTCAAAGGAGACGACGCAGTTATTTCCGCGAACTGTGGGCTCTCTGAAATGCAGGACCGCAAAGATACCGCTTTGGAAAAATTCCTGGAGGAAGAATTGGGAAAGTTTGCTACTGTGCCTGGCCGGACGACTCTTATCCGTCATTCTATTCGCCTAAAACCGGACGCAATCCCGATTAAGCGAAAGAAATTATCCGAATCCTGTCCCCGTCTGTTATTATGTTACAGGTTCCGAACCGCCGAAAGCCAGTCAAAGTCCATGTGAAAGACATCAAATTTCCGTCCGCCGACGAGCTCCAGGCCGATCTTCCGCCTCAGAATCCGCCAGAGGCCGTGAGGGAAAACCAGAGGGATGATTGAGCTGATACTCTGGGCAATCCGCCGCACCAGGTGTTTTGTTCATGACTTCCCTAAGCTGATACTTTGTGCAATCCGCCGCACGAGGTTTTACGCTTCCGCACCCTTCAGAGAAGATTACTGCAACCTCCGTAATAATTCCGACAGAGGAGATAGGTCATGCATTATCCAGTCCAGTTGACTAAGCCTATCTCAAATTTCCGCTACATACAAGTTATCCGACACATTACCAGTACCAGACCTGTCGACTCCACTACTTCCGTCGCCGGTGAAGTCGAAGCCGCCTGAAACACCAAGACAGTTAGTGCGTTCCATACAAATACAGATAGACATCATTTGTGATGAAAAAACTGTTGAAGTGTTAGTATTAAGTTTAATAATTTTTACAAGTTCATTTTGTTTTCACCAGTTCACTTTGATTTTGAAAATTCATTTTGGTTTGATTATTTGCTGAATCTTTTATTGTGTTTAGAGTTTACTGTTTTCTTTTGGGGAAGGGCCTGTAACGAAGTTCCTTCGTTTATTGAATAAATTATCATGTTTTAAGCTCATAATTAATTTGTCTTGTAAATATCAAATTATGTATGACTGATATTTTATTCAATTATTTATAATAATGTTTTCCTGTTGTAAATACCGCCGTAATTATTGTATTTGACTTGTTTGTATATATTTGTTATCAAATTATAGTAGGGGAAAATATTTCTGTACGTCACGATCGTATGCGCGGTCTTCTACGTCACGTTTGAGTATCAAATCCAATGCTTTCGTGGTAATTTTTTGTCATTCACGGATGATATATAAATCGACCGTTTTCTAGTGTAGAGGCAGAGAATCTTCCCAAACCTTGTCCTAGCCGCAGGTCCATTTATCGTGCGACACTTCCTCTTAGCGATGTCAGGTCAATTGCCGTGGTAGAGCTAAGATACCGAGTTCTCCTGGATTCGCAGGCCCATTGCCGTGCTCCAGGTGAAAATCCGCTTGTTAAGTCCCGTCAGGTCAAATTATCGTGACACGGACTTAATAAGATCATGTACCCGAACCGTTTGATTTCTAGCAGGCCAATTGCCGTGTAAGAAATCAACAATTCCGTTTTCCCGTAGGCGCCTCTTGACAGGTCTATTTATCGTGTAAAGAGCGCTCCTTTCCGACAAAACTCCGTCTAATTAATGTTTTTTTTTATTTATTTTGTATTAGGATGTCCGAGTAACATTTCACCGCCGCGAATGTTATCCGCCGTGTATCATTAGTATTTGACCGCACTCGTACCGTAAATAATACGAACACTTGTAAATACCGATATAAATGTAATCAATCGCTAATAATTAAAGTTTAATCGCGTCATTAAATAAATGTTGCAATGTACAGAATATTTGTCTCTTGTCCGTGAAATACAAGATTTAAATTTGTTGTTTCTATTTCTTAGGTTATGTATGTATATAGATTTAATATCCGCAATATTAATGTTGATCCGTCTTGTTGAATATTTGACATTAATAAATACTTAGGTCTAGTAAAATGTATAATGTATGTATATGTATAGGAAATTTGTGTAAATATTTAGAGTTACTTTTGAAGAATAAACGTTGAATTAAACTTCATTTGTTGACTACCTGTTTAACGTTTTCATGTGTTTATGAACCCGACCGCAGTGAATTACTTCCGATATTTGGATTAGATCCATGATTGTAGAAAGATATTTATAATAAAGCAAACATAGTACTCACCTTTAATCTCTGACTGTAGCGAAACCGGTAGAATTTGTATTCGTTAAACCAACGGCGCGAACACTCAAACACTTTCATATTTATTATTTTTGACAGTAAATGAATACCGACCGCGGCAGGCCTACTTATCGACATTATACAAGATTATTGAAAGTTGAAGTGTTACTGGGTATAGGCAACCCAGAGCGCGCTGCCACACTGACGCACGTCTACTTGGAGTAGTAACGAATACTTATAAATTTTGTGATATGATGGTGTCCCGTAATTTTATAATTTTTAAAATACTATAAAATGTTAACCTGTTAGCAGGATAAGCATCAGAGATATCACAAATTGTAATTTACAATTGTATTAAACATGTCAACAGAATTTTACAGGGGAAATATAAAGTTGATACATCCACTTCTGATGATTTGTTCAAAGAGGCAAATAAATTGTATAATAGAGGAAGACATTAATTTTGAATAAATAGAAAAGCTACAATTACTATATGATTATAATATATTTGAGCTATTCCATATGCACATTGACTATAAATAATAAATATTATGTGCACAAAATGTGTTTTTCTGCCTTTACACCACTTTCAATTAAGTATACAGTAGAACGTCGTTTATCCGCACGTCAATCATCCGCAACGTCAATTATCCGCACACCTCAAAACAAAAAACACTGCTCCCGCCACCAAGCGTCATCGTGCGTAGAGTGAGTTTCCTCGCTGCAAGTCATAAGTTGTTCAGTTGTTACGTCGAGATAGTAGCGTATACGTACAGTACCTACAGTACATATCTTTTTCACAGTAGAATACTGAGTGAATGTGTATCAAGACTGCATGATATTAAATTTTATGATTGGTGTGTAGTTTTTCTGTACAGTCAAACTGTGATTTCGTACATTAGTAAGCATGGCTTCGACGAGTGGTGATCAAGGTAAACGAAATCGGAAAGTTGTATCGATCGAGAAAAAGGTAGAGATTATCAGAAGACTCGATAACGGTGAGAGTGTCGACGCCTTAGTAGCATGTTATAAGATCGGAAAAAGAACGGTATATGATATTAAAGCCCGAAAAGAAGAAATTTTGAATTATGCATCGAAGTTAGATAGCGAAGAAGGGTCTAAAAGAAGAAAAACTATGAGAACGGCACAGAATGAAAAGCTAGAGGAAGCTGTGTTTCTGTGGTTTGTGCAGAAAAAGAATAAGGGAGATCCTATTTCTGGACCTTTGCTATGCGAGCAAGCGTTGTTAATGAATGAAAAACTGGGTGGTTCTCGCGATTTTAAAGCAAGTACGGGATGGCTGAAGAATTTTAAAGCACGCCATGGTATTCGTGAGTTGGAGGTTCAAGGTGAACGTTTATCGAGTGATTCGGGAGCCGCTGAAAATTTCAAAATCAATTTTTTGGCTTATCTGGAAAAAGAAAATTTATCCCTTGATGACGTCTATAATGCGGACGAGACAGGTTTAAATTGGAGATCCTTACCTCGCAAGTCACTCGTATCACAGCGGGAAAAATCCGCTCCTGGTTTTAAAGTAAGTAAAGAACGTGTGACAGTTATGGTGTGTGCAAATGCGAGCGGTACTCATAGACTGCCTCTTTTAATGATTGGTAAATCTAAGAATCCACGATGTTTTAAAAATGTAAAGAACCTTCCTGTACGTTACAAGTCTCAAGCAAGTGCTTGGATGAACACTGATGTGTTTTATGACTGGTACAAAAATGATTTTATTCCAGAAGTGACGAAATTTAAAGCAAAGGAGGGAAAACCCGGAAAAGTAATACTCTTACTTGATAACGCGCCGTCCCATCCAAATTTGGAGCTATTGAATGCCATTAACGAGAATTTTGAAGTGAGATACTTGCCTCCAAATGTTACAGCTCTGATTCAGCCAATGGATCAAGGAGTAATAGTGAAGGTCAAGAGAATTTACAGAAAAGACATGGTGCGTCGTTTACTACAGTCTGTAGATGATGAAGAAAGTGTGATTTCTTATGCAAAGAAACTCAACCTCAAGGACTGTTGCTATATGATAGCGGATGCTTGGACCTCTTTGACGAAGGAAAATCTGCGAAGCGCGTGGAATAAGTTGTTGGCAAGAAGAGAAGAAGGTTCTGAGAACGAACGCAATACTTTTGAGCAGGACTTGAACGAAGTGATGGATGAGTTATTCCCCGCAATTCCTGGATTTTCTGATTGTGATAGAGAAGACGCACGGATTTGGTTGGAGAGTGAGGATGATGCTGGTTTTCAAGTTTTGAGTGATGATGAAATGATAGCCGTAGTGCAAGAAGAGAATAAGGCTGAAGAAGATGAACACTCAGATCATGAAGAAGAAAGAGGACCAAGTCACCAAGAAGCCTTCACTGCATTAGAAACTGCACTAT
The DNA here is from genome assembly GCA_963170755.1 of Amphimallon solstitiale. Classification (NCBI taxonomy): domain Eukaryota; kingdom Metazoa; phylum Arthropoda; class Insecta; order Coleoptera; family Scarabaeidae; genus Amphimallon; species Amphimallon solstitiale. The sequence continues at coordinate 48,670,464 of OY720677.1, read as the reverse complement.
TGTGGTATGAAAAACAGGCGGAAAGTTGCCCGATACAACTTCTTTTATTAAAGAGGATGAGAGATTTGGCGGCAAAAAAAAGACGTGGTTATCTCGTCCAAAAACAAATTTCAGACTACTTTGTGACACTGTAATTGTCAAAAATAAAATACATACTGTTTGTACTGTACGTGTTTTTCTGCATTAAATTAAACGCATGTTCAATTATCCGCAAAAATCGTTATCCGCACAACCCTTGGTCCCAATTAATGCGGATAAACGACGTTCTACTGTAATATGATTTTACTTATTTTATATTAAAATATACCTTTATTTATGGTCTTTATGATTAATATATAATTGTTATTGTATATTAGTACATAATTAAGCTATAATAATTTATTACAAGCAATATTTAAATAAAAAATTTAGATTTCAAATATTCTCGCATTTTTTAAAATTTTAATGCTTACTTTCCCACCAGAGCTATGTTTCAAATGTGTAGCATTAACTGCACCATCTATCTACGTCATTAGTTATACCGGTAAGTTTTCGGGTGAAGCAACGACAGAGGAGTGTCCAAGTCCCCACTATCACTCGCTACAGTTATCGTATTCCCCGACGCGAACGGCTGTAGTATCCGGTAACGCTAGTATTATTTGGTCTGCGGTGGGATATAGATCAACGGAGCGCAATTAATACAAAATGCCAACTTACACGACGGAAGAAAAAGTTGCGATGTTACAATGGCATCACATGGGTAATAGTTTACAACAAGTATGTGACCTTTTTAGCGTAAACTATCCAAACAGGCCAATACCAAACAAAACAACGATTCTTCGTTTAAAAAATAAATTTAATGAAACCGGCACTGTTGATAACAAACCGAAGTCCTATCCCAGCCGCAAGATTTCTGAAAATATTTGTGAACTTGTATTGGCGTCAGCAGCGAATTACTCACGATTATCATCAAATCGTATTGCTACTGACTTAAACATATCCCCGTCGTCTGTGAAGCTAATATTAAAAAAGAATGGCTATAAAAGTTATAAACTATCAAAACGTCAAGAATTATTTGATGGTGATGCTTTTAGAAGGATGCAGTTTTCTGAGAAAATTTTAGACAAAATTCATGCGGAAAATGATTTCTTAAACCGTATTTTATTTAGTGATGAGGCTTCTTTTTGGGAAGTTGGAAATCATAATCCGTCAGCGATTAGGTACTGGAGTCAGGTCAACGAGCATCGTAGTGTTGCGTCTAGTACCCAAGTACGGCGAAAGTTAAATCTTTGGGCTGGCTTGTTGGGTAATCGTATTATAGGACCTTTTTTCATTGACGGCGCTTTGAATTCTGCCAAATATTTAGAACTTCTGCAAAACCAGGTCCTTCCTCATCTAAGACAGTTTCCCGATATTGATTTTAATACGATATACTTTCAACAGGATGGGTGTCCAGCGCACAATTCATTAGTCGTCAAAAATTTTTTAAACGAACAATTTCCTAATCGCTGGATTGGTACAACTTCCGAAACTCTATCTTGGCCTCCTCGTTCTCCTGACCTGGCACCTTTAGATTTCTTTTATTGGGGTTATTTAAAGGAATCTATCTATACGCATGAAAATCCAGCTAGCTTGGAAGAACTTAGAAACAAAATTATTGCGGTTTCTAATAGCATCACCCCAGAAACTTTAAGTGCTGTTCGAACCAATTTTTATAATCGCTTAGGATATTGTTTGGCCCAGTATGGAAATATTTTTGAGCCGTTTATTTAAATAATTGCCAAGAATCTAATAGTGTTTTATACTTTTACTTTAACGTTTTCAACGAATTTTATTTTAGTTTACATATTGTTCTATAATTTTATCTGACATATTTATGAGAAAGCATTTTTTTTTATTTAAAAGAATATGGTTTTTTTTTCTGTATATAAAATAGTTTTTTAGTGCAATAGCTCATACGAATTATATTAATTTCATCTGTTGCTAAACTTGTTGATATTTACGATTCCAACGTTTGTTTTTGTCGCATATCTAATGCAGTAATTAAAAGCATGTGCAATAAATACATCCCCTTATACGTAGAATATTACCCAAGCGTCTCACTGTATTGAAATGAAATGAGTCGATACGCTTCTTACTACTACCACCGCTCTGGTTAACGGAGGGGAGTACATATACGTAGTCGTTCAGTTGTGGGGACTGATACATGCGCTATACAATCGTTGCGTTACCAGAAAACCTACCAGTATATTATCTATGGTTTGGTCGGGTTCTTAATCAGCATAAAAATGTATGCAAGTGCGCACATTTTAACGATTCAGTACCGGCCGATATTAAAGTTTGATGGGGTGACTGCCTTCAAACTAAACTGTTGTCGAACTATCGGCCGATCGCTTATTCAGTATGGCACCTTACGACGCGCGCACACTCGCCGATTGTTTTGTCGGCAGACTCGACCGATGCCTCATTCCGTCTCGAGCTTTAGCAGCACCATCGTGACCAAAATTTGATAAATGAAATAGAAAAGAGACCCGCACTTTACAGAAAAACCTTGAAAGAGTACTCGGACGCAAATTTGAAGAAAAAAACTATGGTTAGAAGTTTGCGAAGCAGTTGTTCCTAATTGAAACCAGCTTAATGCAGAGGAAAAAACAAAACAAGGTACGTATCGATACATGTGTATTTATTTTCCTATATAACTAAATGATTATTACACTTTGTCATATTGAAACGGAATAGCGCCTTCGTGAGAAATAAAATATGACGACAAGTACTGCCGCACGTTATCCATATTATTCCTTCCTCTGTTGTTTTTGTTGAGCGTTAAGTTATCCATGGGACAATTGTAGAGAGTGTCTGTGAATTTCACTCCATCTTTGATTCGTACATAATTGTGGAGGACACAGCAAGCTTTAATAATGCGAACACAAAAATTGATATTCACATCAATTGGTTGGTGAAAAATTCGCCATTTGTTTTCAAGAATTCCGAAAGTACATTCAACCATGCGTCGAGCTCTTGTATGTCTATAGTTAAAAATTCGCTTGGTGTAGTTTAAATTCCTTTTTGCATAAGTGCGTAGTATGTGATTTCCAAGTCGAAACGCTTCATCACCTACGACAGAGAACGGAATCATATCTCCGTCGTAATCATTGGGCAAGTGCCTTCCGGAGGGAATATTAAGCTGGCTATTAGCAAGCCGTTTACCCGTTTCAGATGTTTTAAATATTTCTGAATCACTAGCTGTTCCATAAGAACCAACATCTATGTATACAAATTTATCATGTGCATTTGTTCATGCCATTAAAACACAAGAGAAGAACTTTTTATAGTTAAAATATGATGAACCGGAATGTTCTGGTTGTACCATTCGTATGTGCTTGCCATCTATCGCTCCAATGACGTTTCGAAAATTTGTTCCACTATAGGTAAAAAATTTTAAGATGGCAGCGCCATAACGGCACTTTCTGAAGCTTTGAAATAGACATTAGGTGGAATCATCTTTGCTTGGTGTGCCTGTGACGATTGTTTATTTCTGTGAATTTATTGTGTTTTATAGTTATTATTTATAATAATTTGGGGTAATTAATTATATATATAGTGGTTGTTGTAAGTATTATAAATTTAGTAATTGGTATTCCTCTATTAGGAAATTAAATGTGATTGTAGGTCAGACATGGAGAAAATTTATTTTTCTAGTGTCGAATATTTTTCCTACATGGAAGGTAATTTAAATTCAAGACGAATTTATGAAGGTGAAGAAGTTTTAAATGCTGGGCATATTATTTTATGTGGACAACTTGAATCCAATGATAACAATTTAATCATTTATGGATTATGTTTGCAATCCAGTACAGTGCAAGGAGATCCCCATATTATTAAGGGAGTACTTGGTGTAACTGATACAAAAGCTGTAGTAAAAAATATTAGTTGCACATGTAAAGGAGGCAACAGCTTTCGATGCAAGCATATTTCAGCTCTTTTGTTAAAGCTAACAAGGTAAAAATTAATGCAAAATATATGTCGAGTATTACCTTATCAAGATATATTGTAGGCAACCTGTCAATGATTTGGAAAAATTATCCCAAACTGATGTTGCATGTACTTGGCGAACTAGCAAAACAGCAACTAAAGAAAGGTATGCAGCTGTTCCTATTTCCGATATGCCTTGTTTTCAGGAGAAATTCCATAAAATCAAAGCACCAGCAAATGAGGATTCAAAACAAATAAGGCACATTTTTTTGAATCAATTACAAGATTCTTCTTTATATTTACACAGGTAATTAAGTATGTTAATGTTTATGAAATTAATAATAAATATATAATTTAGTATTGGTAGAAGACATTTCAAGAATAACAACCTTATGTTACTTCTAAATAATTGTTGCCAATCTACTATAATGATGGAGTTATACAACTACAAAGTAGAACTTAATGATTGTTGTGAAAAGACGCTAAGTCATTTTACAACAGATGACAATGAAGTTGCTATTCGCACGTCTACATCACAAAAAGAATGGCATAAAGAAAGAAAGAATAGAATTACAGGTTCACGAATGTATGAAATATATACGTACAGTAAGGGAAATTGGGAAGAAAAAAACGAAAAATTTTTCAATCCAAAGCATTTTACAAATAAAGTTCTACAACATGGAATACGTAATGAAAAGGTAGCGTAGCATGGGAGTGTTTTAAAAATCTCACTGGGTGTAATGTGGTTGAGTTTGGCTTGATAATATCATGCTTTAATAATTGGATGGGATTTTCTCCTGATGGTGTGATATTTGAAGATAGTAAACCAGTTGCTTTATATAAGAAATATATATGTATATATAATATTGTTGAATCATCAAAAATATTAAATCTGTTTTAGGATCATCACAAACTGTGAAAGATATTCTTATTGGTTTGTCTTACTTAAGAAAACATGATGGCGTATATTTCTTAAAAGAAAATCATACATATTATGCTTAAATACAAATGGGCATGAGCCTCCTAAATTTACCTCTTTGCTACTTCCTTATATTTTGCCCATATGACAATAGCATGGAAATAATAAATGTTGCCCTAGATTATGATTTTATAACTAAACTAATTATTATAAAAGAAAAATATTTTAAAAAAATGATACACTATTTGTGTAAATAAATAAATAAAATAAAAAATTTATGTACTAAAAATATGTTTTATTATCTAAATTACAAGAATTTATCATTTGCCAAAATTGGTGATGATAAATTCACTATGGCAGCAATAATTACAAATATTTCCTGGAAATGGCAAATGTTGTTTGGACTTAACTTAGAAGTTAAAATTTTAAAGGACTTCATCCTTTGATACGTTCGTTCAATATGAACTCTTGCTGCAGCAATTTTAGTATTGTATACTGCTTCCTCTGTTGTCAACTGTCTTTTCCCTTTAAGAAATGGAGGCCTGTACAATTGTATTCCACTTTCTTCACACTCTTTCTCTATCTGAAAACCTTTATCATCCATTATAGCAGATGTCTTATCCATTAACTGGATAAGATTACTTTAATTAAAAATCACCTTGTCTGAGGCTTTGCCACCATATGGTTTACTAATAAAATAAAAGTAATAAGGCCACCAGGAGAGACTCCAGTCATAATTTTAATTGTCTCTGTGCCTTTATAATGTGAATAAAACCTTACTCTACAACATAAACACTTCGGCCGCTGTATTTGCATTTCAGTGCAATCAATGACTACCTGTGTGTTTTCAAATCCTGCAAAACATACTGGGATATTTTGTAACACTTCTTCTTTTTCAGGAAAATATCTTATTGGGCTTAACATGGAACTTAAAACCCCCAACATTTCCTCAAAGTAGGATTTACACAAATTTGGCGATATACCAAATAGTGTAGCTATTACTGCCAAACTTAGGTTTAATTTTAATTTAACTAATACCATTATGGTTCTATCTCTTATTAATAGTCGATGTGTTCTGGCATCATTGTGTATTAGAGACACACGTTTTAAAATTGTTTCAAGCATTACAAACGAACTTATTCCAGTAAAGCTGAACAGTATTTTTTCATTTACAATAATGTCTGACAACTTTACTATATTTGGTGAATTTACTTGCACTTGAAAATCTATGTATTTTCTTTCTGGCTTAACTTCAGACAGCTGGAGTAATGCATTTACTGCATCTACCTCGTCGGAAGTTTGTTCACTGTCACATACATTTTCATCTGCACTTGTTTCAGGTGGCACTTCTATTTCTTGCTTGAACTCTTCTTTTGTTTTACGACTACTAAGTCGTCTTGATGAAGAACTTGGCACATCAGTACTTTGTTTTGGAAGTTTCTGTGTTGGATAGGTTCCTCGTTTAAGTCGCTTGAAGTTCCCCTCTGTAAATAAAAATAAGAAGTAAGTTATTGACAATATGCTGATATTTTTAATACTTACTGAAAAAGTCATCATCAGTGAAATGTAATGAACACACTTTCATATATGGACTTGGATTTTTTCCCATTTTCAATTGGCGTAACCATACCTTTCTTCGATCAATCTTTTCCTTTAAACCAAGTTTTGTTTCCACTCGAACAAATTCAATATTATCTTGTGGAAATGAATGAAAAGAAAGTGTGGAATCTTTTTTAATCCACGAATTACACTGGGGTACACAACAATAATAATTTGATTTATGCATAGTTCGTTTGATTAAATAAACAACTGTCAACTGTCAGTGTAATTAAAAACAAATCACGAAAGCACAACAACGAAAACGATTACCAGGTGTGCTAAATATACGGATTACGTTGGATATACGTTCTAAGAATGTCTATTTCAAAGCTTACTCAGCACGCCTGCAGAGGACGTATCGCTTATCTTCTTTTACCTATAGAATTCGTCGGCAATTTTAATCACTCATCTTCTTCTTTAGTTGCCATATACAACGGTTGAAGTATGTTCCATATTTGCTCACATGTAGTTCTAGTAATATCTCGTATGGTAGAGGCTCCCATCAGTTAATCAAAAGACAGTGTATTGAAACTAGCTCCGGTAGGCAGATATCTGTAAAGAATTAATTTTATTATTTGTTATATTTTATTTTTTATATTTACTTTTATTATGTTTTATTATTTCAGGTAACGATGTGCAAAAAAACTGGGCGAATTTACGGACTTGCTTCCGAAGGGAATTGAACGCTCAAAAGAGGCGCAGATATGTTTACTTCGAGTAATTACTATTTCTACTGGAAAATCGGCAAACGGAAGGTAACCTTGGAAGCCGTATGATAATGAAGAAGATGATGACAATAATGACGAATCAGGTCCTACCACTTCCACACCTCCTTCTCGCAGGAAGAAAAGGACTAATGTACCGAAGCAAACAGATTTGGATGAAGCATTAGTAAAAGCATTGACAGAGACTAATACTGTTGACGAAGATACAAACTTTGCTTTATCTCTTGTCCCTTCACTCCAGAATCTTACAGCCGAAGAAAAACTTGATGCTAAGATTGGTATTCTTAACATTTTTAAACAGATAAGATTAGCCAGACGTGTTCAAACTACTTCTCAATCATCATATAACTACAACATAATACAGCAACCTTCGTCCTCTTTTCCTGTATACCATCGAGGGACTAACATTTTGTCACCGTCACAATCGTTACAGCCTTGTAATACACCTCGTTCTACGCCATCGCCACTTCAGCCTGTGGTTCAGAACATTCAGGACACTCCATCACCAGGACATTCCAACGATACAAGCCAGTCTAATTTTTCTACTGATTCGCAATTTTATGTCTTGTAAACAATTTAATAAATATTTAATAAATAAATAAATAAATCCTTATTGATTTTTCGAATCTCTTATAACCCAAATGCACCACCATATTAAAGTAAATACACAAAATGAACAAAAAACTATTCTAAAAATTCATTTAAACTGTAATAACATTTCTCTTGCAGATATTGCTTTACGTTGTGCTTAAAGGCGGAAGTTACTTTAAAATTATTTGGTAACTTATTATATAATCTTTTCACTAAACATGCTAGGCCCCTATCGGTGAATATGAATATAATGAGTTGCTTCTAGGATGTATAAAGAAGGTACAGATAGTACTTCTAATGAAATAAAAATTGGCTTACAAGAATCTGTAGGTTTTATATCACTTATAATTCTGATAATTTGCTTTTGAGCAAGAAAAATGGTTTTGGCTGAAGGGGATGAACCCCATAGTAGGATACCGTACATGAGTCTAGTCTCGAGTGAATTTCTGCGTAGTATACTTTCAACAAAGTATCTTTTCTTACACTGTCTTTTAGACTTCTGATAATAAATGATATTGTTTTGTAGTATATCTTACCGTATCGTGACGCTCAATCTCTCCTCCACAGGTATAGAATGTCTTAAATTTGTATTCTCCTTCGCTATTGCCGGACCAATTAATTGAACAAGTTGATTGAAGCTGGTTATGCTCATCCTATAATATGCGAAAAACTTTTTTGGAAAATTCGCTAATTTAGAATGCATGGTGTAAAACTTTCCTTGTAATAATCTGTCACTGTAGATGGGATGAACCCAATAATCTCGCTTTCTCTTTTTGAGCCTTCTCCTCCGTTGTATAAGAGCAATAATAATAGTTTTGGTCAACATTTCCTAAACTTTCAGTTCGCGACAGTTCTCTTCAAGAGCAGCTTAGCAAAATGTTAGAGAGCAATCGGCCAACTGTTGGTTAGTCTGCGCACTCACTTCCAACCAGACTATTTAGTTGGCTCAGTGTGCGCGCTAGCAGCTCAACCCGACTGAACTATCGGCCGATAAAAAGCCTGTAGTCTGCGAGGGCCGTAAAGGAAATTGCATAAAGTTTTACACATGTTTATTGATTTCTTAGTGTTGTATTTAAGAAGAAATCAGATTATTTGACATCGTTTTATACATTTATTAGACATTATTTAAGAAAAAAAGTTCATTTTACGTTTTATTTTATTTATATTTATATTAATTTAATTTATTTTACCTTAACAAAAAAATCCAATGTTTATATTTTGTATTTATGTGTCAGTGTTTTTTTTGTTGGGAATCTTAAAGACAGTTTTGTTATTTTATTTACTTACTCATTTTTTACACTGAAAATTTTTAACATGTGACTGAAAGTTATATACAGGGTATATCAGGGCGAGATTTCGTTAGAACAATATAGAAAACTAATTAGAGTTGAGTTTTGAAATTTAACAAATATTAGTTTCGCGTTACGCTCTTTCGATTTAAAATAGATTCAGATTTTCGCTACTTCCAGTTACACTGGAAATGGATCTCGACTTCCTATTTCAATTTTTGTAAAAAAGTTGACAGCTGCAAGTTATTGCTCATAACAACATTGCTAATAATTGAAAGCATGCACAGATTTAAAATTCTAGGTAATTATTTTTGAAAGCATACTGCTTCCAATGCGGTATTATAAACTTTTCAAAATAATCAATATGTTAAATACGACCAGAAAACAATGTTAAACATTTCATGTAGAAAATATCAATATCTTGTTATTTTTAAATAGCAACCTACATTTTTTTAACTTCGTTGGATTCCACGTTCAAAATTAGGGGCAGTATGTATTAACTTCCCCATAACTAAACGCCTTAGTTTCAGAATTATTTTGGAAAACGTATCAATTTCTTTAAAGTTTTATTTTGTTTGATCAATTAGGCTATGGAAATTCATGTAAACGGATAAAAACAAAACGTCATTGTTTAATAATTTCCTAAAACATTTAAATAAAATCATTTAAATAATAGTTTCCAATAATTTTAAATTAAATTTCAAATACATCACCTCTATCTAAACACTTTCTTATTCTTTTTAAAATCTTCGTATGTGTGGCACGCTGTATCATTGTACCTTATAGATTATTGAACACGCCTCGCACTCTGGCCATCATATGTTCTTTGGTGGTAGCAGGTATACTGTACACTTTATCTTTAACATAGCCCCAAATAAAGTAATCTAGGGGCGTTAAATCGGGTGATCGCGGTACCTATAAGGTCCTTTATTTCCGATCCACCGATCATAAAATATTTCTTCTAATACTTCTCTAGCAGTTCTAGTACTATATGCTGGTGCACCATCCATCTGAAACCATACACTAAGAGCTTCTTCTGCTGACAGTGTATTTAAATTTATGACGTTTCTTAAGATGTAAATAAATCGTTCACTATTTAAATTATTTTCATAAAAATACAAAGCAAATATTTTGTCATGTTTAATAGCACAAAATACATTGAAACTCCAAGACTTTTGGAAACATCGTTGCCTAACAACATGAGGGTTATCTTCCGACCAAAAATGACTATTGTGTCAATTAAATATTCCATTTTAACAAAATTTTATTTTGTCTGGCCATACAACATTTTTTGTGAAATCGTCGTCTTCTTGTGATTTCATTAAAGACCACTCAGAATACCGCGCTCTTGTTACAAAATCGGCTTCTTTAATATGTTGAACAGGATAAAATTTATAAGCATGCCATTAATTCTTTTTCAAAATTCGATGTATGCTCATTCTGGATACACCTAGTTCAGCATCTGCATTCTTTAGAGAAAGCAAGTGCTGTTACCTCCAGATTTTCACTATCAACAACAGGTTTTCTTCTTATTGTTTTCGGCAAGAATGATCCGAAGGAAATGCAATTTTTTAAAAGATTGCTTAAGATACTCTTGGTAGGTCTTGGACGATTTGGATATTTTTCTGCATAAACACATGTCCTGTCGATTACCCTAGTGCATTCACCATATATAATTATTAGATTCAAAAAATGTTCGATATTAAATCCAGATCGCGACATTTTCAAATTCAGGAATAGAAGATAAAGAACACGCTGAATAACACCAGTACTTACTAATGACAGGTAATATGATTGCAATTTGTTTTTATTTATTTACATAAATTTGCATAGCCTAATTGATAATACAAAATAAAACTTTAAAAGAATTGATACATTTTCCAAAATAACTCTGAAACTAAGCCGGTTAGTTATAGGAAATACATACTGCCCCTAATTTTGAACTTGGCATCCAATGAAGTTAAAAAAATGTAGGTTGCTATTTAAAAATAATAAGTCTGTCACTGTTTTCTAATCATCATGTATTATTTTGAAAAGTTTATAATGCCGCATTTGAAGCAGTATACTTTCAAAAATAAACCTTTGCATGTATTCAATTATTGGGAATGTTGTTATGAGTAACAGCTAGTCAACTTTTTTACAAAAATTGTAATACTTCGAAAATCGTTAACTTTAGAGGTAAAGTTTATTAGACAAACTAGCCTTAAAATTAAATCGGAAATCCGAATCAATCATAAAAATGAGGTGTGGCCACCACACGACTTTCTTATACGTATGAAGGTGTTACTTCCAGTCCGAATTTTGAAATTTCATTTATACAAAAAATATTCCAAATCCAACTCTAAATACTTTTGTACTCTTCATAAATATACATAGAATGCATAAATTACGACATATTTGCAAAAAATCGCTATTCGATAAGAGTAAAAGTGGTACTTCCGGTCTGAATTTTGAAATTTTTTTTATATAAAAGATATTGAAAATTATGTTTTAAATACTTTTATACTCGTAACGTACTTGTCTTAAAAGCATGACTTGCGAGATATTCGCAAAAAACTGATTTTCGATAAGAGTAAAAGATCTACTTCCGGTTGGAATTTCAAAAAACTTTTTTAAGAAAACTTGTTTCAAACTTAATTCTAAGTACATATGAATTCTTTATAAATTTGTTTAAACTTAGTAATCGACGAAATATTTGCAAATTTCGATTCTTTCACTGAAGTAAACTACTACTTCCGGTCTGCCGATTTTGCTCAAAATCTAATCAGTTCTCAAGAGGCAGATTATACACGTAAATACACTTCTTCAAGCAGCAAGAATTTTTCTTTAGACATCTGAATAAAATGACTGTGACATATCTCACCTTTCCACGGGATTATGTATTGCATCAGAATCCAATTTCATTCTTCTGTCCTGTTTTATCAAATTTACATGCGCTACTTCTCTGGCAGCTGTGATTTGGGACTGACGAGTTGTACTAGCTATGGTTTCTGAGTCTTCTTGCCTGACTGCTGTGATGCGAGACTGTCCACTCGAACCAAGTACAGCTACACCTCTGCATCATCAAGTGCCGAACTTTCTTTATCGATTATATTAATTTTATTCAAAGCCTCTCTGAGCTCATCTTCATCTTGTACCTACCTCCTGTTTCTGTGTCTTTTTTTCAGCTCTTTCATTGTGCTTCCTAAACATCGTCCACTATATTAGAAATTTATCTTCTCATAATGTTGTACTGGTTTTCATTTTCTTCGTTTTCATCAATCTCTAAAATCCTTTTCCATCTTGTACCTTGAGTTAAATCTGTCTGTGTGTACGCAGGTGTGCGGAGACAGCGTGGTTGACCCGCCACGACCCAAACGTCGTTGTTTGACAATTTAAGAATCGTTGTCAAAAACCCATTTAAACTAAAAACGCGTTTTTACACATATATAAATTTATATGCATATTTTTTTTCTAATTATTTTTACCTCGATTTCATAAAAGTATTGTGTTAAACTTTTACACTATTAATTCTTTCCCTCTATAGGAAGTATTGACCGAAGAAGAATATATCATCGCCTTCGTTCTATGGGTTCACATGAATTCATTACTAATTCCCAGTATAACGATGGTACATTATTGGTTACACGAATATCTAGAGTCTTAAATCTACTTCTCACTTCTTACCTTGTTCTGAATGCGGTGCATTTTATAGAACAAGAAATTTGTATAAGCACACTAGAATTTGTTGTATTCAACCACATCGTTCCACACATCCTGAAGCGAATGATGCTTTAGTTCAGAACATTTTTCCTTTTCTTGTAGATGATAAAATTAGTGATACTTTAAAATTTGATAGGCTCATAGTGTCTTTTGGTAATACGCTGACTTTGAAATATCGGCAGCCTCATTTGCACTATCATATTCGCCAATCCTTCGAACAATTGCGCGTTTCTTTATTACAATTAACACATTAAATTCGTCTATTCAAGAACTATCTGATGTTTTCAAGCCACAGTACTATGACCTCGTTCTACAATCAGTAAACATTCTTGCTAAATTTAATCCCAAAACTGGCTGTTATTTAGTTCCGTCGGATGCTACTAGGCTAGGTACATATCTAAAAAAATGTTGCGATTTATATATTGTCGATTGTATTAAGACTGGATACAATAATGGGAAACAGGCAGCAAAAGATTTCCTCAAAATTTTCGAAACTGACTACTCTGCCTCTATTAATAAAACCGCAGTTGAAAGTCAAATTCAAATAAAACGTAATAAAAAAATCGAATTGCCACTTCAAACAGATATCAACTGTTTACGTTCTTTTCTCAACAACAAAATGGAACAATTATTTCTAAAACTCTCTAATAACGTTTCCTACATTGACTGGTCTAATTTGTCAAAGTACACTTTATGTTATCTACAGTTTTTTAATAGAAAGAGAGCAGGCGAGATAGAACGCCTATATTTAATGGATTATAAAAATTATCAAGATATAAATATAGAAAAGGATTGGGTTGTATATAATTCTCTAACTACAGATGAACAACTTTTAGTTAATAATTTTGTAAAAATTAACATCAGCGGTAAATTAGGCAGAATAGTTCCGATCATTATTTATTCGCAAGGACTCGCTGGAGTCCATTATTCTAATCCATATGTTTTCGCTTGCCAACCTGGTAATTTTACCCATTTTCGTGCTTGTAATGCCTTGAGACATTGTGCCAATGAGCGTGGCGCATCCGACCCTCTAAAATTTAGGGGTACATTACTTAGAAAGCATCTAGCAACCTCAGCACAGATACTTGAACTTAGCGAAAATACTATGGGTCGGTTGGCTAATTTTATGGGACATGACATATCGATCCATAAAGAACAATATCGTTTACCTAGCACCGCAGTAGATTTAAGTCAGACGTCTAAAATCCTTACAATTATGGAAGGTGAAAATGTGGAGCAACATCGAGGAAAATCTCAGTTTCAAATTAAAAATGCAATGGAAAACATTAATATACATACCGTCATGTTCAACCAGTCACACAGTTAATAGATATTTAAATAGTCGAGAAGATAACGAAGATCTAAATATGAATGTATCATCATCTGAAGATGATGGGTATACTGTAAAGAAGAGGAAACGAGTAGGTAATAATAAACGTATGATAATAAATTTTGAGATTAGATTGATTTTTTCGTAATGTTGTTTAAATTAGCAAATCTTTCAGTACCGAACTTTTTCTTTTTGCTACACATATTGCTCGCTGATGACTTTAAATAAAATGAAATAGCTTTAAGTTTTTTTTAAATATGTTTATATGGCTAATGCATACATTTCTTCCTATTTTCAGTACCTGTAGAGCCGTATGGAAAAACTATTCGTCGGCGATGGACTTCAGATGAAAAGGACGCTATCTATTCTTTTTTTTAAATCTTATCTTGAGCAACAGAAATTACCAAAATATTCAACCTGTATAAAAGCAAAACAACAATATCCTCAATTATCGGCCCGATCGCCGACACTTATAAAAGCTTACATAAATAATGAAATAAATAGAAGGAAAAGACTACAATTTAATTCATATATTTCTTGTTTACTGATCGTCAATGAATGAGAGTAATTTTCTTAGATTCTGTAGGTACATTGGCGGGAGAACGCATTACGTTAGCAAATTTGTCTGCTACATTTGCATCATCTCATACAACTTCAGAAAACAACCACACGTATGCTATAGTCATACACGTTAAGTATGCCTTTAAAATGTTACTAGCAATAATCGGTTCGTTCGGGTTCCAAGAAACGGAACGGTTCTGTTACAGTTCCAGGACTGCGCAATTCAAACTGCGCCCTAACAAAAATTCAAAACTGTTATGAAACTGTTCTGATATGAGTATGGGGAAAACCAAAACAAATTATGCTTAGGTTGGTATTGCCAAGACAAATTATGCTTAGGTTGGTATTGCCGGTACTATCAACTACTAATATTATCAACACGCTTGTCCTTATAGCGCCGTGTGTATAGTACTTATTTAAATAATAAATTATTTGTACATTTAATTAATAAAACAATACTACTGAAATATGGATCAAAATGGTAAGTAAAAGTGATTACCTACTATTTGTAAATAGATGTTTATAATATTTTTTCTTATAGATGCTCTGACCGAACTATTCAATGATGCTTCTCATACATACAATTTGTTTTTAATAGAACAATATAGAATGAACAGAGTTAAAGTAGGTACTGCTCGAATAAAAACCTTAAAACGGATGTGGGAAGTAACTGCGGAACTTGGATTGAGTTGGTCTTTACTTGATGTAAATCCATTTTCAATGTGAAAATAAAACAAACAAATGTTTAAGATTTACACTGTATGCATGTAATACAGTGTAAATCTTAAACATTTGTTTGTTTTATTTTCACATTGTAACTGCGGAAAATTTAAAGCAACAAAATTATGATGTAACACCATCAAAAGTTGAGAATAAGTGGAAAGTGTTGGAGAGGAATTACAAGAAAGTAATTGATAATAACAATAAGACGGGGAGACGTCATAAAATATTTGCTTACCAGAAGCAATTTGATGAGATTTTTAAAAAGAAACAATGTATACCCCAAAATATTATTATTGTCAAACGAAACATTTTCACAAAATTTAGGAAATTCTGCTGGAACATCTGCTGAATCATTGAATACAGTGGAAAATACCTGCCCTCTTCAAGAACCGCAATGTGAAACGGATTATCCAGTAATCCATGTTCCCTCTTTACCAGACACAATCCCATCACGGAAAAAAAATCAGAGTCATACAAAAAAAGAAACGAGGTTATTGTAGAAATGAAAAACAATTTAAAAGAGTATTATTCACAAAAAATTGAAATTGAAAAAGAAAAACTAAGTTTACAGAAACAAAAAATGGAAATTGATCAAATGAAGATAACTGTCATTGAAGAGCATACAAAACAGTTGAAGAAGTTTAATGAAACATGTGCTAACAAAGAGACTCCTTTTCACATTTTATACAATTGTAAAGTAATTTTTGTAAAATAACAATTTTTCGAAGTTTATTTCGTTTCTTGGTGGATAGTAATTATATGTCTGTCCATACTAATTTAGGAGAATGTATTTTATTTTATTGTAATATGGTTTTTAGTTTTTTATTGTATAATATATATATTTGAAATTTCAACAAGTTTTTATTTGTTAAATACTCTTATATCTATTGAAATTCATTGTAATTGTATATTCCTACAGATAGATATGATAAAACAAACTTCTCCTGACAGTATTTGTTATTACAGCTCAAGACAAAAAAGGGAAACTTTTTTAAGCTATAGTAAATCATGCTTAAGAATGACATTATATACACAATGACAATATGCACGTGTTTCTGAAAGTCATAGTAACACAATTTAAAGTAACCCAAAATTGTTATGAGTTGGCCCGTTTTTTCTATTTTGTCAAGTAGTATGTATATAGATAGCAAAAAATTACTGTTTAGACTCATTGTGGTAAAATTGATATACAAAGTGATATAATAAAGATATTTTATTTGTTTGAAATTGGTATCATAGTACAAATACCTATTAGAAGATAAGCATGTTTTAGTTTAAATGGTTATATTGTTATTATTACAGCAGGTTTTCACATTTCAATTAACACTATATTACATAGCGACATATCGTCGCCTCGAAGTCAAAACCTCGTATCTCGAATTTTGCTCTTTTTAAGTTACGAGTATTTCAGGTTATAGAATATTATAGCGCATACGTGGCAAATACTTGGATCTCGATATTTAGATAGAATGCGGCTGCGCAAATTTATTTGAAATTCTCGTATCTCGAATGAAGCACACAAACCTCGTATCTCATTTTAAGAAAAACAAATTGTTATGCAGTTTGAATCACCGTGTCGATATTGTGTCTGATTTAAATAGGTAGTTGGTCAGAAAGGAGCTCTAAGATATGGTAAGTAAAATTCTATCTGTTTTATAAATTTTTATGCATGAGAAATGTGTTAATTTTTAAAGTAGAAAAAAGTGAGGTTAGAAGCTAAATTTTTGAGAGTAAACGGCACATAATGTTGTAACAATTTGAACAAATTTATTACAACTACTAAAACTAAGTCTTTTAAGCACCAGAGGTTAATAGTTACAATTTATTATGAGTATAGCAAACAACTTAAACGGCTTAAAATCAAGTTTTTTTTTATTGTTTGTAGGCGTCTCGTGCTAGTAAAATATTAGCTATGGCACTACAAAGCCCTCAGGATTCTTCTTGCGAGAGTCAACCGGTTCCATCAGCTGTAGTGACAGAACGAAATTCACAAAAATTTGGATCGGGCACGAATTTCTCTTCACACGTTGAACTGTGTTGTAACGTTAATCCGTCTGCAGCTGTAGAGATTGATCAAAAAATATCACAGAACATTTCAATATGCGTTGATCAAAGTTTAGTCACAAATAATAATAATAATTTCAATGAGGAGGACACTGATGAAGACCCTTTCCAAGATTCTGGATCTAGCTTTCACCCCAGTAATGGCTCAGAAGACGAATCCCAATCAGAAACATACCATGATGAAGAAGTACTAGAAGATCAAAACGGGACTGTAGATAATCAGTTAAAAAAGAAAGGTGCCAAAAAAGGACAAGGAAATCCCACTACTTGGAAGAGAAATCGTGCTCAAATACGCAGAAGAAAGGGAGAGGAATATGAAGCACAAAAAAAACACAGAGATGGATCGAAAACAGTTGTTAAAAGAAGTGCACGGATCATGAAAGAGAGATGCAACTCAGGCAAGTGTCTAAAGTCTAAAGCAAAAAGACAATGCGCTTCCATAACGGACGATCAAAGAAAAGAATTATTTACTAGGTTTTGGGAGGAAATGGACTGGAGTCAGAGAAAAGTGCTTGTGGCGACTTTGGTAAATAAGTCTACAACTTTACAAAAAACGACTATGAAGACATCACGCCGCAACACCAGTTTATTTTATCATTTAAAAGTGAACGACAAAGTACTTCCTGTTTGCAAAAAAATGTTTCTCTCAACATTTGCCTTAGGAGAATGGACAGTTTTAAACTGGGTAAAAAATAGTAATCACTCTGGGATAGTAGATTCCTCGAGGAAGTGCCCAAATAAAAGTAAACCTTGTGATAAACAAAAAAGAGTTCAAATAAAAGAATTTTTGGAGAAGTTGCCGAAACTACCTTCACATTATTGTAGATCGACAACCAGTAAACTATATGTGGAAACTATCTTTAAATCACACACTGAGGTGTACAATGTATACAAAGCACAAGTGGGAGAAAATTCTGCCGCGAGCAAAGATGTTTTTACATCAGAAATGAAACATTTGAATATTGACATCTACCATACACGAAAAGATCAATGTGACTTGTGTTTTAGCTTCAAACTAAATAATGTTGGACTAGATGAATATAACTTCCACATCAACCAAAAAGAACGAGCTCGTCAGGAAAAACAAAAAGACAAAGACGATGCCGTCGCTGGGAAAGTACTTGCATTCACTATGGATGTACAGGCGGTGCAGCTTGTGCCATTTTTGCCAGCTGGCATGATTTATTTTAAACAAAAACTAGCTTGCCATAACTTTACCATTTACAATTTGGGTAGTGATGCTGTCGTATGCTATGTATGGCACGAAGGGGAGGGGGGGATGGATGCTAATTGTTTTGCCTCATGTCTAACAGATTATATCAACAATGAAATTGCCGGAGATGATAAAGACAAATTAAAAATCTTTTATAGTGATGGCTGTTGTGCTCAGAATAGGAACGTAACCTTAGCTAATGCTTTGCATCATTACTGCATAATGAATGAAACCAACGATATTGTTCAAAAATATCTTACTAAGGGCCATTCTCAGATGGAATGCGACAGCGTGCATTCCACCATCGAAATGCGTAAAAAAAATAGAGAAGTTCATTCGCCCTCAAATTACGTTCAGATCATTGAACAAGCTCGTCGAAACTCTAAAGGACCATACAAAGTGAAGTACGTTGATCACAGTTTCTTCAACAGCTATGACGAAATTAAATATTATAAGACTATACGTCCTGGTGTCAAGACTGGCGATCCTTGTGTAACTGACTTAGTAGCCCTTAAATATTCAGCTGACAGTGGGATACAATTCAAATTGAGGTTTGATGATGAGGGGTCTCTCCTTCCCCACAGAATGTCAAATAATACGGGAACTGTAAAGAAACTATACAAAGCTGCATTGCCTCTCAAAGGTGATAAATATGATCATCTTCAGTCTTTGAAAAAGGTCATTCATCAAGATTATCATGGATTTTATGATTCTCTACTTCATTAATTTTTTTATACGTTTTTTCATCCAACCTTAGCATTCAATCTAAGTCGAAAAAATATTATTTTTATTGTATTTTGTGTATTATTTGTTATAACTACCGATTACCAGAATAAAATGTTTCTTTCTTTCTTAATTTGTTCAATTTTTATAGTTCACTTTGCAGTGAGAAAACCTCGGAAGTCCAAAATTAACAGTGAAATACTCGTATCTCACTATTTTTGCGGTTACAAAGAAAAAAACAAGAAAAAACTAAAATTTAATTTATTCAGGATTTTACTCTTGTCCAGGCCTTCAATATGACAATACCCTGTACCAAAATTATCATAACAGCAAATTAAACTAAGTTTTTTGGGTTTCCTGAAAAGTTGTGAATTTTGACATACGAGGTTTTGACTTCGAGGCGACGATATACTACTTAAAATAAGTTAATTGTACAACAGAGCTGCAATGTAATTCCTATATTCCTGCCCAGCCTCATTCTCAGGTTCATCATCAATGTCTTGGCCATTATCAAGGATTTGCTCATCCTCAATCACCATTCTATTTGGTTCATCTGCCATGAGTAGTATATCATTATCGATAGATAAATTTAAGACGTAACAAGCTCTAACAAAGTGACACATATCTTCAATGGGCCTTAATTTTAAATGGTATAATTCGCGAAACTTCTGTTTTAAAATGCCAAAAGTATGCTCCACTGTTATGCGACAACTACTTAATTTTTGGTTATAATATATTTCTATAGGTGTTAAGTGGCGTAAGGACATTTCTTAAACAAGGATATGCACTATCTGCCAGTATAATATTATCTTCACATCTCCTTTCAAGTAAACGGTATAATGGCGAAGTTTTAAATACCCTGCTGTCGTGAACCGAACCAGGATAACCAATAAAGACATCTCTTATTGATCTGCGGTGATCACAAACAAGTTGCATCTAAAAAATAAAAGTGTTGTAATACTACCAACACAAACCAAACAAGTAGTATGTATTTTAATTAGGAAATGGAATACAGAGCAAACAAAATATTTATAATATAAATAAAATTTACCTGAATAGAATAATATTTATTTCTGTATATATAAGAATCTGGATCTTCAGCTGGTTTATCAATTCTTATGGTGCGTACCATCCATGCAACCTATGACTCCAGGAAAACCCTTCAAACTGAAATTTATCTCTATCTCTCTTGCCTCATCTTCTGATGGCCATTTAATTATTTCTCCTGCCATACCACTCAAAAAATGTGATATTCTTCTAATAATGATGTGCAGTGTGCTAATACTAATGTCAAAGCGGTCCGCCACATCACGAAAGGATGCTGCTTCGTGGCCAGCATACCAATAAAATATTAGCATGCATTTATCAGAAGAAATTCTTTCATTGCCTGTGTCACTTTCAGGAAAGTGCACACTTTCTTCATATTTTTGTGCTAATGAGGTTATTACTTCACGTGAAACACGAAAATGTTCTATAAACTCATCCTCTTTATAATTGGGAACAATATTTTCAAAATAATTTTCCATCTTTTGTCTGTGTCTTTGAATTTACGGTAAAACAATATTCATAAATACAGCTTCGTCATCACTATCAGAGGAACTCGAACTACTTGATGATACAAATATCTGAAACAATAACAAAATATCATATAAATATCTTCATAATTTAAACAATAATGAATACAAATGTCTTCAGATTTGTAGAAAAATAAAACTGGAATCGCATATTTATTATCTGCTTTATATACTAAAATAGTAATATTTTATTGTAGTGTATTCAATAAGTTAAGTTGGCAACGACACCCTGGCGGCAGCGTCAGTACATAGATGATGGCGCCAAAGTCAGTGATAAAATGACATGTAACTCGTACACAAAATTAATGAGTAAATATTAATAAACAGTGAAATAATATCAAACTGAGTATTATTGGAATCATCAAGACACAACAGTGGCGACGAGGTAAACACCAAAATGGCACTAATAGGTGCGATTCCCGGGTTTAACCTGAAGACCGACAATTGGGTACTATATCAGGAACAATTGGAACAGTTCTTTGAAGTAAACGACATAAAGGACACAGAAGAAGGGAAAAAGCGCGTAGCGGCTTTATTAAGCCTTATTGGACCAGAAACTTATAAAATATTGAGAGATTTGTGTACACCCAACCTCCCAAAAACCAAGTCATATGAAGAACTTTGCAGCTTATTGAAGGCACAGTTTGCACCGAAAACATGCCCCTACAGGAAACGCATCGAGTTCTACGAAGCCAGGCAAGAAGAAACCGAAACAGTGAACGAGTGGTACGCAAGAATACACAACCTCTCATTAAATTGTGAATTCGGCAATGATCTGCAACATTCGTTAAAAGACAAGTTTGTGTGTGCAATGCAAAAGGGACCAATTCGTGAACGACTATGCGAAGAAGCAACAACAAAAACCCTGAAGGAGTTACTGGAAATCGCACTAACAAAGGAAGCGACACTGCTGTCAAGCAAGGAAGTGAACGTTATAAACAAAAGGTCATCGGGAAATAGAACAGGTCAAAGAGTCGGCTACAAAGATAACCAGACATCAAAAGAAAACACAAGGCAAGAAAGAAGAAAATGCAAATGTTGTGGAAAAAACCACATAGGTATCTGCAAGTACTCAACCTATAAGTGCAACACATGTAACAAAACGGGACACTTGGCAAAGGTATGTTGGGACACCAGCAAACAGAATGCGTTAGAGGTGGAGGACACAAGTGAGGATGAAGTAAACCAGGTAGATATGTACAATATAAGTTTTAAAGATCAAAATCCAATACATGTAAACATAAGAATAAATCGGGTGGATTTATGCATGCAAATAGATAGTGGGGCAGGGCTGTCAGTCATTACCAAAGATTGTTATGAAAAACATTTAAGTGATTGTAAGCTTTTTGGTAGCAGTGTAACTTTAAAAGGTTACACTGGTACTAAAATACACACATTAGGATATATTAAAGTAGACATTAAGTATGAGGGTAAAACATGTAAAGACTTTGCCATACACGTAGTAGAGGTAGGACGACAAAATTTGTTAGGCAGAGATTTTTTAAGCAAATTTAAATTTCAACTAGTTTCCGAGACAGAAGTACTAAACATTAGTAGTAAGATTGATAAATTTCTTAATGATGTAAAAGAGATTGTTGATATAGGTTTAGGATGTTATAAACACAAAACGTTCACACTAAAACTGAAAAATGATGTTAATCCTATATTCCTAAAACCCCGTCCACTACCGTTGGCACTCAAAACAAAAGTAGAAGAAGAATTGAAGAGGTTAGAAGAAGAAGGGGTAATAACACCAATTGAATCAAGCGAATGGGGGACCCCACTAGTACCCGTCAGGAAACAAGACGGAACC
Organism: Amphimallon solstitiale; assembly: GCA_963170755.1. Lineage (NCBI taxonomy): Eukaryota > Metazoa > Arthropoda > Insecta > Coleoptera > Scarabaeidae > Amphimallon > Amphimallon solstitiale. The sequence goes on along the minus strand of OY720677.1, from coordinate 48,647,687 downwards.
ATAAGGTTATGCGGGGACTACAAAGTAACAGTAAATAGAGGACTAGTGAAGGTGGAGTACCCGCTTCCAAAAATAGAAGATATCTTCGCGAAACTCAGCGGCGGTGAGTCGTACACTAAAATAGATTTGAGCAACGCATACAATCAACTGCAGGTAGATCAAGAAACAGCTAAGATGTTGACGTGGTCAACCCACAAAGGCTTGTACAAAGTAAACAGACTACCGTATGGTGTAACTCCGGCAAGTGCGATATTCCAGAAAACGCTGGAACAGACTCTACAAGGGCTAGATTGTGTTGCAAACTTTGTCGACGACATAATAGTGACCGGTAGAACAAGAGAAGAACATGAGCAAAACCTAAAAGCCACGTTTCAGAAACTAAAAGAAGCGGGATTTAAAATCAAACTATCCAAATGTGCATTTTTCCAAGAAGAAATAAGATACCTCGGGCATAGCATTTCAAAAAGGGCCTATGTAAAAATGAAGACAAGGTCAAGGCGTTGTTGGAGGCACCAAGACCAAGCAATGTTACACAACTAAAAAGTTTTGCAGGATTAGCCAACTATTATAGCAAATTCGTACCCAACATGGCAGCGCTAATGACACCGTTGTATAGGTTGCTCCAGAAAAATGTAAAATTTAAGTGGAACGCAGATTGTGACAAATCTTTCAACAGAATAAAAAAAGAAATAGCATCAGAACAAGTGCTGGTCCATTTCGATCCAAGTGCACCAATAATTCTGTCAACGGATGCAGCTCAGGATGGCATTGCTGCAGAACTTTCACATAAACTGTCAAACGGCGAGATAAGACCCATCACATTCATATCAAGAACATTATCAAAGGCAGAAAAAAACTATTCTGTACTAGACAAAGAAGCCCTAGCGATTTATTGGGCGGTGAAAAAGTTATACTATTACCTTATGGGTCAGAACTTCTGCATAAAAACCGATCACAAACCACTGCTGGCATTATACGGGGAAAACAAAGCTATACCACAAATTATATCCAGTCGACTGCAAAGGTGGGCGTTATATTTATCCGGATTCACGTACAAGATAGAATACATACAAGGAAAGGACAATAAAATGGCCGACATGTTAAGTCGGCATCCGATAAAGGAGACGTCAGAGGAAGAAGAAGATGAAATAGACATCAATTTAGTCATTTCAGAGGCTCTTCCAATCGATAGTAAGAAAATAGCCATTGAAACTAGAAGAGACAATACATTGAGCAAAGTACATGAGTACGTTAGCAAAGGATGGCCAGAAAATGAGCAAGAGGTGGAAGAAAATGTCAAGCCATATTTCAGAAAGCGCGAAGAAATCTCTTGCGAAAAAGACTGCTTGTTATGGGGATACAGAGTACTAATACCTAAAAAATTCAGGAAACAGCTACTAGATGAATTGCACGCCAGCCATTTGGGAACAGTTAAAATGAAATCCATAGCCAGATCCCATTTTTGGTGGCCAAAAATGGACGAAGAAATTGAAAACGTAGCTAAATCGTGTATTTCATGTGGAAAAACATCATACGACCCCAAAAAAGCGATACCGACACCATGGTACAAAGTAAATAAACCAGGTGAAAGAGTGCATATGGACTTTTTGGGACCAGTAAAAAACTATTATTTCCTCATATTTTTAGATGCACATTCAAAGTGGCCAGAAATTTTTAAAATGACAAGCATAACCTCGGAAGCGACCATTGCAAAAGTAAGAGAAATCTGCACAAGATGGGGAATTCCAGAAGTATTAGTATCAGACAATGGAAAACAATTGGTATCAGAGGAATTCGAAAGATTCCTAAAAAATAATGGCATATGTCATATAACATCACCACCGTATCACCCAGCCAGCAATGGTTTTATAGAAAACGGCGTCAAAAGTTTCAAGAAAGGACTTCATGCTGCCTTAATAGATCCCAGAAACAGTAAAACACCCATAGATCTGTTGATCTGCAGGTACTTATTAGCGTACAGAAACGCTAAACACGGCACTACTGAAGAAACGCCAGCAAAGCTAATGATTGGAAGGAAGTTGAGAACTGTATTAGATTTAGTAAAACCAGGCATAACTCCAAGAGAACGAAAAGGGCAACCCAACAATAGTCAGCAAGCTCCGGTCAAGTTAAAAGTTGGAGACAAAATACTAGCACGAGATTACAGAAACATAAACAAAAAGGGATGGGTAGAAACTAGAATAACTGAAGAAATAGGAAACAAAATATACAAATGTAAACTGAAGGACGACAATTTGATATGGCGAAGACACGTAGACCAAATAAAAAAAATCACAGAAGCAATATACAAAGAAGACGAAGAAAACATAAATGAAGAAACTACAGCACAACAAGGACCACGCAGGAAAACTCCAAGCAGCAACGCGAGAAGCCAAACAGACATCAATGCTACACCAGCAACAAACCCAAACCAAAACGTTGCAACATCCAGCGTTTCGATGGGTAAACGAGAACACGGTACGAAAATCATTCATAACAAAAGAAAAACCCAAAAAGACCTCAACACTGAAATCCCGAACCTTCCCAGTACGTCATCCAGTACCTCACCCGAAATCGACACAGGCAGACCAAAACGAAAGCAAATCATGCCTAGAAAATTACAAGATTACGAAACCGCGTAGGGGATATTTAGGAAATAAGTTTTATATCATGTAATTAGGTAGTTTTAATCTAGAAGTAGGGATATATGTAGTGTATTCAATAAGTTAAGTTGGCAACGACACCCTAGCGGCAGCGTCAGTACATAGATGATGGCGCCAAAGTCAGTGATAAAATGACATGTAACTCGTAGACAAAATTAATGAGTAAATATTAATAAACAGTGAAATAATATCAAACTGAGTATTATTGGAATCATCAAGACACAACATTTATTATAGTTACATTGTGGTCGATCATTGTTGATTTCAAGATTTTAGGGAGGTAACGTCACAAGAAAATAATATCACGTACTATTAAGGTTAATAAGTTTTATATTGGATTAGTAAGTACAACAACTCTGCATAAAACAGGAGTAACTATACCAGTTCAGAAACGATTCGTACAAAATTGTCGTTACCGATATTTTAATTCTCGTACAGTTCCAATACAATTACAATTCAGCTCTAAAAGAAACCAAAACAAGAAATTGAAAATCCTGGAATCATTCATTTAACCAAAACAAATTTTATTTAATGCGCATGCCTAGTACAGTTCTATTACCGTTCTTAAAGGAACAAAAACAAACCTAATAATTGTGTTTGCACATATATTTGTGATAAGTTCTCAACTTTCGTCACCACCTACGCAGCCAGTATCACTACAAAATGAGGCAGGCGCAGCAAATATTTTACCGGATTTACCATGTCTTGATATAACAACTGATGATGGCAATAGAGATACAGCAATACAATATCTTCTGCAATGCTTACCTGATGGATTAGAAGTAGTTTATATTTTTGGCGAAACTCACTTTGGTAGAAAAACCCTCACAGATGGAAAAATTTCCTCGGTTATCGGCCCGATCGCCGACACATATAAAAGCTTACATAAATAATGAAATAAATAGAAGGAGAAGACTACAATTTAATTCCCATTGAAAATTTAATTCCTACATTTCTTGTTTATTGATCGTCATTAAATCAGAGTAATTTTCTTAGATTCTGCTTCTTTGTATAAGCAGAAAGTCAAAAAGAATGTCCTTATATTTAATGTTTATAAGCCCATTACTTGCCGAAATATATATGACAGATTTTGAAGATAGATACATAAAAAATAGTAACAACCCTTTCTTAAAACTCATTTCCTTTTGGGCTAGATATGTAGATGACATATTATGTATCTGGTCAGGCACAGACAGACAATTAGATCAATTTTTCAGTCATTTAAATTCAGTCAACAATAATATTCAATTTACAATAGAAAAAGAGGTGGAAAAAACTCTAAACTTTTTAGACATAAAAATCACTAGAATTGAACAAAGATTAGAATTTGATATATTTAGGAAAACAACTACCACAGATACTATCATTCCCGCTAATTCAAACCAATCTTGGAATATAAAAATGGCAGCTTTCCACAGTTTAATCCATAGATTACTCAACTTTCCTTTAAATACTGACAACTACAAAAAAGAAAATGATATTTTAAAAACTATAGCATTAAATAATGGTTATAGCACACAACTGATTGACAGAATGATTGAAAAGAAACAAAAAAAGATCCTTATAAAAAATTTTTACATTGAACAAACTCAACATACAAACAACAAGCGGTATCATTCTCTTAACTATATTCCAGGTCTTAGCAGCAGAGTTTCTAACGAATTAAAAAAGTTTAAATATTATCCAAGTGAACAAAGTAAATTTAGGAAAAATCTTAGTCAATAACAAAGAAAAAGCAACATTGTGTGACAAATCAGGTGTTTATGAGGTAGGTTGCAGTGATTGTGACGCAATCTACATTGGCCAAACAGGCAGACCCGTACAAGATCGCATTAATGAACATAAAAAATCAATTTTAAACAATAATAAAAATACAGGCTTTGCTGAACATTGCATAGACCTTGTACATGTATTTGATACCAATAATTATACATTATTACATAATAGTTATAAAGGGAAGGAAATTAGATTTATTAGAAATTCTAGAAATTAAAAAAGCTACAACAGCAAATAAACATGTCACAAACACACAACTGGACTTCATAAACACCCCCATTATTGACACTGTACTTAAGACACTAGCCCACACATATAAATAGGTATTGGTAACTTTCTTAGTTTAGTTTAAGTCTGTAAACTCTTCGTTAATGACCGAGACGTCGAAACACGTGTCAGAGTACAATAAATCTGTCCTTAAGTGAAACAATATAACCAAGTGTTTTATTCGTTTAATGTTTATTTTGTATCTGCTGGCTGCGCCAAGATAATAAAATTGTGAAAACTAACAGTGTCATCAAGTGGATATTTAAAAAAATTAATAAAACAATATTATTATATTTATTTAGGAACCAGCTTTTGAAAATTAATTTACACTTTCTACTGTTACGAAATCCTGTATATGTATTACATCATTGTCTATTGTTGAATTTATCAGTTTTATTGAAATAATTAAATGTACCTAACTGGCATTTATTTTATATTTAATAGAGGTTTATAACGCAGAAATTCAAATTTAAAATATTAAGTTATAAATTGGTGAAAACTAAGAGTTTCACAAATATGATGATATTTAAAAAAATAATATAGGGTAATTCCGGGTTAGATGGTGAGCTGGGTCAGATGGTGAATCGTTGTAGTTTTACTAATTTTTAACAGAGGGCGCTTGTAACCTATAAGCGTGTTGTTTGTGATCAGCTATTGTGATTGAGTCTAGGAAAATAACGGTCGGTGTCGAAATACGTGAATAATTTGGAAGGTAAGTTTTTGTAGCACCAATACTTTTCTATACGCCTGATTCAATGTCGGAATTGCCGATGTATTTCAGTAAAACAACAGCTTGTTTTGGCTTTTCTACCTTTTTTCATGTCTTGTAAAATTACTTAACCTCAAAACAATCGTCGGCAAATATCTGTTCATTCGCAGATGCGTTCACCATCTCACCCATATCAATTGGTAGAGTTGGTGAACTCAATTTTGGTAGAGATGGTGAATAGTAAATTTAAATTATTTCAGTTTTGTGAAGAATGCCGACGTTCTACAAAAGACAAACAAGATCTTCAAGGGGTCAGTGGAGTGAAGATCAACTCAACACAGCAGCCCGTACCGTTCAGGAGGGTCAAAACATACTTCAAGCTGCAAAAACGTACTCCATTCCATGGTCAACGTTAAAACGCAGACTTGTTAAAGGCAGTTTTAAGAAAACATCAATGGGTCCATCGTCTCATCTAGGCGAAGCAGCTGAAAAGAAGCTTGTAAAGCACATTCTGAAGCTTCACCGATTTGGATTTTCACCAACACGGAATGAAGTGCGTTCTATGGCATTCAAATTGGCAGAACAGTTGGGAGTACGGCACACTTTTAACCGTGATAAAGAAATGGCTGGTTTTGATTGGCTTCGTCTTTTTTTGAGCCGAAACCCTGAGCTTAGTGTACGGAAGTCTGAAGGCATTTCACTAGCTCGCGTGAGAAACTTAAACAAAGAGGCTGTTTCACAATATTTTTACTTACTTCAAGACATTTTGGTCAACAATGACTTGGTGAACAAGCCAGCTAATATCTTCAATGTTGATGAAACCGGATTACAGCTCAATAACAAACCAGGCTACGTGATAGCTGGAAAGGGATCCCGAAATGTTTCAAGCATAACTTCTGGTGAAAAAGGCGAAACGATATCAGTCATTTCTTGCTGCAATGCTGAAGGAAACTTTCTTCCACCGGCTTGTATATTCAAGGGTAAAAATGAAAAGGCTGAATATAAAGACGGCATGCCAACGGGTTCTTTCTACTGTTTATATGTCACAAAAATCACCATATGTGAATACCGATATTTTTTTACTTTGGCTGAAAAACCATTTTGTACCAAGAAAGCCAGAAGGCAATGTTTTGCTTATACTCGACGGTCACAGCTCTCATTGTAGTTCAGTAGAGACCCTGGAATATGCAGAGTCGAAAAACATCACATTACTATGTTTACCAAGTCATACCACCCATTACCTTCAACCACTTGATAAATCATTTTTCAAGGCCTAGAAAAGTTTTTACTACAATGCTTGCAATACCTACATGAAACTGAACCCAGGCAGAAGAATAAACAGGTTGTCTTTTGGTAAACTACTGTCTGAGGCGTGGGAGAAAGCCACTACGCGTGATAATGCTACGTCCGGTTTTAGGGCGACGGGCATTTAACCCTTTAATCCTCGAGCTATTCCCGAATACGCCTATTTAGCCACACAAGATCCTTCAGCAGAAGCTAACACTCACCAAACAAGAGAGGAAAATCAAGAACGATTAACAAGAGATGTAACGCCTCAACCTACTACATCGAAGTCTTCTGCTTCAGTTGGACGAAAAAGATCAAGTGAAGATGAGGAAATGCCGCTGCAACCCAGTACTTCAACATCTGTTGCTTCAGTTGCACGAAAAAACTCAACAGATCAGGAAGGATTAGGTGATCAGCTAATAACACCAGGAAAAATGTTGGACCAAATATCACCAGTTCCAGTTGTTGAGAAAGTCGAAAAAGTAAGGAAAAATTCCATACAATTGGCAGCGGTTCTTAATTTCCCTGATTCAATTGCATCCTTGAAATCTAAACAAAACAAGAAGAAAATGAAAAATTCTGGAGAAACAAAGAAAAATACCAAAACAAAAAAAACAAAAGCACTAAAAAAAGTAAATTCCGTAAAAAATTACAAAGACTCGGATTCAGAATCATCTATTGAGATTGAACTAAACGACGAAGAAGAGATCGAAGAAGAAAAATATTGCTGTGTGTATTGGTTGTGGTGAATCCTACCTACTCACCAAAAAACAAGTAGATTGGATTCAGTGTACCATTTGCAGTTTATGGTTACATGAAGATTGCACCAAATTTTGCAACATGTGCGACCTCTGTGGCAAAAACGAGGACAAAAAGAAAAGGCCAACAAAGTGACTTTTCCAATTTCCAATCCACCATCTGTCCCGTTAAGGTGTCACCATCACACCCATAGGTTGAAGGTGTGATGGTGAATTGGGAAAAAAGAAGTTTTATTTTTTTTAATTTGTTTTTTACATTTTTTTTGTACTTTAGAAGTTACGTTTATGTTCCTTATATATTTTAGGAAAGAAAGCCTAATTTATGTATGTTAAATACACATTAGTGATAAAATACAGCCTTTTAAAATTTTGTTCACCATCTAACCCGGAATTACCCTAATATTATTATTTATTTAGGAACCAGTTTTTGAAAATTAATTTACACGCACTTCTGTTATGAAATCCTGTGTATGTATTACATAATTATCTGTTGTTGTATATAGGGTAAAAGTGGGAGAGACGCCATATGAGGAGAGACGCCATACTATCGCTAATTCACTATGTGGGAAAGAGACGTCTACATTTCTCAGTGTGTTATCACAGTCATACGGTCGTCGGTGAATCGTGTTAGTACATGTTCCGCTGCGCTCGAGCGTGACGTAATAGTAAACGAAATTCGATGTTGATGCTCGATTTTTTTGACGAAAATTTTGTGTGAATGCGGTTCCAGTGAATGTTACACTTAAAACAAAGACACAGCCAGGTAATAATTGATTTTATTTTGTTATTTTGTTTGTTCTTAACTTATTTAAATTATAATTTTGACATATATGTTAATACCTAAATATTTTTAGCTGTATGGCGTCTCTCCCACGAAATGAGGTGAGACGCCATACTTTGCAAGGTTGTGATTGTTATGTATTATATTTCGTATTTTTTATTGTCTAAAGGATGCCAAGAAAATATGTAAGAACTCATAAAGTGGTCAGAGGGCAGTGGACAGAAGAAAATCTAATTTTAGTCATAGAAAAAGTAAAAAAAGGTGAAATATCGAAAAATGAGGCCCAAAGACGATATGGGATACCAATTCGTACCTTATCTAGGCGCCTTAAGACCGGTAACACTACTAAATCTGGATTAGGTCCTCAAGGTAAATACATTTTATGATAATTCATATATTGTTTATATACTCTTGGATACACATTATGTAGTATGATAACTAATACAAATTATATGTTTTTCTAGCATCACTCGGACAAGAAAACGAAAAACGATTAGCGTCTTATGTTAAACGCTTAGCTAATGCTGGTTTCGCACCAGACCGGAGTATAATTCGTTCTCTGGCCTATCAATTTGCCGAGAAACTTGGAATAAAACACAAATTTTCCAAGGAAAAACAAAAGGCAGGGCAACATTGGCTTACATCTTTCTTAGAGAGAAATAAAGATATCTCAGTACGTCAAGCAGAAGGTCTCTCTGTTGCAAGAGCTCAGGGTATGAACAGGGAAGAAGTAAGTGCATTTTTCAGACTGCTTGAGGAAGAAATGATAAGAAATGATTTGACTAATAAACCAGAAAATATTTTCAACGTTGATGAGAGTGGCATACAATTAATAAATAAACCTGGAAAAGTGTTGACGGCAAAAGGAGCTAAAGATCTTCATCTGATCACGCCCCGTGAGAAGGGAGAAACTATTACTTTGATTGCTTGCTGTAGTGCTGAAGGTCGTTTTTTACCTCCAGTGTTAATAATGAAAGGCGTCAATAGAAAATCCGAGTTTTCTGATGGCTTGCCAAATGGGTCTGAAGTCTATATGAACAAAAAGTCATTTTATATCACTTCCGAGTTATTTTTGCGATGGTTCAAAGAACATTTTTTACCAAAAAAACCAAAGACAGGCAAAACAATTTTGATTTTAGATGGCCACACCTCCCATTCCAATTCCATAGATCTCTTGGATTTAGCAAATGAAAATGACGTTATTATTATATGCTTGCCAAGTCATACGACACAGGCTCTTCAACCTCTGGATCGCAGTTTTTTCAAACCTCTAAAGACCTACATACCTATAATAAGGAAGCCAATGCATGGATGTTAAGGAACAAAAATAGAACGATCACAAGACTGCAGGTTGGGTCTTTAATAGGGCAAGCTTGGGGGAAAGCTGCAACTGTTGGCAATGCCACATCAGGTTTCAAAGCTTGTGGAATATTTCCACTCAATCCAAATGCCATCCCCGACCATTTCTTCGGTATATCTGATTTAATTGAAGTAGCGCCTCAAGCTGTTTCTTCTGCTGAAGCTCAGTCTCCATCAAAACCACCAACTTCTAGACAAACAGCTACATTATCAACCAGTAAACAAACCCCTACAAAGCTTCTGGAGGAGTCAAACCCAATCCCAAAACTGCCTATCTCGACAGTGAAACGAAAGCAAGTTGCCCGTGTATTGACATCACCCGAAAACTTAAATAAGAAAACATCGAATCTGGATTTAATAAAAGGAGCAGCTAAAAAACGTAAGCTGGCTGCTACAATATCAGCGTCCTCAACTTCTCAACAAATTGCATCCAACCCAATTGAAGATGACAATAACGTGTGCACCGAGTGCTGGGAAAACTATTACATAACAAAGAAGAAAACAGATTGGATTAAGTGTTCTTCATGCCTAAAATGGCTTCATGAGTCATGCACAATGTACTCTCCGCATTGCAATAATTGTGGAAGAGAAATACTCCGCAAAGAGAATAAAAAAAAGGCATGATAGCATGTATGGCATCTCTCCCACACTATGTGGGAGAGATGGCCAATTGCCGACTTGATTATTTTATTTTATATAATTTTTATTTTTATGTTTAAAGTCAAAATCATTTAATTATAATAAATACTATTAGTGTACCTTTAAGATAAAAAATAAACGATTTAAATATATCACATTTTATATATTTATTACTAATTTCTACAAAAAGTATGGCGTCTCTCCCACTTTTACCCTATCAGTTTTATTGAAATAATTAAATGTACATTATATTTAATAGACGTTTATAAAGCAGATATTCAAATTTAAAGTATATTTAATGTTTAATTTTGTATCTGCCGCAGACGCCAAGTTAATAAAATTATGAAAACTAACAGTTTCAACAAATATCATGATGATATTTAAAAAAATAATATAACAATATTATTTATTTATTAAGTTTTTTTGGAAATTAATTTACGCGTTCTTCTGTTGCGAAATCTTGTGTATATACTGTACATAACTATTTACTTTTGTATTTATCAATTTTACTCAAATAATCAAATGTAACTAGCATTTATATTATACTTAATAAAGGTTTCAATAAGAATAGTGGTATTTTGATAATATAAGAACCCTCTATCAAATTTAATCATTTCTTAAATTTGTTCATTCATATGCCTTTCTAAAGTAATACGAAAACTATTTAGATATTTCTATTGTGTTTATAATTATTTCTGTTATTTTATTAATTTAACTACAACTTTTTTCAACATCATATTGACTAATTTATCAGTTATACGTAAACACATAGCTATAGGTAGTATGTTAAATATACATAAGCAAATTATTGTTTGTGCATATTGTTTCAAGTATAAAAAGAGGATGTAACTATAAATGAAGGGTCCGGTGCAAAAACCAGTCAGCTACACTTTTTTTGTGAAAATCACTTTTTAGTTGGATTTTAATCTACGTAGCATGCTGCATCGTTTGGTATAAGAAACACACAGCTCCATGACTTATAATAGGAAATACAACTATATACGGAGTTGCCCGAAAAGTTATTTGGGTCAAAAACCGGCGAGCTGTCTGTTTCTTGCTACAATCACAGATGGTCTCGTGGTCAGTTGCTGATCAGCTGTGTCAGAGTTGAAGCGTTCGCGAGATTAGTTTGTGCAAAAGTTTGTTTATTTTGTTAACTGGGCAAGTATTATTTGATATAATGTATGATAGAAGCAGTGAGTCTGAACCAGAGCCGTTCGAAGATAGCGGTAATAAATATATGCCTTCGGATGAAGAACAAGTCTGTAGGTATGTGCACGACGAGCCTGGAACAAGCGGAATTAACAAAAATAAAGGAAAAAAATCAGAAAAAACACCAGCATATGGAAACGTAATGTGATAAAAAGTAAAAAAGCTAAAGGGGAAGAACATGTTAATTGGAGAAATAAAACAATACCCGCAAGAGTTACTGGACCAGATTGTAAATGCTAGTACAGGTACTTTTCAAAAATAAATGATATTCAAAGGCAGAGCAAGAACCATCGCATTTCATTACAAGGCAAGTTTTATGTTTAATTTTCTAAAGAAATATCTTATGTATGTATCTTTTATAAAATTCAAAACATATTTTTCATATACTATGTTTGCTATTTTCATTTCTGGTTCGGATAGGTACAGAAACACATCTAGTATGCAAACAGGCCTTTTGCTCTGCTCATGGGTTAACAAAACATCGAGTTAACGGCTTTGCGACAAAATTGAAAAACGGAGATTAACACCAAAACAAGATGGGCGCGGAAGACACGCAGACAGGGTTAACAAGAAATCGGATGAAACCCTTGCTCAGATCGACGAACACATTAAGAGTTTTCCAAGACGGCGTTCACACTGCAGCCGGAGCGATAATCAAAAATGATATTATTTGTCTTCTGAATTGAATATGATAAAAATGTATAGGCTATATCTTGGTACATATGAACCAGAGCAGTATAAGCTTTATGAAGATGGAGGAAAAATAAATCCAAAAGTTTCATATGATTTTTATTGTCGGCATTTTAACTATAACTACAATATAAGTTTCGGACAGCGCAGATCAGATGCCTGCCAAAAATGTGACAAGTTAGAGAATAGCATTGTAGCCGAAGAAGACCTAGAAGCAAAGACCAAATTACAGCAGGAAAAATCCCTCCATTTGGCAAAAGCAGAAACATTTTACAACTCGCTAAAAGAAAAATCTGCCCAGGCCAAAATTGAAAAAGCGGTTGAAGTCCTATACTTCGATTATCAGCAAAACATGCCCTGACCACATATTCCTTCCGGATATGTATTTTACAAGAGGCAGTTATGGGTCTACAACTTTTGTGTTCAATCAGCGAAAACAGGCGAAATGTATATGGCCCGCAGGAAAATCATGCCCACGCTTCCGAAAAATCAAGAAGAGGTGCTAGAAACGGTGAAGTCTATGAATTTAAGTACTCATAAAGGTGAAAATTTTGTGCTTGGTGTTTGTGAGCGAAAGAAGATTTTTTCCTGTTATACAAATCTGCATTTTCTATGTTCCAGTGAATATACAGGGTGTCTCTAAAAGGTCTTTAAACAACTCTACCACGTATTTTTCGGACCAAAATAAACGGATTTAGCAAAACTTGGCTTAGTGAAAGTTGCTTAGTTTGTGCGCAATACGGTCCTGAAGTTGCAGTTGGAAAATTGTTTTTTTGTTATAAATTTGAAACGGCTGGAGCGATTGCGCTAAATTTTGTCACGGTTACATAGTTTTATGAGTCAAGAAATTCTGTATCAAAATTGTGATAGTAATCAATCCATAGGCGGAGAACCTGCGTTTATAAATATTAAAACATTTCCATTTTCTACGCCAATGGATAAAAAAGAGTTTGTCTATAAAATTTTAGATTAAGTGTCTTAAGTACAAGAAAAAAGGTACTCTTGGTAAGACTCGAAAAATTGCATCGTTTTCTCAAAAATCGCATTTTAAGATTTGAGAGCATTAACTAGAAGACGGCAGCGCATACTGTGTGCTCCATGTACATGTATCTTTAAGCCGTGTACACGTGTCTTAGGCCGTTTAGACGTCTCTTTAAACTATGTACACGTCTTTTGACGTCGTTTTTGAATTGATAATTTTTTTTGTAAAATGTTTTCTTTTTTAAAAAATACAGAACGGCCAATACCAGATAGGTTAAAACAAAAAGGCACTGGTTTACAAAAAAGATATTCTATTTATCTCGACAATTGATGCAAAAAATGCTATTTTTTTGATGTTTTTTTTTGTTTTAAGAATGCCACTTGTGCCCTGCGTTTTGTAAAATACATATGCTTGTATTTAGTTGTTATTGTTGGTTTCCATAGTTATGACTATTTGAATATTTGACAACGACTTTTCTGGATTTTCAAAAGTGTTTTCCATCATTACTTTTATTTTCGTTTTGTCATGGCTGTTCAATACACCAACGAAGAATATGCCGATATGTTATTAGTATATGGATATTGTCAAGGCAATTGTGCCGAGAGTGTTAGAGTATATTCGGAACGGTTTCCAAATCGTCGTGTTCCAAGTCATCCAACGTTTGCCGCAGTAGAGAGACGCCTTCGAGAAACCGGTCGCTTAGCTCCTGTAACAGCAAACTATGGCAGGCAGCGCTTTGTGAGGCAACCTGAAGTAGAAGAAGAAATTTTAGACCGTGTTCAAGAAGATCCGGAACTGAGCGTTAGACGAATAGCTAGAGAAATTGCAGTATCTAAAGATGTGGTCAATAGAGTAATTAGAGAACAATTATTACATCCATACCATAAGATTCGAGTTCAAGACCTCTTACTTCAAGATCCTGAAAGGCGCCTAAATTTTTGCCGGTTTATTGAACATAAAAGAGCAAGAAATTTAAACTTTTGCAAAAAAATCTTATTTACCGACGAAGCTTGTTTTACAAGAAGAGGGATAACGAACTTTCATATTGAACATGTTTATGCAGAGGAAAATCCACATGCCATTAAAATTAACCATTTTCAACATGAATTTAAAATGAATGTATGGGCTGGAATAATCGGAAATTTTATTATTGGACCTGTCAGACTACCGCAAAGATTAACTGGAGAAGCCTATTTGATTTTTTTACAACATACTCTTCCGGACTTGTTAGATGATATACCGCTAGATATTCGACGGAATATGTGGTTTATGCACGATGGTGCACCGCCACATTTTTCGATGAACGTACGACACTACTTAAAACCATCACTTTCCAAATAGATGGATCGGTAGAGGTAATGACGCTCCTGCACAATGGGCACCTCGAAGTCCAGATCTGAATCCTCTGGATTATTTTTTTTGGGGACACCAGAAATCCATTGTTTACAATACACCTGTAAATAATGAAGAAGAATTGTGGCAACGTATTCAAGAAGCAACCAATAATCTCAGAGGTGATGTAGAAGTTTTGCAAAGAGTTCAATTTAATTTCCTCCGGCGAATAGACCTTTGTATTCACGAAAATGGTAAACATTTTGAACACCTTTTATAATATCTTTTCTTTTTTTTTAAAAAAAATCATTGTTTCATTTTCATTATTTCATTGTTTAATTGTTAATAATTCTCTGTTGTCCACCAACCACAACACAATTGGAATTTATATGAAAAAACATTATTAAAAAAATAGCATCTTTGTATTAATTGACGAAATAAACAGAATATCTTTTTTATTAACTAGTGCCTATTTGTTTTGACCTATTTGATATTGGTCGTTCCGTATTTATTAAAAAAGAAAACATACATAAAAAAATTGTTAACAATTCTTAAAATGCGATTTTTGAGAAAACGATGCAATTTTTCGAGTCTTACCAAGAGTACCTTTTTTCTTGTACTTAAGACACTTAATCTAAAATTTTATAGACAAACTCTCTTTTATCCATTGGCGTAGAAAATGGAAATGTTTTAATATTTATAAACGCAGGTTCTCCGCCTATGGATTGATTACTATCACAATTTTGATACAGAATTTCTTGACTCATAAAACTATGTAAACGTGACAAAATTTAGCGCAATCGCTCCAGCCGTTTCAAATTTATAATAAAAAAACAATTTTCCAACTGCAACTTCAGGACCGTATTGCGCACAAACTAAGCAACTTTCACTAAGCCAAGTTTTGCTAAATCGGTTTATTTTGGTCCGAAAAATACGTGGTAGAGTTGTTTAAAGACCTTTTAGAGACACCCTGTATATATATGGACGGTACGTTTCAATATTGTTCGAAATTATTTTACCAAATGTTTACCTTGCACGGCTTTAAAAATGGCCACTATGTTCCGTTAGTATTTGCATTATTACCTAAAAAGACAGCGGAAACATATACAGATTTATTAGAAATTTTAGAAGAAAAATGTAAAAATTTGCACTTAGCTGTAAAACCAAAGCAAATTGTAATAGACTTTGAAATAGCCATTCATAAAGCTTGTCAAAGAATTTGGAAAAATAGCGAAATTATAGGGTGTAGATTTCACTTATCTCAAAGCCGGTTTCGAAAAATACAAGAGTTGGGATTAGTTTCTGAATATAAAAACAGTGAGTCAGTTATTGGCAAATATTTAAAAACTCATTTTGGCATTCCGTTTTTAAAACCTGACGATACGTTTGATTTTTTTAAAAACGAAATGTTTTATTTAATGCCTGATGATGACAGAATAAGAAATTTTAGAAAATATCTTAATAATACGTATTTTAGTAGTAGCGCTCAATTTCCTCCTTTTATGTGGTGTAGTGATGAAAAATTTATTCATAAAACGACGAATGCATGTGAGTCATTCCACGCGAAATTTAAATATGGTTTTTACAAAGCTCATCCAAATATTTTCAGTTTTACAGATCGGTTGCTCCAGTTTCAGAGTGAAATATATGTTAAAATAAGAAGCATAAACAATTCCAAACAAATGCGTAAAAACATTATAGAAAAAATTAATACTATAAATGAAGCAATTGCTAAATATAAGCAAAACATTATTTCTAGATACTATTTTGTTCATTTGGTTAGTCATAAGTTTCTTCCCTAAAAGTACTTACATGTATTATAATTTTGTAAAATTTATATAATAAAAATACATAAGTATTGTAATTTTGTAAAATTTATATAATAAAAATACATAAGTATGTCATAACTAGAAAGTGCAATTTTCTAATCATTAAGATCACAGTTAATCCTTTAATCGCAAACCCTTTTAATCCGTGGTGGAACTGACCGGTAGGATTTAAGGACACCCTGCTGGCGTGGTGGAACTGACAATCTCCGAAAGAAAGATATATATATAGTATTGTATTAACCACTTAGCTACATTGGTTCAAAATAATTTTATCTTATTATGTGTTATATTCATCATTACCCATCTGTTTCCTTTCAGGTTATTTATAGGTTAGACGCTATTTATTATATTTGTTTTGGTAAATACATTAAGAAACAAACTGCATTTCAAGTTTAAGTCAAGCATACCATTGCAAACCCGGATCGATTTATAAGGAAAAAATACCTAACCTATACATTTGAAGTTTTTATAATAACAAAATGGTTTTCCTTTTATGTGTTCTAGTTTTTTCAACATTTGCTAATCATCTGTGAATCTGTATCTAGTATTAACTGTTAGATATATCTGTATTCAAGCACTTTTCTGTTTTCAGTAGTAAAGATGTGATAAAAGTACATAAATATTTATATACATATATTTCTATTCCTGAAAAATTATTTCAAAAACTCATTTTCGTAAGTATGAATATATAAATTATTTATAAAATTTGCCTATAAATAACAAAAATTTTAAAATTGATTTTAGAACGGCTTGCAAAGGAAATTTTTTATGGCCGCGAGAACTAACTCTAAATTTAATTGAAATGTATGAACAGCATCCACTACTTTACAATATAAAATCTGTTGATTATAAAAACAAAATAAAAATAAATGAAGCATTGGAAGAAATTAGAGACAGTTTGTGTTCAAAAAGTAGTTTCGCCTCTAGTCAATGTTTAAGTATTGAGGACAAGTAAGTGGAGCTGGTACAGAAGAAATATATGTGAAGAAACTTTTGTGCTCTCAAGAATTAAAATTTTTGATCGAAGGTGATGTAGTAAGTAACAGCATCTCTAATACAGAAGTAAGCTAATGTCCAAGAATATGCAAGAAGATTTATCTTCCTTTGTTTTAGAACGAAATATGTGAAAAGCTAGAAAATCATGAGGAAAACATGGCAACAAGCCAAGACACTATTCTTTTCGATGGTAACATCGATGAACTTATGGTGACAGAATGAACAGAAGTGTTCAATCCAAGCACACCTGCTGTACCTGGGCCATCTTCGAGTAACACACCCACAGACAAAAACTACATGGGAATATATCTCGATTAATTGAGAATGCGACAATTGCCTT
Source organism: Amphimallon solstitiale (assembly GCA_963170755.1). Classification (NCBI taxonomy): domain Eukaryota; kingdom Metazoa; phylum Arthropoda; class Insecta; order Coleoptera; family Scarabaeidae; genus Amphimallon; species Amphimallon solstitiale. Next base: position 48,630,067 of record OY720677.1, on the reverse strand, counting down.
GAAGGACCGCAGGGCTTCCAAAGATGCCAGTGATGATCTTCATTCATTTGCAAAGTAGGTATTTCAAAATGAATGTTTCATTTCTCTTATAATAGCAGATGTTTTTAGCTCAATAAGTCATGAAATGGGAAAAATAAAAATGCCCAAAAATATTAGGATTTTAAAAAGAAAAAATATTTAATTATTGATATCCAGGAGGAAGAGGCAGAAGAAAAGCTGTAGATATTTAATTTGTAAATATATTTTACAAACCAATTTTCTGTGTATTATTTGTGACTGAAAGATACATAGAAAATCATTTGTTCAGTACAGCTTTTTATGTACTAATGATGAAGTATTGCCTAAATTAATAACATAAAAAAAAATATTTAAATAAAATAAATCACTACCCAATATATTCAAAATTATATTTTTGTAAAAGAAATATGAAATTACAAATACATCATATTATTCCAGGTCATTCTGCCAAGAAATAGCCCCAACACAATTAACGTACTCCATAAATTCATGTCTACTTTCAATACCATATCTGAATGCACGATTTCCTCCCTCTTGACTTAAACCATATTTAGATGTGTAACGCCTATCAATTTCATCTCCTGCCCCATTCTTCGACATTGAATTGCTGCGTAAAAAGTTATGTAGGGTTACACAAGCAAGAACAACAGTTCCTGCTTTTTCAGGTTTTAAATTTATAGGACCCAACAGAATTCGAAACCGATTAGATAAAATCCCAAAAGCATTTTCAACAACACGCCGTGCTTTGCTAAGCCTATAATTAAAAATGCGTTGTTCCCTGGACATGTTTCGAAATAGATATGATTTTAAAATATGTTTGGATAAAGGAAATGCTGCATCAGCTACCATTACGAATGGCATAGGTCTCGTTGTACCTAGTAATTGCCTTTCCTCAGGTATATTTAGTATATTATTTGCCAAAGCTCTTGCCAAAGAACACACCTCCATCACAAAATCTTCCATTTGTCCCAATATCAACATATGTAAATTTGTAATTTGTATCTGCTAATGCCAAGAGTACAATCCTGCGAGTTCCCTTATAATATGCTGATCCTTCACTGTTAAGGAGCTTGGATTAATATATGTTTTCCAGCCAAAGCACCTATTTATTTTATTATACTGGGCATATTCCATTTCTCTTTGAACTCTTCAGCTATAGTAACCCATTCAGCAGCTGTATTTGGCACCTATTTATATAATATGCGGTTGGAGTTGTTTATAGACCACCAAATATCAATTACAAACTATTTTGTGACGAATTGGAGCAGTCTTGCACTTCCGTTGGCGCCATATGGGATGAGATCGTGTGTACGGAAGACATTAACATCGATTTGTTGTCTCCGGCAAGTCCAGATGCATACTATTTTAAGATAATGACTGATTCTGTGGGCATGGAGCAACTCATTACGGAGCCTACAAGAGTAAGTAACACCAAGCTATCACTAGTTGAAGTTGTCCTTGTGTCAGACAGGGGGTCAGATTGACCCATCTGATATTTGCTTTTATTGGCATTGTATTATAACTTAATGGTGGGGGTTGGCCTTCTAGCTATTCCACAATTTTCTGGTGCTCTTTTCAGTAGGAGCAAAGCAGTCGCGGAGAGAGGTTCCTATTTTGCTGTGTAGTGTTTTTCGGGTCAAAGTGACCCGTCTGTAGCAAATACGTTAGGAAAATATAGGAGTACTTGGTAAGTTATTTTCAAAATTCATACTTGTTTATTCTGCGTAATATAGTTATAGGATTTTTATACAAATAAAAACTTATTTTTACTATTCTTACAGCATAATGGCAGGTCTTTCTGATGAACAACTTGCTAAGATTCTCAACAGTGAAGAATTTTGGGAAGATATGGAATCGGATAAGGAACCGGAAATGTCTCAAAACCAACCATCAGGATCAAAAACAAATGTAGTTACAGTCAATGACCAAGCTGATGCTCTAAGGATTATAACAGAAGAAGGAGATCAAAGTAATGAAGAAGATGATTTGGAATTATTAAGCGAACACGATACAAATAGCGAATATTCAATTTCCAGTGATGATAATAGTGACGATGAAAATATAGATGGTGAAACTTTATCACAGAAAGCATGGTACGGAAAAGATGGTACAAAATGGGGAAAGGATCCTCCCAGTACAAGTAAAGTTAAAAGGGAACATATAATAACTTTTAAGGCAGGCAATACAGGGTCTGCTTTAGCAACACCACCAGAAAATCCACTATTTGCATGGTTACTGTTCATAACTGAAGATATACTTCATAAGATAGTGGATTGCACAAACAAAAAAATTGAAAGTATGTGTATCAAATATAAGCACTGTAAACGACGCAGGGATTCACGTACTTTATTCACTATCTCATTCATCAATAAAACTACAATCAAAGAACTAAAAGCATTCCTGGGTCTGCTCTATTTACAATCAATATTCAAATCGAACCATGAAGATATTCGTTCTATGTGGTGCACTGACGGTACAGGAAGAGATATATTTAGGTGCACAATGTCATTACCACGTTTTGCCTTTTTGCTAAGTTGCTTGAGGTTTGATGATGCGACAACTAGAAAAAATAGAGTTTCTATTAATAAATTGGCGCCTATATCTGAAATATTTGATTTGTTTGTTGCTAATTGCAAAGAAAACTATATACCCGGAGAATATTTAACCATTGATGAAATGCTCGTTCCATTTAGAGGAAGATGCGGTTTCCGTATGTATATTCCTAACAAACCCGCAAAGTATGGGATTCAAGTGCAAGTTTTAGCTGATTCCAAGACACATTACATGTGTAATGCGGAAGTTTACACTGGTGCAAAACCCTTAAAACCAGCTAAGAATTTACTGCCAAATCCAACTCAAGTTGTATTACGTCTTGTGGAATATTTACCTGTGAATTCAAATAGGAACATAACTGCTGATAATTGGTACTCTGCAATTGAAACAGTAAATGAATTACGTAAACGAAATTTTACATATGTTGGAACACTAAGGAAAAACAAAAGGCAAATTCCACCAGAATTTCAAGCAAACCGTAAGCGCGAGATATCATCATCAATATTTGGATTTCAAGGTGGAATAACTTTGGTATCCCATGTACCAAAACAGGGAAAATCAGTAATCCTTATATCCAGTATGCACCACACTAACACTGTGAATAGAAATACAAAAAAACCTGATATCATACACTTCTATAATGAGACCAAAGCAGGGGTGGATGCACTCGATGAAAAATGTGCTGTATATTCAACTTCCCGAAGAACCAGACGTTGGCCGATGGCTTTATTTCATTCTATTCTGAATATTGCTGGTGTCAATAGTAGAGTTGTATACGAAGCCTCGCCCTTGGGTAAGAAAATTTCTAGATATGCCTTCATAAAACAAGTAGGACTTGCGTTGTGTGAACCATACATGCATGAACGACTGTGCAACCAAAAGGTTCCCCGAAACCTTAGATTACTAATTGCAAATATCCTGAAAGTGAAAATACCTATTGAAACACAATGTACTGAACGTATTCCTACATCGAAAAGGAAGAGATGCTTTTTTTGTCCAAGCAAGAGCGACAAAAAGACGGCAACGCTTTGTGATACCTGCAAAAAACCAATTTGTACAACATGTGCAAAAAAAATTTGCCCAGAATGTTATGAACAATAATTATAGTTTAAAATAATGTTAAATTCATTAAATAATAAGAAGTAATATTTGTTTGTTGTAAGAATCAATATTTTGTTATATTTTTTTAATATTTAATAAACGGGTCATATTGACCCATGGGTAGTACTTGTGTTTCATTTATTTGTCTGTAGTAGTTGCGGGTTAAAGGATATGATCCTAATAGCGTTTTCGGCTGGAAACTTTAGTGCGCACCGAGTGCGCACTGAGTTTTGAGAGATAAGTAGTTCGAGAAATATAAGTTCAAACAGTGCACTTTTCCAGACGAACACAAATCGTGTTGAAGTTGAGAAAGTGAGCTTATTTTAATGTGTAAATAACTAAATATGGATTACAACAAACATCCAGCATATAAATGCGGCTGTTGCCAATACACAAGTAATTCAATCTACACAATTTACGAGCATATAAATAAGGAACATAATGAAACGAACTGAAACACGAAATGCGAAAATAATGGGATAGAAAATTAACGAAAAAGTATGTAAGTATCGTAAGAACATGTATTTTAATTAAAAATCATGTAAATCATTAAAAGGTACCAGTGAGATGATGGACGTAGTAAGTACTTATTAGAGAAATATGAAGAATATTTAAAAATGGTAGGTTCAATGCAACGATTTAAACGTAAAAAAGATTTGTGGATTCCATTTGCAAATGATATTCAGATGAATTTCACGAAATAATGACACCCATAGAGTGTGAAAACAGATATCAAAAAATATTAAAAAGTAAAAAAAGAGCTGTATAAAATAATTGTACTTCTGGAAACAGTAGAATGGAAATTCAATTTGCCCATGAACTTTCTGCAATTGCAGCATTGAACGACTCAATTGAACCTTATGTATGGATGGATACTGTCTACTGTGAAATAATTAGTAAAAAAACACCACCAAATAAAGAAAAAACTCGTAAAAGACCACTAAGGGCCGGTTGTACCAACGAAGTTCAACGCAAGTTCAGCGTCGAACCGGGTAGAAGGAGCCGTTGTACCAACAAAATAGATCTGGGATCAAGCTATTCAAGGCCGTTCAAGTTGAACGGCAAGTTTTGGTGGTTCAAGCTGGTTCAAAGCTGATTACCTAACCTAACACATAATTTACGTTTTGTTTAAAAATTAGTTAAAAAGATATATTCGAATTAGATATTATTTTCTACAATGAATTTAGTGACGAAGAAAATGACTTTCTGGAAATGTATGAAATTTGTTTAAACAGGAGAAGAAAACAAAGTTATAAAGTAAGAAACAGTCATTTTTAAAAGTGGTCTGAAAATGAGTTTCTGGATAGGCTTAGATTAACTAAAGATGTGACAATCATGAAAGAAATAGAACACTTTCCCCGGCTGAAATGGTTTTAATTGCTCTGCGATTCTTTGCAACAGAATGTTTAAGAGTAGCAGGAGATTTTACTGGGGTTGATAGAAGTACTGCCAGTCGAGTAATTAAGACGGTAGCATCTGCTATTGCACACTTAAAAAATGAGTATATTTCTTCAATTGCACTGAATTGCCCACCAGAATTTGAATTAAATTCTTTTGCTAACGTAATCCAAGCAGCATTCTTCTCCCTAGTACTACTACTATCAGTAGCCTTGCACTCAATTATGTGCTTATATTTTTTAACAAGAGTAACTAAAAGCTCTTCATAATTATTAAAATTAGCTGCTCTTGAAAATTTTATAGCTTTCAAAGCCATTTCTATCACCTACTATAAATTAAAACCACCACCTGCACTATTATTTGCATAACCATCACCTATACAATATTCTTATGTGATTTTAATTATAAAATAAAAGGAAAATTGAATACTTAATAATACTGATAAAAATCTTATGAAAGGCTCACAACAAGCACGCTTCGAAAATAATCCCGCCAAATCTCTAATGGCACTTTTTGTTGCCAACATTTCCCTAAATTACTAGAATTACTAGGATCAGTAGAACGTTAATGTTATTATGATGGTACAACGCATATTTGCTTGAACTAAGTTCACCGTTGAACGGTCGTTCAGCTGATCTTAATGCTGAACCGATTTTGGTACAACCGGCCCTAAATCAACAAAATGAATTAACAATTTTCATTAAATAAAAAGAAGAATCCAGGGAAAGACGTCATAGAAAAAATTCATGGAAAAATTAATTAATGTAATTCAAGAATCAAAAACTTCCCGCAATGCAGAATAAATATGTATATACCTAAATAAAATAGGCTTGAATTTTTTACTTAGACAAAATGTTTTCACTGGTATTAATATTTCGTGAATGTTTTTTAAGTTTTTACATTAGTTAAAATGAAAATCTTTTACATTAGTTAAATTAAAAAATTATATAAGCAATAAAATAAAAAATAAGATTTTTTGCATTTGTATAAGTAGAGTATATACATATAAAATACATTGTTATAAATACAAAAAGTATAAATATTTGCCGAAAATTACTTCAAATATCCAATAATAATCATTTCTTTTTATTTCACCCAATCTTTTTAACTAGAGTTCTGCATCCAATATTTCATCAGCAGTCCTTTCATCATCTTGCATTTCTTCTAATTTAATAGTATCACCCATATCTATACATAAATTGTGTACAACACAACATGCAATAATGAAATCTGACACTTTTTTAACATTGTGGAAATCTAAATTCATTAATTGTCGAAATCTCGATTTTAAAATAATCCAAATGCTTTTTCGATCAACACTCTTGTCTTAGACTACATTTCATTAAATTTAATTTGTCGTGGAGTCCGATTTCCATAATTTTTATATGGAACTAATAACCATTGTCTAAGTGGTTATTAACCGTCACCCAGATGATGATAATGCCCATTATTGCTGATATTTTTCATATTTTTGCTAATGAAAGATAATGAGAACACTCTACTATCATGCACTTTTACCAGGTATGCCGGTTAAAGTATCTAAAAATTTCTTTTTATTATCGCAAATGGTCTGTAATGTCAATGAGGGCATATCATGCCTGTTGGTAAAGGTATTTTAAATTTTATGTGCCAGAGTTCGTATGCATCCTATTACATTTGGAAATCCACTTTTCTTATTGCAACTCCAATGTGCAATGTATTATGTAATTTTTCAGTTCTCCTTTATACTCAAACAGATTCCACTCTTGTATACTGAGCATGTGTAAAATTGAAAATATTTTGCAATTTTGTAATTACTTCCCAAAATTCAGAGCTGCTTTTACGAAGACTATAAATTTATTGCTTACTGTCAAATTGTTATTTTCCAAAATATTTTCGCGACAAAGCTAAGGTTCTTTTAAAAGTACTGCGCCATATTAGCATGAACTGATACTAGATGAATGGTGTTTCTTGAACCACACATAAATAATGAAGTATTAATGAGTAAACGTCATGGCATTTTTTAAATCCGCGAAAATGTATAGACTTTCGGCTGTTACTTTGTGAAGATTCATGATACTGGATATAAGTAAAATAAAACACTCAATTAAACTTTGAATACCTTCACTTTATTTTAATCACTATGTGACTGCTGTTTCAACATTCTACATGTCATTATCAAAGACTTTGATAATGACATGCGATTTTGATCAGTGAAAAACTAGGACGCGATTCCGTGGTTTGCTTTCGGAACACCGGTTATAAAATACTTTCAGATAACTGGTACAGCCAAAGAAGTGAGGATTCTCGAGGAGAAGGATTACGAGTCTTTCGCGAGGCTGCAGCAATTATCCGCGAGGACATAAGAAGTGCCACGCACGATACGAAAAATTACCCTGCATCGGATGAATTTGTGAAATATATTGAAGCAGTCGTTCCTGAGACTTTGGAAGTTTTCCAATTGCAATAATTATGAAGCATAAACGTGATGCATTGGAAACTTGGAAAACTAAATGTACAGCGATACCTCATGCTATAATTACAGCTGTAGCAATTATCCGCGAGGACATAAGAAGTGCCACGCACGATACGAAAAATTACCCTGCATCGGATGAATTTGTGAAAGATATCGAAGCCGTCGTTCCTGAGACTTTGGAAGTTTTCCAATTGCAATAATTATGAAGCATAAACGTGGTGCATTGGAAACTTGGAAAACTAAATGTACAGCGATAGATCATGCTATAATTACAGCTGTAGCAATTATCCGCGAGGACATAAGAAGTGCCACGCACGATACGAAAAATTACCCTGCATCGGATGAATTTGTGAAAGATATCGAAGCCGTCGTTCCTGAGACTTTGGAAGTTTTCCAATTGCAATAATTAGGAAGCATAAACGTGGTGCATTGGAAACTTGGAAAACTAAATGTACAATGATAGCTCATGCGATAATTACAGCTGTAGCAATTATCCGCGAGAACATAAGAAGTGCCACGCACGATACGAAAAATTACCCTGCATCGGATGAATTTGTGAAAGATATCGAAGCCGTCGTTCCTGAGACTTTGGAAGTTTTCCAATTGCAATAATTATGAAGCATAAACGTGGTGGTGCATTGGAAACTTGGAAAACTAAATGTACAGCGATAGCTCATGCTATAATTACAGCTGTACGTCCTCGTTCATTCTTATCCCCGCTGCAGATAGGTGTCGGGGGTTTCCTGTACAAAAAATTCGGTTCGAAGATTCTTATAAACCTTTTATCGGCAATGGGATTCTGTGCCTCGTACAGAGAAGTTACTATTTTTGAGAATTCTTATATACACCGAGCTGAACGTGATGTTTTGCAGAATTCATTTTCTCAATTCGTGTTCGATAATGCTGACTTCAACATTAATACCATCGTCGGTCATGGAACGTTTCATGCTATAGGAGGAATACATTGTGTGACTCCAGGCACTGCCCTCAAGCGTGATTCTGCAATTCCGCGTATTGTCGAGATGAAATACGCCTCAGAAGTTGCACAATTAGGCATGGCTCCAGTACGGTCGTATTGTAAACATAAATCCGCAGGATTACAATCCATAGAAGTCGCTAATCTCGAAGCTCTTCGTCAACTCTCGAACGAAATTGTACCGACAGTACCAGATTTAATTTGGCTTTACGGAAAATGGAATTGCTGTGTGGATTCCGGAATGGAATCGTTTCATGGAGAAAGTAACAACCAATCTAAAGTACGAACGCTCAAAAGTTATTAGTCTCCCGTTCATCAATGCCCCGCCGTCGGATTACGACACCATCCTCACTTCGCTCATTGAAGCTGTTGAAAAATGCAAGGGTTGCCATCAAAGACTTTTGTAACATTTGATCAGCCACTTTATTGGAAAGCATCGTGGGAGCCGCTGATCCAACATCGGATCTGAAGAACGTCGTTGTACGGCTTGGTGGATTCCATCTACTGATGTCCTTTATGGGAGCAATTGGTATGGTCATGTCGGGAAGCGGAATCGAAGAACTCTTCATGCTAATATACGCAGAGAATTGCGTAGAGAAAATTCTTTCCGGTCATGCGTATGCAAGAGCTGTCCGAGCTTACATCCTGTCACACGTAGCTCTATCAAAAATTATACTGGATTTATTAGAATTAAACGACGAGGAACGCGATGAACTTGATAACTATGCGGATATTTTCAATCGGCCAGAAGTACTCACTGCCGCAGGTAATAACGTTGTTACAGGAGTATGGGAGAAATTTCGAAAGGAATTAAATAACATCGAAAACAGAGGTCCAACGGCAAAACTGTGGGTGCAGTATTATCGAATGGTCACTTTGGTAAAAAACTTTATAGATGCGGAAAGATCGGGCAATTGGGAGCTCCATCTCGATACCACCCAGAAGATGCTTCCTTTTTTCCATGCGAGTGGGCCTTTTTTGTATGTGAAATCTACTAATTTATACTTATAGTTCGCACCCCAAAATATTTTCCTATTTTTGCCGATATCTTGAGAACGGTCGATGTTAGGTGAAAAAGTTGTATGAAATAAATTTTAGAGAATAAAAAAAAGGAACAAAAAACACCCAAGCAACTTCCCCGTCGGACGACCAGAAGCCGATTTACAACGAAAACAAAAATGCACCCCAAAACTTAATTCAGCTGTCCTAACCCCCCCCCCCCCCCTCTCCAACAACATATAAAAAATTGGCTTGTTTGATTCATTTTCTAATTCAAATGTATGGACTAACCAGGGCCTTATTTAATCAACCTATACACATACTAAAAAGCCTATATTTTGGGGACTCTACCTGGATATTTACCGGATACCACAAAAAATACACGCGCAATTACTGCATACTCGACGAGAAACGACTGTTAGAAGGACACACGACGCACGAGAACCAGAGGGAGATCCGATCAAGCGGCCAGACGTTGGACAGAGAGAAGAAGCGAGGAATAGAATACACGCGCAATTTTACTAGACGAGATACGACTATTAGAAAAGCATAGGAAGCACGAGCACGAGAGGGAAGTCCACTCAAGCGGCCAGACGTTGGAAAGAGAAGAAGCGAGGTAGGATCAAATACGTTATATATCTATACGGCTAGCAAGAAGCTGGGTAAGAGGCAAGCATTAAGACCAGATATATATATATCTGTCTCTCTAACTGATACAGGTTGTCTGCGCATGTTCCGATTATTTGGCTCTCATTGGTTGCTGTCTGCCAGACCAGTTCCGCCCAAATACGTTATATATATAACGTATTTGGTTCCGCCGTGTTTGTAGTTTGTTGGTTTGGAGTTTTCGTTGTTTTTTCCGTTTTCGAGTGTAATTATTGTTAAATACGTTTCTGGAGTAGTATCGAAAATGCCCAAGTGCTTTTTGTGTTCCTTTCACAAAACAACAGCTTCATCGTTGATTGATCCGCCAGTTTTGCATAGGTATGACTTTTAACCTCACTTTTGCAGCGTGGACTTAAATTATTTTACTTATGATGTTCTAGTTTTCCTTCAAAGAGCAAGAGCTCACTTCGTCTTATGTGGATGTCAGCTTGTGGTTTAAATAATGAAGTGGATTGTGTAGACAATGTGAAAATTTGTTCAAAACATTTTGTAGAAAGTGATTATGTAGACTTGAGGGGGCGTGAGTTTGGGGGCAGAATAAAATTGAAAGCAGATTCTGTACCCACAGTATCAGTTCCATTTCCAGTTAGTGTTGATCAGCCACCTTTCCTTGCAAGTGTGAATGAAGTAATTTCACTATCCACCGGGAGTGAGAGCGAATCAACTGAACAAGTTGGTAGTGAACACGTACAAAGTAAGTTTTGCTAATAATGTTTTGATTAAGTATTAATTAGTATTGTATTAGTTTCTAGTAATAACCTAGAAGAAAAGCTGTGTTTAAAGACAAAGAATAGTGAAGCCGGTGGGAGTACACCCAAAAAAAGAAGAATTTACACTCCAAGATACATTGGTGACTTGGGTTCACCACATGTAGCAACACCTAGGAGGGCAAAAAAAACTCTACAGTTCGTAAAGGAGGTTGTTAAGAAGAAAAACAAACAAGTTAAACTACTACAACAACAGAATAGACGATTTATCAAAAAGATTCGTACTTTGAAAATGCTGCTGGAGCACTTGAAGGATAAAAGTCTTATCACTGATGAAGCACAAGATACTATATTGGTAGGTTGAATTGAATTTTAAAAGGCACAGTTCAGAACATCACAGTAAGTTTTCTGTGACCATATGTTTAAAGTTTTATAACTGTATGTTAGAAGTGATTCAGTTTTGAGTTAAACCACATTTGTATAAATAGTCTTTGTGAAGTCATTAGCAACTTTAATTGCAGTTCACTTTCTGTGTATTTCAATGCTGCATAATTTGGTTTAAAGTTATCATGATTTAAAAGTGAAACTGTTAGCAGTTCAGTGTAACTGTTTTAATTTATCAAGGGTCGATTCTGTCATTTATTACAAACCTGTAACTGTTACTCACTGTCAGTTGCATAGGTGTTTGTTTTAGAGAATCGGCCTGTTGTATAATATGGTAATGCTAATGCATTTTAACTTTTGTGCATTGCAGTCAGGAATGCCGACAAGCCTGAGGGACCTTGTAGAACAAACCTTAAGGAGCAAACGCAAGAAGAGGTTTTCTCCCGAGTTAAGACGATTTGCCCTTACTCTCCATTTTTACTCTACTCGGGCATACAATTATGTGCGAAAAGTCTGGTTTAATTTATTGCCAGCTCCTTCTACATTGAGAAGCTGGTACTGCACAGTAAATGGCAAGCCAGGGTTCACAGCCGAGGCATTTAAAGCAATTGGAATAAAAGCCAAATGTTCAACCAATACACCTCTCTTTTGCAACCTTGTTGTGGACGAAATCAACATTAAAGAGCAGTTGTTTTTCAATAAGGACCGCTTTTATGGAGGAGTTGATTTGGGGACTGAAATAGCAAGTGACAGTGATAACCAAATCAAAGCAAAAAGTGCACTTGTGTTCATGGCAGTTGTCCACAATGGTTCCTGGAAGGTTCCATTAGGATATTTTTTGATAAAAAGCTTAAATGGGGAAGAACGTGCCAATTTACTTACAAAGTGTCTTTTATTGATGGAAGATACTGGGGCAAAAGTTACAAGCTTGACGTTTGATGGCGCCGCAGTAAACATAAAAATGTGTACAGAACTGGGAGCAAATTTTGATTACTGGAGTAAAGAGTTTCAACCTTGGTTTGTCAACCCTATTAATAATGAAATTGTGTATGTCATGTGGGATGCATGTCACATGCTCAAGTTAGTGAGGAATACTTTGGGCGACAAGAAAGTTCTGATTGATCCCAGTGGAAACAAAATTAAATGGGAATACATTGAAAATTTGTGGAAACTACAAAAAGACGAAGGAGTTCATGCTGCCAATAAATTAAGTAGCAAACACGTTAATTTTAGTGAAAATCGCATGAATGTGAAGTTGGCAGCACAAGTTTTAAGCCAAAGTGTATATAATAGCTTAAGATTTGTCAATTCTCTAAACTTGTCACAATTTGAAGGGTGCTTGGCAACGGCAGATTTTTGTTTATTGTTCAATAATATTTTTGATATGTTAAATTGTCGAAGTAAATTCCACAAAAAAAATACATACAATGTGCCACTAAGTGAAACCACAATAGATTTTTTATTAAACAGTGCGCAAACGTTTGAAAATTATGTAAAAGATTTAAAAGACTCGGAGGGGGTGAATATTTTAAAATCACACAGAAAAACGGGTTTTCTAGGTCTTATAATTTGTCTCAGGAATATTTTCCCCATATATCAAATTATGCACACTGGGAATTTGGAATATCTATTGTCATTTAAATTATCCCAAGACTACTTGGAAACATTTTTTGGTTGTATCCGAGCTAGGGGGGAATTTAACAATAACCCAAATGCTAGACAATTTGAAACTGCTTACAAGCGATTATTGTTAAGGCATGAAATTAGTACTTCATTGGGTTCAAATTGTATTGCAGATGGTGCTGATCTTTTAAGCATTTCATCTCGAAAATATAATTATAAAAATTCAGTTGGTGACATTTGCCACTCTGAATGTAGCCTGTTTGACCATGATTACATAAATACCATGATGTCGTTGTCACCATATGTGGAAAATGTAACAAAATATATTGCAGGATATGTTGGAAATAAAGTTTCCAAGAAAGTATCCTGCACTCTCTGTCGTGACCTGCTTTTCACGGAGGCAACAGACGTCCTCTTAATTAAACTCAAAAATAGAGGAGGTATGAAATATCCTTCTGCAGACGTTATTTTTATATGTGTCACGGCAGAAAAACTGCTGCGAACATTTAAACATAACATGTTTAAAAACAATTCTAAAAATACTTTGAATTCCAAAATTTTTGCTAATGTTTGCAACATTGTATTTAAATCTGAGTTAATGACGC